>OY757189.1:30658561-31968561 GCA_963583895.1 Melanophora roralis | reverse complement strand
TCACAATATTTTAGATTTTTGTCTTGAGAAAATTCATTTTCATTTTATAACAGTTCTTCAGTTTTATAAAAAAGGATAAGTTGTAAAACTAAATATCTTCGTATGGGTTTGGAAATTAATTGTCAATTAATTTTACCACGTTTGTTGAATTGTTTTGCTGCCTGGCAACCAGAAAAACAATTATTAGCAAATTGTCAAATCAGACTGTAAATATCTAGAAGCGCGTTGAAAATAAATGGTTATACGAGTACTTTTCAAATTACAAAAAGTTCCGAAAATGGGCACCATTCTGGTTCGGCTATATTGATTAATTAAGATTCAAACTCTTTTTGATCGGTAGCCTCTCTGAGCCTTACTAATGTATGTTTTCACACATTTTCCAGAAACTCGCGATTTAGGCAGTACAAAGAGAAAAAATATTTGGTTTTTTTCTAGCCGCCAATTTTAATTAATTTCAAAATTCTGTTTGTAACGGCAACGCGAAGGGCCTTTGAAATTTTGAGAAGCGCATAGGAGGCAGAATTTATTCGGTTCATAGAAGTAATATGAATTTTTTGTTTTATCTGTATTTCTTCAAACAAATATTTATCTTTCGTTTAATTGTTCTTTTATTTAAGACTTTAATTTTATTTTTTTACTTTTAATTTTATTTGTTTCAAAGAGATTTGAAGTTTATTTAAATTGGTTTTGTTTTATTTTTTAGTCGTTAAACATAACTTATTTACATTTGTTTAAATATTAAAAAATTAGAGAATATAAATATATGTATATACATATGAGCCTTCTATATTCATGAAAATATTTATGCATATTTTTAAACATCCATGTATATATTAAACAATTTTGTTTTAAACCATTTGAAAAGAGATATAATATTGTTGTTGTTTAGGCCTACCATGGAATCTGTCCAAGACAGGCTGTCCTGAATGAAGTTTTGGATTATACATCAAGCAATGTATGCATGCACATAAATAAATATATTTCTTTATTGATAATGGATTCAAATAATTCGTTATAAACTATATAATAGAATATATGTATACACATATAGTACTCTAGTCTAGATTAAATGTTTCCTTTTTTTCAATTCTGTTTTAATATCTTACATTTTTTAAGTTTTTTCTATGATTTCCTTTGTAATTTGTTAATATTGGTTTGAATTACAGGGAAAGAAATCAGATAAAATCAAGCAGTTGGTTTTCTGTTTGATTTTCCCAATTAAGATGTGGTAAGAAGTTCATTAAATGGGATAGAGAGAACTTAGAAACTAATTTTTTTAGGGAATACCCAATTTTAACAGGGCCTTTTGGGTATTCATTAGTAGAAAGGAAATTGCAGGCTCGTCAGTGAGAATTTAATACCCGCTGGCTGGTCATCTCAACCAAAGGAAGAAGAAAAGTGAAGTTTTGTTTTTTCTCGAAATTATTTTTTTTTGCGACTCGGCAAATTTTAGGTACAAGCAAGATCCCACACAGCTGAGCTTAAGCCGGTGCACCAGACCATTTCTATTTTTTTACTTTGATCCATTTTTTTCCTGCCTTCAAAGTTTCTTAGCACGCTTTAGGTCAGAGTTTTGAAGATATTTGGATAAAATTTGGTCCCCGTATAAACGTACTTCCAAACAAAAAACACTCAAAACCTGAATAAATATGCTTTAAAAATATTAAAAAAAAAACTAGAAGGCCTTTCCTTTTTTTCAACGCTATTACACAAAAAGCTTATCAAAATCACATATAAATCATTTTAGCTCATTCTCTATAGCCGTGCCTATCTCTCGTGTCTTTAAGTAAATATCCTTCGTAAAAGATTTAATGGGTTTTATTTTAGCTTTAGAAGTAGCAACGCTGAAGGACATTTTAACGCATAATAAAAAAAGTAAAATTAAACATCAGGCAAAGAAAAAAATGTTTTAGAAAATAATTATAAAGAGAAAAAAATTTGTTGAAATAAACGAAAATTTATTTAATTTGCCTTTTTAACATCTAAAAAAATAAAAAATAAACAGTTAGACATCTTAAATAGGATTAACGAAAACAATTTTGTTTATAGTAAAGTGTAACTAAAATGAATTTTTTTTATTAAATAAATAATGTACAGTCGCTCTTTTTTGAACTTGTGGAAGACAAGGTAATAAATAAAGAGGATTTTTTTAAAGAAAAGTTATGTCTAAGGCTTTGTAAACCCCATTAGACATTTACTTGTAGATTAAGCACTTTGATATATTTACAGTAAAAGTCAAAGATTTTTCACTTTTATATCTTGACAATTTATATCTTTAAAGCAGAGGGTTAGAACAGAAGAAAAAAAGAAAATTAAAAAATTTAAAAAGCCTTTAACAACTAGTTTTGTATATAAAAAAATATTTTTGTTAGCAGAGATTTTAAATTGATTTTTAAAAATTTAATTATACAATCCAAGGATTTATTTATTTATTAAAAGTAGAAAAAAAAACGGTAAAAAGTAAATAACTATCAAAAAAAATTAAATTTAAATATACTTCGTATCTGTTAATATTTTTTTAAAAAGACAATTTGATTTAAAGCATAATTTTAAAACAATTAGTTGGAAAAAATAGTTTATTGTATAACCTTTTTCCTGAAACCGCCAGCACACTTACCTGCAAAGAAAGAAAAATTTAAACAATTAAATTTCAGTTTATTTGATTAAAGATACTTAACGTTGAAACTTTCTTAACAAAAAAAGTAACTTTAAAAAATATTTGAACTTTTGTTTACTTTTAAATACTTAACAAAGGACTAGATATTAAATGGTTATAATAAAAAAATTGCTCTTTATTTCAATTAAAAATCAAAAATTTATTTAAAATTACAAAACAATATTTTGAGTGAATGTAAGTGTTAAGAGAAAGAAAGTGTTTGCTTTTTATTTTTTATAATATAATAATGTTTTACAAAAGAATTTCCACAGAATGATAAAAAACAGATGCATTTGACTTGATAAACTAAAAAAAAACAAGTAATAACACTTTATTCGGCTGTGCTGAATCTTATATACCCTTCACAACGTGAATGGCAACCCTCATAAGGGGTGGAGGTAGGAGGTAAGTATAATCTAGGAAAATGTTTGCAAGAAAAATTAGTTGGGGTCAGTCCTACATTTGACCTATCCATGAGCACCCTGGCAACTGTAGGAGGGATTTATTACAATTTCGCAAACTTTGTATTGGAGCCCCCTTAGGCAATTAAGATAGGGGTTAGTATGTCCTGGGTATATAGATATATGGGAGGTGAAACTTATGGGGGTCGGTCGCGCCTTTGTTTTCCTAAGGCTGACTCTGGATAAGTTACAGGCGTTTTTACATCATTTTAGTGAGTTTTATAAGGAAACCCTCAAAGGTGATAGGGGGTAAGTATGTACACTTAAAAAATTATTACAGTAACTGACTGTTAGTTATTTGGAAAATTGTTTTTAAATTAAAAAAACAGTTAAATTTTAATACAATATTTTTTTAACTGGTTTGAAGGGTTATTCAAAGCTCCAGCTACAGGAAAATACTCATTTTGAGTTGCAGTTAATTTTTTTCTGTTACTTTGTGTTTTGCTGTAAATGGCAAGAAACCTAATTAATTTTAGAGGAATATTTAAGTTAATTTTTAAATGTCACAATTTAAATGAAATATTTTGTTAGTTTTATTAAATGTCTTGTTGGAGGGGTTTTAAATGTTATTTTAAATACCATTTCTAGTTGATTTTTATAAATAATTTTTTGAGTTTAAAGGCACACAGAAGGACAGATGAACAGGAGAACAAATCTGCATTGTTTAACCGACTTTCCTATCTAAAGAGATCCGCAGTATAGATATATATACTTAATGGAGCCGCAAATGAATATTAAAGAAATTACAAACGGAACGACAAAATTATATCTTCTCTTATCACTTATGTAAAGGATATTCTTAATCCATTAACAGATTTTCTTAAGCCAAGTAAGATTTGTTTATTATGAATTTTTCCCTTTAGGTTATATTTAAGGCAAAAAAGGATGAATTAAAGTTCGAACCCGTACTTGGTGTAAGTTAAAAAAAATTGATTTAAAGTTTAAAAAAAGTTTGCTTTAAAATTAAGACTTAATTTTTTGACTAATGGAGCTTAATTAAGGAAGAAGATCCTTATATTTAGAATTAATTTTATACATATTTAACACAAAAAATGTAAAACTGATTTTCTCTACTTTACGCAGCTGGGACGCTCCGAATTGCAGCACCAATGCGCTTTCTTCTAGGCTACAGAGACACTTTGCTTTTTAAATGTTAAAATATGTATATTAAAACAAGTTTTTTCTGCTTGATTTTTAAATAATCCCAAATAGATTTGAACTAAGAAAAACTCAAGTACGGCTCGTACTTAAGACTTTCAAGCACGATTTTGGATCAACTCAAGAATCAAATTCTTGATTTTCGAATGTGTTTTTTCTTTCTGTGCATTTACAAATATTTTATTTAATACGCATGTGCTTGAATATATGTAGATATAAAGCAGTGGGGGGCCATCTCAATATCTTAAACAGCTTTTAGTAAAACTACAAAATTAAGAAAAGGTTTGAATAAAAAACGATTAAAAGCAAAGGATATGAAATGATTGAGTTTTTTTACTCAAAATATTTTAATTTTACAGTTTTTGTTTGGCCACCACTGCAGTAAACGTTTCATCTAAAAAGTAAACTGAATATTATCAAGTTTAACGAATATGGCCAGCAATTTTTCAATGTAATCGTTTTTGTTTGATTTTATGAAATGATATAAATAGATAAAAATGTTCACATTTTATTATGAACCACAAACGAATGAACAAAAAAACTAAGACAAGAAAAAAGTTATTCAAGGGCTGCAGTAAGTGTTGAATCTCTACGCACAAGCAAACATTTATCAATATAAGGCAGTGAAGTGACTGATAAAAAATGCAGAAATTTCCTTAAATGTGATTAGCTTGAAGTAGTTTTAGGAGGCTTTTAACCAAAAATAATAGTTTGTCATTAATAAAATGCCTTTGAATTTGATTTAAATGTTTAGTCTGATATTTTCTCATTTCGAAAAAATTATTTGAAAATTGTTCTTAAACGGAATTAATGGGAAAATTGATAAAATACTCAGAAAATTGGGTAAACATTAAAGGTTTTGTAAACTGAAATTTTTGTTGTCCACTTCGTCTGTTTGTATGTGGGATAAATGGTTTTATTTTTCAAAAAGTGTTAGAATGTTTGTAGGCCCGATTGCGGTATATAATATTAAACATTCTTCAAAGGCTTTTGCAACTAATGTAAAGGGAATTTTTTGTATAGTTTTCTGAAATAGTAGAAGTGATCAGGAATCAGTTGATTTGGGGACATCCCATGGTCACCAAGGTCGCCCGATCTAGCTCACATGGAACTTTTTTGAGCTACCTCAAAGAGAGAGTTTATAAAAATAATCCACAATCTCTTGTGGCTTTGAGGTAAAATATTCGTCGAAAAATCAGCTCAATTGAACCAGTTTACTGCAGCATGTGGCGCAGAACACAAGGCTCCATTATGAACAGTGTGTTCAACCCAACGGAAGACACCTGAATTACCTACTCTTCAAAAAACAAAATACGCATTTCCATTCTATCGTTAAATGCCCTTAATTAAGCGTTGTGCCGATTTTTACGTTTTTTATTTAAGTTTGAAAATACAAGTCTTTGTTCCGGGGAGTTCAATGTTTTTCTTTACATGTCACTTCTTTTCAGCATTTTGTTAAAAACATGCCCCCAGATGTTAGATTGTACCACTTTAAATTACTTTAATATCAGAAAATAAATGTTTACAAAAAGTCATATAACTTTTTCCAAGGAAACTTTTGGATATCTTTATTAGATCACGTTTAAAATGAACTTATGTAAATATTAAGGGGAACCGTTTTTTATTAATTTTTTTTATTGACTCGTTCTTTATTGTTCTTTCTAAAAGAACGATATTGCGACAAGTATTAAAAAAATAAAAGCCCATTTAGGATTTAAGTGTCTGCATTTTTGAGATCTCTGGACCTTTTGAAAAACGACAATCATATGTTGCGCGTCAATGTCTTCTGTTAAATAAATACTCTTGAGTGTGCGGTGCACTTTTTGTTTTTTCGAAAGGACCTACCGTCCACCTAAAATTTTAAATTTCTAAGATTAAAAACGTTTACTTTATCAAAAATACTAAGACGGACGGGAAAGTTTAAAATTATTAATTTTATAAGGTTTTTTAGTTTTTAAGCATAAAATAAGAATTCAGTTAAGTCCGTTTAAGTTTCAGGTGTCCGATATGCATTCTATTTTATCTTTAAAAATATTAATAAAAATTACAATTATATAAAAAAAAATATTTTGTTTTTTGTTAAATTGGGGTGCTGTTCAATTACGACCTTAAACAAACAGATCTTTACATTCAAATAACAAAGAAATTCCTTAAAGGTCATCAATGCTTTCTTAAATATTTAAATTACTTTTTTGCTTTAGAGACTGAGTTTATTTGCGTTTTCACTCAAATTGCCTTGTCTTATACACTTCTAGGAAAACAAATCTTTAATTCCTAATATAAGTAAATAACAAAGAAATGTTTTGTTGGTCGGTAAAAATAGAATAAAAACATAAATATTTCAATGTAAAAAATATTTACAAAAAACGCTTTAAGGGAGTGTTCATACCAGCCAAAGCAATAAAAATTTAAAAGACTGTCAAGTACATAATTGTTCTTGGAATTTTTCTTTAAAAACCTCACAGACATTACCACTTTAGAAAAAAATTTATTACAAATAAATGAAAAAAAAATCTTAAAAAACTCCAAATACAATTAGTTTACAAACAGCAAAAAAGCTATAAATGTTTAAGAGAGATTGAGAAAGAATTTCAAGCCACAGTGCCAAATGTTTTGCTGATTGATTTAAATCAATCAACAAGAAGTGAAGACAGAGTAAAATATAAATAAAAAGAAATAAAAAAAGATACTGACATAAGACGCCGACATGACAGTTAAATAAATAGAAAGCACCCAGCCCGATATAAAGATACTTAGACATTGAGTTATATTCAACAGATATCAGCCAGTAACACCTTAAACCACACTTGAAACAACAACAACTCTCCCTTTTACGACATATTTTTTTTTACTATTCAACACACACATAAACAAAAATAGTTTAAGACACATTTTCTTTTGCATTCAATGCTTTAAAAAAAGTGTTTATTGACGACTGCAAAATGATTGCCATCTTCGAAACAACAGACTGTTAAAGTCGTCAATTGTAAGTGTTCAACGCCATGAAATAAAAACTTTAATCTGTTTCTTGTTGTAGTTATTCCTTATTTATTTGCTGTCAAATCGTTATTTGCTTTTTATTTGATGCTTAAACGCACCACTCTTCCACCAATTCACAGATGCAATTGGAAAAATATTTTAACGCATTTTAGCTACATAAATGGATTGTTTGGGATTTAATATTGAGTCTGTGTGTGTTTCAGTCTAAGAGTCTTTTGTTTTAAGTGTAAATGCTGCAATGAATTTTTTTTTAATTTTAAATAACTTTTGTAAAAAAAGAAAACTACTTCATCACTATAGCTATGTGACATGACGCCTTTTAAGTATTGAACCAACTCCTTTAAAAACTGCCCGCTGTGCTGGTAAAGCAAATGCTGTTTGTTCAAAACTAAATAAATGTTCATAACTTAGGATGTCACTAGAAGTGGTAGCATGTTGACTGTTCATGAAATATTTAAAATTGTTTTAATAAAAACATAATTTTCCATATTAGTTTTCTTTGTAAAAGAGAAATGGGAAATGGATAAAGAAATTTACAAACAAATAAAAAAAGTTCACCTAAAATCATTTAAATTGAAGTAAAACGCATCTGGGGACCATTTACTGCAATATTTATTAAAGCGAAAAAAAACTGTAATACATACAGGAATTTAATAATTGTTTTTAATAAAATATTTTTACCTTTAAACGATTATTTCCATGTATTTATAAAAGAAAGTTTTATATAGCTCTAAAGTGAAATAAATGATGGAAACTAAGTTTGAATTATTGAATTTTTATACGCGTCTTTAAAATATATTGTTTAGCGAAAGCTTCAAACTAACGACTTCTATCTGGGGTCGAATCGAAAAAGGCACCTCCCAACCACCTATGTCAGTAGATTTGGAGCTTGGGGCAGTGGCAAACAAAGTGTTTCACAGTCTCTATCCCCTCCTTAACCCCACACAACCAGCATAAATCCAGAGACTTTCTGTGCTATTTGCTATTTATTTATCTTATATTACAGTGTCCTGTAAGAGTCCCAATAAAGCACTTTAAAACCCTTCTGTTCTTTTCAAGCAGCAGGTTAGTGCCCATCCTGTCCAGCCTGGGCCACAGAAGTCTGAAAATCCCGCTATTGTCCCTGTCACACTAGGTTTGGCTCAACTCGTCCACTACCCAAGTCCCTAACAGTCCATTATAGAAACAAAATGGCGTCCTCTCCAGCTCACAATCAAGCTCAATAAACCAGACCGATCTCGATTCTCGTCAAGTTTCCGCCAGTCATATTGCCAGCAACGTCAAAATGTTCAGAATTCATTATAGCCTAACCCTGCGTGTAGCCATAATCGCCTTTACCATTATGGCTTGGACTGTACCCCATAGATCCTTCTTCTTTTATTTAGAAGGAAATAAGTGCGTAGAAGCCCCGAAACTTTGCAATCGGCCCTGCCTCTCTCTCTTTTCTGACGTTTACAATTGAAGTTATATCGTTTAGGATCCTTAAGGGTGGCCTGACTGCCGATATGGATTTTACTCTATGTGTACTCCCCACGTTTCACTGTTTCAAAACCGCAGCCTTTATTACAACCAGAATTAAAATTCATTTCAAACTCTGCCAGCCCCTGTGACCATACGGTTTTTCGGCTCATTAGTGAAAAATGCACATCTACCAATCAAAGAGTTTTCCTTTTTTTTAGCCGAACGTAGCAAATCTATTTTTGGTGAATTTTTGCAAAAATTTTTAAGTAAAAAAGTCTGAAAGGGTGGAAGTTTAAGATCGATATCCAAAGCTGTCTAAGGTGAATCAACATTTTACAGGAGAAGCCAAAACATATTCTAAATGCAAAAGCAGTGCTTAAAAGTTGCTTCCTTTTTCCGAAATTCGTTTTAAGTTTTTTATGTTGCAATTAAAAAACAATAATCATGTCCTTAAATGAAATAAACTCAACTATTTCGAAAGATCATTTTGGGATTTTTTTGTGGTTTTGAATTTCATCTGACAATGATTAGTTATAAATTAAAATTTCGAGCTTTAATTAAAAAAAGTAGAATCACAAACCCAAAATTTTCCAGTGTGAACAATAATGGTTGTCACAACTAAAACCGTTTTTCTGTGCCGAAATCGACAAGGCAATGGCATATTTATTTCGAAATATGATTGCTAATTCATACAATATCTATTACCAGTCTTGTGGATATCTTCAATATTTCCAATCAACTCACGCTATCCACTTTCGTTTCTTATATTTAAAATATTTTATTTTGCTTTAAAATCAAGCTTCATTTAAAAAATAATATTTGTTATTTTATTTCTTATTTTGTAATATTCTAGCTTTAAATTTATGTATGTAAAACAAAAAATTGACTTTTAGAATTTACTGACTATTAAAATATACCTTAAATAATATTAAAGTTTTTTCCCTTTAATTTTATAGTGTGTGAATAAGACAAGTCTTTTTTATTTGTTTTTCCCCTTCATTTACTAAACAAACAAATAACAACAACTGGACAACTTTACATATGATAGCTATAAAGGATAAATAAAAATGATATTCTTTTTTGCCATCCTAAAGCGGCAGTAAAAAAATCTGACGAATATTATAAGAAATAAATTTAATGGTTTTGCTTTGGTGTATATGTGAATGTTAAAATAAGGACTTGTTTCTTAACACATCCATAAAAATAATTTTTTTTAGATTTTGGTTTACTTTCTATTCCTACAAGAAAAAAAGATTTATTTATCAAAAAACTTTTTGCTTTAATTTTTTTTTTATAATTTAAAAAATTTTTAAGGAATTTTATTTCAGATTCGACTCATTTAAATTAATTTTTTAGCTTATAATTTTTAAAATTTTAAAAAATTTTTTTATTTAGTAAGTTTAGCCTTATATATTCAAATATGTCTAACATTATTTTTTTAAGTGCTCAATATTAAGGTAATATTTCAAAGAACTGCCCTAAGGATAAGAAAAAAATAAAACAAAATATTTATTTTTATTTCCTTTGATAAAAACACTTAAGTATAAAGTTTTTGACACACAAAGAAATGTGTTTGTGTGTGGGTGTGATAAAAACAGCAATAAAATGGTTTTAGTTATTTTTCATTTTTACCAAAAAAAAAGTACCGGAAACTCCTCTTACTTTTAGAAGATATTAAAAGATAAAAAAAGCTTCATAAATATCTACTCAAGCAAACAAACACACAAGTCAATATGCACACACATACACAAACTGTAAACAGTTGAGCTTAAAAGGAAATGGTTTAAAAGAATTTCTAAAAGAAAGAATCAAAAACAAAACTTTTAAATAAAAAATATGTTTTTTGATGTGTAATTCCTTTTAAAAGCATATTTGTGATTTTTTACTGGACTTATTGGATTTATTAAAAATACAAACATATACATTCACATATCCATGTGTGTTTGTATAAGTATGCAATAGCAACAATATTGAAGAAACAACTAAATCAAGTGTGAAGATTTTATAACAGACTCAACAAATACTTGATAAAATAGGTGTGACCATTGAAGTTTGAGAAAATTTCAATTTTGGCAAAAAAAACAACAAAAACTTAAATTATATTAAAAAAATGACGGAATAAAAAGGGTCGGTCAACATGTATGTTTATAATGCATTTAACAAATACAATCGAAATATACTTTCTAAGACTTTTTAGTCAAATATTTTCTTAGTGTTAACTAATCTTAAGTGTTTGTTGTTTGATGGAGTGAAAATTGATATTGACAACAATATCAAATCGATATAAAATAATGCTGATGACCATTAAAAGAAATCAGCGTTACAGACATACTCACGGTTACAAAAACAAACATACTAATACTATTACAAATAGTTTTTTTTTGTATTAAATTATTATATAAAAATACTTTAAGATATTAAGGTATTCAAGCTCTTTTTGTATTTGAACGATTTACTAAAAAAAACCTAAAAATTAATATTTAGAAAAATCATTTTAATAGAATAACTATATAAACAGATAAAGATAAAAGTAATACTTTTTTGTTTTCCAGTATATAAAACCACAAACCAAATTTTTTGCAGTAAAGTATCTGCGTTAATGTGGAGAACAAAAATAATTTTTAATATATTTTTATTATACCCTTCACAGAAGTGATAAGGGTATATATCAGTTTGTCATTTTATTTGTAATTTCTTTTATATCCACTTACCGACCCCATTAAGTTTATTATTTTGGACCCATCAAGTACGGTTTTAAATTTATATCATTTCTTTTTGGCTTAAATGTTACTAAAAGTAAGAAATTCTTAAAAGATAAATCCTACTTAATTTAAGAAAATCCGTACTTGGTTTAAGAGAATCTGTATTCACAGTTCTTTTGTCACCGCTACGGGTTGATTTCAGTAAAGATTATCTGGTTTCAAAAGAATTTTTATTTAAGAAATGATATCCTCTGTTGTCTTAAAAACCATGGTTAGGATTCTTCAATACCGGATTTTATTTAAAAATGAAAGGCATAAGCTGATAACTGTACGGAAACAAAATAATATTTGAGCACTGATACCTCAAAAGGCTTATTTCGGGGTACGTTTGTATGGAGGTTATGTAAAAATGGGGTCTGGTGGCTTATTTATAGTTTTAAATATGATTATTTCAAAAAGTAGTAAGCGTTGTGGAGGGAGGGTGTTGCCGCACACTGAGGATTTCGCAGAAAAAAGTCAAATTGTCAAAATACTCTTCATTCAATTTGCAGTGATATTTTGAATTTTTAGGCTAAATGGTTCAATCAAATCAAAAAGAATTACTTCGATCTAAATGCTAGTTTAAGGTACAATATGCCACCTATTCTTCACAAAATTCTGATTCATGGAAAATATATAATTGAAAAGTGTATTTTTCCTGTAGTCGTAACAAAGACTATAAAAATATCGCCTTAGACACTACAGAAAATTGCCACGAACGAAGATATTATGCACCGAATGATGGTAACATCAGATCCCATGATCTTAAATTTGACTCCTTCATTTTGCCAGAAAATTATAGTTTTATAAGCGAAGGCGTTAAGGCTCTTTTTGAATAATAAATAAAAAATAGATTCAAAACAAATTATAAATTAAAAGTTACAAAAATCATTAAAATCTTTTTGTTAGTTAAAGCTTTTTACATTGTAGGTAACGATATATATTTCTCTAACTTTTTTCATTTTGATAACTTTTGTGTTTTACTATAAAAATAAATCTAAACTTGTGATGAAATCACTACATTTTTTGACAAATATATTTTTCTTCCACCTCCATACAAAAATCCCCAGTGTGCGCCGTTGGAATTATCGATTGTGCGGATTTGTCGGCCCCGATGTCGCAGTTCTCGAGTGAGCATCGTGCGTTCGCTGCGGATACACTTTTTCAGAATAAAGATTCATACGTAATTGCTCGTCAAAAATTTTGTTCAAAAATCGGTGTTCAGTGAATACGTGATGCACCAAGTACAAATTTAAATAGTTCGTGGGTGCAGGTATTCCGCGCAACTGCTTCGGCAACGAATGTCCCATGGCTAGGGCCCAGTCGATTTTCAAGAACTCCCGAAAACATTGAACTAGTTGAAAGCAGCATACGTGACAGTCAGCTACTTTCGATACGGAAAATAGCAGCCTCACTGGGACTTCCAATAGCGATATGTCATGAAATTTTAAACAAGGATCTGAAGATCCGTTCTTTTATATTCAAATCGTTCAAGAACTAAAAGAAAATGACTTCGATTTACGCAAACATTTTTGTGAAACGTTTTTAGAGCATTTTCGCACTGTAAATCCCATTTTTTGGAGCGACGAGGCTTATTTTCAATTAAACGTTCACGTCAACAAGCAAAACTGTCGTTACTGGTCTTTAAAAACCCGCAACCCTCGATTGAAACATCGGAAACCATTGCATTGCCTCAAGGTAACTGTTTGGTAAGCCTTGTCTACGAGTGAATTATTTATACCAATTTTTTTCGAACAGTTTAGAGCCCAGGCGACGATTATCGAAGATGAGAATTATCGATGCATGACTTCGCAATTCGTTTTGTCAGAACGACGATCTCATACTTCATACTGCATTGGGTGTCTGCACACACAGCTAGAGCTTCGATAAATTTGCTTCAGAAAAATTTCCCGATCTGTCGTCCAATCTAACTCCCATTGACTTTTTTGTGGGATCGCATCAAAGAAAGGGTGCACAATGACAATTCGTAATCTCTTATGGCTTTAAAGGAAAATAGTCGCTGAGAAATCAGCTCAATTGAACCTAGCTTACTGCAGTGTGTGGCGCATAATACAAGGCTCCGTTTTGAACAGTGTGTTCCACTTGACGGAAGACATCTTGAAAACATACTCTTAAAAATAAAAACCGCATTTCCATTTTATCACTCAATCCTCTAAATAAAACCTTCTGTAAATTAATACGCTTTTTATTAAAGTTTTAAAATATAAATCTGCAATCAGACACCCTGTGCTATTGACAAAAATTTTTTTATCCACTGCCTACTGGAAATTTTATAGGAAAAATGAAAAAAAATGTTCTTATTTTTCTCTAACCAATATTAGCAATGTTAATTAAATATTCTTGCTCCTTTAGGCCATCGAAAACCAAAAAAAATCAAATTAATAGAACTCATTGTATTTTAATTAAAACCAAAATAATAAAAATGCCTACAGGGATTAAAAATATAACCAAAATTCAAGTATCTAAATACTAGCTCATTGTAACTTTATTAAAAGAAGTGATAAGAAGACAATTTTATTAAAATGTAGACATAAAAAGATGTCAGCAAAAACTGTAACAAGAGATAAAGACAATGATTATTATTATTATCGTAAGAGCCATTGTATATGGGCACATACACACACACACATTTACAAAGGCATGTCCTAGCGGAAAGGAAAAAGTTAACAAGAGATAACTTTTGTTAAGTTTTTGGGCCATTTTGTTTAAAGGGTCATTACAATTGTTAGTGATAAATTTTATTGTCACCAAAGCTGATTAGCACACAAATGATGACAAAAGGAAAGAAACCGGAAGGTTAAAATGGGTTTAATGCTGGTAAATAGAAATCAATGAATGGAATTGTGTGTAATTGTAATGGAAATAGTACTTGTGTAAATTTATATTTTAGTAAATTTACTGTTAATCTGAGTTAATTAAGAGGTGTTAAAGAGTTTGTAAAATTTTTCAACAGATGTATATACGTAAAACAGAAAAAAGAGCTGATTAGGTAAGCACTTTTTGAAATTTTTATTTTATGAAATCAATTACATTGGTCCTTCGTTTGCTTTAAAAAGGATATTTATGCATAAAGGCAGTTCCATTGTGATGGATGTTATTATTTTATTCACATTTTTGGTTTAAAAAAAAAACAATTCAAACTTTTTATTTAAAATAATAACTTTGAATTTTAAGGTTGGTACGTATGACCTATGAAATTTAAATTTAATAGAAAAATTAAGATCGTGGTGGGTTAAATATTTCCTAGAACGAGCTTACGATTCATAAATAACACGTTGTTTGAAATGTTTTTATTTGTTTTAAACAATTTTTTCTGCAAACTTTTTTTTTTCAATTTGATGGATGTGCCAAAATGCAAATTTAAATCGGCAGGATGGTTGCACAATGGACCAATATATAAGCAAAAACCAATCCAAGTAAATATTAAAACTGCTGCCACGAAAAATGACCCTGATACTTTAAAGACGGCACATTAAATTAGGAAACAAATTTTTTAATAGAATCACGGAAAGCGGTAGCTCCCCAACTAATGAAAACAATTTTATGAAATTCTTTATAAGTTACATTTGTTTTGACAATGTGGGCCAAAAGATGTTTCCCTATTTGAAGCTGCTCTCATTTGTGCAAATGGCAGCCAATGTCAAATCTGTTTTGACGTTTGTGAACCAGGCAGTTGTAGAATACAAGTGAACAAGCCATGGAGCGAAACACTCTTCAAGAACGCGGAAGGCTCGTGTCTATTATTTTGCGTAACTATTCGTCGTGTGAGCGCAGCGCGAATTCCGTCGCCGATTCCCGGTCGTCCGGAACAAACTGCGCAAACACTGCACCGCTTTGCCACCAAGCTTGAAGATGATGGAACTACACGAGGTGCTGCCAAAAGTGATTTGCCCCGGAGCCCCCTTTCTGCAGAGAATATCACGGCTGTTGGCCAGAATGTCGAGCTGTCGCCAGAAACATCAACCAGCCAACGTGCCTCGCAATTAGCCATCAGCCGGTCGTCCCTAAAGCGAATTTTGTTCAAAGACCTTCACATACTAAGTACAGTCCGTGCATCAGTTGCTGCCTGTTGACTGCCAAACGCGTATTACCTACACCCAAGCCATCCTCAATCTCGAGGCCAAAGTGGACGATTTTTCGACAAAAATCACAACGAGCGATGAGACTTATTCCCACCTCAGGGGGTACGTGAACAAACAAAGCTTTCGCTTCTGTGGCACCGAAATCCTACGAGTGATGCACGAGGAGCCATTACACCGGCTCAAGGTATCTGCTTGGTCCGCTGTTCATGCTGAAGGAGTTATCGGGCCATTTTTTTGCGAGGACGCCGCTGGTCAAACGGCAACAGTGGACGGTGCGAGCTATAGGGCCATGTTAGCAATTGAACAAATTTAGGCTGGAAGACAGGTAGTTCCAGCAAGACGAAGCAACGGCATACATTGCATGATGGACAACTGATTTTCTGAAGGCAGCGTTCCGGGGTTGCCTCATCTCTCGTTTTGGCGATGAAAACTGCAAACGTTCTCCATGGTATTTCTGTTATACATACGAACGTTAAAATTTTTTAGTTTTTTTTTCGAAAACTAGGATTGCTATCGACTTTAAAACCGGCAAAAGCTATTTTTATTATAAAATTTGCAGTACAAAATAACTCGGCTCCAAAAGATGGCTCAGTATATTAAAAGAAAAATGTGAAGGGTATAAAAGATTCGGTACAGCCGAATATAGCACTTCGTTAAGTAATAAATTTACTTCGTAAAATATACAAAACACTTTCGTACATCCTGCGCAAGAGTTTCGTGGTGCAAAATACCAAAAGATTTTGTGCGTGGATCGTTTTAAGATATGTTTTGGCATGTATGTATATTTAAAGACAGTTGTTTCATAAATACCGAAACTAAGTAAAACGTAAAACTAAGGCAAGTTATTTGAATTTATGCCCTTAATAAAATCAATTACTAACATATGTCTACACTTAAACTTAAACACTTACTCGCATATACATTTGGTAATCAATTTATTGAAAGAAAGTTTTGCAACAACTTCTTCAACAAATCATTTAACTTTTAAACTAACTTTTTGGTTCTGCATGTTATAACAAAACTTTTCCCCTCCCAAGTCAAGTTAACCTTAAAAGTTATCCTTTAGTAAGATTAATTGAAAGTTTGATTTATGTGTTGTTATGTACAGAAGTGTGCGTGTGTGTGTCATGTGCTTGTGATGATATTTTCAAGTGATTTTAATTAAAAACTAAACATATTTGTTTAATTTAATAAAACACTTTTAAAACAATATTCAACCACAATTTATTATGAAAATAATTAATTAAATCCATTTGTTTAACACTTTATGAAATAATTTGCTTTAAATGTGGTCATGCATTCATGTACATACATCAGCATATATGTGTATGAGTGTACAAAAGCACTTGCAAAGTACATATAAGTTCAAAGTGCATTTTAGTTATTAATTGCAAGAAGGTACTTACGTATACGTATTCGTATGTAATGTTTGTGGTAAAGTAAAATCAGTGTTGTAAGATTTATAAGTATTTCAGACATGCTAATAAACATCATTTTTGTAATTATAATATTACAGTTAGCACTGGTTATGTTGAATTAAAGAAAAATTTAAATTAAGTGGCTGTTAATGATCTAAAATAAATTTTGTACTGCAGAGTTTTAGTTGAAGTGCCATATTAATGATCTAGTAAATTGACTTTTGTTTGTATTATGTGTAAGGTCCTGCATGTAGGGATCAATTGTGATAAACCTAGACATGATCCCAGGGTAAAGAAATGTAGCAGTTTCGGTGAAAACCACACTGCCAACTATAGAGGTAACACTATTTCTGTAATTAAGTTAATCATGCATACGTATTGGGGCTCTAGGCTTATTAATCCTTGCTGTCGCATTTGTTATGATTTCATCTGGAAAACTAAGCTTTTGTTTAACAAACCATAACTCAATTTCAGACATTTACGATTTTGGCATAAGAAAATGAAAATCTCGAATTTCCAGGCTGAAACTTCTTTAGATTTATTTTCAGACCATTTAGCTAAAATGAGCACTACCTGCAGTCCTCACCAAATCAAAACTAGTAATATTATCTTGCAAAAATAACTGCCGTTACTGGTTCTCAAAAACCCACAACGATCAATCGAAACTTTAAAAACAATTGCATTGCCCCAGGAAAACTGTTTGGTGTTCCTGATCCACGCATGCGATAATGGGACAATTTTTTCGAAAATTCTCAAGGCCAGGCGACGAACGTCAACTATGAAAAAATATCGACGTATGATTAAGGAATTCTTTTTGCCAAGCCTGGAAGCTCATCCATTGTTCTATTTACACACGTATTTTCAATAGAATGTGGCGACAAGTTAGAGCTTCGATGAATTTGATCCGGTAAAATTTCCCCCAAAAACTGATTAGTCGCTTTGGGGACATCCCATGGCCACCAAGGTCGCCTGATCTATTTCTCACGGATTTTTTTAGGGGGCTACCTCAAATAGAATGACAATTTTCAATTTCCTGTGGCTTTTAAAGAAAATATTTTTGGAGGAATCGCGTCAATTGAACTAAGTTTAATGCAGCATGTAGCACAGAACACAAGGCCCCGTTTTGACAAGTGTAAGCACTCGACGGAAGATATCTGAATGACATACTATTTAAAAAATTAAATCAGCATTTCCATTCTATCATTCAATGCTCTTAATCAAACTTTGTGTCAGTTATTAGGTATTTTTAAATTTGAATATAATCTGCCACCAGACACCCTGTACCACCCAAAAAAAAACCCACAGATCCAAGCAAGGTGTTAGAAAAGCCTTTGAGAAGGGGAAATGTTATCCCTCACTTTTGTGGATGTTTCTTAAGCTTTCAATATAGTATAACAAAAAGGCTAAAAGGCCAAACCTATTCTTAACATTTAAGAAAAGAATATAACCGACTGATAGTTAATGATCAAACTTGCTTTCAGAAATTTGGGGCTGACGTACCTTAAGCTTGCATTCTGAGACCATCTCTATACTTTATTCTACTTAACTGAGCAGATAAGCCATTTAATAGTCAAACACAAACGCTAATACGTGTCGATGATATTGTTTTACTCAAAAAGTACTCACCAAGACCAAAAACAGGCCTCGAATCAATTACATGGTCACATTATCTAAGTATAAGAATATGCCCAGTTATAGGGAAAAAAAATAATAAATATTAAAAGTATAAAAATATTTTTAGTTTACTTTACACGAGAACAGTACTCTTCCAGCCTACTACATCGAGATATATAAGCGCAGCGACAATTTTTTCCTGTTTTACATTTTTATGATTCAAAGTTGCATACTTGGAAAACTTAACAACCCTCGTACCAAGAAATTAATAAAGTTTTTGGATAAAGTATGTAACAAGAATATACGTAATAGTAAACATACGTGCTTTTGCATATAAAATAAACTAAAGAGAAACACCAAGTTGACCACGTTCTAAAACGTCTTAACCCAAGGGTATCAAATCATATTTAAAGGTTTAGGACGCGCAGAGGCTAAGTTCAACAAAAAAATTAAATGTTTTTTTTTTATTGATAGGAAAAAGGCACAGTGTAAGATTTATAATTTTACATACTAAATCAAAAACCATCACAGATCAAAATTCATGGAAATAATTAAATTTATCTTAACACGATTTTTTTTTAGTTTTTAAGAAACTTCGTGTTAAGGAGGTTTTTTGCAATTAAATTAAATTTTATTTTACAGCAAGAATTATAATTTCAAAAGCAGTTCTCTGCTTTTTAAAAAAAAATTATTTTGAGTTGTGGCTGTTTTTGATTTAGCCTGCGATAATGAGATTTACAAGGACTTTTTTGCATCATTTTTAAATACGGTATAACAACAGATGCGGCCGGCTAAAATTTGGGAGTGTTTTTAATGCATCGATAAAGACAATTTTGCCTTCAAAAGTTTGGTTAACTGGGTACACATAATTCCACATACAAATGTTATCTATATTTGTTTAAGTAACAAACGAATTACTTAAAATAAATGAGACTATTTGTTTATGTTTGTAGTTAGATGTGATTTTGTACTAATGTCCTGAGAAAGTTAATAAATTGCTTCACATTTTGTGTAAGTTGAAGTAAACATTTGTCTAAATTTTTTTACATCTGCAGGAAACTTAAGTTTTGTGGTTTTCGGCAATCAACTTAAAAAACATTTCTTCTTAACAGAAGGAGTTTCTAAATATTTAATGAATTTACTTGTTTTCTCTGTGGTAAATTAGAGATCTTTAGCAGAAAGTTATACGATTAGAAATAATATACAACAAAAGCTGACGCCAAATAGCATATGAATGCAAATTAAGCTTCGTTTTTGGTTTGCGACAGGATCGAGCCCAATGTTTATAAATACTTAAGTCGTATTTTAAGAAATAAACCCAGCTTCTATAAAAGGCCCTCATTCGGATATGTAACATGTAGTTTAACCAGATCACGGGAGTCAGGAATAGGAATCGGACGAGAGACGTGGAGTTTTCCTGATGAGTTTAAAGTGGATATTGAGACCGAAGTCAACGAATGTATCACGAGACTGTATAATGAGAGAGGATACCAGGTTGACCCATTAGACTATCTGATAAAAATAGTGTGTTTTAGAAGATACTGACCATTTAAGGGGTAGGATAGGCTACACAAAACAGGAAGCTGTTAAAGAAAGGGTCACAGTTCACTTGGGACAGCTTAATTCGTTCCTTTTTCTTACCTAAAAAGGCAGATAGAAAGACCGGAGATGGAAGCGAAGAAGAAATTTAGAGAAGGACTAGATAGAAATAAAAGAAGAATGAAGCAAACTTACCAGGGTTTCTGGTAAGAATCGAACCCACGATCCCAAGACTGTTAGACTTGTGCACTTACCACTGATCTACCGGGGCATCCATTTAAGGGGTAACTGACCTCAAACGAAATTTAAAAAAAAAATTTTGTTTGGAAGATCCTAAAATAGGCTAGAAGAATAAGACGGGCTTTATAGTCAGAGTTCAGTCTTTAGAAAATACCATTTATAATTATTCCTGGTATGGCTGGGACTTGATAGTCGGCATGGGGGGAGTGTAGTTTTTACTTATTGATACAAGGTTGTTATTGGTACTAAGGCCGTTGATACTGGAGAAGGTATCATATTTCCCATCAGACTTATTTATGAGTAAAGTGTGTCCCACCTGTAGACACTGACTACTTCAAGGGAAACTTCCCCAGAAAGGAAGGAAATTGGTCTAAAACAACTTAGTATGGGTCAGAAATCTCAGTTAGCTGTATATCACATAACCCAGTATTGTCAGACGTATCCAGACCAGAGCCAGTGTCTACATTACAAGATATAAGTTTGTTTTATATTCATATAAAAAGAGTAGGGTACTTTTTGAAAAGACATACTGAGATTTTTTGTGCAACTAACCATTATTATTATATAATAAGGAATTAGCCATTTGGATCTTTGGTTGGATAGGGGGTTCAAAATGGGTTATATAATCACATAGATTAGTATTATTTTAATAGTTCCAATAATAAGCCCTTGGAGAATTGTTGCTTAGGATGCAGTTGTCTAAATGAGAGGCGAATAGTGTTCTCTAACGGAAAAGGACATCAGATTTCTTTACAAACTGATTAGTATAGTGTATTCCAGGGAGGGACATTAGCAATCTTACGGACTGGGAGTCTTATAGCTGAATGTATTTCAAGATATAAAAAGGTCAATATTTATGTCACTGGTCAGGGCCTTGAAGGCACATTGCGTCAATTCTTGCTGAGTTAATTGTTGATTGATTTAATATCAGACAATATAGACATCTGGTGCGTTGTAACGTTTGTAGACGGCAGCAAAATTTTTGAAGGGTTGGCTTACAGTGGCTCGGACTATAAATTGGTATAAAACAAAGAAACTCTGGGATTGCCAATGGTTTACTATAATCAATTAGATAAAATATGAGTGTTTAGCAAGACCTGTTTTTAACTTGAAAAAAGGAGATTGTATGGTAGCTGGGGGCCATTTTACCGTGGCTTATTGGGTCTAATTGTACAATGTCCGATTGAGGAAACACTTCAGATTATTAAAGAATGTCTAAGAAATAGGAAACGAAAGAACAGGTTGTCTGCCACCACTCGAGATTAAAGAATCATAAAGTCTAGTGGTAGGTAAAGGATGCTACGAAAGGCTTAGCTATGTTTCAAGGCGTAAACTGTTAAATATATTTTGGTGTATTGCGCTTATCAATTTGCAAGGAGTAAGAAATTAAAAAGGGTAAGTCCACCCTAAAATTTGGGCTTTATTTTTCATCTAGGTCTTAGAATACCATTTTCCTTTCTCTTAGTGTAACGACGTATTTTATTTTTAAACTGATTCATTAATTTTCTTTTGTTGCTTCAAATAAAGGCACAATAGATCCAGAGAGTCTTCGAATAATCATGTTTAAAAAAATTAGCCTTTTTTTATCTCCCTTTACAACCTTACCTTACGACGACACAACACAGCAGCAAATACACCATGAGTCCTTGAAGCATGTGCTAAGTTAGCATCTACTGCAAATAACTCATAATTAAATTTTTTGTGGCCCAACGGGGACCGGAAATGATACAAAATATTTCCAACCGGAAAAAAATCTTAAAAAATATTATTCTTCTTGACACTTTTAGCAGTCATATTCTTCTAAATATTTTAACTCCTCTCAACAATTATTCGTAGCTTACACAACATTTTCAAAGCTCTAATGAGGCTTAAAAAAATTTAAAGGACTGAAGGTGACTGTTCTTTCTTGGAACTAGAGGCAGAAATAAGTTTAATAAACTATGATTATGGCAAAAAAGATTTTGAAATCACTACAAAGATCTTAGTTGTTGCTGGAGTAAAAAATATGTAAACTGAGTTCTTAAAAAAATTTGAAATAATTAAGGACCAAGTAGGTATTTCCGGGTTAAGCCGTTTATCCATGATTCTGTTTTTTTTTTATTTTATTAAAACGAGTTAAGGTTACAAAAATGTTTAAAATTTATTTCGTTATGCTTCCTCATCATTTAAATAAATTTTCTTTGTAGGTCAGTTGGGTAGAAAAGTTTTACGTTTTAAAAACAAAGTTGTTGGTCAGAATCGATTTCATAACTTAATCTCCACTTTCTTTTTATCCCTTCTACTTACATAGAAAATATCATTCTACCCATTTGAATCCAAGTGATTTAGGGATTTAATGCACACATAATTCTAATAAAAACTAATCTGTTACACTCAAACACACATTTTTACAATTTAAATTAGAAAACTTTCAGAGTTCCTAAAGGCTTAATCGAAATTCTGTAGCATTTGTGTTTCTTTTCTTTGTCCTTTGCTTATGCGAACAGTTTAGCTAAAAACAATTGTGCGTGTGTGTGAGTTTATGTGTGTGTGTATGACAATGAAAAGATGTTTACCATGTGCCTTAGGATATTCATACGTATTAAAGCTTTTCATGTAAAGGTATGGGTTGAGTATGTGTCAAGAACACATTGCCCAATATCAACATCTTAATATGTCCTTATGTGAGTTTGTTTTAAATAAATATTTATAAATGTAAATGTGTTTGCACATTTATGTACATAAGTGAATGACTATGTTTATTGTTAAAATACCAGGATTTTAGGGCTTTTATTAAACGTATGACTTCTTTATTCAGTTGACATGTTGAACAAATATTTTTCCAAGAAAATTAAAGCCTGAGTATTAAGCTGGAAATAAAAACAAACTAAACCCTCCGCCTACCAAAACAAACCCAGTTTGAAAGAGTCATTTGTGCATATACAGCATTCTTGACAATATCTGCAGGAAAAAGATTATTTTTGTTTAAGTTCAAGCTTCAGTTATAGCATAGACGAATGCCACTATTCAACATATTGAAATTTTTCTACACAATTTTTTTGGGTTTTTAAATTTCAATCTTTAAACACTTTTTGCTACATATTTTTTTAATTCTGATTTTACAATACATTTCAGTAACAACTTTATATGTACGTCTTTACAAAAAATTACAATCAATCATTTAATGCTGAAAGATTAAATAGTTAACTTATTGCCTTTACCTCAGGGTGATTACTTGATTAATGGGAAGTTAAATGTCTATTAATTATGGTAAGAGCAAAGCTGTAATGGATACAAAAATTTTAATTTTGATTAAGTAAAGTAAGAACTTTAAAGCTTTAATTTTTTATTGATTAAACTTTATTTTTTTAATTTTAAAAGACAAAAGAATTTAAGTTTTAAAAGGAAAGTTGTCTTTAATAAAAAAATAAAAATAAACATTTAGGCCAAAGCAAAGTTAATATGGTTTTCATAGTTTTTCTCAAAAATAATAATTTTTCTAACCTGATAATTTCTTAAGGGGCTTAGAACCTTTTCAAGTGATAAAAAAGATAAAAGAAATAAATTGCAATTTAAAAATTTAGATTCTATATAATTGTCACAATCAGATTCCACGACTTCGTCGGCCTCATCTTCATCCGAAATTTGGACTTCAAAGCTTCGCTGAATTTCTTCCATTCTATAGTGAGATAGTGTTTTAAACCGTGATAAGCCAATTTATATATATATATATATTTTGTCTTTATAAAATTTTCCTCGAAGGAAGGCACAAGGGCCCTAAATGTATGAGAGGGTTTCCCTTTTTTTATCACTCTTCGAAACCTTACCTAACAGTGAATATCCCTGAGTTTCTTTAGCTTTTTGAATTTAATTTGTACCTCAATCTTTTTTTTTGGGGAAAATTGTGGGCCCTGCAATTTTTTTAGGATTTGATGTTTACCTTGTTAAATTTGTCGCTTATTTGCCATCATAATCCATGGGTCATCCTTATGGAAATAAAAACTTTTCATCTCTAGAATCCCTGTTTTCTACATCTAAAAAATCTTTTAATCGGCTTCAGAGTCCTTATTTTGAACTGCCGAAGTAAATTTTTTATTCTAATTTGCCACAAGCTTCTTCTAATCTTTAGATACATGATAAAGAGGCACTTTTTTATATCTCTTTAATTCAAACATTTTGGTCTCACTCCAAAAATAAGGGCCCAGAGAGTAGGTTTGGCTATGACGAAGGGCAGTAACGAATGCAAACGCAACCTGCAAAAGGCCTGTGGGCCAATGCTGAATCCCGAAGGATAGTAACGCTTGCAGTTTACAGCCATTATCAAAAAGGGTTGTAGGCCAATTTAAAATCCCATAAAGAGTTAAAAAGACCAAGAGTAATAAGGTGGACTTATTATTTTTTGGGCACGTGTTTGTCAAAAAACATAAGACCATAACTGAAAAATGCATTGACTCATATTCGAAAATTTAAGTTTGGAACTTCTATTGGTCTATTTGAAAAAATATATATATTTTGGAGCACAAGGGGTTCAAGAGCTCTTACACCTTTTGAGCTCTAAGCAAAAATAGTATTCTATTAACGAAAGCTTAAATAAATAGCCGTAATTTGCTACCGGCTTAAATTCCTTTATGATACTTTTGTGCCCTGAACCTATAAACACTTCATCTACTAATTCCATATGTTAACTTAATATTACAAAAAATTGAACAGAATTTGTTGTGCTCTAAGCACAAAAACCAAAATTTAAAAACTCAAAATTTTAAATAAAGAATTTAAAAATCACTCTATTTTCAAAAACATCTATTTTAATACGATCGATATGGACCCTCCGAAATTTTCTTGTACCTGCTTTTTTTTTGGAAATTCGAAAATAATTACTATTTAGTGTCTCCGACAGTTATAAGCAATATTCAACTACTTACATACTTTGTTTCCTTGGTATTTATTCAAAACAAATTTACCTGAAAAGAGAACAAAAAAAGTGAGAACTTTAATAAGAGATTTTTAGAAAACCCTTAAAATTAAATTTAAGTTAAAGTCATAAAGACTAGAAATGCAGCTGGTGTGAATTTCATTAACCCTGACTTTATTTAAGACACCAAACGCAGTAAAAGACGTGGCTGACACTATTATTTCTCTTACCTCTTAGCGAAAAATCAACTACCATTTACTTTAAAAAACCCGATAATATTGTCTTGTTGTTGCCACGTTAACTAGAGAAACATCCAGAAAATATATCAATCAATCACACTGCTGACTACAAATTTAAAATTTCTTAAACGCCCAATATTACACCTATCAACAGTGTAATTCCTTAAGAAAAGCCAAGCTTTTGAAGTCGAGATAATTGCTCACCCCCAGTTTTATCATTTAAAAACTTAATTAATTAATTGATTAGGAAAAGGAAGAAATTTTATAACAAGAATTTATTAAGAAATGGGGAACAGAAAATGAGCAAAAAACGATTCGAGAGTTCTTTTAATAGTTGAGCTGATAATGATTGAAATTTCTGATATTTTTATTAAATCGTGTAGTGCAATAAACAGTCCCATCTAACTCATAAACTGCAAATAGGCAATGCAATCGAAATATAATAGCACAATTGCAGGCCTTTTTTAAAATAAAACAAGCAAGAGCGCCATATTCGGCTGTGCCGAATCTTAAATACCCTCCAGATTTCTCTTTTTGTTTACCCAATCACTTAATCTAGGCAAGTTGTTGTTTTTAAAAGAAAAAACTTAAAATATTTGAATAATTGTATTTACTTCCCTACCTTTAGGTATCGGGAATATAAATACATTATGGGGTCGCAAAAGGATTTAAAAAAAAAAATAAATATCAAACGAAATGATAGACTGATATATATATATATGTATATACCCTCACTACTATGTAAAGAGAATAACAACAAACACACACACACACACACACTGTGGCTTTTTAATAAACAGAAAACAAATTAAGCAAAAACAATATACAGGTATAATACGACGTACATCTATTGTCTTTGCAAGAATGTTCAGAGCAATAGTTTACTATAACTTTCAAACTCTTTTAATAAACACTGTCTTCACTTTCTTTTGCATTTTAATTGTTACACATTTTTATACATAAGTAAACCCAAACAAACATACGCAAACGCACATTTCTATGTCTGTTTAACAGCGTTCCCAGTTGGTTACATTTGCTTCATTTTTTGTATGGATTTTGTCCTAAAAATGGTGATCATTTCAGGAATATTTTCGATAGTCTGACACCAATAGGGTCGCAAATGAATAATAAAGAAATTAAAAGCGGAATTGCAAACTGTGAAGTGTGTTATTAGCCAATCAAATTTTGAAAGGACTATTTCATTATTACCCGTACCTCCAATAGTAGGCGAAAATTAAATTGACCCACGAAAGAGACCCAAACCTTCGCACACTTAGTGGAACTTAATGCCAAAAAAATTGTGTTTTAGGGTATATAAGGTTGTGGAATTGCTTCTAGATAGTGAAATTTTTTGATAATTTATGGTACAAAAATTATGTTTTTCATATTCATCAAGCAAAACTTTTACCACTTTCTCTATAAATTGCAATATTTTCAACCTAAAAATTGGTTGATTTATTTCTTCACAAAACGAAGAGGCATAAGCCAAATGATTTAAAAAATTTACAATCCGATGTCTTATGGCTTAGGAGGGATTTTCTTAATATAGAGACGTTTGAAATATTACGATCTCAGCTTTTGACTCCTGCCACTCCAATAAAGTAGCCACAAATTATATCAGGCTTAATTATTTTAACCTTATCATCAAAAAACCAGAGAAAAAAATAAAGATCGTTATGATCGTTATTAGAGTGCCTTGGTCGACCAATATTACATTTTTTGCCTTAAAAGGTTTCTCTAATTAGATTTTTTTTAGCGAATATATAAGTTAGTTCTTGTAGACCAATGAATGAACGCTTTACCAGCCAAAATTTGTCAGCAAATGTATTTTGTTATTGTTAGTTTTTTTAGAAAACTTTTTTTATATGGATAAACACTAAACAGCTATTTAAAAAATTGTTGCAAGTAAAAATTTTACTTGTAAAAATTTGAAAGAATTTCTTTCTCTCTTTTGACGCTCTTTTCATGCAAGTTTTTTGAGTTAATGAACACTTTCTAGAAAATTTTTTTATAAATTTGCAACAATTTATGGGTAATTGAGCACGCCTAATATGTTAACATGTTCCAGCCTTATAATTTTTGTTTATTTAAACATGTTCGGATGTCCATCCGTCCTCAATCAGTAGTGTAGTATACATATATGGTCAGGATTGTCAACTACTATAAACTTTTGAACCGTTTGTTTATTTTTTGATAATTTTTTCCTTTTTTTTTTTTGGCACTAATTGTAACAATTAATAGTCAAATAAGATTAGAAAATGACTGCTTATACGTAATATAAATATCCCGGCAGTGTAATAAACATACGCAACCCAGGAAAAGAAAAACAATTCATAAAATCTTAAAATTTTTGCCTTAAAAGGTTTCTCTAATTAGAATCTTTTTTAGCGAAGACATTAGTTAGTTTTCGTAGACCAACTTTAAAATTAATCTAAAGATACCAGCGCACTATGGTCTCTAGTGAAAATAGTAATAAAAATGGTTTCTATTTTTGCCACATACATGTAAGTCATTATCAATAAAAAAGTTTACTTCAAGCTTGCCGTTCTTTTTAATTACCTTTTTAACTGGGGATGACGATATGTAGAAAAAAATTTTTTACTTTTTTTGGTAATAAAGATATGCATATAAGAAGAAACTATTTGCTTTGCTTAAATCTGCCATTTTGGAAAATAAAGAAGGAAAATTTCTAAAACGCTTAATAATTCCAAAGTCTTTATAAGCCTTTTTCCTGTAGTTAGTCTTGAATTTTTATCCTTTTTGGTTAAGAAACAAAAGGAGTAATATAAATGTGTATGCATATACACACATATGTATCTGTTTATTTACCGGAAAAATTATAATAAAATCAAATTAAATGGGAAGTAAGCATGATTAAAAGAAATATTAAAAAAGGGTAAAAATATATTCTTTAAACATGCAAAAATGCTTGAATATGGCATATATACATATGTACTTATGTATAAAAAAAACAGTGGTACAAACAACTTTTCATATAAGCAACGTTTTCTGGTTTTTCTTAAAGAGGCCCAAATTTACTTCCATAAAAAAATCGACGAACCCTTAACATTACTATTAGGAATATATATATGGGGGATTTCATGTCAAGTGACCCAACTTTTAAAACCGATGTCTTTCGATTGGAAAGAAATTTGGACCAAAGTAAGTTCTTGCAGAGAGTAGTTTAGACACAATTTTTTAACACGATCGGTCAAGAACTCTCTGAGCTAGAGGGGTTCAAAATTTGACGTTTTCGGCAAATAGGTGTTTTTTCTCATACATGTAGTTTATTACCTTTTGCTTTTAACAAAATTCGTCCCAAATACTTTCGATAGCTTTTTTTTCAATCTTCCAGAAAAAAATATTTTTAAAATTAAAAAAATTTTTTTTTATTTTTTTTTATAAAATAATTAGAAAAAAATTTTTTTTTCCAAATGTGCCCATTTTTTTTTTTTTTTTTTTTTGCTCAAAAGAAAGCTTAGGTATTTTGTTTGAAGAGCTTGGAAGTCGCTTAGTGGGATGCGAGTGGGATATCTATAAAAAATAATGTTTTGTAACTCAAGGTAGAGGTTTTCCAAATTTCGCGTATATTCTATTTTAATTTTTTTTCCTATTTATGTAAAATTTTCTCTTAGCAAAAAAAAAAATATTTTATGCTAAGAAACAAAATAATTTAACCTTTCCGACGGTATGCATTGAAAATAAAGTCTCATACACTCGACACTGCATTACCAACAAAATGGTAGGCCTCTGGAATAAAATCACTTTTATATGGTAATGTCTGAACACATTTTGTTAATATTTTCAATGTTTACCGTCGGAAAGGTTAAATTATTTTGTTTTTTAGCATAAAATAATTTTTTTTTGCTTAAGAGATAATTTTACATAAATAGGAAAAAAAAATTAAAATAGAATATACGCGAAATTTGGAAAACCTCTACCTTGAGTTAAAAAACATTATTTTTTATAGATATCCCACTCGCATCCCACTAAGCGACTTCCAAGCTCTTCAAACAAAATACCTAAGCTTTCTTTTGAGCAAAAAAAAAAAAAAAAAAAAAAAATGGGCACATTTGGAAAAAAAAATTTTTTTCTAATTATTTTATAAAAAAAAAAATAAAAAAAAATTTTTTTAATTTTAAAAATATTTTTTTCTGGAAGATTGAAAAAAAAGCTATCGAATTTATTTGGGACGAATTTTGTTAAAAGCAAAAGGTAATAAACTACATGTATGAGAAAAAACACCTATTTGCCGAAAACGTCAAATTTTGAACCCCTCTAGCTCAGAGAGTTCTTGACTGATCGTGTTAAAAAATTGTGTCTAAACTACTCTCTGCAAGAACTTACTTTGGTCCAAATTTCTTTCCAATCGAAAAAAAAAGTTGGGTCACTTGACATGAAATCCCCCATATTTTTTAACTAACAAATCAATCATTTGAGTTTATTTTATTTTATTTTATTTTATTTTATTTTATTTGATTTTATTTTATTTTATTTTATTTTATTTTATTTTATTTTATTTTATTTTATTTTATTTTATTTTATTTTTTTTTATTTTATTTTATTTTATTTTATTTTATTTTATTTTATTTTATTTTATTTTATTTTATTTTATTTTATTTTATATTATTTTATTTTATTTTATTTTATTTTATTTTATTTTATTTTATTTTATTTTATTTTATTTTATTTTATTTTATTTTATTTTTTTTTTTATAAAAATAAATGTTACCTAAATGCCATCATCAATTAAAACCTGCAAAGTGTTTAACGTTTAAAAGGAAAATGTCTGTAAAACATTGGCAACTGTTTCACAGATTATCCAGGTTTTGCGGTTTAAATTTTTTTTTATTTCACTGTAAATGTAAAAAGTTTTACAGATTTAATACATACAGTCAAATTACGTTAAAAACTAAATTATTCCATATTGTTTTTGTTGAGCATAATAGCACTATATGAATATACAACACAACAGGTATGTTGCCAAATCCCATTCTAATAATGGATTTTGGTATAAAAAATTCCAGCTTAAGTATTTTCATTAACATTTACTTTGGCAAATATTATTTGCATTTAGAATACATTTTTAATGGAATGTTTTGAAAAAGAAAACAGAAATTCACGAAAACTTTTTTCATGAATAATTTAACCCTAATGTTAACTGCGCTTAATGGAATATAAGTTTAAATGTCATTCACAACAACAATAGTACTTATATGTAGATGCAATCCTGAGCTTGTAAAAACTAAATGTAGCAAAAATCTTTTATACTTTTAACATTTTGAAAAAAATTGAATGTGTTTCTATAGATACTATTGACAATTTATGAAATGCATTTTTGGTATTTAATTTGGGCCGATTTACGTGATGACTTACATGATATTAGTTAAAAATTGCACCTAAAAATACTTAAATCCTAAAATAAGCAAAAACAAAAATATCTTAACATCCGCCAAAAAATTAATAACTTTCTGAGTACTTCTTAATATCACGAACGGAAGTTTTAAGTGACTCAGAAGTATTTTGTTTAGAAATGACAAATAAATACTAAGTTTTTGCTGGGCAGCTTTAGTTGCTTTAATGGCAGGGTACTAGAAAATTCTATGACCCTACGCACAAGCATATACATACATATATGAATATTCCCTGAAGTGTATTTGTATTTTGGCAAATGCTACTTTTGTGCACTATAAAATGCTTAAAGCAATATCCTTTTATTGTTGTACTTTATTTGGTTTCCAAATAGCTTACAGCAATGCGTCAGTGCTGTTACAGATTTTTTAACAATCGCCCATGTTCTGACTCTCACGCGATTGTCAAATCACATGCGATTTGTAAATCGCAAAAAATTTTTTTGCATGTTCTGTAGTTCACGCGTTTTTTTTTGCGTTTTGTTTTTTTTTTCGATGATAAAAACATGTTTCTTTTAAAAATAGAAAACAAAAAACCAAAGAATATATAACAAATTGTACCTTTTTCTGCAACAACATTTTTTCTTTCTTGTTTTCCAATAAAGTTCATACATAAAAAAAGTAAGCAACTGAAAAATGAAGATGTACATAACTAACAGTTTTTTAAAATTTAATTTTTATTGAGACTGTTTACAAAAAATAAAACAAATTGTGAAAATTATAACAAAAACCCCTTATATTATAATTATGCATAGTTTGATTGGCTGTTTTTAACCTAGTTTGGGCAAAAAACATCGGTTCACCTCATCTACCTCTTGCGATTTGAAGTCGCAAACTTTCTTGCGATTGTGAACTTCAGAACACCTGTTATGCGATTTCAAATCGCATCGCCAATATTTTGCGAAATGCGATTGTCAGAACATGGGCGAATATATTTTGGTTAAATGCTGACTTAAAGATTATACTTAATACACTTACAATATGCTGGTCATTAAAGAGAATATAAGAATCGAAAATGCGAAAATGCAAGTTTAAAAAAATTATTATAAAAATAATAGAAAACTGGTTATAATTATTACTTAAAGCAAGAGTTCTATTGCAGCTATGACCACTTAAACATATTAACAATTTCTAAGGAAAATGCAATAACTGGAAAATTTTGCTAATTTTCCATAATATACATAATTTAATATGAAGAATTGTTTCTATTGTATAATAATCCTGTTCAAGAGGATAAAAAAAATTTTTTATTGAAGGTTATTCTAGAATCTTTCTATGTCAAAGTGTATAAAATAATCAATCAATATATTGGTTATTTAAGTATGTTACATGTTCTAGGCTTATCCTTTCTTTGTGTATTTATGCATGTCCCAGTGTCCATTTGTCCGTCAATCAGCACCTTTAGGGTAGTGCAGTATTACACATATGGCCGGGCTTTTTAACTACTTATTTTTGAACTGTTTATTTATTTATTTTTTTTAATTGTTTACTCTGATTTGCCCTTATTGTAACAATTATTAGTTAAATCATATTAGATTATGACTGCGTATACGTAATATAAACAGCGGGCTGTGTAATAAACATACGCAACCCATCTATCAACAGGGAAACAAAAACACTTCATAAAATCTTGAAATTTTTGCATAAAAAAGTTTATATTAAAGTTTTAATGAAAAAAGGCAAATAATTTTTAATTAAAAAAAACCAAAAGATATTGATGGTGGACTTAACAATTATATCTTTCTAAATTAAACCATCGATTAAGGATAATATGGCAGACTAAAATTTTTAATTTCAAATTTTTTAAAACCGTAAGACACACCATTCAATGTGGGTCCAAAGAAATCACACTATTGGAAGATGCTCTTATTTTTCTAAATGGCGGCCAATATCAAATCTGTTTCGGCATTTGCGAACTAGTCAGTTGTAGAATACAAGTAAACAAACAATGAAGCGATTCACTCCCCAAGAACGTGGAATAATCGTATCTATTTTTAACGTAACAATTTTTTATGGTGTTAACGCATTGCGTATTCCAACGCTGATTCCCCGGTCGTCCGGTTGGCCAACAAACTTGAAGAGTATGGGACCACACGAGACGCTGCCAAGAGTGGCCGGCCCCGGAGCGCCTATTCTGCGAAGAATATCGCAGTTAGTCATCAGCCGGTCATCCCTAAGGCGAATTTTGGTCAAAGATATGCACATGATCTCATACAGAGACTAGTTTGTGCATCAGCTGCTACCTGTCGACCGCTAAAATTATGTAACCTACGCCCAAGCCATCCGCAATCTCGAGGCCGAAGTGGACGATTTTTCGACCAAAATCATAATGAGTGATGAGGCTCATTTACACCTGAGCGGGTAAGTGAACAAGCAAAACTATCACCTATGGGGCACCGAAAATCTACGAGTGATGCACGAGGGGCCATTACACCCGTTCAAAGTGACTGCATGGTATGTTGTTCACGCTGGAGGAGTCATCGGGACATTTTTTGAGAACGTTGCTGGTCAAACGGCAACAGTGGACGGTGCGCGGTGTAGGGCCATGTTAGCTGAACTTTGTCGGCCGCAAATGAACGAGCTAGGACTGAAGGATATGTGGCTCAACAGAATGAAGCAACGGCACCCACTGCGCGAGCCACAACCGATGATGGCAGCGTTCTCGGGTTGCTCCATCTCTCGTTTTGGCGATTTACGTTGGCCCGCAAGATCGTCCAGTTTTACCGTTCCAAGGTTATTTTGTGGGGGTTTTTAACCCCATTTACGTAAACAAGCCCAAGACACTGGAAGCCCTCAGGGATAACATTCGACACAAGTGCAAGACTCTGTCGCCTGAATTTCTCGCTGAAGTTATAAAAAATACTATAAAACGTGCCCGTATAGCAGTCAATTGGGACGGCGCCCATTTGGCCGATATCATCTTCTCAACTTGACTTATCAAGTTCTAAAGGCTCAAATAAACATAATCAAAAAACAGAATCTAAGTTTTTCGTTTAGAAAAAAAGGAGAGCCAAACAGCATCGAATGTTTTCTTTTGTCCCACCTTGTGTATATGGCACTACAGACTTAATGGCTGGTTTTTAAATTTAAAAACAATAAAAGTAAGTTGTGAAGGTTAAAGTTTTTTTGTTTGTATTTGCTTAATGCATTCATCATTTCACTAATTAGATAAACAAGTGTTAATTAAAAAAGTTATAGAAAAAAACAATAAGATTTTTTTGTCTCTTGATCTTACTATCGGCCTGATTAACCTTAAAAATCAAATTCTGGAAAAGATCTAAGTAAGACATCTCAACACCTTTCATCTACTTGTTTACTATAAGGCTGGTTTTTGCAGCCCCCTATATTCAAAGGTGTTTCAAGCTATGTCTGAGTGTGGTATCCCTACGAAACTAACACGAATCTGCAGGATGATCTTAACTGACACGCAATCCTCAAAAAAGATAGACATATATATCCCTAAGCCTTTCAGTACTATCCTCTTTAAAAAGGTTATTACAAGCTTATCTACAAAGAGTCAATAGAAAAATGTCAAATAAGCTCCTATTAAGCCTATAATAATAATTATGAATATGGTCCTAAGAAAATAAATATTTTCTTTTCAATTGCTATTTATTATCAGATTTTTTTTTTTGGGGATTTTGTATAGAAATAATAACTTCTTGATGGGAAATCTTGATCCGTTTCGTTTTAGTATTCCATAAAAAGCAAATATATTTCCTATAGAAATCTATAATTTTTTTTTATTCTCTATTATTGTACACTTAGAATCTAATATGTTTCTTAAGGAAATATGCGGCAATAGAATAAGTTAATATATTGATTTTCTATTTTCTATAAAAACCGTGGCTGTACGTTTTAGATAAAAATAAGTGAAAGGTACATATATAAATGAGGGGATAAAGTCATTTAATTTTTTGTTAAATGAAAAGATATCTAGGAAGATGTTAGTATTTTTCAATATAAATAATTTTTTTTTCCATATTAAGAACATATCCCTGAAAAATTATAATTTTGTTATTTGATTACTAAAAATACTAAAAGGCTGTATTAAAAAACAAACTAAAGCTTCAAACCAATAACTTATTTATGTTTTAGAAGAGGATTTGCTTAGTCATTATTTTTTAGCAATTTTCTCTTAATACCATTTAAAGAAAAACGTTTTATTTAATTAAGCAATGTGTCATGACAACGAACATTTATTAAGGCACATAAAAAAGTTTAATTAACTTTTGTCATTTTATGTATAAAATTGTGGCATTTTCCTTTTGTCTAAGTCAATTTTTAATCACTTGCGGCGAATAAGGAAAAACATTAGCTTCTAGATTATTACTTTTTATATTTATGAGATTTTTAATGGAAACCAATAGCTGTTAGAATTTTTTATTAAAGTGGCAAATAAATACTTCTAAGCAACGTATTCTCAAATTAAAGTTTAGCTCGATTTGAAATTTCAATTTCCACTTAAAAGTAAAAAAATAATGTTAAATTTATTGACACATTTTAATTTCAATTTAATGACAATCTTAAATATCCATAGTTGTTAAAACAAATTTATTCTTAAATATAAATTATCCAAGTATTTAATATTTAAATAAATAAAAAATTTTTTTAAGTTCGAAATCACCATAACAAAAGTAAGAAATAATTAAACTTCTAATGGCAAAATAGTCAACAGTAAGTCATGTGTCATTTCCATATTACATTGAAAGCTCTTGCTTAAAGATTTGTTTCCTTTTAAAGGGTCCTTTGCAAAAAAGAAATAAATCAATAAATAAGAAATTTCTTTTATTATAATATATTATGTCTCTAGATTAGTGTATTTTTTTTAAAAGGCTGCACAACACGTTCTAAGAATTGTCGTTAAGTGTAGTTTGGAAACAAGCTGAATTAAGCTTCATTATTAATTTGAAAAATGTTATCTCTGGAAAACATTTTAACCGCATTGTTGAAGGCTTAAGGTCATCTATAGAAAACCTTGATACTTTACAGCTAAAGTACAAATAAAAAGCAAATTTAATAATACATAAACTAAATGATTTAGTTTTAATCTCCAGTGAGATTAAAACTAATATTTTTATTAAACATTCTGGTTTTAATTCTTTACTTTAATAAGTTATCAAACATATTTACAGCTTTATTTCCTAAATGGCAAACCTGAAACGCAATCGTGTAATAAAGCAATCGCCTGCGCATTGTCGTTATCACTAAGCCTTCTTGCATATTTCTCACTAATTATACCAATTTCTACCTTAAGTTTTAACATTTTTAAGTCCTTGTGAATATTATTGCTAGATATAACCCGAAATGTGTTAACAATCATTCGTGGGATTTTGTTTTGCTAGCGCTGTAGTATTTCAATACTCGAATGACTCGCCGTTCCCCACAACCGTACTTCATGTGTCCATATGGGCTTAAGGATGCGTTTATAGAGCAACAGTTTCTTCTCCATACTCTGTTCTGTTCTCTTCTGTTCTGTTCAGTTTTTTTCAGCGATGCCAACTTAGCTACTTTGGAGCTAAATTTAGCTCTTTTTAATTGCTTCTAACTCGAAAATTTTCCCTTTAGCTCTTTTAAAAAAAAGGAGCTAACACAGCTCTTTTCAACTGTGGAAACGGCACGTTTGGCACTTTTTGCATTTTATAGTAAATTTTTCTGTTTTTACCCTATTGTTTTGTCTTTGTGGCATTAACGGAACATACAAAACTGATTTATTTCATTTATTACAAAGCCTGACAAATAAAATTATTATAGCGACAGCTGACTTCGATTATGTATGTAGCTGCAGAATTTGAATCTTAAATAAACAACAACTGTTATCTAGGATATAACTTTAAAAAAAATGCGAAGATTCTAATATAATTGAATCAGAAAAACATATCGTTAAACGTAATTTAATACAGTTCATAAAAACTCTAATTTATGAAAATTTGCTATACTTCCAAAAAATTTCAAGATGTTGGAATAAATTTCGGCATTTAGGGCAAAAAATGTTTTTTTGCAGGATTCAGAAAATACTTTGTGCGCTGTAAAAGAATTTGAAGATGATTTTAAAGAAATTGAAGAGCTGTAAAATTGATTTAAAAATTTAAAATTGTACCAGTGGAAAAATTTAGATGGAACCGAATAATTTTGGATCGAATTGCATCATTGCTTGTTTTGAAAATTTCTTTGTATCCATATTCTACTGCTTAAGTGGAAAAAAACATTCAGTGCTATAATTTTTTTGAGAATAAACTAAGAAGCCGCATGGCTTTGAATACGGTTAATAGTTTAATTCATATAATATATGGTTTACAAAGGTGCTTTAACTACGAGTTACCAGCAAGCGTATTTGTAAAAATAAATTCAATTGAAACATAAAAAAATATTATATAAAAACAAATATATGGCCGAAAGCAAAAATGTTACTCTTTTTTAAAATGATTGTTCTTTTTTGACTTAACTTATTTATATGTAAATGTGTATGGTCATACTGATAACGTTGATAAACATTTGTATCAATTGCTGCTGTAAAATAAGTTTATTTAATAAATACATTAATCGATTTAAAGCGGAAAAATCTTCAATTTTTAAATTTAGCTCCTTTTAGGTCTTTTTGACTACTCGGTTGGCTCTTTTTGCCTCTGAATGGTTGGCATCACTGTTTTTTTTTTGTTTTTTTTCTATTCTGTTCTGTTCTCTTCTACTCTGTTCTGTTCTGTTCTATTCTGTTCTGTTCTGTTCAGCTCTGTTCTGTTCAGTTCTGTTCTGTTCTGTTCTGCTCTGTTCTGTCCTGACCTGTCTTGTTCTGTTATGTTTTATTCTCTTTTAACCCTTATATTGTATTTCCACGTTAGCCTTCTATCTAACCGCATTCCAAGATATTTGACACTGTCAGCCTTCGGTATCGCCATGTAGCCAAATAGGAGGCCAATCGCCTTTTTTTAGAGTGAACGTTACGTTAAGAAATTTAACGTGATTGACACAAATATTCGATTTCTTTAACCAGCTTTAAAATCTGGCTACTTAGCTTTGGATTAGATTTAAAGCAGCTGTTAGGCACTCGCTCTTTGCAATAAGATCTGTATCATCTGCGAAAGTGCATATTGAAACTTCGCATACCGACGATATGTCTGATATATATATCATGCAAAGAATAGGTCCAAGTACGCTACTTTGGGGTATTCCAGCATTTATATCGCATTTGTCTGACGTTTTGTTATTAACTTTTACATAAAAAGTACATTTCTTCAGATAACATTTATGGAGCAAATAAAAGGGCGTCGGCAAACGTGATTTTATTTTAAAAAGATTAGGGTGCCAAACTCCGTCAAATACTTGCCTCACATCTAAGAATACGGCAGAACAGTATTATTTTTTCTGAAATTTCGAATTACGTTAACAATACGATGACACTGTTCAAGTGTTTAATGTTGGTGGCAAAAACCAAACTGGTGTTTCGCTATAACATTTGGATTCTCTCGGATTGGTTGAAGTCTTTTTAAGAATAGTTTTTTAAATATTTTTGTAAAGGTGCACAGTATACTAATTGGTCTATAGGAAGACATATCGTTTTCTGGTTTGTTCGGTTTAACAACTGTTATGATTTCAACACATTTCCATTGTACTAGTAATACTCCTAATCCCAACATTGAATTATAAATAAGGGCCAATTAGAGGATTGCCTTTTAAGGTAATACCTTTATAATTTTAGCTCCTATTTCGTCAAGACCAGGAGCTTTTTTGTTGTTTAGTTTTAAAATTTCTTTTGGAGTTAGTCTGATGGGGAGATGCTTTTGGCAGGAGTTATCTAAAACGCTATTATTACACTGTCATCGCCTGCATGTCTGTTCACTACAAAAGTTTATGAAAATTAAGTTAAAGTACGCAAATGAGTAAAATAAATTTCCTTGTGCCCCCTCTTAATGTTTGTTTGCTTAATGTTAAGCCCCTATACGCAATAACGAACAATAAAGTCTTTCGACAGTTTATTTAATTTATTTCTTTACTCCCTCAATCACATTCATCTATTTTCTATAAATCTAATAGCAACGAGTTATACCATTTATTTTCTATTAAGATAATAGTGCTGATTTTTTTTATGAAGCTAAAAGATATGCTTAAATTAGCAGTATCATTATCCTGATACATAAATAAATAATGAATAGAAAGAAGACAGCAAAAAAGGGAAACTTACCCAAAAGCATAAAAAGGGAAAATAAATACTTTAAACTGTCATATTGGAATTTTCTGTTACTTAAAACCTTAACCAATGCTTATAAAAAAATATATTTATATAAAAAGATATATTACTAAATTTTTATTTAGCAATTGCAATTTGACATCTAAAGCAACTTTTAATTTAGAAGCGGTCAAAAAAAAAATTAGTTTTTTTACAACTTCTGTTTAAACTAAAACATAAAAATTTTAAAATCTTAGATTTACAGACAAATTCGACTCCACTTTTGTTAAATATGTTTTAACTAAATATAAAAAAAACTGGAGATTGTATATCCTTTTTCACTTGAATAATTAAATAAATTTTATTTTTTTTTATTTCAAAAAATATTTCATAGAAGCATGTTGACGTTTTTTGGGTTTTATTAAGAAAATAAATTTTCCAGTTTTTTCCATAAAAGAGTTTTTATTTGTTTAGCTTATTTCTGGCCCCATAAAATATTTGATTGCATTTGTTATCTGTCAGAAAGAAATATTAAAAAAGTATCGATTTTTTATATGAAAAACAATAAATCAAGTTATAAAACTATTAAAAGATTGAGGCAGTAACTATATGAAGTGAATATGATAACGGAATTTATAAAACAACAACAACAATAAATTGATAAAGTTATTTTTATAGATTTGTTGAAGTAGAGGAGTAAAGATTTTTGCTGATGTTTCAAACGCTTTAGAATGGAATACCAATACCCACCATCATAAGTGCAGAATCTTTTAAGTTGATTTACAGTGTTTTGCTTTTTCGACTGCGTGCCCATGTAAACTTTGTTATCATCTTATAGGTCACATTAAAGTTCATTACTTCTCAAATAGCATTCTGGAATGGGGAGGACTAAAAAGGGTTACACAAACTGCAGTTTTTACTAATAAATAAAAGACAGCACCAGGGCAAGCACCTACATATATATTGGATATAGAAGTGCGGGTGTCATACAGCCTTAACCGAATGTATTGTTTCAGGGTATGATCTTGATGGAGAGCCATGAAATCGATAGAGGGGAATGGGGAAAGTAGTAGGAGGGAAAGGAGACGAAACATTCTATTTAATAAGCCTTACATCGCTCAAAGTTCTATAGAAACATTAGTCTGGATTAGTGTGAACTAATTGATACTTGTGACCAGAAAGATCATGGTGACACCTAACCTTAGACTCTGCTAAATGCTGAGCCACTTTAAGGTTGCCGGCAGTAAACTCTCTGATAGACTCGCGGGACAGAATATTTTTTTGACATATTTTATTAAGGTCCTAAACATTTTTGAAATGTTTTAATTTTTTAGGAAACATTTGATTTCTTTTTTGTGTTAACAGATGCAGAATGCATTCTGCGAGTAAATTTTAAGGCAGTTGGTGCCTTCAATTAGTAGTTGGTTACATAATATGAAAGTCGAGAGAGTTATGATTTTTACTTAAAAGCACGGAACCTAATACTTAGGTAAAATTTACTTACTACACGGAGCGTGCAACCAACAAAGATGCAGATATTTTTCTCTACAACAGGGCTGCATTAGATAAATAGTTTTACAAATCGCTCAAACCTCGTCACACTATATCATTGATTGAGATATGTCCGTGTGTCTGTCTGCCCGCTAATCCGTTGAAAGCAAGAATCTAATGCCCCTTGATATTTTTTGGACCTTCTTTTGGTATCAAAACATCGCGCATACTTGCAAAAATTTTTCCATAAAAATTAAGAAAAATCGCCTGATAACTGACAGAGATATAAGAAAGACAGCAACCACGAATACCTCTGTATATTTCTCAAAAATTTTTAAATAAAAATCTTTTCAACTGCCCCGGAGTTGCCTCTGCACGGGTGCAAAGTAGGATTGATTCCAATTGATTTTTGCTTATGGAACACAACTAAACCCTATCTTCAGCCTCTAACAGGGTTGGCATACAAAGTGTGAAACAAACAGGATAAAACCCCTACAACATCACCGAAGTCGCCCTAAGATGAATAAAATGTGTGACAGACCGTCATTAGTTTTCTCTCTCAAACATATTCTTAACACAAACCTACCCCATATCTCCATAACCTAACCTGTTGTCATACAAAGTTTCCAAATTATGTAAAAACACCCGTAACTTTCCCATAGTCGGCTTTAGAAAAATTAAGTTTAGGACTGATCCACATTTGTTTCCCCTGGCAAATATAGTCCTGGAACATATTAACCGCCTATCCCTATCGCCTTAGGTGGCTCCCATACAAAGTTTGGGAAAAACAGATAAATCGCACCCTCCCAACCTACAGCATACACCCTATCTTTGCTCCCTAACAAGGATGCAATACAAAGTTTAAAAAAATAGAATAAAAACCCCTACAACTTTTCCGGAGTCGCACTTAGAGTAGCAACATGCATCAATAAAAATTCATTAGTTTTCTCTTCCAAACATATTCCTAGAACATACTTATACCATGTCTCCATCACCTAAGAGGGTTGACAGAGTCGGCGTTAAAGAAATAGAGTTTAGGACCGACCCCAACTCGTTTCCTCCCCCAAACGTAGTAATAGAACATACTTACCGCCTATCCCCATCGCCTTAAGGGAACTCCCTTAAGAAGTTTGAAAAATTTTACTAACCCCCCCCCCCCCCCCCCCACAGCTTCCAGGGTGCCCGTGGATAGCTCAAATGCAGAATGACACCGACCCCTATTCAAAAGTTTTATATATTTCATAATTAAACAAAGCCTTATTGCATAATTACATGTTGTGAAGAGTATATAAGATTCGGCGCAACCGATGATATTGCTCTTACTTGTTTTTAAACAACACAGATGATTTCACTGTAAGCAAATTAAAAATCAAATCAAGCGATAAACGTGTCAGAAGTACAGTAACTGTGAGTTTTCTTAAACCAAGTACGGATTTTCGTAGGCCAAGTACAGATCGTCTTTACAAAAGTACGATTTACTTAGTACAAGTTTCTTACTTATCGCCACATTTAAGTCAAAAAAAAAATTGATTTAAGGTCGAAGCCATACTTAATATAAGCTTTAAAAAATTTATTTAATCGTAAAGATTAATCAAAAAAAAATGAATTTTTTTTTTTGGATAACGGAGCTTTATTAAAGGAAAAGTTATTTATAAATTGTTTTTGTTTTATACATATTTAATATTTATTATGTATTAAACTTTTTTTTCTGTACTTGTCGTAGCTGGGATTTGAACTTGGGACTCTTCAACCTTCAACACTTGTAATGAACACGACATTGTAAGCTGGTGATGATGATAAAATGCAGGCATATTAGGGAAATAACCCTAGATAGTGTAAGCGTATAGAATGACTAGCGGGAGCCATTGATTGGGCTAGCAATCAGTCGGGTGGGGAAGGTTCTTGTCTACTCTATACCTTTTGCCAACGAAATGTCACACATAAATAACTATTGTAGACTCCCTTAAAACTAAAACTACAATAGTGGACCGGGTAGTTGATTTTTATAAAAATATGATGAAAAAAACAAGCCCCATTATTAATCAACTGATTATACGGACAACGAAAACAAATTAATCTTTATTACACAAAAACTATCACGATAACTTTGTTCCCCAGATGTTCATAGGGAGAACGCTTCATTACCCTCCCAACCTATGATCTTAGAGCGTATAAAAAGTTTTGCTAAGATCCCACTTTACCATTAACTTTGCCTATCTGATCACATCATGTAAAGAAGTTAATTACTTACAGATCCATACTTGATATGTAATTCATGTATTTATTCATATTTTATTTTGATACAAAAAAAATTAACAATTTCCTAATTTCTATAGAAACTTCATAAAGTTGTTATAAAACTATAAAATTTTATTAATTTTTATATATCAGAAAACCAAATGCAAATATACTATTAAGAACTTATTACAATACTTGTAACAATTATAAATTATTTACCTTTTTGGTGATTATCATATAACCCAATACATTAAGAACATAATATTCCCGACTATAGAGTATACATAAACAGTAGGAAAAAAAAATTTTAAAATAAAATCCACAATGATATTAATATTTACCAATTACTCTTCTTGATGAAGCTTTGATTATTTATCCATACTACTCTCTCTTAAATCAATGCTTATACATATTTATATCTACATATGTACCAAGCATAAAGGAAAAAAATTAAATATCCAATGTTTATACAGTCATATAATCCAAAAAAAAATGGTATTATTAGCTTATTGGAGAACGGGGTTCCCTTATTAACTAATTGCCAACAATAGGTACATAAAAGAGAGGATATTACTAAGGAATACGAGCTCTTACATGATATGATATTTTTTTATTGACAATTAGAGTTTATGCATACTCTTAAAGAGATATAGGGAATATATAAATATTATAGTAATTGCAAAACAATATAAAAAAATTAAAAAATGTGACTCACCATGTTACAGGCGAAGAGTTCTGCTGCTGCGGAATGATGAGGCCTCGTCAGTCGGCATGCTGTGGAATTCTGCTTAGCAGGGATAATAAAAAAATGTATCTATATATGTACTATTATTTTGCAATCTATAATAGGGGTGTTCACTAAATTCTTTGAGGGTATAGTTAACAATATTATTCTAAGAAAATAATAAAATGATTAAACTAAATTTATTTGAATAAAAGAAGATTAGATAAATGTAATACTTCCATTCATATTTGCATATGTGCAATGCAAGTTCGTAAGACTTTCTATGTTATTATTTGTTTTCTTTTTTTTTTTTTTATGCAACTATTTTAACATTAGAGGCACTTTTCGTCAAGATATATATACTTTATACTAAATTCGTCCACACGAGGTAACCTATTGTTGTATGCCGAAAGGTTTTTAGGTTAGGGAGCACTATGACCGTACACAATATACTGGCTTCCACGAGTTCTTGTTCTATTCGACTAGGTGGGGGATGATGATTTGTCTTTACAGTAGAAATATGGGAGTTACCATTTACCAGACATTTAGCTGCGACTATTCCTGATTCCTGTTGAAGTTTTCACGAAAATCTCTAAATTGCTGAACTAACTATGAAATCTCTGCGGGTTAATCGAGCGTGTGTTCGATGTTTGACGATATTTTCCGATATGACGGGGTATTCTTTTGGAAAAGTTAAATTTTAACTATTGTAGGATTTTGCTTAGCAGAGGTTTTGCTCTGCCGCTTCAAGTGTGAGTTTTTTTCTTCTTTTGTTACTTTTTATACTTTTTATTTTTTTTATGATGCGGTGATCAGTTTTATGGTTTTATTATGTTTGCTTTTTACGTTTGACCTCTCACACATAATTCTGTTGTCAAAGCTTATTGCTGACCACATACAAAAACGGTACAATGGTGGCTCCCAAAGTGAGTCCACCACAATGTTTGGAGCGATTTTTCAGATTATTACGGGTCGTTTTCTTGAGTTTGCCAAAAAATAGGATGACTTATTATGGAAATCTGGTTTTCTGATGAAGGTAAAAGAAAAAGTGCACGCCGTTTATCTCTTGGTACGTGGTGTCTATACAATGTTTTTTTAACTTTTTATTTATAGTTTCGTAAAGACGTCTATATCGAACAGAGGTTGGCGTAAAAAAGAATGTCTTTATGCAACCGGAAAACTAACACCGACATCTTTTCCAATGATGTTTTATTCTTTCGTAAATCAGGGTTGATAATTTTGGAAATAAATATACATTCGTGCAATTATTCTGGGTTTGCACATGCGCGTTTATATGCGTTTCAATGCGTTATTATGCGTTACGGTATAATGAGTGCAGTTTAAATTTAAATCCAGTAATTATTATTATTTAATATGTATGTGGTACTTTAATTATATTTTTAACCGAAAATTTCAATAATTTAAACCAAAACTAGTAAGTGAGGTAATAATACAACTCCATGTGTATTTTACAATTTGATATCGAAATGGATACAAAGGAAAGAAGTCTTTTATTTTTATTTAACAGTTGGGTTATGATTAAGAAAAGTCAGTGTTTAATCAAGAATCATTTGAAAATTTACTCTTTAAAATAAAACAAAATTTTTTGGTTTGAGTGCACACGTTACACACTAGCGAGCTACCATTTAGGCTAACGAAACTTTTTGTCTCTTAAATATTAAAAATAAAAACAAAAAGTTGTTTGCTGGACTTTTTGAAGTAATCTCAAATAGACTTGATTTAAAAAAACCTAAGTTCGGATCATGCTTTTAGATTTTAAGTAGAATTTTCGATAAATTCAAATTACAAATTTTAACTTGATATAAGAATTAGTTTTTTTCTTCCGGTGTAAATATAAAAGCCAATAAATAATCAATAAAAGTTAAGGTTTCTTTTCACCTAAATTCCTTACAAAAGTTGTTAATAAAACCTTTCTACTTAAATATGTTAAGGCTTTAATAAGCCAAATAAAACATTTAGTACTTTATGCCATAAAACCCTTAAGTTTGTATTAAGTTTTTGTAACAGAAATAACAAATTTAAATTTTATAGACAAAAATATAAAAAAAGGAAAATTGCAATAAATATTGAATTGCTTTAACTAAATCATTTTTCATCTTCTCCTCCTTAATCAAGTGAAATATAAATAATGATGATTTTTAAAGTTCTTTTCGGTTTAAACACTTTCGATTTGTAACAAAACCCTTAAACAAATATCGTAATTCTTTGGAATGTTTGCTTTATTTATTGAAATACAAATTTGTTTATGCCTTTTTTTATGATTTTGTTTGATTATAGTCGAAGAGATAAAATAAAAGAAAATAAAAAAAAAACCTTTTTTAATAAAAATTTATGTTTTGAATAGGTTGGAAGAAACGGCGTTAAATTTAGGGGGGTTTGAAGTGTTTCTAAAAAACTGGGTTATGTATTAAATTTTAAAAATGTTAACACTTTGTTTAAGTAGTTTCAATTGAAATGATTCAAATTTGTATAAATTGTTAAAATGTTAAATTGTTTAATGCAGAACACGTGGTTTGTAAATTAAATTGCAAACAGGAAGTGAAAATTAGGTTTTTACTGTTCCTCTTTTTCGTTGTTACTTTTTATTTAAACTTAAACTAAAACAAAAGTCCTTTTTGATTGGTGTTGCTAACGTTATCATATATTTTAAGTCAATGCCATTTCGACGAACTATCAATAAAAAATTTTTAATTCTTACATTTTAAACAAATAGTGAATAAACATAAATTTTTTATTGAAATAATATACAAATACTGTCGTCCCAAGGTAATTTTTCCTATATCAAATAATAAAAAAATTCCACAGGATCATATCCTTGGCCAACATGTTGCTAAACGATAACAGATTATTCACTGACCCGGCTATAAAATTTTACTTTGGCTGAAATAATTAAAGACAATTTACATTTTCCGGAAAGAAACCAAGCACCGTCTGAACTAAAAAAATATCTGGGACTATGCAAGACATATCCTTTCGGCCTTCTGCAGTTAAAGAAAAGATTTAAACGGATTTTTTAAAATGCAGCAGCTCATATTTTAAATATTATTGGTCAGTAGCTTTATTTCAGCAATATCTCATGTTATGTTAGGTTTTCGTAAACGATTTCAAATGGGGGATTTTAGAGCTTTTCTAATAGGAAAACCTCTGTTTTTAATTTTGGCGAAAATCGACACTATGGTTCTGCAATACTGGGCAGTGACAGACGATATGCTGTATTGTCTTCAATTCCTTTTCATCCTCACACTTCCTACGATAGTGCGCTGCTACACTACCACAATTATGATCCAAGGGCTCATTTTTCTTAAGTCTATGAGCAGCATAGTGCCTGCTTACCCCAACCAGTTCTCAAGGGCCTTCCCTGGTTACCAACTAGGCTTTAGTTTCCCAAATGCGCCTTTAAGTACTTCAGGGGCGTCGATCTAAGATCTGATACACTTCAAAGGGGTATTATTTCCTCGTGGAATATGAAACACTTATCAGATAGTCTGTAGATAAATCTGACGTTTTGTCCCATTACAATGAATTCGACCCCGTTGCCTATATATATCTTTATCTAGCAGTGAAAAGTACTCAGACCTCACATATACTATTGGATCTCAAACAATAGTCCCTTTTAAAGTTTATTACCAGTAGTATTATTTTAAAACTGACCTCCGTGGCCATAAATTCCATCCTAGATTCCTGGCAAGTACTAAGATCCTCAAAAACAATTTCCTATAATATCCTTGAGTGACCAGTAATAAGTTTTTCTGATTATGACTCGCCTTGTCCTACTTTTTGCTATCATTTCGCTTTCTCTAGGGTCATTTGAGGTGTACTTTTTATGACAACAGTGATGCCAAGTGAAGCACATCAGTAGACCTCAGAAAGAAGCTTTTTTGTAATAGTCCTTTTCTACCATCTTCTAACATACAGTGCAATCATTTGTCAGAAAAGATCTTAAAACCATTGTGTAAAACCTTTTTTCAGCCTTTGGCTGCAAGCCCCATCTCTTTGCTTTGGAATTTTTGCTTATAATACGCGTTAAAACCCGTTTTGACCCTTCCTTGCGTATTCTTTTACCATGACATCCCCAAGCCTTACGTGCTAGCTTCAACTCGACCCTATAGTGCTGAGCTTCTTAGAGCCCCGACAATAACTTTTTTCGAAGACAATAAGTTCCATCTTGTAAGAACTTCCCCCAGCCCATTCCATGACGGTTATAAAAATGTACAAAACTCTGATTCTAGGAGCTCCCCGACTGCTTGAAAAAATTTTCCCTGATCATGTGACTATGTTTCTAACTTCAGCATAAAATTTCCTCAATATACCATTGACCGCTAAGAGCTAAACCAGGGGTAAATAAGCTCTACTTTATGGTAACTCCCTGTGCTTTCTTTCTAAAACATACCCCTTGTAGTCTGCAATTTATAACCCTGCTTCATCAGACTAAGCACTCTTTAAACCTTAGGTCCCAGGATCCTTATCTCTCGGCTCTATTTGCATAGTGTTAAAGGTTCTTTCTATTAGCAGAAGTGCTCAATGTTTTTATTTTCTATAATTCAAGCTCCATTAAATATAACCAACTACATCAGAAAGTGCACTCTCAACCGATTTACTCTTGAGGTAACCATGTTGAGCCCTACTTAAGGCTTGAGGACCAATAAATATCTCAAACAACACTTTTCAAGGTCTTAAGTAGACAGGCCTTAAGTTTTTTTGGTTTCCAGTTACCTATTCTACCAAACTTGGGTATAAAAATTACCCAGACCTTTCTCCAACTCTTACACCTTTAATTTCAACGAACACATGTCTAGTTGGGATTGCATATCTATAGTTTTCATAATATTAACACATAGGTCTTCTTCGCCTTCTATATTTTTTAATATAGTTTTACCAGATATATTTTCAAAACCTGCAGAATACAATTCAGACTTCGTTTCTACCTCTATTGGTTCAGCAGTACACAAATTACCCCAACTTGCACCTTAAGGTCGAGTATTTCAAAAACGTACTATAAACGTATTGTAATAGTTTTAAAACCTTCTGATCGCAATTAATTTTTTTTTTATGGGTTTAAAAGTTATAAAATGGACCAAAGCAATATTAAATTATAGTTTTTACCCTCTCTTCCCTTTAGGGCTCAATATTTAAAAAAAATAGCAAAAATTTTATCCAGACCTGTCGATCGCAATATAAATTTCATTTCTACATCGATTGGTTCAAGAACTAAAAAAAAATCCAAACAGTATCAAAATTTTCCTGTTGTTCCCCTAAGGGTCCAATAATTTAAAAACTAACGAGAAATTTTTTAATATTTTTAAAACTTGCCTTACGCAATTTACACCATGTCTCTATTTTTATTAGCTTAGAAGTTACCAAAAGTGCCTAAAAAGAACCACCAATGTATAGCTTTTACCTGGGGGCAAATTACGGCATTAAATTTTTTTTTTTCATATATTTATTAATGAATCTTCGCCTGTGGCGAACTAACAATAAGTGTTAAAATCTTAAAACTAGGTAGTTAATATTAGTCCAGCCAGTGTCAGACTAAAATTTAAGTTCTCATATTAATTATCAAGCTTCATATGAGCGCAACAGTATCCCTCCTTTTCAGGCGGATGTGCCCACTATGTTGCAGGATGTTTCGGGCGAGCGGATTCGGGTGAGTTTCCAGCTTATATAAATACATGTCCACATAGTTCAGGATTTCGCATTAAGCTAGTGGAACTTGTAGATCCTTGTGGATGTTGCTGTTTTTAACATACCAAGGATCACCAGTTATCATTCTTAGGATTTTGTTTTGCCTGCGTTGAATTTTTTCTACGTTGGATGCGGAAGCAGTGCCCCATAATTGTATACCGTAGCACCAAATTGGTTTCAAAATCGATTTGTAGAGTAGAAGTTTACAATCAAGACGAAGCACAGAGTTTCTGCCGATTAGACAATGGATTTGTGTAGCTTTAAGTTTCATTTGCGTCAACTTCGCATCTATATGAGGCTTCCATGTGAGGCGGCGGTCTAGGTGAATACCAAGATATTTTGTCTCGGTTCGTTGAGGCACCATATGGTTGTTAATAAGAATTGGAGAGCACGTTTCTTTGCGTAAAGTAAAAGTTACGTGAGCACATTTTTGCTCATTAATTTTTATTCCCCATAATTTTGCCCATTTCTCTACTTGGGTTAGGTGTTGTTGCAATTGGCACGAAGCCTCTTTAGGATCTTTATGAATACTGAGAAAAGCGGTATTCAATTCGAATCGAAATTTTACTCGGTCGATCGAGTTGTCAATGCTTTTAATATAGGAATTCTAATAAGAATTTTAAAATTTCGACTAGAATCGAATGTGACGATTCGGCCCCCGTTTTTCTACCACTTACGGTTCAAGAATTAAAAAAAACACCAGGAGCATAATTATAATTTTGCGAGACCAATCGATTGCAATTTGAATTAAGTTTCTATCGTTTTTCATTTAGAAGTTACAAGGTGCACCTGGTCACTATCAAAGTTTATTTTTACCCTGTTTTACCATTTTGAGTCCCCGCATAGCTTAAGAGATTTTAACATATCAATTTGAGATGAAATTTTTAAATTTTTTGTCTATGAGTCGAAGGAAGCATAGTGCATTACCTAAAACATCAGTAATTTCTTACACCTCCGAGTCTGTTTCCGTATGTGGTCTAACCTCCACAGTTTGGGCAAAAGAATTCACAAAGGGAAAGGCTTCACAATTTGGCCTTACTGTTTTGGTCGATATGAAGTCAAAAAGCTCAATTGATTCTAAGCCGCCATATGCCTTAAAAATGCCTGAGCTGTTGGATTTGATCTCCTAGAAAGTAATTTCCATTGCTGCCTGTATACACTTACCACCCCACAACGTATGTATCTGAAATTATTTTACATAAATATAGTCCCCAAACAAATGAGATGTAGGGTAGAAGAGGGTTGGGCTTGACCGGCTATAACATTCTTACTTGATTTTGGCTAATTTGTTTCCACTAATTTTCTAAGCCTAAAAAATTTAATTGTTCCGTTCTTCAGAAACTTGTAACCTTAAACTTGTTCCCTAATCCACTTGAGACTTCCTTGAAATTTCTTACCTAAAATGAAAGAAAAAAACAAACAAAAATTAGTAAAGCCTTAAAAGAACAAACAAAACACATAAATCCTAAAAATGATTTTTAATTAAATTTATATAAAACCAACCCAAAAATTAAATACATCTTGCAAAGTGCCTAAAGGTATACTACAATAATCTTAATTTTCCTTTTTAAATAAATAGAATAGAAAAGTACAACAACAGTTAAAACAACAACAACCACTACATTCGTTTAATTTAAAACAAACACAAAGGCAACGATGATATAAATTTTCAAAGTATTTACAGAGATGAAATAATAAAAATCTAATATAATTTGAGTTGAGTTGGGTTGCCTGCAGGTAGAAAAAATGAAAAACTTTCCTTTTTCTGCTATTTTACCCAAAATTTACATTCAAAATGAAAAAAAAAGTAGCGAAATAAAAACTGCGACAAATCCCAAGCACGAGATGTTTAAACAACAAACGTGCACCAAATTTCTAAACAATTTTCTTTTGCAAGTTTTTGTTAATAAATGAAATTAAAACAAATGTGCTGGCGCATAGATACAAATTAAAGTGACAAATCCTTGTTATATTTAGCGTCCACTAGAGAAATTTTTGAGGCTCTAAATGCGACTGAGTTCACATTGATTTTATAATTTTTAAGAAAATAAGGGTTTCAAACATTTTATGGCAAGTAGACACAGAATAATTTTAATTTCTATTTAAAATATTCAATAGAGGTCTTTGGTGGTTATAATCTAAAAAAAAATTGTTTTAAGAAATCTTGACTCTAAAATCATTTTGCGTTTAATTTTACAGATCATATTCATACATATAATCTCGTAGTGTGCGGACGTGTACGCGAGTGTTAAAAAGAGCGAATATACATATTTGTAATAGGTGGCAAAAATTTTTTATTAATACACATACATATAAGTATACAAAAGTGAAAAAGTAAAAAACAAAACAAAAAAAAAAAAAAAAAAAAAAACTAAATAAAAAAGCAAACGGTACATGAGTTACAGCAATCGTCGTGACAGTGGGCCTAATAGCAGAAATGCTTACATTGTGTTAAGCTCCACAAGCGTGAGCAATGAAAACATTAGAGACCCTGAATACAATAAAAATTATTTAAGTGAGAAATCAAAAATAAATACAAACAATTTAAGTTTAAGTGCACCCAATTTAAATAAGTGCTTTGAACAAGGGTCAAACTTAGCCCAATCCCTTTTTAAAAATTATAAAAAAAGTACCGAAGTACCATCCTCACCGCGGTCATTTTTATCAAATTCTGGAATTGAAGCTACAGTAGCTAAAAGCGGTCCCAGCCCAATCTCTTCACAAGTTCCAAAGGTCCAGGTAGGAATGGACCGTTATATAACAGTTCTTAAAAGGGGCAGAAGCCCCAAATCGGCAGAGGTTACCAACCCAGCAAAAATGTCGAAAGATGAAGAAAAACCAACCTCATCGCAAAATCGGTTTGCAATACTGCAAGAGGAAAACGATGCCCCGCTAACTGAGAGGACGACATTTAAGCCTCCCCCAATTTATTTGAGAGAGAAAAGTTCAAACGACCTTATAAAGTTTTTAGTTGGATTAATCGGCGAAGACAACTTTTATGTGTCGAACATAAAACGTGGTAGCATTTATGAAACTAAAATTCAAGTGTGTCACGAAAATGCTTATCGCACCACGGTTTCGGAGCTTAAAAAACATAACAAAAACTTCTACACCTATCAACTTAAGAACGCAAAAGGCCTCCAAGTTGTTATTAAGGGCATTGATTCGAATGTGGACCCGGAAGAAATTAAGGCTAGTTTGTGCAGCAAAGGCTTCAAAGCCAAATCTGTGTCAAACATTAAAAACAGAGAAAGGTATCCCCAACCATTATTCCGAGTTGAGCTTGAGCCCGGTGATATAAAACTGAAAAAAAAACGAAACTCACCCTATCTATGACCTTAAATATATTTTGCATCGTAGAGTCGTTGTTGAAGTGCCACATAAGCGATCTGGGCCCGTACAGTGCTTGAATTGCCAAGAGTATGGTCACACCAGAACTTATTGCAAGTTGCCTGCTGTTTGTGTTGTGTGTGGAGACCTGCATACTACGACCAAGTGCGACAAACCGAGAGATGATCCTCGGGTGAAGAAATGCAGCAATTGTGGTGAAAATCACACTGCTAACTATAGAGGTTGTCCTGTATTTGATTTAGTTAAGCGCTCATCTAAGCCGAAGGTAGTTCCTGCCCCTCCCCAGCCGTTAGAAGTACCAACAACAAACATTCCCCAGTTAGCACAGCCAACTACAAGTCAGATTTCTTACGCCAACGCACTAAAGTCAAACCAGTCCAATGCACAAAGGCCAAACCAACCAACCCCACAACAACAAGTGCCAACAAGTGAACCAACTGGTCCCAATTTTAGCCGCCTGGAAGCCGTAATTGACAATATGGTCAAACAATTTTCGCAGGTAATGGCTAGCATGATGCAGGAGATGCATAAAATGCAGTCTGCTCTTCTGCAGGCCACGCTTAAAAGACCATGAACTGCCTAAAGGTTTGTTTCTGGAACGCAAACGGCATCCGCCAACACAAAAACGAGCTCGAATACTTTTTAACACACCAAAAAATCGATGTCATGTTGATTTCCGAAACTCATATGACATCTAGAAGCACTTTTAAAATTAGTGGCTATACTTTTTACGACGCAAAGGATCCTAGGGATAGATCATGTGGTGGATCTGCTATATTAATTAAATCAAGAATTAAACACCAATGGTTGGGTGGCCTATCCGAACCTTATATTCAAGCAACAAACGTCTGTATTGATGAATTTTTCCATAATCTCGTTATTTCGTCAGTTTATTGTCCGCCCAGATTTTCCATAACGAAAGATCAGTACACCAGTTTTTACAAATCTTTAGGTCCCCGCTTCATAGCTGCTGGAGACTATAACGCCAAGCACTCTTACTGGGGCTCCCGCCTAATTAGTCCCAGAGGTCGCGTCTTGTATGATTCCATGTCTGAAATGGGACTTAACGTTATTTCAACTGGACAACCAACCTACTGGCCACGTAATAGACTTTGGCGTAGCAAAAGGCATATCACCGGAGCTTATTGAGGCCGTAGCCTCCTTGGATTTATCTTCTGACCACTCACCCACAATTATCACTATTTACAGTCCTCACCAAATCGCAAGTAGTGAGTTTTTATTAAAAAAAAGTGTAAACTGGTTAAAATATAAAAAATATATCAGCACCCACTGCTCTGAAAACCAACCACTAAAAACACCCGCAGACATCGATGATTGTCTGAACGGCTTAAATGAAAACATTACAAAAGCCATTGAACATGCTTCTTCTACTTACCGTCAGGCCAAGTACAACAAAATTTATTCTGCCGATGTGGAAAAACTTTTATCTGAAAAAAGGAGAGCCCGAAGAGAATGGCAAAAGCATAGATCACCTCAACTTAAAGCCATGTTGAAGGAATGTACAAACCGATTGAAAAATTTGCTAGAGGTTCACCGATTGGCATCTCTTAAGGAACACCTCGAAGGTCTAGACTCGACTCCTCAGACGAATTATTCACTATGGCGATCAGCGAAATATCTTAAAAGACCCGTTATCGCGAAACCACCGCTACGTAATCTGAGAGGATCCTGGGCAAGAAGTGATGAAGAAAAATGTGATCTGCTCGCAAGTCATTTAACAAATGTCTTCACTCCAAATACATGCACTGACATGAGTAAATTACCACCTGTTGTTGCTAGATGCCCTATGGAATTACGTTTTCAGTTGTCAGATGTCGTAGAGGCTATCAATAATTTAAATGCTAAAAAAGCTCCTGGCATTGATGAAATCAACAATAAAATGCTTATGGAGCCATGCACAGCAAAAAGAAAAATTCTTTTTATGTTTAACGCTATATTACGGCTCGAACATTTCCCGCCAGTATGGAAAGTTGTCTTGGTAAAGATGATCCCTAAGCCGGGAAAAGATCCTTCAAAGGTGGAGTCTTACAGGCCTATAAGTCTGTTACCAACTTTGTCCAAATTGTTTGAGAAATTGCTTAAAAACAAGCTGACTCCGATCCTGAATGAAAACAACTGCATTCCAGATCACCAATTTGGATTTAGAAATCAACATAGTACCATCGAACAAACCCACAGATTGGTACAGGTTATAAGAAAAGCCTTTGAGGAAAAGAAATACTGCTCCGCGCTCTTCATAGATGTCTCTCAAGCGTTCGAGAAAGTATGGCATGAAGGCCTGTTAAACAAATTAAAGCTCAACCTTCCATCTAATATTTTTAACCTACTAGAAAAGTACATAACCGGTCGACAGTTTAAAATCAAAGAGGGAAACCAAATAAGTTGTTACCAACCAATAGGGGCTGGGGTACCTCAAGGGAGTATCCTTGGTCCAATCTTGTACTTGCTTTACACGGCAGATATGCCAACAAACAGTTTTACGCACACGTCTTTATTTGCTGACGATACCGCTTTTCTCAGTATTCATAAAGACCCTAAAGAGGCCACAAAACAACTTCAACATCACGTATCCCAAGTTGAAAAATGGGCAAAGTTATGGGGTATTAAAATAAATGAACATAAATGCACCCACGTTACTTTTACGTTACGCAAGGAAACGTGCCCCCCAATTCTTATTAACAACCATACGGTGCCTCAACGAATTGAGACGAAATATCTTGGTATTCACCTGGATCGCCGCCTCACATGGAAGCCTCATATAGATTCGAAGCTGACTCAAATGAAACTTAAAGCTGCTCAAATCCACTGGCTAATGGGTAGAAACTCTGTGCTACGACTGGATTGTAAACTTTTACTCTACAACTCGATTTTAAAACCAATTTGGTGCTACGGTATACAATTATGGGGCACTGCTTCCGCCTCTAACATAGAAAAAATACAACGCCGTCAAAATAAAATCCTAAGAATGACAACTGGTGCCCCTTGGTATGTTAAAAACAGCAACATCCACAAATATCTGAAAGTTCCACTAGTTAAATGCGAAATCCTGAACTATGTGGACAAGTATTTAAATAAGTTGGAAACACATCCAAATCCGCTCGCCCGAAACATCCTGCAACATAGTGGGCACACCCGCCTGAAAAGGAGGGATACTGTTGCGCTTATATGAAGCTTGATAATTAATATGAGAACTTAAATTTTAGTCTGGCACTGGCTGGACTTTTATTAACTACCTAGTTTTAAGATTTGAACACTTATTGTTAGTTCGCCACAGGCGAAGATTCAATAATAAATATATGAAAAAAAAAAAAAAAAAAAATTTTACAGACAAAAACAAATTTTTTTTTTAATTTTTAACTGATTTAGGGTTTGAAATTTAAAGTTTCGAAACAACTGTACTCCGTAGCACCAATTAGTATTCAGATCAAACTACATAGCAGAAGTTTAAAATTAAAATAAAGCACAGAGTTAAAAAAAATGAACCAATGAATATGGGAAGTCAAAAATACCATTTGTTTCAATTTGTAACTTCCATCAGAGGCAACGATCCAGTTAAATGCTAAGATATTTAGCATCAAAGTGTCGAGGCAGCATCTGGGTATTTGGAGGGTCTAAATAGCACTTCTTTGCTATGTGGGCGCATTTATGTTCATTTATTTTTATTCCACATAAATTTGTCCCTTTCTCTACTTGAATTATTTGATGCTGCAATTTGTTTAGGCCTCCTTAGGATCTCCATTAGTACTAAGAAAAGCAATATCATCAGCAAAAGTTGACATATGTGATTGACTGTCGGTTGACGTGTGTGGTGTTAAAACAAATAAAGATTTGGTCCTAGAACACTACATGTTTGATACGGGGTTTCAATTTTTTAAATTTTGATTCTAAAAATAAAAAGTTAAGGACTATACCTAAAAAATTACTACAGTAACTGACTGTAAGTCATTAAGGAAGTATTTCGTTGTTTAAATGAACAGTTAAATTTTAATACAATACTTTTAACTGATTTGGAGAGATATCAAAGCTTCAACTAAACAAAAATACTAATTATCAGTTGAAGTTAATTTTGTCAGTTATTTTTTTAAGTAGCATTTAACTTTGTTAATTTTTTTTTCTGATACTTTGATTTTTGCTGTAAATGACAAAAAATCTAGTTAATTTTAGACGAATTTGTAAGTTAATTTAAATTTAAATAAAATATTTTGTTAATTTTAATGAATATCTTGTTGGAGGGTTTTTAAATGAATATTCAGTTATTTTAAATAGATTTTCAGTTATTTTACACAAATATATTTTTTGAGTGCAGAGACCTAGGGCCAAATCGTCGCATTCGATTCGAATCGAAATTTCACTCGATCGATCGAGTTGTCAATGCTTTAGGTATAGGAATTCTAATAAGAATTTTAAAATTTCGATTCGAATCGAATGCGACGATTTGGCCCCTAGATTAAGGCCAAAGACAGTTGACAAAAAAAATTTTCAACATTTTTGCAAAGTTTAAAGGTATAAATTTAGGAACACAATTAATTGTCGTAAATGAGGTTACACCAGGGGCCAAATCATCGCAATAGATTCGAAACTTTAGGCAATCGATCGAGAGTTTAATTCTTTTAATACATAAACTCTAATTAGATTTTTTGAATATCGATTTGAGTCGAATACGAGCACTTGTCTTCAGTTATGCGGTGTGACATACCCCACTTCCAACTTCTTTGCTAAGTTATAGTCGGCCAAGCCCTACCATATCGTACTCTACACCACATTTGTATAAAGGTTTTTATAAAAAAAATATACTGGTAATATTTATATTCAATAAATAAGACTATTTTTTTAAGCTTTAGGTCTATTTTTTCGTTTATTTTTTTGCAAACTTTTTTCAATATTTCGCCACTCCGTTGTGTGGCATCATCAGGAGGTTATTTTAGTTAAATATTAAAGTTGTTATTTTGGTTTTAAAATTAGCTTTTGGCTTTTCGAATAACGATTATAATATTAACAAATTTTTAATATAAACTTCAAAATATTTTGTTAAAGAAAATTTACAAAAGTGTACTAAAACTAAAATATTCGAAAATTTAAAAAATGTGTTATTACAAAATTTATACTATTTAAAAATGTATCCATATACCAATATAAGTGTGAATGTCAATTTCAATCTTTTCTAATATACAAAATCCTAATATTAAGAATAATAGTGTTACCAAAAAAGTAATAATATTATTAAGTGTTATACAGAGAAACAACATACAAAAATAATCAAAAAACCACAATACATGCATAAAAGAGTTTTGAAGAATCTAGTTAGTACAATAGTTACAAAATTTTAATATTAGTGTGTATATTATTTAAGCTGTTCCAATATAAAAGTGTAATGGTAAGAATGCTAGTGTTACTAAAAACAACATTAAGTGTTATATACAAAAAACCAATATACATATAAACCAAAAAAACAATAATACATGTATTAAAAAATGTTTAAAGAAATTAGTTTAACATTGTATGTTTAATATGTTTAATATGTATTAATGTAGTTACAAAAGATTAGTATCAGAAGTTTGTGTAATAAAGTGTAAATTTTTTTTTTTTTTTTTTTTTTTTTTTTTTTTTAAATTAACTTATGAATAAAAAAACATATACATATGTATGTATGCCTAAAAAACCATATTAGTCAAAATTATATATGTGCTTATATAAATCCTATCTCTGTTATTTTTTACATATTAGATGTCTGTAATTCTGAGCAACATTGTCTGTGTCTGCTTTAAAATTAATTCTATGTGTTTTTGGAACGTTAATAATATTTAACATTTCTAACATATATCTACGTTTATAATTATTTTCTTTATCCAATATTGAAACATTCTCAAAGTCTGGGTAGTGATCAAATTCCGAACAATGAGAAGATAACGCTGTTTTCTGTGAACTAGTGTCCCTATATCTCTGGTCAGATTTATGTCCAGCAATTCTTGTTTTAAGTTTATTTTTTGTAGTTCCTACATACACTTTCCTACATTCCTCCCTATCATTTCCCTTGCAAGGTATCTTATAGACTATATTCGCCATATCCAACTTTTGTATTCTATCTTTTGTTTTACTAAACTTCTGATACTAATCTTTTGTAACTACATTAATACATATTAAACATACAATGTTAAACTAATTTCTTTAAACATTTTTTAATACATGCATTATTGTTTTTTTTTGGTTTATATGTATATTGGTTTTCTGTATATAACACTTACTGTTATTTTTAGTAACACTAGCATTCTTAACATTACACTTTTATATTGGAACAGCTTAAATTAATATTAACACTAATATTAAAATTTTGCAACTATTGTCCTAACTAGATTCTTCAAAACTCTTTTATGCATGTATTGTGGTTTTTTGTTTATTTTTTTTTTTTTTTTTTTTTTTTTTTTATATGTTGTTTATCTGTATAACACTTAATATTATTACTTTTTAGTAACACTATTATTCTTAATATTAGGATTTTTTATATTAGAATAGATTGAACTTGACATTCACACTTATATTGGTATATGGATACATTTTTTAATAGTATAAATTTTGTAATAACACATTTTTTAAATTTTCGAATATTTTAGTTTTAGTACACTTTTGTAAATTTTCTTTGACAAAATATTTTGAAGTTTATATTAAAAATTTGTTATTATTATAATCGTTATTCGAAAAGCCAAAAGCTAATTTTAAAACCAAAATAACAACTTTAATATTTAACTAAAATAACCTCCTGATGATGCCACACAACGGAGTGGCGAAATATTGAAAAAAGTTTGCAAAAAAATAAACGAAAAAATAGACCTAAAGCTTAAAAAAATAGTCTTATTTATTAACAATAAAAAGGTCAAAAAACTAGAAAAAATAGGATTTATATTCAATATAATAGTGTATACAAAATTTTAAGAAGGTGAAGTAGTATTCAAGCCATTTATAGCCCAAAATGCTAATTCCGGGAGGGAATTTGTATGGAAGCAATGCCAAAAAATTTACCGATCATCTTCAGAAATTATAGACTTTGTGTCTTATTTATGCAAATTTCATTGAAACATTTTTTTAAATATATCAGCCGGACGAACGGATTTCGAGTCAATCAGTATATTTAGAGGAGGGTGTTTTCGGCGTTACAAACAACGGCACAAGCGCATAATAGCCCTACCACGTGTGGTGTTGGTATAATAACAATAGTATATCTGATGAAAAGTCCCAGTCACGTTTGTCTTGTATTTTGTCCCCTTACTTTCAGCTTTTCTTGCAAAACAATATCATTATTGAATCCAACTTTAAAGTCATCTGGACACGTCAAACCTTATAACGTTACACGCATACATTCAAAATAAAAAGTACACCCTTTGGATAAGGATTGCAGGCACACAGAAAAAAATAAAGTAAAACCTACTTAAATCAATCCGTAGTGGTGTCAAATGTACGGTGAGTACCGAGTTTCTCAAACCAAGTATGATAATTTTGAACCAAGTACGATTAATCTAGTACGAATTTTAAACATTTAAACCAAGAAAGGATTGATTTAAGTTTAAAACCGTACTTAATATAAGCTTAAAAAGATTTAAGCGTAAACGGCACTTATGCAAAAATTTAATGTAATTTTTTTTTAACTTATAGAGGAAGCTTTTTTAAAGAAAAGTTTTGTATAAATTTTTTTTATTTTTTTGATCCTTAAAATTTCTAATTAAAAAAAATTTTATTTTTTGTGCTTACCATAAGCTGGGATTCAAACAGGGGACTTTTCGCGCTGCAGCACCAGCGCGCTACCTCTAGACCTCGATATACTTTGTTTTATTTTTTGTAAGTTAGGACGAAGTTTACTTTTCATACACACTATGCTTTTTTCCATTAAAAATCGTTTTGGCAACACCTTACTAACGGACAAGCATTAATCCATCTCTCAGATGGAAAAATAAAACAGAAGGAAAGCACTCATACCGTATCCCTTTCTCTGTTACATGTAAGTTAAATAGGTGATGTTTACAACCAAAAGACACTACTACTGTTCAAAGAGTACTGATGATGAAATTGCGTAACTGCTTTCGAAAATGCATTCTACTCGGCTAGTAGTGGTAGAAAAACCTGCTTTTTTTTAAATAAAAGTTTCTTTCAACTTTAACGGAAAATAATAACTTCTTCTAAAAAACACAATTTTTAAATTATTTAGGATTTAATCCCAATTTTCTTGTTAATTTATAGGGTTTGTTGTTGGTTAAGTTTGTCTATATGCATTTCATTGGTTCTTACACCAAATCATCAGTAGACTTCAACCACCCAAATTCTTAAAATACTCATGAATATTTTCTGTCTTTATATACTAACCTCATCAAACAAAATGAGAATTACTACAAAAAACCAAAACGTTCGGTTGCCCCTCAATACATTTAGTAATGGTTATTCAAATGTAAGGGGAAAAAGAAAATCAAAACAAGCAAATAGCGAATAATGGTTTGTTGGATTCTTAAAAAAACTTGAACGTTTTGGTTTTTTGTAGTAATTCTCATTTTGTTTGATGAGGTTAGTATATAAAGACAGAAAATATTCATGAGTATTTTAAGAATTTGGGTGGTTGAAGTCTACTGATGATTTGGTGTAAGAACCAATGAAATGCATATAAACAAACTTAACCAACAACAAACCCTATAAATTAATAACTTCTTCTAATAAAAAGAAATTATATGAACTTAAGCTAAACTAAAAAGCAAAAATTTTTATAAAAAAATAAGGGTTATTTCTGCAAAAAAAAGAAGCAGAAAATAGTTACTTTTTCAGCAGAAGAATATCAAGTAAAAAAATCCTTTCGATATCTAAGTGTACATGTTAAAAGAGTTTACCTCACTCCTTCAAAATGCTTGCATTTTCTCGTAAAGACAAAAATGCATTGAGTAAAAAAGGAAACGCACTGCTTATTTTCAAAGTTAAAATTTTTAAAATGACCGATTTTTTTCTTTTTTACAATAATATTTTAACAATGAAACTACTTTTAGGGCACTAACAGCACTGTTAATGTTTAATTTTTAGAATTTTCAGGAAAACCCCTTTTTCTAAGAATGTCAATTCTTTTCTTTTTTAGAAACAGAAATTAATTTTTTTTCAAAAACCAGCATTAGTGACCCACTGTGCAGAAAAGATCCACTATCGATCGACGGCGATGACAATTATCAACGCCGCTATATTTTTTTGTTATTTTATTATTTACATGTTTTTTTAAATGTATATTAATGAACTTGTTTGTTACTGGATGGGTAACGAAATATTGACAAATTTGTTTAAGGAAAACTGACAAAAACCTCAAAGAAAATTATTTGTTACTTTGATGCAACATTTTTTTTTTAAACAATAAAAAATTTAACTTTTTTAAAAAAAGGGCATAAAATGTTTTAATTTAATTTTAGAAAAGAAACTATCATTAGTTTAATTTAATTAAGATGTTTTTTTCTCTTCAAATTAAAAAGTAAATATTATTTTTGATGCCTGCTTATATAAGACCGCTTTAAACCTTTCAATATTTGCTTATACATTTTGTATGTGTTAGTGTTTTAATGTTAACGGTAAAATTTTCAACAATGTTTCTACGTTGTAGTACGAAATGTTCTTTGTGTTTTTGGCCCACTTTAAAGGTAAAGGCAGATTTTCTATTAAGCTTTTAATTTTGTCCTTTTGCTATCTCTTGGAATATTTTAAAAGTTTTCTTTTAATATTTGACTTAAACCTAAAGACTTGAAAATTTGTATCACTTTTATTTTTGTTTTATCCTTAAATTATAAGCCACCCTTATTAGCCATAGGAAAGTAAGCCTTTTTTGTTTATGTATTTACAAGGATGCTCGTCAATTTTATTGAATTAATAATTTGGAACCGAGAACTTAGCAGTGCCTTCAACAAATCCCTGTGGTGCAAAATTTTAAGTTAATTATACATAATATTTTGACATTTTTAGTTTAAGACCTAAATCTAAAGAACAAACATACACAGAATGAAAAACGGCTTTCTAAAATCAAGAATTTTATTCTTGATTTTATCCAAAATCTTTCTTGAAATTTTCAAGTGCGATCCTTACTTACATTTTCTTAAATCAAGCCTATTCGGATTGCTTCAACAAATCAAGCAGAAAAAAACTTGTTGTTTTAATATACTATTTTACATTAAAAAACAAAGTGTCTCGGTGGCCTAGAGGTAGCGCGCTTGTGCTGCAGTGCGGAAAATTCCTGGTACGAATCTCAGCTACGGTAAGTACAAAAAAGGAAATTTTTAAATTATAAATTAATTGTAAAATAAAAATAAAATATAAAGTTCTTCTTCTTTAATAAAGGTCCATAAGTCAAAAAAATGAAATTTCATTTTCGAATTAATCCCGTTTATGGCTTGAATCAATCTTTTTTTGGCTTACATCAAGTACGGTTCCGAACTTAAATCAATCCTATTTAGGCTTAATTGTGGCTAAAAGTAAGAAATTCGTACTTAAAAAATTTTACTTGGAGTAAGAAATTTCGTACTTGATTTAAGAAAAACCGTACTCACCGTACTTTTGACACCGCTATGGCTTGATTTAAGTAAAGTTTTCTTAGATAATTTTTTTTGTGTACTGACATACATACTATAATCTTATTTGCTCTCATTTACTAAAAATTTTGTTTAGAGAACGTGTTATTTTCAACGTCTATATTTATATCACAAATGATGTTTAACGTTTTCTTTTAGATATAAAACATTTACGTAATGTTTAAAATGTACAAAAAAAAATAAAAACAAGTAAGAGCGCTATATTCGGCTGTGCCAAATCTTATATACCCTTCACATTGGTCCTTAAATATACCCAGCCGAGTTATTTTGTACTGCAAATAATATAATAAAAATACCTTGTGCTAGCTTTAAAGTTCATAAAAAGTTTTAAAAATTTTTAACGTTCGTATGAATAATAGAAATAGAAGAAGAAGGTTTGAGGTCGAGAGTTTTAAAAGTTTTCGACATTATTCATATTTAAAGGTTAATAAAAGTTGTTTATTTTTATGGGATGTTCTAGGTTCCCTGCTCCTCTCCCACCTTTTTTCCAAAATGTATGGATTATTTGATTATTACTTTTTGTAGAATACCCGTTCTCCTGGCTCCACCCAAAAAATTTTTTCTTCAAAATGTAGACCTTATTGTCCAATTACTTTTTGTAGAACATTTAATGTCGATTTCTGTTATAGTTTCCGAGATATAAAGTATCGAAAATTTTATATAAATTCGTTAATTTGTTTCGGAACTACCCCTTTCCCTGCCTTAACCAAAAAAACTTTTTTCCAAAGTGTTGGTTTTATCACCCAATCACTTTTCGTAGACCACTAGTAATCGATAACTGTTATAGTTTTCGAGATACAGCGTATCGAAAATTTCATAAAAATTGTTAATTTATATGGGAGCTTCCCCTTTTTTTGCCCCCACCCAAAAAAATTTTTTTTAGCGTGTAGGTCTACTTGTAGAAACTTTTTGTAGAACATTTTAAGTCGATAGCTGTTATGGTTACTGAGATATAGCGCATAAAATATTTCGCCAATTTTGTGCAATTGTAGGAAAATAACCACTTTCCCTATGCATTATTATGCATTATTTAGATCCTTACTTGAAGAGTATCCATGCCAGGTTTTGTGGCAAGAATAACTACATTTATTGAGATATATAGGGATATATATACGGATTTTGTCCTGAAAAAATTGGTTATTTTGGGTTTTTGCTTATATCTCGGTCAATAGTGAACCGATTATGCTGATTTTAAACAGTGATTGTCTCCAGGATATTTCTAATGGTTTGACACTAATAGCTGGTTCGTATCTTTTTATTTGACTCCGGAAACTTGATTTCAAGAGACGGACAGACGGATATGGCTACATCAACTTCCCTATATATAAGGATCCAGAATATTAATACTTTATGGGGTCGCAAATGGAAAATAAAAAATTTCAAACGGAATGACAAACTAATATGTACCCTTATCACCATGTGAAGGGTATAATTAAATAAAATTTTCACTAACATATATAAACAAGCAGTATACCGGAAAAAATTATGGACATATTTTATTCAATATAACTAGAAAATATCATGCAAATTTGTATCTAAGCCCAAAAAATTTTCTATTTTACTTTTACAATTTCTAATATTATTAAGTAACTTTCATATGTAACTGCCAGTGTGTCAATAATATGGAAAATATTTCAACTTTATTTACTTTTAAAAGTTTTATTTGTCTTCTTTTTTCAAATTCCTTTTACTTAATATGACATTTATATGCATAAATTTGATGTTTTTCCTATTTTTCTTACTTTTTCTGCATTTTTATTTCGTTTTTAACGTCAGCATTTCTGTTTTCCCCCAACAACAATATGAAGATTAATGATGAGCCCACCATGCTGGAAACTAAATATGTAATATTACTTGTCACTTGGATAATTAACAACTAGAGCTAAACATAACAAAAAACTAAAAGGCCAAGCAGTCATAAAAATAAAAAAAATTACACGTGCACACACACTTCTAAACAAAAATGTTTGGAAAAAAAACTAAACGATATTAAAGTAAAAGCAAAATGGCAGAACAACTACGTGGCTAGTTGAAAGGTCAAAACATTAAATACATTACGAGTTTCATAGACAAACTGCAAGTTTTTGATAAAATATTTTTAAGGAAAAAATTGACTACGACGCACCAGGGTTTTTTTTATAACAAACTTTATTACTACATGTGCTGCCACACTTTAACTACCAATTGTCAATATGACAAACCAAATCATTAATCATTTGAGACCAATTTTTCAACATTAAAGCGTAAATAAAAAATAGTCAAAAGTAAATATGAAAAATTTTTACACTTTTTCCTGTCAATCGACGACCAACAAAACCTCAGTCAGGTTTCAACAATATAAATACTGGGAAAAGCACTTAAATATTTTACCATTTTTTTTTTTTCAGATTTTTTCTCTTAAATGACAGAAGTTGATGAGTAATAAAAACAATATAGACGAATATCCTTAAGTTAATGTTTTATGGTTGTTAAGGTTATTTATTTGAAATTTATTCTAGACAAAAAAAATGCAAAAAAAAAAAAAATATTGTTTATTTAAAGGTTATTGTGGAATGATTTTTCGACAATTGGCGTTAAAATGTTTAACACATACGGCATATTGTAAGAAAATACTCACAAATTGAAATAATGTTACTTAAACCTCAAGATTATTCCATATTCCTTGCAAAAAAAATTTTTTTTTTAATTTCCATCATATCTGTGCCACATATTGCCAAAATTTTTTTATTAAAAAAATTTTTTACACTAATTTTATTTACAACTCAAGATTGTTTGAAATATTATACTGAACTGGGGAAAAAATTATGGCATTCGATTCAAACCGAAATCAAAAAATTCGTATTTGAATTCGTATATAACAATCATTTTCAACTTGATCAATCCCGTAAAATTTCGATTTAAATCCAATGCAGTTATTTGCCTCCTGGTTTCGAAAATAAATTTTTGGAGCAAAATTTTTTGTATCAACATTTTGGAAATTGACTTTGTGTTCCACTATTGCTCCTGCATTAAAATTTTGAAATCCATCAATGATTGGCTTGAACAAAATCAAAATTCCATTAAATGCATAAAGCGATATAACAAATCGTTACAGAGTCAAAACAAGCATTCGGAGCTCTCCGAGAAATGTGCGGACTTCCCCGAATCGACACCATGCAATTTTCACTCCGTTTAATTTTATGACATTACGTCATGAAACACGTCAGCATAAAGTGCATAAAAGCTGCAAGTGACTATAAATCGATGTTTACAAAATATGCTAAAGATCATTTGACCATTTGGCTGTCGCACGTACAAAAATACTGTGCTACGCTTTAAGTTCTGCAGGTTTTGTTGGAAATCATAAATGCTATTGTGTTGTAAAGTTTTACAGTACATTCAACAGTAAAAATAAATTATTAAAACAAATTTCAAAAAAGAGAATTTTTTACTTAAAAAATTTTTTTATTATTTATTTGCTGTTGCATTGAAAAAAAAAATCAAAAGCTAGATTAAAAATAATTTGGTTATGCTTCTGACAGTAATGTTTTTTTATTTGTTGTTAGTTTGTTTTAAAAAACGATTAAGGCAATTAAAGAATATCAAAGTATTTTTTATGTTTTGGCAGTTGCTATTGCTGTCGATGTAAAATTTCCAATAAAGGCTAGATACATAGCAACAGCAAAATCAGTTATGGCAATGCATTATTTTGAAACCCTAGTGCAATAAATAGGAGTTTCCTACATCCATGTTATTAAAGGAGTTTCCTACATCCATGTTATTAAAGGCGAACGAGCCCTTAAGGAGGCAAAAGGCTCAGGCCAGCTAATATCTACTTAAAGAAAGTACATTAAAACTGATCCGAAAGTAATTTAGAATACATTATTGTGCCCTCAAATAAAACTGATAGCATAAGAGAAATCAAGATCGTAACACTTTTGTATGTCCTTTGGCTTCAGCCCGATACCATTAATATATAATTCTTTATAACCGAGGCTTACAGCTTTTCTGTGGTGTGTTATTTAAAAATCTTTTATCATGGTACAAGATGTTTTCAATGGTATTTTACACGGGATTTACATTTGCATATTAATTTTTTTTCTTTTCAAGTCAAGTTATTTTGATAGTTTTAGGAACTTTGCAGTACAAATAAGATAGATAGTTTATCCTTGCTTTGATCAATAGAGCACTTGCTCGACGTTAAAAAATATAATCTTCAGTCGTATAAATGCGTGGCGTGTTATCGAACCCGCAGCCTACACTAGGAAATATTCCTGCTTTCTAGGCTTGAATTGCATGGCCTGCTGCCATCTAAACTTACTACAATAATGCCTACGAAAATAAAGTATAAACATCATTATCTACGGATTGGAAGACCTGAAATGTTTTTTATTGAAACCGTTGTAACAAATTTTCTTACAGCCGCGTCTGTTTTTAAAATCTGGAATTTAAGTAAAAAAAGCCCACTTTAAGTTCTTAGTCCCTTTACCCTTGGCCCAAATTGGAGAAAATCTATTTTTTTTTATTTAAAAAATCCATAAATTTACGTCTAAAAAATCGAAAATGATCAAAATATAAATAAATTGGTAAATATTTAATTCTTATTTATTTCGCAAGAGTTTAAAATAATCACATACTGAGCAGTCGTTTCTTCTCTTTTAACGTTTTGGTGTAAATGTCACACCCGGCACATGCCATAAATGGTTTGGCCTTAAAATTTTGTTTCTATAAGTAATGAGTTCAATACGATTAACACACTTTAAGCTACCGTTAAAATCCAAAAAAAAAAAATCCGCTCTCAAAAATAAATTCTACAATTTCAATTTCTAAGGTCACACCCGTAACAGTCTTGAAGTGGTTATTGTGAGAAGAAATTATACTCTTACAGTCTTCACTTACTATTTATTGATCGCTTAAAAACATACCATCCTTGGAAACTATAACCTATTTTAATACCAAAATTTTTAATTGTTCGAGCTATAAGCAAAATATTCACACCCATCACAATAGAATTCTCTAGGTTTAACTTCAATAGTATTTCTTTTAATACGAGACGTTTTGTTAAAAAACTAGAGTTTTTAACAGCTACTTTGCATGTGACGTTTTTAAACTTCGTTTTCTTCTAAAATTATTTAATGCAATTGTTGTACGTTTCTTAATTAAAAAAAAATTAATGAAGTTAATCTTTTCATCTCACTCATAACTACAATACCGTAATTACTGTACATATTTCGGGTTAATTAACAACACAAATGTAAAATCGCACTATGATTATACAAAATTATTAATTTTTTTATAATTCAAAGTCTCCAGCATTTCATTAGAAAAGAAAATATCATTAAAACATTTTTGGTAATATTATTTGTTTGCTCTAATGACTAACAGAGATGTTTAGATATCGAATATGAACAAACATAAATATTCCAGTATTTAACAAAAAAAATATAAATAAACAAACTTAAGAGTATACTTCAATATATTTCAACGTTTAAAATATAATTTAAGTTAATTATAGTTTATGTCTATATAAAAACATACACTTTTGAGTGAAATTCTTATTTAGATGCACATCTACCTTTCAAAATCAGCAGATGTTTATTGCACGCTATAAGTGGCAGTGCTTGAACTAAAACAATAAAAGAAAAAGTTGTAATTTATACCTAAAAATGCTTTCACAGAGCAGCACCAATTACAGCCAAACATTTATTTACATAAAATAATTCTAATGGTATTTTCTATTATTTTAGATGACAAATTTAAGTTTATAACTTGTCTCCTCTGGCAATCCTTTCATACTCGTTCTTTTTTACTTATAAGTAGCGCACAGAAAGCCACCCGCTGGCTGAAGTGTATAGCATAAGAGATGGTTTCCTCTTTACGCCCAACCTACCAACCTTATATAATTTTAATTTATCTCTATATTTTTATGAAATGTTGCAGGTATTTCCTAAAAATTGAAGTGAATTATTTTAAAATATTTATGCAATTAAAAAAAAAATTTTAAACAGTTGTGAGTTTCGACGTCTTGGGACCTTTCTAAGGAAATAAGGATTCCGCGCAAAAACAACTCTTTTTTTAAAATAAAGAATAATTTTAGCAATGGTGACGTAGGAGAAGTTGGATATCAAGAAACGGCTCTGATGGCAAAGCCAAGACCGACCTTGGTCCCTCATTAATCTCAGTTGTAGACACTTCTCCCCGCGAAACCATTAAAAGTAGTAAGCTTCAAATTGCCACGCGTTCACCTATAAGACCGAAAAAAAATTATTTAAAGCGTCGAGCTAGTGCCAAAACTTACCTATTCTGACAAAAACGAGAAGAAGAATAATAGACCCCCTAATATTGACGACCCCTGCAAGCGTTTAAGGACCCTAGATTTACAAATCTGCAAATGAAATGTTTGAGCTCTCTACAAGGAAGGTTTGGTACGCACTGACGGATACACTTGAAAGGTAAAAGGACAATATAACTTCCTTTCAGAAAGTGCGGTTGAATGGGAAAGTCGTCAAAACTACCAAAAGGCGACGCGCTGTGTTAAAGCTGCCATGAAATAAGACATGAGTTTGGCTGTGGATACGTGGTTAGCCGGAAACTTTCCAGATTGACATGGGTGGATGAGAGGTTAGCCACGATTGGTTTAAGAGCCAAACTCTTCAGCATCAGTCATTATGTTCATGCCCTGACCCAAGACAAGGACGAACAGACCAAAGATATATTTTACGCGCGCGCCTCGGGAGAGCATATGACTGCTGGCCCCGATCATGACGAACGCGAAAATAGAAAGGGAAAGTATATTTGGCCTAACAGTCAAAAAATTTAGCCTCCTCAAGAAAACATCCGATAACGGATTGGGCTAGTAGCTTTCGCCGCGGCAAGAAATATGGTAGTAAGCAGCGCCAAACTCTGACCTCTCGATATACATAAGGCGATGTTGATGTGACCTGATCAAATTACAAGAAACGTAAGATCTGACACAGCACAAAAGCTTGACGTCGGAAGGCTGTAGACACAAAAAACATCAGCGTCTTACTCAGCTTGATTGACGCAATTGCTTGAAGAAAGCACTCCTTGTCCTGATAATATTACAGCGCAATGGCAAGGCATTGCCAATTCCATGAACGAAGCCACAAAATCCATACTTAGAAACCAAAAGCCTTCCACAAGGAGTCTATGGTATGACAAGGAAAAAATACGGCAAAAAGGGTAACACACGCTAAAATTTACTATCCAGCGTCCTGTCTATCAATGTGGTTTTAGATCAGTAACTTCCGCCTTTAAATAACCCAGGAAAGCCAGAGTAGGTGTGAAAGTGAATGCAGATAAAACCAAGTTGATAGTATCAACGCAAAAGACGTCCAGCGGACTTGGGCAGACAGTGAAAGTTGAAAACTTCAACTAAGGAATAGTGAACGATTTTATCTACCTCAGGTCAAAAAAAAAAAAAATAGTGGCCAACAGATGCTTCTTTGGACTAAGTAAGCAGTTTAAAAGCAAAGCAATCTCCCGCTAAATAAAAATCATTCTCTTTAAGGCAATGATACTGCAAGTGCTTATAAATGGTTTTAAAACGTGGTTACTTGCAAGAGCAGATGAGGCAGTACTTGAAGTTTTCGAGAGGAAAATTCTTCGGAAAATCTCTGGACCAATCTGCGTTGATAGAGAATACAGGTATCGTATGAACCGTGAGTTATATGGGCTGTTTCCCGACATTGACATAGCCAGCGTTTGCTGGGTCATAATGTGAAAATAAATACAGATACTCCAGCTAGGAAGCGAGCCTTGGGGCGGGATCACATAAAAAGGAAAGAAACCAGTGAAGGCAGACATCTGAAAAACTTAGGTTTAGAAAATGTAGAGGAAGCGCAGAAGTTTGAAGCGTCTGGAAGTCGATTGCTGGTTGGGCTAGTGAAACAAACGTGCTGTGATAACCATCTAAGTAAGTAAGTAAGAAAGTAAGAATTTTTACCCTCTGAAAGATGCCGACGTTTTCCAAACAGGCGTCCTGTATCGACCAAAACAACGAATAGTTGGACAAGGCAGATGTATAGACAGGCATGGCTATGTCGACTTCCCTGTTTACAAGATTTCATGTGGAATAACAAACTGACAAATACCCTCATCATTAAGTAAAGGGCATAAAAACTATTAAGTTTCGTAGAGTATTTAAATGACCAAACTTAATCAATATTCATTTTCGTAATAATTTTAAAGAATTTACAATAATTTTAACGAGATTTCTTGCTCAAACCACAAAACACAAAGCTAAAAATCAAATAAAAAAATTTAAAAGAAAATTTCATTTTTAAAAACCGAAAAACTTCAACCAAGGTGGGTAAGTCGAACATTCGCATTAAAATAGTTGGAACTTTGGCTTTCGTACATTTCATCCATATTATAACTTAATAAGGCATTTTATACCCAAACGAAACGTTAATAAAGATATAAACATGTGCTTGCCAATTGTTTTCCATTTAAATTATGCGTTTTAAGCCTGGCTTTAAGAGAAACTTGTAGAGAAAATCGTAAAGATGTTTTATGGTTACGACTAGTTTCACATTTCGCATAATTATGTGTGTGTGGCAGTGTGAACACACCGTCAGTAGTATGAAATTGTATTGTTTATCTTTAAAAGCATTGTTTTTGCTGTAATTTTTCTACTGCCGTTTTTTTCCAAAGTATGTTAAATGTCATTGTTACATGGCAGCAGCAGTAACAACAATTGTTGTTGATATTGAATTTTAATCAACATTGAACTTGATTTTGTAAAACATGGAAGTTTTTTTTAATTGGATGCCTTTATATATGTTTTTGTTTTTAAAACTAGAAAATTAAGATATTTTTGTTGAATTCATATGTTAACTTGCGAATAATAAGAAAAATAAAGTAGGAAAGCACAGTGGGACAAAAATAATAATTTTTAGTAATTGTGTGAAAACACTTGGTGTTTGGGGCAAGATTTATATTTTCAAACTTAAATAAAAAACGTAATATTTAATTCACACAAAATTTTATTAAGAGCATTGAACATTATAATGGAAATGCAGTTTTTTTGGTCATCCAGATGTTTTCCGTTGAGTTGAACACACTGTGTGAAACGGAGCCCTGTGTTCTGCGCGACACGCTGCAGTAAACTTAGGTCAATTGAGCAGGTTTTTTAAAGAACATTTTGCTTTAAAGCTACAAGCGAATAGGAACTGTCACTATAAGCCAGGGATAGGCACACTAATACTATCGCATTTGTACTTCTATATGTGCAGTTTCAGATAATATTAATTATATATTTTTGTTAGTATAATTGAACAAACAAGCGCTTATCATCCACCTTATCTGAGACTGATTATAAATTTCTAATGCTATGCATACGTGTAGTTAAAATAAAAGAGGGAATTTGCGCGGCGTTGCATAATGCCTAACTGTGCTATAAACTCTCTCTTTGAGGTTGTCCTATAGAAAAATACATGGGAGTTAGATCAGGCGACCGCAATGGCAATGGGATGTCCCCAAACCAACTGATCAGTTTTGGGGAAAATTTTCCCGAAGCAAGCTCATCGAAGCTCTGCCTGTGTGCAGTCGCCCCATCCTGTAGAAACCACAAATGTAAAGATCATGATGAATGAGCTCACAGCTTTGGCAAAAAGAATTCCGTAATCATGCGTGGATAGTTTTCACCATTGACATTAGTCGCCTGGCCTCAAAAATTTTCGAAATAAAATGGTTCAATTATCTTATTCGCGGATAAGGCATACCAAACAACTACCCTGGGGCAATACAATGGTTTTTGATGTTTCAACCGAGGGTTTCGGGTACTTGGAAACCAGCAACGGTAGCTTTGCTTATTGACATGGCCGTTTTGAGTAGAAATAAGCCTTGTCGGTTAAAAAAAATTGAATTTACATTGCGAAAACACTCCAACTTCATTTCACAAAAATTTTTGCTTAAATCAAAGTCACTTTCTTTGAGTCCTTCAACGACTTGAATTTTAAAAAGTTTGATCTTCAGAACTTTTTTTAAATACTCTGAAAACTATCTCCCTTGGAAGTCCTACTTAGGCTGCCCTTTCCGTTTTTTAAGTCGTTGTCGGGAGTGCTTAAAGATTGACTGAGCCCTGGTCGTGGGACATTCATAGCCAAAGGAATTGTGCGGAACTATTTTAGAAACATCAAAAATGATAAGTAAAAGGAAATTATGAGCCAAGCTCAAACGTATTTTAGGGTTTATTTTAACAAATTTTTGGTGGTTGATCGATGCAAATTTCTTCTTCCTTCATTTAATGCTGCTGAATGCAATAATCGGGAATATTACTAATATGTATGTTTGGGAGCTGTGGTTTATTTTAAAATGATGTCTGATGACTTTATTACAGAGAAAAAAAATTACACACAAGACGTCAAATTATCAGCAAAATTATCTTAAAATTTTTTTTTTGTTGAATTGGCACTAAAATCTAAAATTGTAAATAAAATAGATATTTGTAGTAAATTGGTGTTTGAAAATTGCAAAAAAATTGGTTGCAAGACCTGTTGTAAGGTATAGCTGCACTGGAAGGTTACAAATGTGCTTCACTGATGCCATGAGAAGAAAACTTCAAGCTGCACTAGGAGGCGTTATTCGCCTTCGGTACCCATTAAGTCATTTTAAACACTTGTTGATTGGAGTGGCAGCAAGAAGTTCGGTCGAAATAGGCAATACAGGGTTGGAGAGGTTTCTAAATACTGGCGGCACTAGGATATTTTGGACGTTTGGCTTTGGGTAATTTAATTTAGAGACCACATCAGGTTATCTCTTAGACGAAGAAACTGGCCGTTTTGAAAGCATTGGATCTTATATTTATATATTATCCAACGGGTTGTGAAATCATTATTATTATTATTTATTATTATTATTATTTGACAGCGAGGTGGCCCTTAAAGCGTCAGGTCAAGGCTAGTGAGGGTTTGTAGGAATTAAAACGAAATTTCTCACGATATATGCTCTTAGGCCTTTAGCCCTGGATGTGAGGAAGCTAACCGGGGGTCGCTATTATGGAAAGATTATAACATGAATACTTAACATTAACAGTGGGGTAGAAGGAGTGACTGCAGGGTGGCTAGTGCTTTGTGGTAATGGCTGAGCTCAGCAAGCACTAGAATGCTTATGAAGAGTCCTCAGGACCATGATTGGGGTCATAATTGGGCACTCTCATGTTAGGGCTATCGCAAGCAAATGAAATGCCGGCACTCCAGATTATTGTAAAATAATTGAGAATGAAGAGGATTTAGTGGCGATAGTGCATGTTGTCTGTGACTGCCTGGAATTGCAAGACCATAGAGCAGGAAAACATGAAATTTTAAAAAAGAATCTGAAGTTCATCCTTTTACATTTCAAATCTTCAAGCACTGAAAGAAAGTGATTTTAATTTACCAAAAAATTTTTGTAAATAAAAATTCTTGAGCGTTTTCGTGCTGCAAATCGCATTTTTTGGAGCGACGAATCTCGTTTTCTCTTAAACGACAACACCAACAAACAAAGCTGCCACTACTGATCTTCAAAAACCCGCAACCCTCGACTGGAACATCAAAAACTTGCGCATTGCCCCAGGGTAACTGTTTGGTGTAGTTTATCTAATGCAAGGGATAATTGGACCATTCTTTTTCGAAAATTCTCGAGGCCAGGTAACGAATGCCAACTGGAAAAACTATCGACGCGTGACTACGGAATTTCATTTGCCAAATCTGTGAGCTTTTCCATCGTTCTCTTCACACACGTGGTTTCAACAGGATAGGGTGACTGCAGACACGGCCAGATTTTTAAAGAATTTGCTTCGGGAAAATTTCCCTCTTTTGAAGTTATTCACTGGCCCCCGAGGCAGCCCCGATATAACTCCCATGAATTATTTTCAGGGGTTACCTCAAAGAAAGGGTTTAAAATGACAATCCACAATCTCTTGTGGCTTTGAAGAAAACTATTTGTCAATAAATCATCTCAGTTTCACTAAATTTACTACGGCGTGTGGCGCAGAATACAAGGCTCCACTTTAAACAGTGGGTTCAATTCGACGAAAGATAGCTGGAAAACAAGCTCTTAAGGAAATAAAATCCTCACTTTCATCCTGCAACTCAGGGCTTTTAACAAAATTTTGTGTCAATTTTCATTTAAGTTTGAGAATATAAATCTGCCACCAGGCACCCTTTGAAAGTTCGGAAGTACAATTGCGAATGGTGTAGTTTTCAACTAAGTGAACAAAAAGCACTTTACCTACATTTTGTACTTTTTTTCGTCTTTTTTGAGATTACAAGTTTAAAAATAAAAATTAAATATAAAATTAAGAAATCTTAACCCATATAAAGGTAAAGAGTCAATTCAGTGGACAAGAAGTACTTTTTAATTTTTAGAACATTTTTGTTTCTATTTTGTCTTAAAATAAAATTAAAACTTATCTTAAAAAGTAGCAAGTAAATTCCATTAAAGCAAAAAACAACAATTATTGTATTAATTTAGATTAAAGTTATCTTTGAATCTGCTCACTTGTGGACAAGTAATTTCTCTATTGAGAGCAGTTTACCCTTTGTTGCAGCACTCTTTCCTTAAATAATATTATTCAAGTTTATTAATTTTCTTTATTATTAAATTATGATACATGATTGTCCATTATAAACATACATAAATCAATTATATTGCAATTTGTTCCCTTCTCTGTGCAAACACAAAATAAAACTGGGGAAAACACAGTTTCATGTACATTCGTGAACTCATTTACTAAAACAATAGTTTTAAATTGTAACGACATCACCAACTTTTACTTTATGAAAAAGTAGGAAAACAAGCGACTGCTGCTTGAGAGCTTCTGTGGATGAATCAAGTAAATAAAGGACAATAAAGTTTGTTTAGTTCAAAACACACTTTGCATCACCAACCGCGCACACAAGCACTAAAATAAGGACTATTTACTTTGCATTAATCTTGTTGTTTTTAATTAAAGAACTTATGTTTTAAAGAAAATTTTTCTATTAAATAATTAGTATTGGAGCCTTATGCATATTTATACATATTTTTGAATAAAAGTGGAAGCTATATCCCAACTGCCAATCGCTTTGAATCCTTTTAACTGATAGGTAAAAAGTCATAATAAAAAAAGGGGACAAGATGAAGTCCATTTAAATATATTTTCGAAATCCTGAAAGACAAACAGATTGATTTAAATTTTTTTATTCTAAATTAATGAGAAAAACTTATATAAGGCAATAAAGGGCGTCTGGTGGCAGATTTATAATTTTTAAACTTAAATAAAAAACGTAATAATTGACACAAAGTTTAATTAAGAGCAATGAACGATAGAATGAAAATGCGGATTTTATTTCTTAAAAAGCACGTCATTTAGATATTTTCCGTCGAGCTGAACACACTGTTCAAAATCAATCCTTATGTTCTAGGCCACACGCTGCAGTAAACTTGGTTCAATTTAGCTGATTTCTTGACAAATTTTTTGCTATAAAGCCATAACAGATTGAGGATTCCCATTATAAACCCTCTCTTTGAAGTAGTCCAATAAAAAAATCCATGGGAGTTAGATCGGGTAACTTCGGTGGCCACGGGATGTTTCCAAGAGACTGATCAGTTTTTGGGGAAATTTTCCCAAAGCAAGTTCATCGAAGCTCTGGCTGCGTGCGCAGTCACCCCATCCTGCTGAAACCATCTGTGTGGAGGGTACGATAAATGAACCCGAAGGTTTTGCAAAAAGAATTCCGTAATCATGCGCCTATAATTTTCGCCGTCAACGTTTATCGCCTGGCGTCAAGAATTTTCGAAAAAAAATGGTCTAATTATCTCACGCGGGGATAAGGTACACCAAAGAGTTACCCTGGGGCAACGCAATGGCATTTGATGTTTTTTTTTGAGAGTTCCGGGTTCTCGAAGACCAGTAGCGGCAGTTAGCTTGTTGACGTGGCCATTTAATTGAAAATTAAAACGCTCCAACTTCACAGAAATTTTTGCGTAAATCAAAGTGACTTTCAGTCCTTGAACGATTTGAATTTTAAAAGGCTGGAAATTAAGATCTTCAGAACTTCAACTATCTGAACTATAAATTGTTAGTTGCAAAGGGCAGCAACGTCCGGTATACATCGCTAGCAATATAAGATCATTGTAAAAGATAGCGTAAAAAAAGTGTTTTGTTCGATTCTATTAGACTTTGCTAAAAAGGCGATTGCGTAAGTAAGTAAATTTCAGAGTTCAACTTAATTAGATTCGTTTCTTCCTTTGCTTTGGGGAAGAGATAAGAGAGAGAATGAGATAGAGAAAAAAATTTTAAACAAATCGAAAGTTGATGATAAAGACGCATTTCTCTTAGGTAGACGACTATGATATCCGTGGATAGTCCTGCACAAGCATTTAATTGAAAGCACCACTTAGAAAAGAGGGTAGTGAAGGTAACCAATGTTAGGCGCAATGCAAAAGGCTCAAAAGGGGGGCCACATTCTAAACAATATATACTGGATATGCAAAAGCGCAATTAGACAAGTACTAACCTAAGCTTCATTGGGCAATTTTTTTTCAAAGACGCCGCTAATTTGGGAGCCTTTACTAATCTAAAGGCGTTCGATGTTATAAAGAAAGTAAACGGCTTACATCTGAAAATATTCGCTTAGTTTACACCTTAACGCCATCCCTGTATACATATCTAGTGTGACGTTTTCGTAAAGGACATTTACAGCCCCTCGTTTGATTTTATAAAACACCAACCAAACAGCATCTCGTCCCCAAAAAGCAATCCAAAATCGTTTATTATTATTTTTAAAGTCAAAGCAAGTTCTTACAATTATTTAAAATAAAATAGAGCGATAAAAGAGCAAAATAAAATTTTAAATTTTAAGCCGAAAAACAAATACGATAAATCAATAAAAATCACAAAATTTTCAAATCACAAAACCATCTGACTAAGTAGTTTTCAGCCTATTCCTTTCTTTACCAAACATTATCCTTAAAAAGGCAGATGTATCTGTCACTTTTTATTTACCTCCACTGACCACAAACTGCCAAGCAATGATATTGATTTTAACTTTGTCGTTACACTAGTTTTCACTTGTTCATCAAATTGCTATTAGTTTAGGGGAAAAGTTGAACAAAGTTTATAAAAACAATTTCAATTACATTTATTTAACACATTTTGTTCAGCCATTTATTTTGTTTAAGTAAAATAAAAAAAAGCTAGAATGACCAACCGAATATTGTACAAAAATGGCAGGAAGTGAACCTCAACAAAAAAAATTAAATAAAAAACTTTTTCATTTACTCTTGCTGGTTGACCAGATGCTTTTACATTGTACAACATACAAACGCAGGTACACACACAGATACATGTAATTTGTAAATGGGATTTTCAACAGTCCTTAACAAAAAAAATTCAAAATTCTTTTTTCTTTATTGGCGTTGTTTTGTTAAAATGAAAATTCTAACTCAATAATTGAAAATTGACGTTGTTTTGTCATGGTGACATTGTAAGGAAAAAACTTTAAACCTTAAGCTGTAAAGTGAAAATAACACTGATGTCATGTTGTAAATGGAAGGAGTATGAGTTTACATGTTCTTTTTGTGTAAAAAATGTTGTGTTTTAAGGCTAAAGGAGAATTAAAAAATTTTTTTATAATTTAATAGTTTTATTGAAACTTGAGCAAACTTATAGTTCTAGTCGGTCAAGCCCGACAATATTTCACCCTACAATACATATAAGGGCTTTATCCAAAAATAGATCGATAATATTTGTATTCAGTGTAATAGTTGTTGGCAAAATTTCGATAAGGAAAAGTTATACTCAGGAAGAGATTCTGAGTTGATCATTATACTTAAAGGCAGGTCACAGGCAGTTATTTTTGGGCATTACAAACACTTGCACAAGCGCATAATATCCTAACCACATATATAGCGTGGATAAAAATATTTAATGCAAAATTTCCTAAAGGATCTATCCAAAATACTGAAATTTTTAATAAAAAATCAAAGAAGCATTTTAACAAATAAAAAGTTTATTTTTTTGTTAACTTTTAAAAAAAGAGCTACTTATCTTCGAGTGTTATTTTTTAAAATTTTCATTTGTTATATATAAACATGTTTCACTTAAAAATTACAAATAATAATTAAGAATTTTTTTCACTCAATTTCTTGTTGCAAAACTGTAATAAATCCTTTATTTATTATTTAAGCTTTTGTTTTTTTTTCTTTATTTTCAATATTGTACATATTCTTGAACAGATTTATGCAAGTTCTTTGTGATTTAAAATATTATCAAAGTGAAGCAAGCAAAGCCTTTTGCAAAATATAAGAGACATCCATATGTGCACTCACACATATAAATAACAAAAAATTAGAAATAAAATATTGTAGCAAAATGAGAGGACATATGAATATCGTTGACAGCATAATAAATAATATTATATTGCAGCAATATAAACTTAACACCAAAGACAGAATAGCTATTGGCAAAATTGATAACAGTTTTCTAACAATAGATAAGATAATATGGTCAATTAAAACATGTAAGAGCGCTATATTTGGCTGTGCCAAATATTATATATCCATCACAACGTGTAGCAATTTTTACCCGAATTTTTTAAAATGTTGTATGGTAACCCTCTTAGGGGGTGGAGATAGAGGGTAAGTATGTTCTAGGAAAATGTTTGCAAGGAAAAATGAGCTGTGGTCAGTTCTTCATTTAACCTTTCCACGTCCATAATTTCAAACTTTGTATGGGAGCCCATTGAGCGATGAAGAATGGGGATGAGTATGTAATAAAAATATATTTAGAAAGAGAAACTAATGGGGGTCAGTCGCATACTTTATTTCTCTAATGCCGACCCTAAGGAAGTTGTGGGCGTTTTTACATAATTTTTGTAAATTTTGTATGGCAACCCCCTTAGGTTACGGAGGTAGGGCGTAAGTTTGTTCCAGGAATACGTTCGGGAAGGAAAACAAAGAGGGGTATGTAATACATTTTATTCCTTTAAGGGCGACTCCGGGGAAGTAGTGGGGGTTTTTACCCTAAATTTTTCAAATTTTGTATGATAACCCTGCCAGGATTTGAAGATAGTGGGTAAGTATGTTCCACTAAAATGTTTGGGAGGAAAAGTTAATTGAGGTCAGTCTTACATTGCACCCATATAGGGGTAACTCCAGGGCAGTTGTAAAGGTTTTTATGTACAAATTTTAAAAAACTAAACGGAAGTAGTCGTGAATACTGGCTTATATCTCTGTCAGTTATCGGGCGATCTTGCTGAGTTTCAATAGTAATATTTTTCAAATATACTTGATGTTCTGACACTACAGGCAGCTCCAAAAAATATATATGCTCCTTAGAAATTTGATTTCAACCGACTTGTGGACAGACGGACATCGCTAAATCAGCTTTTCTAGCTATAAGAATTTATAAAACATAACAAACGGAATGACAAACTTTTATATACCCTAATCACTAATGTGAAGGGAGGGTATAAAAATATTTTAAATACTTTTAATACTTTTAATGCAAAAGTCATAATTACCCATGGCGAATGTAATGAGCCGTGGCAACATTCTCTTTAGTGCCTTCGTTCCTTCAAAATGTAATATTTGGCTTTAATAATTGCCGGAAATGGACGAAAGTTCAAATAAATGGCGATCGTTTAAAAAAAAATTTTAAATCGTTGAATAAATCAATGTTGTATAAAGCATTTTCTGTTTGAGGCCTTTAGCAGACCCTTAACATGCGGCAGTGTTTAATCCTGTGCGTGGTTATATGAAGAGGCCATTTAAAATTAAAGAGATAAAAAAGTCAAAATTTTAAATAATATCATACCATTATGGCAATAATTTATTACCAATTTTGGGCAATCTTCGAACTTTAAGAAAAAATGGGAGAAGAGAAGTAGACATGACAAGCTTCTTTAAAAATGTTTCAAATTAAAAATGGCCCCCATTTCAAAAATTAAAAATGACCCAAATTTCAGAAATATCAGAAAGCACCAAAAAAATCAAAAAATAAGACTCCAAAAAAGAATTATATAAATATATGTTTCATATCCTACAGCTCCGCGTTAAAAGAGTTTTAAGTAGCTTGCCTCCGGGCCGGGCGCAAAGAATTGCAACTTGAATGGATTCGAACCGCCGGCTTCGCTTGAACTGTCAAGCAAAACCAGCAAAGTTTACTGAGAGCTTCAGCAAAACCGGCGGATTTGCCAAAATTCATATACGCCCAGCCGAAACAAGCTACTTGAACGCGAAGCTTTAGGATATGAAATATATAATTTTTTCATTCTAGAAGCTTTCCAAGACAACCTTTGTTTGCTTCACCTTGTTTAATTAATTCAAAAATGTACAGCAGTTTGTAAATGTAATTTTGGCGCCATTTTTTCAAACTTCCCTATAAAACAAAATAGTCTAACAAACCTACATGCAGAACCTAAGAAAACTAGTCAAGGCGATAGCTGAGATGCATCAAGCTTTTTCTCGATCTGAAAAGGCGGAGACACACAGGCAGAATTGGTGGCTTGGGTTTTGGCACTTTTGGTTGCCTTAATGAGTAAGGGATGTAAGGTTGTGATTTGACTAATGCAATCGAATGTAATTTTATTTCAAAAGCAGCAGTATTTATAAGATCAAGCAACAAATCAATCTTCCTCTATATGTCTTAGAACTTAGATATCAACCGCAGCTGCATTGTGTTTACTTGATACTTACATAACCATTTAACTCAAAACGCATTTGTTCACAAAGAATCACTTTTATGAACCCACGAAAAGTCATTTCGATAAGAAAAAAATATTTCAAATAGTTCAGACCTATAGTAAATATCAGGCGCAACTTCTGTTTTGAACTGGAATCACTGCCTTTGAATCAAACAAGAGTTAAGAAAGGTGCCAGCAGCGCAAAGTGATAGCCACAGGTAACATAATCAAGCAGTCTTTGGCACAAATTATATAACTTCTTCTTACCCAGCATACTCAAGTCAAGCTGCTACTATTTAACACATTTCTCTGCCCACATCTGTTAACGCTATGCTTGCAGCACAATAATCTCTTCTTCTGAATAGGGGATAAGCAAAATATCGCCATATAAAAGCATTAAAATTTCTAAAAACGTAACCACAACAACCAACAGTAAAAAATTTTAAAAAAATCATAAAATACTGCAGAGGCAAATACTACTTAAATAATGATGCCAAAGTTGATGGTGTTGTGTTAAACATTAAACAAAACACATGTTTAAACGACACTAATTTCTGACCCTGGTAAGCCAACAATGATAAACGAAAAAATGTTTTTAAAATTTGCTAAACTGAAGCCACAGCACGTAAATTCTCTTGGCTGATGTTGCTGTAAAATGCTACCAATAATAACAATAAACACGATGTTGCAGCTAATAAAACCAAATCCATTTAACAAAAAACAGCAGAAATTCTAATGGTTGTAGTTTCACAAAAAAAATTTTAGATTAAGAAAAACCACCAAATGAAAAGACAAAATATTTTTAAGAACGTTGAGATGGACAAATCGACAAACACTTGAAATGCACTTCTTTTCCTCTCTTACATTTTCTGCTAAAAACTGACAAAATAAACAGCAAATTGTACTTGATGATGATGAAGTAAAAGAATCTTTTAAAAATATTCCCTCAAATCATTTTATTCATTCTAAGCACGTTTTAGTTTAAGATAAAACAAATACTCTAAGTCCAGTGTTATAATTTTTCAAACTAAAAACAACAGCAGCAAAAACAACAACAACATAACCAACAACAAAAAGTTTAAATCGTAAGGCGGAACAGTGATGCCCAAATTTTATTTCAGATTGCAAATTTCTATTTTAAAATTTAATACCTGAAAGGAAATTGTGACAAATTTTAAACAGTTGTGACCGGAGAAGCTACGGCCTATGAATTTTCAATTACATCTCTTGAAAAAAAGCAAAGATTTTCGTTGAAGTATCCGCAATTATTGGGTCGATATTCATTTCTGTTTTTAACGACTTAACTCGATATACAGAAGGGATTCTTCATTGGATTGGAATGAAAATAATGTGGCCTATAACGCCTATTAAGTAAAAGTTGTAGATTCAGACAACCAAAAAGCTAAAGTGAAGGTAAATAGTTAAGAAAAAATTACGCGCAGGGCAATATTGAATAATAAAGGAGCAATTTCATTGTAATAAGTGTAACCATTTACATATATTTTTGGTTATAACTCAAACATTTTAAAAATGTAATTTCAAACAAATAAGAACGCCATATTCGGCAGTGACGAATGGCCTTTCGAACCTCCGAACTTTTTTTTTTTTAATTTTTATCAATGTTTTTTAAGTATAAAATATTTTTAATTTCTAAATTGGGGTCGGTGTCATGTTTTAGCCCCTTTATGGTAACTAAGGGTGAGTTGTGGGGGTTTTTATTATAATTTTTTTAAATTGTGTATAGCAACCCGCTTAGGGGGTGGAGATAGTATATTCTAGAAAAATTTTTGCAAGGAACAATCAGTCCTACATTTGACCTATCCACGGGCACCTTGGAAGCTGTAGTGTATCACAGTTTCCCAAACTTTGTATGGGAGCCCACTGTGGCGATGGAAATAATAAAATGGGAAGTACGTATTAGAAATATGTTTGGGAGAGGAAACTTTTAAATGGGGATCAGTCGTACACTTTATTTCTTTAAAGTCGACTCTGGGGAAGTTATGGGCGTTTTAACAGCCTTTTTGTAAATTTTGTATGGCATTCCCCTTAGGTGATGGAGATAAGGGGTAAGTATGTTTTAAGAGAATGTTTTGGAGTGAAAACTAATGGGGGTTTGTGATACATTCTAGCAAAAAGTGCTGCTTCCATACGAGCAGGTTTGTAAGGGAGAGTTTATCTCTCTCACTTACCAACCTGCCTACGGCAGACATGATTTTTGTTTGCAATGTCCCACTTGGTAGCACTTAGTGGTAATCTTTTTTCAAGGCTTAAAATATGCGCATAGTTCATGCCTCTTTTATTGATGAAATAAATATTATCTAAAACCTCTGCTTTCTATTAACTGCATCCTCGTAAGCGAGAGATTTTTTCTATTTTTCACTAACATATCTCTGCCTTACGCCGTTGCAATAAAACTGCGACTCCAAGGAAGTCTCAGAGGCTTTTATTGTAATTTTTTTTTTAAATTTTGTATGGCAACTCTGCTAGGGGCTGGCGACAGGTGATAACATGTTTCACGAAAATATTTGGGAGGGAGTACTTATTGATTTCGGTCTTACATTTAACTTTTGTGGGAGCCCTGTGGGACAAATTTAAAAAAAATTAAGCTTAGTTTAGCAACCCTGTTAAGGGGTGAATATAGGGTGTAAGTATGTTCCACAAAAATGTTCGTGAATAAAACCTAATGGGAGTTGGTGTTATATTGCGCACATTTAGGGGCAACTCCGGGGTAGTTGTGGAGGCTTTTATGTAAAAATTAATAAAAGAAAAATAAACGATGGTAATTATGGTTGCTGGCTTATATCTCTGCCGGTTATCGAAAATTTTACTTATTTTCTTAATAAATACATGAGTAATAAAAAAAAAATGGAAAACAAAAAAAAATTTTATTTCTCAAATTTTCTATTGGGCTTCTAAGGTCGTGAGTTTTAAATAAAAAGACTATTTATTTAATATTTTACCCGATCTTTCGTTGGAATTTCCCAACTTTTTCAGGGATAGTGTTTATTAAATCTGGTAACACTTAAAAAAATTTTTTCAGGGCAGCTTTTGAACCCAGCCTCTCAGTTTCAAAGATAACATCTGTAAAAATGGGAGATAGTCTTGGTTTTTGGCTTATGTATCGGTTAGTTATCGAGCGATTTTGATGGATTTCAGTAGCGATTTGCTCGCAGATATTTCTGAACGGGCGATCTCGTTAGTCATGGGATGTCCCCAAAGCAACTAATCAGTTTTTGAGGAAAATTTTCCCGAAGCAAATTTATCGAAGCTCTGGCTGTCTGTGCAGCCGTCAATGTGTGTGAAGTGTACGATGGATGTGCTTGGCAAAAAGAATTCCATTATTATGCGTCGATAGTTTTTACCGTTGACATACGTCGCCTGGTCTCAGAAATTTTTCAATAAAAATGTTCCAATTATCTTATGCGTGGATAAGGCAAATCAAACAAATACCCTGGGGTATTTAACTTGAGGATTGCGGGTTCTTAGAGACCAGTAATGGTAGTTTTGCTTGCTGGCGTGGCCGTTTAGGTGAAATGAGCCTTGCTGCTTCAAAACATAAAATTTCCAGTGCGAAAACGCTCCAAAATCGATTAACTTTCTTTCAGTTATTGATGACTTTAATTAAAAAAGGATGAACTTTAGATTTTTTTTTAATTTTATGAATGATCGCACTTGGAAGTCTCAGTAAGGTTGCTCATTTTCCGTACTAAAAAACGCGGATTTTCACTTAAACTGCTTTTTACCAGTTCAGCGTTTTTTGGAGTCCTGAAAAATCGACTAGGCCCTGCCGTGGGACATTCATAGCTAAAACAGTTGCGCGAAATCTCTGCACCCACAAGCGAATTAAATTTATACTCGGTCCATCACGTATTTGCCGAATACCGAACTTTAAAAACAAAACTGTCGACGACCGAGTACGTAAGAATCATTACTCTTAAAAAAACATCTCCACAGCGAACCCGCGATGTTCATCATCGTGATTGACAAACCAGCACAATTGATAATTAAAACGGTGCCATCCTCTCTCCACACCGCTTACTGTTTTTTGAAATAATCATATTTAAAAATATAAATTTGCCCCCAGATATCCTATACTTTCATTCATAGATTTAGTATAATTTTGCAACTGCAGTTTTTTGTCGAGGACTGGGTACCATGGAGCTCTGTTACCTTCCTGATGCCTGCAGCGTATATCAGCCAATATGCTTTTAAACTGAGAACTTTCAGGTGATCATTTTTATTGTTTTGTGTACAAGTTTGGGGACACAGGAGTATTAAGTGAAACTAGATGGCAGACAAGCTGGCAAAGCAAGGGTTAATTGGCCTATAGAATGAGCAGTGAACTCTCCTGCTCTTCTTTAGTTATACAAAGGGGTATAGACTCTGCTCTAATTGTCCGAGCTAAGGAGGTTTGGGTAAATACAGCGATTGATGCCAGTGAAGATTTCAGGTTCTGTGGTCTGCCAAGGGAAAGCGAGTCAGTTAAGCATATTCTGTATCACTGACCATCACTCGTGAGGTCGTTGGACCCTAATTGTTTCTTTTTGTGTGATAACGTAAAATATATTTCTGACCTCTTCAATGCCGTCCATTTTAACCAAACTAGACTTGGTTTTAGCTTTCTTAAAGTTCTTAAGGCAAATACAAGTTCACCCAGAGATGATATTTAAGTACTTTATTAACAGATTCATAGTTTTATTCCATTGTGCTAAAACAAAGTTCCACCTTGTCTTATGCAAAAAGATTTTTTTACTTTTTACTTACATGAACAGATTTGTAATTGTACTCTCGTTAGCCACTTACCTAGAAAAAGAAAAAAGTTGCAGTTGAAAACCAAGTTTTAAAGTAAAAAATTTTTAAAAAGTCTACCAAATTAAATTTAAAAAAAAAATATTTTTTTTTAAATTTTAATATTTTTATCTTGTAGCTTTTGCATGCTGCAATACTTCAGATAAGAATAAAACTGGTACAAATATGCAAAATGTTTAACAATGAGCAAATATCATGGGTTAACCCCTAAACTTGCCTCATTTTATTTTTCAATGTGTATATTTTCAACAATCAATATTTTCAAGTTTTTCAATTTCAAGTTTTCATATTTTTCTAAACCAAAAAAGTTTTTTTATTATTCAAATACAAAGATGTCATAGTGGCAATGAGAACGTTTCATTCTACTACAATTGCGATTCATCTCAAAGTCTATGGAGCACAAGAAGTCATAAGATAGAAAAAACTACAAAATCCATTTTCCTAACAAATATTTTTATTTGATATTTCTGTGGACGTCAGCCAATACCAGTAGAACTGCTTGGGGAATAAAAAATAAAAGGAGACAACAAAATAATATTTGTTTGTTGTTTTATTACCATTGGACATGCTTTGGCCTTACTGAACTTTCAGACTAGAAAAAATTTTAGTTTTTAGTGGCAATAGTTTTGTTATGAGTTTAGTCTTCATCTGGATAAGAAGTTCTGTTAACAAGTGCAATTGATATGCAAATGACGGCAGAACAAAGAAGATAAAAATAGATTAAAGGAAAATGAAGTGAAAATGTTGTTGTTCAATTTTTTTTAACATCAATGGGATGTCTCAGAATTAGTTGTATTGTTTTATAAATAAAATGGCATTTGATATGCACATCAAGTCAATGATAATTTAAAATTAGGCATAAGAAAAAAGAAAATTTTAAAAATATACTTTTGGGTAAATAAATAAAAATTATAAAAGAAAATTAAATTACAATAATTTTAAAAATTTTGAATCAACAAAAAATTAAATTTCAAAATTTATTAAAATTTTACTGAAAAGGTGACCAAGTTCACCATAAAACTTGCTCTAATTGCACATCATTTTTTTAATTTCAGTTTAAAAATCGTAAGAATTATTCTGCTCAAATACATTTTTTGATTTAAGTCATAAAAGTGTTCCTTAAATATTTATTTAATTTTGGAATATACTTCTGTCTCATAAAGAAAAAAAATTTATAAAAAAACTAAGCAAATAGAATAAAATATTAAATAAAATCAATCATACGCTACAGCTGCCCCTGAAAAAATTATTTCAGAAATTTCCGGAGTACGAAAAGGATTTTTTTTTAATTTTCATAGAAAAAATGCAAGCTGAAGGCAGGACTCTTCGATTCTAGTGAAGCGCGCCATTTTTATGGTATGAAACTATCAAAAGATTCTTAAATTTTTAATTTTTTTTCTTGCAAGCAACAACAATAATTTTTGATTTTTTTCGCAGAAATAATAGCTGTTTTCCGACTTTAATTTTTTTAAGCAAAATTATCATCTGATTTCTATATTATTAAAACACAATCAAAAATTATTTTTCATGTATCCTTTATAGCTGTGCCTCCTCAGAACTTATTTTGTAATAATTCAATTCAAGCCATGTAATCCACTGTGCTCATTGTTTGGGACAAACGTAGCAATTAGGACTACTTAGACAAGGGCTTTGGAGACGATTTTGAATATCACGCCTATTGAAAATTACCTACGTCATGAGACAAAACCTGTGACAAATGCATAAAGGTTACGGCAAAATAGATTGATGGGGAATGGCGAGTCTTAAAGTAGTGCCTTATAAATATACTGTATGGCTATATTACGATAAAGAAGTTGTTCGATCGTATATCTCTAGAAAATGCTAAGATTAACTGCACTGTGCTAGTATCAGATCAGCAATCCTTGCTAGACAGGACACTAGAATCGATGCGCGAAGGAATGTGTTTCTATACATATGGCTGTAGTGTGGAATACAGAGATCTGGACAATCAGGCCATACCTCTTCTGTCTTAAGGCTAACGCATATCTAACGGATATGAACACCTGTGCAGATAGTCAAGCATCGATGAGTAATTTTGGTCAGGAAAACCAAATCTTGGAATGGAGTGGGATATCAAATCGGTAGAGAATTTACATATGCCAAATATTTTATGTCAGATATTTTACCAGATGCGGGCAATATAAGTACACTAGAAGTAATTACAGAGTCATGTTCGGAATTCAACACACACCACATTGTTTTTAATTTTTCTAAAGTATGACAAGGTGTTTGATTCTGCTAATCGAGATTGTAACTGGCGTAAAAAAGAAAGGTACAAGACTTTTTCAAACAATAGTTTGTCTTATAAAAATCAGCTTTAGGAGAAAATAATGCAAAGAAAAACATTGCAATCTGCTTAAGGGGAAAGATAACGTTGAATTGGCCAGCATCGAAGATCCTTCACATACCCTTTAGATTTCTACTGCTACCAGACAAAAGGAAACGAAAGCCTAGTAACTCAATCCGACATAATGAGGTTGTAAATGCTAAAACGGCATCTTAAAAATACTGGATAATTTTTTAGGTCTGTAAGACAAGACAAATCCTAAAGACAGTTTACTTTAGAGCACAAAAGCGCTGAACAGTAGCTCAGAAACTCAGAGACAGTAAAATACTCGTCGGCCTGATGTCATAAGATAATAATAAAAATAAAAAAAAATAAAAATACTTTAAAGTTAGTAGTCATGCTGGAACAACTTTTTTAATTTATACCCTTTAGATAGTGATCATGGTATACATTTTTTTTTTTTTTTTTTCATATATTTATTATTGAATCTTCGCCTGTGGCGAACTAACAATAAGTGTTCAAATCTTAAAACTAGGTAGTTAATATAAGTCCAGCCAGTGCCAGACTAAAATTTAAGTTCTCATATTAATTATCAAGCTTCATATAAGCGCAATAGTATCCCTCCTTTTCAGGCGGGTGTGCCCACTATGTTGCAGGATGTTTCGGGCGAGCGGATTTGGGTGAGCTTCCAGCTTATTTAAATACTTGTCCACATAGTTCAGGATTTCGCATTTAACTAGTGGAACTTGTAGATCCTTGTGGATGTTGCTGTTTTTAACATACCAAGGAGCACCAGTTATCATTCTTAGGATTTTGTTTTGCCTGCGTTGAATTTTTTCTATGTTGGATGCGGAAGCAGTGCCCCATAATTGTATACCGTAGCACCAAATTGGTTTCAAAATCGATTTGTAGAGTAGAAGTTTACAATCAAGACGAAGCACAGAGTTTCTGCCGATTAGCCAATGAATTTGTGTAGCTTTAAGTTTCATTTGCGTCAACTTCGCATCTATATGAGGCTTTAATGTGAGGCGGCGGTCTAGGTGAATACCAAGATATTTTGTCTCGGTTCGTTGAGGCACCATATGGTTGTTAATAAGAATTGGAGAGCACGTTTCTTTGCGTAAAGTAAAAGTTACGTGGGTACATTTTTGTTCATTTATTGTTATTCCCCATAGCTTTGCCCATTTTTCAACTTGGGTTACGTGTTGCTGCAATTGGTTTGAAGCCTCTTTAGGGTCTTTATGAATACTAAGAAAAGCAGTATCATCAGCAAATGTCGACGTGTGTGTAAAACTATTGGTTGGCATATCTGCTGTGTAAAGCAAGTACAGAACTGGACCTAGTATACTCCCTTGAGGTACCCCAGCCCCTATTGTTTGAGAAGAACTTATTTGGTTTCCCTCTTTGATTTTAAACTGTCGACCGGTTATGTACTTTTCTAGTAGGTTGAAAATATTAGCTGGAAGGTTTAGCTTTAGTTTGTTTAACAGGCCTTCGTGCCATACTTTATCGAAAGCTTGAGAGACATCTATAAAAAGCGCGGAGCAGTACTTTTTTTCCTCGAAAGTTTTTCTTATAACCTGCACCAGTCTGTGAGTTTGTTCTATTGTGCTATGTTGACTTCTAAAGCCAAATTGGTGATCTGGAATGCAGTTGTTTTCATTCAAGATCGGAGTAAGCTTGTTTTTAAGCAGCTTTTCAAACAGTTTTGACAAAGTTGGTAACAAACTTATAGGCCTATAAGACTCCACCTTAGAAGGATCTTTACCAGGCTTAGGAATCATCTTAACTAAGGCAACTTTCCATATTGGTGGAAAATGTTCAAGCCGTATTATGGCATTAAAAATAAAAAGAATTATTCTTTTTGCTGTAAAAGGTAGCTCACTTTGTTGCTTATTAAATCAACGCCAGGAGCTTTTTTATCATTAAGGTTAGAAAGAGCTTCTACCACATCTGAATATCGGAAACGTATTTCTATAGGACGTCTAGAAACAACAGGCGGTAATTCCCTCACGTCAGTGCATGTATTAGGAGTGAACACGTTTCTTAAATGGCTTGCGAGCAGATCGCATTTTTCTTCATCATTTCTAGCCCAGGATCCTCTTAGATTGCGCAGTGGTGGTTTTGCGATTACGGGTCTTTTGAGACGACTGGCTGATCGCCATAGAGAATAATTTGTTTGAGGGGTTGCGTCTAGACCTTCCAAATACTTCTTAATTGATGCAATTCTGTGTACCTCCAGCAAGTTTTTTAAGCGATTTGTACACTCTTTTAGCTTCGTTTTAAGTTGGGGCGATCTATGCTGTTGCCATTCTCTTCGCGCTCTCCTTTTTTCATATAAAAGCTCCTCAACATCGACAGAAAAAATTTTGTTGTATTTGACCTGACGGTATGTTGAAGAAGCATGTTCAACGGCTTCTTTAATGTTTTCATTTAGGATATTTAGGCAATCATCGATTTCTTGGGGAGTTTTTAGTGGTATGTGTTCCGAGCAGTGAGAGCTGATATATTTTTTATATTTTAACCAATTTACTCTTTTTGATAAGAAAAAATCACTAGTTGCTATTTGGTGAGGACTGCAAATAGTGATAATTGTGGGTGAGTGGTCAGAAGATAAATCCAAGGAGGCTACAGCCTCAATAAGGTCCGGGGATATACCTTTTGCCACGCCAAAATCTATTACGTCTGGAATTTTATTATTGTCCGTTGGCCAATAGGTTGGTTGTCCGGTAGAAATAACACAAAGACCCATTTCCGACACTGAGTCATACAAGACCCGACCTCTGGGACTAATTAAGCGGGAACCCCAGTATGTGTGCTTAGCGTTATAGTCTCCAGCAGCTATGAAGCGGGGACCTAATGATTTGTAGAAACTGTTGTACTGATCTTTCGTTATGGAGAACCTGGGTGGACAGTAAACTGATGAAATAAGAAGGTTATGGAAAAATTCATCAATGCAGACGTTCGTAGCTTGGATATAACATTCCGAGAGGCCACCCAACCATTGGTGTTTAATTCTTGATTTGATTAGAATAGCCGAGCCACCACATGATCTATCCCTAGGATCCTTTGAATCGTAAAAAGAATAACCACTAATTTTAAAAGTGCTTCTAGATGTCATATGAGTCTCAGAAATACACATAACATCGATTTTTTGGTTCATCAAGAAATATTCGAGCTCGTTTTTGTGTTGGCGGATGCCGTTTGCGTTCCAGAAACAAACCCTGAGGCAGTTCATGGTCTTTTAAGCATAGCCTGCAGAAAAGCAGACTGCATTTTTTGCATTTCTTGCATCATGTTGGCCATTTGCGCCATAATCTGCGTAAATTGTGTGACCATATTGTCAATTACGGCTTCCAGGCGGCTAACATTAGGCCCGGTTGGATCGCTAGTTGGCACTTCTTGTTGTGTTGTAGGCTGGGTAGACTTACGTGGATTAGGCTGGTTAGACTTTAATGCGGCGGCGTAAGAAACTTGATTTGTAGTTGGTGGTGCCAATGGAAGCATATTTGTAGTTGGTATATTTAAAGGCTGGGGAGGGGCAGGAACTATTTTCGGCTTAGTTGATCGCTTAACTGAATTAAAAACAGGACAACCTCTATAGTTGGCAGTGTGGTTTCCCCCGCAGTTGCTGCATTTCTTTATCCTAGGATCATCTTTTGGCTTGTCGCACTTGGTCGTATCGTGCAGATCCCCACACACAACACAAACAGTAGGCAACTTACAATAAGTTTTAGTGTGGCCATATTCCTGGCAGTTTAAGCACTGTACGGGCCCAGATCGCTTATGTGGCACTTCCACAGTGACTCGTCGGTGCATAATATATTTTAAATCGTAGATGGGGTGAGTTTCACTTTTTTTCAATTTGATATCACCAGGCTCAAGCTCCACTCGGAATAATGGTTGGGGGTGTTTTTCCCTATTTCTCATATTCGATACCGTCCTAACCATAAACCCTTTGTTTAGCAAACTGGTCTTGATCTCTTCTGGGTCAACGTTAGAATCAATGCCTTTAATAACTACCTGAAGGCCTTTTGCGGTCTTGAGTTGGTAGGTATAGAAGTTTTTTCTGAGTTTTTCGAGCTCCGAAACCGTGGCGCGGTAGGCGTTTTCATGGTTCACTTGAATTTTTGTCTCAAATATGTTACCGCGTTTAACGTTTGAAACATAAAAGTTATTTTCCCCAATCAAACCGACTAAAAACTTGACGAGATCATTTGAGTTTTTTTCCCTCAAATAAATGGGAGGTGGCTTAAAGGACTTTTTTTCACTAACAGGGGCTTCATTATCCTCTTGCAAAATTGCAAAACGATTTTGCGATGAGGTTGGCCTTTCATCGTCTTTTAAAATTTTTGCAGGTTGAGATGCTTCTGCCGATTTAGGGCTCCTTCCCCTTTTAAGAACTGTTACGTACCTGTCCATCCCTACCTGGATCTTAGGAGCACACGCAGAAATTGGGCCCGTAGCGCCTTTAGCAGCTGTTGGTGCGACACCAGAACTTGATAAAGAAGACCGCGATGAAGATGGCACCTCGGTATTTTTTTTATAATTTTTAAACAGAGATTGGGCTAAATTTGTCCCTTGTTCAGTACATTTATTCATATTAGGCACACTTGCACTTAAATTATTTGTATTTGTTTTCGGTTTTGCACTTAAATAGTTTCTATTATATTCAGGGTCTCTAATGTTTTCATTGCTAACGCTTGCTGAGCTTAACACAATGTAAGCATTTCGGCTATTAGGCCCACTGTCACAACGATTACTGTTACTCATTAACCGTTTGGTTTTTTTGTTTTGTTTAGTTTGTTTTTATTTTCGATTCTCACTTATGTCTTGTAGGTATGTATATTAACAATTTTTTTTTTGTAACTTATTACAAATATCACCTATTACAAATATACACTCGCGTAGACACGTCCGTACACTACGAGATTAAGAGAGCAACTGATGGTATACATAAGCTTGAAATTCCATTTGCAATTTCTTAAATATCCATGTGCGACCCACAGTGGGTTCGATGACACCGAAAGTGGCGATTAATTAATGGAAGCCGTAATTTAAATTTTTTTGAATTTGTTTTTTCAAATCGTTAAATGTGCAGAAAAAGGCATATTCTGAAAAAAAAATGCATGGAAAAAAATTTTTTTACGATTTTATAGACATTTGCATTTTTCGGAAAATTATAGTTTGTTTCAGAATTTTACCGTAATTTTAAAATGGAAAGTGATTTATTTAAAAAATGAGAAGCAAACAAAAGCTTATATTGTCTCCTCTCTAAAAAACCAAAAAATAAATATATATTTTGCATATATATGAATATAAGTTTATTTAAAGTCTGAATTTGGGTTTTGAAGGATTTCGAGAATTTTTAAAAAATTAACGAAATAAATTTTTATAATCTTTTTTGTTTATCAATAATTGTCATACACTTAAAAAGAAACCATATTATGTTCATCCTCACCTTCATCATCATAATCTTCGCTATCATTACACTGACTACCATGTATTTCTTGAAAAATAATAGGCGATAGCAAAAGTTGTAGTTCGGAATTTGATAATTGTTGCTTTTCTTTCCGCTCATTTTGTTTATTAATGCTAGATATGAATGGATCTGAACTGAGAAAAAATCTATTAAAAATATCTTCATTCGACTTTTCTCGGCTGTATTTGCGAGCAAAGTGTTCCCTATAATTTTTAAAATCCTTATTTCTGGCTTCCTGAGCTTTTTCTGAAAGTTCTCAAATCGGTAAAAGGGCATATTTTATCATTTCGGGACCATGAATTAAAAATGTATGTATTGTAGGAGTCATATACAACCATTTTAACACTCTCGTGAATAAAAATGACTAAAACTTGTTCACGCACCTATCTGCGACAGCAGTAACAACAATAGCAAGCATTGAATGAACGCTTTGTTAAATACATGACTTTGAAAAAACACGACTTCAAACAGAAAAATGTTAATAGCAAAAAATGGAGCAACAAAGCCACAAATTTTTTTTGTAGTATCAAGCTAAGATTTTGTACTTTTAGAAAACATAAGACTCAAAATCCACCCTTAACTAACTTAGAAGTTATGGTTCACGAAACATCAAAAAAAGCTAATTTTGGACCTTTTTTAAAAAAATCGTCAAAAATATTTTCACAAATATTTTCAAAAACACTACATCATTTTTATATACCCAAGTACCTGAAGTTGATGGTTTCATTCTTAAAATAACACTTCGTTAACGTTAAATTTTGAAATTACGGACTCGTTTAATGAATGAAAATTTTACTTTTTTCGCTTTTAAAAAAAATTGCAAAAAATGTTGTATTTTGACACGTCACTACGGAGTCAACTGACAAGATAGATGCTTGAAAATTTACACAGTTATGTAGAATTTTATCTCGTTTTATCCGATACCAAATAATAATGCAAAAACTTTATTTAAAAATTTCTTTTAAGCGTCACTTTCGAACCATTTCAACCCAACGTGCGACCCCAAAAAGTATATACTATTTTGGTCCTTATAGATAGCGAAGTCGAAGCATTATAGATTAATAAAAAAAAGGACATTGTGTTTTAAATTTAAAGTCAAAATCGGTCGATACGGAATTGGGTTTCTTAACCACAAACTGACTTCGACTTCTCTTGCTTCTTAGAACAGTCCTTAGTGGTGTAATTAAAATGGTGCATCAAATTTGATAAACCCACCCACTTTTCCATTGCCAGTCTTACGGAAGAAATATTTAATTTTTTTATATTTAAATTTTAAAATGTTTCTGCTCTTAAACCTTACTTCCACTTTTCTTGGTTATATTTCAAACTGTTACAATATTTCTTAATACTAAAACTTTGTATATAATTTTCCACTTCATAAAATCTCTATTAACTCAAAGCAAAAGGAAAACCAAGACTAAATAAATAAGAAGATGTTCAAATAAATTTGTATATATTAGAATTTCAAAAGCACTAACTTATCAGCACAAGCATTTGCTTCAAAAGCCAAGGAAATAAGGACAATTAAAATAAGAAACAATGTAAAGTAAGACAAACCAAATTTGCAAGGAAACTCTATTTCACCACAATGTTGCTGCAGTTGTGCGTCAAAAGGCTGGCATTGACAACGACTGTATGTCTAAATGATTGACAAATTTTAAAGTATATTTTTCGAAATAATAATTAACAGTTATAAATGAAAAATACTTACATTTAAGAACAAAGAACATTTTTTGTTTGTTTATGTATGCAGCGAACAAAATTCATTAAAACAATTTTAATTAAGAAACTAATTGAGTTGAATGAAGATATAAAAACAATTGTTTCAAACAAAGTAACAATCTTTTGTATATTTGTGGTTCATACAAATATAATTACAATATTGAATTTTAATTAAATAGTGATAAAGGAATATAAAAAGGACTAAGCAAAAGAGCGTTTTCAAGACAATAGTAATGGAGCCAATTAAATTATGGTAATTATGATTTTTAATTTTTCTATGAAATATTCTAGACTTTGTTGAAAAAATGTTTAAGGACTAGATAATCAAAATAAAAAACACATTTGCGCGAGATTCATTTGATTGCAGAAATTTTTTTTGCATGGTAGTTTTTCGTAAGTAAAAAGTACATACAAAATGTAAGATGCGAAATTTCGCTTTATTTAGCAGTTGAGAGCTTGTCAAACTTAAGATATTTGCTAAGAATTTGTTGCTGCATCTTACACAAATCTTATAAATATGCTTGAAAATAGCTAAAAAAAAAAAAAAAAAAGCTTAAGAAAATAGTGTTTTAAGTCCCAAATTACTTATAAATTTTCAAGCAAATGCAATTTCTTTAAATTTTTAATACAATGAGGGCTTAGCAAAAAAATCAGTCATGAACATGTACCAACTAGGCATCAGACAGGCAAAGAACTGTTTAAAATTGTTTTTAAGATATTTTTAGTACAAAAAAGATTATTTATATGGGATTTCTTTTAACAATTTTTTAAGTGTTAAAAAATATTAAGTTGTATATGCGCATAGAACTTGTGGAAATTAGGTTAAAATTTCTCAACATAAATGATTTAAAAGATATTTTAAATTTATGTATTTTATTAAATTTTTAAAACTTGAACACTTGTAACAAATTGCAAGTGAGTAAGTGTTGGCGCACAAAACGTATACGTAATATTAAAATAATATTTTATATATTAAAAATCCATCATACGCTCAGCACCTCATTTATTTTTAACAAGAATGTTACAGTTGGTAAAGCCCGACCATATTACACCCTACCCCACATTTGTATTAGGGATCTATGGAAAAATTTTTGTACTCAGTAAGATAGTAAGTGGCATAGAGATAAAAATGTCTGCCAAATTTTTATCAGGGGGCAAATTACCTCATTCGATTCGAATCAAAATTAAAAAATTCAAATTAGAATTTCTATACTAAAAGCGTTGACATTTTAATCGATCGAGTAGAATTCCGATTCAAAATGAATATCGTAATTTTCCCCCCGGTAAAGTAATGTTCAAGCCATTTTTAGCCCAAAAAGCTTATTCCGAGAAGGCATTTGTATGGGGACTATATCAAGAAAAGGAGCGATCATTATTTAAAACAAAATCCTTAATGCCAAAACAAATTTTAACAAAATTTCTTTGTGCTTGTTCGCAAAATACATGGGCACACCTCCAGATTGCAAGATATTCTTAGTCGGTAGGTATACTTATAGGTGGGTCCAGACCATTACTCTTGGGCGTTACAAACATCTGCTCACACATATAATACCCCTACCACATATGTGCGTTGGGTATAAATTTTTTTTTTGCATTTTACATAATATGGCCACTAAAATATGGACTCTTGTCTTATTCTACGTTATGATCAATTAAAAACAAGTTGGAGAATAAGATTCGGCTGTGCCGATTTAAATAGTCAGTCTGTCTGACAGAAGGGCATAGCTTTATCAACTTCCCTATCTATAAGGATCCAGAATAAATATACTTTGTGGGGTCGCAAATTGAAAATAAAAAAATTACAAATGGAATGACAAAATGATAAATACCCCTATCACTATGTGAAGGGTATAATGACACGAAACTTAAAAAAAGGCTGCAAAATGTCACCAAAAACTTAAGAAACGCAATAAAAAAGGCAAAAAATAAAAGAAATTAAAACTAATTTCAACACAATTTAATACATTTTAAATTTTGACTGATTGTAAAATTATTTATTTTTAAGTACTTTTAAAAATAAATGACCCCTATTGTTACGTTAAACAGTTATATATTCGTTTGATTCACATTTAACAATACATATATCTATTTTTTTTTAATTTTGAGTTAATTTTCTCGTGTGTTTCGTTTAATAATTTTACTAGCATGCAAGACAGTGGAAATTTTAAGCAATATTTTTTTATTTAGAGTTTGACCATTCAGACCGTAAAAACTAATTTGGATGTGATTCCAGCTTATTTAAATACTTGTCCACATAATTCAAAATTTCGCATTTTACTAATGAAACTTCTAGATCTTTGTGGATGTTGCTGTTTTAAATGTACCAAGGAGCACCAGTTATCGTTCTCAGGATTTTAGTTTGACGGCGTTGAATTTTTTCAATGTTGGAGACGGAAGCAGTGCCCCATAATTGTATCCCGCACTACCAAATTGGTTTTAAAATCGAGTTGTAGAGTAAAAGTTTACAACCAAGACCTAGCACAGAGTTTCTACCCATTAGCCAGTGGATTTGAGCAGCTTTAGGTTTTATTTGAGTCAGCTTCGAATCTATATGAGGCTTCCATGTGAGGGGGCGATCCAGGTGAATGCCAAGATATTTCGTCTCAATTCGTTGAGGTACCGTATGGTTGTTAATAAGATTTGGGGAACACGTTTCCTTGCGTAACGTAAAAGTAACGTGGGTGCATTTGTGTGCATTTATTTTAATACCCCATAACTTTGCCCATTTTTCAACTTGGGATACGTAATGTTGAAGTCGTTTTGAGGCCTCTTTAGGGTCTTTATGAATACTGAGAAAGGCGGTATCATCAGCAAATGTCGATGTATGACTAAGATTCTTTGTGGGCATATCTGCTGTGTAAAGCAAGTACAGAATTGGACCTAGTATACTCCCTTGAGGTACACCAGCCCCTATTGGTTAAGAAGAACTTATTTGGTTTCCCTCTTTAATCATAAATTGTCGGCCGGTTATGTATTTTTCTAATAGGTTAAAAATATTAGATGGAAGGTTGAGCTTTAATTTGTTTAACAGGCCTTCATGCCATTCTTTGTCGAACGCTTGAGATACATCTATGAAGAGCGCGGAGCAGTATTTCTTTTCCTCAAAGGATTTTCTTATAACCTGTACCAATCTGTGGGTTTGTTCGATTGTGCTATGTTGACTTCTAAAGCCGAATTAGTGATCTGGAATGCAGTTGCTTTTATTCAGGATCGGAGTCAGCTTGTTTTTAAGCAATTTCTCAAACGATTAGGGCAAAGTTAGTAACAGACTTATAGGCCTGTAAGACTCCACCTTCGAAGGATCTTTTCCGGCTTAGCAATCATCTTTACCAAGGCAACTTTCCATACTGGCGGAAAATGTTTGAGCCATAATATGGCGTTAAAAATAAAAAGAATAATTCTTTTTGCTGTGCAAGGCAGCTCTAAAAGCTTTTTGTTGCTGATTTCATCAAAGCCAGGAGCTTTTTTAGCATTTATATTATTGATAGCCTCTGCGACATCTGACAACTGAAAACGTATTTTCATAGGACATCTAGCAACAACAGGCGGTAATTTACTCATGTCAGGGCATGTATTTGGAGTGAAGACATTTGTTTAATGACTTGCGAGCAGATCACATTTTTCTTCATCACTTCTAGCTCTGTTTATGATTAAAAAATATCACACCCATTACAATTGAATTGCAATTAAAAATTTGTGGACCTCTTTTCGAAGGTCATTAAAATTATTTCAATACATATATTAGTATTTTTGACCTTAAGGGTCTAAAAGTGCGGCAAAATTTGCAAAGTGTAATACAAATCGTGGCCAAATCCACAGGAACCACACACTATAATTTTTTGCAATATGTTGACTAGTCCCATTTTATGGTAGATCCAGTAGGAGGTAAAACGCTACCTTAAAATTTAAAAATATTTTGCGATTTCTTCTTTAAAAAATACCATCTGCTGTTTATTAAGCATTAATTCCTTCGATTATATTTGCATCAATTTTATAGCCAAGCGCAGCAACGTAAATCAGTACGCATTTTATATAGAAAATTGTAAGAAAAATTCATTAACTCACACGTACTTATAATTTTAAAAATATTTTTTAGCAGAAACCTCACAGGACTGCTTTAGAAATTTCCTAAATTAACTCACTGTTATTCACAGCTTAAATTTGTGCATCTCCTTTTCCCCAACTTGTTTGCCCTTATGGCGGATTTACTATTAACTATTCAAATTCTAAAACAACTTTTTATCCAACATTGTTTAAAGTTGTTTTAACTTCAAAAAACATTTATTCCATAATTAAATATCGATCATGTTTTATAACTTAAAAAAAATATTTATCTTCAAACTAAATCCCATAAAAATAATTTTAAACTAAAAGTTTGTAATAAAATATCAACATTAAATATGCACAAGGGATAATAACTAGTCAACAAATTTTTATTAAGCAAAACTTTTTCTAATCATTTAATAGTTGTGGGAATAACAAACAAAAATCATTATAAACAAAAGGCAAAATATGATGAAAAATAATTTAACAAAAATGTAACCATAAATAGTACAAATAACACAAAAAGTTTTTTTTTGGTTAAAAATTATTTAAAACACAAAATAGAAAATTAGGACCCTTTATAACTTGGCTTTTATTTATTTTTTTTTTTGTATTTTTTTTTTGTTATTGTGTGTAGAGATGTAGAATATAACAAAATTGTTTCTGCTTGTAAGGGTGTCCTGAAGAAGGCTATTTTGGTCAAAAAGATTAGTTTTCATTTTTGGATTATCCCTTTACACTTAAAACAATCTTTTAAAGGATACATAAAGTACAGATTCTTTTAAAAGTTAAGGTTTAGTTTGCGTAATACTTGGGTGGAAACGGGAATCCTTTTGGTTCCAAAAATTGAAAAGAAATCGAATTGATCGAAATATAAATAAATTGATTCATATTTAATTCTTATTAACCCAACAAAAGCTAAAGATGACTCTATACTGAATAAACGAATATTTTTCTTTACATTTTTATAAAAATGTTACACCCGTCACATTTTCTAAAAGCTTGTTTTCCTAAACAAAAACTGTTTTTTTTTGTAAAAATAATAAATCAAATACGATTGAAAACACTCTTAGCTATGGTCAAAACTTTCCAAATTCAGCCCGCTTGCAAAAATATTTCACACAAATCGATTTTGAAGTCAAAATTCTCTTAAATTCAAATTTGTAAAATCGTCCTCGAAACAATCTTCAAGTGGTCATTGTGGTCAGAAACTATGTTCTTTCAGGGTATGTTTACTATTAGTCGCATTAAAACATGTCATCCTTATAAATCATAGCCTTTTTTTAAATTAAAATTTTAAATTGTTTGAGTTATAAGCAAAAATGTAGGCAAAATGATCACACCCGTCACAATGGAATTGACTGCTCAGGGGCAACTGCTTAAGGGACCAGTTGGCATGAGACTTATAAATGTTTTTGAATATATTAAGAGTTCCTAAATTTGCCTGACTGACTGACACATTCGTCATCGTACAGCCAAAACACGTATAGCTAGAGACTAGAAGTTCGGAATGTGGATACCTTTCTCTAATTATGGGTCCACTAAGACTAAATTTACGGAAACTTGGACCCCGTCGGGCTAGAAATTGGCCAAAAAAGGAAAAACGGTGTTATTATATCTACTTAACTATACATAATCCAAACAAAATTCAAATTTGAGCCCTTAGGGGCAAAACAGTATTCAAAATGAATTTTTACATTTTAGGCCCCTTCGTAACTTTTAATGCAATATAGATGAAAACAAAATTAAAATTGCGTTCATCTGGTTTCAAAAAGTACCAATAAAATGTTAAAATATGTTGGAAATTTTAACATAAAGTGGTACACATAGGTGGGTTTAAAAAGGGTTGAAAACTTATTTCGAAAAATTTAAGTTACTTTTTGTAACATCTTAATAATTATAGATTAAAACATAATCTAAATTTCCTTCGACAATAACAAAGTTTGGGTACTTTTGTTTTCGATTTTGGACCGTAAAGGCTAGAAGAAGGGTAAAATTGGTATTCTGGTACTTTTTAGGTACTTTTTTTTATTTCTTAGCCCACAAAAGTAAAACTTTAAATACAATTTTATTCAGCAGGTCTCAAAAAAAATATATAAAAATATTTTTGGTACTTTCTGAAATGCGGCATCCCAAAGGGGAAAAAGGAGTAAAATTAAATTTTTGTACCTTTTCTAACTTTTTAGCCCATAGTGATAGAAGCAAAATTAAAATTTCGTTTTACAAGTCTCGAAAGTGTACAAATAGTTTTTTAAAACTATTTTAAAAATTTGGCCCTTAGGCGTAAAGGGTAAAAATTTAATTTTGGTAATATTTCTATATATTTTTTTTTAATTTTTGTTTAAGAAATATGAAAGAAAGGACTGTGGAGGGTTATGAGTTAACAAATATAAAACTAACGACTATTGATATTTTGAAAAAAAATGTTAATTGACTTTTCTAGAAAAGGGTAGGAAGGCTTACTATTCTATACTTTAATTTAAGGTTTTAAGACTGAAGTACCCTATTCCAAATTAAAAATATTAGCTTTTGTGAAAAAATATTTAAAGGAAAATATGTTAGAGCATTTTCCTACTTTGGTAGCGATATAAATTTTAACATCTTTATCCACATCAGAGAATAGCAAAATCACATTTTCTCTTGATTTAATCTGATGCTAAAATTTTAATTGATTTGAATGAGTTGAATAAAAATCTGCCTTGAATAAAATCAGCTTCATTTGGTCAAAGCATGAATTTATTCATTGTGAATTTATTCATTGTGTGAGTTTTACTCACATGAATGAATTGAATAAATAAACGGCTGCTAGTGAATAAATCAGAGTAAATAAAACTGTGCCAGAACCAGAGTTGCCGTTGTATAAGTTTTGAACGACACATATATTTAGTAAATTTTTAAGGATACTTTTTTATACAAAAAACAGCTAAAATAAGTAGTTATAATTTTTTTACTCATTTTAAATTGAAAACTGTAAGTTCAGAAAGGAGAAATTATAAACTTTTTTTTAACTATTTCCAGAATTACATAATGAATTTTATTTAATTATTATTAATTCTATGATTTTTTAAAATTTTTAAAGTCATCGACGTGAACGCTTTCTGTTTATTTTAAAAACAAACCAAAGCTATGCGTATAAAATAAAAATTAACCTTTTAAAAAGTTTGTTAATACAAGCAGTGACAACTCGATCGATCGAGTAGAATTTCGACTCGAGTTGCATGCCGTAATTTGCCCGCTGGTGGTTTTTGTACTTTTGTCAAAGCTTTATCAGTGTTGCTCTAAGTTAATATTACAAAATGTTTAATTGTTTAAAAACATATTTGGAAAACAATTAAATCACATTACATCAGCTAATTAAAATTTTACACATAAAAATAAGTGTTTTTATATGCATAAACGTTTAAAATACTATTAACTTGACGTTAATTATGCCTAATGGTGAATCAATTTAATATTAAAAAGTATAAACATTTAATTTTTGGCAATTTTAACACAATTATTTAATCATTTTTAGCCAAAAGAGAAGTTTTTACTAACACTTAGCACTGTTTTTGAAACCTTTAGTGCCAAACAAGAAATATGACAAGAACTATGGCAAGCCTTCGTTATACACTACTGGCAATGTTATAGAGAAACGACTACGTGACCTAACGTAAAACCATGAGCATGGCGCCATTTTTTTGTCTGTTATTCTCATTAAAAGCAACATCCCTTAAATGCTAGAATTTTTTGTTCAGTTTCATTCCCTGATGCTGATACGATTGAATTTATGTTGATTTTTTTGAACGTTGAATAAAATCAAAAATCCAACAACAACAGATTGAATGAAATGATTTTAAATCATGCATTGGTTTATGTCATGTGATACGTTTGAACAAAATAGCCAAACTGAATAGGTTTTCGTATCATGATTAAATCATGAGCAAATTTTATTCTGAGTAAGCCAGTCTCTGATCCACATAAAAATGATTTAATTTATTTTATTAACATATTTTCCTTAAATATCATGTGTGTGGTTTTATTTTATTTAGGGTCTTGTTTTAATATTGACCTTTTTTTAAAGCCATACACCATTGCTTTAAATATAACAATATAATATAATTGTTCACAAAAATTAAGGGTAACTTTATATGTTAGCATTTCGTTGCCACAAAATTCAATCAGAATTATACAAAAACAACAAACATGTAAAGTGGCAAAATACCTAAAAAAAAGATTTGCATAAATTTTGTTCGGCATAAGTGACCTTAAGGGTAAAATATAGAGACATGTTGTAGATACATTAAGAATAAAAATTTAACTGGGTCAAACTATTAATAAAGAAACTTTCCTTTTTTGAAAACTTTTACTAATTTAAACCAGCAAATGTCTTGGCAATCGATTTAGAAAGGCAATAAGTTTTTTAACTTAACCTAAGAGAATATCATATATCCCCTCTGCTTCCAGCTTGAAAATTATAATATTAAAAGGTGCGAGTTTTTTTAAAGAAAACTCCGTTTTAGTAAATTTTTAAAATTATTTTCCAAAACAGAACTGGCAACAAAAATTATTTGATTTTCTTCCATCTATTTAGGCCAATGTAGGGTAACTTGCAGTTTTGATCATTTCATAGTCTTTCGAATAAAAAGGGTTGCCATCCTTACATAATTAAAGGAGGAGCATGAATTTCTACGAGATACAATTAATTTTAGTTTGAAAAGTTTTTGCCTTTAATGGAAAATTATTGCTCTTTTTATTAGAGCAGATAATTTTTTTTTACTTTGAACATAAATAAAACCTAGAGTTTTATTATTTTTTGAAAACTTTTTATGCCGGAGTTATCGAAGTTAATTAGCTTAAGTCGTAAAAAATCTGCGGGAATTAGTTTTTAAATAACCATCATAAAAACGATAACCATATATGGTGTATTATTATGGTATGAAAAAAATATGTTATGGAAGGCCAGACAGAAGAAGCGATTCCAGTTTTTTAATTTAAAATTTTCAGCCTTAAAGCTGACCGGAAATACATCCTTAGAACAAACTTTTTAGGCAATGCGTGTTTTACTGCACTGACTAGTAAGAAACAAATTGGCAAGCTCTGATTTTTTAATCAATTCCATTACAGTATTTGTGAAACAGTCAAACACAGCCCACATTATGACGATGCTAATTTTCACCGATACGCTTAGAAACCTAATTGTTATCGATTAGCACCTTCGCCCATTTTTCAACGCGGTCAAGTAGTTGAAAAATAGGTTCTGGAGCACTAGTCCATGCAAAGAATTTCATTTTCTAATATTAATAAAATCAGTAAGTTCTGTCTCATACCTTTGGTCTCCAAATAGTAAATCCTTTAGTGAAATCAGTATGAAAGAAATAGATGCGATTTTAATTTTGAAAAAAGGGCATTTAGAAAAAAAAGAAATAAAATAGAAGCACTGATCCTTTTGGAAACCCTAAATACATTTTGAAATCGTTGAACGACATCTTAGGTTAGGTTAGGTTAGGTTAGGTTAGGTAGAACAGGCAGCCGTTGAAGGAAAGGATACAGCTCACTTGGGTCCGCTTAATTCGGTTCCTTTGTGTTACCTGGAGAGGCAGATAAAATAGGTTGAGATGGAAGGAAGGAAGAAATTTAGAGAAGGATAAGAAAAAAAGAAAGAACAGAAAATGAAGTTTGCCAGGGTCTCTGGTGGGAATCGAACCCACAACCCCCAGACTGGTAGACTCGTGCACTTACCACTGATTTACCGGGGCACCCCGACATCTTATCAATAACAAAATTATTTATTTAATTATTGGACATATGCAAACAAACATTTTATTTATTAGAACAAAAATTTAATTTATCTCTAAATAATAAGACAGAACAAGTACAAAATCAATATTTGTTTCAAACTTTTTTATAAATTTCGATTAAAATGTCACAATTTGTTGTTTGGTTGAATCTCTGCTTTAAACTGTTTGCAAAATTAATGCTTTATGGAAATTAAATTTTATATTATTTAAAAACAAGATAAATGTTATTTTGTACTTAGTTTGTAAATATTTAAATTAAAACAACAACATGTGGCATATCATATAGAAACAAATCAAAATGATTGTAAAAAAATAACAATAGGTGTGTTCATTTACAGAAAATTATCACTAATTTTCGATAATTAGTAAGTGTTCACGTACACAAAAAATTAGCAGCTAGAGAGCCAAAAAAGAGCGTAATATGTTTAGAAACAAAAATTTTAAAAAATTTTACTATCAGAAATTATTCAAACAGTCTTTCTGTCATTATGCTATGAAAAAAAATTTAAGTTTTAAATTTTTATAAGTTTACAAAAACAAATTACATTTGCTTGCAAGATTTGACTGCAAAAGTGTTCATTTACTTTTAAATATTTTTGAGCGCAATTTTGAATATATTTCTCTTTACTCTCTCGTTGCTAGTAATTACTGGAAAGTTATTGAACACAACTAATATTTGTAGTCCATAGACCGTTTCCGCTTTCAATTTTTCATTTGGATGTTAATACGCAAAGAAAAAAACTTTTGTGTTGACTATACGATAGAAATAAAACAAATGCAATGCGCAACCTTTAATATTATTATTTAACAATTAAATATGCTTTAAAGGTTAGAAAATTATGTTTTTTCTTTATTAAAACAATAAGCGTCTGCACCTGTTAACAATATTTAATGTAATGTCTCTTCTTACTTAATAATGTCACTTCAGAAAATAGAAGCTCAATTCTGACTGGCCAGTAGCAAAATCAACGAATTTCGTTAAGTGGTAGTTTAGAAGCTCTGTTCTTATTGGTCAATCAGTACGTTGCCACCTGCTATAAATATTCTTAGTATTGATAAGGGGTTTCATATTAACAACTTATAATTATGAATAATTACTCGTTACAACTTCGGCCGACCTGACAATTCAATCGACCTCGATTGTGACATAAAGGGCTTAAAGCTATACTAATACTTATTTACTAATAACAAGTATTGCCAATTGCCTAATGGGACCAAGAAATCATTCAGCTGAGCTATCATCTGTTAGCCATTTTTTAATCCTAGAGGCTTCTATAACACCATCATATGGTAGTTGTGTAAGTTGACAATTTTCAATATCCCTTATCACGTAACGATCATGTGGCAAAACCCTATGAATTACGTACGGTCCCCGGTATTTCGGGATTAACTTTTTATTTGTACCAATGACCGTATCTACATTACGGATTACAACAAAATCGCCTTCACAAAATTTCTTCGCTGGTTTGCTATGCTGCTGAAAATATCGCTGAGAGTATTCCTGTGATTTTTCTATAGCATCTAAAGCAGTCGACCGGATCCCATTCAAATCACATTCAGTACTTGCATCAAGCTTTTCTTTAAGATATTCCGTGAGTTCATCAACCTCCTCTCCTCTTTGCTCAACACCGAACAGCAATTTACTAGGAGCCTCCTTAATAGTTGAATGAATAGTATTATTCAAGCTGTATTCTATTCTGCCTAACATAACGGTCCAATTGGCGTGACTGATAGGTTCGGTTACCTTACTCAGCATAGCTTTTATTATCCTATTTACGCGCTCTACTTGCCCATTTGCCTGCGGAGAGGCAGTTGCGATCCTAACATGTGATATATTATTCTTCAACAAATATGAACCAAATTCAAGAGAAGTGAAACACGTTCCACGGTCAGACACAATACGCCTCGGTCTACTGTAGTAACTAAAATATTTGTCCAAACACGCAATAACCTCCCTTGTACTAGTAGAAATGACTGGATAAAGACGAACGTATTTAGTGAAGGCATCAATGATGACCAAAATGTGCTTACGCTTCGAGTTAATAGACGGCAAAGGCCCAAAATGATCTATATGTATAGTATCAAAAGGGACCGGTCTCTTAGGAATGCTGTGGAGGTTATGCTCGTTAATACGTGCAGGAGCTGAACACATGATGCAACGAATGCAGTTCCTTATAAATTTTTCCACTTTCTGCCTCATCTTTGGGAACCAGTAGTTCTTCTTAATTTGATCACAAGTCTTTTCCACACCTAGATGACATATTTTCTCATGAATCAACCTAATAACATTGAGTTCCATTTCAGACGGCACAAACAACTGACGAACTTCATCCTTGCATTTTCTAAAAACCAACCCATCTCCTAATTCAAAATCCTTAATCGTGTCCTTTTCCAACTTGTTCCTCAATTGAACAATTTTCTCATCACGATTTTGAGCAACCTGAACATAAAAATCTATTTCCCCGGGATCCACTGTGGCAACTAATTCACATATCCCACGGTCTGACCTATTCTCTATAGCAGCAGTACAAGCATCAGTAACATTACCAGTTCCAGCAGTTGGGCAGCGGCTAAGGGCGTCAACATGTCCCATACTAACACCACCTCGGTGTTGTATGGTATAATTGTAATCTTCCAACTCAAGAGCCCAACGTGCAATCCTAGCGTTCAGCTGTCTCCTACTCAGAGTTAGTGTCAGAGAATTGCAATCAGTTACAATTCTGAATGGTATTCCCTGCAGATATACCCTAAAACGACGTAGCGCATATATGATGGCCAACGTTTCTAGCTCAAAACTATGATATCGCATTTCAGCAGCCGTTGTTGCTCTTGAAAAAAACATAACGGGGTGAAGCTTTCCGTCCAGCTGGCGCTGCAAAAGTACCGCACCAAATCCGGATGAACTTGCGTCACAATGTAATTCAGTTTGTTTACGCGGATCGTAAATAGCAAGAACAGGACCAGATGATAAAATCTCCTTCAATGAATCAAAAGCTCTATAACATTCATCCGTTGGCATATATTTTCCATCCACTGTCAACTGCCTTAAAACTTTTGTGATCCTCGCGTGATTCGGTATAAACTTCCTAAAGTATGAAAATAATCCTAAACAAGTTTTCATTTCCGACTGATTACGTGGGAAGGGATAATGCCTAATTGCAGTCAAATGTGAATCACCAGGGCGAATTCCCTCAGGACTCACACAATATCCTAAGTAGTCTATTCTATTGTAACCAAATTTACATTTAGCTACTCGTAGCCCTAGATCTTTCTCCTTCATTCTTCGCAATACCTTAGAAACCAATTCCAAATGTGTCCTAAAATCCACAGTTGCGATAATAATATCGTCCATGTAAATTATAATTAAACCTTCATCAACTAAATCTCTAAAAATATTATAAATGTACCGCTGAAATACGGCAGGGGCGTTTTTTAGACCAAACGGCATACACAGGTATTCAAATTGTCCATATGGTGTTACAAAAGATGTATATTTTATCGAATCTGGAGCCATTTTGACGTGGAAAAATCCATTTCGCAAGTCAAGAGTGGTGAAGTATTGTTTTCCACCTAAGTATTCTATACAATCCTCAATAAGGGGCAATGGAAAATTATCCCTAACAGTTAATTTATTCAAAGGACGATAGTCAACGCATTTACGTATCTGCCCATTTTTCTTCTTTACTAAGACTACAGCGGAAGCATAAGGAGACTCACTGGTCCTAATAATATTGTTCGCTAACAATTCATCAGTAATTTTCCGCAGTTCATTTTTCTCGTAATAGGATAAACGGCGCGGCAAAGAGTGAACTGGAACATCACTTGTTAATCGAATATTCATTTCATAGTCATAGGGTTTCACTTCGATACCACTTGCCTCAAAATAACTTCTCTTTATAGCTTCATGCAAGTCTTTAAAATATTCCTGACTGAGATTCGGATTGACATCTACATCCGACGAAACCACATCAACGCAACAGGCTTCGTTTAAAAAATTCTCCAAATTACACAATTCAGCAGCATCACAAGCAGCCTCATGTAAAACTTCATTTCCTAATTTATAATCCCTGCCTAAACCGTTGATCGTAAACATTCGGTCCTCACAAGAGCAAACTACATATCTCCCTGCCTCACAATAATCTTCGTACTCGTGAGTACTAAAGTCATCTTTCGAATTTTCTAATGGGCAAACAGACGACTTTTCTACATCACTAATAACAGCTGATTGATTTCCTGTCTTATTCCCTTCATTCAGATCAAGTGCACAAAAAAAGGATTGTTTTTCGTCGACAAATTCATTACATTTATTTGAAAAAGTGTTCTTAGTTAATTTTTGACATAAGTGAATGTTGGACTTATTGAGAAAATCGCGTCCCAGTATAAGTGGGATTGACATAGTTGCGTCCGGCACAATATTTAATGCTACTTTCTTACATAGATTTCTAAATTTAATTTTTGCATCAGTTGTTCCATAAGTTTTCAAATTAGATTTGCCAAGGCCGCGGTAGACTGATTTTATTGCGTCATTATTTACTTTAAATGGAACGAAAGACTTCCTCACAAAATTAGCTGGACTGCCGGTATCAAAAAGAGAAGAACAATTCATAAATTTTCTGCACTTGACCCTACTGTCGCAAAAGGCAACACTTACATTATTTACAGCATCAATGGTATCCCTGAAAGACCCGTCTTGAACATCAATGTCATCAGTGCTTACAGCGGCAATCACCTTCTTACGCATCGTCAATGATTTCTTGGGATTAGTGCAGCTACGATGATCATGTCCCATCTGCCAGCAGCGGAAGCAGCTGCCATTGGGTCGCTTATCATATGGGCATTTGCTTTGATAATGCCCCATCTGTGTACAATTGTAGCATCGTATTTCGTTTGTATCGGAAGAAGTGGCATAGGCCTCAGCTGATTTCGTTGGCACCATTCTTGGCTTTGGTGTTGCAGCGTCACGGTTAATGAAAGAACGATTTGCACGTCGTTGCTCGTATAAATCCAAAGACTCTTTAAATTGATTCATTGTGCGAGCATTCATAAGCAAATATGCCTCCGGTGTATTGTCCTGCATGCCGTCAATTATGAAGCCAATTAATTCAAATTCGTCGATATCACCACAGCGGGAAGCAATGTTTTCCATTTCTAGTACATAGCGGCGGATGTTGTCTTTCTTGTTCCATTTATAGTTGCCCAAAATTTTGTAGATTTCGCCGCGATTTATAGCACGACCAAATTCTTTAACTAGCGCTGCCTTTAGTTCACCATAACTCATGACATTTGTTTTATTTAAAAGAAGTTTTGCGGTGCCTGTCAACGAGTTACACAACGCCGTGTATTTAAACAATTCTTCAGCGGCAACCATGTTCATTACACGCTCGAAATTACGTAGAAAATCGTTTACACTGTATGCTCGGTTCTCACCATCAAATTTAACAATGGCGTGCTCAATATCTCGAAAGGTCAATCGGCTCGAGGTTGCAAATGGCGTCATTATTCGAGGCTCTTCGGGCTGCGATGGCTCATTTCTTTCCAATGCTGCAATGGCGTGCTGTAGCTTCAATAATTCATGTTTTTTTCGCAGAATTTGCAGCTGACAGTCCAAGTCTGTGGCTTCATTGCCAGCATTTTGGACAAAAACAGTGGTGCCGCAGGCATTGTACAGACTTTCTGCAGCAGTGGCATCAGACTTATCATCAGCATGGGATTTTACTTCTGGCTTCGGTTTATCATCGGGTTTTGCTTCCGAATCTGATTTGGCATCAACATCAGATTTGGTACCAACATAAGATTTGTCGTTGACTTTAGGGATGGCACCAGTGGCTTCAGCTTTAACATCTTTGACGGGAGCCAGACTCAAAACAGCGGCAGTTGCAGCAGTGACTTCGATCGTATCCGTTGAGGAGTCTTCGCCATCTTTACAAACGTTGACGATTGCATTTCCGTACAATTCTCGTAGGCGAGCAGAGGAAGCATTTGCTGGTATTTCTACTCCAGCACTTTTTAATTCATCCATAAGCTGTTGCTTGGACATACGGGTTGTCATTTTTTTTTATGTATATTTTTCTTTTTAAATTTGGGCAATGTACCCCACACCTGAGCTTTAAAGGTTAGAAAATTATGTTTTTTCTTTATTAAAACAATAAGCGTCTGCACCTGTTAACAATATTTAATGTAATGTCTCTTCTTACTTAATAATGTCACTTCAGAAAATAGAAGCTCAATTCTGACTGGCCAGTAGCAAAATCAACGAATTTCGTTAAGTGGTAGTTTAGAAGCTCTGTTCTTATTGGTCAATCAGTACGTTGCCACCTGCTATAAATATTCTTAGTATTGATAAGGGGTTTCATATTAACAACTTATAATTATGAATAATTACTCGTTACAATGCTTTTTAAGATACAGTGGTTAAAAAAAGTAAAAGACAATAAATTTCAATATCAAAGTTATCTGTTAAAGTTGCCACAATCATGTGGCATCAATTCCTTACTTGTATTTTCTTAACAGAAAATAAAGCCAAAACGCTGTGTTGGGTTAGGTTGAATACACTATGCATTTTTTAATGAGTAAGGAGTCTTTGGATTAACCTTTAATTAAAGGTAAATTTAGGGGAGACAGAAACTCTTAATGTTCTGGGCATGAAAAATCTATCGTAATGCCATTGGACGAAACACGTTTTTCTTGTGTTGAAAGACGCCCCCAAGTGTTTTGGTTTTTTGAAACAGTGTAGAAATAATTTTACGACATCTGATCTTTTAAAGAATTATATGACCTATGACCAGCCGAAAATGAAATATATAACTTTCATTCATGGGCTGGTCCTCCAAAATCAATTTATGAGCTAATTGGCAGCGTACAGGAACGGGCGAAGCTGCTCACGGTGATTTACTTGAACATCACGCAATTTGATATGTGTTTCACTATTTTACTCATACACCAATAAAAAGTGCTTTGAAAAATTAGAGACTAATTCCCTAAGCCCAAGATTTAAGCATGATGTGCATCTTTTAGGAAGTGATTTGCACCACAAACTAAAGAAAGAATTCCTACTTTAGTCGTACAGTTATCATGTAAAATAAAGATGCAGTTCGTGTTACAGTTAATATCAAAATCAAATGTCTGCCAACACTACTCACTCTATACTCATTCACATTACCTATTTTTCTAATACCAACACAGTGGAATCCATGCATAAAGGGTCATCCCCTGACTGCCTGATATCAAAAAAACAGTAGGTAAGAGCGCTATATTCGACTGTGCCGAATCTTATATACCCTCCACAACATGAAGGGGGTTTTACCCTAATTTTTTTTTATTTTTGTATTAAAACCACGTTGGGGGATGGAGATAGGGGGTATGTTCTAGCAAATTGTTTGAGAGGAAAAACGAGTTGGAGTCCACGGGTACCCTGGAAGCTGTAGTGGGGGATTACAATTTCCCAAACTTTATATGGGAGTCGCCTTAGGCGATGGAGATAAGGGTTAGCTATGTTCTAGGAATATGTTTGGGAGGGGAAAGTAATGGGGGTTAGTCGTACACTTTATTCCTCTAAGGCCGACTCTGGGAAAGTTGTGGGCATTTTCACCAGTTTTTTTAAAAATTTTGTATGGCAACCTGTTAAAGTGATGGATATAGGGGATAAGTATGCTTTAGAAATATTTTTGGGAGGGAAAATCAATGGGGGTCTGTGATAAATTTTATTTCTCTAAGGATGACTCCGGGGAAGTTTTAGGGGTTTTTACCCTAATATTTTAAATTTTGTATGGCAACGCTGTTTGGGGCTGAAGACAGGGGGTGAGACTGTTCCGCAAAAATGTTAGGGGGAAAAATGAATTGGGGTTGGTCTCACTTGACCTTTAAAGGAGCCCCCCAGAAGCTGAAGATATGATTTAAAAAATATATAAAAAATTAAACTTTGTATAGCAGCCCTTTAGGGGTTGTAGATAAGGTGTAAGTATGTTCCACAAAAATATTCGTAAGGAAAAATGGGTTCCGGTCTTATATTTTACCCATGTAGAGGCAATTCCGGGGCAGTTGTAGAGGTTTTTATGTACAAATTTTAGAAAAGTAAACAGAGGTAGTCAATACTTCCCTTTTCCAAATCGGGGTTTCACACAAAACATTTTAACTTTTTAATAAATAGTTTTAGTTTGTCCTTCTCCTATTATATAGGTTAAATAAAAAGTTGTTTATTTTATAAAAAAAAACTATTAAACTGAATATAAATAACAATAAACATTCCTTAACAATAGAAAATTAATTTAAAAAAAAACGTAATTATTACTTTTTTTTTAATTCAACTTATTTTTATTTCAACAAAGCAAAACACAACAAAAAAAATACTTAACAACAAAAAAGTTATACAAAATGTTAAATAAATAATTGAATTGAATTAAAAAAAATTGTTCAATAATTGCTGCCGGTATAGTAAGAGAAATGAGAAGATATGAAGCTGAATTGTTGAAGCAACAAATCGACGCCAAGAGCATAATTTGTTATGCTGAATAGCAATAATGCTATTCTTCCTGCTGACAATAACAACAATAATTGTTTTACAAAGTAAATTATTTTTATACGACAATGATAAATAGAACAAGGAAAAAATACCAATCGGTCAAGTCTTATTGTTTAATGCCCTACACACACTACAACATAAAAAATAAAAAACTTTTGGTACCATAGCTACAATGAAAAAAATTCGAAATTTTCGTACAAATTACAAAAAAAGTTAAGCTAAAATTTAAGAAATTTACCAAAGTAATTTAAAGCTTTGGTAATTTTTGCTATCGTCACCAGTGTGACCGCTGATAATTTTCAAAAAGGGGGAAAAAGTCGTTCTAGAAAAGGTCGCATAAAAGAGTCGTTTTTTAAAAAAAAGTTGCACTCTCTCTTAAAGCGTTTATTCAACTTTTTGATAATGTTTTTACAATTAAAAAAAAAAACAGATAAACAATTCAACAACACAAAAAAACTTGATATTAATAAATTAAAAATAAGAAATGTATCAAAACAAAAACATATATTAAAAAGGAATTTGTGTACGTAGACACATAAAAAATAAAAAATTTTAAATTGCAAAAAATAAATTTTATATACATTTAATGTTTAAAAAAAATATGCTTAATTATTTATTTTAGACAAGTTGTCTGTCTATTCTTCTTCTGGTATCGAAATATTTTTTTTAAATTTGGTTGAAACATGGACAGACAGACAGACAGAGTGACAGCCAATTAGTCTAAGTAAAAAACAAAAAGTTTTTTTATATATTTTTATAGAAATACGTTTCCGATATTCAGATGTGGTAGAAGCTATTTCTAACCTTAATGATAAAAAAGCTCCTGGCGTTGATCAAATAAGCAACAAAATGCTCATTGAGCTACCTTTTACAGCAAAAAGAATAATTCTTTTTATTTTTAATGCCATAATACGGCTTGAACATTTTCCACCAATATGGAAAGTTGCCTTAGTTAAGATGATTCCTAAGCCTGGTAAAGATCCTTCTAAGGTGGAGTCTTATAGGCCTATAAGTTTGTTACCAACTTTGTCAAAACTGTTTGAAAAGCTGCTTAAAAACAAGCTTACTCCGATCCTGAATGAAAACAACTGCATTCCAGATCACCAATTTGGCTTTAGAAGTCAACATAGCACAATAGAACAAACTCACAGACTGGTGCAGGTTATAAGAAAAACTTTCGAGGAAAAAAAGTACTGCTCCGCGTTTTTTATAGATGTCTCTCAAGCTTTCGATAAAGTATGGCACGAAGGCCTGTTAAACAAACTAAAGCTAAACCTTCCAGCTAATATTTTCAACCTACTAGAAAAGTACATAACCGGTCGACAGTTTAAAATCAAAGAGGGAAACCAAATAAGTTCTTCTCAAACAATAGGGGCTGGTGTACCTCAAGGGAGTATACTAGGTCCAGTTCTGTACTTGCTTTACACAGCAGATATGCCAACCAATAGTTTTACACACACGTCGACATTTGCTGATGATACTGCTTTCCTTAGTATTCATAAAGACCCTAAAGAGGCTTCAAACCAATTGCAGCAACACGTAACCCAAGTTGAAAAATGGGCAAAGTTATGGGGAATAAAAATAAATGAACAAAAATGTACCCACGTAACTTTTACTTTACGCAAAGAAACGTGCTCTCCAATTCTTATTAACAACCATATGGTGCCTCAACGAACCGAGACAAAATATCTTGGTATTCACCTAGACCGCCGCCTGACATGGAAGCCTCATGTAGATGCGAAGTTGACGCAAATGAAACTTAAAGCTACACAAATTCATTGGCTAATCGGCAGAAACTCTGTGCTTCGTCTTGATTGTAAACTTCTACTCTACAAATCGATTTTGAAACCAATTTGGTGCTACGGTATACAATTATGGGGCACTGCTTCCGCATCCAACATAGAAAAAATTCAACGCAGGCAAAACAAAATCCTAAGAATGATAACTGGTGCTCCTTGGTATGTTAAAAACAGCAACATCCACAAGGATCTACAAGTTCCACTAGTTAAATGCGAAATCCTGAACTATGTGGACAAGTATTTAAATAAGCTGGAAGCTCACCCAAATCCGCTCGCCCGAAACATCCTGCAACATAGTGGGCACACCCGCCTGAAAAGGAGGGATACTATTGCGCTTATATGAAGCTTGATAATTAATATGAGAACTTAAATTTTAGTCTGGCACTGGCTGGACTTATATTAACTACCTAGTTTTAAGATTTGAACACTTATTGTTAGTTCGCCACAGGCGAAGATTCAATAATAAATATATGAAAAAAAAAAAAAAAAAAAAAAAAAAATATATTTTTAATTTTTTTCATATTAGTTTTTTGAAACTTCGTTTCTGTACTCCACTCGTTTAAATCATTATTTAAATAACCCACTGTATGCTAAAAGCTTTCAGCATTTTCAATTTCAAAAAACTATGGCAGGCGATGTTTGGAAATAAAACAAATGTCCACATATGCAAAGAATAGAATTTGTTTAACTTACGTAACAAAAAAGGGACAAAAATGGTAAAATTTTCAAAAGCCCTTAAAAAGGTAGCAAAATGCAACTTTAGTCGACGAACAGTCACGCTGATCCTAATATATTCGAAGAATTCCTAGTTTTTACAAAGAAATTTATTAATAAAATTTATAATAAACGAAAGTAACGAACACTTTTCGTAAATTTTTTTTTATTTGTAAATTATACAAAAGTTTCATTTAAAGTACGAAACCAATTTTTAGACCAGAAATTGGTAAATTCTTTAAAGTAATGGTTACTATTCAAAATACATTTGTCGTCTTATTTACGAAACTTTTATTCAATTACAAAAAAAATTGAACCTTTAAAATTCTTCAAAAAAAAAAAATGAAAATTGTTCGTCCTTTTTTACAATTATAAAATTACGTCGTAAGGTATTAAATTTACCTCTTAAAATTAAAGAAAGACGTTCGTACATTTCGTATATTCTACGCAAGGAATTGTGCCAAATAACGAAAGATTTTGTACAATGTACGAACAAACTTGTGCGTATGTTGAATAAATTTTTCTGAGTGTAGGCAAGAATTAATATATATTGAGAAAAAATCTAGTTAACGTTATTTAATACATTTTTTAACTTGCTTGTAGGGTATAAAATTTTGGTAAAATTTTTTAAGTGGATAAACGAAAACTAAGTAAAAAGTTAACAGCAAAGATTTTTTTAAGACGGCCTTAGGCTCAAAACTACTCTCTGTTTCAGATATGTTAATAATTGTTTTTTTAATATCGACAAATTTTCACAAACTTACATCTAGATAGACTTCTCTTAATTGGTCTCAACCGATACTAAGCATTGGTACATAAATTTGTAAAGACGAGCTCTACTTACCAGCACTAGTACCATAAGAAGCACACCTTAAGCACCACTAAGCGTCATTCTCTGTATGAGCCTGTTAAGTACTAAGTGACTGAAATATGGGCAAAAAGGCGTATTGGATTAGAGATTTAGGATTGGGAAAGCTTTTAAATATTGATCACACTAAGATATAACGAAAAATTGGTCTTTAGAATCTTAGTAACGGCAGGGTATTGTTACAGGATTATATATTCAGAGTTGGCAATTCTGACAGACAACTACTGACAAAAGTCCCTCAGAAGGATTGCTGGATGGCATTTAATGGTATGTGCGAGGGCTACGCAATTGCTGTCTGAATAGCACCGAGGCCAACGTTTATGTCATTAGATCAAAGACTTTTTGAAGAGCGAATTGTGTCCCGACGAAGTGGCTCGCTTGAGATCACTTTTATGGAAAATTAAAATATTGTTGCTTGACATGACAGATCTTCAGTGAGAAAACAGGAGAGACTGAAGTGCACCGAGGGCTATAAAATTAGATGTGAACAACAAGATTAGTATTATTACTAGATGCGGCTCTTCAGATTGTTGTAGGATATAAAAGAATGAGAAATAAGAAACCACAGAGCATTTGGCAACTTTACGGAAGTATAGATTTAAGTCGTTGGGTAAAATATTACTTAAAGAACAAAGCAAAGTTTTTTCGTTTAGTGTGTCTGGTGGCAGATTTAAATTTTTAAACTTAAATAGAAAACGTAATAATTGACACAAAGTTTTATTAAGAACACTGAACAATAGGACGTAAAGGCGGATATTATTTTTTAAGGAGTATGTCATCTAAATGTCTTCCGTCAAGTTGAAGACACTGCTTAAAATTGAGCCTTGTAGTCTGTTTTCGGAAGTCCTTGAAGATCAGTTGGGCCCAGGCCTTGGAATATGCATAGCCGAAGCAGCTGCGCGGAATCTCTGCACCCACAAACGAATTAAATTTGCACTCGGTTCGCCACGTTTTCGCCGAATACCGAACTTTCAACAAAATTGTCGACGGGCTATTACGTAAGAATCAATACTCAATGTATACGCAGAGAGCGCGATGTGCACTCGACCACTGCTCATGACTAAAAAATTTGCGCAACCGATAATTCTAACGAAGCCATCCTCCCTCCGCACCATTTTCTACCTTCAACGTCAGACCTTTAAACATCGAATTCTGTTTTGTGTTTAAGCAGAGCAGTAACACAGTTCATGATTAATCGTTGTGTACGCTGTAGTCGCTGTTTACAATATTTTTGCTTCTAACGGCAGATAATATTGTGTATTACCGATGACCTTATGACGTTCAAGTAGGGTATGTCCTTTTGCATTGCAACACTGCCTTAAATTTTATCCTCTTGGACATTATTGGTCTTATCATTGTTTGACTATCCGCATAGATATTAACGTTTTTTATGCCTTCATTTACCGTTGCTACTAGGTTTTTAAGAAATTTTATAATCAGAAAAGAAGACATACTTTCGGAAGTCGAACACTTTGACTACCAAAATGTTTGTGTATATTATCTAAGGTCTTATCGGCTTTTTAGACAAAACGCTGTAGACCTCTCCTCTACGTATAGTAGGATAAAAATAAAAAACAATTAAATACGTTGCATATTTACAGTTTACATTTTAATTTCACAATAATTATTTTTCACTTTGCATATATTTTCCAATCCAGCCAATTACATACTGCACGTGCAACTGACGCGAGTATTCAATATTGTTGAAAATCAATAGCAACAAAAAAGCTAAAATTTATTGCAAATAATAGATGTAACAATATACCCAGCAGCATCTTACTTTAAAATAAAATAAAGGGGTAATAACAAAGAGTAGCAACATTTCAATTTATGAAATCACATACAATGTGCAACAAAAGATTCGTTATATAAAAATGAAAATAAAAATCGTCAGTGTCCATTACATTTGCCGCAAGCCATAAAGTTAAAAGGTCACAACACCGAAACAACAATACGAGTGCGTTGAGCTTTTATTTGTTCTACAAATATTTACACACAAAATATGCACAACAGCATCTGAATCACAAAAGCTTCAAAAAAAATTTGAAAAATTTAATAAATCCTCATGATTACAAATTGCTTCAGGGCTGCAGAAAACAACTGCACCTTATACTCCATTTACGAAAAAATTAATTTGTCACAGAGTAAATCATTGATGTGCAGGCTGAAATATAAAATCTAAATAATGCAAACTTTAAGTGTTGAAGTCCGCATGCAAAGAGGTGCAGTTGTGTTTTTAGTTCAAGTTCTTGATGTTCTGGGCATGAAAATCCAGTGCGATGTCCGCTGGACGGAACACATTTTTCTTGTGTCGAAGAAAGCATCGAAGTGTCTTGGTTTCCCTAAACGGTGTAGGAATTACTTTAAGCCATCTGATCTTCTCAATATTTATACCACCTATGTATATCCGACCGAAAATGGAATACAGCTCACATATTTGGGCTGGTGCCCCCAAGTCTATTTTGGGACTACTTGACCGCATACAGGGACGAGCGAAGATACTCATCGGCGACTTTGTGGTATCTAATCGTCTTGATTCACTCGAACACCGTCGTGATGTGGGGTGTGTTTCGCTGTTCTATCGATACTATAATGAAATGTGCTCTGAGGAAATCAGGGAAATTGTTCCCGAAACCCAGAACTTTTTGCGTGATACACGTTTTTCTAGAAGAGCACACCCATTCGTAGTCGACTGGCCACAGAATCGCACCACTCATTACAGGGAGAATTCCTTCTTCGGTCGCACAGTTCGTATGTGGAATAAACTTCCTAGTGATGTCTTTCCTGTCACAGTAAATATTGAGAAATTTAAATCAAATGTCCACAAATACTATTCCCTCTAGCCTCCTTCCCATTACTTATTTTCCTGATACCAAAACAATGCAATACATGTATAGGGGCCATCCCCTGAGTGCTGGTTATTATAAAAATAAAAAATAAAAAAATAAAATTAAGAAAAAATTTTGTCATGACATACCCAAAGTAAATGTTGAATTTTTATACGCCTTATGATAATGTTAGGAAACAGCTCATAAAGCTCGTGGTTTATACAAAACCGGTTTTTTCCTTCAACTCAAGTTGCTCCAAAAATTTTTGAATCTTCCTTTCAAAAACTCCAAGCACTGCCTTATCTGCTTTCGCAAGTACCCATGCTTCAGAGCCATATATAAGCACGGGTAATATCAGTGTCTTGTAAAGAGTGATTTTTGTTTGTAGAACGCAGAGAAAAAACATGGCTGAGTTGAGTATGGTCACGGGAAAGTGATGACGAAAAATTTCATAACAGTATGGTTACAAAAATCATTTTTATGATTACAACAATCATACTATAGTTGTAATAAGTTTTTGTCGAAAAATGCAATCATAGTCATTAATGAAATTACCATTATATGTTTGTAGTAACCATTTTTTTGATCATGGGCAGTAATTATATTGATTATGAGTTATCAAATATATAGGGTGTCCACCGGAAAGGTATACTACTTTGCTTTGACGCCATTGTGGTAAACATTAGTCTTGACAGTTCACATTTGAAATTCGTTAAGTAGAGACGTGGCAAATTTATTATGGAAAACTATTCCGTAAATCAACGTGTTTTTATCGTTAAAACATAACAACCCCGATTTTCATGAAAAAATCATAACGAGGAACATTTTCATTTGAATGGATAAGTGAACAAACAGAATAGTCGGTTTTGGGCAATGGAAAACCCTCAAATTATTCATCAGTCACCTTTCCATCCGTTAGGAATGACAGTCCAGTGTGCAATTTGGTCAGGAAAAACCATTGGACCTTACTTTTTCGAAACTGAAAACGGCGTAACGATAACTGTCAATGGGGAGCGAAATCGTGATATGATTGAAAACTTTTTAATGCCACAACTGCATGCTTTGGGCTTGGTTAGAATGTGGTATCAACAAGACAATGGCACATCGCATACAGCCAGGATAACAGTGGAATTACTGCGAGACCTCTTTTCACAACAAGTTATTTCTTTTGATTTAACTGCTCCGGATTTTTTTGTGGGGATATCTAAAAACCAAGGTCTATGCAAACAACCGAGAAACGCCGGAGCGCCGCAAAAAAAATAATCGTGATGAAAACAAAAAAATACCGCGTGGAATGGCTGAGAATGTAATGAAAAATGTGCTCAAAAGGGCTCGAATTTGTGAGGCTAACAGAGGCGGACATTTATCTGATGGTGTTTTTAAAACATAATTGCTGGCATTTAATAAAATATTTATCAATATCAGATCCATTCTCTTTCATTTAATCAAAAATTATAAACAAAAAAAGTAGTATACTTTGCCGGCGAATGCCCTGTATTATGCTCATAGTCTAGGATTATCATAATCTAAGAGCAACATATGTATGATAATCCATAACCAATATTTTTGTTATGCAGGCTTAAAGTCAATAGCTATTACTGTTTCTTAGATTTAGCGCATTTAAAAATTTACAAGGGTGCAGAATTGCACGGGAATACCACTTCACGTGCTCTCTTTCATAGTAACGTTACCACTTTAAACGTATCTGTGCAAAGTTTTGTGAAAATAGTGGTTATACTTGCTGAGATATATAAGAATATATGCATGGATTATGTCCTTAAAAAAATGGGCAATCGTTTGTTTAGCCTAGTTTATAACGTTCGATGGTTAACCGATCTTGCTGATTTTAAAATGTGATTGCTACAAAAATATTTTGAAAATTAGACATCTGAAAGCTTCCTGTGCGACTTTATTTGGCACTGGAAACTTGATATCAATAGACACATAGACGGACAGATGAACATGGTTACAAAAATGTCACTATCCATAAGAATCCAGAATATAAATAATTTTTGGAATCGCAAATAATTATTTCAGAAATTACGGAATGACAAACTTATATATACCCTCATCACTTAGTGAAAGCTATAAAAATATTTACGTTATAGACGCCTTAAAAGAGTCGCTATTAAAATTTGTTTGTCCAATCTTATTGATATTTTATAACTCTACTCAAAGTACTTTGACTTATACCATGTTCACACATACATTCAAAATTGAGACAATTTAAAGCAAATTGAGCCGTTAAATTTTCTGTTCACACATAAATAATTAGGATTACTCAATTAGCATATGACAGCTAAAAAATATTATTTTCAATTAGAAGCTATATTGAACATGGTTGGAGCAACTGATCTGATATTTTCTAGCTTGGATTGGCAAAATTTTTTATGTTGTATTATGGTCGTGTATACCGTATGTGTGATATCAGCATTTCCGGAAACTTAGCTAGTACTAAGCTAAAACAAAATATATGCTAAATTTTTACAGGAAGTTGTTGCTGCAGCGACGAGGTCACCTTATTTTTCCACCACGGCATACATATTAAAAGCTTTCAAGCTTTTATACTAACTGAACACAGTTCTTTTTAAATCACCAGGGTTGCATTTCGAGTTTAACTCAATTAGTGAAGCAATTAACTACTAATTGCTCAATTTATTATTTGAAATCTTGTATGGTAAATTGAGCTAAATTTAGACCTTAATTGTGTAACTGTGCTAATTACGCCATTAAGGTAAAGGAGTGAACATGGTACTACTTTTTTTGAGTTTTTCGATCCATAATATCCAAGCACGTTACCTTAGAAAGTGGTACACCCTGAAGATTTTTTAGTAGTTCTATGTAAAAAGCATAAACTTGTCTTTCAATGCCAACATCCAGTATGTATCAACTACACGTGAACATAAATTGCAATCGTATGAACAAGTAACATTTTTTCCAGCTGTTGTTTTTCACAGAATATTAGTGAGTCTGAATGTTCATATATTTGCCTGTTTTTCTATTTAATAGTTCAGGCATTTGGGTCTCGTGTATTTGAATGCATAAAACCATTAATGGGTGGTGTTGTGTTATACAATCATTTTGTGTTTCATGTTTGTTATATCAGACAGTTTTATGTTGCATTAACATACGAGTACATACAAATACATTTATTCGAATTCTACACCCTTTCACCTACTCCCCTTATATCACACAATTGCTTTACTTATTCTGTTTAGCATTTGTTCAAGTAGTTTGTTTTTCCCCTCAAAAATTTTTCTTTATAAACCGTCATTCATTTTCAAATTGTTGCTTGTTTTCGTGCCACGAGATTTCTTTAAGTTACAAATTAGTTTATTGCACAAGAGAGTAATGAGTTTATGTGTAAGTTTACATCCATGCATTCAACATATCGTATTTTATGTGCATCTTTAGCTCGCACATAAGGTTGTTTAAACTTTTTATGTTAAACACAATTTCTTTTTAAACTTTAAAGAAACTTAAGCAATCATGTGTGATCATTAAAATTATTAATTATGTCGGTTATGATGCAAGACAAAATAGGATTTGATGTTAAAACAGGTCTTAAATGTAAATCATATATTTAAAAAACAAAAAAGTAAGAACTACACATGAAAATAAGAATTTCAAACAATATTAGGGCAGCCTTAGTATTTGAAGCAGGAAAATAAAACAATCATTTAATATCACAGTTGATATCTGTGGATCACTTTAACCGTCAAAGAGCCAGACAGAAATGCCACCCCTGCTACATGCCCTTATAATCAACCAACAGTCCTGTATGAATAGACGACATGTTGACCTGAGCACTGGACAAAACTGAAGTTTTCTGTTTTCAACAAGAAAAATAAAATTGTGAAGTTATTCCTTAGCTAATTTTTGAAAGGTATAAGTATATGAGAACGGACTGATTGAGGTTATAAATTTAAACATAAGCAAAACTTTTTAAAATTTCTTTGGGGACAATGGAGTTGCCCGATCATATATCTTATGATAATATCAAGGCAGAACTTCAATGAATTCAGACCGGTAGCTTTTGTTTAACAGAACTCTGAGCCAATTGTCTATAGAAATGTTTTTTTTTGTGTAAATCGCTTTAAAAAAGGGATAATAACTGGGCTGGTCCAACAAGCGGCGGTGCTGGCTCAGAATAAACGCATGATCATTGGATGTAAAAAATTGTACGGAAAACCAAATGGGGCAGATTATGTCCAGAAGCACCCAGTCTTGGGCAATGCGACAATGCAGAAAGATGACAATTGATAACTCAAAATATAGCCCAACGCACAATATATGGACACATGGGAGCAACTGGGAATCCACGGAAGAATATTTTGTTAACGAAAGTCACTAAACAGATGGCAGTTTACCTTTTTTATTGTAACAAAGGCAAAGTTAGGTGAATAAACAGAAATCGGCCACATGGCACCTTCTAGGGCGACACGAATGAGGACAAACATTTTAAGATCCCAGGACTAAGAAGCCTATATTTAGATGGGTAATGAGTGTTCTGGCGGAGAGCTCAAGCTACCTAGCCTTCATCAGCGGATGGGGGTTCAAGAGAACAGCGGTTGCAGTGCACGCAGAAAAAACATCGGACTGATTAAGCTTTTCTTGTGTCACAGCTCAGCTTTTGAACAGGAAAGAGCCCAATGGTTTATGCATTATCAATTTGTCCGCATCATTGAATTTCGATGATCGTCTCCCCCAAAGTTCTTTTGCAAAAAGTGCACAACAACGCTTCTGTGTTTGTCCTGGAAGACTTTCGGATTTACTTATATATAAGCTTCTTTTAACCTTATCTAACCTTAAAGAAACATATAGAAGTGACTGAACTGACATTGTTATACGGAACGAGCAATAAATGGGTGTCCTAAAAAATACGTATGTAATTACCAAGTGTTTCATTTAGCATCAATAGATTTTCTAAGGATCTTTTCTAAGCAGAAAAATGTGATACCTGCACTCCCAATTAAATCAGTGAGTACAAAAATCATTTCAATCTTCAGTCAAATACTTTTGTCCACCTACCTTTGGCCCACGCCCCATCTAAAGAAAAGGGCGACAACATCAAGGCAACGACATAAGAGTAACACTGGGTTTCAGCATCGCGAAATCCGTTAGGCGATTTGGACTTCAACTGATCGACTAGCAAGAAACCAAATCGATAATGTTGTTATATTGTTAGTGTGTGGGGAAGCAGTACTTTTTTAGATGGTTGTTATTCAATAGAAGTTGTGTTAAAGATAACGTCTTTACAATCAATGATAACTGAGCAGTGCTTACCTTCCAGCCAAAATGAGTTGAGAACATCAATATGTCAGATGAATAATAACACGAGCGGCCATCCGATCCGCCCTCCTGATCACTGAAACCTAGTGTGATATGTCTCGCTCACGGAAAAGGTGTGGGACTAGTTCCCTTTCTTTTTTGTAGGAGACTATTGTCAATGAATTTATTTTTAATAAATTATTTGAAAAGATTTTCCGTAAAGTAGCAGTAAGAGAAACAGCAACAAGAGCCACATGCTGATCGTGTATGCCTATGATATCGATATCATGGGACAAATATTGCGAGATATCACTGCTGCCTTTACTAAAATAGAAAAAAGAAGTGGTAAACTTTAGTTTGGCAGTAAACGAGAACAAAACTAAGTTAATTAGTTCAACTAACAGAGATCCAACTGGTTTGAGACATTTTGTGTACGTTTGTAACTTCAACTGCGAGGAGAAGAAAGTATGTGTATCTGGGTATTGCCACCAACAAAACAGAGAATAGCAGTTTTCAAATAAATCAAAAAATTAAATTTGCTAATAGACAGTATTATGGGATAAGCAAACAATATAAGAACAGGACCCCATTTCGCGGTCAAAGCTCACACTATTATAAGACACTTATTTTTCATGTCCTGCGACAAGGTGCAGAAGCATCGCCAATTTTTTAAGCAGATAAGAGTGCTATTAAATTGCTTGAGACTTTGTCAAATATATGGACGGAAATGGAAAGCCCGGAGTATAGGAATCGTACAAATCAAGAGCTGTATAAGATATGTACCGATACCAATGCAGCGAACCCCGAAAAAATCCAAAAATTGGGCAAGCTTGAGCATGGTGTGCGGAAAAATAAAGAGGCTACAGAGAAAAATATGAAAGACGGAGAAAATCGAAATGTCTAGAAATTTATTTTTGGTCCTGCCAATGAGCCACAAGGGCGATTAAGGGAGTGGTTCTTAGTCAATCGGTATACTAAAAGGAGGGTCTCAGGCAAGTATTTTTGGGCGTTAAGAACATTTGCACAAACGCATAATAACCCTGTCACGTATGTGGTGTTGGTACAGGGTGTCTTATATTTCTATTTTTAAATAAGATTATTCCCAAAAGTAATAAACATTACGGAGAAGTGGATGGCGCCGTTGGAATTGTCAATTGTGTGGATTACTCAGCCACGATGTCGCAGTGGCCGAGTTAGCATCACGCGTTCGCTGTGGAGACATTTTTAAGAGTAAGGATTCTTACGTAATTTCTCGTCGACAATTTTGTTCAAAGTTCGGTAATCGAAAAGTTAGTGACGGTTCGAATGTTAATTTAATTCATTTGTGCGTGCAGAGATTAACCGCAACTGCTTCGGCTATGAATTTTCCACGGCCACAGCCCAGTAGATCTTCAAGGACTCCCGAAACCATTGAACTGGTTAAAAGCAGCTTATGTAAAAAACTGCAGCTTTTAGAGCAGCCTCCCTGGGATTATTCGTGAAATTTTAAAAAAAAGGACCTAAGGTTCCATCTTTTTAAAATAAAAATCGTTTAAGAAGTGAAAGAAAGTGACTTTGATTACCGCAAAAATTTTTGTGAAACGATATTGGAAAGTTTTTGCAATGGTAATCCCATTTTTTGGAGCGACGGTGCTCACTTTCACTTAAACGGCCACGTCAACAAGCAAAACTGGCATTACTGGTCTCCAAAAACCCGCTACCCTCTATAGAGACATCAAAAATCATTGCACTGCCCCAGGGTAACTATTTGGTGTGCCTGATCCACGCGTAAAATAAATGGACCATTTTTTCTTTGAAAATTCCCGAGGCCAGGCGACGAGTGTTAACAGTGAAAACTATCGACGCATGGAATTCTTTTTGCCAATCCTGCGAGCTCATCTATCATACTCTTCACACAAGTGGTTTAACCAGGATGCACACAAAGCCAGAATTTCAACGAATTTACTTCGGAAAAAGTTTTTTCAAAAACTGATCGGTAGCTTTGGGGACATCCTATGGCCACCGACGTTGCCCGATCTTACTCCCATGGATTTTTTATGGGGCTGCCTCAAACAGAGGGCATTAATGACAATCCATAATCTCCTGTGGCTTTAAAGAAAAATATTTGTCGAGAAATCAGCCCAATTGAACCAAGTTTACTGCAGCGTGTGGAGCATAACGCAAGGCTCCGTATTAAACTGAGTGTTTAACATAACGGAAGACATTTAGATGACATACTCTTTGAAAAATAAGATCCGCATTTTCATTCTATCGTTCAATGCTCCTAATAAGAATTGGTGTCAATTATAAAGTTTTTTTATTTTAGTTTGGAAATACAAATCTGCCACCAGACACTCTGTGTAAAAACTCTAAAAACCTACTTAACCCTAACTTCTCTGTAATAGATTTAAAGCCAATAAAGATATATAATCGCTCTTACGTTTCACATTGGAACAATATTTCACAGAATAACAACTTATTCAACACTTCGTTCAAGTTTTAGCAGCGATGTTGATTATCAAAAAATACTCGTTTGTCTACAAAAAAATATAATAAGAGATAAAAATAAACAAATGGATTTCACTTGCAATCCTAAAAATCTATGAACATCGGTAGACAGCACAGCACAACACACGAAAAACAAACTAAACAAAAAATGGTTAAATTAAAAAAAAACAGATTCAATTACATTTGATGTTATACATTGAAAAGGAGGACGTGTTTTTTTAGTTTCGATTTATACAAAAAGTATAAAAAAAACGAAAAAATCTATAAAAATTAAATTGTTGAGCTGTTGCTGCTCCTGGTGATGACGATAAGGATGATTGCGTTAACAGCATTTGTGGCATAAAAACCCCTCTTCTAATAACGTGCATGTGTTTGTAAATACTGGCAGTTAGTTGTTGAAATAAAATTATCTAATAAAAAGTTTATTTCATAATAATTTAAAGGTGAAAATTTTTTTATCAAAATTTATTGCAAACACATGCCAATGCAGCGCAGAAAAATAATTTAAGGATTTTATCACGTTTTTAGAATTTAAAATTTTTGCTTAAAAATTTATTTTTCCCCCTTTAAATTTATTTTTTTCCAACATTTATCATTGTAGCCATAGAATTTTATCTTGACAAATTTATTTCAATTATACTTAGTATCAGTTTTATATAAAAGCATCAAAGCAAAATCCTTTTTCTAGGATTAAAATATTTTGGAACTGTAACAGAAAAAATGCGCAACAATATCAACAATGCTTCTGAACCCTTTTTCTATTGTTTTGGGTTTAACTAAAAGAAATTATGCCTGGCAGCCAGCATTTACAAGCTTTTTCAATAAGACAATAAATAAAGACAAACAAAAACTAGTGTCGACCATAATATAAATAAAAACTATAATAAAACTAAATACAAAGGAAACATAAAGACAGAGGCAAACATATACACTGGCTTAAGGATATGCGAAGCATTTTGGGTCCTGTTTCTTGAAGCAAAACAAAAAGCAGTGCTTTAGATATAATAAAGTAATGCCCCAAACTCTTATGGTATTTTTTTCATCATTTTGGTTTACATTAACCCTTTTATCCTTTAATGCAACATTTTAATGAAAACCGAACAAATAACTTTATCCTTAAATTTTACAGTCTTTACAAATTGTATATGTCCCTTGAAACAAATAAAGGATATAATAAACTTGTCATAAATAAAAATTAAAGTTTTTTAAATTTTTTGTGAAAAAAGAAGTATCCCGGACGGCACAATTACTTTAATAATAAATATTTCTATTATGTGTTTCATCTAAAGTATCATTTTTTACAACAAATTTATAGTTGGTCAAACCTAACCTTTGTATATCCCATATGTATGTTTGTATCGGGGATATGGGAAAAATATCCCGATAATATTTGTATTTAGTACACTTGTTGGTGGCGTTAAATTAGACACATAAAAAGCCCAACATGCTTATTCCGGGAGGACATTTGTATGTAAACTATGTAAAAAATGGAAAAATTATCATCACAAAAACAGGTTGATAAGTGTATAACACAAGTGCCTTAGTCTACCTCCTAGTGGTATCAACCGGGAAACTTTCGGAATAATTACCGAAAGGCTAACAGACATGGCTGAGACGAAAACAATCTGTCTTGAGTAAAGGAGTGATTAGTGATTCACTGGTCTGGCTTGAGGCCGGATGTCCTTGTTTCGCTGTGCCATGTACATCACCTTTAAGTGACAAAGCAATACAGGGTTAAAAGGGTACCAATATCTTAACTGTGTAAATTAGAAATTGGTAGGAAAGAAGCGGAAGTAGATTTCCGAGGCTGACCGGAGTCCCATCTGGTACAACGGGAATTAGTTGGCTCCATATGCTTACCAGTACATGAACTGATTAATGGTGAGGTCTCCTTCGGGATTTCACGTATTGGCTGTGGTTATCCCCTAGCGGGACAACTATAGAACGAAATTGAATATACTGGGGTCCGTCCTGTACGGGCCCCAGAGCGACCGTGGAAGCGGTCTTATATGAACTTAGGGTTTAACAAGAAAAAGCTTCTGGTATTGGCGGATCTACCCAGGCACATGAGCAACTGTCGAAGGCTATTAGCTGAAAAGGTGCAAGTGTGTTTGGAAGTAGGTGAATAAGAAAACTAGCCACTGTTGTGGACCGTAGGATCTAAAATAAGATCCCGTCAAAGTAGTAGCAAATAAATGAGAAGGCCGGCATTGGCATGTCGAAGCATGTGCGTGACTCGGACGTTTTATTGCTTAAGGTTGGTTGCTGTTTCACAACTGTGTGGAGAGGTGTCTTGTCGGTGATGATCTGTTTTGATGATGAAGAAGCGAGATCAAAACTAGAAACGCAATTCGGGTTTAGATAGCCCAACTCCTCACCAAGGGGTCTGTTGTGGCTACACAGAGTCATAACAGAGAATTGGTACCTGGGTGGTTTAGCCGAGCCATTCAAGGGGCGTTGGTGGACGTTTTGTATTCACCAGTGTTGAAAGCACCGTGATTTGTTGCCACATGGCAGGTATCACGTAAAACCCTTAACGTCATCACAAAAGACAGGCCTCCTGCTAGTCCCAAAGCCTTATCTGGTATGAATTTATTTAAAACATCTTCAAAATTGAAACCTGTAGCGTGTTTACAAAAAATACATGGACAACCTGCAGGACAGACGGACGGAAATGCTTAAATCGACTTAGAAAGCAATTCTTAGTTAATCGGAATCCTTAAAGGTGGGTCTCAGACCATTTTCATTGGGCGTTAAAAACATCTCCATAAATCCATAATATCCCTACCACGTATGTAGTGTGGGTATAATAACAGCTTTTTAACCACTTAGTCAGGACAAGATGAAATTCTTAGGAAGACTTCAAATGTCTTCAGCTACTCTATTCTGCGCATATAGGCTACCTTGATAAACGAAACAACAAATAGTTTAGCCAGGATTGCATCTGCTCTGAAAATTTAGATGCAGGACTTGCAAGAGTATGTATAACTGGCGTTCAACGCAGCAGCCTTAAGGCATCACTGTATGTTATTTTGGATTTGAAGCCAACTAGTTTGTTTGCCGTAAGTATGGTGAAAAGATCTGGGACTCTACTATCGACAACAGGATAATTTACTCAGATACCATAAAGGCAGGTTAGGTTCTGCTTTGGCAGAACTATCGAGAGCGTAAAATTCAGCTCAGAAACCGAGTATGACGATAAATAATTACAGATGGTTGGCAAGCCCTTCACACAGGTCACGGGAGCTGCAACTTCCAAACGGATTTGCCCAAAAGATAGAGGTGGTAAGAGCTTCAGTATTCTGCCAAAAACTGGAAAGAGAGTCCTGATCACTACCGTTCATTATGAGATAAGAATCTAGCAGCAAATTAATCTCTGATCTTTCCTTGTCAGAGAATTTTCAAGATATAACTGTTCTGGCATGCAAGAACCATTTGAAAAGACTTTGCACATCAACTGGGTTTGTGGACACAGAGGTGTGGAAGGAATGAGATGGCAGGCGAACTGATGAAGCTGCCTATGGATAAAGTAATATTGACGTACCTGCTCTACTTTAGTTCTGCAATAAGGGTACAAACTCGGATGTGGGGGTCATTTTACAGTAGTCTCCCGGATAATTTGGAGATCATATGACCTTTAGGCGTTAAGAATTCTCCTGACTTTGCAAAAGAGCGATTGCAGAATCCTATCAGGTTAACGGTTCATTGTTTGGCTCATGCCTAAATTGTGTGACGGCTGGTTAGCGATGATTGCAGGTTCTGTGGTAAACCAGACACTAAAAAGACCGCCTAATATATATTTTTCCATTGTCCAGTGTCCATGCATTTCAAAAAAAAATTATCTAGAATTAAAATTTTGGTTGAAACCCCTAGAGAAAATATCTGGGAAAGGTAAGAGGAGACTACTGGCATTTGCTAAGAGAGTGTAAAACATCGCGAATTTTAGCGTCGAGTCAAAACGGTTTTTTCTCTTGCTTCTTAACGTAAAGATTTCAAAGAGATTTTAGGCTAGCCAGTTTGACCAAACGTTATCTAAGCTAAAACTTCGCTATCAAAAATAATCTACTGATATACTTTCCAACTTCAGAGTAGATTTGGCACTCCTTCTCCCTCTCTGATTCTACTTTCGGAATACGCCTGCCATTTACTTACAGTCAAACTAATGGTTTATCCTTAAAGGGCTGACAACCATTTGTTTTTAAAATAACTTTATGGAAATAAAGACCTCCTTTTTCTTAAAGGTTATAGTTGTATATGACATCACAACAGAGTGAGAGTTTAAGCAAAGAAATTTCTTAAGCAAATAAATGTATCTCGTTACGGAAGATCAAAAAAGCATTCTGCACCTAAAATACAGCATGAGCATAAGGCAAAAAAAAACGGATTTCAGATTTCCTGACGAATATTGTATGAGTGTTAAGCCTGAACTGTCACCGAATGCCGAAATACTGGCTGTAGTATAAAAGGATATTTTTCAGGCATATTAATATCTTTACTGACAGCCAAGCTGTTATCAGGGGTAAAGCCAATACCTGCCTTAACAAGGTATTATTGGGCAACTTTCAGTTAGGGTAGAAAGCTGATAGACATCGTTGGAATTTTTCAATATTATTAAGAGGACAACGCTAGTGGTAAGACTTCCATGAGATTATTGCCTTCTGGGCAGGTACTTATGTACGTATATCTAAAAACTCGACCCAGATGTGGAACCACTAAAACAATCCGGCAAATGTTACATCTAAGATATGCTTAATGTCTTTTCAATCTGTTAGAATAGAAACTGATCCTGCGGCTGCAATTACTATTCTCTGTCAACCGGTAAATTAAGGATTTCGTGGCTGGAATGGCGGCAAGAAGCTTGTTTAGGGTAAGCGAGTCAGCTATGTTTAGGGCAGATTCCGTTGGACACGCCCCCATTTTGGGAAGGATCAGGAGTGGTCGACTTCTGCGGCAGTCGGGTTTGGCTTACTATACTGTCACGAAGCTTGATTTTGAGATCTAATCTCAAGTAGTGTATTTGGATAGGGAGGCAAAATTCTGTTTGAGGTTAGGGGAGAGTGCGGAGAAGGAGAAGGAGACGTGATAATTTATGTCGATATGCAGGCAACGCTAAAGACTGTTAGATCTGGTCAGGTATAGACTTTTAAACGACTTTAAACGGGCTTTCAAGGCGATCTTTGTGAGACGCAAGGTTAAGTTCTATTGGATACCGGGTCACTACGACGTCGCTGGTAATTGGCGAGGAGAGGATCGGTCGGGATACTGAGTTTGGTTATGGTTAATTAAGGCCACCAATAGGTTTCTATTACAAATTAATAGGGACTTGGGTAATGGACAAAACGGGCCTAGAGGGACAGGGTTGACTAAAAAAAAGATATCCACGCTTCCGTAGCCCAAGCTAGACAGGAGGGACACTAAGCTACTGCTCAAGAAGAACAGGAAGGCTCTGAGTTGTATAATTGAGACTCTCACAGAGCGCTGCGATGTGAGTTATATGACAATTAAATGTAATAGAAACTCTTTTGACTTCTGCAGCTAATGCTGGAATAAGAAGAGATAGAGACTTTGAATCACCTTGTCTGCCGTTGCCGTAGGCTGCATATCCACCAACACAGGTGGCTGGGAGGGGTCTTATTAGACGGACTTGAAAAGGTCTCTAGCTGGTGACTGGAGAACATCATAGGATTCTTCAAAGGGGATGAGTGCTTCGGTAAATAGGAGGTTTCAGCACCTGCGCATGATTGACGAACATTTACTTTTTTCGACTTTTTGTTGAAGGTGTTTTTAATTTCCCTTTTTAACTCTTTTGAAATAATTTACAATGGAATTTTAGGCCTCTGGGTGAAGGAGAATTGAATTCGTCACCAGCCTTCGTAACCTCATCTAACCGGGAAAGCATGTCAGTGGAAATGCAGTGTCTTTTAATGACTTTTGTAAGAGCTAGCTGTCAAAATGGGGATGAGGAGGAGAATATCTAATAACTCTTACGCTTTTAGCAACTGCAAACCCTAATTTAGCTTAGCTGCCTCTTTTACATAACCTAAGTAAGAAGATCTGTGTTATAATACGGTGTTAACGGCAACAATCAGTATGGCATACAGCCAATGGGTATGAGCTATATGATGTCATTGACATAGTTAAACTCATAAAAATATAAAGATGTCTTTGGCTTGGTCATGCTAAACGAATGAAAGAAGATGCTTTAGCTAGAAAGGTTTTTAAAGACGACCCCGAAGGCATGCGGAAAAAGAGACGACCTAAGCTCCGTTGGAAAAATCAGATCCACTCACATCTTGCTGATCTGAATATACGAAATTTGAGAAAAATTACAAAAGATCAAGGCGCTTGGAAATCATTCTCAACTCGACCAAAAACCTAAAAAGGGTGGGGAAAGCCACTCAAGAAGAAGAAGAATTAGTGCTAAATCAGTTAATTGATTAATATTTTTTAACAATTAAATAAATCTAATAATGGATTTTGAAAAAGTCAACAAAATTTATTCAAAACAATATTTGTGTGTTTTTTTTCAAATTATTGGATATTTTCGCCACTTAACTAAACAAATATATTCAAATTTACTTTAAGGTTAATTTTAGTTTTTAACACTTGCTCATACTTCCTAGACCAAATTATATCTACAAATTTCTTGCAAAAGTTTAAACTGAACTATTAGCAACTAATGAGCAGTTCATTGCCATTTAGGTAAATCTTGATTAATAATACGTACTTCACATGAAGCGTGTGAAAGTTTTTGCCAACCTATTGCGAATACATTAAAGAAATACGGTAAAATAAATATAAATTTAAAGGTTCTCGTATTTGTTAACAAAACTTAGCACCTTGTCAATGGATGGATGGCGAAAAGAAATGCAAATTACTTAAACTGTTAAACAATGACTCATTGATTGTTGCTACATTCTTACTTTAGAAACAAATAATGCTAAAACTATTAAAAGAAAAGAAAAAAAAGTTGGTCACAAAGAAGTAAATAAATAAAATTGAGAAAACTGTCTTTCCAGGTGTGCCAAATACAGTTAAAACACATTTGCATTTACACACAAACATACATTTCTTATAGGTATTAGGGACATAATTCAATTATTTATTATACAAAGGTATCGTTATTATGAACCTAACCATAATTGGAAGACTAATCAAAATGAATTCACGACTTCCAAAGAAAACCAAAATCCATTGTATGATTCAGAGAACAAAGAAAATTTAAATTTAATGCCCTAATTTAAGTATTCAATTCTTTACAATTTAAATATTATTTTTACCCAGCACTCACTTTAATGAAAAATAGAAATTTAAAAATTTTTTTAAAACATTTGAAATTCTATATGCAGCAATAGGGCTGGCAGGAAAAACTTAAAACATGCGTGTTGGCTGCCAGCTAAACATGCGCATGTGCAGGCAGCTGCCATCTGACACATCAACCAGTCATGGTTTGGTGTAGATTTCAAAAAAACAAACAAAAAAAAAGTTTGTTCATAGAAATAGTTCTATAACTTCAAATTGGTTTGCATAGGGAGTTTAAAATTAAACATTTTGTTACGTTGGCTTTTTGTTCGCCATGTCTGCCAGTCCATCTATTGTATTTGAATACTTGCATGCATTATTGTAATGGTTACGCTTGGTAAACTATTTTTCTAGAATTCGTTTTTTTTTGTTTTTATGCCTGATAAAAATTTGCTGAATTTTCTTTTTGTTACTGTTGTTATTGTTGTGGTTACTGTTGCTGCCTCTGTTTTACCTAATGCTGTTTTTAAACGTTTCCTGTTATTAATAATGTTTTTTTTTTGTAGCTGTTACAGAGTAATGTGCTTGTGCAAAATTCTATATTGCTTTTTGGAATGAGTATTGTCTGGTAGAACAAGTATTGTACTATTATATTTGAAAAAATATCTGATCAGTGAAGTCGTTTCTAAATAAATGAAGTCGGTCAAGAGCTGTCACCTCTTAAATTAAATGTAGTTTAGAAAACTATTTACTGATTAAGAAACTTTGTACATATATTTCTTTAAGGTCAAAAACTAAAGGACCTTAATTTTGCGGAACCAATATATATGGAGGTAGTTATGTTTACCGCGCAAGGGATTTCTATAGGAAGCAGGGTCAAAATTAAACTTCACATCACAGCACATGCGGCTAACAGCCTTATTCAGAAGTAATAATTCAATTCACCTTGGTTACAATTTGAATCAAATGGATGGTGATGCATTCTAACATCACCCAGGCATGGGTGAGAGGACACGGGACCAATGCGAGCAACTGTGTTGCCGATACACCTGCTAAGAATGGTGCAAAATTAGATTATGGGGCAATCAACCATTTCTGTAACATGACCTTCTTTTCCTATATAGCTCCGCGTGGACATATATGCCGAAGGAATCACAGATGCCCAATGGTCCAGCGAGCCTAGATTTGTAACCGACAGAAACCTGGCCGAGGATAGATCGGAAACATTCAAAGTGTCTTCTTGGTCTGGAAAAACTAAGAATAAGGGACACCGTATCCGCGGTTACCGGTCGCTGTCGAATTGGTACAAATGCCAGTAAATTGGGATTACCTTCCGACGACTTCTAAAGAAGCTATCAGAATGCAGAGGACACTGAAAATATACAGCACCTCTTGTGTTTCTGTCTGGCACTGAATGATTTTCGAGTCAGACATTTTTGTAACCACAGACTGGATAGCCTGTGTGCTGTAGCCAACATGGGCCTGTCCCGTCTGTCATCGTTTATCCGGGATAGCGTATGTTTTGAGCACAGGGTCCTCAGGGTCCACAGGCATCTATTTCCCACCATATGCATTAATTTTGATTTTTAACTGAATTTTTCTAGTCAAATATTTCTTTTTGGAAAAAACTTTTTTCTTCACCCAATATTTATTTATTTGATAATTCTTTTCATATTTTTTATATATTTGTTGGTACTTTGTTTATGGCTAAAGCACGATCATTTTACTTTTATTAACCTTTTTCCCGTATTTTGTAAATTTTCTTTGTCGACTTGCATTTGTGAATTTGTTTATATGGTCATGAGTATCATGATTAAATTTTAGGGCAACTGCAAATGTTTTTAATATTTTCGCATTCATTCAATAGGTTAACACATTTACATGCATATGCATGTTGATAAACATTAACATGTGTGTATGTGTGTGAGTAGTAAATTGTTAATGGCTTCGTAGTTTTTGTTAACTGTTTTATTATTGCAGCGAGAATAAAAAAGGAAGTTCAAACAACAAATGCATTAAAAAAAAGCTGACCCGTAAAATATGACCTCTTTAGTTTAGCTGAATCGAATACAAAAATAAAATAAAAAAATAAAACGTGCTTAAGTGTTCTTTGTGAAATGTGCTTTTCACGTAGAAAAAAACCCATTAAAAGTAGCAATAAATAATTGCCAAAACAAATATGGTATGAAATTACTAAGGAATCTATTAATTTTTACAAAAGGCAGTAAGGGAAAGCAGGAAATTGATATTAATGGAAAAAAATTAAGACAAAAGACCATAACGATCATTTGGAAATGAAACTGTATTGAAAAAACTGAATATTATTGAAACAAAAGAATTAAACTGACAAAAAATTAAACCAAATTAAATTTGAAGTTAAATATTTTTCTAAATTTTGTTTAACTGTAATTTTGGCTTTGCTCGAATAAATTTCAAAAAATTCTTAATAATTTTGCTGGCGGAAAGGGCCAGGTATCTGGGTATCATCCTGACCGGAAAGTTATCTTGGAGGGTAGATTCGAAGGAGAGCGTTAAAAGGGCTCCCAACACCTACTAGGCCTGTAGAAACTCAATAAGTTAAAACCGGGGGTTGCAACTGGATACGTTTAACTGGATTTACACATCCGTTGTAAAATAAATTCTTACGAACAGTAGTGTCGTATGGTGGAGAGCATTGGACAGAAACGACATAAGAAAGCTCTAATCAAAGGTCTAGAGATGTGCTGTACTAAGCATTACAGGCACCAGCAGTAGTACACTACTGTGGACCTGTTATGCGTGGATATCATTCTACATCTTCTTCCCATTGAAAAGTTTGTGGCAGGAACGGCGAAAAAGATGTTTTTTTAGGCCTAATAAGTGAGGAATGCTTAGGGCAAGGTCAGTTGGACTCGCCAGCATTAAGGGACGAGGATGGTGGACTTCTGCAGCAGTTAAATTTTACTGACTACAAGATCATGAACATTTACTTTGGGATCTTACTTCAGGTAGTGTTTCCATATAGGGAAGCATGGTAGGATTCCAAAAGGCTGTTTGATGGGTCTGAACCGGGCAACGAAGCTTGTGCTTATAAAATTTATGCGGAAGTAGAAATGTCATACAGACTTCCGGACGAGTGCAGCGTTTTTTTAAGGCTGAGATTCTATTAGTGACGAGGTCCGCAAAGCTGATAAAGACAACGCAAAGAGAAGAGGGGAAGTGGCAATATACGTTAATAGTCAGGAAGCGCTCAAGGCTCTATGGAACACATTATTTCAGGTCAAGACTTGTAGACGGCTGCAGTCGTGCTTTAAGAGCGATCGCAGTGATAGGCAGGGTTATACTCTTTGGGGTGCCGGCTCATTGTAATGTTTCCGGCAATGAGACTGCTAATGAATTGGTGAGCTGGTAAGGCTATCAAGAGGTTCCTATTATAGTGTTATATAGACTGAAGTCATGGACAAAGTGGATCAAGCCTAGAAGGCCAGGGATGATTGAAAGGCTCATTGTAATGTTTCCGACAATGAGACTGCTAATGAATTGGTGAGCTGGTAAGGCTATCAAGAGGTTCCTATTATAGTGTTATATAGACTGAAGTCATGGACAAAGTGGATCAAGCCTAGAAGGCCAGGGATGATTGAAAGGTATCTAGGCTTCTGTGGCTTTGACAGGAAAGAACGTTCTAAGGTGTCTGATTGGGACAAAAACAGGGCACCTCGATTTGAGATATAAGTTTGACTTGTAAAAAGAATTAGTCTCCGGACTTCTGCAGGGATGGGAAAAAGATAGATTTTTGAGAAGCTTATCTGCCACGACCCAAGGCTGCAGATCTGCCTACAGTGGTGGCTGAGGAAGAGCTTCTTAGATGGGCTTGGTGATGTATCTGGTTGTGGGCTGGGTTACATAAAAGGATTCGTCAAGGAGGTTGGTTGGCTTGAAAAATAGGCAGTATCTAAAAGATTTTGGGTGCTAGCGCGTAATTTGACAAACACTAAATTCTTGCTGAGTTTTCGCTGACAACGTCTTTGTTTTCTTTTCTTCGGGCAGATTCTCTTTTTTCTTACTGCTCTTTTAAAAACGACTTTAGTCACTTGGTTTTATCTTAAGGATAATCGTTATTTAAAAGATTTTTTAGAGCCATAATACTATGAATATCAAGTCGTATGGACTGCCTCTACAATGCGATTTTTACGTGTAAATTAAATCTTTAAGGCGTCTAAAGAGAAATTGTTTTCGAGAAAAACTCGCCTTAGAATTGGTTAAGGCAAAAATTTTAAATAACAAAAACTGCTCTATCTTTAACTTAAAAATACTTTGGTCTGGGGTGGTGACACACTCAACAAGAACTTTAAAAAAGTCAACGAAAATCTATTACTCAATCAACTTAAGGTTTGCTATAGAAGGCCCCTAATTACATTTTAATTACTTTCTTATTTTAGACTAAAATTTACCCTCATGTTCATAGTAAATTTATAACTTTGTAATGGATTTATTAAAGTTTTTTTTTTACAATTTTCTTTTTCTTTGTTTGATTTACGTTTGATAATGTTATTAGTCATAAATGGAAATAAGGGAAAAGGTTTAGCCGTATTTCAGCTCTGAGTATGCAAAATAACTAAAATCCTTATAATCAACCTTACACAATGGTCTTAAAAAAATAATTTATTAAGTTTTTTAAATGGTTTTAAATAAAGAAATTATTTTTTAAATCATTTACTTAAACAATATTTAAATTTGTTCTATTAATTAATGAAAGCAAAGCTAATAAAGTTATTATATTCTCAATAAAATATTTACATATAAAATTCCTAACACACAAAATTCTTAATATTGTATATCGTAAAATATGCTTTCGAAAATAAATGCAATTTTATTGCCTAAAGTGTTAATAATTATTGTTTAAAATTCAACAATAAATTTATTTTCTATAGAAGCAGATGAATAGTAAAAATAACTTATTTTATTTTCAAATATTTACATAAACATTTTAATATATTCATAAAGTTTTACACAAAAAACATTAATTATAGTTTTCAAGAATGCAATTAGTTTGTTCTTCTAAAATGCATTTGTGTGTTTGTCTGTAAATGCTCTACAAAACTCATTGTGTGCCATGCGTGTCCATAGAGGAAGTGTTTCACAATTGTGGTAAAAACCATTGCATGTCAACCACAATCTGCCACAACTAAACAATGCAACAACTCTAAGCTTTTCATGTTTTTATATTGACCTCGACCTTTGCAAAGAGCTTGAGTTTTTATATTAAATGAAAAAAAAATAAAATATGAAACAAAAAGTACACATTAGTGCTTAGAATTTCCGGCATAAATGTATGAAAGAGTAGATTAAACTAAAGTAATAGAACCACCACGAAAACTAAAACAAACGTTAAAATTGTTTTAGAAATTTTAGTTTAGTTTTTTAAGTAAAAACTAATGAGAAAAATATTTTGCTATTAAATGAAAATAAATAATTCTAGCGAGTTTTATGAAAAAAAAAACTATTGATTTTTAGAGTAATTTTGTGGTAAAGAAAGTCATAAGTCAAAAAATTTAAATATATATTTAGTTATTAAGCTCACATTTGTAATAATTATTGTAGGTTTATTTAGGGCTAATCTGACATGTGTATATGGAATAATCGTCAAATAGGCTCTTTATAAACCTTTTATAACTATTATGAATACGAGCGTTAGTTTTCGGCCTAACTATACTCTGATAATGCAATCATGAAGTCTAAAGCATTAAATACATTCCTCGTTACAGGCTACCAAACATAACCAGTCAAAGATGGAATACACGTGTGCTTATGAGAATAATTTTTTTAGTGGCTACAAGGCAACACGACTACGAGTTGCTGTCAATGATAATTTTGTGGCGTGGTCGAAATTAAACTAATTTCTATTTTTGTACGCAACAGTTGACATATTAGCGCTGCCAATACGGTAAGATGCAAAAAATATAGCTTAAACAGTACAAAAAGACTTTAGGTGGCACCACAGAAAGTCATATTGCTTATATGTTTATTTTGTAGTGGTAGTCTAGTAAATATTTCAGTAGCAGCCACACGGACACAAATGTAGCAAGCAACTTTTGTGTTTTTGTGTCCCTGTGTTCTTGTAGCTTGAATGTGTTTAACGCATTACACGTAGAAAAGGCGATTAAGCCAAAAATATTTTCGAAATATTGATAAAAAACTTTCCCTAAATCAACTGACAAATTAGCAAAAACTCTTGAATACATATGTAATGCGGTTGTGTTCTAGGCCTTTAGAGAGAAGAATGAAATAATTTGTATAGCCTTCACATAAGTGACAAGGGTAAATATAAGTTTATCATTCCGTTTGTAATTTCTTTATTATCCATCTGCGGCCCCATTAGGTATTAACATACTTTCTTGGTCCTTATAGATATAGAAGTCGATTTAGCAGTGCTAGTCTGTCTATATGTCCGTATTATAGTTAAAATTAAATTTGTGAAGTTCTCCGACTTCACATAGACCCGTAGGTCGAATCAAACTATCAAAAATATCCACAAGAAAGTCCCTATTGTAGCCCAGCAAAATCGCCTAATAACTGACCGAGATATAAGCCAGCAACCACAACTTACTTCGTTGATTTCTCTAAAATTTTTACGTCAAAAACTTTACAACGGTACTGGAGTTGCCTCTACATGGGTGCAATGTATAGCTCCCATTAATTTTTCTTTGCCTTCAAAATCGCTACCGCAGCTTCCAGGGTAACCCTACCAAGGTCAAATATTAGACAGACCCCAATTAATTATTCCCTTCAGACATTTCTGTGAAATAAAGTTTTTGCTATCACCAGCTCCTAACAGGGCTGCTCCCAAATATATTCCCAGAACAAACTTAGCCCCTATCTCCATCACCCAAGGGGTCGCTTAAAAAATATACAAAAATTATGTAAAAAAGCCCATAACTTCCACAGAGTAGGCCTTAGAAAAGTAAAATATACCACCGACCCCCATTAGCTTCCCCTCATAAACATATTCTTAAACATAATTTCCCCCTATCACCATCGCCTAAGGGGGATCCTATACAAAGTTTGGAAGATTTTAATAAATTCTCTCTCTCCCTTTAACTTGCATTTTTTTTAAATTATATGAACCACACTGTTGATAGCTTAAACACTATTATAATCTTAAAATATTTCTCGATGCGAAAACTTTTAGTAAGTTATAGAAACGAGGTACTGGAATGCGTCCAAGATTAAGGTATCTGCCACGTTGGCCTACGCCCACAGTACTTTTAACACAGGATGAATTGAAGGCGTGAACAATCCAACGAGGATGGAAGTTTGCAAACTTGGCAAGCTACCACTCATTAGTACATGTTTGAAGACACACATTTGGGTTTGACTTTTTTCCTAAGCGAAAACCAGAGCCCATCTTACGCTCCTTCCGTTTTGCATGTCACAGCCCTAGTTGCAATATAACTCGACATCGATAAGAAGTTCTCCCCGCACCATAACTTGAACGTAAACCACAAATACTATATTGATTCACAAAGACGCCTGACTGTTGACAGGTTAGGATCGATGTTTAAGGGACTAATGATACCTGCAGTACCAAAATTTAACCTCAGATGAGGCCTCGCAATTGAAGCTGCTAACAATTAAACTCCTCATAATTGAGGAACTGGTTGTCCTCTGTAGCCATAACTTCTTACAATTTTGACAAAGTCCGACACTGATCACCCTAAGAACAAGATGCAACAACAAAATTGTAGACAAAAATGAAAAAAACATTGAACAACCGCCCTCCTGGGCGATGCCTGGGCACATAGTGCGGCACCAGTATGGGCAATCAGAAAAAATATTTAAACATGCACCTGCGAATAATTGGTACCCTTCCGGGCAGCCCAGAAGCAAAAAGAAGATCTTATCGTCTTTCCTTAGTGGTCGTCAATGACAGCAAACAGCAGTAAGGATAGCAGCAGCAGATAAGCAAAGCCGTCAGCGGCAAGGTAGTAATGGTAGTGGCAGTAAGCTGTATAATGTCAGACAACACGCTTTATGGTTTTAACTCCTCCTTATTCTCTCATGTCTGTTTGTAACGACTAAAAAATGTTTGTCTGAAATTCACCTCTAAGTATACGGATCGACTCGGAATCACTTCCTGAATCGATTAAGTTATGCATGTCCGTCCGTCCGGCTTAGTGTCTGTGTATTTTTGTAATCAAAGTACAGGTCGCAATTTTAAAGATATTTTGATTTGACACAGATGAGTTTTATGGCACTGGCACGAAGCATATTATTTCTGGTGATGATCGGTTTGCATATGTCTTAGTTTTTGTCACTGATTAGTTAACCGAGCAAAAATATTGTCGGAACATTATCCTACATAAAATCCATTCAAATGCCCTCCCGGAAAAGGCATTTTTGGTTATAACTGACTCGAATACTTCTTTATTTGAAAAAATTTTTCATACATATTTTGATTTGAGTCACTAAAGCACAGACCGCACTTAAGACTTTCAAGTACAATTTTAAATAATAGATTTCAGAATGTGTTTTTTTTCTATGTAAGGATGTCAGTAACATCCTAATGTTTTTTTTTTTTGCTTCTTTCACCTTAATTCCATTTAATGAAAATGCAAAAAATAAAACGTTAAAGCAAACCCATCACTATGGGTGGCACGAAATCAAATCACAAAAAAGGAAAGCTATTCATCCTGAAAACAACAAAAAAGTATTTTGAAGAATTTATCTGCATAAAATATCCTTTTTATAACACACTCAAGTTTGGTTTCTTTTGTTTTTATATTTAAATCTGTGTGTATGTGGTGATATAAAATTTCAAATTATTTTTTTTAAGATGTAAATGATGCTGATGATTTTATTTTTAATAAAAAACAAGAAGTTTTGTTGTAGGAAAAAAATATTTAAATAAATTCATTATTTTGCAAACCTAATGAATAAAGAAAAATATTTTTAAGGAGAGGTTTTAGAGAAAATTAAAACCAAAGAACATATTTGAAATTTTATAATCTATCATAGGTTTAGGGCTTTGAATTAAAATGACTTTGTACTTAAATTAAAAAAGATATTTTTTATGTATGTATATGTAAGCAACTTTATATGTGAACATTAAGAGGATTTTAGAAAATAAATATCCTTTTAGTATTATTAAAAATATTTACGTTGTAGACATTATTTTTTTCTTACTTTTTATTCAAAAATATTTAGATTTAAAGTATTTCAGCAGACTTACCTGAAAATAAAAAAAATATTTTTTTAAAATTAAAATTTTGTTAAAACAAAAACCACATGCAATTTTTAAACATGTATATCACTACCCTTAAGCTTGAATTTCTTTCCTTTTTAATGCAAGATTTCACAAAAATTTGGCAAAAAATCTATATTCAAGTCTATGCCTTTGAGCTTTAATAAATTTTCGTATTTAAAACAGACTTCTGTTTCTTTAACTCTCCCGCGACAATTTTTTTTAAAAGGCGACCCATTTTATTTCTACTCAAAGTTCATTTGCTAACAGTCATGTTTAAAATTCAATTAATTTTTTGTTTTACCTTCGTTGTAAAAAAAACAATGTTTTTGGCAGCATTAAGTAGTACAGTAGAACCTTGTAATGAAAAAAATTAAAATAAAAAGTCATGGTAGAAGTTTTATAAGCTAAAAAATTTTTAAATGGTAAAGGGAAAGAAAACACAGAAGTAATTTAAATAAATTGTAGTAACAAAGTTCAGCCAACCACCCTAATATGCCATTTCATTTGTTTTTCTTTATTCGTTTATGTTTATTTTTTACTTTACAAAAACGCTTACAAACAAAAGCCGCAAATAGAAAAAAACATTCTGCTAGACCAGACTGAAAGTTTTTAGTCTATTTTGTTTAGAATCGCTTACTTTAAATTCTTTTGAAAGGATGCTAAGGACATTGGCTTAAGTTTGTATTAAAAGGTATTAAGAGATTAAGAAACAAAAAGTATTTCTCCTGGAAATGTTTTTTTTTTCTAAAAATAAAATTGTTTTAAACAGCTTACCATATGGCTTTTGTGACTTTTTATAATTCAAATATATTTAAATTTTTGTTTTCTTTTTTTAAATACTGAGACAGGTGCAAGGAAATATTTAAAAATATCAATGTTACAGTGACAGTGACTAAACAGTATTTAGAAATAACATATAGAAATTTGGCATTAGCAATTAATCCGACTACTTTGTTATCCCGCTTTTGAATATATTTTTAAAAGAGAACACTGATTGCGAAAGAGTACCAGGTGTATAAAATGTAGCAAAATTAAGTAAATAAAAACGATTTTTGTCCAGCAAGTCGACTTCGGAACTTTACCTGTGTCAAAAGCACTCATTTTTATAGTTCTAGACTCATAATCTTAAAAGAGGCCTTTAAGTAACAAAAATTTTAAAAAGTACCTTTTGTTTTGCTCTTGCACCTATAACCTCTACATGGGTTAATAGATAAAAAGATAAATTACTAAAAATTAAAAAAACTTTTTTAAATTCATAATCGTAAAAATGAACAACAAGTACGAGGAATGTCCAAAAAGGACGTTAAATCACTTAGTTGACTTCCGACCTGTATATGGGTCAATTAACCCTTACTTTTACATGTCTAGACTTACATTCTCAGAAAATGCAAACATTTTTTTGTGTAAAACGTAATTTTGGTTTACTTAGTGGACTTATGATCTTTATATTGGTCAATAGCTCTTAAGTTCATATTGCGTTTTCATTTTCGTGAAAGTGATTTGAAATCACAAGAAACACAAAAAACGTTTTTAATTTTTGTGATTTTAAAGCAACCAGCTAAATGCCTGCCGACTACGAATTGCTTGGTTATATTTTCAATAACCTTATTTTGAGTATTGAAATAAAATAATTAAATAAATAGCTTAAAATCTGATTTGTTATTTTAAAATCACTAGTGATGTGTTTCTTATTTAAATTAATCCTTTTCTTGGAAGTTCCCGTTTTTATCTCTCACTTTCCCGGGGGGATTTTGCGGGAATCCCGGGATTCACAAAACTGTGTACTACAAGTTAAATTGTATTTTAATTTAAATTATTTTATTTATTTTATTTTTATTTTTCTTTTTATGTATTTAAATTGGATATTTGCTTTATAAAGACTTTCCCGCTTGTGTTATTCTCCAGTAGGCTGCATCCTAAAGCCTAAAGTTTTGTCATCATGGAAAAACTTTGTCTGCTGGGGTTTGTTATTATTGCAATATTATTTTCAATATTTATAATTTATAATATTTTTGTTAATTAATAATGTAACTAAACTTTGATGCCAATTATTATTTAAAATCAAAAACTTTTTATTTATTTTTATTTTAGCAATTATTTTATATGTATAAGTGTTTATTAAATACTTTAGTTCTGTTTCTATTACTTTAATGTCAAAAATTTATAGATTTGACCGATGAACAATTTATTTATTATAGAGAAAAATATATATTAAAGCTTAACAAAAAAAACAATTAATCTACATTGTATTAATGTGTATATAGGGCCTTTGGTTTCATAAAATTAGAGAACCAAAGGACCCAATTAACAAGGTTTTTTAAATATTTAAAAATTTTATTTTATTTTGCAAGGATTCAATTTCTCACACCTTTTAAAAAAAAAATTGGTGAAAATCATGCTGATCGAAACTTAAAGCTTAAAACTGTTTTTGGCTTTTTCTGTAAAATTTCCAAAATGTTAGAAAGGGCCGTTTACATTTAAGCTAACGATATGTACATTAGGGTTTCCCATTTTTTCAACTAAAATTTCAAAATTACTTGGGACATCTGGGCATCCTCTATCTTTTGTAGTGACACAACTAGTATGTATGCAAAGTTTGAAGATAAAATTCTAATAAGGAGACAGTGCTCAAACCAAAATAACATCAATAACAAAATTAAGACAACGGGGTTATTTTGGAAAGATTGAATCAGTTAAATAGTAAAAACATGATAAATAATATAAAAGGAACTGTTTAAAATTAATAAGTAAAATTGAAAAACTGGTTCAGGTTTTGTCGTTTTGTTAGGAAAATATAAGCGTCGAGCACTGCTTTTTGCCCCCCGTAGGGCACTGATATTTTTGTACTACACAGAAAGAAAAAACATATTCTAAAATCAAGAATTTAATTTTTGAATTTATCCAAATTCGTTCGTGAAATTTTTAAGAACAATCCGTACTTCGATTTTCTTAAATTAGGCCTATTTGGATTGCCTAAACAAATTATATCGGTGGCCAAGCACTGATACTGCAGTGCACAAAGTCCCCGGTTCGAATCTTAGCTAAGGTAGGATCAAAAATTTAAGTTTTGAAATAAGTTTTTAGTTTGGCTTAAGCTCATATAATTTGATATTGATATTTTTCCGTTATTGTTGAAATAAACTTTTATTTAAAAAAAAGCAGGTTTTTCTACCACTACGAGCCGAGTAAAATTCATTTTCGAAAGCAGCTACGCAATTTCATCATCAGTATTCTTTGAACGGTAGTAGTGTCTTTTGGCTGTAAACATCATCTATTTAACTTACATGTAACAGAGAAAGGAAAACGGAATATGTATTTTCCTTCTGTTTTATTTTGTTAGTTAGGACAAAGTTTACTTTTCCATATACACTATGCTTTTTTGTATTACATATTTTTAAATTATAAATTTTTGTAAAGCTCTAAAAGCCAAAAAATTACATTTCATCTTGTTTATGACTAAATTAATCCTTTTTAGCTTATATCAAGTACAGTTTCAAACTTAAATCAATCCTTGTTTGGCTTAAATGTGGCTGAAAGTAAGAAATTTTTACTAGAAAAATCGTACCTTGTTTAACCCTAGAGTACGAACCATATTTTTTGTACGTTGTAACGAATGATCGTCGATTCGACGATGTATTATTTAACTGCCTATAACTATGGCTTAAAACCAAATACACTTTCTCAATAAATGTAATTAATCAGTTTGGCTCCTTATAAGTCTATATAAAGAACTCGTTTAGTTTAATTCATATAAGAAAACAATTTATTTAATATTTGTTATACTTCATTGTATGTTGCACATATTTTGGAGATCATAAAAAAAGGAACGAAAAATTATAGTAAGCAAAACTAAAAAATCAAAAAAAGAGTAAAAACTCAAAAAACACATTCTATACTTTAAAAAAAATAGTAAACAAAAAGTTTTAAATATCACTTTGAGCAAGAGTCACAAAGCTCAACTTTGTGCTCTCCGCAGATTGGTTTTTCGCATTTATCACACTTTGACTTTGTCATCCGGCGTTTTTGGTAAGGGCATGATCTACACATACTTCGTTTGTTTTCTTTTTTGTCTTTTATAGTCAGTTGGTCATTGTTGTCGCTATTTTTTGGAGTAACAATATTTGAAATATGTGCTCTTGTTTTGCTTATCAACGTTGGCACGTTATACACGTTAGTACTAACCTTCGACGATTCGACGAGTACAAAACAAAAAAAAGCAATGTTCCAGCAAAGCGTATTAAAAAACATTACTACTTACAGCAAATGTATATCACCTAGTAACAGCACACAAAATTTGAGAGTGTTACACATGCTCATTTAAAAGTAAGTTAGAAAAATGTGAGCGGTACTCGTCGAATCGTCGATCATTCGTACTCTAGGGTTAAGAAATTTCGTACTTGGTTTAAGAAAAACAGCACCACCGTACTTTTGTCACCGCTACGGTTTTTGTATGCATACTACTGTTAACTACGGTAAAAAAACTAGTGTGTGCCTAGGTGTATAAAATGAATTTGAAATTTTGCGCTACCCTATTCACATGCTATTAGTGTACATCTCTATATTGACAAAAAAAACTGTGTTTTAGTATTATTACAACCCGTATTTATTTTTCTAGTGTGTAGAAGAGGATTTCCCAAAAAAAGAAGAAGCAGAAAGCATTTAAAATAAAGACAGAAGGCATTTTATTAAATATCTTTTATATCCTTTGTTCACAAACATACATAAATATGTAGAAAAATACAAATGAAAATATTTTTTTAAACATGTAAAAATAATTTCACCGATATGTATGCATATGATTGTTGATGTGAAATAAGATTTATTTATATATTTGGATTTTTCCATTATACATACGTAAATAATATTTAACATATAAAAAATAATATGTTATTTAATATGCGAACCACATAGAGGCTCCAAACCCATATCTCATAAGGCAGTGTTTTTTTTTAACACAAATAATATGTGGATGCTGCGCCATCTTTTCATAATACGATTTAATAAAAAACTTGACTAAAATAACAAATGACTTAAACACAACTCACGTTTTACTATATGTGTAAAGAAAAACACTATTAACATTTCTACGTAATAACTATTTATCTTAGTTAAAAAAATATTTAAATCTTATTTTTTTATAAATATAATCGAATAATTTAAACCAAAAGGAATTTAGAGATTTATAAAAAAATTTTTAAAACTATTCTAAACAAAGTAATGGAAATTTCTTATTTTCCCTTAGACAGCTTTTATTCGTTGCCTTTGCCCTTTAAAATTATTAAATATATTTATATCATCACTACAAAGTCTCCAATAAATTCATTTAACTCAATGGGACATTTGTGTTTAAAATTGCTACAAAAATCGATTAAAGCAACAACAAATAAGCCTATTGTAAACCTTAACGTGACACATTTTCACATCAAATAAAAAATCTAATTTCAAATCCTTCACACATTCATTTGAAATAACAAAGAAATGATTCTATATACATATCTTATACTTACAATTAATTCAAATCACGTTTCAGATAATCTTTATTTTCTTTCACATCTCTAGCAATTTTTTATCCACATGTCGCTTACTAAATACAACAAACGCACAACTCAAAAAACATAATATTTTGAAAAAGAATTAAAATTGTTTTTGTAAAAATTAAAAACGGAAATAAAACTTTGTGCGATGGCCAGAAAATTTCGTTTTATTTTCTTTATTATGAAAATTATTTGAGAAAAATTTCGTATTGAAACCAGCAGGATTTAACAGATAATGATTCCTTTAGGAGAGAGTAAGGGACCGCTGTTTGGTGATTACTATGTTAATTGGATGATATCCAAGCAATTAAGTAGGATAATTTCCATTTAAAAAGTTCTGAGCAATTTAATTTCAATTTCATTATCTCTTTATATCTTATGCCGTTAAATCATTATTCCGAAGGGCTGGGCTTATATGCGACTTTTAATAAATTATCGACCAATCACAATAAAGCCTTTATCGCGTCAAAAATTTTTCGGCATATAGTAATATTTTAGGCATTTATCTGTAAATGTAAAAGAGTAGCGTTGATGTAATGATTTATTATCATATGGAAGGATTTCGTAAAGCTGGAGACGCAGACTTTGAACTGCGAGTGTCTTTCTTGATGTATAGGTCTATTAAGCCTGGACTTAAAAAATTCGGGATCTTAGGTCATATACGCAATAAAAACAAAATTAAAAAAGTATTCCACTTAAAAATAGTCAGATGCAATTACGAAAGTCTGTCGCTAAGGGGTAAAAATGGTAAAAATTACATTTAGGTTTTTTACGATATTTTTTTGAAACCACTAAACTGGTAAGCAGATATAGTTTATTTGAAGCCCGTTCGTTTAACTGGTCCAAAAAAAATAGCCACATTTTTGGCACTTTTAGGGTAAAAAAGGAAAAAAAATATTTTGATACTTTTTGCGTATATCTTGTAACTTCGAAACTATTAAAGAAATAAGCATAATTCAAACCATCTTCGAAAGCTCTTAAAAAAAATCTGAATATATTTTTGGTCCTTTGTCTTGTATTTTATAATAAAATTGGCCTACAAATATCGGTGCTTTTCCCACATTTTTATAATGTTGTCGAACGTTTGAAGATTACATATAAGTCTAATGATTTTGAATTCAAACCAAATGAGGACGAAAGTCAACTTAGGTTTTGTCGAGATTATGAGAAAAAAAATAATATTAGGGGTTTTGGCTCTTATTGAAGCCGCACTTGAACTGAGTAAAATATTTTGAGGTTATATTTCGAGAAATATGAGAATTAAGGTTTGAAGTAAGAAGCCAGCTAAGTGGGCAAAAGGTATTTTTTCACATTCATTTTAGAACTTTTTTTAATGTTTTTAGGTTATGATTCTATAATTATGAAATCAAGGACTGCTTTTACTTTCTTTGCAGTTTTTGAAATTATGTCTCTATATATATGAAATATTGACCTAGACAGAGTTCAAAAGTCAAATAAGTGGGCAGAAAGTAGCAATTTTTTAATTTTTAATATTTTTTTAATTATTCTGGGATTATGAGTCAAAAAATATGAAATATAAGACTATTGGCCCAGACTAAGGTCAGATGGGCAAAAATTACTTTTTCCCATTTTTTTTAATTAAGCCGTACCGGCTTAAATGGTACGGTAAGTAAAGATTTTCTTAAACCAAGTTAAGGTTTTCTTAAAACCAGTTTGATTTATCTAGTAAGAATTTTTTAATTTTAGCCCCATTTAAGCCAAAAAAAAGCATTAATTTCAGTTCGAAACCGTAAAAAAAGGGATTTATCTAATAACTAATGGTGTTTTCTTTTCTGAGCATAAATGTTGCCATTTTATTTTGTAACACTTTTTTAAAACTACCTAAACCTTTGAAAAGTGGTACATTTTCAGTGACTACAACAGAACAAACAATCACTATATTTTTAGATGAGACCTCGTTTTTTAGTTCCATTTTATGATTTCTTTACAGAAATAAAATTTTTTTATTCAACGTCAAAAAACTGATAGCAAAAAAATAGATCTTCTTCTTTTTAAAAAGGCAGTGAGTAACCCTTTGATTATTTTAGGGGCAAAAATGTAGCATTTTTTCATTTTTTTAGGGCAACATTACCAGAAAAGAACTTACAACTCTGTAGCAATGCTGCCTTGCTTTTCAGAAAAGAACAGAAATGAGTGCATAGGGCAGAATAAAGGCAGCATTTCTGCCAGAAAAGAAAACGCCATAAAAGTAATTTTGTTGGCATAGGGAGCTTTTTTTAAGAAGAAGTATTCTTTAATATTTTTTTTATTTTATACATATTTATTACTTGAAAATTTTTTAAAGGTATTTGCGTAGCTGGGATTGGAACTTGGGATTTTCGAACTGCAATACTAGCTACCGTTTAGACCACAGACACTTTGCTTTTTAATGTAAAACAAGTAAGAGCGCTATATTCGGCTGTGCCGAATCTTATATACCCTTCACATTGACCTTTCGCAATCCCAAACTTTTTTTTCTTTGTAACCATTTTTTTACTTATGAAATATTTCTAATTTTTAAATTGGGGGCGGTGTCATTTTTCAACGCTCCACGGGTGACTGGGAAGTTGTAGGGGTTTTTATCCTAATTTTTACAAATTTTGTATGGCAACCCCCTTAGGGCGTTGAGATAAGTATGTTCTAGGAATATATTTGGGAGGGCAAACTAATGGGGGTCGGTCGTACACTTTATTGCTCTAAGGCCAACTGTGAAGAAGTTGTGGGCATTTTATCAATTTTGTAAATTTTGCATGGCAACCCCCTTAGGGCGTGGAGATAGGTGGTAAGTATGTTCTAGGAATATGTTTGGGAGAAGAAATTAATTTGGGTCGGTCGTACACTTTATTGCTCTAAGGCCAACTCTGAAGAAGTTGTGGGCATTTTATCATTTTTGTAAATTTTGTATGGCAACCCCCTTAGGGCGTGGAGATAGGTGGTAAGTATGTTCTAGGAATATGTTTGGGAGAAGAAATTAATGGGGGTCGGTTGTACACTTTATTGCTCTAAGGCCAACTCTGAAGAAGTTGTGGGCGTTTTCAAATCATTTTTGTAAATTTTGTATGGCAACCCCCTTAGGGCGTGGAGATAGGTGGTAAGTATGTTCTAGGAATATGTTTGGGAGAAGAAATTAATGGGGGTCTGTGATACATTTTTTTCCTCTACGGGCGAGTCCGGGGAAGTTATAGCGGTTTTTACCTTATTTTTTTAAAATTTTGTATGGCAACCATGTCAGGGGCTAGAGATAGAGGGTAAGTATGTTCCACAAATATGTTTGGATGGAAAAAATAATTCGGGTCGGTCTTACATTTTAACTTTGTAGGAGCACCCTGGAAGCCGTAGGAGCGATTTTAAAAATATTTAAATTAAGCTTTGTATGGCAACCCTGTTATATGTATGAACACTAATCCTAATAAAATTTTTGTTTTGGGTGTTTTTCAATAATATAGACATGACTGATTCTGTTTTTTTCTTTTTTGTTGTTTTTTTATTATTACATGTAAAAGTATGTTCTTTCTTGTTGTTGTAGACTCAAAAAACCGAGGTAGTCGTGGTTTTTTGCTTATATCTCGGTTATTTATTGAGCGATTTTGCTGAATTTCAATACCGATTTTCTCGCGACTATCTGTGACAGTTTGATACCACATTCGGGTCTATGCGATATAGGGAGGCTTTAGAAAGTTGATTTCAACCATAACACGGACAGACGGACAGACGGACATCGCTAAATCGGTTTCCCTATCTATAAGGATCCAGAATATATATACTTTATGGGGTCCCAAATGGATAATAAAGGAATTACAAACGGAATGACAAACTTATATATACCCTTATCACTTACATATGTGAAGGGTATAAATATATATATGTATATATATAAAACAACAATTTTTTTCTGATTGATTTCTTTGTGTAATCCCGATAAAACTTGATTTAGAAAAATCTAAGAATGAATTGAACTTAAAAATTCCCATCACGATTTTGAATAAAATCAAGAATAACATTTTTGATATTAAAACGAATTTTTTCTTTCTGTGTACATTATTTATTTTCTGGGATTATGAGCCTAGAAATATGAAATTGAGGGCTATTGACCAAGATTAAGGTCGAAAGTTAATTAAGTGGACAAAAAGTTATTTTTTCACATTTTTAAGTAGTTTTCGAATAACTTAGGACTATAATCCAAGAAATAAGAAATTAAGGACTAATGAGCCAGATTAAAGTTAAAAGTCTATTAAGTAGGAAGCAAAAATTGTTAACACTGTTGGTACTTTTTAAATTTTTTGAGTTTTTCTGAAATTTTAGGTAAAATATAAAAACTTTAGAATTGTTGATCCCGACTAAGACCAAAAGTAAATCAAAAGTAATTGTTTGACATTTTTGGTGCTTTCAACATCTTTTGAAAAAGAGAACAATAATCACCCTTCTTTTTTTATATTACCTTTACAAATTTACTTTTTAATGCTCAACGTACGTACTCCTTTGCATAAAGTACTTTTCTTGAAAAAAAAAATTTAAACTGCGCCAACAAACTAAGGGGTTGATTCCGAGAAGTCAGTAAGGCCAATTTCGACAGGAAATTTCTTTTGGGATTATATAAAATAAAAAACTGACTTTTATTCATTTCAAAAATGCAATCTGCTATTAAGTAAACAATTAATTAGTTGGACAGTGGTCGGACCGAGTGATATATAAACCACTAATAGCATTTCGTATTAGGTACTTATTGAAATAATTTAATTTTTTTTTTGTTTTAAATATGACTAGTGCTAAAGTAGTGGCTGCTGGAGACATGCATCGAGGAAAAAACACATTTTTGAATTGTATTGCTTTTTAATTTAATGCGCGATATGTTTAAGAGCATCTTGTTGCGATTCTTACTCTTGGGTAACGTGACTCATGGAAAACAAATTTAATTGTCTTATTTATCATTATAAATTAAAAACGCAAATAAATGGAAAAAAAACTCCCAACAACAAAGCGGAAAAAAATCTAAACAAAATTTTTTACATTTTTATTTAACAATAAAAAAAAATTAATAAGAAAAACTAACTAAATTCGTGCAAAACCTTATTTGAAATTTTACGACTAACGGAGCTTTTATGTTATTTTGTTGTACATTTAAATGTTTCAAACGACAACAAAACAAGAAGCATAAGCACAAAGTCAAGAATCACAACAACAACAAATCATAATATGCGGAAAAACTAAACAAAAAGTTTTTCTTTTTAGTGTTTCTAATATGGAAATGTGTCACAGAGCAAAGGAATAATACATACGATGTTTGTACAGTGGGCTCAAAATTTAAGGTTTTAAGATTTCAAATCATAATAAACTTACAAAAATTATTATAAATATGGATCTAAATGTAAATTGAAAATGATTGTACTCAGTCTATATATATATTTAATTTTATAAACAAAATTAAACAAAAAGTTTTTCGTAATTAATATTTGTCATTTTGGGTTTGAAAACACACACAATCAGTGCGAATTTCGGAATTCGTCTTGCATAATGAGTTTTTTTTGACAAATTTTTATCTAACTCTTATGCCAACGAGTGACGAATAATTTAATACAGAGTAAAACCATTATTTTATATATATTAGTGTCCTAAAATATTCTATTTTTGATGATAAATGTTCTCAACGAAGATTTTGTCGTTCGTCCCAATTGTGCTAGTGGCAGAACAACGAAACTTCAAAATTAATGAAAGTCATAATTTAGTTATTAAAGTTAAATTTTTTTAGGTCGTCAAGCATGTGTATAAGCAACTTTTATTTTCTACTTTTTTAATATTTTATGAACAATGTTAAAAATCTCTAACGGAAGTTACTAATAGATTACCACAGTGTGATATGAACTAATACAGCCCTTAAAACGAACAGTTAAAATAAATGTTGTAAGTTAGTCATTAAAAAAAAGCATTAGTTTTTTCCGCTTGGCTGAATTAAACTTAAATTTATTATTTTTAATTACAATGAAATTCATTATAAATTTTGTGTTTTACAAGAGTTCACGTAATCATAAATATTAAAACCAGACAAACACCCTCTTTTTGACCAAAAATATTACGTGTTAGAAATGAAAAAATTAATCAAAAATAATAAATTATTTTGTTGAGTTTTAAGAGAAAAATTTTTAAAATAATTAATATTTGAATGAGTATTTTCAATGACCCACTGTGACACTGTGTGTCTTTAACTATCGCATGTATTTGTGGTTAAACGAACATGTGCCACACATGCATAAATCATAATTTTCCTACTAATTTAGTTTAAGAATCAAGACAAATTTCTAACTACATATTATGTTTTAACGCCCAAAATAAAACAAATTAAAGGAAAATTAATGCGCTTTATTTCTCATCAAACACAAATTATTCGAAGGCTTTCAGCCAAGGCATATCCATACAAGGTGGCCGCAAGAAAAAAAAATTAAGAGAGTCGTTCTCTTACTCTTTATTTTTTTATATGGAGTGTGGCACTAAACTTTAAATTATATTTCATTTTTAGTGACAAACTTCAGATAAAAAAATTTAAGAAGCAAGAGAACGGATCTCTTAATTTTTTTCTTGCGGCCACTTTTTATGAATATGCCTTGCTTTCAGCCAAAAAGCAAAGGTAAATTTTTATTCTTTTTTTTATTCTTTTTGACCCCTAGAAAAAGTTAATGAGTTTTGCTTTAAAGACAAAAATAAATAAGTAAATCTCATTAGCCGGCCGTTATGTGTAAAGTAAATATTAAAAGAGAATTAAAAAAAATCAAATACCAACCTACTTCACTGCAAATTCAACTATTTTTAGATAGAAATTAACGCGTTACTTCGTAGAAACAGTCTTAAAACAAGTGCTTAAAGAAAATATATTAAAAAGAAATAAAATTTTTTTAACTTCATCTGCAGTTTGAATGAAAAACTCTATTATTTAAAAATGCAACAATGTAACAAAAATATGAAAAAAATCGTTTTAAATTACCTAAATTTTATACTCATAGGATTAAAATCTCAAAAACATATAAAAAATCACCAGAAACGAGAAGCGTTTTTTGCCTTTTAGTTGACTCATAGCCTCAATCTGGGTGCTTCAAACACAGGATCATTACAAACGTCGACCAGCGTCGCCAAATGTAACACTTCCTCAACTAGCCAAATTACCAATTTGAAGATAAACATTTGGATATGACTTCCCCCTGGGTCTCGGCAACCAGTTGCACTGCCACTTCACCCTGAGCATAAAATACCCATGCGTAGTCAAACTATAACAAAAGTTCTAGAAGCTTATTAGGCCCGTGAAACCAAAACTAAGCCACTGGTCAGGCACCATAGCAAAATCTAATACCAGCAAAACTCCAAAAAGTTTAAGAACTACTTCCAGTTTTGACAAAACCCGGAACTGGTCACCTTAGGATCGACATGCAGCAAAAAAAAATGCAAACAAGGGCACACAGCATTCAACAGCCGCTCTCACGAGTAATGCTTTGACCATATGGTTTGGCACCGGCAAGGACAATCACGAACCTCAATGGGTACCCTCACTGGTGACCTAACTCTTATTTTAGAGAAACCCATCAGAAACAACAAGAACTTATCATCCCTACAAGGGATTTACGGATTTACGTTAGCCTCAAACGGGGTCAAGAGATTTCAAATTTATTTTCATAGTCTAAGAATCTCAAAAAAATCAAAAAATGCACCAAAAATATACACAAAGTACTTTTTAGCCGTCTAATCGATTTCCGACCACATTTGGATCAACATTCGTCAATTTCATATTAGCAGACCTAAAATACCGACATATGGAAAAAATTACCAAAAAAAAAATTTAGTTATTTTTTCATCAATTTTGGCCTCGATCAGGGTCCATAGCATTTTCTTGCACATTCAATACTTATTATCTCAAAAAAAAGAACTAATAGTACCTTAAAAACTGTTTAATTAATTGTTCAGCCTTTTTAGGCCTTTTCAAAAAAGTGCCAAACACGAACTCGCTTTTTTTTTTGAATCAGCTGAACCCATTTTTTATTATGTTCTTCACTTTAAAAAGTACCAAAAATTTTTACGCCCAAAATTTTCAAAAAGTACCAAAAATGTTCGAATATTTTTTCAAGACCCGTCGAACGCATGAATTATATTTCTATTTTTATTGGTTTTTAAGCTACAAGATGGATCTAAGCAATACCAAAATAAAGTTATTATCTTTTTTAACCCCTTTAGTTCTAATATTTTTGTAAAGTTCCGCCCGCTGGTCTGTTTGTTTTTGAAGTAAAATACGATACTCCCCAACTTTGCTGATTTTTAGTTGCGATTACCTGAAAAATATTACTGCTACCATTAACAATGTACCTTATAGAATTTCCAATAAATATTGTAGAAACAACGAACGGATTTACAGGCTAACAGTATCCTTAGTGTTCAGGGTATAAAAACTTAGTATTTATACCCACACTACATAGGTGGTAAAAAATGATCTGAGGCCCACCTTCAAGTATACCGATCGACTCAAAATCAATTGTCACTTTTAGCATGTCCGTCCGTCCGGCTGAGTGTCTATTTTTCTTTGTGATCCAAGCACAGGTCGCAATCTTGAAGACATTTTGATAAAATTTGGAACCGATAAGTTTTCTGCTACTACAGGGTGTCTGGTGGCAGATTTATATTTTCAGACTTAAATAAAAAGCGTAGAAATTGACAAAAAGTTGGAACAGAGAGCACTGAACTACGGAATGGAAATGCGGATTTTATTTTTTTTAAAAGTATGTCATCCAGATGTCTTCCGTCGAGTTAAAAACTCTGTTTAAAACGAAGCCTTGTGTTTTGCGCCACGAGCTCGACGAATATTTTCCTTTAAATCGACAAAAGTTTAGGGATTGTCATTATAAACCATTTCTTTGAAGTAGCCCTATTAAAAGATCCATGGGAGTTAAATCTGGCGACCTCGGTGACGGTGACCATGGGATGTCTCCAAAGCGACTGATCAGTTTTTGGGGGAAATTTTCCCGAAGCAAATTCACTGAAGTTCTGGCTGTGTGTGAAGTCGCTTCATCTTGTTGAAACCACGTGTGTGAAAAGTACGATGGATGAGTTCGCAGGTTTGTCAAATAGTTTACCGCAATAATTTTCCCCGTTGACATTCAATGCCTGGCCTCGAGAATTTTCGAAAAAACATGATTCTGTTAACTCATGCGTGAATAACAAATACCCTGGCGCGACGCAATGGTTTTTAATGTTTCAGTGGCAAGCTGCGGGTTCTTGGAGACCAGTAACGCCAGTTTTTCTTGTTGACGTAGCCGCTTAAGTAAAAATGAGCCTCGTTGCTCCAAAAAATGGGACTTACAGTTCGAAAACGCTCTAATATCGTTTCAAAAAAATTTTTTACGAAAATCAGTCTCTTTCTTTTAGTTCTTGAACAATTTGAATTTTAAAAGGATGGAACTTCATATCCTTTTTAAAATTTTATGCATAATCGCTCTTGGAAGTACCAGTGAGGCCGCTTTTTTCCGTATTGAAAGTCGCGGATTTTCACGTAAACTGCTTTTAACCAGTTCAATGTTTTCGGGAGTCCTTAAAGATCGAATGGGCCCTGGCTGTGGGACATTAATAGCCGAAGCAGTTGCGCGGAATCTCTGCACCCACAGACGAATTATACTAATACTCTGTCCGTCACGTATTCGCCGAATACGGAACTTTGAACAAAATTGTCGACGAGTAAATACGTAAGAATCATTACTTTTAAAAAATGTCTTCACAGCGAACGCGCGACGCTAACTCGACCACGCGACTCATGACTGGCAAATCTTCACAATCGATAATCCCAACGGATCCTCCCTCCCTACGCACCATTTATTACTTTTTGAAATAGTCGTATTTAAACATATAAATTCTCCACCAGATACCCTGTAGCACAAATGCTATTATTTGTGGTAATGATTGGTCCATATTTTTATAAAGCCTCCATACAAATGTTCTCCCGGAAAATAAATTTTTGGATATAATTGACTCAAATAATTTCTTGATTTTGACCAAATTTTGTTTATCTTTAAGCCGCCAACTATTATACTAAAAACAAATGTTATTGGTCTTTTTTCCAAGAAGCCCAATGCGACTATGGTGTACGGTCGGGCTTGATCAACCAAAACTTTCTTACTTGTTCTTTATACATTTGTATGTTATTTTTTTTATTGTATGTCTTTAAAATTTTAATTATTTTGGACAAACATTTTTTTCGGTCTAATTTAAAACAAGTCAATTTTTATTGTTTATGTCCTTTTTCGTATTTGTCCTTTTAAGTGCTATGATTGTCTCAATAAAAAATTGTCCAAAAAAGTGTCAAACACTTTATTTAAATAATTTTATGTAAATTGTTTTTTGTATAAAAACTTCTGGCAGTTAATAACGACACATTAAGTGGAAGGCGGAAGTTATAAGTCAAGCATGTAACTGACAGGCGTAGTCAGACTGTCGGTGAATTTATGTATTCAAATAAAGTTTTTTTTTTAAATTTTGTAGTAAAAACAGTAAAACTATGTTGGATATATGTGACACACATTTTAATCATCAAATTCTCGTCAATTATTTATTGATTTTATCGTATATTTTAAATAAATGGTGTTTTGTTCTTGCGCATTTATGTATAAACATGTGTACGTCTGTAAGAGTGCTTAGTAATTAATAATATTTTTTTTTAAACTCAAATTCATACCAAAACTATTATCATTTATAAAATTTGAATTAAAACTTAACCCTAATCCAACTGGTATGTGAGAAACATTTTAATTTTAAATAAAATTTATACGACAATAATTAAAATATTTCGTCTATTTTTGAAAATTTCTTTTCTTTTGATAATGCGTTAAATAGAATTTAAATTCATATGTATTTAGTTTCAATTATTTAAATTATTAAAAATACTACAACCACTTACCTTAGCTTGAAATGTTATACCATTGAGAAAGGCCTGATCGGCATGTAATGGCACTCGCAAATCTTGATCATCTTGCACCAAATCGTATGGTGTGGAAGGCATTTTTAAATAATTTAATATCACTGACTCAGACCACTTGTAATATCATGAAATTGTTTTCATTTTCCTTGTACTACGCCTGCAGAATGATTTTTTTATTTTCCATATAAGGCCCGTAGAGCTGCCACGAAAGCTCATATACGATTCAGACAAATGGAAGCAAATACACGTAACGAATGTAAGAAACACAAAAATCAATATTCGAAATTATAAAGAATTTTGTAAAATTTTTAGAAATATTTTTTAAACTTTCTTTATGCTTTTTATGTTAAAAAAATTGTTTATTGTTAACACTTTTTATCATATTTTTCTAAATTTTTCTTTATTTCAGTTGCAAATTATTTCTTTGCAAAGCCTTGATATGTTGTAGCAAATATAAATGGCACTTTTTATATGTGATTTTTTTTTTTAATTTATTTATTCCAAACTTTTCGTTATATTTCCTAATATTATTTTATTAATATTTTATTTCTTATGATTTTTTTAATAAAAACTTTTTACAAATTTCCCTGCCGTAGCACAACAACTTGAAAAATTGTTTGTTTTCAAAACTTAATTGTGGAAAATAATGCGATTTTTGATTTTCTGAAACGAAAAAAAAACAAAATAAATTATTAATATTTGTGCAATAGTTGTTCATAAAAAATTTTTTATTTTTACTTTAAATCCACGCACTTAAAATATTTTACAACATTAGTGGTTACACTCGTTTGAAGAGGCGGAAAGAAAGGGGGAGACCGGACTAATATTAATTATTTAAAACCTTAATTTCAATATTTATTAATACTTCTTGCAAGTGTTGGCGCAATATATTAAAAGAAAACAAACTACAAAATTTCAGATTTAAAAAAAAATGCAACTTATCAACGACGCAAGCACAGCCGATGCTAACCGGGGGTTTTGTGTGTATCACAAGTTATTACTCTTTACCTTATTGAAACAATATTAAAAACATGTATATAAAAAGTTAAAAATATTTAAAAAAAAAATTTATTTACCAAATTAAAACTTTCTAGCTAAAAGGTTTTTTCAAATATTTTTTTAATTATTATTTATACCCTTAACCAGGGTACACCAATACAGGTAATGTTAAGAACATTGCTGACTATAAATTCGACTTGGTTTTCGAAAAAGTGTATGTCAGACTTATTTATTTTGTTTGAAATTCAAAATTTTTTTGAATTTCAAAAACAAAAAGGAAAAGCACAGGGGGATTTTTTTGTATTCGCCTTGATACTGCCTGTACTGTTCTGTATTAGTGTACCCTGACTTGTCAATCCATTTTTAAATTTTATAATATTTATTTTTGAACCCATTAGGTATTTATATATTTTGAATGCCTATAGATAAAGAATTTAATTTAGTCACGTTCGTCTTTGCGCCTCCAGAAATCAAGTTTTCGGAACATTGCAAATCTAACAGATATTTTGGGGCCGAACTACCCAGAAAGAAAAAACACGTTGTCAAATCAAAAATTTTATTCTTGAATTTATTTAAAATCGTACCTAAAATTTTAAGGTAAGATCCGTACTTTGGTCTTCTTAAAATATGTCTATTCGGGATTATTTAAAATAAAATGTAAAAAACCTTCTTGTTTGTTAATACATTTTTACATTTAAAAACAAAGTGTCTCAGTGGACTAGAAATTAACGCTTTGGTGTTGCCGTTCAAAGAGTCCAAGGTTTAAATCCCAAGTACAGAAAAAATTTTTTTAGCTTATAATTACTATTACATCTATAAACTAAATATAAAATATGAAACTAATTTTTTTAGATGCGAATTTTTGCTTTAATAAACATTTTTTTAATAGAGCTCGACAAGTCAAAAAAATGTATTTGAATTTTTGGATTAATCCCATTTACGCTTAAATTAATCTTTTTAAACTTACAAAAGCTGTGGTTTCGAACTTAAGTCAACCCCTTTCAATGTGCATAAAAGCAAAAATTTTGTACTAAACAAATCTTACTTGGCTTAAGAAAGTCAATACTTTGCTTAAGAAAATCCGTACTCACCGTACTTTTAATACTGCTGTGGTTCGACCTTAATAAATATTTTTTTTTGGTCTAATTATCATTATTAAAGGTTCAATTATATATGACTTGTCATAACGCCATAACTATAACCGTTGCCATAAAAACCAAAACTCAATTGGTTTCTATTGCTATGGTTAAGGCGTAATGGTAACTCACCTATAATCAAATACAGTGTTGCCCATAAGTTTGGTTCAACAGCTGTTTATTGTGGTATGGTTATGTCACGTATAAATGAACCTTAACCTTCTTGAATTGCAGAGATTTAAAGTCCCCGACAAAATTGCAACTATCGAGGCTTGGCTATCTGTTTAGATATTCACGTCCCTTTGAAATTGCCTGTTTCTTGAGCAAGAACATAACTTCTGGAACTGCAAAGACCTCTGCTTGTAGGACAGTACTGAGGTCCGAGAGGTAGAAGTAGGTCTTCAAGTTTTCAACAAGTATAGCTAGTACCGTTCCTTTCTCCGACATAATGCAGCTAGATAAGTTGGATAGAATGGATACTGAAAATTGTTGACACATTTGTAGGATTCCAATGTTTTAATTCCTGTCCATTGGAGTTCACTATTATAAGGAAGCGCAGGCTGTTATCAGACTAATAATGCTTCTGTGCATTAGACAGAGACACTATTTTCAGCCAATAGGCCTTCTATATAGCGCCCAACAACAATGAAGTTTACTGATCTCTCCAATTCATTTTCTAATCTGGAAGTGATTCCAGATATTAGACCCCATATAATGGGGAAAATATAGAAGATTTTATTCAAATTTGCACAACAAAACCTTTATCATGGAAAAAAATATTTTGATAGAAGCGGAAAACCGGTAGCCCCCATACAAATGGACAATTTTATGAAAATTTTGATATGCTTAGTTTATATCGGAAACTCTTCGAGATATCGACCCCAAACCTTTTAAACGGCAGATCTTTTGGGAATCCCTTATTTTAGCTAAAAGTTCCACGACTTAAGCCCGTCGAAAAAAAATTATTATAATATTAACAGATTGAAAACAACTTGGCTGAATTAGATGACTGTATACCTAGACCACTGTGAAGAAAAGTGTTAAGGGTCTATAATATTCGGAGCAGTCAAAAATAGTGCTCATGTTTGTTTTTTAGTTCGTAGTAAATTATTAAGTATTTTAGTTAATAGAAGAGTTCTCAAGACGCTATTGATTTGTTGTCAAATAACAAAGTATGAATCATTATAAATATTTACATTCAATCGAAACAATGGATTATTAAATTATTGTAATAATTGCTAAATTCGAGACAACTAAGCTTACAAATAAATAACCATGGTGACTCACATTTAGTAACAACAACAAAAAGCGGTATATTCGGCTGTGCAGAATCTTATATACCCTTCACAACGAGGATTTTTCAATTTTTTCAAATTTTGTATGGCAACCCTTTTAGTGAGTGGGGTTAGTGTTTTCTAATAAAAAATTTGCAAGAAAAAACTTAGTTGGGCCGGTCCTACAATTGACCAGTCCACGGGCTTCTAGGGTGCCCGCAAAAGGGGTTTATTACAATTTTCCAAGCTTTGCATGGGAGCACCTTTAGACGATGACGGTAGGGATTAAACATTTTCTAGGAATATGTTTGGAAGAGGAAACTAATTGAAGCGCTCGTACACTTTTTTTTCTAAGGCCGACTCTGGGGAAGTTATGTGCGTTTTTACATAATTTTTGTAAATTTTGTATGGCAACCCTCTTAGATGATGGTAAAAGAGGGTAAGTATGTTTGGCAGGAAAAGCTAGTGGAGGGCCGAAATGCAATTTGTTCCTTTATGAGTGACTCTGGGGAAGTTACAGGGGATTTCGTTTGAATTTTTCAAAATTTCTATGGCAAACCTGTAAGGGGCTGGAGATAGGGGATAAGTATGTGCCAAAGAAATATTTGGAAAAAAAACATTAATTGGGGCTGATCTTATATTTGGCTTTTGTAGAAGCATCATGGAAACTGTGGGAGCGATTTAAAAACAGTTTTAAAAAATTTAACTTTGTATGGCAATCCTATTAGGAACTGGATATAGGGGGTAAGAATATTCCACAAAAATGTTTGTGAGGAAAAAATAATAGGAGACTCCGGGGCAGTTGCCAAGGATTTTTGGCTTATATCTCAGTCAGTTATCAGGAAATTTTGCTGGGTTTTAAAAACAATTTTCTCGCACAAATTTCTGATAACTTTATACTATCTACAGGTACATATCACATCGGGGCTCAAAAAATTTGATTCCAACCATAGTACGGACAGACGCACATCGCTACATCGACATTCCTATCTGTAAAGACCTAAAAAATATATACCTTACGGTGTCCCAGATGAATATTTAAGAAGCTACAAACGAAATGACAAACATATAAGCCCTTATCACTTATGTGAAGGGTACAAGAAGTGATGTCAAACATTTTTATGCAAATAGTTTGAAACAAAGCCGGCACAAATAAATCCAAAAAAAAAAGAAGAGAAGCAACTAAGAGCAAAACTTTTAACAGGTCTTTGCTTTATTATTTTAATGCTATTTTTTAAAAATCTAGTTTATACTTTTGCCACTTGTAAAGTAATAATTTGACTCAATTTAGATTTACCCCCTTATTTCCTAAAACGCAACACCCGTAAATAAAATCAAAATGTATGGAAAAGTTTCTTAAATTTTAATTTTTTCCATACAATGGTTGGCGTTACTATGCGTTGCGTTTTACGTAATTAGGCCCTTAGTATTTTTAAACAATATTTACCTTTCGCAACTTGTTTTCATGATTCACAGAAAATTATTGGTCAAATTAATTGACTTTATAAAAGCAGCAAAGTTTACTCAAATGCATGTTATTTACATGTAGAAGAGTTTGAGTTCAATAAACATTTACTTTTTTATGTACAAAAATTAATGTAAAACAAACTTCTAAGTTTCTATTTATTTAGACTTTCTTCAAAGAAGTTGCGCAACGTAAACATAAAATTTAAACAAAAAACGTTCGTTTATTTGTTTTTAAATACAAATAACTCAACAGTTTTACTTCTAATGAAATATGATAATTCTTACTGGATTTGCCTCTAAAAAAAACCATAAAGTTAAAGTAAGCAAAAAAATATATGTGATTCATTGTACGACAAAATCAAACAAAAATTAATTATAAATTGTTAATAAAATTAGAAACATGAATCGGAGAAAAGACGATGACAGCAACAGAATAAATAAATAAAAATTTCAAGACAAGAAAAGCAATAAAATAAATTTTAATGCGAAAAGAAACGAGAATTCCGCACCCACCTACAAAATTAATAGAATTTCTAAATATGTTGGCTTAAAAACAATTTTATGAGTTTAGAAAGCATTGGCTGATAATTAAAATAAAAATGTTAAAAAAATTACAGAAACTTATTCTCTAAACTGTTTGACATATTTCCATTTTATATAAGACATAGAAATATACTTATCGTTACCCTAATATAGAAACACCCTAACCCGTTTTCTTTTTGAGTCAAGATTTGTTTTTAGCAAATTGTGATATATGAACAGATCATTCATCGAAATAAACGAAAATGTGGGATAATCAAAAAATACGACTTAGGGTCTTTCTATATTAAAGCAATGATGTGCATGTAAACAACATTTACATTTAACTTCCCTTAATTAGTATTTTTTTTACCCTTCACATTAATGATAAGGGTATATATTTGGTTGTTATTCCGTTTGTAAATTCTTAAATACCCATCAAATATATATTTGTACGGTCCTTATAGAAAGGGAAGTCGATTAAGCGACGCCCGTCTGCCAGTCTGGCCGTGTTATGGTTAAAACTTTTTTTACCCCTTGAAGTCGCATAGACCCGTAAGTGGTTTCAAATTATCACAAATATTTGCGAGCAAATCCCTATTGAAATCCAGAAAATTCGCCCGATAACTGACCAAGATATTAGCAGAAAACCAAGACTGCCTCTGTTTATTTCTCTAAAATTTGTACATTAAAAGCTCCACAACTGCCCCAGCGTTGCCCCGTAAAATGTGCAATGTAAGACCGGTTTCCAATATTTTTCCACACCCTATCTCCATTCTCTGACAAAGTTGCCGTACAAAGTTTAATTTTTTTTTTTAATTTTTTAAATCGCTCCCGCAGCTTCCAGGGTGCTTTTCTTCCCAAACCTCTAGCCCCTTACATGGCTGCCATACAAAATTTGAAAAAATAGGGTAAAAATCAATACGATTTCGCCATAGTCACCCCTAGCAGAACAAAATTGATTACAGGCCCCCATTAGTTTTCCTTCCCAAACATATTCCTAGAACATTCTTACCCCATCACCTAAGGGGGTTGACCTGCAAAATTGATGCAAAAACGCCCATAAAATCCCCAGAGTCGGCCTTGCAAAAACAAAGTGTACGACCGACCCCCATTAGCTTCCCCTCCCAAACATATTCCTAGAATATACTTACCCCCAATCCCCATCGCCTAAGGGGGTTCCCATAAAAAGTTTGGGAAGTTGTAATAAGCCCCCTCTTCATCTTCCAGGATGCCAAAAAAGTACAACAAACGTGTTAGTTTTTTTTTAACTGTCAAACGTAACTACAATTATGTCTTTATTAACTGGTTAAAAAGTTACAAAAAAAATGTCAAACCCCCAAATGTAATTATTACCCCTTTGCGTTAAAATTTCATAAAAGTACGAAATTGTTTTCACGTTGTTTTGTGACCTGTCAAAAGCAACTTAAACTATGTTTTTATTTTTATTAATCAAAAAAGTTACAAAAAGTATCGATACATAATATTTCCCCTTTTTTTCTAACCCAAAACTTCAAAAAAATTATAAAAACCAGACCTAATATAGCTTTAAGCCTGTAATGCAGCACAGGGTCTAATAATTTTAAGAAACTACTAAGCACGTACTAAAATTTTGTTTCTATTTTTAATATTAATTTTTATGTCGAAAGCTGTCAAACACAATTTAAATTCTGGTGCCAAATCGTCGCATTCGATTCGAATCGAAATTTCACTCGATCGATCAAGTTATCTATGCTTTTCATATAGGAACTCTAAAAAGAATTTTTAAATTTCGATTCGAATGCGACGATTTGGACGCTGCGTTATTTTAATTATTGGTTAAGAAGTTGAAAAGGTACCTTAAAAGTATCAATATTTAATATTTGCTTTAGAGTTGAAACTATAAAAAATACCAAAAGCATACAAAATTTTTTTTAAGATCTTTCAATCAAAATTTTAGTTAAGCTTCTATTTTTGTTGGTTTTGAAGTTTCAAAATTAACCTCAGACGTATCAAAAAATAGTTTTTACACTCTTTTACCATTTAGGGTCAAAAATTCCAAAAAATACCAGACACTGGTTTTTTTTTTTTGGGGGCCTACAAAAATTTCTAAATTTTGTTTTTATCAGCTTCCAGGCTTTCCCCTATTTGGCCAATTTTTACTCACTGAATTTTTCGTTATCTAAATTTCAAGTCTTTATCTTACGCGTTTAGGCTATGCAATGATCAATGGTCTGTCAGACAGTCAGTCAGTCAGTTATGCTTTCACGTTGTTTTGTTATATTTAAGATTTTCCATCCCTGGTCCGTAATGTGAACGACCTTTTAGCTTCACCATGCTTTCAAATTTTTTAAATTATATTATAATTTTATTTTTTGTAGTTCATTCGAACATATAACATTAAGTTTTTTTTACATATATTGTATGAATTTGTTTTCGTAGTAAAAACTAAAAAAAAATATGTCAAGAAATAATAAAAACTGTTTTTTGCAAGTTTACGATGCAGAATAAAATTACACTTTTTAAACTAAAAAAAAACATAAACATGTAACTGAAATTAAAAAAAATTTAGTTAAACTAGTTTTGCATAAAACTAATTTATTATTATTTTTAACATTTTTTTCTAACAAAAATGTTTGCTTTTAATGGTCACCTACTGACCGTTTATTATTGATCCATTAAAGTTGTATCAGTTTGTTATTTTCCTTTTTATGTTTGACAAACAACAAAAATCACAACAAACTGCAGCTCTTTTTTAAATTCAAATATATTTTAATTGAATTTTTATTTATTAAAATTTAAAACGCTTAAGCTTGCCGCGTCATTGATTTATTTCATTTGCAAAATTACTCATTTATGTATGTATTGAATGTTGTCAGTGTGTGTTTTTATAGATGCACTGATAAATGTCATTTTTTTATATTTTTTTTTTTATGTCAGAGTTTAGAAAACTTAAAAGAAATTAGTTTTGCTTTGGTTTTTTTTAAGTTTCAAAGAAAATTTTTTTTTTTTTTTTTTTTTTTTTTTGCATAATTTTTAATTATTGAATCTTCGCTTTAGCGAACTAACAATAAGTTTTCAAATCTTAAGACTAAGGAAATAATATTAGTCCAGCCAGTGCCAAACTAAAATTTACGTTCTCATAATATAAATAGTTATCTTCATCTAAGCGCAATAGTATCCCTCCTTTTTAGACGGGAGTGTCCACTATGTTGCAAGATACTTCGAGCGAGCGGGTTTGGATGTGTTTCCAGCTTATTTAAATACTTGTCCACATATTTCAGGATTTCGCATTTAACTAGTGGAACTTTTAGATCCTTATGGATGTTGCTGTTTTTGACATACCACGGAGCACCAGTTATCATTCTTAGGATTTTATTTTGACGGCGTTGTATTTTTTCTATGTTAGAGGCGGAAGCAGTGCCCCATAATTGTATACCGTAGCACCAAATTGATTTTAAAATTGAGTTGTATAGTAGAAGTTTACAATCCAGATGAAGCACAGAGTTTCTACCCATAAGCCAGTGGATTTGTGCAGCTTTAAGTTTCATTTGCGTCAGCTTTGCATCTATATGAGGCTTCCATGTGAGGCGGCGATCCAGGTGAATACCAAGATATTTTGTCTCGGATCGTTGAGGCACCAAATGGTTGTTAATAGTGATTGGAGGGCACGTTTCTTTGCGTAAGGTAAAAGTTATGTGAGTACATTTTTGTTCATTTATTTTTATTCCCCATAACCTTGCCCATTTCTCAACTTGGCTAACGTGTTGTTGCAGTTGACTCGAAGCCTCTTTAGGGTCTTTATCAATACTGAGAAAAGCAGTATCATCAGCAAATGTGGACGTGTGCGTAAAACAGTTGGTTGGCATATCTGCTGTGTAAAGCAAGTACAAAATTGGACCTAGTATACTCCCTTGAGGTACACCAGCCTCTATTGGTTGGGAACAACTTATTTGGTTTCCCTCTTTGATCATAAATTGTCTGCCGGTTAAGTATTTTTCTAGCAGGCTTGAAATATTAGCTGGTAGATAGAGTTTTAGTTTAATTAACAGGCCTTCGTGCCATACTTTATCGAATGCTTGAGAGACATCGATAAAAAGCGCGGAGCAGTACTTCTTTTCCTCAAAGGCTTTTCTTATAACCTGCACCAGTCTGTGAGTTTGTTCGATTGTGCTATGTTGACTTCTAAAACCAAATTGGTGATCTGGGATGCAGTTGTTATCATTAAGGATCGGACTCAGCTTGTTTTTAAGCAGCTTTTCGAATAGTTTCGCCAAAGGTGGTAACAAACTTATAGGCCTATAAGACTCCACCTTCGAAGGATCTTTACCAGGCTTGGGAATCATCTTTACTAAGGCAACTTTCCATATTGGCGGAAAGTGTTCAAGCCGAATTATGGCATTAAAAACAAAAAGAATAATTCTTTTACCTGTGAAGGGTAGCTCTAGAAGCATTTTGTTGCTTATTTTATCAACGCCAGGAGCTTTTTTGTCATTTAGGTTAGCGATTGCCTCTATAACATCTGAAAATTGGAAACGTATTTCTATAGGACGTCTAGCTACAACAGGCGGTAATTCTCTCACGTCAGTGCATGAATTGGGAGTGAAGACGTTCCTTAAATGGCTTGCGAACAGATCGCATTTTTCTTCGTCATTTCTAGCCCAGGATCCTCTCAGGTTACGCAGTGGTGGTTTTGCGATTACGGGTCTTTTAAGACGTCTGGCTGTTCGCCATAGAGAATAGTTTGTTTGAGGAGTCGCGTCTAGACCTTCAAGGTATTCCTTCATTGATGACATTCTATGTACTTCCAGCATGTTTTTTAATCGGTTTGTACATTCCTTCAGCTTATTTTTAAGTAGGGGCGATCTATACTTTTGCCATTCTCTTCGGGCTCTCCTTTTTTCAGATAGGAGCTTTTCAACATCGGTTGAGTAAATTTTGTTGTATCTGGCCTGACGGTAGGTAGAAGAAGCATTTTCAACGGCTTTTTTAATATTTTCATTGAGGCTACTAAGGCACTCATCGATTTCCTCGGAAGTTTTTAAAGATTGGTGTTCCGAACAGTGCGTGCTGATAAATTTTCTGTATTTTAACCAGTTTATTCTTTTTGACAGAAAAATATCACTAGTTGCAATTTGGTGAGGACTACAAATAGTAAAAATTGTGGGTGAGTGATCAGAAGATAAATCCAAGGAGGGTTGCGCCTCAATAAGCTCAGGGGATATGCCTTTTGCTACGCCAAAATCTATTACGTCTGGTATTTTATTGTGGTCAGTTGGCCAATATGTTGGTTGCCCAGTTGAAATAACGTGAAGTCTCATTTCCGATACAGAACCATACAAGACACGACCTCTGGGACTTATTAGGCGGGAGCCCCAGTATGTGTGTTTAGCGTTGTAGTCCCCAGCAGCTATAAAGTGAGGACCTAAAGATTTGTAAAAACTGTTGTACTGATCCTTCGTTATGGAAAATCTGGGTGGACAATAAACTGACGAAATAACGAGATTATGGTAAAATTCATCGATGCAGACGTTTGTTGCTTGTATATAACTTTCGGAGAGACCACCCATCCATTGGTGTTTGATTCTTGATTTAATTAATATAGCTGAACCACCACATGACCTATCTCTGGGATCTTTTGAATCATAAAAAGTATAGCCACTTATTTTGAAAGTGCTTCTAGATGTCATATGAGTTTCGGAAATCAACAAAGAAAATTTGGATTTAAATATTTAGCTTTCCTTATTATGTCATTTTTATGAAACTTGTATTCCCATGTCGCCTCTATATTGTGACCCTGGTCGTTGATGACATACATATCTGACGCTTAATTGTCTTTAAAAAAGACACTTAAGGGGCACAAAGTGGGAATATTTTTTTTTCTTAAATACACAACAAATATGAATTTTAATACTATAGAGGAACATTTAATTATTAACCACAACTTGCCAAGGTTTTTATTTTAAAACGAAACTTTTAAGAATTAATTTTTAAAACTGGGCAAAATATCCTACAGAGTGTCTGGTGGCAGATTTATATTTTCAAACTTAAATAAAAAACGTCATAATTGGCACAAACTTTTGTTAGGAGCAATAGACGATAGAATGGAAATTTGGATCTTATTTTTCAAAGAGTATGTCATCCAGATGTCTTCTGTCGAGTTGAACACACTGTTCAAGATGGAGCCTTGTGTTCTGCGCCACACGCTGCATTAAACTTGGTTCAATTGAGCTGATTTCTTGACGAATATTTTTCTTTAAAGCAACAAGAGATAAGGGATTGCCCTTATAAACCCTCTCTTTGAAGTATCCCCTTAACAAAAATCCATGGAAGTTAGATCGAGCGACCTCGGTGGCCATGGGATGTCCCCAAAACGACTGATCAGTTTTTGAGGCAAATTTTATCAAAGAAAATTTAACGAAACTCTAGCTGTGTGTGCAGTCGCCTCATCCTGTTGCAACTACTTGTTTGAAAAGTACGATGGATAAGTTCGCAGGTTTGGCAAAAATAATTCTATTATAATTTTCACAATTGACATTCGTCGCCTGGTCTCAAGAATTTTCGAGAGAAATGGTCCAGTTACATAACGCGTGGATTAGAAACACCAAACAGTTACCCAGGAGCAATGCAATGACTTTCAATCGATGGAAGCGGGTTCTTGGAGGCCAGTAACGACAGTTTTTGTTATTGATTTGCCGCCTAAGTGCAAATGATCCCCGTCCTTCAAAAAAATGGGATTAAAAGTGCGAAAACGATCCAACATCGTTTCACTTTTTTTAGTTCCTAAACGATTTAAATTTTAAAAGGATGGAGCTTCATAAATAATCGCTCTTGGAAGTCCCAGTGAGGCTGCTCTTTCCGGATTGAAAGCCGCAGGTTTTTACGTAAGCTGCTTTCATGTTTTCGGGAGTCCTTGAAGATCGACTGGGCCCTGGCCGTGGGACATTAATAGCTGAAACACTTGCGCGAGATCTTTGCGCCCACAACCGAATTAAATTTACACTCGGTACATCACGTATTCGCAAATACGAAGTTTTGAACAAAATTGACGACCAGCAATTATGTAAGAATCATTACTCTTAAAAAATATATCCACAGCGACGCGCGATGCTCACTCGATCACTGCGTCATTTTGACTGGCAAATCCGCAAAATCGATAGATCTAACGAAGCCACCCTTCCTCCGCACTACTTCTAACTTTTTGAAAAATTCGTGTTTAAAAAAAAAATAAATTTTTCATCAAACACCCTTTTGCAACGACCACAAGCAATAGTTTGACATCCTGCTTTTGCCGTACCGTTCAACTTGAATTATTTTATGATTTGAATGAATCATGTCCGTCTTTTCGTCCCTTGGTCGGCTGTATATATGCTTCTGGTAATCAAAGATCAGGTCGCATTGTTGCTCTTTTTTTTTAAACCTTGTGACTGATTAGTGTTTTGGTATGAAAACGAAAAACGGTGGATTGGTTCACTATTTAACATAGTCCTACCGTGAAGGCTAATACTACGAATGAATTTAGGTTGGAAAAAAATAGACGGGGCTATGTTCCAAAATATAACTTAAAATTTGTCCCGGGCCATGCAAGTCCCACAAATGTTATCACCTATACAGATGGCTGAATGTCAATAAAAGCATTTACGAGCGAGATTTCAAAATAAGGTCATTGTTACTCAGAGTAAATCAAGTACGCATATTGGTGCCTAATTATTACTTTATAGCGAAAAATGAACAATAAAGTGATCTGACAATAAGAAAAGAACAGTTTTGACACTAGACCTTAAGATCCAGCAATGGAAGCAGAGTTGAAAAGGTTGGTAGAAAATTTCTGCAGTTATAAAAAATTTGGTAAAATGATAAAATTTTATGGGTTCAACTCAGCTTAAAAGACTAATAAGTTAGATCTGAAAATACGAAAACCTGATGAAGGGTATCAACAGGTCACTTAAACCTACAATTAACAGTGGCTGTAAATATCATACTCAACGAATCATTTTTTACGTAAGAGTTATTAAAAACTAAAAAAGAATGTTAAAAATTGTTTTAAAAATGTTTTTATATTTTATTAATCACGACTCACAACTTGGTGCGTACAGAGCAGAAGGGGTGGAAGCGCCCACACAAATAAACTATTTTTAGGAAATTTATATCTCGGAAACTATAATATATAGTTACCGACTTAAAATTTCGCACAAGAAGTTATTCTAAAGCAGTGCCTACATTTAAAAAACAGAGAAGTTGGAAAGGAGCGGGGGGAGGGGCAGTTTCTATACAAAAAAACAATTTTTAATAAACTTTTAATACGAAATATATCAACGTTTGTAGAATCAGGCATTCTTTACATTATAATATATTTACAGTTTGACTTGGATCAGCCTTTAATTAAAAGAAACTAATTCAAATACTAAGGGCCTAAGCAAGAACTTTCACGATAGTAAAAAATGAATTGCCAACCCTTTTTTCGAACTGTGACTTATTCCTTAATAAAGTACACAGCCTTAAAATGTTTTTTTTTTTTTTGCTTTATATTTTTACCCAATAAACTAGATTTTGTGTTCCTGTAATTATCTATCAAATTAGTTTTTTTGCCATATCTTCAATGCTGTTGCCATAAAATCCCTTTAACACTTTAATTACTTCAAATTGCCTTTCAAAATTAATTCCTTCGAAACACATTTTCTTTTCATATTATGACTGTCATCAAATATCTTAAAGGGCCAATAAGTTCATTTTAATTTAAGATGCAATAGCAATTTACAAACCTGCAGATATATTCTCACTTGTGTATGCTTAACTGAACTCAATGCCAGGTAATTAAAGCCGACAAAAGAGAAGAGTTTTATAATACAAAAAAAGCAAGTAACAGCGAAATGAAATAAAAACAAACGACTCAATTGAAGTGTAATACACCGTGATGTGGAAATTGGATTCAAAGAGTAAGGATGTATGTATACATGCATGTGCATGTATTAGTTGGAAAATGAGATTGATGGCAATTAAGAAGTATAGCCGACACGGGTTGCTGAAAAATTCTTAATGCCCATTGGATCTTTTAAAGCAGTATTGGCAACCTTAAAAGCTAAGATTTTAGCTTATTTCAATAAATGGTCTGCTCTTATAAAACAATTAGCTAAATTAACCTCCATTTTAAAAAAAGAGTTAGAGCCTTTCTATATTAGGGTAATGAAATTTTTTTAACACCTTCTTTAGCTTAAACCCCTAAAAGTATATTTTTAGCTCCTTAAAGGTCTTCTTTGGCATTTTTTTAAAATTTTTAATGTGGGCTTACTTCTCCTCAAAAGTAATTAAAGAATTTCCTGCATGTTTATGGAGACTGAAAATTGAAGCAATATTTCGCAAGAAAAAAAATGTTTTTTAATCACATACAAAGCAACTAAAAAGCTGTTAAAGATACAACTATACATTTTACTGCTGTATTCATATGATTAACTAACAATATTGTACTGGAAAGTTACACAAGCCATATTGGCTGACTGATGGCCAGACAACCAAGCATACATACCCAAAGACTAGTAAGCAGACGGATAGAAGGACTGACAATAAAACACGGGGTATTTTTAATTTAATAAAAAAGTAAAAAAAGTGCAACAACTTGTATTAAACACTAAAGTACTGAATGCTCTGAAAGTGCATAATTGAAACAATGTCATATCTGTCCGCATCAGAAATACACAAGATAGTGCAGCGGCACTGATACGGAAGCGTATGAGCATGTTGCAGCAAATGTTTAGGGAATATAAAAATGCTTACCTTGTTAGCTTAAACAATAAGTTGGCACTACGCCGAAGGCCTAGATACAAAAGCTTTGAAAGACACAATCAGACGAATTATTGATGTTTGTTTGTGGAAGAAGTTTGTAGAGAAAATAGGTTAATTTATGGGTTTGAAGATCATTTCTTGTCACAGAAACTCCAAGCGTTTTAAAAAACTTAATGATTTGGCAATATTAATCTTGTCTTACAAATAATACCAGATATTACCTCAAAGGGCAACAATAAACGAAAACTGCAGGGTTAAAAGTGCCCATTCTTACAGCTCGTTGGAGTTTGAAAGAGCTTTAATAAGCAGTCAAATGTACGTGATCCCTCTCCATTGAAAATAACTGGCTTTATCAAGAGTGTGCATATGTATGTATATCTGCAAGAACTAGTACTGTTTTAGAAATCCGTAAATTGAATGGAAAATTGGCGTCTTACCTCTTTTTGCGCTATTATGTATATACATATTTTGCACATTTTTTCGATTAAAAAATTGTCCCCAATCTATCTGCTGGTTTGCCGGCATTAGAACTTTTTTTCCATTTAGGCAATCAATTTTAAATGAAAACAAATTCTTTGATTAATGTATTTGGAAAAGTGTTTTCCAGAAAACAAGGCAAGGAATGTGCCTTGACAGAAAATGTTTTCAAAAATTTTTTAAATTTTTCGAAAACGTCATTTGGTTTTTAAATATATTATTATGCCTGACATACTATGTATACAAATAACTAAAACTCAAAATTTACACTGACAAAGTTTTAATCATCAAGTTTTATGTTTCTTTCTCCATCTTTCCTTTGCATTTTTACAGCACCAATTCGTCTTTAACAAGTAAAAACGCTATATTCGGATGTGCCGAATTTCATAAACCCTTCACAATGGTCTGTTTTTTAACGCAGTCACATGATCTAGGCATGTTGTTTTCAAACCGTAATTATTATAATTATTTATGGTGGGCTTAAAGAACACAGCTTTCATAGTTTAAAAACAGAAAGCTCGCAAAAGAGTGTTAAAAGCGATAGTAAGCTATAACTGTCAAACTTCGTTCATAAAAACTGTCTTCATTTTTTTTGCGTTTGAATTTTAAACGTGTGCCAAAATCAACAACGCATGCGTATTTATGCAGATCCACTTCTATGCTGTTGGTTACATTTGTTACATTTTTTTTAATGATTTTGTTCTAAAAAACTGGGAAAACTGGGACAATCGCAGTATTTTGCCTGTATTTAGGTCCACTGGGAACCGATTTTGCTCGTTTTAAAAAGCGATCATCGTAGGGATATTTCTGATAATTTGACACCTGGTCCGTAATAGTTTAACTCATTTCGGAAACTTGATTTCAACAGACACACAGATGGACATGGCTAAATCCACTTTCCTGTCTATAAGGAACTAGAAAATAAAAACTTTAAGGGGTCGCAAATGGATAATAAAGAAATTAGAAACAGAACGATAAACTGATATAAAACAAATACTGATCAATTCTTTATGATTGTGTTTTCACCCACGGTGCAACCCAGTGTTGCCAGAATTAAAAATAAATCCCTACATGTAAGTATTTTGATACTAAAACACTAAGATCACTAAAGTGCTGAAAGTTCTTTGTTCATTATGTAAAAGCAATAACCATTAATGTAGTAAAAGCTGATTGCTTTTGTTATATTTGGATTTGTTACGTTTCGATTGTTTTTGTCTCTTCTTTAAAATCCGTCTTTCTTTCATTTAAGCATTCATGTTAGCACGTTCTTTACGCCCATGTTCTTTGTTAACGCGTCTTCAGTTGTAAGTTGTGTGGTTTAAGGTTAAGGACCCCTAAAACACAACAACTTAAATGCATTATGAACGATCAACGACTTAGACTAACACCAACGGAATCTTAGACTTACATGTATTTACAACTGAAGTTGCATTTAAAACAAACTACCAAAACACAATATGATGACGCTGTCGCTGCTTAGAACGTTTAGTAAAAGATTCATGACTACGACTGTTTTTCTTGTAATTCTTTATGTCTACTTTTAAGTTTTTTTTTCGACATAAAAATATTAAAGCAATAAATTGCAAAGTATATAAAAAAAAGATAAAAATAAATTGCAAAAACAAAAAACAAACAAATAACAAACAAAAAAATACTGGTAATTTTTAACGTTGAATTCTCGTAATCGTTGTTCACGTAGTTACGAGCTTTTGTGTGGGGTATTGACCAGCACGCCAACCAAAGTTGGAGGTGGTTAAATAAATAAAACGTTGCGGTAGGTTTAAATTTTTGTTTACAACGAATTAATATTGGTTCTGTTGAATTCTTCTCGTTTAACATATTAAACTTAACAGACAAATTTAATCTAAGTTTATGAGGGAAGAAATACATCTTGTTTTAAATTTAAAGTCATCAATTTAAAAAGGTTTTTATTTAGGCATTAGTCTAGGGATGACAGAATGACTTGGGGTATTGTTAATTTGTTAAAGGTTTTTCGACTAAGCCGTAGATTAGAATTAACGAAATTTCCTTGACGTTAGCTACTTCTATTGTGGCATTGCATTGGATTCAAGGGATGTTAAGTACTCGTTCTGCCTCCGACCCTGCACACTAGTTAGCTTGTCAGAGAAGGTGAATTAAGAGCCATTCATATTTTAAACTCTCATTCCACCGTCTGACTATATTTTTACGTATAAGCCAAGAAGAAGAAATATTATACAAATTCTCTTCATATTGGGGCCAACCTGGTTGGCTCAAAAAGCGTTCTTCTATTGCACGTTCCAAATTATGTTCATTTAAGGCGAAAATTTGTCATCAATTGTAAATCATGAACAATTAAATCCTACAAAAGCTTCAACGACATGTTATCTTGTAATAAACAAGGCAACTATAATCAGTCCAACGAGGGCTATGGAGTCATATCTAGTCTAAACTTGCATACGCTTTAAGACGACACTTTAGGCAACGGGTAAATCGGAGTAATAAGGGCTATAGTCTAACCAACAATACACTTTTGAGGCAATTTAAGGTAAAACAAAATATTAAATATCTGTACGGATAACGTCCAAATGAACTGATCAAAACCTTTGTCCATTCCTTTGCGCGTTTAAGTAGTTTCAAAATAGACTTTGGAGCACCAACCCATTCCTAAGACTTGCATCCATTTTTGCTTCAGTACAGTTGATATTAATATTTAAAAAATAATATGCTTAAAAGTAATTCCAATATAAAAAAAACAATACACTTGGATGCTTCTTTCGACACAAAAAAACGTATTTCGTCTAACGGACGTCTCCCTAACACTCATAACATCCCATAACGTTGATGAAGTAGCAAGGTCAGCTCTGTACTTTTGTGCCAACAGGCAGCATTGGGCCTTGCGGGCGTTAAAATCGACCGCAACCACTCGGCTCCAATCGGAGATAACCATTAGTTTGCGGTTACTCTTGTCATATTCTGCCCCATAGCCTCATATTCTCAGATCTAGATCTAAAGCATAATTCATGTTAATGGGATATGTTGCCATCGTTTGCAAAAAATTAATAACATTCAAAATTTGACGAAAAGTTCATTAATAAAAGTAGAGGATTTGATTTCAAATGATAAAGATATCATGAGAAGAAATCTATGACAACTTAAGTAATTTCATCTCTTAGAAATTTTGGCTTAAAAAATATTTTTTTTACATAATAAAATGTGCACCAACAAGTTACATAATCTTAAATTAAAATATCCTTTGGATGGAGGTTGTAAAGAATGGCGATTGCAAGGTAAATGGGAACGATATCCCATGTCACTGCCGGACTAATGCACTGGCCAAAGTCCGATGTGTTGTATCTGACGTTTGACTGAAAAAACATGCAAAACAAAAATTTTCAAAACTAACTTGTCTGTTAAATTGATTGTCTCGAGTCCCCTAAATAGCACCACTTAAGCTGTGTTATATATTGAAAGAAGATGATCCTACTGTAATGGTCCCTAAAGGTTGTTATATGAAAGCAAATGTTCCATTTACAAACATTTTTCTAAAAGTAATAACAACTTATGCACTCATTTACTAAAAAAAATATTTTAATTAATATGAATTTTTTTTAATTTTCAAAATTACTGATGAAAATCAAACTATCCCAAATGATTAATAATTCTTCAATAAAATTTATACAACAACAAAAAATAATTTGCAGCTGCACATGCTCATTCATTAGGTGCTTATAAAGCACAAGTATAAGACCTCTCATATTACAAATTGCAGCAGCCGCAACAAAACTTACAATTTCGTCATACATAATACCATTCGCACAAATACATATGGGAGGAAATCTCTTAAAACATTGAAGGAATTGAATAAGAGGCACCCAACTGCACTTAAATAAAAAAATAAAGCAAAAATCTTTGACCTAAAAGTTTGGGACAAATAAGAATTTTGATACAAGTGGCTTTAAGGTCAGTTCTTTTGGTTAAATTTTACTTAGATGGTTATTACAGAGCGCTTCTTTTCCAATTTCTGACACCAAGTTTCGAGATGTCTTTCTCCACTTGATTATTTCATCGGAGTTTCTGTCTTCCTTTTCTGCGTGATCCATCACTAGGTTCGTATTCAAATGACTTCCTAGCTGGAACATCTTCATTAATTCTCACAACATGACCTAACCAACCTCAACGTTGAATTTTGATATGCTATATCAATGTCCGCAAACAGCTCACCGTTCATACGACACCGGTATTTTCCTTTAAACCAGACTGCTCCATGCATTTTGCAAAGAATTTTCCCCTCAAACACTTCAAGCCCTGCCTTATCTGCTTTCACAAGTACCCATGTTTCAGAACCATAGAAATATAAGCACAGGTAGTGGCAGTGTCTTGTAAGGAGCAATTTTTGTTTGTCGGGAGGTGGCTTTACTTTTAAACTGCCAACTTGGTCCAAAATAGCTTCTACTGGCAAATATTATTCTTCGTTTAATCTCAAAACTGATGTTTGCTTTGTTAATGGCGATGTCGAGGTAGATAAAATCGTTGACGATTTCAAAGTTTTTAGTTTTCAACTTTCACTGTCTGCCCAAGTCTATTGGACGTCTTGTGCCTTGATGCCATTAACTTGATTTTATCTGAATGCACTGCCACTCCCACTTTGGCTGATGCTTTTATTACCCAATCAAGCCATAAAATCGAAATCGATTACATAGTCAAAACTCCAGGATATTCATAGACATTCCAAACAGCAGCAATGCGATCGACATGTTAAAGATATTGGAATAAACATTTTGAAGAAAAACTGCCTTTCCAAAAAAAAAAAAGGAAAAAAGGCGTGGTTACGAAGACCATCTTCATGACATTTGCCGAGAAGCAAAGCGCAAAAATTCTATCAAAATATTAATCATCAGACTGAGGAATTTAGTACAGACATTTTCACCTATTAAGGTCAATAAGGTAACTTGGTGATAGATAATATAAAGGGAATATGTGTTGTAGTTGTTACTATTCGAAGAAAGCGGCAGTAAGTATACCCCGGTCCCGATCAGTAACAAACAACCTTAGGAAGGTTATTCCACACACAAACAGTGCGACTAAAGAACAAATTTTTCCTGTAATCGCTGGTGCGATCCACTACTGCCCAGTTGATCAAAAACACGTTTGCTCTTCTTAAAAGACCTATATCACACAAAAAGTCACTGGTTTATTCTGAGAGAATTTCCTTAGAGTATCAATCGAACAATAAAAGACATCCTCCATGGCTACGGTGCTCAAGTGGCCGATGAGTGCCTTCGCCCATTCCTGTTCGAACAGGTCTAAAATAAACTTTAAAACACCAGCACCATTACAGTCGCACAGTGGTACAAATATTGATAAGATTTGATGGTGTAAAGCAATTCCTTTATTGTTTCAAGAGAAAAATGCATTCGAAACAAGTATTATGCCCGACTGACATCAAAATTGGTTTTTCAATTCCTAGAGTATCAAAAAATTCGGGCTTTTCAACATTTATACTCCACTTATAAAGACAACGCAGCAGCATGGTTACTGTAAGTTTATAAGTCAAAGGGCAACATTAAAGCTTAAAGAAATTTAAATCAACTCTATTTGTACGACCCCTAATGGAGATTATTATTAAACTGCGGCTTAGTGTATCTCCATACCTGCTTCATAGCAAAAAGTAAGGCCTGTAGCCAAATGAGTATGTATAGCATATGCTGCTGTCATCTGAATAAGAATAGATAGGAGCCATATGAAAACATAGAACGTCATTTAATAAGATAAAAAATAAAAAATCGGGGAGAGTAGGGAGCCCTGCGGTGCCCTTTAACTGATTTTAAACTCATTGGAAAAGGTCCAATCTACAACAACCCGAATAGTCCGACCTTTATAAGAGCACGACATAAGTTGAGAACCAGCAACAAAGTCAGCAAATTGAGGTCGAAGGGCACAGTTCCAGACTGTATGAAGCACCTTGAAATATCTAGAGCCATCACTACTTTACTTCCGGCAAAGGTGATGAATAAGAGTATGACATTTTTCCCCCAATAGTTTCCTGCAGGTGGTATTTTAACATAAGTACTCTCCATAAATTTTAAGACTCTCCATAACATTAGAGACTGCTTCAACAAATAGTTATTGACCAATCATTTTCAGGGTCTTCAAGGTTTTTTTGGGGATTGGCATACAAATAACTATTTTTTGGTATATGGGGAATATCCCCATGGTACACATTTTTATAAAGGTTGGCTAATAGACGCGCCAGCATCGAAAAATAATTTTTTAAAGTCAGAACTGATAAACTATCCGGCCCACAAGACCTATATTGAGGTCCGATAAATGAGTTTAAGTTCGGGAAATGCAAATAACAACAAAGATGCAGGGGCTGAAGTTTTACCAACAGTGCTGTTTATTACAGACTGCGGTGAGTTGGTAAGATCACCAATTTTGCTGTCGCTAGGATCCTCAGAGTCCGCCAAAACTACAGAGATATAATTTTTTCCGTTTGCATACAATTTTATGGCTTAAATATAATCTGAACGACAAAACCAATTCTTGTCATTGGGATACACCAATACTGGTTTTCTCGCAGCACAAATCAACCGTTGACCAGATGTTAACCCAGGTCAAATCCTGGCAAAAATGCATGTAAAACGAAGTAGTACTTTCGACCTCTTTGCTGATTTTCAAGCCGCTTTTGAAAGAGCGATTATCGTAGGTTTATCACGAAATCTCGTTATTCGGAATTTCAGTGAAATTGATTAGCCTCTGCAAGTTAAAAATAGCTAAAACAAGATCTTCATTATTTCGAACTTTTGAGCACCAAACGAGACTTTAGATAAAGCGACTATTTATGATTACGACAAACATATAATTGTGATTTTAATTTTAAGTATGATTGCATTTTTAGACTCAAACTTACTACAATTATAGTATAGCTGGGGCGGTCATAATAATGATCTTCGTAACCATACAACGATCAAATCCACCGTGATCATGTTCCCGTGACCCTACTCACTCAAGATTTTTTTCTGCGTGTGCTTTCGTCTTTAAGGTTTTTCAAAACCATGTGTTTGCTTGCTAAAGAGCACCACTTAAAAATAAAAAATACAATTTTGCTGTGTAACTACGTTAGAAATTTCGTGGTTGGCAAAACGCTTAAAATAGGTTATTTTTAAAATATATACAAAAACAATAGATCGTAAAGTGGTCTCGAATTATATGCAAAATTTATTAACATCAATACAACTTTTTTTAATGTAATGACATCTATAAATAAGACTTATGAACGCAAAAGTCACAACTATTTTTAAACAATTTTAAAGTTACGTGTCCCCGCTATCCCCTTGGAAACTCCTATATCTATTATGTATGTAGGTACGTCAGAATCAATGTTTTTTTTAATAATGATAAGGGGAACAAGGGTACAAGCAACTATAATTTACTTTATAGATGAGAGTAATTTCAGTTTCAACATTTTGAAGCCGCAAGTGTTTTATGATTTTTTTTTTTTATTTTTTATTCAACAGTTTATGCAAGAAAAGTTTTAAGAAAAAAAATGCTTTAAAACTGGAAAAACTGCATCCAGCAAACAAAAAATATAAAATATTTTTCTTATGAGTGGTTACTGGTCCGTAGTCAAAGAAATCAAAGTAATCGTGTTGTGATGCAAAATAATATATAAAACTGAAGCAAGAATAAAAAAGATAAAAAACATAAAAGACAAAGTAAAAATTGCATAAAAAAATATTCGAAGAATACTTGAAAAGAAGCAAAATGCAACAAAGAGCAGATTACGTGTTACAAAGAAAATGCAAAAGATACCAACAATTTTATGCAGGTGATTGTTAAGGGATAATGACCACCAATCAAACTGGTTTACAAGAAGTTTGTGAAGAAAAAAAAACAGAATAATTTTTTTGAGCTTCTTTTCTTGGCAAGCAAATGCCTATGTGTAATTGAAAAGATGTTTTACACCAGCCAAGTTATAGTCCACTAGTGAATCATGTATTAATGCGAAGTAAACATTTTAGGAGAAACATTTTGTTAAAAAAAAATGAAAAATTAAGATCGTTTGTAAAAACATAATGTTGTTAAATCAAAAGAATAAAAATTAAAGTAAATTAAAATGTAAAAGAGCTAAAAACTGGACATAAGTTGAAAGAAACTTAATCAAAAGAAATTGTTTAATACCAATTCTAAAACATAAATAATATAAAGCAGAATAACCTCCTGAGTCGGTTACACTATGCCCATCTCCGCTTATCCATTTACTGATCGGATTGTCATTTTCAGTTGTTCCTCAGTATAAGCTTTATCGACTGAAACTGCCTTAATAATTATTTTACTACAATTAAAGTCTGCAGTTTTTCTTTCAAAATCAGAAATATTTTTGTAACAATCGCCGTTTGAAATCAGCAAAATCGGTTTACTACCGACCGAGATAAGTAGTAGCGAGACCCCAAAATAACTGATTTTTTTAGGACAAAATCCGTGCATATATCCCTGTTTAACTCAAAATAAATACAGCCACTCTCGCCAAAAAACTTGGCAAGGCTACTTTAAAGATAGGGACTTTAATTACACAAATTTTTTTAAAATATTTCATGCGCTAAATCTGAGAAACTATAGCACCTATAGACCTAAAACCTATTGCAAAATAGTTCCACTGTAATACGAATATTGTAGAAAAAAAAAATTAATAAAAGCGTGGGGAGGGGCAGCCCCCATACAAAGTAACAATTTTTTGAAAATTTCAATACAAAAGTATAAAAGCCATCGTCTTTAAATGTCGCACAGGAGATAGTTGCACGAATATGCCTACATCTTGAAAAAAATTAGTTGGATAAAAGCAGGACGAGGGGCAGCCCCATACATATAAATAATTTTATGCATTTTTTAAAGCACTACATCTCGTAAACTATAACAGGAATCGACCTTAAATGTCCCACAAAAAGTAATCGTATAACAATACCTACATTTAAAAAAAAAATAGTTGAATAGGAGCAGGGGGATGAGAAAGAAGCCTTTGTACAAGTAAACAATTCCTTTTTAATCTTTAATACGAAGAATGTCAAAAACTTTTTAAACTCTCGATCTCAAATCTTTTACAGAGTATTTCTATTTTTAAATTTAAAAGTTTTCTAGAGTTTTCTATTTCAAAAACTAGGATTTCCATCGACTTTAAGCCCGGCACAAAGTATTTTTATTATAATTTTTTATGGTATTGGAACAACTTTGCTAGCCCAGGTAGCTGGGTATACAAAAACAGCAATACGAAGGGTACATAAGATTCGCACAGCTATTACTTGTTAATATTCAATATTCAAAACGGAGTTTCGAAAGCGATATGTATGTCCATGGTTATAAAGGAAGTCAATGCCATATGTTAAAGACAAGATTTTAATTTGATCCATTGATAGTTTATGGTAGATGTCAGTTTAAGTAAAGTTAAACCAGCGAAACCCGAAAGCCGCACATGCACCGATAACATGAAAAAAATTATTTATTTAATGTTATGCGTTCAAGAGGTCTGCACACTCTCTTATTTTATTCTAACTGTCTTACCTTAATAATCCCCAAGATATTCTTTGCGTTAGCCCTGAAAGGACTTAAGTGCTGGACAGCAACATAAAGCATGATTCACAGTTTTCTTATTACCCGTTATAACATAGCACCAGCAAAAATAACTAGCCAGTCGCTACGCTCTAAACTTTTATTCTTAAAGATAAGTAAAGCAATGTCACCCTTGAGACGAATGATCTCCATATAATTTTAGAGGCTCTGCGAAAATATCTGTTACTCGATTCTGCAAAGCCCTACCCTCATAGTAGAACTGAACTAAGGAACATATGTCCATTTATTCTTTTATAGGCAAATGGAGCATTTACTGAGTCAATTTACTTCAATGAAATCTTAATTAGCAAGATTGAACAGTTACGCTCTGCGAAGTTGAGTAAAGAGTTTTTAGTGCATGCGGTAACAGGACAGGAGTTTTAACTAATTCGGTTGCCAAAATCTCTGCCTGAAAAGTTTCGAAATTTTTTAATGTATTAAAGCATTTTGAAATACTTATTTATTTACAAAAGACCGCAGCTCCTTCTCTCATGACACCCTAAAGCATCACTTAGCTGCACAATAAAGCTTAGTTTCAGGGCCATGGATTCTTACATAACATACCCTCGACGTTTGTTTTTTGACTTTGTATGATGATCAATCCTGGTTTTAATACAAAATAATTTGTCCTAGAGCTAATTTGCAAATTGATGTTGCTCTGCAAGCACTGGATAAATAAAGCAACTTAGTGCACCATGTACATTTGACCACTGCTTACCTATGATTGGGAAGTACTCACAGTTCAAATTGCAATCCCCTTGCTTTACTTAGTAATTCAGCCAGTAAATTTATGGTATTTTAAGGTAAACACCATGAAAAATAATATTTTTTTTTGCTGCTCTAGAGTTCAACCAAAGAGCTGTTGGCGACAAAAAATTCAATTCAATAGTTCTCTCCAGTGGAACACAAAATGTTTCCTTCGCGGTCGCTATCAAACTTCTAAGAAATTTTAATATGCGTGACAGTAGTTCCAGGCCTTAACAAGTACCCCAAGAGCTCATCGTCCATACAACAGATTATACACCGTTTTGCGTCAGCCCTCCCAATAATAAAAAGGTAGGCTACTTGGCCACAAGGCCCAGTGAGCCACCCTGCTAGAAATTCAATATAATTTCTGATAACCGAATAAAACGCTTTGACTATCTCAGGATCATTATGCCAGAGGCTGTTTTCCAATGGTGGAAAAAATATGCCGCTAGCTAAAACAAATCCTTCCAATCGCGGAGTGCTTCTAAACATCCAATGATGTGGAATGCTGGGGTTTTCTGTCAGCTGTCAACCCATTCATTGCCAAAGTGTCCCTCGTTGTTAGACTAAATTCATACAACTAAATTTATTGGGAGATATGATACAATCTTTTATCATATCTAAATTCGCCTCATAAAAATGAAGGGCACCGCAGCTCGTTTCCTCCTCTTAGCAAACACTTTTTGACACACAAAAATATTAGTCAAACTTTTCAAAAAACTTTCTGTCTTAATATTATCCCGCCTTAAGCCAATACCCAGCAAAACCTTTGCTTACCTTGTAAGTTAGCAAGAGATATTGGAGATGAATAAACACTAGTTTACTTTTGACTGAATAACTAGTTATTTTTTTGAGTTGTCCAGAAATTCACCACCCTCGCTTACAAATGTGCTTACAAAAATCAATCAAGTAACTAGTTACCAAGCATTAACCAAAACAATAATCACATTTTGGGGTTTTCAAACAAAAATGTTTTACAAAGTCTTTTTTCAGTAATTTTTTTTTATTCATAACTATAAACGTAATTATTAGCGCCCTTATCAACATGTAAATTTTCTGTAGTAACGACCTCATTACCTAGTAACCTATGAAATAATGAGAGCCAATTTCATAATTTCAAAAAGATTTCACTAGGTAGTAAGCCAAACCCAATCATCATATTCCTACCATTTCTCTGCTTTTAATCGCAAAGCATTTTCATAAAACGATGGCTTCTTCTATCCGATCGGTGACCATGATACACCTGTCGCTTACGGGATATTACAAAATCCTCAAGTATTCCATTAGACTCTCTGGTTTTATGTTCGAGACGGTTGATAGCCTCTTATATATATTAAAAACTAAAATTTAATTTTTTTTTATCAACTTTTGTTATCACGCACCCCATTGTGACAACATAAAAATGAATCTTCTTTATAACCTTAAAAGAAACAAGTTCAGTTTTAAACCTACAAAATACAATGAATGCAGTTTAACAAAAAAACCAATAAAGCCCTAAAAACCATAAATAAAACCACACAACAGTGGCAGCTGGCAAAAAAACAGATTAAAATGGAGACAACAAAACAACACACACAAATGGACGTTTATATTTTGGCTGCTTGACCATAAAACTTTTTTGTTAGATAAGAGACTTAAAAGGTTTTGGTTTGTCTTAATAGTTGTTTTATTTAAGTCAGTTTATATTGTTGTTGGAATTTTTTTCTTTTTTTTTCCAGTCTGCAACTTGTCTAAAACTTCATCATTGATTTCAGTTTATTCTCCCCAGCCAAGTCTTTAGTCAAACAAAAAAGATATTTTGTTTTTTCAAGTTTAAGCGCTTTTTATAGACATTAATCTTTTTTATACCAACACAAACGTAAACTCACAAACACACATAAACACTTTTATATAAATTTCTTATAGATTTATACAGATACAATCGCAGCATATAAATAAAAAACTAAAAATAAATTAAGAAGAACAGCGTGATGATGCTACAGTTTCGTTTTCATTTATAACCAGATTTATTTGAAATTCTATTTGGCAAATTTTAAGTTTTAACTCGTAAAATTTATGGTAGTTTTTTCCCCTTTTTTTCTTTTTAGTTCTATTTTGAGCGCCTTTTTTTCTAATTCTTTTGAAAACCGAAAAAAAAACTTTCCTAAAGAAACCAAGAAGTTAAATCCTCAAACAATATTTTATTCATTAAGAGTGTAAAAGGAATCTATAAATCACCAATGTGTCGATATTAGTATTCAGCAAAAGTCATCTTCTCTAAAACGGTATGATAAATAGTTTTAAGGACATAATACTAAATAATTTATAGTCAAGGATATGAAATTTCTTGCTGTTTTTAATATGGAGGCAAGGTTTTGTTATTTAAATGATTTAGGGTTTGCTAGAAATATTGTTTGAATAGTTTATGATGAAAATAAAAAATGCTGAAAAGAAATGCTGAGGTACAATTAGAAAGTGCTCAAATTGAATTGGAAATGTCTGGAATTGATTTAGAAAATTCTGAAACTAAATTAGAACTTTCTGAAACTAAATTAAATGTTTCTGAAATTTAGTTGAAAGGTTCTGAAATACAAATAAAATAGTGTATTATAAGCCGCTGTATGGTAATCTAGCTCTTCGATGATTCGTAGAAATATTCAAAGGAATAGGTATATTGGTAGCTCTAGTTGCATGACTCTAGCTACGGGTAGACAATGTTGCAGTAAAAGAAATGACAGCAAAAGCCACAGTAAAAGAGCAGACAACAGAACCCGCATTGAAAGAACTTGGTGTAAAATTCCAAGTGAGAGAATAGACAAACAAAGCCTTAGAGAAGGAAAAGATATTCAAAGCTGCAGGAAAATAATCAGAAGGCAAAATGGCAAAAAAGGAAAAGACGATCAAAGCCGCAGTGAATGATTAGATAACTGAAGCTGCAGCTCAAGAACAGGCAGCCAAATACGCCTTGAGGAAACATACACCTGATGTCGCAGTGACCGAACAGTGAGGGAACAGACAGCCGAAGCTGTAGTGGAAGTACAGATACCTAAAGCTCAAGGGCAAGAAAGACCGACGAAGCGGCACTGAACGAAAAGGCAGTCGAACTCACAACAAAAAAAAAACAAATAGAAAAGATGCAGTGAATGAGCGGGTAGCATGTAGCCAATACGAAGTCTTCGGCTACAGATTGCTTGTACTCTACGTAAGAGCGCTATATACGGCTGCGCCGAATCTTATATACCCTTTACAATGTGTAGGGGTTTTAACCATAATTTTTTCAAATTTTGTATGGCAACCCCCTAATGGGGTGAAGGTAGGAGGTATGTTTTAGGAAAATGTTTGTTTGGGTCATTTCCCAAGGGCAACCTGAAGGCTGTAGAGGGGGATTTATTACAATTTCTCAAACTTTGTATGGGAGCCTCCTTAGGCGAAGGAGAAAGGAAATAATTATGTTCTAGCAATATGTTTGGGAAGGAAAAACTAATGGGGGTCTGTGATACTTTTTGTTCCTTTAAGGGCAACTCCGGAAAGGTCGTAGGGGTTTTTAGCCAAAATTTTTTACAAATTTGTACTACAATCCTGTTATTGGCTAGAGATATGGGTTTAGTATGTTCCAAAAAATTTTTTGAAAAAAATATAATTGGGGTCGGTCTCACATTTGACTTTTGTAGGAGCACCGTGGAAACTTAAGGAACGATTTAAAAGAAATGTTAAAAAAATTAAACTTTGTATGACAACCCTGTAAGGGGGCACAAATAAGGTTTAAGTATGTTCCACAAAAATGTTTGTGAAGAAAACTTAATGGGAGGCGGTCGTACATTGCACCTGTATAGGAGTTGATAAGTGTGTAACACAAGTGCCTAAGTCTACCTCCTAGCGGTATCAAACGGGCATCTTTCAGTTATTGAAAGGCTTACAGACATGGCTAAGTCGAAAACAATCTGTCTTGGACTGAATGTGATCAGTGATTCATTGGTTAGGCTTGAGACAGGTTGTCCTTGTTGTCGCTGTGTCATGTACAACGCCATTAAGTGGCACAGCAGTACAAGGTTCTAAGGGTACAAATAGCTTATATGTGTTAAACAGAAATTGGTAGGAATTATACGGAAGTAGATTTCCGAGGCTGACCAGAGTCCTATCTGGTACCAAGGGAATTAATTGGCTCCATATGATTACCAGTACATGAATTGATTAATGATGAGGTCTTCTTTGAGAGTTCACGTGGTGGCTATGATTATCCCCAAGCGGGGCAACTGTATAACGAAAGTTGATATGCTGGGGTCCGTCCTGTACGGGCGATATTGGGGGGCTTAAGAAAGTTGATTTTAACTATAACACGGACAGATAGGCAGAAAGGTAGAGGAAAAAAATGTATCACAGACCCCCATTAGTTTTTCCTCCCGAACGTATTCCTAGAGCATACTTACCACCTATCTCTACGCCTTAAGGGGGTTGCCATACAAAATTTACACAAATGATATGAAAATGCCCACAACTTCTTCAGAATTTGCCTTAGAGCAATAAAGTGTACAACCGACCCCCATTAGTGTTCCCTCCCAAACATATTCCTAGAATATACTTACCCCGTATCACCACCCTCTAAGTGGGTTGCCATACAAAATTTGTAAAAATTAGGATAAAAACTCCTACAACTTCCCCGTCACCCGTGGAGCGTTACAAAATGACACCGACCCCAATTTAAAAATTGGAAATATTTTATAAGTAAAAAAATGGTTACAAAGAAAAAAAGTTTGGGATTGCGAAAGGTCAATGTGAAGGGTATATAAGATCCGGCACAGCCGAATATAGCGCTCTCACTTGTTTTTTTATTATTTAAGTTAAATTTAAGTTCTGAAACCGGCATACTTTTGTATTTATGGGCCCTTTAATATTTTCTGGATAAAGGTATACTGTGAGCGGTTGGACCAATAACAGACCAGTTTTTAAAGTTTTTGGAAAATCATTTTGAGCGTGTGTACTTCTTATTTTCTGCTTTGAAATTTTATTGCATATAATATTTTAAATATATTTTATAAAAGCTAAAAAATGAATGATTATATGTATGACGAATTCCTAACAGATGTTCTATGTATCTCAGGTAATCGCTTGTCTTACATTTTGTTTGCCAAACTGCATACCAAAATATAAAATATTTTTTCGCACAAGGTTTAGCACACAAATATGACAGCGAAATGCTGTGAGTTTGCCAGCGTGCTTACCTTGTTATTTTTGGAATATATCAAGGTATTTTAAACGTGTAGCCTGGTCGTACGTACAAATATACGTATGAATACACATACATGTGTAATACTGTGTAGAAGTTTGCCTTTATATCGGCATGCGGATATTTCTAGTTTGCTTTTACGTAAATTGTGTTTACGTATACTGTTGGGTAGAGCGCCACACAGAATAAAACCTAAAGGAAATACAAAAGTATTAATAATTCTTTTTTCTCTCTTAAACACATATGACTTTCTTGATTGGCTTTCCAAGAAAAAATAAAAACAACTACAAAACAGATTATAGAAATTTTATTTCTATTGAGTGATGCCAACTTGTTGCTTGACAGGTTATTGTTTGGCCCATTATAAGGTAGCACTACTGCAACAATATTCAAATTAATTAAAACTAGTTGGATGACATTTGTGTAAAAGCAATAAATTTAAACTTAAAACTATTAAAATGTTTTCAATACCTTAAACCATAAACAAATTTGAATATTATTTTATTGAAAACCACCAAACAAATGAAAAATCTAAGGTGTGTTTAATTAAGTGGCATTGAGTAGCAGTAACGCATCTGACGATGAGGAACAATTTTTAACTCAATTGCTTGATTTTAGGTAACGAACGATTTTAAAGACAAAGTAATAAAATTGCATCATTGTTATTGGTAAGTCACCCACCACATCTAAAATACTTTTTAAATTAATGCCCTGCGTTTTTAAATCATAAATTTGTAAGCATAAATTGCTTTTGTACATATACTAAGGGGAGGACAAACTGTCATTAGAAAATTAATCCATTTCTTACATTTTTCAGCTGATGCTTGCAGTAACAATATAAAAATTGGCCTAAAAGTTTGTGTAACTACTGCACCAAAAATTATAAGTTTTAAAAATTCCTGGGTGGGCCCTCCATTATTCAGAGGTGGAACTAAATTCCTTAAGGGTAATATTCATAAATGTAGCAGGTAATCAAATGCCGTTGCTTACCACAATGAAATCTTTTACGCAAAAAGTGCTTGGGATGCTTAAGGGGCATAGTGACTATCAGAAGTGTAGGGTTATTGTGTACTGGGTTCAGGAAACCTTATCTACTCAGAAATTCTCGCATTCAAGTTACACTAACAACATACAAGCTAAAAAAAGCATAACCGAAACCTGCTTTAAATCTGACAGATCCACTATGGGAAAACACCCCACATACACCATTGTAGATCAAAGGCTTGGTACGGCATGCAGGCCGGACTAAAGATACCAATAAAACTAAATCACATAGAGTCTCCTATGGAAACATGCATATATTTAATACTATTAAACAGCAAAATGATATTATAAACAAAACTTGAGATTTATATCGAACGTTTATTTAAATTAGGGGGTGATAGTGTTTGTCTTCAACTCCGGCATAAAATCTGTTCTTCGTTACGACTGAAAACGTGTAAGTTTCAGAGTGGAAATTATCAAATATCCAGTTGTTTGCGAATTACTGTTTACGGAAAAAATACAATATTTTGCCCCATTCAATCGAAAATGCCAAACTCTTGTCAATAAGCAACCAACCTTTTATCCACCAACAAGACCGAACTTAGATTTGGCATCCCCTGCACTATGGCATTGCCAACATAGTAAAAGAAAATTTGTAGTGAAACCCTTAGAAAAAAAGAAATGTTGAAGGCCAATATGGATAAGATCGGTGGATACGGAGCGTCAAAAACAATCCGTATCCTTATCGCAAATACGGGAAAAAAATAGAAGAAAATGGCGAGACTTCAATAACACGTTCCCCTAATGATTTTCCCACTTTTCTATGGCTAAAACCTTCTTTTCTGGAGTAGTATTTTTCGAAACCATTATCACAATTTTTTTAATTTTTTTTTTTTTAGTTTCAGTATATTTTCTGAATACGTTTTTCAAAAAAAAAACTTGAAAATGGTAGATGTCTTGAACATCACACGTCTCAAAGTGTCGCATCAGAATAAAAAAATAAATTTTTTTAATATTTGCCAAAGAATCATATCTAAGTAAGTAAATAAATAATTTTATAATATTAGAAAAAATTTAATTTAAACAATTTTAAATGTTTAGATTTCCTTTTATATATTTTAATTTTGTGACGTTCAAGTCAAAGTTTCAGATTTTACTATTATTAAGTCAAAACGTTCAAAATTCGTTTAAAATCATCGAAATTTCTTTAAGCTTTTATTAGCTTTTTTAGCCTTTGACGCTATTAATCCTGCTACTTTTCTACCCCTTACTGTGTATGCTACGCACATGCAGTAAAATATGTATACGAAACACGTTGGAGGAACACAAAATGTCTGTGGTTTTTCAAATTGTTTTTTCTTTAATAGTTGACTGACTGACGAACAGACTATACATAATGGACACGATTACCGAAACTATTTTTAAATGCCCACAGGAGAGAGAGAACCAGAAATAAAACAAAAAACTTTAACAAAAAGTGAACTGAAAGAAAATAGAACTGAAACAAGAAACACAAGATTTGAAAGCAAAAACATTTTCTGTTTGTTAATTCGCCCCGGTGTGTTTATGTTCTGATTCGTGCACAAATTTTTAAATTTTTTCTTAAATCATCTTAAATTTTAGTTAATTTAATGTTGGTTTTTTTCGTTTGCCTTTTCTCGCAAAAATTTGTTTATACGTCATACGCAAATGTAATAAATAAAAGCGTTCAACACCATTTCCGATTGTATGTGTAGCTTTTCATTAAACGCTTTGAGCTCTTTGGACAGTTAAATTTTACGTTATTCATTTTCAAGTTAATTTAGCAATATTTTGATTTTGTTTTCATGTTTGAGCATTTAATAAAATAAGCTGCTTTCAGTTGAGCTAGTCGGTAAAAATTTTAATTTGATGTAAATAACGAATTAAGGAACCATTCTAAACAAGGTTTGAATGCAATGTATTGAGCTCTCTCCTTAGGCTAATGACATTATTCTCATCTTACCAATCCCAGAAAACTTCTCAGGACTTTAAACAGATGAACTTTGATCAGGTTATTCTAAAGACTACGAGTGCTAAAGAGTAAAACAAAAGGTGCCCCACCGAAACTGCACGTTTTCTTAGAGTTTATTTTTAAAATACACTTTTTTTGCTTACGCCATTCACCAACTTTGTATGTATGAGCATGCCAGCTGCCACAGAGAAAAGCAGGAGTTATATATATGAACCTCAATGTGGAAATCAATAACTTTTTCTTAGATTTTTAAAATCGATGACTTTTACTCAATTCGGGAAGAAATGTTACTGCTGATGTGCCCCTAGCTACAAACAAATATCTCGGTGTCGTTGGCGCCAGCAAGATACCATCCGGGACACCACAGCCTTCCCTATTCTAGGCGGTATATCGTTGGGCAAATTTATCAGAAACCTCTGCTTTATATCCCTCATTTAGCTAGAGATTTTTCTGGGATAGCTAGATTACTTGCAAGCATCTAGCGTAGTGTTCTTGTTTCACCAGAATCTTTTTAGCTACCACAAGCACCCTGATATGAGTCGCCCATAGCCCTACTTAGGTTTTGATGTAATAACTAGTAACGCAGATGATGTAGCGGTAGTTGTCACTGAGAAGTTTGTCGATACGATAAACTCTGTGATGGGGCCACACTGGTTGATATAGAAAAGTGAGCGAGAAAAGTGGAGCTGAGTGTAAACTTAGAGAAATCGGACTTGGTTCTTTTAAAAAAGAAAACTAGAACTGGTTCGTGGACTTCACCGAGATTAGATATCACTAATCTTATACCGAAGTACCCAGGTGTAAAACTGTACAGTAAGCTGTCGAGAAAGCTCAGTGTGGAGGAAAAGCTTAAGAAGATGATCAATACGCCCTATGCACGCAGAAAATTTCTATGAAGAGCATTGCTTCAAATTCCAAACACATTGCAGCTAAACTGCAGTGGCGAGGCCTATACAACTCTATCGGATACTCGTGTAGTGGGCTGCAAGTCAATCAGCGGTGACTGAAGAACGTACAGAGGCTGGCAGGACTATGTACAACTGCTGCTCGATGCAGCACCCCTACGCCGGTGCTGGATTTAATCTTGGGTTTGACATCAGGCAATCTGGTCGCAGAAGGTGCTGCAGGGAGTTTTGCTACTCGATTCGGGTAAACGGGACAGTTTACTCGAGTACCATATGGTCATGGCAGTATTGTTGGGAGCATAGAGTGACGAAGTGGCTTCATGATCAAGAAATTAACCTTCATTGGGATGCCGGGTGTAACTTTAGAAAAATACGGCTGGTTACAAGGACTTTGCTAAGACTACAGGACCGGAAGGTTCTTTGGAGCTTCATTTTTCTGTAGAAAACTTGGTTTCAGAAAGGCTCTTATTATTATTTCATCCCTGCGGTGTATTTAAGACGGCGATTTTAGAGCCAAATCGGCCACTGATCTTGCCTTGTCCTTTCAAACTTAGAAATCTCAAGTGAACATATTTACTGATAGTTGGGAGGCAACTAAGGAAGTCTCCTTGAACCCCGTTAGCCTTTCAATTGTTCAGGAACGCAAAAATCAATTGGTAGATTATGTGTCATCAGACAAATGCACTATTACTGAGTTCGGCGACAAAGAGGTATTTGGGGAAACAAGATGGCAGACGAGCTAGTGAGGTAGGCAAGGGACGTTCGTGCTCCACTTCAGTTCTACAATAGGAGTATAACTTCTGAAGTAAAGGTTAGAGCCAGTGGAATTTGGGTAAATTCCACTTCGTATAGAGTCTCCCAGGTATATTATGGTATCTAATAACTCATGGAAGTAGGAACGATAACAGATAATAGCTGGACAGCCGTCCATATCCAATAGCAAGACGACTGGCCAGTGATGATTTTAGATTCTGTGGTGTGCCAGGGAATAGGGATACAGTTGAGCATATGTTCTATCACTCTTCAGTGCCTGAGCCCTTCAGAGCAAATTTCCAAAGGTTTCATTTGCTCCAAGTCCTGAAGGAAATATCTTAGTTTGGCAAGACAAGGCTGCTGGCAGTTGCCAAGAGAGTGCAGGGAACCCTAGATTTTATTACATCAATTTAAATAAACTAGTTATGGTTTCTTTTTTGTTTTCTAGCAGTTAGCATACTAAGGGTCTATGTGGGGTCTTCGGAATCAGCCAGTTCACCTTAATCTAAGTTACGTACGTTAGGCTTAGATATCCCTAGAGTATATTTGTACTCATCCCAACACTCAAGCTGATCTGTAATTCTAACCATTTTGAAAAGTTCACAAATTTCTCGTCTTTCTACCTCCAGCTGATAGGGTTGCAAAGAAGCTTTTAAGATGCCCTTTTCTCGTGTTAGAGGACATGAAACTAAATCACACAGGTAATTAAAAAAAAGTTATCTGTGCCCAATTTAATCAAAATATCATTAAAATTGCTACCTGAATAGTTTTCACAAGAATAAATGGACACAGAGCCAGAAGCCGACTGAAGAAGGGATTATGAGCTTGTTGGTATACTTTAAGGTGGGTCATTACTTTTGGGCGTTAGAAACATCTGCACCAGCGCATAATACCCCTTCCCCACGTATGTGGTGTGGGTATGAAAAGTTTACAGTACCGCCTAAAAGCAGTTCTCTTTTATAAATTTTTTTTTGTTCTATTTGCCAAAGAATTTATCAGAAGCTGGTATTTCGTTATAATTTTAAAAAGAAATTCTTTTTGTTTGCTTCATTAGTCACACCTAAAACACGCAATCATTTATTTATTCCTGTCATATTCTGGTAACTTTTGTCGTTTCTTTTATGAAGCTAGATTCATTCATTCTTCTTACTAAAAAAATTAAACTCGTATTAGAGACGCTGTCAGCTTTTTAAAATTTTTATTTGTTTTAAAGAAAAAAATTTTCTGCAGATAAAAATAAATTGAAATGTTACTAATGTACGACGATACCCCATGTAAAGTACATTATGCTTCGTTATTGAAATTAAGAACGAAATTATCCTAAAAAATATTTTCAGACAATCCGTAATAAAATCAGTTTTAAGAATTGTTTATCCATATAATTTTTAATATATCTTTAAGCTATATTTACACCACTTGAGTTACCATCTGAATTTCACAACTAAGACTAATTTGTTTAGACATTTTATCTGTGTTTATTTGTTAATATTTTTTTCTTACCTCAGTTAGTATATAACGCATTCTATTTCCAAACTATTTAACATCTGAGATTTAACTGTACCTTTAAGAAACGTACCGGATGAAATGCTTTTTGTTATACTGTCATATAGTTTATACCAGTCTTACAGCTCTTATATTTAGCCGATTAAAATTAATTCCTTAAAAGTAATGTAATAATGACATAAATTTTTTTATTTTATTATTTTTTTGACTCAAATGAGAATTCAAGTGGTATAAATATATCTTTACCAAGAAGTTGTTTTTTATCTACTTAGTTATTTTTGCTAAAATTTATATCTTTTATATATAATAACCAGCGCTCAGGAGATGGCCCTTATAAACGCATTGCATCGTGTTGTAATCAGGTAAATACGTTATGGGAAGGAGGATATAAGGAGTAGTGTTTATGGATACTGATTTAAATTTCTCGATATAAGCTCTGACGAGAAAGACATATTTAGGTAGTTTGTTCCCTTATAGTATCGATAGAAGAGTGAAATACATCCCACATTGCGACGATTTTCAAGTTAATTGAGACGGTTAGATACCCCAACGTCACCGATGAATACCTTCGCCCCTTTCTCTACGCGGTCAAGAAGCTCCAGAATAGAATTTGGAGCACCTGCCCATACATGAGAATTACATTCCACCAGATGGCGTAAAGTAATTCCTACAACTTTTCAAGAAAGCACGACACTTAGATGCTTCCTTCGACACAAAAAAAAAGTGTTTCGTCCAACGGATATCGAACTGGATTTTCAGGCACAAAACATCAAGAGTTTCTGTCTTTCCCAGTACTTATACCATCCATTAATACAGACGATTTAGTGTGCTCTACCGTGCGCTTACGTGTCAAAAGACAATATTGGGTCTCACGGGCATTAAAGTCGACCCTATTCGCACGACCTCAATCGGAGTTTAACAGCGGATCACGGTTAAGGGTGTCATTCGTACTCTGCCTCATTGTCTCAGTCTCCAGAGAGCTAAGCCTGTAGCCAAATGAGTGGTTGATGAGTGTATAAGACAAGTGCCTAAGTCTACCTTCTAGCGGTATCAACCGGGCAACTTTTAGTTCAATTACTAGAAGGCTAACAGACATGGCTGAGACGAAAACAATCTGTCTTAGGTAAGTGTGTGATCAGTGATTCACTGCTCTGGCTTGAGGCACGTTGTCCTTGTTGCGCTGTGCCATGTACATCGCCATTAAGTGGCACAGCAATACAGGGTTTAAGGGTACCAATACCTTATCTGTGTGAAATAGAAAATGGTAGGAATGAAACGAAAGTAGATTTTCGAGGCTGACCAGAGTCCTATTTGGTACCACGGGAATCAGTTGGCCCCATGTGCTCACCAGTACATGAACTGATTAATGGTGAGGTCTCATTCTGGAGTTCACGTGGTGGCTGTGGTTATCCCCAAGCGAGGCAACTGTAGAACAAAAGTTGATATGCTGGGGTCCGGCCTGTACGGGCCCTAGAGTGACCGTGTAAGCGGTCTTATAAAAACTTAAGGTTCACAAGATAGAGTTTCTAGTTTTGGCGGGTCTACCCAGGAACATGAGCAACTGTTGAAGTAGGCTATTAGCTGAAAAGGTGTAAGTGTGTTTGGAAGTAGGTGAATATGGAAACTGGTTACGGCTGGGGACTCTAGGATCTAAAATAAGATCCCGTCAAAGTAGTAGCAAATAAGGAGAAGGCCGCCATTGGCATGTTAAAGCAAGTGCGTGACTTGGTCCTGACTGGCGGTGAGAAGATTGTGAAGCATTGATGATAGTGGAGTAATTCATTTGTCTAAATGAGAAAAGATCCTTCTAACAGAGCTGGGTATCGCATTCGTTGGGTGCGACATGATAATCATAGTCTTTCTTGCTTAAGGTTGGGTGCTGTTTCACAAGCGTGTGGAAAGATGTCTTGTCGGCGCGGATCTGTTTTGATTATGAAGAAGCGAGATCAAAACTAGAAACGCAATTCGGGTTTAGATAGCCCAACTCCTCACCAAGGGGTGTGTTTTGGCTACACAGAGTCATGGCAGAGAATTGGTACCTGGGTGGTCGGGTGAACCATTCGGCGGGCGCTGGTGGACGCTTTGTATCCACCAGTGTTGAGAGCACCGTGAGTTACTGCCAGCATGGCAGGTATTACGTAAAACCCTTAACGTCTGTAGCCAAATGAGTATGAATGTTATTTAATTTAATTTTTAGATTTTTTGGAGTTTGCAAAAATTTTAAATATATTTTAAGTCTTTTCGCCTTTTATGTTATTTCTTTTAAAACAAATTTCAAAAGAACTTGCTTTGACATAACCCAGCAAAAAATAATCGAGATTTTGTAAGCAGTAAATACTTTTTCTAGTATACTAATGCGCTTCGCAGCAAGCACTTATCTATTTCCTTAATAAATGCAATAGTGTATGGCAGTGAATGTAAAATTTTTACTGTTATACACACTCGCTTACTCAAGTGCATACTAGGAAGCACTACTGTAAGGCAGTGAGTAAAAAAAACATTCGTTTTTCGTCAAGTAACGAACATAATAACACGGCAAAACATTTATTTCGATGACGCAATAAATTTAAACAATTAAAGAAGCACTAAAATTACATGAATTAACTGGATATTCATAGCCCCGAAATAAGCACTTAACATGAAATGCAACTAAGTGGGACATCGCGAACAAATATCATGCCATACGTAAGCGGGCTTGTAAGCTTTGCTGTCTTGATATTCCATTACAAACCTACCTACGGCGAAGCAGCAGTTTTTGCTGGGAAGTTGTTTCAACTAACCAATTTGAATCTGTTTAAGGTGGTAGCATAGCTTCCGCTAATTATTGTTTACTTTGTTTTGCTCCAACAGCTAAATGTCAAAAACTGCATACTTAACGTTTCTTTCTTTATATATTTGTTTGCAGTTTTTGACATTTAGCTGTTTATCCATTTGGATTTACAATGTAAAACGGTGTTTTAATTGTATTAGTAACGCTACCACCTAGTAAAAATACACCTTGTACCTGTCTATATAGCATTATCCATAGCACTTTGTTTTGCGGTTTTTTTTTGCTTTTATGAATTTTTGTTTTAAATCTTAAATAACCATGTATATATAGACAGACACACATTTTTATGTTTGAATTTTATTTACAATATTCTACATGTCACAAATAAAATATTTTTAGTTCTCTTCCAAGATATGATTTTAAGACATACGACGTTATTTAAGAAAGCCACAAAATTGATTGATGATTTGTATTTGATTTTATACACATTATACAAATAACTTATGTATGAAAATGTGTGAATTTGGTATGTTAGATGATGATTTCATCTAGCGGCAAATGAAATAAAACAATATTCAACAGTGTTTAGTATATGTTTGCAGAAGTAAAATACCGTGAAGCACCGTGTAAAAAGTTGAGTGGTTTTTACAGTACCAGATAAATAAATATTTACAGCTTTTAATAATTCAAACATTTTTCTCTTTTTCGATTTCTAAGTCTTTCTTTTAAATATTTTTTTTTCAACTTTATATTCTTTCACAAAAAGCCAAAAAAAATAACAACAATATATGTAAAGTACTTGTGGATGCCTGGATATAAGAAAAGCCTTTAAAATCCTTTAACTAATTTTGTCTGCTATTTTTTTTTAGCTACATTCATAATTACAAAAAAAAACATTCACATTCATTTTAAATTAAGAATGAACTGCAAAGCATCCATGATGTGGGCAATATTTTTTATTATTATTTTTTTTTTTTTTTTGAAGAAAATATTGTTCTAAAAAATTTAATCAAAAAAATTAAAAAAAAAACGCAGACGCCTTAAAACACATGCATCGAATACACAGCAAATAATTAAAATATAATTCAAAAACAAAAAAAATAAATTCAATAAAGACATAATAAAAATAACACAAAAGCAATAATAAAATAACAAAAAGAAATATTATTTCGGCACACAATTTTCAAAAAGAAAATTATTTTTAAAAGTAAAGAAAATGGACAAACAGAAATGAAAGAAAAATTATTAAATGCTGCACTAGAGAATAAAAAAAAACTGGGAATATTGTGGCTGAAATTATCATGTAATCAAATTACTTGCACTTTTTTCCTTTACTTGTCAATTTCTTTGGTACGAGATTGCGATGACGAAGTTTTTTTTTTATATTATAACAGCTTGTTAATTCTATTTCGTGTTAATAAAAAAAAAATAATAAATTGGCACAGTTTGGCAAACACTTACCAGACAACATTTAAAATTTTTTAAACTGACTCATCATTCAGTCTACATTTTTTGTAGGTAAAAAAATGGAAAAGTTTGAAATTTCATTGCATTTCCAAATATATAATATAAAACAACCGAAGAAATGCAACAAAAATTAGGCAAAGAGAAAAATTGTTCAAACATTTATTAAATTAAAAAACAATTGCAAAGAATAATATTATAAATAGTTCTCTATACGCTAAGAGTTTGTGAGGCAATCACTTGGCAATTTTTGATAAAAAAAAGCTTATTTTACTCATTAAGACCAAAATTTCAAAAAAGTACCGATATCATATTTATTATTTCTTGAGATCTGTTGAACACTATAAGAATTATATTTCTACCATAAGTGGTGCAAAAGTTGAAAAATGGACCTTAGAAGAACGAAAGTATCTGTTAAGGTCTTGGTGTTTTTTAGTTTTTTCTTTCGTCAGTTTTTTTAAACCAAATTTTACCCATTAAGAGTCCGTATTCCCAAAATCCATAAATAGTGGATCTTAACGCTTAACGCTTAAAGTGTTTGGCAAGCGCAATAACGCAGTTCTTAAATATACGTATGCATACGTATATGGGCATTTCCAGGATAGAGAACGTAACATACGTACATATGTATGTCTTCAAAGTAAAAAATTATTAAAAAAGAAATATAAAAAATTTACTTTTTTAATTTGCGTTTTAAAGCCTTCAAGAAGAAGAAGCAATACGCGTTATGCCTATAACATTTATCTTGAAAAACGTTTTAACTATACGAGAAAACAATATGCGGATGTGAATGACACAGATATGAAAATTACTTCCCACTGCATTTTACAAACGCAGTAATATGGAAATTGTAGTAAAATTTTAAAAATTAGTTTATGATTTCAAAAAGACTAATACGGCTTCGTAAAAATAGATTTTAAGTTAGGATAGTTAAATTTTCCTTATTTTTATTAGTTTTGGTATAATGTATGGAACGCGACATTTGTAACGCGACATATTTTCCATGCTTATTTGGTATAATATTATTTAAAATTTTGTTTAATCTCAAGGGTGCATGTTATATGGTTTAATTTGTTTTATATATTTAGGTCCACATATTTATATATGTATGCGAAGTAAGTATACACCGAATTATGGCTTTCTAGCTCAAACTGCTTTTTTAATTTAGTTAATTTTCGATCTCGGTAAAGGAAATGCCCATAAGCATATAGTATTCATAATAATACAAGGTGTTTGGTGGCACATTTATATTTTTAAAACATAATAATTTGCACAAAGTTTAACTAAGAGCATTGAACGATAGATTTTATTTTTTAAATGGTATGTAATTCAGATGCCCTCTGTCGAGCTGAGCACATTATTCAAAACGGAGCCTTGTGTCCTGCGCCACACACTGCAGTCAACCTAGATCCTTTAAAGTCACAAAAAATGGGCATTGTCATAATTAACTTTCTTTTTGATAAAGCCAAAAAAAATCCATGGGAGTTAGACGGGGCGATCTCGGTGGCCATGGAATGTCCCTAAAGCGACTGATATGTTTTTGGGGAAAATACTCCCAAAGCAAATTCATCGAAGCTCTGGCACGTGTCTGAAGACTATGATGAATGAGCACGCAGGTTTGGCAAAAATAATTCCATTATCATAAGTCGATAGTTTTCACCATTGACATTCGTCGCTTAGCCTCGAAAATTTTCGAAAAATAAATGGTTCAATTATCTCATGCGTGGATAAGGCAAACCAAAGATTTTCACTGGGGCAATGCAATGGTTTTTGATGTTTCAATCAAGGGTTGCGGGTTCTTGGAAAACAGTAACGGCAGTTTTGCTCGTTGACGTTTAAATGAAAATGATCCTCGTGGCTCCAAAAAAATGAGATTTATAGTGCGAAAGCGCTCCAACATCTTTTCACAAAAATTTTGGCGTAAATTAAAGTCAGTTTCACAGAAAAAATGATTTCAAATTTTTTTTATTAACTCATCAAGCAATTTTGTATTTTTAATTAAAAGTTTAATTTTTTTAATAAAAATTTTAATAGTTTTTGTTAAGTAAATGCCAACAATGATGTTTGTTTACAATTTTTTTTTTCAAAAAAATCTGTATTTTTTTTCCTTTGCTTATACAAAGCTCACCTTAGGTTCAGTTTCTGGAGTTGAATGTTTAAATCTTGAGTTAAGAAAATAAAACTAAGTTTAACATAGAATGCGTTGTTGGCTGAGTGGATAGAGCATACGCCTTGCATTTAAATGCCCGCCCTATGGTTCGAAATAAAAACGAAAAAAATATTATGTTTTTTAATATTTAATAACCAACTAGCACTTTGATTTATTTTTATCGAATTTAAGATTTGTTTTTTTTAGTAAGTCGATCATAAATTTAATATTTTTTAATTAAAAATTAAAAGTAATTAACTAGAGTTGGAAATTGAATATCCAACTTTCTTGGTAGGTTGGTAGTAATCTAAAAAATTTTTAAGTCAAATCAACAAATTTTTTAATTGAACATTATTTTTATTTTTTTCTGTGTTCTTTCAATTCTTGAACGATTTGAATTTTAAAAGGATAGAACTTTATATCCTTTTTTAAAATTTCATGAATAATCGCTCTTGAAAGTCCCAGTGATGCTGCTCTTTTCCGTATTTTCACGTAAACTGTTAACAACCATTTGAATGTTTTTGGGAGTCTTTGAAGATCGACTGGGCACTGGCCGTGGGACATTCATAGCCGAAGCAGTTGCGCTAAACCTCTGCACCCACGAACAAATTAAATTATACTCGGTTCATCACGTATTTGCCGAGTAACAAACTTTTAACAAAATTGTCGAGGAGCAATTACGTAAAAATCGTTACTCTTAAGGAATGTCTCCACAGCGTACGGCCGATTCTCACTCGACCACTGCGATATTGTGACTGACAAACCGCACAATCGATAATGTCAACTGCGCTACACTTCGTCCGCACTGTTAATTTCTTTTTAAAATAGTCGTATATTAAAAAATAAATTTAACACCAGGCACCCTGTATCAGTCGTTGCATGCTGAAGTGCAGGGACACTTGTATGTAATACAGAGTTTTGAACAACACTTAAAACACACAACTTTTAAAATCTGCAATTTTAAACAGCCATTTTTTTTCATTTTTTAAAAAGCTTCTTTATATTTTTTATGCACAAGACGAGTGATCCGCTATGATATTAATCACTGGTCAAAATGGGGCAAATTATATATCAAATTCCAGTCGGAAAACTCAAAATGGGGGACTTTAGCATTATTTTTGTACTTATTAAATATTTTTTACTTAAGTAACCCAGTAAAAAATTATATATAAGCAACCATATTTTGATATATTAAAACTAAATCCAAAAACCATGCTGTAGATTTACTTTTCTAAGATCCAAAAATTCTTTCTTTAACAAAAGTGACTTTTCATCACATGTTATATGCAAAGAACATCTAAACAACATTTTTGTATAGAAAATTTTCGGCATGAAAAATGATCTTATGCGGTTTAAATTCTGCAAAAATTAATATCATTCCTTCAATGTCAACCCTACATGAAGTTCATTGGTTTTTACTCAAAATTTGTCGTGATTCAATGTAGTTAACTCTGGGTTTTTTCTACCTTTTTTACCTTACTTTTTTTACTGGGTAATAGTATTAAAATATAAAATAAATTTATGTTAAAATTAAGAAATATGCATTTGTATGTAAAACATGTATAAAAATTTCATTAATTTTCTTTTACCTTTTTAAATCTTTATTTTTGATGGAAATCACACAAACTAGCGATAATGTAGAAGTAAATGTTGATGATGTTGTCGTTAACCTTAAATTCCATTTACAAATTTATTTAAAAAAAAAAATTTTTTAGTTTAAATTATTTTTTTAGTTTTTTTTATGGGTTGGTTCGTTTTAAAGGTATTTGAAAATTTTTTTCTTAAGAATTTACATACACTTGATTTTTAATTAATTTTTTTTTCTTGTAGAATGTTGTGTTTACTGCTCTTTGCTAAGGTAAAACAAATGTATTTTTAAAAGTTGATTAAGTGAAAGAAAGTGTTGCCATACATACAAAATAGTTCTCAAATTTTTTTAATTAATTTTTTATTTAGCTCTTTTATCTTATAAAAGTTAAGTAACAAAACAATGTAAAATACCCAGACAAAGCCTTATTTTAAAAATATTCTACATATAACAAATTTAATAATGCTTAAGCTCGAAATAAACAATAAAAATGTAAAGTAGAAAAACTATGTTAATAAATCAATTTAATATTTGTTTTCTAATTGTTTCAGAAACATCTAAGTATGTATATTTCTTTTTAAAAGAATTTCCGGTTTTAATATCTGGCAACGCTTAAGCATTATAAGATTTGACTTAACAATTTGTTAACTACTAAAGTTTAATCAACACTAACACTAACAACTTGTTGGAAATGCATTAAAAATGTTTGAAGTTTATTTTGAGAGCGTATAAATGAGAGTATGATTTGTTTTGATTTTTTTTCTTTTTTGTTGTTATGTTTGTATTTGTTATTGTTTAATGACTTTTTTGTCTGTTTTGTTTATTATTTTTTTAAGGTTTTAAATTTAACGGTTTAACTTGGTAATATTTTGTTAATGTAAACAACAAGCTTACTGCTGCGTGTTTCGTTGCTCTTGTATTTACATAAATATGCATGTGTATATACATACATACATTTGTGTGTATTTTTGTACGCAGTTGTGTACAAAATCAACATACATACATACATAAGTACATATATCTAAAATATCTAAAAATGTTTGTTTATAATTTTTATTTAATTTCCTATTTTTATCTCAAACAGACAAACATCTATTATTTTTGGTCAAAGCAGAACTTTTCTGTATACAATTTATAGTCATTTTTGAACGTAAAATTAATGAAAAACTTGTTTAGAGTTCATTCATATGAAAACGAACGAAATACCAAGAAGAATGAGACATGTATATAATAGCAACAACAAGAGGAATACGAATTCAAATAAAACTGTCGTTGGCTGGTGCTTAATAATACAACTAGGGAGCACACCATAAAAAATTGGACAGACATGTATAAGAATTTACTAAAATAACGCATACAAATACATACATATAACTTTGTAGTATATACATACATACATATGAATATAGTTTAAACATGTACGCAAACCATATAATAATTCTTAAACAAAAATACACACAAAAGCTTTAGGGCCATTCTTTTTCTTTTCTGAACATAATAATTCACTGTTTGAAAACATTTTCGATCTTTTTACTATGATTTTCGTACAAATATAATGCAACACACACACACACCTTTCGAAAATTTGGTAGCACAATATTTCTTATTAAAAATTTTTTGTTGTTTTTATTAATTTTTCTTTTCAAAATTTCGAATTTTTCTTAATTAATAGAATTTATTAGCGAATAATGCTAAACAACAAACACACTTCAATTAACGAATTATTTTAAACCGTGAATGCTCATATGCGTTGGAACGTACGCCTGTACTTGCGTTTAAGACCAACAAATAACAACTGTTGGTTCTGCTCACAAAAGCGGCTAACAAATGCTTAGCCATGCAGCCAAATATACACTCACACACTTGCACAACCAAAAACAGATATAAATTCTCATTTGCGCAGTGTGGCCAAAATGTTCGTTACTCAATTGAGCCAAGTTAAAAAAAAACGTTAATTTTTAAATTTAGTTCTAAGTATTTGTATTAATTTAAAAAAATTTCCGAAAATCACAAAAGCATATATGTTTAGCCCAAAACAAAACCCAAAATTAATATAAATTTAATTAGCATAGAAAAAACAGACAGCCGTTAAAGGAAAGGATACAGCTCACCTAAATCCGCTTAATTCGGTCCATTATTGTTATCTGGAGAGCCAGATGGGAAGAGTGGTGGTAGAAGGAAAGAAGGAATTAAGAGAACGAAAAGTAGGTTGTCTCGTAGAAATCCACCCCATAACCCCCAGACTGGTAGATTCGTGAACTTACCACTGACCTACCGGGGCACCAAAATTTGATTAGGTTTATGATGGAATTTTTATACAAAAACTGATGACAGCATTTTTTCAAAGGACCACTGATATTCCGAAAGGTTTGAGTCCATTTTCAAAAATGGTCACCAGTCTTGCTTAACCTACATACTCCCATCTGTGTTGCACAGTGTTATAATATCAATAATTTGCCTAAAAAACGTCGAAACTCAAAAAAGTTATTTCCAGAAGAACGCGACTAAATTTTTCGATTTGCTTTTATTTACTAAAATAGACAATCATCATTTTCTCTTTAAACGAAGAAAGTAAAAACAATTAAAAGATGAAATTTGGTAAAGTGTAAGGCGTAACATACCCAACTATTCTGCATCGTTAGCTTCGAAGGTACATTTTTTAAGTTATGACGTTATTCTAGCAAATGAGGGATATGTTTCTTTTCATTTAATATAGTATAGTACCCCTGCAGAAAACACGACTAGTTCATAGACGCGTGTTTTGATCAGTCAATAAAGTAGTACTACTCCAAAAGTAGCCCAAATGTATGTAAAAAGCATGGTCTATTTAACATAATGATTTTCTTAGGCCGGAAAATATAACCAATTTTTGTATTACATCGAAGTAGTTTCACAATAACATAACCCATGACTGCATTACCATGTTTTAACTAGCCCAATTTTGCAAAAATAGTAGACCATATGGTCTAATTTTTACCCTTAATTTCTGTGCCCACAGTGCTCTCGATGCTGCAAGAGTTGGCATCACTGCTGCACATATAAATGACACAGGGTGTTTCGTTAAAATGCACAACAAAGCAGAACTATTCTTGTAAGAACACATGAAAACAGCTTTCGTATTTTAAAATCCACTAAAACAACAGACTAGCCTTTGGCCAGCAGCCCCTTAATACTAAGTTTAAGCCATAGAAGAAATATAAAAAACCTGTCTTGATTTTAGTTGTTATTATATAAAATAACCGGATCTATCATGCAGTTTTTAATTTTTATATCGTGGATTTTTATTTAATTTTTACTACTACACTAACAATCTATGTTTTAAGTGCTCTCTATTTCTGTCTCTCTGTTTCTTTTCATTATAATACTGGACAGGGATGGCAAACTAACGTCAAGTCTTATTTTATGTTAGTAGGTATACACATCAATAAATTTTAAATGCGGCGGACTCTCGGAAGTAAGGCTTATATAGAACCCACAGTAAATTGTAGATCCACACCTTAACAATTATATCGGTTTATTTGTGCTTCAAAAAGGCTTGTTAAATAAGACTTCCATCTATACCCGGAAAATTTTTTTCATTCCGTTTGTAATTTCTTTATTATCTCCATAAAGTGTTTATGTATATTCTGGATCCTTTTAGATAGAGAAGTCGATATAACCCTGTCCGTCTATCCATCTGTTGATATCAAGTTTCCGGAGTCAAATAGAGTAACACGCACCAGTTGTTAGTGTCAAGCTATTGGAAATATCCCTTAACCGCTATTTAAGATCAGCAATATCGGTTCTCTATCGACCCAGATATTAAATAACCCATTTTTTAGGACGAAATCCGTGCATATATCCCTTAGTAAATAAGTCAGTATTGCCGCAAAACTTAGCACGGATGCTCTAAGGACAGTCACATAAATAATGGAAAAAACATTTTTAGATCCGGGGAAGTGGTATTTCTCTTACAATCGCACGAACGTTATAAAATATTTCAAGCGCTAAATCTTAGAAACCAAAACAGCTATCGACATCAAATGTTCTACAAAAAGTAATTGGACAATAAAACCTACCCTTTGGAAAAAATGTTTTTTGGGTAGGGACCGGAAAAAGGGGTAGCTCTCATACAAATAAACAAACTTTAAAAATTAAAAAAATTATATTGCTATATGGGGGAGCCCCCCATATAAACAAACAATTCTTATAAAATTTTTACTACGCTATATCTGGGACACTGTATCTGCTATCGACTTTGAATGTTTTGCAAACGATCAACTAATTGATTCATTTTGGAAAAAAAATAGTTGGAGAGGATCAGGGGGGCTAGAACCCCCCATACAAACCAACAACTTTTATAAAACTTTCGACCTCAAACTTTTACATGGTATTTCTATTATACATACAAACGCTTTAACTTTGTAATGTTTTCTATGTCGAAAACTAAGATTCCTATGAACTTTAATCCCGGCACAAGATATTTTTATTATAATATTTCAGTACAAAATAGCTCGGCTGGAAAAGATGGTTGGTGATATTAAAATACCAATTTAAAGGGCATACAAAATTCATCACTGCCGAATATAGCGCTCTTACTTGCATTTTCTCTATTTTTAAAAGCTATTTTTATTTACATATTTGAAAGCTATAAAAAATTATGTATCTACTGCAAAAAATCTTTTATTTCAATTATTGTTATAAGGTCTTAAGCATATAAAAAATTTTGACAAGGTGAAATAATAATTTCAGAATCTAGTCGGCAAAGCTTTATTTATGAGGGCATTCCCATAGGTTCTATTAAAAGAAAATAAATAACATTTTTTCTGTCGACGCTCGGACAGGCATCGTTTAACAATTGACTTAAAAGAAGATAAAGATTGATTTCATACCACTTCATTTTTTACATATGCATTTACAAAAGTTTGTTTTAACTTTCCCATTCCTGGTTTTTTGTGTTGTTCTCTTTAACTCTCTCTGTATTCGTTTATATTCTCTTTTAAGTTTTTGTTTAGCTGTTTTCTTTTTAAATCGACCAATCATATTATTTGAAATAACGTGCTTAACTTTGCAGACATTTCCTTCCTCTCTGTTATGATTTTTTTGTTGACCAGTATGGCCAGGTACAAATAAAAGGTAAAGTAAGTAATATAAAATTAAATACAGTAAAGCTTTAAAAATACATATGTATAAGGCGTAATTCATGCTAAAAGGAAACAAGGGCAAAAGAAATCAAGTTAGATGACATAGTCCCTTTTGTACACATATGTTCGTTGGTAATTTTGTATGCGCAGTAATGATCCCGCTGCTCCCGACCAACAAATTTCATTTTTAAAATATGCACATTATAGACAGAAAGAAAAACCAATTTCTAAAATCAAGAATTTTTTTCTTGAATTTATCCAAAATCTTTCTTGAAGTTTTTAAGTACGATCCGTACTTACATTTTCTTAAAACACGCCTATTCGGATTGCTTCAACAAATTAAGCTGAAAAAAACTTGTTGTTTTAATATATTATTTTACATTTAAAAACAAAGTGTCTCGGTGACCTAGAGGTAGCGCGCTTGTGCTGCAGTGCGGAAAATTCCTGGTTCGAATCTCAGCTACGGTAAGTACAAAAAATTAAATTTTTAAATTACAAATTTTAAGTATCTTTAAAATAAAAATAAAATATAAAATTCTTCTTCTTCAAAAAAACTGTATAAGTCAAAAATATGACATTTCATTTTCGAATTAATCCCGTTTACGCTTAAATCAACATTTTTCTGGCTTACATCAAGTACGGTTCTAAACTTAAATCAATCCTTTTTTGGCTTAATTGTAGCTAAAAGTAAGAAATTCGTACTTGAAAAATTTTACTTGGAGTAAGAAATTTCGTACTTGATTTAAGAAAACCCGTACTTACCGTACTTTTGACACCGCTATGGCTTGATTTAAGTAAAGTTTACTAAGTTTATTTTTTTGTGTGTACAAGAACTATTAAGCCATAGCAGGTTTGAAGTCAGTAGCTTTTATTGTTTTCCAGATGTTTGCGCATTAGAAATTGCATGAAACTTTGCAATTTTAAAGGACACCCCCCTCCTTGCTCCAATCAAAAAAAAAAAAATATTATTTCGTGAACTCGCAATCTTTGAAGTTTTTGTTTTGTTTTGTAATAAAAGTGACCACATATACTGATATACTGAATGAATACATGAATTTTTTCCTTACAAAATGGGTCATTTTAGGTTTTTGTATACGTCGTCTAGTAAGCTCATATTGATGATTTTTGATAGCGTTCTGCCAAATAATATTTCTAATAGTGTAATGCACTGATAAGCACATGGGGCCAACTGATTCCCGTGGTACCAGATAGGACTCTGGTCAGCCTCGGAAATCTACTTTCGTATAATTTCTACCAATTTCTATTCAACACAGATAAGGTATTGGTACCCTTAGAACCACCACTTAATGGCGATGTACATGACACAGCGACAACGTTTGCCGAAAAAGTGCAAGCTATGATGCCGATATTCTTTATCATTAGAAGTATAGCTGCCAGATAAGTTTGGTTCAATATCGTTAAATTTTAGGAAAAAAATCGTCGAAACAACTTTTGAAATCGTTAATCCTCAACCCTAAAATTTATGTTATTTGTTAATTAATACTAAAAAAAACTCTGTCTAAAAGTGCTAACAAGTAGTTTTTTTTAAATAGTAACAACTTAAAAAGCAAAAACTTATAATATTAAGCAAAATTAACTTAAAATCAAATAAAAAAATCTGTATAAATATGTTTCAGTTTCATCAGATATAGTTTTTTTTGACACAAATAATAATTTTTACGTTTCAATGTTTTTGTCTCTGAGTTTCTTTTAAAAGAACCACAAATCTATAATTTTTCAAAATAGTCAAATCGTCAGGGCGAAAATCGTTCAATAGTCAAAAGTAATATTTGGCCCTAAAAATCGTCAAAATGACGATAAATCGTCAAATCTTGCAGCTATGATTAGAAGGAAGCAACGCTGTATATGTTTTTAAAACCGCTTATAAAGTTTCTCAAAATGTGTCCTATGGTTTAGACATTCGCTTTTGTTGCTCTCAAAAATAAAGCTTTAATGTATTGTTTTCAAACATTTACAGAACAATGAAATTATGGAAAACTCGAAATATAAGATTATTTTATACGTAATGACACCTCAATTTTTATACCCTTCACATAGTGATAAGGGTATATATCAGTTTGTCATTTCGTTTGTAATTTCTTTATTATTCATTTGCGACCCCATAAAGTATATATATTCTGGATCCTTATAGATAGGGAAGCCGATATAGCGATGCCCGTCTGTCCGTCTGTTGAAATCAAGTTTCCGGAGTCAAATAAAAGGATACAGACCAGTTAATGGTGTCAAACTATTGGAAATATCCCGCTAACAATCGCTATTTAAAATCGGTTCACTATTGACCGAGATATAATCGAAAACCCAAAGTAACCTATTTTTTTAGCACAAAATCCGTGCATACATATATCCCTATATATCTCAGTAAGTATAGTCACAATTGCCACAAAACTTGGAACTGATACTCTTTAAGTAGGCACCTAAATAATGGAAAAATTTTTTTCAGATAGGATCAGGGGAAGTGGTAGTTTTCCCACAATTGCACACATTTGGTGAAATATTTTATGCGCTGTATCTCGGAAACTATAACAGCTATCGACTTAAAATGTTCCACAAAAAGTAATTGTACGCTAAGGGCTACGCTGTTAAGAAAAAATTTTTTGAGTGGGGTCAAAAAAAGGGGTAGCTTCCATACAAATTAACGATTTTTTTGAAATATTCGATACGCTATATCTCGGAAACTAAAACAGATATCGAAATGAAATGTTCTACAAAAAGTAATTGGGCAATAAGGGCTACGCTGTAAAAAAAATTTTCGGATGGGGGCAAAAAAAGGGGTAGCTCCCATACAAATTAACGATTTTTATGAAATATCCGATACGCTATATCTCGAAAGCTATAACAGATATCGAAATGAAATGTTATACAAAAAGTAATTGGGAATAAGGGCTACGCCTTAAATAAATAATTTTTTGAGTGGGGGCAAAACAAGGGCTAGCTCCATATAAATTAACGATTTTTATAAAATATTCGATACGCTATATCTCGGAAACTATAACAGATATCGAAACCAAGTGTTCTACAGAAAGTGATTGGACATCAAGGGCTACGCTTTAAAGAAAAATTTTTTGGGTGGGGGCAAAATAAGGGGTAGCTCCCATACAAGTTAACGATTTTTATGAAATATTCGATACGCAATATCTTAGAAACTATAACAGCTATCGACATCAAATGTTCTACTAAAAGTAAGAACATCAAGGGTTTTGTTTTAAAGAAAAAATTTTTTGGGTGGAGGGTAAACAAGGGGCAGCTCCCAAACAAATTAACAATTTTTATGAAATTTTCAATACGTTATATTTAGGAAACTATAACAGATATCGAAATCAAATGTTCTACAAAAAGTAATTCGACAACAAAGCCTACGATTTGAAGAAAAAATTTTTTGGGTGGAGGATGCACAAAGGGGATCTCCCATACAAATTAACAATTTTTAGGAAATTTTCGATATCTAAATTTAGGAAACTATAACAGAAATTGACTTCAAACGTTTTGCAAAAAGTAACAGGAAAAGACCCACATTCAAAAAAAAAGTTTTTTTGGGCAGGGGCAGGGGAAGGGGTAGCTCTAATACAAACTAAGAGTTTTTATGAAATTTGCGATACGCCACATCTGGAAAACTATAACAACTATCGACTTCGAATATTCCACAAAAAGTAATTATCAAATAATTCATACATTTTGGAAAAAAGTTGGAGAGGAGCAGGGGGACTAGAACATCCCATAAAAATTAACAACTTTTATTTACCTTTTAATATAAATAATGTCAAAAACTTGCATTACTGTCGACCTCAAACGTTCCTCATCAATTTCTATTATTCATACGAACGTTAAAATTTTGTAAAGTTTTCTATGGACTTTAAAACTCACACAAGGTATTTTTATTATATTATTTGCAGTACAAAATTACTCGGCTGGGTATATTTAAAGACCAATGTGAAGGGTATATAAGATTCGGCACGGCCGAATATAACGCTCTTACTTGTTTTAATTTATTATGTTACTCAAAGTAACATTTTGAAATATTGTGCAGTAAATACATATCGTTAGCTAAAATGAAAAAAAGCACAGCCAACAAAAATATAACATTACGCGAGCAGCGTAAATCTTTGTAAGGGTACAACAATAAACATTCGCTCATATGCGCAAACAACGCCGTAATAAAAAAAATATTTCGAAAAAAAAGCGTATGAAGTTTTTAGTTTACTTTCGTTATATAGAAAAGAATAATTAAATATTTTTAACACGTTAAAAGTAGAAACATTTTCAATATGAAACTTATATACGAAATAAAGCATAGCATAACAAACAATTCTGAATCGTTAACGCCAAAAATGCATTTCTAGAATTACGACATTTGAGTAAATAAGCGATATATGTATATAAATCGTTAGCTGAAATGAAATTTTAGTTATTACGATCAGGCTTTTTGAACTTCACTTTCAATTATTAAGGAATATAAATATTTTTGATTAGTGGAGTACAAATAAATATAAATATCCAAATCTTTCTCAAAAAGCTCAAGAAAATTATTGTGCATTAGGATCATCAGTTCAATGCGAAAGAATATTTTCAAAAGCTGGACAAGTCCTAAATGACCGACGAACGCGTTTAAACGAGAAAACGTTGTGTTATGTACATATACAGCTTAATTTGTGTTATTTGTTTTTTTAGGTTTTTGTTTTTGTTACAATGGATTTCAACTATTTTTATATATTTTTATGTTTGGAATCTATTTAACAAGACTTGTAAGCTGCTTTTCTAATTAAAGCTTTACCTCAATGCTCCAAGGTATAAGTTTAAATTTTGTATCAAAATTTCGTTTAAAGTAAATTAAAAATATTAATATAAATATGGAATATTGTTTGTAACTACACACATACATACCTATTGAAAATTGATATTTCTTATTCATAAATATTTTGAATTTTTATTTATCATTTATATTATTTTTCCAATACGTTGTTCAGGAGTTCGTTAAAAATACTTAAAATCGCATAATCACTGCTTAAAATAACATTATGTATAATAATTTAACAGAGATTAAAATAACTCTTTTACAAGAAGTGAAAAATGCTAAACAGTGATCACCGTCACTGTTTAAATAACCGGTGATTTTAAAATCGCATTCACTATTAATGATATTCCTTAAAAATCACGGGATCGCTCACCTCTAATCCACACCGTTGCTTACTTTTTAAAATTGTCATATTTCAAAATATAAATTTGCCACCAGACACCCTGTATTTACGTACCGAGGTACAACTTTGGAAAAACTTTAAAAAACGTTCTTTCTTTTCTTGTATCCAAATTGTACACATTGTACTGAAACTACTACGTAGCAGGTTTAAAGTAAACTGCTGTTATAATTCTCCAAGTGTAGCGCATTTAGATTTCATAAAATTTGTGCAATTGTCGAGGGGCTGCACATTTTTATTGCTTCTATTCAAAAAAAAAAATGTTTTTCAAGTTTAAGCTCACATCTGTATTAAACCAATCTTGCTGCCAAGAAATATTTCTGATAGTTTAATACCAAAACAAAACCCACCGGATTAGACTTTGACCGGGAAACTTAATTTTAACAGACGGACAGTAGCGTATGAATTAATTCATAAGTCGTAAAGTACAATACTGTGACATATATTATTAAAAGCATGCTGAGCAATCGACTATTGCAAGTTCTCATTAATGACACCTCAAGCATACCAACAAAAATAAACGACTTTAAGGATCTGTCCTTACACCGCTCCTCTTCATCTTGTGCATTAGCGATTTTCCAAATATGACAGCGCCAACATATAAACTCCCTCGAAACCTCACTCTCAAGGGATTTTGAGCTTCTTAACAAAATTTAAAAAAATGAGACCTACACCTTGCACTGCCAAAACAGAATTGGCTTGATTCCTCTTAAACAACAACCTTTCTCTAGTACGACTGCAAGTAACTTTTAACAGCGCTATTCTTCCGTAAAATAAAAACCACAAGCACCTTGGTGTAGCCGTCAAATGCTCTCTGGCATTTAAAAAATTAGTCAAATAATATTATCCAAAAACAAGCGTCAACATCTTGAGGCTCATCGGCATATACGCTACGTTATGCTGCACTAGGCCTTGTCTATTCCACTGTAGAATATAAAGCTCCCACCTTTCTTAAAAGCAGACAAGCCGGAAACATTGACACGCAATTAAACAAAACCTTGGGGCAAATACCTGGCGTGCAATGACACGCAGTTCTAAGCACCATCGCTCTACCTCAATTAGGAAGTAAAAAAAACACTAGATCAGAGTCCTAGCCTATCTATGCCTTTGCGGCCAAAAAGTCTCGCTATCGGTGGGGCTTTGCCTTGAAGAATGCTTCCTCCCTTCATGGTGTAAACTTTGACAAAGGTACAGGGTGGATGTCATGTGGGTTGATTTCACAACCAAATAATTGTCTTCAAATTATCAATTTTACCGGGTTCCTGGCTTCTGCCTTCCCAGATCAATATGGGCTCGTCTTAATAGGATTAAAACAATGCATAGCTAATGCAGTGATACATTTTTTCGATAAGGGGGGTAGGTCAGTTCCATCGAGTGCATGTGATTGCGGCGAACAACAAAAAACTATTAACCACATCAATTCTTGTTGCCCCAATACCATGCTTCGTGGTAACGTGCAGGATATTCATACTTTTACGGTAGATGCAGCTTCCTGGCTGAAAAATCTAGACATCCCTCTCTGACAAGCCATTTGTAATACACGCTTTTTTGAATTCGTTTTGTGTTTAAATTTCTAATTTCAAAGGAGATAATTTTAAAGTAAATGTACATATTTGTTTGTAGGTGTGTAAGCATGTTGTTTCCATACTTTTTTATTTTTATTTTGATCAGGAATATTATTTTTCTGATTTCTCAAATTGATGCATAAAAGTTTTGAGTTAAGTCACTTTTGAACTAAGTGTGCGATATGCCTTTTTATGACTTTTTAATGCAGTTAACATTGCTAGCTTTTCCATTTAATTTTACTCATTATGTTGTCCTTCCTTAACCCTTTTTTTAATAAATAATGTTTTTATATTTTCAAAATTTATTAGCCAAATTTGACGTAAACATTTATATTTCTTATAAGGATCAATTTGCATACCAAGTTTTTAAATGATCGGACATTTTTTGTAGATCAGGCAGGACCTTGAGTCTTTGGTCTGATTTAAAATGAAAATTTAAACACTCACGTTGCAAGTTGCATGTTTATCAGCAAAGCAAAAATTAAATTTTTAATTTTCATATATGGAAATTAGGCGTCCTTGAACCAATTTTTCAAAAAAAAAATTATTCTCTTAACTAAGCAATTTTATGCTGTAGCAAATAATGAAATATCTTTAAACTTTTGTTATTTTTGGCCGCTCGATTTATGGGAGCCAAGCACATTGCACCGTGGACAGTACTTCCCCACTCTCCTCTTTGTCTACAAACCATTAAACTACGTATGAAAATTTCGCAACATTAAGACACGAAACATCCTTACTTGCTCTTGCTTTGTTGGTCCTATTACTTTTTTTGTCTTTGCTTGATGCTCTAGAGGATTTACTCTTTCATCACCCTTCGCAAACTAACCTAACCTTCTTGTTCTTATAAACATTTTGATAACATTCACATAACGGCGATTTTGATTTACCTGCCCAAATGTGCAGCTAAATCACAATTACTGTGATGTTAGAAAAACTTTTCAACAAAGCCTAATTTTATACAAGCCAAAAATTAAGTGCTGCCGTATGTACAAAAACTCATTTTAGTTTAAGACTTCGGTAAAATTATAATTGTTCGAAACAAGTTCCACATACTCATTTGATTCAGCATAAACTGTTATACAAAGTGTCTCGACTAAAGTGCCATGCTGTGTATAACTTAAATTCGGTACGCCGTGACAAGGTATGTTTTAATATTTTTATAGCATACTTTTGTGCGCTATAATTGTAGTTCATATCTTGTTATTCCAATATTTCTTATTCTCATATGCAAATGTTCGTCTCCTTTGATGTAAAATGCAATTTATTTTTGAATTACATATATTAATGTAAATGTAATTTGAGTCAAGTGCCAACAATTGGTATGGCCTTAGAATCAACGGATGGATACAAAATAATATAAAGAAAATTGGTGAAAATAAGAGTAATTTAAAACAATAATATCTTAAATTTTTGATACGGATGTGTTTGTTTGTGCGGTTGAATTAAAAATATTTTTTGTGGCTGTAGAAAATTAAATTCGTTTTAGTTTTTCTTTTTCTTAGTTCAGCTAATTGTGTTGAAAGACAAATAATGTTATATTTTTGCTCAACTTTTTTAATAAAACAAATTTTTAATTTAAATACATTTTGTTGTTATAAATTAAAACAATTTATTTGAAAAAGCAAGTTTCCTGACCAGATTTTATATGAAAAAATATTTTTTATTTTGTTTATAAATTTATTTACAATAAAAATTTTATACTAAATACTTAATGTTAAATAAAATGGTCATATACATTTGTTTTTATACTTTTATTTAATTTAAATTAATTATTTATGTATTTGACAAATTATCTTGTGGTGAACTTGGTTCATTATTAACAGCCTCATGGACAATGGCAGTTTCATTTTCACCAACCTCTGGTACAGCCATTGGACTTTCGCCTAAAACAAGGTGAATTGAACTTCCAAAAAAAATAAAATTTAATTAATAAAATATTCTATAACAATATGACAAAAAAATCCAAAGAAAAACTTACAGTATCAAAATAAACACCGTCAACTGTGTGGCTATGGTCAGCAGAAACACACCACTGCCACCTTGACCATCATCGTTTAGTGTTGCCCGATAAACTTGAGAATAGCACACACCGCTTACAAATGGCACTGCATTGTCGCACACCGATAAGAGAGCAAATACCTTTCCTCTTTCCGAAAGTGGTACAACTTTTGAGGTCATAGCTCTAATCATAGGTCCAACAATGGGTCCCAAACTGCTTACCAAACCACCCACATAGAAAAGGGTGCCGCTGGTAGCAAAATAGTAGAAAAAGCGAGCAATGGAATGTGCCCAAGCGCCAATGAAAACAATTGTCTGGAAAAAAAGTTAATAACAACGTAATATTTTTAAGCAAAAATTAGCCTTAATAAATTGAGAATTTGTCACACACAAACGGAATTAAAGTTATTGAAAAACAACTTATTTTATTCGATGTACCCTTCACATAGTGATAAGGGTATATATATCAGTTTGTCATTCTGTTTGCAATTTCTTTATTTTCCATTTGCGACCCCATAAAGTAAATATATTCTGGACCCCTATAGATAGGGCAGTCGATTTAGCCATGTCCGTCTGTTTGTCTGTGTGTCATGTTTCAGGACTCAAATAAAATCGCACAGAAACCGGTTTGTTGTGAAACAATCAGAAACATTTATTTAACAATCACCTTAAAAAATCGGCAAAGCCGGTTCTTTATTGACCGAGATAAAGCGAAAACCCAAAATAACTATATATTTCAGTAAATATAATCACTCTTGCCACAATACTTCGCAAGGATACCCTGAAGATAGGGACCTAAATAAAGGAAAAAAATGTTTCAGATAAGATCAGGGGAAGTGGTATTTCCCCTACAATTGCACAAATTTTATGAAATATTTCATGCGCTAAATCTTAGAAACTATAAAAGCTATCGACTTCAAATGTTCTACAAAAAGTAACTGGACATTAAGGCCTACATTCTGAAATAAAAATTCTTGGGTAGGGACAGGAGCTACCCTCCCATTTAAACTAACAATTTTTTTGAAATTTTCGATACACAATATCTCGGAAACTGTAACAGCTATCGGCTTAAAAGTTCTACAAAAAGTAATTGGACAATAAGATCTACACTTTGGAAATAAATTTTTTGGATAGAAGCAGGGGATGGGGTAGCTCAAATACAAATAAATTTTTTTAGGAAATTTTCGATACGCTCGGAAACTATAGCAGCTATCGACTTCAAATTTTGATAGAAGCAGAGAGGAGCCCCCCATATAAAAGAATCATTTTTAAAAATTTTTTGATACGCTATAACTGTGAAACTATAACTGCTATCGACTTCGAATGTTCTAAGAAAGTAATGAACAAATATTTGCGGTGCGAAAGCAACTTGGCTGCATCCGATGGCGGCGTATATAAAATAAACAATGTGAAGGGTATTTAAGATTCGGCACAGGCGAGTATAGCGCTCTTACTTGATAAATTATAAACTTATAAATTTTGCTTTTTTTAACTTACCGTATCCTTCCAACTAAACACCTTATTCATCAGTGGTACACCCAATAGCATTGCCACTACAAAGGCTGAAGATTTAATAGTTTTAAACGTGCTATATGTACCAACATCCCATTTAAACTTAAAGCTGGTGTACATATACAAATATTGGCCCTCATCCCTTTGGAATGTATATAAAGCCATAGAGATAAGTAAAAGTATAAGAAAACAGCGACGAGGACCGGGGCGCTTTCGTATTAAAACCGTAAAGGAATCTATGACGTGTTGCTTGTCAAAGAAATCAGGTAAAAGGCCACAACAGCCGACTTCACTTAATGGTCTCTGTTTGGGTGTAGTTTGCCACTGTAAATTAAAGTTAAAAAAATTACTAAAATTACGAAAATAAGTTTAAAAACAAACTTACCTCCAAAACAAATATTGTATAAATAATTGAAGCAGCCAACAGTGAAGCATTCAAGGTAAACATATTGGCATACGAGCGATTAAAATGATTGTAAAACAAATATGAACCCAAGGCTACCCCTGTAGGCATAGCACTTAAATAGCAAACATCTAAGATGGTCACCCTCATTGTACGGTTTCTCAAGGTTGATACATCGGAAATATAGGCAAAACACGAAGCAAATATGGCAACATCGGCCCCCGTTAAAGCACTTGGCAGGGTTGCTGTATAAATAACCATTTCTAAGGGCCAAGTTTTCATCTTTGCATTCACCACAATCATGACAGAGTAAATGAATTTACCACACAAGCCCATAAGTAAAGGAAATTTTCTGCCTCTTCTATCGGAAAATGAACCCAAAAATAGTGCCAATATAATTGGAAAAACATGAGCTGCTATCGATTCCCATTGATAGAAGCGTGCTGTGGTGATTTGTACTTGTTTCTTGTATTCAGCATTTTCGCTATCTTTTATGTGTTCACAGATTTCTTGAGAAAAGTTGTTATTGACCCGGCAGGCTTTTTGTAAAAAGAAATCATGTTCCACCACCGAGGTGTTCATAAAGGCAAACATGTAAAGGAACATGGTGGGTTCTACTGAGATGTGGCGGTACCATGGTGAGAATATGGCTTCTTTAAGGCGTTGCCACTTAGTTGCCTCTGTGGATGGGGATAGTATTGAGGATTTGTTGTTTGAATGAGACGATGTAACTGCTGGCTGCTAAAAAGAACACACAAATGATTAGTTGCCGTTAAGATTTTTTTAATATTTGCATATATTGCTTTTTTTTAATTATTGGAAGGGTAATATTCTTTTAAATTTTTCGAAGCATTAATTACTTTGCTGTACAATAAGTATCAAAGATAACAGACAGTATAAGTATAATTATTATAAAATTTTTCAAATAGACAAATTTGTTCATGTTCTCTGTGGACACTCAAACACATGGTTTTTTGCAAGATCCAACGGATGTTTAGATACGAATTTTTTGGGCTCTCTTTTTAGATTTTTGGAAATTATGAATAAAATTAAGGGTCTTTGACCCAAATTTAAGACAAAAGTCAATAAGTGGACCAAAAATTGCTTTTTCAGATTTTTAGTAACTTAAAGTTAACTAAGTGGAAAAAAGCTACTTTTTTCTATTTTTAATACTTCTTAGCGTAATTGAGTCTAGAAATATGAAATTAGGGATTGTTGACTCAAATTAAGGTCGGAAGTCAACTACGTGGGCAAAAATTACTTTTTTCAGATTTTTATATTTTTTTAAAATTTATTGTGGCTTTTTAAATCTAGTGAAATGAATTTAATGACTTTTGATTTAGATTAAGGTCAGAAGTGAACTAGGTGGACAAAGAGTACTTTTCATAGTTTTCGTTTATGAGTCTAGGGATATGAAATAAGGGGTAATGACTCAAAGTAAGGTCGGAAGTCAACTATGTGGGCAAAAAGTACTTTTTACAAATTTCTGATGCTTGTTTGCATTTTTGAAATTTTTGAGCCATAAAATTTGGGACTATTGACCTAGATAGAAAATAGAAATCAACTAGTGGACAAAAACTTTTTTTTTATATATTTATGTATTTGGTACTTTTGGTATTTTTTGGGCTTATAAGTCTAGATATATAAAATTAAGGACTTTTAATTTAGATTGAGGTCAAAAATCCTCTAAGTAGACAAAAAGTACATTTTATAATTTTGGTACGTTTTTCGTTTACGAGTCTGTAGATATGTATTAGGGATTGTTGACCCAGTTGGAGCCGGAAGTCAACTAAGTGGATAAAAAATACTTTTTTCAGATGTTTGTTACTTGTTCGCATTTTTTTAATTATCAAGCCTTAAGAAATAAAATTAAACTTAGAAATCAACTTAGTGAACAAAAAATACTTTTTAAATATTTGGTTTATTTTTTTTTTTTGCTTTTATAGGTCCAGCGATATACAATTAAGAACTATTGATTTAGATTAAGGTCGGTAGTCAGCTAAGTGGACAAAAAAATACCGTTTTAATATTTTTATTACTTTTTGAGTTTATGGGGACAAAGATATAATACTAAGGATGGCTGACCGAGAAGGGGCCTAAAGTCAACTAAGTACTTTTTTCAGATTTTTGATACTTTCTTGCATTACGAGTCTAGATTGAACTTAGAGTAAGCAAAATGTACATTTTTCTTTTTTTTGGTGCTTTTTGGAGTTTTTGGGTCATAAAGCAATCTTTGTTTACCACTTTGTATCTTTGGTGACCCCACTGAAACTTTCTGAAAAAATGTTTGTAAAATATTTTAATCCTTAAATGACATTTTTAAAGGGATTTTTTTATATTCAAAACCTCAATTGGCCCTAAGAGAGTGGAGATAGAGGGTCAAAACCACCTTCCATAAAAATTAATCCCATAAAATACCAAAACATATCTCTGACAACAATCCTCTTAGACATTTACTGACGACATTTTTATAATTGAGTAAAAAACTGCTACCTTAGACTAAAATATGTATTAAAACTTTGACAAACTGTAAAAAACAGACCAGCTGGATTAGAAGTTTGTTTCATAGAAATGAAGTATTTAACGTGGCCTTTCAGAATTAAAGGGTGGCTATTGTGTGCCAATCGAAAATCCCTATTTTGTAAGACAGTGTTATGCTCTAAGCACAACTGGGACGAACGACGAATTTCTTTGTTGAAATTGATTGCGTAAACTTGTCAACTGAAACACATTTAGAAAGAATAAAACAGCTGTGATAGAGTGATCGTATTGTTTACAAAAAGAAGCAATAATTGAAAAAAAGTTAATAACTCAAAAAAAAAACTATTTAAATATATATATATAATAAAAAAAATACATTAAGTGTATTATATGCAACAACTAAAAAGTGAAAATAACTCTTATATAAAAAGTAACATTATTTAATAATTAGGTTGTTTTCCTAAACGCAGTATGCCTTGCATCATAAAATTTTTACTTCTTCCATTTCACACAACTTACAGTTTTAACAATTTTCTGTGTTTCCCAAGCATTAACACGGCTTTCAACACACATTTGGGAGCAGAAGATATTATCAAAACCTTCAGCTTTGCTGTCAGCAAGAATTTGAAATATCGTAATACAAGGTATACTGCGTTTAGGAAAACAACCGTACTCTGTGCCAAATAATTCGTCTTTCTTTGGCGTTAGAAATAGAATTGGCATCGAAAATTTCGTCGTTCGTCCCAGTTGTGTTTAGAGCATTACATACTTATAAACAATAATTTAAATTCAAGCCGTTGTGAACACCACTGTGCAGCGGCTTTTTTGTTTGTTTTTATTTTGTCACACTCAAAACTTACGTTTGTTATAAGTGAATCCATTATTTTTTTTAATTATTTTATTAACAAAATATTGACAAAGTATGCATATGTGTATGTTAATTTAAAAAATTTTATATTTAATTCTAAATAAATGCAATTTATGCATAAATAAATGCAGACAAATCATTTGTGTCTTATGGAAGACGAATGAACAAAAAAAATGCAGACCGATAATAAAATCAACCACCAGAAGGCATCTTTTGTTTGCTAAACCATTTCAGCTGTTGCCTTTAGAAAACGTGTTCTGAGTTTGAGAGCTATAAATTTTCCAGAGATTTTTTTGTGTTGTACTTGGCAAGAATCTATTGATTTTCCAAAATTAATTTTTTTTAGAATTTTTAAAAAACTTATTTCACTTAAATTTGCACATTTTAATTGTAATAATGTTTATAATAAAAATTATTTTAAAATTGAACAAATTAAACTTGTTTACGTAATTTGTAACATTTTTAATAAAAAGAATTTATAAAACTCTTGTATTCAGAAGCAGAAAAACAACTAAATTGAGCGTCACAATAGGCTAAACCAAATACATACAAAGAGTGTGCTTAGTGTACGAATGTGTTATCTAAATTGTTTAGTTTATTAAAGACGACTTCTTTGCACCCTTCCTATAAAATATATCTAAATATACATATAGAAATGTTTGTTTGTATAGCACACTTACCTTATAAGATATAAATTATGTTTAATTGTTTTAGTGTTTCTTACTAGAAAAAAATGATTCACAATAACATCATTATAACCTTCACAAATTGATAAGAGAATATTTATTTTGGTTTGTAATTTTCAAAATATTCATTGGCAGCTTTATGAAGTGTATTATCTAGATCCTTAAATTTTGAAAGTCGATTTAGTCATGTCTATCTGTGCGCCTGTTGAAATTAAGTTTCCGGTCATGGCAGGTCATGTTTTGGTGTCAAACCGTCAATAATACTTCAAGATAGAACGCTAATTTAAATTAACAAGAAACCTAAAATAACCCGGATATTTGAAATATGGCGGGCTAAATTTACAAAATCTTTTATAAATAGGAGCGGAGAAAGTCAGTACGTCAGTACTAATAAGCAGTTATTAAAAAAATAAATCAAGCATTAATGTTACCAACGACTTAAGCAACTAAAATAAACTTAAGTCAAATATAAAAAGCACAAAAGAGAGCCAAAAAACGTGTTAAAACTAAATTTATTTATAAAAATAATATAACAAAAACATTTCGAATTTATGCTCTTAACACAACTGAGACGAACGACGAATTTTTACGTTGCGTGTAGCTGTGTATATGAAAATGCACACAAATAGTGCGTCGACTTAAATTCATCTTGCGTAACGAAATCTGCGATAGGTTTATTTCTATTTCTTACGCCGATGAGCGACGAATAGTTTGGCACAGAGTGACCATTTTACTTTTAATTTAATTAAGCTTATACTTTAAGAATTATTTCTACTTTTTATTTGTTGCATATAATACACTTAAAATATTTTTTGTTGTTATATTTAAATTTTTAAATAGTTTTTTTAATTAATGTTTTTTTTTTCAATTTTGTGTTTCTTTTTTAAAGAAATATGGTCACCCTATGACAGCTGTTTCATTTGTACTGAAGGCGGTGGCACATAGAATCCGTCGTACGTCATACTTCGCCTTTTTTACCTGACAGCTAAGTTGAAAAACATGTTTTATTATGAACAATGTCAAATTCAGTATGTCTCCTTCAACGCAATGTACTAAAGTTGGGCAACTTTTAACGTACGTCAAGTACTTTGACAACTACCAGTTGGTTCATAACCTTAACTTTGATTGCTTGTTTTTGCACGCGGCCATAGTAAATATAAAAAATCAGCTGATTTTGGATTCTATGTGCTAACCTCTTGCGTTGTTGCGTTAATGTCAGTTAAAAAAGGCAACGCTTGAAGTACGACGGGCTCTATGTCCACCGCCTTAAATATGTTTTAGTTGACGCATTTACGCAACGAATTTCAACAGACGAATTCGTCGTGTGGTGCAAAACTCGTCGTTCGTCACAGTTGTGTTTTTGTTTGATTATTTTATTAATGAAAACCATAAGTGTTTGATTGAAAAAAAATTTTTCAGTTTTTTTTTAATTTTCAACACAGTGGCGTACCGCACAAGCAGCCCAAGATCGGATAGATCCCAACCCAGCCAAAAGGATTTTATTTTTTTAACTTTTTTTTTAACTAGTTAGTTCCGTCAATTAATTAAAGTGTCAGAAATACCAAGTAAATAAAACAAACAAAAAAAAAATAAAAATATCTCTTTATTTCAATTTTTAAATTTAAGTAATTTATATAATCAATTTGGTGATTATGCAAACTTGAATATTATTTTAACTAATTAAATCATTTTGGTATTTGTGGTTTCATTAAGATTTAATTTAGTTTTTTTTCTGTCCATAGAACTTTAATGTCGCCATTGATCAGTGCTAATTCAAAGTTTGAAATTTTTTTTGTAAAAATTAAATCAATTATTTTACTCTAAATAAAATTGAAATAAGTTATTTTAATGTCTCTTTTTGTAATCACTAATTTCTGAACTTAATTCTAATGCTTACCAATGATTTTTTACTCATCGTCATCTCAAAGAAGGCCTTTAAAAACACAAAAAAATATTGATCATTTGAAAAAGCAAACTAAATTGAAGAATAATTAAATCATGGTAAGATTGAAGAGTAATTTATATATTTAGCAAATTAAAAACCAAACAAAATATTTATATGTTTTATATAAAAGATGTTTGTATGTTTGTTTGTTGGCCTGGCAGCCCAACTACATTTCGGTTGCCACTTGCCTGACCGAGGACTTAAAGTTTTTAATATTAATTAACAAAAATTTAGCAATGTGGCAACCGAGCAGTTTTGGTTGCTGTTGGGCACTGCAACTGAAGTTCCGTTGCTGTACATAATCAACACATTAATTTAAATGTACTTCTACTGAAAAAAATTAAACTCCTAATACTGATACTTTTACTGCAGCGATTTTTTAAGACTTTGTGCCCATATGTATGTTAGACCTCTGACGGCAAAATTTTCAAAGCTACAAAATAGGCGGGTCCACTCCCACAAAAACTAGAGTCTCAATACTGGTAATTTTACCTGACAGATTTTAATTAAACTTTGTTTGCGTATAAAACTTTTAAGAGTCAAAATTTTGTTGAAAAAAGGAGGATATTTTTAAACATTTGTGCATACGTACAAGGTGTCCAATAGCAGCAAAGTGGGCGGTGCTGTGCCTACAAAATAAAATCCCAATACAAGTACTTCTTTTTTACCGATTTGAAAAAACATTATTAGCATACTAGCCGCTTCTTCAGTAAAACATTTTAAAGGCAAAAAAGTAGGAGGTGCCACGCCCTCAAAAATTTAACTCTTTTTACGGGTACTTCTACTACACCGCATTTTTTCTACATTTTTACATATATATAGGATCTCTAACGTAAAAATTTTTATTGCAACAAATTGGGTGTCGCCACACCCACAAAAACTAAAATCTTAACACAGGTACTTCTTCCTAACTGACTTTTATGAAATTGCGACTATATATTAACTGCTTTCAGAGTAAAAGTTTTCATGGGAAAAGGTGGGGAGATGTGTAGCACCACGATGCCATTGAAAATGTTTATATACAATGGAGAAGTTATTTTTATTTACGTCAAATTTGTTTAATGTCAAAAGGTTTAATACCTATAAGTTAAGTTTTTTAAGCAGTAGGGTCGAGTCCAGCAGAGCGGGCCGGGCAAAGCTAGTTTTATATTAAAAATGTGAAAATTATGTACAGCACGGTACATCTTAAAAGCAGTACATTTTGGTAATTTTTTTTGTGTTAATTTTTATATTGTTTGCAAAATCAAATCGTTATAAGTTAAAAAAAAAATAAGAAATAAAATAAACTTTTTATTATTTTACAATAAAACTTTAAATAGAATTTTTGCTGCTAAATAATTGCGCGTTACTGTTAATTGGTGTTAAAATGATTCAAATAGAACGCTAATGTTTTTCAGTTTATTTCTGAACATAACAATGGTTCTTACGAACCACTTTGCTGTCTAAAATTTTGTTTTTTTATGTTTTATTTGATTTTTTCACGTGTTATTGACTGAACGAATTTTTTGTTACCTAAAACGGTTTTCAGGTAAAAAGCATGAGCATGTTTTTATACCCTTCACATAGTAATAAGGGTATATATCAGTTTGTCATTCCGTTTGTAATTTCTTAATTATCCATTTGCGACCCCATAAAGTTTATATATATTCTGAATCAGTATAGTTGATATAGCCATGTCCGTCTGCCCGTTTGTTAAAATCAAGCTTCCGGAGTCAAATAAAAAGATACAGACCAGTTATTGGTGTCAAATTATTGGAAATACCCCGCAGACAATAACTTTTTAAAATCAGAAAAATCGGTTCACTATTGACCGAGATATAAGCGAAAACCCACATATCCCATTTTTTTGGACAAAACCCGTGCATATATCCCTATATATCTCAGTAAGTAGTCACTGATGCCACAAAACTTGGCACGGATACTCTTAAAGTAGGGACCTAAATAATGGAAAAGTCTTTTTTAGATAGGACAAGAGGTAGTGGCACAATAAGACCTACACTTTAAAGCAAAATTTTTTTGGGTGGGGACAGAAGACAGAGCTACCCCTCTCATACAAATGAACAATTTTTATGAAATTTGCGATACGCCACATTTGGGAAACTATAACAGCTATCGACTTCGAATATTCTACAAAAAGTAATAATCAAATAATTCATACATTTTGGAAAAAAAAAGTTGGAGAGGAGCAGGGGGACTAGAACATCCCATAAAAATTAACAACTTTTATTAATCTTTTAATATGAATAATGTCGAAAGCTTTTATAACTGTCGACCTCCAACGTTCCTCATCTATTTCTATTATCCATACGAACGTTAAAATTTTGTAAAGTTTTCTATGGACTTTAAAACTCAAACAAGGTTTTTTATTATATAATTTTCAGTACAAAATAACTAGGCTGGGTGGAATAAAAGACCAATGTGAGGGGTATATAAGATTCGGCACAGCCGAATATAGCGCTCTTACTTGTTTTATTTAACTCAAGATAATAATGTGCAAAGCAAAATATGTTCGTTTTTATTTGACACCATAAGCCTATCAAACTAAACCGCAGTTGCTCTGCTTTTTTTCAAATATTTTTATTCACGATTTTAGGTTAACGGAAACACTTTCTTGAATGGGAAATTTCAAAGGAAAAGAAATGTATTAACAGCTTTTAATATTACATTTTTAGGTGAAAATAAGTCATATATTCACATCAAGATACAATTTGATCTGATAATTGAAATAATATAGTCATTTCTGCTTTAAAAACTTATAAATTTCCCTAATGGCTTCTATTGGTTAAGTACTGCTTGTAATACCGACTGCCAATTAGTGTGCATTTCTTTTGAAAAGTTTACTTCTATAAAAGAGTCCTAAATATTTCTTTTTCGTTTTTAAACATTATCTAAATAGATAAACTATTTATTGGGTTAATAAAAAAATACACTGATTTGTTTTCTTAATCTTTATGAGGTTTCAAATAATAAAACAATAATCTTATTTGTTTTTTTAATTAATTTTATGACCGCAATAGAGATAACAAAATTATTAAAATAAAAAAATTAGAAACGTGCAAGTTTGCTTATTTGGTTTTGTTGCAATTTAAAAAAAAAATACTAATTAATTTTAAGACAAAATTATGCAAAATTTTTATAAATATATACTACGTGTACGCAGCTCTGTCTGAATTTCAGATTTGAAATTTTACACAAACAGGGTGTCTGGTGGCAGGTTTATATTAAATATAATATATGTTTTATAACATTTTATGCAAAAAAAAAATAAAATAAAAATTCATTAAGCTCAATTAAATTTTAAACTACTCAATTACTTTTACTTTTCTTTTGAGCTGCGTACTGACAAACGAAAAGTTTCCCGAACATTATTAATGCTTGAATTTTGGTAAGTTTTTTCACATATGGGTAATTCCATTGTGACAGGTGTGACCATTTTGCTCAAACTTTTAAAAAAGGCTACGATTTTCAAAAATGTATGTTTTTAAGCGATTATAAAATAGTAAATAAACACTGTAAGAATATAAATTTTTCTCACAATCATCACTTAAAAACTGTTACAGCTGGGCCCTTAGAAATTTGAATTTAAGGGAATTTTGAATTTAAGTTGCCTAAATATTCTTGAGCAAGGGTCTAATTTTTTTATTTTTGCGGTAGTTTAAAGTTTTTTAATCGTACTTGGTTCATTATTTTAACAAAAAAAGTTATTTTTTCTTAAAGAAAGACCATTTATGATATGTGACGGGTGAAACATTTTCACCAAAACGAAAAAAAAGAAGAGCCGACTATTCAGTGTGTGATAACTTTAAACTCTGGCGAAGTAAATATAAATAAAGTATGAACCAATTTATTTATATTTAGGTTGTTTTCGATTTTTTAAACGTAAATTCATGGACTTTTTATATAAAGAAAAAATGGGGTTTCCCCTAATTTGCGCCGTTTTACGTGGAATTGAGCATATACAACCTGAAATTTAGGCAGAGCTTCGTAGCGTCCTCAATCATAAACAAAATTAGTTCTTTTTTATTATGTATCGAACAAAGGTTTTTTAAAGTGTAATTCTTATAAATTTTATAGTTGGTTTAGGAATAGCGCGGATAATCTTTTAATTTTTCTTCTTCTTTCTTCTTAATCTTAAGTCGAGTGTAGAGTAGAATTAAAGTGCACTTTTTTTAATGAAACTTAAAAAACGTGTGTAAACAAAAACACTTCTATTTTTACAATCTTAAGATAACATAAACAATAATTATCACATTTAATTTATTTATTCTTCTTAAATAATTTGCTTTTAAATGAACAGTTTAAAGTACCACGAGTAGTGTTTCAAGTAAGTTCCAAATTATTTAAAGTGTTTATTTTTTCACTTATAAAATTGTTTATATTTTTAAAGCTTATTTTTTAAAATATTTAATTTTTCAGTTTTTAATCTAAACTGTTAAGTTAATTAATTTCAACTGAATTTGGCAATACAAAATTTAATCTAATAAAGCTATTTGAAATCGTTATTCTTATCATTTTTTTCAATATTAGTACGCAGGGTATTCAATATTCTTAAGCATTTAAACATGTGTGTTTAAACATATACATATATGTAGATAAGATGTTATTGATAAGATCTTCAACAATACATTTTTATATTTTTCAAATCTCTATTTGAAATTTCTATAACCAGCAAATCCAAATACAGTGCAACTTCGATAGTCTGGACATGTGCCAGTCCGGACACCACCTAATTTAAAATTTTTACCTCTATAGGCTGGATAATTTATTTTTATAAAAAAAATATTTAAAACTACAAATTTTCAGCTGCAGCTTTCCGGAGAACGTTGCCTAGAAACACATAAGTGCATTAAAAGAAAAAATCAGCTCCTGGGAGGAAAATTTCACAAGATAATGTGGCATTTATGCAGTTATTTTTTACCACCGAATTGTATGGCAATTTAACAGCCTATGGATCAAAATTTAATACGAAATATAAAGATTCGTATCATCTACGCTGACATAAATTCGTTCCAACATATAGTTGAAACTATGAATTTCAGTAATGACCTAACTTAAGAAGATATTTATAACTGGAAAATTGGTGCAAACGAATTTTCATTGTATTTTTCTCATGAAAAAATAATACACCACGCCAAACGAAATGAAAAGTCAGTGCTGCTTACGGACTCTGAAGACGAATTTGTAGTAATGGATATTAAAACAAAAGTCTCTAATGCAAAAAAATAATTTTCAGTTTGCATTCAGTGGGCTGGGGAGAATAATTTAGATATTCAGGATATTCTTTTATTGAAGAGTCAAGAGCAAAAATCACAGATCAAGCACTGTTGATGCTTGCCCGCACTAACTTATTTCGTTTATAATAATAAAACAGATTACATTTCATTTATTTTAATTTTTTTTTATTTATTTTGAATATTTTGTGTTATTATTCTTAAATATGGATTCTCTTTAATGTTATATGAATTTGTTTTTATAAAACTAAATATAAACACATACAAACACAAAAGAATAAATTCACGTCTTAATTTACTTAGATTGCTTAAATGATTTTCACTTCTATAGTTCGGACAACTCGATTATCTGAACTAGCCGGACTATCGAAGTTGTACTGTATCTATAGCATATGCACCTACCATTTGCAAACAACTTCTTTGTTTTTTGCACAAATGAATGTCGTGAATGTAAATAGTGCAAAAAGTGAAAAATTAAGCAAAACAAATTTAAGTATATAAAAATGTTCTTTTTTTTTCAAATAATTGAATGACTCTGTCTGTGGATTTAGAAATTGTTCATGTACATATATATAACTTATTTCTAGATCAGATACTTTTTTTAAAATGTGCTGTGCGGCAGACCAGAAGTCACCCGTTGAAAAGTTTGCATTAAAAGATAGATGTAGCAAAGACATGCACCTAGTGAGTTTCAGTGATAACACAGGGTGACCCAAATATTTTTGTAAACTAGAAATTTTTAAAGTTTACTTCAGAGGCAGTTGCACTTACCTAAAAGAGAGGAAATTTTAGTTTAAATTTATTTATTTTCGTCAGTAAAAGTTAGTTAAGTGAGGCATCAGTTTGTTATTAATTTAAACCACTTACTTTTAAGTTGCAAATTAGGCTATGAGTGCAACAGTGGCCTATCTCACAAGGGCATGAAATTGAAAATAAGATTTTTTATAATAAATAAAAACAAAAATTTGCCCTGACGAAGCTACACAAAGGAGTAGCGAAATATTGGCAAACTAATTCAAACAAATAAAGAATACTTATTGGACCTTAAGCTTGAAAAAACAGATTGTGTATTTATAAGATACTTCTAGTATCTAAAGCGCATTCCTATGTCATTAGAAAAATTAAAGAAATAGTTTTAGTTATTGCTGGTAAATGGCAGCACGTTGGCCATATCTGGTTGTTACTGAGAATTCTTTGTAAAAAATATGACAGAAAACAAATGCATTTATTTGCAATTGAAAAACTGGTGGGTTAGGCTACTGTTGCCCTTATAGCCTCAAATATAGACCGGTAATGTTAACGTTTTTTTACGTTATAACACCGTTGTTAGTGCAAATGTTACAACAACAGTGCTAGCATGTTTTAACTATGATTCATGGCTAATGGAGACTAGGCGTTACATGATATATTATCTTATCTAACACGGTGAAATATTTTTGGCCTTCTAGTTATCCTGTTTTGTAAAAGAAAATTTACATGAGAACAAGTTCTTTAAAAAAATAATCAATTGAACTTTTTTCATCAATATACATATGTATGTACATAAGCCTACAGTTAACGAAATATAAAAATCTAAATGCACATGTATTATCGGCACTGTCAATATTATTCCAGATCTTATTGACTACTGTACACCGGAACTTTTTCTTCCCCAGGAAATTCTCCTTCATTATTTTAGAGGGAAGGGCGGATGAAATCATTTCTTCGGGACCAGTTGGTCTGGAGATATATACGGATTTGTCTTAGGGAAATACGTATTGGTTACTAAATGAAAAATGGTCCTAGCTCAAAGTTTTATAGAATATTTTGTTTTTCCTTAACCTAGTTACCAGATCAACTCTTTCATTGAAAGACGGTTTTTACTGGTAAACATAATTTGGCTAAAGAAATTTTAGAAGCAAAAGAGAAAAATAATTATTTTGAGTTGTTTTTATTCAGTTTGGGATATCTACGCGTTTCTAAATGTTCATTGCGCAATTTCCCCGACTTACCTATTTTATACCCTTTCATTTGTGATAAGGGTATATACTTATAAGGTTGTCATTCCGTTTGTAATTTTTTAAATATCCAACTGCAATCCCATAAAGTATATCTTTTCTTTATCCTAATAGACAATGAAGTTGATTTAGCGATGTCCTTCTGTCTGTTAGTCTGTTGAAATCAAGTTTCTAAAGCCTCTTGATATTTCTCGGTATTAAAGCATCCGGTATACTTGCAAAAAGTTTGCTATTGAAATTCAGCAACTGACCGAGATATAACAGGTCGTTTGACTATTAAACGCCAATACTTATGCCACCATTGACGCCATATGGCCATATTTATTAGTAAAACTTAGGATGATACAATGGACCATATAACTTATAACTGCAGCGAACTTATGACAGAAATTATGTTTAGAAAACAAATAACATAAAAGTATCAAATAGATTATCATAAATTTAAAAATTTCACCCCAATTTTACTATGTCTTTTATTGTATTGCTGATCGTTTATTGAGTTGCCATCATTTATTATACCCGCACCACAAATATACAGGGTGTCTGGTGGCAATTTTATGTACGGACCTGCCATTCACGATATCTCAGTGATCGAGTGAGCGTCGCGCGTTCGCTTTGGAGATATTTTTTAGGTGTAAAGATTCTTACGTAATTGCTCGTCGTTGTTTAAATTTCGGTGTTCGGCGAATACTTAATGGATCGAGGGAAAATTAAATTCGTTCGTGGGTGAGAAGACTCCACACAATTGCTTCGGCTATAAATGTCCCATGGCAAGGGGCCAGTCGATTTTTAAGGATCGATATTCCATTGAACTGGGATAAAGCAGTTTGTTTGAGGATCCGTGATTTCCACTACGGAAAAGGACATCCTCACTGGGACTTCCAAGGATTACTATTCATATAATTTAAAAAAAGGATCTGAAGCTCTATCTTTTGGAATTCAAATCGTTCAAGAGCTGAAAGAAAGTGACTTTGATTTACGCAAAAATGTTTTTTAAACAATGTTGGAGCATTTGAGCACTGCAAATCCAATTTTTTGGAGCGACGAAGCTTAATTTCACGGTTACGTCAACAAGCAAAATTGTCCTTACTAGTCTTCAAGAACCTCTTAATTAAAAAAACCTTGAAAACCCGTTGCGTTGCCCCAGAGTAACTGTTTTGTGTGCCTTATCCCCGCATGATATAATTGGACCAACTTTTTTAGAAAACTTTCGAGGCCAGGTGACGAATGTTAACGGTGAGAACTATCGACGTATGATAACGGAATTCTTTTTGGCAAAACTATGAGATCATCCATTGTACTCTTCACACTGATGGTTTCAAAGTATGGGGTGATTGCACATACATCCAGAGCATTAATGAATTTGCTTTGGGAAAATTTCTCGCAAAAACTTATCAGTCGCTTTAGGGATACCCCATGGCTGCCCCAAAAAGAGAGTTTATAATGGCAATGCCCAATCCCTTGTGGCTTAAAAGGAAAATAATCGCCGAGAAATTATCTCAATTAAACCAATTTTATTGCATCGTGTGACGCAGAACACAAAGCTCCGTTTTGATTAGTGTGTTCAAATCGACAGAGGGCATTTGGATAACATACTATTTAAAAAATTAAATCTGCATTTGTAATTTATCATTCAATGCTCTAATAAAAGTTTGTGTCAATTATTACGTTTTTTTTTTATAAATCTGCCACCAGACAACTGTAAATTGTACGAACCCTACACCGTTGTGCAGATATTGATAACGTCCAAAAATAGTAACTTAAGGCCCATCTTCAATCATACCGATCGATTTAAAATCCTTTTCTTAGTCGAACAAAGCATGTCGGTCCATCCGATCGGTTAGGTGTAATCGTACCCTTGTGATCAAAGTAAATATCGCATTATTAAAAGTCAGAACAGATAAGTTTAAGATAAGCCTATTGAAACGAAAAGAGTTGCATTGTCTTAAATCCAAAAAACCTCTCATATCTTTAGGACCTTATGCTACTAGCTGATTAACTCAATTCTACTGCGATTAGTTTATAATTTACCATTGGTTCAGGGTATAAGTACTAACAAATTGTAAAGCCTTTTTATATATAAAAAAGTCTTCTAAATTTTAAAAAAATTGGTCACCTTAATCTGCATAAATTTTTTACACTATTAAAACTTTATACTAAATAAATTAAACTGGAGGGTGTTATATAGTTCAGCTTGATCGACTTTAACTTCCCAAACTGTTCTTTATTGTATAGGTCCTTTCTATGTATTATTCAATTTTAAATAAAAAAACGTGATTCACAGTTTAGCAATAGTGACATGCGGTAGAGCAATTCACACAAATATAAGTACAAATGCAAATGTTTTTCATAGATTTGCATTCTAATACCATACGTATATTTTAATGGAAGTTAAAAAGGGGTTGTGAAAGGGCAAATGTAAACATAAATAATTTTTGAATTAAAGTACAGCCTTTAATTCACGAAAAACTTATATGTTACCATTTGTTTTGTGATAACAGAAAAAGTGGACAATGATTACTTTGTTACGTAAATGACAGATTTGACTTTTTACTTAAATAACTACATCTATGCCCATCATGTTGTATGCAACTTATACTCGTATGTATGTAAGTGCAAGTAATGATTTTGTCCCTTTTAACATTGTTTGTCCATTAACAGATAAAAAAAAAACTGATAGAAAATTGTCACTTCATACCGTTTGATAAAAACAGCAACAATTGTAATGAATGTCTATACAAAACCCCAGAGTAGAAGCAACAATGTAGCAACGAATATTCCCACTGCAACGTAATTACTGAAACCTGATACTCTTAGTGAAGAAAAAAACTCACAAAACAGCAGAAACCACGTATAAAATCACATTTTTCCAACTCACAGAAGAGGGCTTAAGACCACGTATATTTACAGTTTTTGTTCATTTTGTAGCCTCTACAATGATTGCAATGAGTGCAAACGTGTGAGTTCGTCATTTTGTTTTTAAATACTACAATTCTTAGCTAACATAGACGATAACCTTCTATCCGTCTTGGCATTATTTTCATACCAAAAATATTAAGTCCTTTCCATTTGTTCCCTTTGTACCATCTATATTAATGTGTCACATGATTGCGTGTTCATATACAAATTTTGGCAGCCCCCTTGGGAGATGGAGAAAGGGGGTAAATATGTTTTAGGAAAATGTCTGCAGAGAAAAACGAGTTGATATCAGTTCAACATTTGACCAGTCTCCGGGCACCCAGAAAGCTGTAGGATTTTTGACAATAGCTGTAGGGAATTTGTTACAATTTCCCCAAATTTTATATGGGAGCCCCATAAGGCGATGAAGATAGGGGGTAAGTATGGTCAAGGAATATGTAAAGCAAAAGAAACTAATGGGGGTCGGTTTATGGGGAAGTTATGGGCGTTTTTACATCATTTTTGTAGATTTTGTATTGCAACTCCCTTAGGTGATAGAAATAGTGGGCAAGTGTGTTTGGTTTGGAAAACTAATGGGGGTCTGTGATATATTTTATTCTTCTAAGGGCGAATCCGGGGAAGTTATTTGGGATTTTACCCTAATTTTTAAAATTTTGTATTACAACCCTGTTAGGGGCTGGAGATAGGGTAAGAATGTTCCACAAAAATGTTTTGGGGCAGTTGTACAGGTTCTTATATACAAATTTTAAAGAAATAAGCAAAGGTAGGCTTGGTTTTTGGCTCATCTCTCGGTCAGTTATTATGCGATTTTACTGGATTTCAATAGCGATTTTTTTTGCAGATATTTCTGATAGCTTGATGTTACTAACGGGTCTATGCAACATCGGGGCGGCTTAAAAAGTTGATTTTAACCATAACACGGACAGACTGGCAAACGGTCAGACAGTCATCGCTTAATCGACTTCTCTATCTGTAAGGAGCAAAAAAATATGTACTTTATGTATTATTTATAAATAACAAACGAAATGACAAACTTATAGATACCGTGATAAGGGATAATGTGAAGGGAATAATAATCAATCATTCCAATAGTATATATTTTTACTCCCGTCAATCCGCACGTCTGGTTGCCAACCACAAACTGTTGTACCAACTTCTAAAATGATCGGTTCATAATTTACATAAGTCCCACTCCTAAAAATAAACTAAACTTTTATCAGAGGCTGGAACTTATTAAAAAATAAATTATGGTGTAGGGTATTATATAATAAAGCTGGGCCGCCTTAAGCTCTCTTATTTGTTGTTATTTTTTCTTTTCTTCTCTAAAAAAATTCATGGTTCTTTTAGGGCTTTAAGCACTTTTGTGGTTTTTGTTGTTTCATTTCCAATGCTTTGCATATTGGCTTTTGGTAAGAAAATATTTGTAGTTGGAGTATTAATATCTGCATATCAAAAGCCTTTTTTTTCAAGAAATATGCTTCAAAGGAGTTTTCCGCTTAAGAAGGCAGAAAATTAGGAAAAGAGAGAGAGAGAATCGTTTCTAATATCAAAGAAAATAAAAAAAATAAAGTTTTAGTTTAATTAATTTAACCAGGTTTAAATCTGTTTTAAAAAATTGTTAAACCTGTTCTGCTTTCGACCGCTTTATTTGTTTCATAAATAAACCGCAGCAGTTTATTTCCTTAAGCTGCAATTTTACACTTTAATTTTACTACGAAAAGTTTTTAAATATTTTCCTACTAAAGGCAGACCTAAAAACCTATATGAGATGAAAAAATGTTATTACTACTAGTTTTAGTATGTAAAGGCGGCTCCCATGTGGGTAGGTTGGGTTAGGAAGGGGCTAGACGTTAAGATCTTAGATAGATTCATAGAGTCCCAGGTAGTTTCAGGAAATCAGAAACGATAACCTGATGATTCAAGTTTGTTTTTAATTTAACGAAAGAAGCAGACACTCTCTCTCTGGGCAAATGCAAGCAGTTTCTTCTTTCCGATTCCGAGATAATTTCTGCAGGCTCTTAAATTTTGGGTCCCACTTCAGTTTTTCAGTTTGCTTTATATTCACTACATAGCCTGCAATCAACGTTGTACAGTCAACCCAGCGCTTATTCCAATTAAAGTCTAAAATCGCTCCTTTGCAAAGATGGTATAAACCTCAATAGCTCCGGGTCATAAGATCTCCAAATAAATCTGAAAACTCCACACGAAATGGTATTTGCTCATACTTCCGAGATGAAAACCCTATCAGCAGAGTCTCTACTCGTATTTTAGTACCTTATAAAGCCCGCAGCGTAATATGGTCAATAAATGGTCTTTGAAATAGTTGTCAAAGTGCCAGTGTCTCTCTTGGACAAGTGGCGGGAATTGGCAAAGTAGATGCTCTATCATCTCACCCTCGTCTGCGTTTTCGCACATGAGGTAGTAGTCAACTATATTTAGCAGCCAACGTCCTAACAACAACCTAATATTGCAATGACTAGAGAGAAGTCTCAAGTATCCTTTACCTCGGGACAAAAAAAGGTTTGGCATTCCTAGAAAATGGTTTCTTATTCAAGGGTAACCTCAGGCTAATACTTGCTCGATTTGTCGCTAAAAATTTCTCTATTCTTTGACAGAATCCAATAGAGTGGTGAAATCCAAGATCCTTTAGCGCCAGTTTATCTGAAACCTCATTTGCGACTGTTTCAGAGTGCCCCGGAACCCAGCACAGTTTGATATCCTTGAGCCTTGAAAGCGCTCACCCAGAGCCCCTGAAAAACTTCAACCTCACGACGTGGGAACTAAGTGCCTTTAAAGAAGCTTGGCAGTTTACATAGATGATCATGCGTTTTCCCCTTAGTTTGTTATTGTGTCGAGACAAGTTCACGGCTCATACTAGCTTGATTGTATCAACTTGAACTAAACTGTACTTATTGTTTAGTTCGAGTGACTCCAATTTTATGTGGCTTGCTGAAAAATGCTACTACAGTTCTAGTCTTAATTTAATACCCATCACTGTACATAAGTGTTCCCTCGGATGGTAAAGGACCATTTTCCCACATAGTTTTTGCGGGAACAAGTGCTCCAAGCCCACTGAATACGATACTTTTTCACAGAATAATTTTAACTTATGCTTTCCCTGCACGCTTGAGCAATTGAATAGTAGAAGAGGTTCGCAGAGATTAGCTTTATCGCCGCCTGACTATCAATAAACATGTTAACCTGAGAATTTTTTAGTTCAGAATGACAAGAAAAGGATAGCGATTAATTTGGTTGCTTAAATTTCTACTTGAAAGACGTTGCAGCCATCAGAAAGTTTGACCAACAAGCCAGTTTTGGAAGAAGGCTGCAGCTCCTAAAGGTCTCTTTTTATCTAGTCACACTTAGGAAAGCTTTCTTGTAAAGTGGTAGAACTTTGAATCATAATCATCAAAATGCAATTTTTACTGTTTATTTAATCTGCTTTGTAGTACTTTAATAGAGTGATTGAATATTCACAATAGAAAAGTTGAATTTTTATCCATACTTTGCAGTTAATCATGCTGAAGGGTCGCAATTGCGCGCATCTGACGCGTTTCCAGTTTATCTAAATCAATGATGCCCTGAGCGTCCCCTGGGGGAAAGACTTTTATTAAGTTTTACATGCAAAAGAGATAAAAGTCTTATATACATATAAGACCAAATCAAATAAAACTTGCATTAAGCTCACATGATACAAGCTTTCAAGGTAGGTTTATGACGCACAATAAGCATCAATGAAATTAAATATCTATAGAATAAATAATAGATTCAAATTCAAATCCCATTAAAGAAGTGGCCGGAAAACGTTTTTTTAAACCATTTTTTTTTTTTTGCAGAAAATTTGTAGAAATCGATGAGTTTGCCACATTGTTTTGTCATTTTAATCAGCTAACACCAAAACAGTTCTGCACTTAAAAAACAATCGCCATACAGGAAAATAGTTTAAAGCACTTCTCTAAAAAAGGAAACATTAATGTTCATATACTACTACTAATAACTTTGCATACTGACTGTTTGTTCGAGTGTTTATACAACCAATTCAATGTGGCCACCCTTCCAGACACCGAGTATACCCATCAAGTTCTCCACAAACTTTAAAATGAGAAAATGATAAGTAAAAGCTAACATAACGACAATATCTTTATATGTTTGCAAGTATATTTATCTCTGCAGACACAAATAATTTTAACTGTTTTACGTTTCACTTTTTCTTCATTTTGAATGTGTTTGTTTTGCTAATAAAATGTTTTTCTAAGGCTACAGAAAAAGTAGACAGTTTCTCTTCAACATTTGTACGGTGAACGTTTTCTAGCGGTTAAAACTAATTAAAAAAAATCAAGTTTAAAGAAAAAAAAAAAAATAAAAACTTAAAGAAAAAGTTATACGAAGAAAGTTTTTTTTTTAATAAAATGTCTGATAAAGAAGAGAGCTTTATTCAAATGGATGATCCTCGTTATCCGGTTACTACGAGCTCTAATGGCAGCGAAGAGCAGGTTGAATTAAACATTTTAAATGGTTCTAACGGTAACAGTGAATCTGATGCTGTTGAAATCACTAAACGTAGCAGTAATAGCAGTGTCGAACGTAATTTACCGTTACGGAGTTATAGCAAATGGTCACCCACCGAACAGGGTGCAACATTGGTGTGGCGCGATTTATGTGTTTATACGGCCGGTGAATATGGCGCATCGCCGAGTTTATATAATATGAAACGTATAATAAACAATTCCAATGGAGCTGTCCAGCCGGGGAATTTAATGGCCTTAATGGGCTCAAGGTGTGTGTAAAACTAAATTAAAAAAAAACACAAAGTGCATTAAACCTATCAACAAATTTAAAGCATTTGGGATTACAGTAATTGCTGTAAAAAAAGATTTGTTTAAAAGAAGCCATAATAATACAAAGTTTGGTTTAAAACACAAATGGGTTTCGTAAAAAAATTGAATTTTAATAGAATATTTTTTTATACATTTTATAGTCGTTTATTTTAATTTTTCGATATCTGATAATAATTTATATTTATTCGGCTTTAAGTTCATTATTTAAATTGTGATAGCTAAGAATGGAATTTTTTTCTATTAAAAATAAAAAACTCCTATGCTGGCCAAGTGTAATTCATTTTCGAAAGCAATCCTGTTAATCGAAAAACACGATGATAAATAAAATAAGAATGGAAATTGAATAAATTTATTCTCATCCGATGGTTGGCCAAAACAAAATAAAGATAAAAGTAAACAATAGTAGTAACTAGTGATAATTGAAATATAATGAGAATAAGCCAACGCAGGGTTGCATGTGGAGTTAGTTCGTTCTAAGGTCTATATAGGATGTGAATATAATTCCAGTATTCAAATTCTAGTTAAAGTTTATTTAAGTAGAACAAATTAACATTCAACTTACATTACCGAAAAAAATGTGCTGGAGAGAAATCGAAGTTGATTTCGAGAACGCATTACACTCGGCTTGTATCGGAATTATGTACTTAATTTTTAATACAAAAATTTCCATTCTTAGCTTTCACAATTTTAATAATGAACTAACGTAAAGCCGAATGAATACAAACTATTATAGATTTTTCTTTTAATTTTTAATTTTAAAACAAATAAGAGCACTGTATTCGGCTGTGCCGAATCTTGGAAGACCTTTACATCAGTCTTTCGAAACCTCTAACGTTTTTTTTTATTTTTATAATTTCTTTTATTTCTGAAGTTTTTCTAATATTTTAACAGGGGTCGGTGTCGTATTTTAACCCTCTTAGGGTAACTAGGGAAGTTATAGAGGGTTTTACCTTAGCTTTTTTAAATTTTGTATGAAACCCCCTTTAAGGGGTGAAGTTAGAGGGTAAATATGTTCTAAGAAAATGTTTGCAAGGAAAATCAGTCCTACATTTGACCAAGGGCACCCTGGAAGCTGTATGGTTGATTTATTACTATTTTCCAAACTTTGTATGAGAGCCCCCTTAGGCGATGGCCATAGGAATATGTTTGAAAGGAAAAACTAATGGGGGTCTGTGATACATTTTTTTTTCTTTAGGGGCTTTTTCGAGGAAGTTGTAGGGGTTGTTACTTTATTTTTTTGTAAATTCTGTATGTCAGCCCTGTAAGGGGCTGGAGAAAGGGTGTAAATATGTTCCATAACAATGTTTATGGAGAAAAATTAATTGGAGCAGGTCTTACATTGTAACCGTGTAGGGACAATTCCGAGGTTGTAGAGATTTTTATGTACAAACTTAAGAGAAATAAACAGAGGTATTCGTGATTGCTGGCTTGTATCTCGTTGGATTGTCAGGCGATTTTGTTGCTCTTTAATAGCGATTTGCGCGTAAATATTTCCAATAGTTTGATACAGCTGATGGGTCTGCGACATCGCTTTGGTTTTTAGGCTTTGAAAAGTTGGTGTCAATCATAACCCGGACAGACGTGCAGACGGACATCGCTAAATCGACATTCCTATCTGTAAGGACCAAGAAAATGTATACTTTATGGGGTCTCAGATGGATACTTAAGAAATTACGAATGGAATGAAAAACTTTTTACTTCCCTGTCACAATGCACTTATTTTTGCACTGTTTAAAACAGCAGTAATATTCATTTTAATAACTTTTTTATTTATTATTTATTATTTATTATTATTATTTATTTATTATTTTATTAAAAACCAGCCTTTTTCTTCTTCTTAATGAAATTTAAACAATCTTATTATCATCTGTTTTTCAGGCCACCTAAAACACCGTAAATTTTTACGGTGCAAAAATTGACAAAAAATGTTCTTTTATAAGGGCGAGTTTTTAGAAAAAAATTAAATTTTTTTTTTTTAAATGAAAATACAGCAAGTCAAAGTACTTTAAATTTCCTATAGTTTTAGTATTTTTTTGAATTTTTTACATTAATAAAACAGAAGCAGTACTTCTTGGCAGTTTTGATACTTTTTTGCATTTTTTTATATTATAAGTCTAAAAATATAACATAATGGAAAAAAAATTATTTTTTTTGATTTTGGTGTATTTTTGGAAATTGTGTAATACTGACTGTTTATTTATCTAAAATTTAAAATAATGTTTTTCTGAACCAGTTTCGGGTAAAAAGTCATACCGTAAGAACAAAATAGCTTTTAAAATTTATTTACTTACTCTAGACTTATACCAGACTTACATGATAAAATTTTTCAAAAAATAACTTCCATGAAGTTTAATGTTTCAAAACGAGAGGTGTAGAAAGGTAGACTCTTCATTACCCTTTTTGTTACAAACAAAAATTTCATCGAAGTAATTTTATAGACAATTTCATTGTGTAAATCTGGTATTAGAAATAGAAAATTGAAGATTGAAGTTACGATTGTATTTAAAATCGTTGTTTTGGTTTCAAACTATCAGAAATGTCTTTTAGATGGTCGCCATTGTAAATCAGCAAGATCGGTTAACTATGGACTAAAATATAGATAAGCAAATATTTTCGACAATAAAATGTTTAAGATAAAATCTATTCATATATCTTATAATGTTCCAATAACTATCGCCTTGATTGTCAGGAAATGAAGACTTGGTAGACGGTGAGCTGGATTGGGGAATTTTTTTTAAATACAAGCAGGCCGGATGGCAGCCTCTTTACAAGCGAATTAATTTTATGAAGTTTTTAAAACGCCATATCCAAGAAACATTAAAAGCTATAGTTATGTCTGGTCGTACTCAAAAATTTTTTTTTTAATCTAACATACATAGGTTTTAAAACGAAATTTTAATACGAAATCAGTACTTGAAGTCTACTTTAAGTATAATATTTTTGTGGATACAACCCATCGACCTTAAATCTGCTACAAAATTTTCTGGTATAGCGTCTGCACTTAAAAAAAATAAAAATTTATTAACTAAAAAACTTAAAGCTTATTTTAAAATTTGCGTTATATGTTTTATCTTGCAAACGATAACAGCTACCGAATTTAAACTCGGCATGACAAACTTTTTTTATAGTTTTAACATTTAGGAAAAAACTAAGTTGGTTTCGGACATTGGGCAAGGTATTGTGGGAACCAGAAAACCAGTTTTTAGAATTATTTTACATCGAAGTTATAATACCGGTCGGCCTGGCGCGAATGATGTTTTTAACAATTTTTATTTACTTATATTTATGAGAAAATTTATAATAACAATTATCTCAGAAGAAAAGACATCCTAATATCGTTTCGGATATAAAGGGTAATAATGAGTACGACAATAGATATGGTCCTAAAATGTTATTCGTATACAACTATCGTGAGGATTGATTTTAACATTTAAAAAAGATTCAAACTGTTTTTTGAACTTTTCTGTTATTATTTATGTATTTTAAAAATTTTCTATGGCTTTATGAAACTTAAATTTGTCTCTATTTTGTTTTCATAAATTATACACTCAAAACATATTTCAAGTAAAAGCTGGAAATGTAACTTAAATTTTATGTAAAAACTCTTCAATAAAATATTCATTTTAATCGATGAATCAAAAAAGTTTAATTCTATTCAAAGAGCAAACAATTTACTTTCAAAAAGTCCCAGGTTTAAATCATTTTTCATTCGTTTTTGCTGTCATTACACCAGTAATAAACAGCAGTTGTTGTTTCTAAGTTTTACTAAAGTTTTTTGATCTTATATTTCATTTCATTTTTAATTAAATTTCTTTTGGTAAAAATAAATAAATTCCTGTTAATTATATTAATTAAAGGAAGATTATTGAAAAAGCCAACTTTTCTTATCAGCACCAACCAAGTAGAATGCATTTTCGAAACCAAATGCGTGCTTTTTTATTAAAGTACTTCTTTAACGGTGGTAGTAGTTTTCGCAGCAAACATAACATTTTTAACAACAATATTATCAATAAAGGCAAACGGGTTTTTTTTTTGTAAGTTAGAACAAAGTTAGCTAAAAATGGCTGTCTTACGACAATAAGTCAAACAAAAATACACTGAATATACATAAGAAATTTTCTTAAAAAATAACTAAAAAAAATTAACTCCAACTGAAAATCAGTTGTTTTGTATAGTCGTTGTTGTTAATAACGATCCAAACCAGTTAGAAAATTTATTGTAGGTACTTCATTTTACCTGTTTCTTTATTAAAAAATAAATTTGCGGAATACTTCTTAAATAATGTATATTCTATTACTGTAAAAATTTTTTTGGTGTAATCCATAGTTGTTGTGTATGTTAATTTTAAATAATGTTGCAAACTTTATGCTTTTACGTGCATATGAGTGCCCGTACATATGTGCACAAACTTGCTTTTTATTCCAATTATTTCCAATAGTATTAGTTAATGATGAAACAGAACTCGGGCATGACGTTTTCCCATAAGATGTGACGTAAAATCACGCTGCTAAAAGCAGTAATAAAATGCAATTTATTTTTTTCTGACAGCAATTTTTTTTTATGCTCTCACTTTTAAAAAGAAATTTTTTTACCCATATTGCCACCTTTTGAATAAATTTCATACATATTTTAGGCAAAATCACATGTTTTGAAAAAACAACATAGAAACAAAAGGAAAACCAAAAAATCATTTAACATTAAATTAAAATTTTTTTATTTATTAATGAAATTATCAACATTTTTAAAAATTAACCAAAGGAGTACAAAAGCATGATAATTTGCAGTCGCCACTGTACAACAAATTTTTTAAGGGAAGGCTTGTGAAAAAAAATTTGAAAAGTTTAATGTAATTTCGTGAAGTTGCAACGGACGTTTTAATTATGGGCCTGTTTATTCTAAGAGTTGAAGTTGCAGTCATGTTATGTTTCATCATTTATGCTGACAATGTAAAACACTCCTACAAACATGTACAACAATTTCAAATATTTTATGTCGAGCATAAACTAAAAAATCTTCATTATCTCTTTGATGCAAAACTTTAAGCATATATTTACATACATACATACATACACACCTTTAAATATACATATCTGTATGCATAGGTATGTGTACATTAGACCGTATCGCCTTACAAGAACGAAAAAATATGTTCGCCGTACACAGGCTAATATGAAGCATTGTTGAAAGGAGATTTCGAAAAAAATTTTGAATTATTTTGTGCTGAACGTAGGCCACGCCATTTCAGGTTTTTGTTATATCTGCGGCATTTACTGTCTGATATTTACGTGCAATATATCAATATGTATTTTTGCTCTAAGTTGGCCAATGTTTTGATCTGGTATATATTTGCATAAGCATGGAAATTTTTATTAAAAATTAAGTAAAAATAATGCTTCGCATTCGCCCATGCACCGCAAACTTTATTTTTTTGAGACGGTCTAGTATACATGTATGATAGATGTACTCCATTATTTGTTTTGAGTGTGATAAATATGTCTGTCTAATGCTGTTAGTGTTTGTACTTAGTTTTTTTTTATTATTTGTAAGTTCATCCTCATGTTTTATATGGTTTATTGTTGTTGTGGATTACTTTGAAAAGAAGAACAATAAGGAGAGAAAATGAAATAATATAAATGGAAAATATTCAGTAGTCATTCACAAGTATCAGTTTCACTTGCAAATATCAGAGGTACACTCCCATTGGATAGAGTAAAGAAATAGTTGGTTTTTAGTTTCAAAATAAACAAGAGTAAACAAATGTGTTTGAAGCGTCACCACATCCGTAGAACTCCCTTTCCGAATCGATTAAAGCATTTCTTTCTATCCGTTTAGTTTGGGAATTTTGCATTTTTGTAATCAAAGTACGTTTCACATTTTCAAAAATGATTTAATAAAATTTGTTGCAGATAAGTTCTCTGCTATAGGGACTACAAATATTACCACATCACCGCAAAATTGTGCGTATTTTAAGGACTTAATATGGTCAACTGTCGTACGGAATTTGTTTTTTGATTGCTCAATTCTTTCACATAGCCCCGCAGTAAATATTTTGGGGTAAAGCTGGCATTAATACAGGATGTCAGCCGGAAAATTTGTATTTTTAAGTACAATTTTTTAAAAATGTGATAAACGGTGGCGGAGGGTGGGTGGCCGCTGGAACTATTAATTGTGCGAATTTGTCAGCCACGATGTCGAAGTGGTCGCGCGTTCGCTGTGAAATAACTTTTTTAGAATAATGATCCTTACGTGATTTCAGTTCGAAAATTTTGTTCAAAGTTCGGTGTTCTTTAAACACGTGATAGACCTAGTGTAAATTTAATTCGTTCGTGGCTGCAGAGGTTCTACGCAACTGCCTTGGCTATGAGTGTCCCACGGCCAGGGCCCAATCGATTTTCAAGGACTTTTAAAAACATTGAACTGGTTGAGGCAGTTTACTTGAAAATTTGCGACTTTCATAAGGGAAAAAGCCTCACTGGTACTTCCAAGAGCAAGTATTTATAAAAGAGGATCTGAAGTTCCATCCTTTTAAAATTCAAATGGTTCACAACTGAAAGAAGTTACTTTAATTTACGCACAAATTTTTGTGAAACTATGGTAAAGTGTTTTTGTCAATAACCCGCAACCCTCGATTGAAACATCAAAAACTATTTCATTGCCCCAGGGTAACTGTTTGGTGCGCCTTATCCACGTATGAGAAAATTGGACCATTTCTTTAGAAAATTCTCGAGGCAAGACGACGAGTGTCATCCGTAAAAATTATTGACGCATGATTACGGAATTCTTTTTGCCAAATCTGCGAGCCCGCTCATCGTATTCTTCACACACTTTGTTTGATCAGAATGGGGCAACTGCACACACAGCTAGAGTTTCGATTAATTTGCTTCAGAAAATTTCCCCCAAAAATTGAACTGAGCCCACCGGGTCCCATGGATTTCTTCTATTTGACTACCTCAAAAAGAGGGTTTATAATGACAATCTCTAATATCTTGTGGCTTTAAAGGAAAATATTCGTTGAGAAATCAGCGCAATAAAACTAAGTTTACAGCAGGGTGTGGGGCAGAACTCAAAGCTCCGTTTTGAGCAGTGTGATCAACTCGCCGGAAGACATCTGAATGACATTCTTTTTATTAAATAAAATCCGCATTTTCATAAAATCATTTAATAGATAAATTAATAAAACCTTGTGTCAATAATTACGTTTTTTATTTAAGTATGAAATAAATCTCTTTGTCCACAAAGTTTTGCAAATATGTGTGATCTAATGCCACTAACACTCGTACTCAATTTTATAATGATCGTAACAAAAGCTGCTATGGGTCCAATTTTAGTCGACCCTAATTGTGTAAACTTTTTACATATGGTCACACTTATTATATAACAAGTTGTAGTATAGAGTACAATTTGATTAAGATTGACACTCTAACTCTGTTTTCTTATTCAACTGGTGCTCAGTGTTAGTGTCTATATTGTTAACAACACTGCAGTTGGAAAGGAATACAAATCGTACAATAACACCTAGTTCGATGAATGTAAAAAATATTTTTCATTGAAATGCAAATGTTTTAAGACTATTGAAGCGCAAGTTTTATTTTCTTCACTAAACTTGCTGCTTTTATTTAAGTTTTACACAGTCATATACGAAGAAACACGTTTAATCGTATAAATTTAGTTAAAGAAAATTGAATTTTATTTATGTGTTTTATAACGAACTTTATTGCATATTTTATATATCAGACACAAAGCCATTTAAACCCTTTTAATCAAATATTGAAATACTATTTTTATAGAAACCAATTAAATTGTTAGTAGATAATTCAAAAGAAACCTGAAAATGAGTAGAACTACTGATTACTTTGCAAGAAGCTAGCCTAATGACTAAATGACAAATTACAAACTCAATTTCGGGTGTTTAATAAAAAGGATGATTTCAAAACACTCTTCTGAACCTTTGTTGTTTTACCTAAAGGTAAATGTCATTATTTTTTTTTTAGAAATTTAAAGACTTTCCATCGGTCTATAGCCGTATAACCAACAGATTTTAAACTTCAAAATCTTAACTATTTCTACCCGCCCTACATAGAAATAAGGCAAACTTTTTAATGCAAAAAAATGTAAAGCCCATTTTTTTAAATATACCGATCATTCCTAATCGATCCTTCTTTAAAGCATATTCACCCGTCTATCCATTCATGCGTCCGTTCCGATGGTCCTTCCTAAGTTCCACTCCTGAAAATCTGCTTACACTTTAACAATCTTTCTAAAATCGCCTAATTGAGCTTAAAATTAAAAAGTAAGCAACATCAGTAACAATAATAAATTTTTCTGTTCCAGAAGATTTAAGTAAGTTCAATAGTTGGAGAGAGATTTAATTTTGTTTTTATTTTCATATGCCCAAAGTTAATTGGAACACACCTATTATTTCTATTAATCCAAAAAAACCTCTTGATTTACTTTATTATTTCTCATAGTGAATTCCATAAATATTTGCCTTTAACTAACCGTCTTGTTGCATATTTGCTTAATACATAACTTTTTTTCACAAATCCACAACAAGAATCTAATTCTTTACTTTGCATTTTAAATGAAGATAAAAAAAAAGAAAATTAAAAATTTAAAAACAACAGAATGTATTCTTAATTTATCTCTTATCAGTAAATTTTATCTGCACATCAGTAGTTTTCTTAACAGGTTTGTCAAATTTGTACTTGATCTTTCTAAGATTCTACAACCCATTTCCTACTAAAAGTCAAGATAAAGAATTCTGACAGTACAAGAGTAAATAGTAACAGTCGAATGATAATAAGGCATATGCGTGATTAAAAAAAGAAAAGTTTTTTTAAAATTTTTAACAGCAAACCACTAGAGGAAGATACAATTTTATAACACGTGCTTAACATTCTGAGTAACTTTTGCACTAATTTAAAAAAATATTAAGGCTTGAGATCGCAATAATAATTTTATAGTTTATTTTTTTTTGTATATTTCTCTGTTCTTTGGATAGCATTTTCGAGACACCAAACTATTAAAAAATGGGTTTCAATATTACTTAGAATTTGATCTCTAATAATTTGGTGTAAGAAGCAATGAAATGTTTATAGCAAACTTAGCCACAAAGTGAATATTTGAAATCTTTGAAAATAACCTGCAAATAGCCATTTGTTCAGCGCTAACTTCCACCTTTCTTAACTATTTGGAGTCCAACGGTTTTTTAAACAATCTGCAGTATGGCTCTCATAGAGGATATATTACGGGGGACCAACTGGCTTCTCTAAGGGCAGGCGCGGATCGTGCTCAGGCTTTTAGGGGAGGAGAGATTTTAAAGGAAACACACAATTTCAAAACTGCCTTTTCCGCAAAATCTTTTTTTATTTGCTTCCGTATACATTTGAAATTTTAAAATTTATTTGTTTATGTTACATGACATACATACTTACATTTGTGTATAAAATCTTTGACCCTAGACTTTGAGTTTTGTTTTGATTGATATTGTTTTTATTTACATTTTAATGGAAGGCATTTGTGTATGTTATGATAAGTAAGTAGTGTATTCATTTAAGGTACTCTGGTAGGAATGTTAGTGTAACTGTTACAGACCTGATAAGATCAAATCTCTCACGTTTAAGATTATCGCGTGATGAACATTTTTATCTTTCTTACTACTTCCGTTTTTTGTAATTGTTTCTTCTGTAAACATTTTACTGATCAACAATTTTTTGGCAATGCTAAGAAATTAATGAACTCAATACATTGAATGAATTTTTTTTCAAAGTAATTTGGCATATTATTGGTTTATATTTGCTAGTTTTGAGGAAGCAAAAAAGCACTGGTCTTAAAAAGAAATCCTAAGTGATGTAACCACTTGAATAATTTTATATTTTGTGTGAAATTTTAAGCTTTTTAGTCGAACATGCAAATAAGACTTGGAAATATTTTAATAGTAAATTTGATAATAAAAATTTTTCCAAAAATAACTAAATTTTAATTTCACCAATTCCTTGTTGGTTGCATACCCGTGAATTAGCAGTATTTCTTTTTCTTTGACAACACTTTTATAAATAAAACCAATTAAAATTATTAGCCATCATTAGCTCTGATCTCTTTTAGCTATCTGGTGAAATATGGCTTTGCGTAAAATGTACTGCTTATTTTTAAAGCCAAGGACAAATCAATCCAACTGTTTTTATACCTTTCAGATAGCGATAAGAGTATCATTCCATTCGAAATTTCCTTATTATCCATTTGCGTCCCCATAAAGTATATATATTCTGGATCCTGATGAAATCAAGTTTCTGGACTCAAATAATGTTGCACAGAAATTGTTTTGGTATCCAACAACCAGAAATATCCCTAAAGCAATCGCTATTTAAAATCATCAAAATCGATTCAATATTGACCGAAATATAAGCGAAAACCCAAAAGAACTCATTTTTTTATGACAAAATTCGTGCATATATTTCTATATATCTCAGAAAATAAAAGCCACTATTATAGGGATACTTTAAAAATAGAGACCCAAATAAGGAGAAAATTGTTTTCAGATAGGATCATAGGATTTCCCCTACAATTGCGCAAATGTTTGGAAATATCTTGTGCGATATACATATCTCGGAAACTATAACAGCTACATTTTGAGAAAACATTTTTTTTTGAATAGGAGGAGAGGAAGGGTTAGCCCCAGATTGAAAAAAGCGAATTCACAAAACTCGCCCTCTGCCAGGGTACACTAATACAGGTAGTGTTAGGAACCCAGCTAATTATGAATTCGTCTAGAAAATTTGTAAAAGTGATTGTCAGTTTAATTAATTTTGTTTGAAATAGAAACTTTTTTTGACATTCGCTTTTTCAAACACCAAAAGCAAATGCACAGGGCGAACTTGCTTAAAACTTCCTGTATTAGTGTACCCTGCCCTCTGAATTTCCTTTTTGTATTTGAGAAAGCGAATTTAAAAAAAAAATGGGTACCGTGAAATAACTCCCAAATGAAATAACTCCCAATGGAAAAAATGAAATAACTCCCAAATGAAATAACTCCCAACGAAAATGAAATAACTCCCAATCGAAAAAAATGAAATAACTCCCAACGGTAAAAATGAAATAACTCCCAATGTTTGGGAGTTATTTCATAAAAGTCACAAAAAAGTGAAATAACTCCCAAATGAAATAACTCCCAACAAAAATTAAATAACCCCCAATTACAAAAAAAATAATTGTTTTATGAAATAAGTCCCAACGAAAATGAAATAACTCCCAACGAAAACGAAATAACTCCCAATTAAAATATATATAATGCGAAAACCTTTTGTATCCATAAATAAGATGTTACTAACGTAAAATTATTTTCTGAACAAACAAACCAAATGACTGCCGGCCTCCGTCTGGACGCAGGATAAGTTAACTCTCGTGGATCGAACCGCCGGTTTCGTTACAGCTTTAGGACAGGCGCGTGGACTTGAGGCACCTTTTTGGTTAAATAATTTTTTAGTAAAAATAGTTATTTAGATAGCCGGCCTTTGGCCGGGCGCAAGGAAAAAAACATCCAGTGGATTCGATCCGCCGGCTTCGCAGTAGCCTTCGGCCGGGCAATGGACTTTAAGCTCTACTGCTTTCCATATAAAGCTTCGCCAAATAAAATATGAATTTAATGACACTTTAGTTATGAAGCTGCAAATACTTCCGATGCACTACAGTTTAAAGTATATTCCCCCACCGAAGGCTACTGCGAAGCCGGCGGATCGAATCTACTGGAGTTTTTTTCCTTGCGCCCGGCCGAAGGCCGGCTATTTATGCCACTTTTTTTTAAACCCAAAATTTTCAATTCATTGTCACCTTTTGTATCCATAAATTAGATATCACTAACGTAAAATTATTTTCTAAACAAACAAACCAAATGACTGGCGGCCTTCGTCTGGACGCAGGATAAGTAAACTCTCGTGGATCGAACCGCCAGCTTCGTTACAGCTTTAGGACAGGCGCGTGGACTTTAAGCACCTTTTTGGTAAAATAATTTTTTTAGTAAAAGGGAGTGATTTAGATAGCCGGCCTTCGGCCGGGCGCAAGAAAAAAAAACTCCAGTGCATTCGATCCGCCGGCTTCGCAGTAGCCTTCGGCCGGGCAATGGACTTTAAGCTCTATTGCTTTCCATATAAAGCTTCGCCAAATAAAACATGAATTGAACATGAATTTTATGACACTTTAGTTATGAAGCTGCAAATACTTCCGATGCACTACAGTTTAAAGTATATTCCCCGGCCGAAGGCTACTGCGAAGCCGGCGGATCGAATCTACTGGAGTTTTTTTCCTTGCGCCCGGCCGAAGGCCGGCTATATATGCCAGCTTCGTTACAGCTTTAGGACAGGCGCGTGGACTTTAGGCACCTTTTTGGTTAAATAATTTTTTTAATAAAAAGGAGTGATTTAGATAGCCGGCCTTCGGCCGGGCGCAAGGAAAAAAAACTCCAGTCCATTCGATCCGCCGGCTTCGCAGTAGCCTTCGGCCGGGCAATGGACTTTAAGCTCTACTGCTTTCCATATAAAGCTTCGCCAAATAAAACATGAATTTTATGACACTTTAGTTATGAAGCTGCAAATACTTCCGATGCACTACAGTTTAAAGTATATTCCCCGGCCGAAGGCTACTGCGAAGCCGGCGGATCGAATGGACTGGAGTTTTTTTCCTTGCGCCCGGCCGAAGGCTGGCTATATATGCCAGCTTCGTTACAGCTTTAGGACAGGCGCGTGGACTTTAAGCACCTTTTTGGTTAAATAATTTTTTTATTAAAAGGGAGTGATTTAGATAGCCGGCCTTCGGCCGGGCGCAAGGAAAAAAAACTCCAGTCCATTTGATCCGCTGGCTTCGCAGTAGCCTTCGGCTGGGCAATGGACTTTAAGCTCTACTGCTTTCCATATAAAGCTTCCCCAAATAAAACATGAATTTTATGACACTTTAGTTATGAAGCTGCAAATACTTCCGATGTACTACAGTTTAAAGTATATTCCCCGGCCGAAGGCTACTGCGAAGCCGGCGGATCGAATCCACTGGAGTTTTTTTTTCTTGCGCCCGGCCGAAGGCCGGCTATATAACCACGGTTTTAAAACCCCAAAACTTTTAAATAAATGTCACCTTTTATACTAGCGCGATTAAATTTTTTTAAATGCTCTGGTATATACACTTGCTTTTAGTAAAATGAAATAACTCCCAATAAAAATTAAATAACTCCCAACAAAAATGAAACAGCTCCCAATAAAAATGAAATAACTCCCAATAAAAATGAAATAACTCCCAATTATAGAAAATGAAATAACTCCCAACAAGAATGAAATAACTCCCAACACTTCGAAAAAATGAAATAACTCCCAACAAAATTTCATTGGGATTTATTTCATTTGGGAGTTATTTCATTATGAAATAACTCCCAATGAAAAATAATGAAATAACTCCCAACGCATTGGGAGTTATTTCATTATGAAATAACTCCCAATTTGTATGGAAAAAAATTGGGAGTTATTTCATTTTTTCATTGGGAGTTATTTCATTTGGGAGTTATTTCACGGTACCAAAAAAATGTTCTACTTCAAATAAAATTAATAAACCTGATAATCACCTTAACAAAATTTCAAGGCAAATTCATAATCAACTGAGCTCTTAACACTACCTGTATTAGTTTACCCTGGTTAGCCTCCACAAAAACTAATAATTTTTATGAAATTTTTGATAAGCTATATTTCGGAAACTATAAACAGCTATCAAGTTCAAGTGTTCTGCAAAAAAGTAATTGGACAATAAGAACGAAATTTTTGAAAAGGATCAGGGGAAGAGGCAGCTCCCATAAAAATTAACAATTTTTCTGAAATTTTCTATACTCTTTATTTTAGAAACTATAATAGCTTTCGACTTGAAATGTTTCACAAAAAGTAATTGGACAATGAGGCCTACATTTTGGAAAAAAAATTTTTGTTAGAGCAGGGGAAACGATAGTATAGAAACGATAGCGAAGCAATTCTTTTATTACATTATCTTGCCCTCTTCCGTATTTTTGATTGATGGGGTGTTAGCTTTGGTAAGCAATCAGAAGAATCTAGCTGCATTATTATACCCTTTCCATAAAGATAAGGATAAATATTAGCTTAAAATCCATTTACGACTCCACAAAATATATAAAAGCTAGATGTTTACAGATAGAGAAGACGATTTTCTGCCGTCAACTTTTCCATCTATTGAAATCAAGTATCCAGAGTCAAATATGACTGACATCGTTTTGGCATGAAACTATTAATAGACAAACTACAAACATGTATTTCTAGACAGAAAGATATCTAAAAGCCAGCAGGATAAACTTAATACGAGATACAAACAAGAGTCAAAACTAACCAAATTTCTTAGGATAAAGTCCATACATATACGCCTCTATATTTATATTAACGGAGAATATTTAAAGAGAATATTTTAATAGGAGAAATATAAATGAAAGCCCCTACTGTTAAACAAATTTTATGATATTGCAAATTGAAATTAAAAATGCGGTTTATGTATCTCGTGGACTATTACATCTATCGGCTTCAAACGTACTAAAAAATAATTATACATACAGTTATATCTACAATACGAGGAAATAAGTTGGATACGAGCAAGGGAAACCAACGTTTACATCTAAGCGAATGAGGAGTTCCAAAAAATTCGGTGATGCGGACAAATACCCCTAACGTTTTCCCTTTTTACACCTCTCGCTTTGGACATGTTTGGTTAAACATCAGACATAAGCCTAGCATCTCTGGCATGTAAAAAAGCTGGGTTGTGACACATGAAATACTCCATCAATTACAATTTTCTCAACCCTCTTTCAATAGAGGTGTGCTTGTAAGCTTAAGTGACTCTTTAGCATACATTCATTCCGGTATTCCTAGTTTCAGAATCCCTCTAGTCCTATTCTCATTCGAGCTGACCCAGAGGCTTCATATCATTCTGATAACAGTCTAATAATTCCATGGCGTCCTGTGGAAAGTTTTTGTTCTTTCTTTTACCTCGCTTTTTCGGCAAGGAAGGACTTTGGGAATCCCTGGTCAACATTTCTCCGCTACCTAGCTTTTATCGCCAAATTCAGTGCCCGTTAACTATCTGTCACCTTATGATGTCTTGGAAACCATATAATGTAGACTTGACCTTATTCTGAGTATTTATTGATCCTGTCCTTGCATTGTAATACCGTCTTAGGTTAAGTTAATCTAGACATAAATCCGTTGGTCCTACATGTGACCTTAGCTGAAAAAAATTCCACAATTTCCCGAGTATCTGCTTGAAGGACAATATTGTGGTCCGGGTCTCCAAGTTTTTATTAAGAATGCCTAGCTCCGTTCTTTCCTACGCCCTATAACCCTCCGTTAAACAGCTTTTCAGTTCAGGCATCTGCAGTTAGCCTTGACCTTAACTGGAAGTATATGATGGAATCCTCCAATGGCTTCATAATGCGTTGATGGTTAGATTTTAAACCCCTATCCCAGCCTCCGTATTGTTTTATGGTTTAATATGTAGACTTATATATGATCACAAATAAAAGTCACAATCGGAACGACTAAAATAGACATAAATAAAAGAACTAAAAAGCAAATATGATCAAAATAGTTGGAAACTGACCCCGTTCATACATGCTTCGTAAGAATTTTTTTCAGATAATTAATCCAAGGAACTTTAACTCCCTTTTTTTACACTTAAGTTTGGTTTCTTTTGCCACTGTAAATCTGGATTGTGTTGATGCTTTATTATATCGGTGGTTCGGCTCCTGGTTAAGCTTATACTATTTTTTCTGTCAGAAATCTTACTGATATCGGTCATAAATATATATGCATGTATTAATGTACATATGTATTTAAAAATTTAAAACAAAAAATTTTGCTTACAAAGCAAAAACTTTTATTTTTGAATATTTCTTTAATATTTTTGAATTATTTTTTTCAGTGGCTCGGGGAAAACAACACTAATGTCTGTGCTGGCGTATCGTCAACCAGGTAAATCAATTTAGTACTTTTTTTATTATGTAGAATTCTTTTCACTTTAAGTAATCTGGGTGATCTTTTTTAGCCGGCACCGTTGTTCAGGGAAATATTCTTATTAATGGCAGACGTATTGGCCCATTTATGCATCGTATAAGTGGTTTTGTCTATCAAGATGATTTGTTCAATGGCACCCTTACAGTAGCGGAACATATGAATTTTATGGTAAGGGTAAATAAAGCAAAGAAAAGGGAACTTTTAGATTAGTATTAAATTTGTTTTTCTTTTAGGCTCTTCTGCGGCTGGACCGCCGAGTTAGCAAACAGGAACGTAAACTTATTATTCAAGAACTCTTGGAACGCACTGGACTTTTAGGAGCCTCTAATACACGCATTGGCTCTGGTGATGACGAGAAGGTATTGTCGGGAGGTGAACGTAAGCGTTTGGCTTTTGCTGTAGAACTTCTTAATAATCCAGTTATATTGTTTTGCGATGAGCCCACTACAGGCCTAGACTCATATAGTGCTCAACAACTGGTGCAAACTCTTCATGATTTGGCCAAGAAGGGTACAACTATATTATGTACCATTCACCAGCCCTCTTCTCAACTGTTTGATATGTTTAACAATGTGTTATTTTTGTCGGATGGTCGCGTGGCCTTTACAGGTTCACCTCAAAATGCCTTAGACTTCTTTGCCCAAAATGGCTACAAATGTCCAGAGGCCTATAATCCGGCTGATTATTTAATCGGTGTCTTGGCTTCAGATCCAGGCTCTGAACAGGCTTCTCAACGGTCGGCTCAGTATTTGTGTGACCTTTTTGCGGTAAGCTCGGCGGCCAAACAGAGGGATATGTTAATTAATTTGGAAATACATATGGCCGAAACGAGTGATTACCCTTTTGACAAGGAGGTTAACTTATTCCGTCCAGCCTCTTGGTGTTTGAAATTTCATGTTATTTGGTATCGATTTACTTTAACGTTACTGCGTGATCCCAAATTGCAGTGGCTAAGATTCTTTCAAAAAATGGCCATGGCCCTAATAATAGGAGCCTGTTTTGCGGGTACCACTGAACTTAATCAAATGGGTGTACAAGCTGTGCAGGGAGCTCTATTTGTTATGATTTCCGAAAATACTTATCATCCCATGTATTCAGTTTTAAATGTATTTCCCCAGGGTTTTCCATTGTTTATGCGTGAAACACGTTCTGGCATGTATTCAACGGCTCAGTACTATATTGGTACAATATTGGCAATGGTAGGTTATAGTGCACGAGTTTTGTAACTCGAAAATTTAGTTAAAATTCTTTTAATTGAATTGTGTTTTTACTTTATTATAAAAGCTGCCCGGTATGATTATAGAACCGCTTTTATTTGTTGTCATTTGTTATTTTATTGCTGGTCTGAGGCCAACATTCTATGCATTTTCTATAACGGCCATTGTTATTGTACTGGTGATGAATGTGGCTACAGCATGTGGTTGTTTCTTTTCTACAGCCTTTAATTCGGTGCCACTGGCCATGGCATACCTAGTTCCGGTCGATTACATTTTTATGATAACATCTGGCATCTTTATTCAAATCAGGTAATAAATCTTCTTATGTTTGTGTGTGTGTGTGTGTTTGTTATTGCTTAAAACGAAAAAAAATATTTTCTGTTTGTTTAAGAATTTTATAACTTTATTTTAAGTGTGTGTGAATGTGTTTTTGTGAAAACAATTAATTATTCTTATCGTTTTGCTAAATTGTGATTTTTCTTTTTTAACTTTTTATTCTCCAGTACATTGCCAATAGCTTTTTATTGGACACAATTTTTATCATGGATGCTGTATGCTAATGAAGCAATGACTGCTGCTCAATGGACAGGCATTCAAAATATAAGTAAGTCAAATGTCTCTTATGCCTAAATTACACTTTGTTGAATGCTGGCGAAAGATATAAATTTTTTTTCAATGAGTCCATGTTAGTTAAGCCTTAAATAATTTGTTTGTAATCCTGCACTGAAGCTTCACAAGAGTTCAATAATGTGCATAATGTTTTTGATGTTGCAAAGTTTTATGTTTTAAAATAGTTATTGTTAGAATTGGAACGGATACTTGGGTTCAGTGGCGTATTCGCCTGTCCCGAACATTATACACCCTTCACATTAGTCTTTTTTTATCACTAGCAAGGCGCAGAAAAAAACACACACTGAATAAAAAACTCATACATAAATGTAAAAGACACAGGTCAAAGCAACACACAAATATTTGTATTTTTAAATCGATCCAATCCTGTTAGGTAATGGGTATACGTTTGTTTGTTCCATAAAAATGTTTGCAAGGAAAAATTATTGGGAGTCGGTCTCACATTGCACCCATGAAGGGGCAACTCCGGGGCAGTTTAAAGGTTATTGTGTACAAATTTTAGAGAAGTAAACAGAGGTGGTTGCTGGCTTATATATCTGTCAGTCATAGAAACCTACAATTATTTTCATTGAAAATGCATGTAAGTAGTGAAAAAAATTAACAAAAAGAAAAGGTGGCCGAAAAATTTGTTCCGGAAAGGAGGTATTGGCTCTCGAAATCAAAGGAAAAATTTAAAAAATTGGGGGTAGTCTTGATTTTTGGCTAATATCTCAGTTGGTTATGAGGCGATTTGCTAGGTTTTAATAGCGATTTTTGCGGATATTTCTGATAGTCTGATATCACCTGCGGGTCCATGCGACATCGGGGGCTTCAAAAATTTGATTTCAACAATAACATGGACTGATAAACAGAAGGACAGGCGGAAATCGGTAAATCTACTTTCCTATCTATAAAGTCCAAGAGAATATACACTTATATAAGCTTCCTTAGGCGATGAAGATAAATATGTTCTAGGAATATGTTTGGGAAAGAGAACTAATAAGGTGGGTCGTACACTTTATTTCTCTAAGGCCGACTCTGGGGAAGTTTTGGGCACTGTTATATCATATTTGTAAGTTCTGTATGGCAACGCCCTTTAGGTGATGGAGGGAGGGCGTTAGTATATTTTAGGAACATGTTTGGAGGGAAAACTGATTGGGGTCTAAGATATGAGTGTTGTATATTTTTCTAATGGAGATGGCGGGGTCTTACGCTAATTTTTTAAAATCTTGTATGGCAACCCTGTTAGGGGCTGGAGATAAGGGGTTCTTACATTTGACCTTTGTAGCAGCACTCTTGAGGCTGTAGAATCGATTTAAAAAATATTTGAAAAAATCTTTGTGTGGCAACCCTGTTAGGCGGCGGAGAAAGGGAAAAATTAATGGGAGTTGGTCTAACATTGCACCCGTGTAGGGGCAACTTCGGGAAAGTTTTGAACACAAGATTTTCTTTATGTCACCAACTTTTATATTAAATACAAATATTATCGGTCAATTTTTTCATAAAGCCCCCATAAAAATATGGTTTAGGGTATAATATGGTCGGGCTTGACCAACTATAACTTTCTTACTTGTTTTTTTACTCCTTGATGTTTTCTCTTGCCTGCTGTTTTATTTCTTAAGGATTTCAATTAATTTATTTTCTGTCCCTGGACTTTTTTGTAACTTTTCATGTGAATGGTGTTAAATCTGCGACCCAGCCTAACATAACGCTTTAATAAAATCTATTTGCTAATTACTGTCCTTTTTTGTATTTTATCTCTTTCTAGCATGCTTTGAGGAAAGTGAGAATTTGCCATGCTTTCATACGGGTCAAGATGTTTTAGACAAATACAGTTTTAAAGCGACCAATATCTACCGCAATCTCTTGGCAATTGTTGGCATTTACTTTGGATTTCATATTTTGGGATATTATTGTTTGTGGCGTAGGGCGCGCAAAGTATAAGCATTATTTTGGCAAATGAGTTTATCAGCTCTCCTTGCTCCCTCTATTCTCGTTTATTATAAAAAATGGGACTTTTTCTTATGCAAAAAAATTGAACAATTTTATAATGCAAAAACAAGTATTTTAATCTAAAATATTTATCTAAGTTAGTTAATGTGCTTTTATTATGTTTTGGTATGTTTGTCTTTAAATTAAATTTAGATACAAATTGTTGGTACTGATTAATGGAAAACATTTATAAAATAATCAATTATAAAATGAAATAAAAAAACATTAAAATGTTGTTTCTATTATCATTTTATACTGTCAAGTGTTTGTTTGTTTGTTTTTTTAGATCTGCTTAGTGTCTTTTAGTTTTTCTAGAGAACTTAACAGCATTTATTTTACAATAAATTTTAATGGTAATGATGCTATTATTTTTTCAGATGTTTTATATTTGATTTAATAAAAAGATATAAAAACTGAAAAATTTTGCTTGTTATTTTTGGCTCAAGTTTATTTTTAAAATTTTTTTCTTATTATGATTTCTTTTTTTTAATCAGTGTTAACTGTAGGAAGCTTTAACTTGAAAAATCAAGTTTATCGGCAGCAGCTGAATGCATTTTCGAGGACAGCTACGGATTGTTATCATCAGCAAAGCTTCCAGATTTGACGACTAATCGTTATTTTTACCATTTTTAGTGGCTAAAATTTTGATGAAAATTACAGATTTGCGGCTTTTTTGCTTTTTTAAAGAAAATCTGAGACAGAAAAAAATATTTTTATTTTATTTTATTTTATTTTATTTTATTTTATTTTATTTTATTTTATTTTATTTTATTTTATTTTATTTTATTTTATTTTATTTTATTTAAAAAAAATACATTTCTGAATGCTTTAACCAATGAAAAGTTTCCCCCAAAAACCTGATCAGTCGCTTTGGGAACATCCTATGGTTTGAAAATATAAATTTGCACAAGACTATGTTTTTGGTCCTTTTATTAAGTTTTAAAACAAAAGTAGTAAGAAAAGTAAAAATTATATATTGATATTTATAGATAGGAAAGTCGATTAAGCGTTGTCACTCTGTCCGTGTTACGCTTGATATTAAGTTTGGAGCCCCACGATATCGTACAGACCCGGTAGTGGTTTAAAAATATTAGATACATTTGCGAGCAAATCACAAATGCAGGATAATCGTCAGATAGCTGACCGAGATTTAAGGCAGCGACCTTGACTATCTTTGCTTATTTATCTAAAATTTATACTTAACCTATCTCCACCCTATTACAGGGTTGTTCTACGAAGTTTAATTTTTATAAATTTTTGAAATCGGTTCCACAGCTTTCAATGGGCTCCCACAAAAGACCGGCTTCCCCCATTAGTTTTCCTTCCCAAATATATTCTTATAATATATACTTACTCTCTATCCTCATCATTGGTTGCCATATAAAATTTACAAAAATGATGTAAAAACGCCCATAACTTCCCCCAAATCGGCTTTAGAGAAATAAAATTTTCTGCCCGCCCTACCCTAGTGTCCCCTCCCATGAAGTATACTTACCCCCTATCTTCGCCAGCTAAGGGGGTTTCCATATAAAATTAAAAAAAAAATTTGGGCAAAAACCCCTACTACTCCCCCGCAGTCACTCTATGAGGGTATAATAGGACACCTACGCCTAATCATGAATAAAAAAAATGGATGAAAAAAACAAAAAGTTCGAGGTTTCGAAAGGCCAATGTGAAGGGTATATAAGATTCGGCGCAGCTAAACATAGCGCTCTTACTTGTTTTAGCCATCTTTTTTTGCACATTATGTAAGCTTATGAAACCTTTCTTCCACATGATTTTTACCTTAAATTATTCCTCAAATATTAATTCAATTTTTCAATCAAATATTTTACCTGCTGACATTCCATTCGGTTTTGAGAATATACTTACTCTGATATTTCTATCTCTGCTTTAAATAAAGCTCAATCACATTACTTTGCAATATTTTTGATTCTTTTTAAATTTATTTAAATATTTAATACATTTAACATTTAATTGATCTATAGGAGAAAACAATAATTTCATAAAAATTTTTTCATTTTGCATCTTTTTGTCATTTTGTTTAAAACAAAATTTTACTGAAATATTTATTTATTTATTATTCGCTAATGAATATATTTTTACAATTAAATCAAATTTTTTATTTTAATGTACTTATATAGACTTTATTATAATATTTTTTTAGCTTTAAACAAACACACAATAACTGTACAACTTACAATATACAATAATTTTTTACTTTAATATTTAAATTTATGATTTCAATCAAATATGTTTTTTAAAATAAATTTTATAATGATTTATCGCATCGAAAGGCATTATGTAAATACAATTTGGCGAGAATATAATTTCAATTAATATATAAAAGTCATTGTTATGAAATTAAATTAAAAATATGAAATAAAAATTAAATTAATTTTTAATATATGAATTTTTATTTTTTATGTTTTAATTTGCCTTTAAAACGATTAAAGTTGGTACAAAAGGTACTTTAAGTATATTTACAAAAATATCTAAATTGTTCGTTGCTTTTTTTATACTACAGGGTGACTCCTTTTTTTAAATAAGCGGAAAGCTTTAAATTGAAAATATTGTTTTTACCTACAGTTGATTACACTAGGGTATTAAAGGAGAATAGTTTTAAGGATTTTAATTTAGTCCAGGGCTCTAGCATGGACTATATGGTCACTAAGGTCAGTTTTAAGAGAACATTACCGTCTAAAAGTCTGTATAAGGGGTGTGCAGTTTTTAATGACGGATCTTAGAATGACAAAAGTACTGGAGACGTGGTTTATATCATTGTAATAAAGTTTGCCTGATGAGCGTAGTAAGTTGCAGACAAAGACACCTGCCATTCAAAGGGCAACGAATGTTATAGTGGAGCATGCTCCAGGGGATAGGCAGGTCACTGTTTATGTTGATAATCAGGCAGCCCTTAGGGCTTTGAAGGCGCATTGTTTCAAGTCTAGTCTGGCGATTGACTATTAAAAGGCCGTTGTTGAAATTATGGATGGACACATTCAAGTCAGACTTTGTTTGGTTCCGGAACACTGCGACAAAGTAGGAGATGAAATTGCCAATAAGCTCGCCCATAGTGGCTCAGCCCTGAATGTGACATACAAGGCGGAAGCTGTATGACCCCCAATGGGTCACTTATATAGAAGCTATAAGACATGGATTCTTGAGATGCGGAATCTTTAGTGTGCGAGCAGGAGTTACTGCAGAATGTCCAGAGCTATACGGCCGGGCTGAACTCGACAGGCAGGAGGTTTCTCATTGATTTGGGGAGAATGGATCTAAGGACTATAACTGGGCACTGTCTGGTTAGGGTTCTGACGAGCAAATGGCATTGCGCTACTTTAGATTGCTGATGGATTCGTGAGGATAAAAACGAATAAGAAACCAGAGAGAGTGTTGTAATCAATGCTCAAAATTGCAAAGCCATTGGGTCAAGTTTTTTGCACTGTTAATAAAAAAACCTCGTTGGGCTTGTCATACAATTTAGGTGGCTAGGAGGTAAGCAATTGAAGAGAAGTTTTTGTACGGGTAATTCAACTGTTTACAGTCTTTTTTTTTTGTAGGTCTTATTACTTCTTTTCCTCTTTGGTTGATGTTTTATTTTTCATTTTTATTACATTTTTCTTGAAAGAATGCACAACGGACCGATATAGGAGAGGGCTTACCTTTTTTCATGACCCTTCACAGCCTGACCTATCCTTATTTACTTCTGTATACTAAAGTTGTTTTCCGCAGAAAATCGTCCTTTGATATCTCGAAATGATATATCTATCAACCTGCAGGTATATGCAGAGGCAGACGAAAGCTCTGATTTGACAACTGCCATGTATTACAGTTTGCCTGCAATTCACAAAGCGGCTTACTGATGAAACTTCTGGATCAGAATCTTTAACACCATTTTAACATTACTTTTATATGAGTGTTGGAATGCAGAAGCAATGGCAACGGGGACTCTTATCACATTTTTATGCATTTCCCTCTCTTTCTGAAAATTTCCTCGTTGATGCATACTGTGACAGACTTGCTTGGATCAGTTGGACTAGCGAACCTACATTAGAAGCTTTTATGGTAACCTGATCAAAGCTGGGTTCAAGAAGTTTCAAATGCCTGTTCGATCGTCACTAACGAGGGCTGAGGTACCATGTTGCCACAAATACTGATTACTGGGCACCCATGTCAGTAGACTGTCACTGCCTTTCGACCAATTTTGTAGAAACTACCAATATGCAGAAGAGAAGAAGGAGGAGGAGATTATCTAACACTGGAGAATGTCAGGTTCAGTTGCTTTGGGATCATCATTGGATGTGGCTAACAAAATCCTATAAAGGCCCTAAAACTTCGTCAGATATAGCGCATGGCTCCTGAATTTTTAGGTGTTAGGGCGGGCGACTTATAACAACCAAATATGTATTAGCTTCTAACTTCAAATTTTAGAATTTTCTAATTTTTATTTATTTCTGCATCTCTTGTTTACAGGTATTATAAAGCGATCTTAGCAGCGGACTTAAGTAGACTGCACTTCACTCCTTTAGTATTTCTGCAGCCGCCTGTTCTAACCAAACCAACTTAACTCAACCTAAGCCATACAGAGAATAACCACTTCTTATTTAATACCAAAATCATATCTAAACCCTAAACTATTAAATCGTCCAGAAAACAAAATAAATTTTATAGATATTGAACATGCGTTCTTATCCTTTTTATTTTAATTTAAAGTTCTCCGCCTCTATATAAAACACCCTTTATAAGTGATGTGTTAGTTTGATAAAACCTTTCCTTTTTTTTAATTAAAAAATATGACATTAAAAACACTTATATAGTATTTTTGCTTTTAATTAGTTATTAAATCACAGAGTAAGAAACTAAATTATAAATGTTTAAATTTAGAAATACTTTGTCTCTTAAATATTTCAAATAAAATTCAAATCTATTGAAAAGGTAAAGTGTAAATAGATTTTAACAAACAATAAATAATTCTTCTTTTAGTAAAAACTAGTTGTTTTATTTAAATAAATAGATTTTTTTTTTCATCTAAAGCTTTTAAAATATATTTGCATTTCATATAGTTAAATAAATTTATTAATTATTTATAGTATAAAAACAATAACTAAATTTTATTTAATTGAGTTTTTTTTTTTCATTAAAAATATTTAAAGTTTTTGGACATAATAGACAGCCTTAAATTGACAGCAGATTTGTTGTTTTGATTCGAAATTGTTCTTTTTAAAATTATTTTTTTGATACCTTTTTACGACTTTTTAATTTAACTTAAATTTATTTTATATATTAAATACACTTAATACTTTATATATATGAGCCTCAATTGCAATTAGCTTTTTACTTATTTTCTAAAAATAAATTCATTTTGTTTAGTTGAATCTTGTTTTTACTACACTTACATACTAACTTTAACTTTTGAAACATTAATTTGAGTTTTCAGCGTTATTTGAATGGAACTATGAAATAACTCTTAAATGAAATAACTTCCAATGAAATAACTCTAAACAAAAATATGAACAATGAGAAGAAGATTCGCATCAGTATATACGATTTCCCTAATGTGAAATTGGCAGGCAGCCGGACTTTGGCCGGAAGCAGAAAATGTAAACTCTAGTGGATTTGAACCTGCCGGCGCGTGAACTAAAAGCTCTTTTTTTGCTAAATTATTTGATTTTGGGTTTTGAAAAAAATGCCGTATATACCCTGCTCTCGGTCGGGCGCGATTGATCATCTGCAAGCTTTGCTGGAGCCTTCGGCCAGTCAACAGACTTTAAGCTCTAGAGCTTCCCAAATACGAGCTTCACCAAGTCCAAGTATTGCAATTAAGAACTTTATGACAATTTTGTTATGAAGCTACGAAAACTTAAGATATGTATAACTCTTTTACCCCTTTTATAATTTTTTTTAAATAATTTTCACAAAAGGTGGCTTTTTTTTAAGTACCCTTTGAAAAAACGTTTAGAATGCTGCATTATACACTTGCCTGGACAAGCATTAAATAATTTCCAATAAAATTTTGTTGTCACTTTCTTATAACAAATAATGAAATAACTGCCAAAGCATTAAGAGTTATTTTTCTGTGGGTAGTTCTATCTTTTAAGGGTTATTTCATAGAACCATTTTTAATAACATTTTTTATTTAATGCATTTTTTAATTTTATAAAATTTTTGATTTTCCTGTATTTACATTGTGGCCGGAAATTTTCCTTAATACTTTTAGATACAGATGTGCAAGATATCCGATATGAAAGTATTATATTTTTCATTAAATAATATTAAATCTAAACAAATTAAAAATATATTTGCCGCTCATTCACCCACGAAAAATTTCATACTGGCCAATCCCATTGTGATGGGTGTGACCATTTTGCTCACAATTTTACTTATAACTCAAACAATTCCAAATTTCGGTTTGGAAACAGGCTATGATTTCCAAGGACGGTACGAATATGTTTTTAAGCAAATAATAGTAAAAAGATTCTGCAACAATAATCACTTACCAAAATCACTTAAAGACTAAAATGGGTGTAACCTTACAAAATGGAATTTAAGAAACTTTTGGCTTTAAAATCGATTTGGGTAAAATATTCTTGAAAACGGGCTTAATTTTGTTATTTTTACGGTATTTCGTTTTCGATTCATTACTTTAAAAAAAAACTTTTGCTTAAGGTAGTTTCCTTAAAATGTGACGGTTGTGACATGATTGCCAAAACGTAAAAAACGGAGCGGATTATTTAGTATGTGATAGCTCTTGCAAAAAAAATAAAAATAAAATATCAACAAATTTATTTATGTTTTAAACATTTTCGTTTTCTTTTAGACATAAATTTATCGATTGTTTTAATTAAGAAAAAAAATAGGGGTTTCCCCAATTTGGGTCATTTTACGTGAAACTCATCTCTGGGGAAATGGTAACCAATCTATCTTTTTTAACTTATATCTCTTAAGGTTTTCAATAGAAAGTTAACTAAATAAATTAAATAAATAATATAGAAATATTGAAAAACTTCTAGTCCATATTACTTTGAAAAGTAATACGAAATATACTCAACAAAATCTTTTCTTACCTGGTAAGTTAGCAAGTTATATTGGAGATGAAGAAGCACTAGTTACATTTTGACCTAATAACTAGTTATTTTTGTCCCAAAATCCACGACCCCTGCATACAAATGTGCTTACAAAAGTAAATCAAAAACTAGTTTCCAATGATAAGCCGAACAAAATAAATAAAACTGAAAGGATTTGTAAATAAAACCTGCTATAAAGCCTGTTTCCTAATCCTTTTTTGCATATATACCTACAAATGTAATTATTAACGCCCTTACTAAAAGGAACTAGTTACCTTGTAACTTATGAAGTAATGATGGCTCATTACTCAAATTCCAAAAAATTTTGCTGTGTAACTGCTGTTCTCTTAAATAACCGCGTATAAGTATTTTTTATCGATTTCATACTACTGATAACAAATTATTTTATTAAAAATTCGTTTTGAATAGGGAGTAATACCTTCTGATTTTATCTAAGTTCATAAGAAATCATAATGCCTTATGTAGATTGGTTTTGCTGCATCAGTTTTGGTCCATGAGGTATTGAAAAAATTATTACCTGGTACGACTCAGACTTGATTGTTTTGAAACTAAATTTGAAAAATAAAGCGAAAGGGAGTAGTTGCTGTTTTAAGTTCCGTGTGTCTTTTTTTTAAAAAATATGTTGTTCTATGTATCATACGATAGACGTAAGTAGGAATTGTTGGCAAACAAGTTACTGTTTTGTGCCTCCTTCACCTCAATTTTGGGTAATGACATTCACATTGTTAGAGCGAGTAAGCCTAAATTTACCACGCGTTCAAACTCAAGATTAATTAAATTGAGTTGAGGCGGCTGATTAGTAACCAATCCCTTATAAAGACTGCTTTTTCTAGGAAAAAACGAAGAACAAGATTAACGGACCCCGTAATGTTGCCAACATTCGCAAATGCTTTTAGAGTCATATTTCGTAAATCTGCACCTGGAATGTCTGAACGTTTTGAAAAGAAGCTGCAGTTTGCACTTACGGATGTACTTAAACAGCAAAAGGCCGATATTACCGCGTTACAAAGAAAGGAAATCTTTAACAGCTACGCAAAAAGACGCTCTGTACTATAGCTGCCATGAAGCAAAACATGAGTTAAAAAGTGCCTACAAAGAGCATCTGATCACTGCAATTTTTACCATCCTAGGAGATTTTAGCACGAAAATTAAAAAGAAGAATACCATCGGGCTAGTAGTCTAAAAATTTATCCTCTTCGAAGAAGCACCTGGTAACGGAATGAAGCTAGTAGACTTAGCCGTGGCAATACCGAGTTGATCATGTTGTGATAGACGTAAGCGTCCATCCAGTTTGTTAGGCGTAAAATCGATCTAATTAGCGAACATCAATTTTGATAGTTACGTTGTAGCAGCAAAAGCTACCAGCATCTGAAAAGAGCGAAAACGAACGATATGACACAGCCCGAAATCTTAACGTCGGAAAACTGCAGAAATAATAAACAGCAACGGCTGACTCCACTCAACTGACCCAATTGCATAAAGAAATCACTCGTTGTAGCGATAATGTTGCAGAGCAATGGCAAGGCATTTCCCATTTCAAAGTAAAGGCCGCAATATTCGTACTTGGGTACCAAAAGTCTTCTTGAGGATCCCAAAGTACGTCGAGAAGAGTCGTAATACTACTGAAGCAAAAAATTCGGCTTACAGGGAAACCCTGCCATCAGTTGCAACAGGTCCTGCGAAAGAAAGGAACGAGTGAGTGAATAGAGAAAAAACGCCTCTTCCGCAGACAGAAGGCAGAAAAAAATGGCGTGAGTTCGAACGTATGGAAATGTCTAGAAGTAAGAACGAAGTCAAAAAACTTAAAATTTTGTTTTAGGCTAATTTTTTTGCAAAGGCAAAAAATATCATCTGGTGAATAATGCAATTAGTTTGCTGGGAATATGAAAAGATAATTTTTCGCACCTTTTAGTATTCACCACAGAACCTGTCCAAAAAAGTATTGACTGCATGCTGCCCAGCCAGAATGAGATCGAAATAGCAGTTACTCGGCTTAAGAATAATGTGGCAGCAGAAGCAGCTGAACTGTTTAAGTTTGCAGGCGAAACGCTGAGAAGACGTATGCAACAGCGTGTTTAAATAATTTGTCTAGAAGAGAGTATACCTGGGAAATGGATTAGCGCGTTTTGTAAAAGATTAAAATGTGGAGATTGCTAGATATTCGGGCTATATAACTACGGTCTTAGACCTGGAAGTCCACCATCGACCAAATATACTCACTATGCCAAATCCTGGATTGAATTTCAACAATTTAAGCTCAAAAATGCAACTAAAAAAGTATAAAATAACTACTTTTAATAAAAATCCAAAGGAAAGGAGTAAATAATCGATTCTCGGTATTTTGTACCCAATACTTTGCATGACATTATATCGGTTCTAAAAAAAAGACCCTTAAATGGCCCCTCGATCCAAGATTGTTTCTTTTGATTAAATTTATTTTACATTTGCTTAACTATGATTTACATTCAATATAAAAAATCTATCTAAATTGAATACCTGCAATTCCCCCTTGTTAAGTGCTGATGTGTTGTTTTATTAAAACTACATTCTACCAATTGTAAATATTATTTGGGATTTGATTCCAATTGTACTTTGTTGTAGATTTTAGTTTGTCAATATGCAGTTCTTTGGTTCTTACACCAAATCGTCAGTAGACTTTAACAAAATGCTTGTAAAACCCCAGGTATAATTTTGGCCTTTATGTAATAACTTTAACAAACTTATTGAGAATTTTTTTTAACAAACAAAAAACACTTTGATGTTTTTTTCAAGAACTTTTTTTCTCTATTTACTTTCTTTGATTTTCATCTTCCCTTATTTATACATACTTTTTGTAATAGGTTAAGCCCGAAAACCACAAAAAAATATTTGTTGGGTTTTTGAAAGAACTTTTAAAAACTTTTATTTAATTATAATAATTCTCAATTAGTTTATTGATGTGAGTTTTTCACAATTTGGTCTAATGACAACTTCGTGTATGAGTGAATACTCGTAGAATGCAAATGGAAAAACTTAATCCTACAGCCAACCTTATAAATAAACTACAGTCTACCTGCAAACATATGTTGCATACATATGTAGTTACATCTTACAGTAATTACCTACTTATCCATAAAAATCTTTGTGCACACAAACATTTCTTTTTTGCTTAATAAATATACATGTTTATATTTACATTTCTAAAGACAGGAACAGATTTTTAAATTTTAACTATTTTTTTTTTAAATTAAAAATTTAGTCCGAAATACTTAAAAGAATGCGCTAAATAGCCAGTCTAATTTCAAAAAGGTGGCAGCCCCACCTAAAGACCTTAAGTACTTACCACGTCGGGTAGTGGCACTGAAGAATTCGTAGAGCTATTGTGTAGTGAGTCTGCAGTTGCTCCTTTAGATCCCTCCATTAATACTTCTGCTGTTGTTGAGCTGTTAGACTCCTCTGTAGAGCCGGTTGATGTTACAACAATCATACTATGTGAGTTGGGTATTTTTATAACTTCTGTATAGAGACCAAGTGGACTAAGAGATTGTGATGTTTTAATTGTGGAATAATGACTGTGATTTTCGTTTGGATGCTGAGAATTATGAGCTTTTAAATTTAGCCATATGACATTGGAGTCGGGTGAGGTGGTGCATGATTGAGAGGAGTATGTAAGTTGACATGCTGTTGGAAAGGTATCATCAGTAGGAGATTGTAGGGGGGTCAAAGTTGAAGTGGCCTTCAACAAATGCGTTGTATCCGAATAACGTTGGGCATTTAATGATGATGAATGTTTATTATTATTTGCTAATGATAAAGATATTTTTGTCATTTCCGTGATTGTGGCCACCGATCGATGTTTTCTTTGTGTAACAATTTCACTTTTAAAGTTAACGAAGGCGCCACCTGTTTCTGTTGACTTCTTGTAGCTGTTGCTACGTGATGTCTCATTTGTTCTTAGATTCAACTGTTGCTTGTTATTGAGATCTGAGAGACTTATATTATTCTTGAGCAATATTTCTAAATTTTCTATGGAATTTTTATGCGTACCCTTATCACTTTCAGTTTCGCCATCTCTTAAACCGCCCAAAGCACTGCGTGGCAATAAATTATTTTTACTCATTATGCTGTTACCCTCAGAGGTGTTCTCGACGGAAGAGGAATTATTTTTGGCTATAGTGGGTAGGGTTCCTATCGTAACAACGCTTGAGCTGTTCGATATGCATGGCGTTACCGAATTATTCGAACTCACTGTTGTACCAAAAGATGAGGATATATTATGTTGCCTGCATAATGATTTCCTTCGTTGTGCTGTTAAACAGCTCATATTCGAATTAAGATCGATATCGGGTGACAAGTCTTCGGTTTCTGTTAAATTACTACTAACTCTCTGAGAGTTTGCTATTATTTCGGCCAAACCTTTGCCCTCGTTAGCTTCAATTTCTAAATTAATTATATTGACATTTGAATTTGCTTCAGGTTTTCCCACTTTCGCTTCCAAACCAATTTCTGTTGGTTGTGATATTAGATTTTGGATTTTATCTTCTGGTAATTTACCCTTAAGGAAGTACGTGATCATTGAACCTTTCCCTTTAACATTTACACTGCCTCGGCAAGTTAGTTCGTAGCCACGTGGCTTCAATATTTGATAAGTTTCTTTGGTGACCTTTTGCGTGTGTTGATGGCGTTCGTGATGCAAAAAAGAAAAGATAGAGAAAGAAGGAAAAAAATAAGATGAAATTAATACTTAACACATGCACATATTTGCATGGAGGTGTACAATGAAATTAACAACTTAGGAAACTTGGAAAATTTATTTTTAATTTTTTTTTGTTAACGAAACAAAGTTAAGAATTTTTAAATAATTGAATTTAAGTTAAAATTAGTTTTAAAACACTTGGATGAGTTGCAATCGAAAGCAGCTTCTTTATTTTTCTCCTTATAATATGCAACACTCAAGGGATGGCTCTTTCATATATATGCATCACAACGTGTTGGATTAAAAAAATTAATTTAGGGAAGAAGTTTGCAGACATTAAAGGGAGAATTGTGCTACGAAAGAAAAAGTTTTTTTCAAATGCATAGTGCATAGGGATTCCCAGGAGCGATTATTCATGAAATTTTAAAAATGGATCTGAAGCTCCGTCCTTTTAAAATTTAAATCGTTTAATAACTAAAAGAAAGTGATTTTAATTTACGAAAAAATTTTTGTAAAAAAATGTTAGGGTGTGTTCGCACTGAAAATCTAATTTTTTGGAGCGACGAGGCTCACTTTTACTTAAACGGAACGGTCAACAAGCAAAGCTGCCTCTACTGGTCTCCAAAAACCCGCAACCCTCGATTTAAACGTTAAAAGAAATTACATTGCCCCAGGGTAACCGTATGGTATGCCTTTTCCACACATGAAGTATTTGGAACATTTTTTTTCGAAAATTTTTTAGGCCAGCCGACGAATGTCAACGGTAAGAGTTATCCCCACATGATTACAAAATTCTTTTAGCCAAACTTTTAAGCTCATTCATCGTAATCTTGACACACGCGACTTCAACAGGATGGGGCGACTGCACACACAGCCAGAGTTTCAATGAATTTGGTTTAAGAACATTTCCCCCAAAAACTGATCAGTCGCTTTCGGGACATTCAATGGCCACCGAGCCTGCCCAATCTAGCTCCAATGGATTTCTTATTGTGCTACCTCAAAAAGAGGGTTTACATTGACAATCCCCAATCTCTTGTGGCCTTCAGGCATTAATTGGCAACTAAAACTATTGCATTTGTTTTTGTATATGTGCAGTTTGAGATGATATTAATTCCATATTATTGTTAGTGTAATTGAACAAACAAGCTTTAATCATCCACCATGTTTGAAAACTTATCTGAGACTGATGAAAATTTCTAATGTTTTGTATACGTGCAGTTAAGATAAAAGAGGGAATTTGCGCCGCGTTGCAGAATGCCCAACAGTGCTTTAAAGGAAAATATACGCCGAGAAATCAATTCAATTGAACCAAGTGTACTGCAGCGTATAGTGCAGAGCACAAGGCTCCGTTTAACACAGCGCGTTTAACTCCAGGGAAGATATCTTGGTGACATAAAAATAAAATCCGCATTTCCATTCTATCGTTCAATGCTCTAAATTAAACTTTGTGTCAATTATTGTATTTTTTATTTAAGTCTGAGAACGTGAATCTGCCACCAACAGCAGTTAAGGTTCATTTATGCGTGACTTAACCATACAACAGTAAACAGCTGTTCGAACCAAACTTATGGACAACACTGTATTTGATTATAGGTGACTTGCCATTACGCCATAACCTTTAAAAGGCAACGGTTATGGCGTTATGGTAAGTCACATATAATTGAATTTTTAAACATATTTAGTTTGATCTATAATTTAGCAGTGGGTTGACTTACAAGCGAACAACGCATGAAGATTATTGAACTTTATTATCGAGTTTCATGCTCGGTAAGGCAAGTGCATCGTATACTTCTTTGTTTTATGGTCCGCTTGAGCGACCTTCTACAGTGGCCAGTCAGAATGTTGGTACTAAATTTTGCACCTAGTAAATATTTATGGATATTAAATAAACAAGAGGACAGAGGAAAATATTCCAGTTCCATCCGCCAGTGTTGCTGGTGATTGTGAATTATCGATTCGGCGCCGTACAATTTTCCAGAAGAATTTAAGTGTAAAACCTATTTAAGCACAGCTTGTATAAGAGCTTAACCCAGCGGCTAAATTTTAGTTAATGGACCCTGGCAAAGTTGGTTTAAGGCCCACTTTTTCATCGTAAAATTATGTTCAGCGGCGGTTAAATAAATACCTGAACAGCCAAAATTATTATATTTGATTCGAAAAGGATCCCGAATCTTAAAAAGAACTGTAAATACATTGGTTAGTGTAGGCTATTGGTGTTGACATTTTTGGACCGTTTTTTTTTTCAAATACGGAAAAGTCAGGAACGTTTCTGAGAATGTCAGGCGCTACCGTGCGACGATAAAATTTTTTTTGCCCAAAATTAAAGAACTGCAAAGAAAGCTAAACTTTGCACTATTCTCTGCAAATGAAATTGGTACACAAAATTCGTGCGAATATATATCACGCTGCTCCGATAATGGGAAATTAATGAAATACTCCCTCAATAACTTACAGTCAGTTACTGTAATAATTTTTTGAGTGTATGAAATGTCCTTACTACTCGTATATGTTTCAATAAAAAATAACTATCAAAGTGTGTTTCGGTTTAACTTAACTTTGCATTTATCTTCAAACTCCTTTCGAAACCTAATACTTAAATACATAAAAATCCTATGGGTCAGCATTTTAAGAAACCTACGTTTTACGACGTGCGAGAACATCTGGCGTATGGAGACATATTTGATCGTATACACGATAAAAAGGTCATTCTTAGGTCACGTGTATTGCAAAAAGATTAATCAGTATCTTTATTTACTGAATAAATTTTTTTTATTGAGTAATTAATTAGTTTTCATTAAAAAATTAAGTTAATTTTGTAAAATCGTAAAAAGTTTTCTGATTTATATAACTTAGACCTTAACTTATTAAAAACAAATGACAATATCTTTGCCAATGACAGATATCAGCTAAATATTATTTAAAAGTTTTGTTGCCCTTAACTTACCTGTATATGATCCACTAAGCCTGTAGAGTCCATGCGTGAGGCAACATTTACCGCATTACCCCATATATCGTATTGAGGCTTGCGGGCTCCAATAACACCTGCCACAACAGGACCAATATTAATGCCTGCAAATAAAATTAGAGATAATCAATAATTAAATTTAAAACCCATTAAACATTTGCCAGAGAACACTCTTTCAGATTTACATAAACAATTACCCACCTATTCTCATGCGAAAATTATTAAACGAATGCATATTGACTTCTTCGATTTTATCAAACAATTGCAGGGCATAGTCCGCCATTGCTGTTATATGTTTGTAATTGACCAAATCACATGTTTGAGCTGTTAAGCCAGAGGCTGCCATATAAGTGGCTCCAGTGCTTTTAATCTTCTCGATGTAACTAAGTTGAAAAAAAAACAATAAAAAGGAAAATAATTTACGCGTATAAAAGAAAATTAAATAAAATAAATAATTGTCATGAGTTGTTGTTGTTATTGATTTAAGTGTTTCTTGTACTTATGTTTAAAATTGTGTTTTGTTGCTTTACTTACCGAAAACGTTCTTCACTAAGTAATTCATCAAAATCTGCTATTATTTCATTAAGCAAACGTAAGCATTCAACACCCTCATTATTTCCTTCGAGTTCAACATAAAATTCACTAAAGTTCGGTATTGAAGCGAATAATATACAAACACTATCGCATTGTTCGTGATATAAATCCTGCAAAGAAAAGATGGTTTAAAAAAAAATTTAAGTAAAATGTTAAGTCAAGCGAATAAATAAATACGTTGTAAGTAAGTACTTACAGTTACAAAAAAATAAAAATGTATACAAAGCATTGTAAGAAGGGCTGCCAAAGCCAATTTTTTAGTTAATTAATTTGAACTTTTTATATTTAAAAAAAAAACAAAATTATAAAGAATTATTTTCGTATTCCAAATTTAATAAAAAGTGAAAGAAAATATGAGTTTATAACATTTAGGGAGTATTAGCTAAATATAAGATGCACCAGTAAGACAACCCATGTAGTTTACGTTTTGCTTTGTATAATAGTTGTAGAACATTATGCTGTGCATCCACCACAATTTTTTTTTTTATCAAGAAATGATATTTTGATCTTAAGAACAGAATTTTATTTTTTAAGAAATGTTTACATTTTTATTTGATGACTTTTGGGACTTTTTTTATTAATTGAAAAGAAAAAAAAAACAGAATTACTAATTTGGCTCATTGTGGTGGCATTTTAGCAGCTATTAGGTTATTAGCGTTTCTTTTCATAAAACTACCTTTAACAAATTGATTGTTCCAGAAACTATAGTACGCAGCTGTATTCTAAAAATTTTTTTCAAATAATAATCGAAAATAAAAAATTGAAAATTTCGATTAAAGAATTTCCGGAACAATATTCGTTGATTAATCGGCTTAATCTAATAAAATTAAATTCACTTCAAGTGTTCTCTGTATCTGGTAATTTATTCATTTCTTGCCGTCTCTTTGTAAGAACATTTTCAAAAAAGCCTTTTTAGTAACCATCAGTCAATTGCGTCCAAACGTATTTTTGGATGATAAAAGTACATACACATATTGCAACGGTCACCGAACAAGCCATATGTCTCTCTGTTAAAATCAACTTTTCAGAAAAACAAAAACCTGCTACAGACCTACTTTAAATACACTCATAAAAACAACCTGGGCTAAAAGAGTAAAAGGGTCTTCCTTTTTGACCATAAGCTGTAGGGGGGTTATGTTTTTTTTTAATTTAAGGGAGACTCACAGGCAACTTAAGCTTTAGTTTTGTGGTAAAATAAAAGGAATTATAGGGGAAGTTGTACTTTTTAAGAGGATGAACCTTTTATTTTATTTTATACAGCCGTTCAGGTCCCAGCTAAAAGGCAGGCGTTCAAGGAACTCTTTAAATCGAGAAACTAATAATAAATAAAACAAGTCCTAACAGCCGATCCCTATTTTTTCTAACTTAAGTCTGATTTGAATAATCATTTGATCTAGTTTTTATATTATTTGAGAAAATTCTTCTAATCATCTAGAATTACTTATACTTATTTGTTATTATTATTTCAGTTCAGAACTAGTTTATTCGTTAATAATCTCTTAAACAATTTCGTTATAAATGACTATGGACTTACAGGCCCATAAGACGCCTCAATAGAAGATCCCATTCTAGGCTTGAAAATTATTTTTAACAATGAGACTTTCCATACTGATGAGAAGTATTCAAGTCGTTAAGACGATAGAAGGTTGGCATTTTTTGCTGATTTAATCAAATCCAATATAGCGATCATATTATTAATAGCCCCTACGACTTTTAAAAACTGGAATAGCTTTCCTACAGGTTTTCTGTATTAGGAGTGAACACTTTCTTCAAATAATTTGCCGATGGTCTTAGGCTGCTCACCATAGAGATTAGTTTGTCTGAGGAATATCATTTAGACTTTCTAAGTGCGCTTTAAGTAATATTGTTCTATATGCCTTCAGTGAAATCCTGAGAGGGTTTCTACATTTCCCTTAATTTAGCTTTTAATTTAGCTGTTTTATGTCTGTAGAAAAAAAAACTTTATATTTATGCTAGCGGTATATAGAAGAAGCATGTTAAAAGAGACCAACTATCCTAAAAAATTTTGATTTCAAGACGCATGTATATCAGGAGGCTAAGTCAATCAACTGAGTAACAGTATTTCGTTTTTTAAATGTCAAAGTTTTTTTATGTGTTTTCTTATTGCTTGCTGACAACATTCTTAGTGTTTTTAAGAGGAGCTCAAGGAGCATTAGTAAAGCATTTGTGAGCTTTTGTTATCGGACTTTGACATTGATATGACAACTAAGTTGTTTTTGTAGAGCTAAAGCCACCTGATATACATGCGCCTGGGTTGCTTTTATTGTCTTACCTAAAGTTCTAAAAACTAAAACTTTTAAAATAAGTTTTGTGAAAGCTAACACTGTGTTATATTTATAATTTAAAGGAATATTATGTAACGTACAAATTTGTGGTCACAAACATAAGCCGCCTAACTCAACTTAAGAAAGAGTCGAGATTAAGGTACTATGATGGTCAGCAAAAAAAGATCGCTTTGAACAACTCTCTTAACAATTTCAAATATAACCTAAATATTCTTAATTATTTACATTTTATTACTAATTCCTCATTAAATTTTTAATTTGCAAAAATCGTTTAAGTTCGTACAAACTCAAAAACAATGAACTAGTCAGTATAAGATAAAACTATAAGTTGTTGGAAGCTCTCGGAACTGACATTTTGATTTTGCATTAAAAAAATAAGTTTAAAGGTGGATATTTTCAAATTTAAAACAGATTTTAAATACTGATTTTGTATAAAAATTTCAAATATGTATAAAAATTGTTTATAAATATGCTCTTAATTATTTTTTATTTCCATAAATATCTTAATTAATACTTAAAGTTCAATTACCAATATTGGTCAGAATATTGCACTTCAATGTGTCCTTTTTTTCCCTTAACCATAATTTTATATTTTTCAAAAAGTTTTTCAAACACTAAAATTTAATTATCTTAAAAGTATGTTTTTCGACTTAGGCTATTATTGCTTATGACCACAGAAAAGAAATACGTTACGCTATAATATTTTGCCATTATTAGCAAAAAGCTAATTAAATCCGTAAGTGATAGTTAAACCATTAGCTTTGAAGACGCTTTTTGAAGTTTCAAACAACATCAATAACAACTTCTCTTCAAAGGCTTTTCTTTTTAGCTAAAGGTGATGTATTACTTATGTATTGCTAATTAAGTAATAACTACAGTTTTCTTGAAAAGGTAAAATAATTGTTCTTTATTACAATAGCCAGTGTATTGTTGTTGTATTTTCCTTTTATCTCCCCAGAACGTTTTATACTTCTTAGGCTTCTTTATCAAAAACGCACCCACTTTTAGAGACCATTACATTAATAATATTCCTTTGTTGCTTCTACTTTACTAAGAACCAATTCTTCTTTGAAAAATTTTGTTTTTATTAACTTGAAATTTCTTTAATGTCCTTTAATAAAAAATTATTTGAACAGTAACGCGTCTATTACTTTGATTTTGATATGTATATCGTCACCCCTTAAATACAAAAAGCCTTACTTAAAAGTAATTAAATCGCGTTATAAACATTTAAAAAATTGTCAAAATAGTAGCAAAAGCCTTGAGTCACATTTCTTATTGTTTTAAAACTTAATAAAATTGTTTTCTATGTTTTATGAAGCTTTTAATCTCAATGCTAAAATTTTTCTAAGCGTTAGTTACAGCCTTTTGGATTTTACATAACCATATGTTTTAATATTTGTAAGTACATTAACGTAAAAAGGCAATTGTACTAATAGAAACGGGAGTAAAATTTCTTTAATTTAAACGCATTTTTGGTTCTTAAATTTACCTTTTTATGTTTAATGTTGACAAACATTTTGACAATAAAAGAAGACATAACACCATTGTGTTGGAAAAATGTTTTATCACTCAGGTTAAAAATACATCTATTACTAATATATGGAAATATGGTGGTTTTCCTAAACGCAGTATGCCTTGCAGCACGAAATTTCAAATTCTTTCTGACAGGAAAGCTAAAGGTTGTGATAATATCTTCTCCTCTCTTAAATGAGTGTCTAAAGCCATGTTAATGCTTTGGAAATACCAAAAATTGTTAAAACTTTAAGTTGTGTGAAATGGAAGAAGTTTATTTTTTGTGATGCAAAGCATATTGGGTTTAGGAAAACAGCCTATATCTGCACGCATATTGACTCAATTAATAAACCCATATTTGATTCGTTTCCTTAAGCAAAAATACGTCAAAATTTGTCCTTTAAAAACTAAACTGTTGTTGAATTTGAAAAATAAAATTGCGGTTTTATTACAATAACGGCAGTTCCGTTGTAGCAGCAGTCGCCAATTCACTGACGTTTTACAACAACAATAATAATTCATCTAGGAGCTTTTTATACCCTTCATTTGTGACCCCAGAGAGTATATAAATATATTCTTCATTTTTCTCGATTGGAAAATCAATTACGCCATGTCCTTTTGTCTGTCTGTCTACTTGTCTGTGTGTCTACTAAAATAAAATTTCCGGAGTCAAATAACATATTGAGGACCAGGTATTAGTGTCAAGTTATCATAAATATTTCTTAAACCATCACTATTAAAAATAGGGATGATCGGTCAACTTCGGACTGAGATGTAAGCAAAAATCAAAAAATTATTAATTTTTTAAGGACAAAATCCATGTAAATATGGCCACAGTAATTATAAAAACTGACATGAATACTTTGAAGAAGGGATCCAAAATCTGGGTTTTTTTTTGATAGGAGCAAGGGAATGTTATGCCAATGTATGTAAATGCCTTGTCAATGTCCAGTGCTAAATCCAAAAGATATTTTATCTTACTGCACTAGTAAACGTAAATACAAATAAACTAAATAAACTAAACTAAACAATTACTTTCATGCACTTAAGCCCATAAAATTGTAATAGGTATTGATTCTTAACTAGCTACAAAATAGTTCCAGTACAATACGTATATTTTAGGGGGGAAATTGGTTGGTTAGGAGTAGGGAGACCATAAGCCTCCATATTAATAAAACATTTTAATGAAATTTTTGAAACGCTATATTTCTGAAACTATTTAAACTATCGCCTTAAATATTTGCACAGCAACACCTTAATTTTTGAAAAAAATAGTACTGGGGAGGCCCCGCAGCCCCTTTTAAAATTAACATGGTATTTTTATTATGACTTCGCAAAAAAAAAAAAAAATAAAATAAAAAAATAATAATTTTTTTTTACAAAAGGTTGAAATAGTTTTATATTTAATTTAGTTTTTTTACACAATTTTCTTTAATTTGCTTGTTTTGTTATTGGTTTAAATATCTTTATGCATTTCATTAGTTCCTAGACCAAATCATCTGTAGACTTTCCACCAAATTCTTAAAAATATTTCCGACCGTTATCTGTTAATAAAAACAAAGAAAAAATATTTAAAAATACTCTCACAAACCAACAAAAAGTTATTACTAATTCTTTAGATTTTGGGATTATATATTTTCCTTATACTTTATACCTATTAACACCATGGTTAACACAAATTATAACGTTATTTATTGTAATAAAATAAAGTTTTTGCCTTTCGGTAGCCCTTGGTTTTCGGATACAAGAGGCATGATCAAGAATGGAAAACTTTTTACATTACTTGATTGAGACATTTCAATTTAAAAAATGCTTTCTAATGTGTAAAAATACTCAAACAGCTGTTTTTTTCGGAATTAAAAGTAAACTTTATATTGTTCACTATATGTATACAAAAATCTTTTGTAAAGATGAAGTAATATCCAATCAGTTGTGCCCTAAAATGCTTGTTACAGAAGGACATTAATATGGGTGCTATATAAAAAAATGGAAAGATTGATACCACAAATAATAGTACCCAAACGCATTGTCTCTGCAAAATTTTATTAATATAACTTTTAAGTTCCTGTCATGTGTTCGCAGTAGAGCAAATACATCCATCGGAGGGACATATGGACGGAGATGCTTAAATCGACTAATAAAGTGATTCTGAGTCGATTGGGTGTAGCATATCTAAAAAGTTAATTCAAGAGAACTGTTTTTTGGAATGTTAACTTTAAGGGTGCCATGCTAAATGTGTCTTCCAGCAATGTGCAAATTTTTGTGGGAAAGGGGTTGCATACGTGACTTTTAATACCAAATTGTTCATTTTTGGAAAATATTTTTATTGAGACTATGTGAAATAATAATCAAAACTTTATTTAGCTAACATTTCTTATACTTTTTTTTCATTTAAATATTTTATTTACTCTTCTTTGAATGAAGCACTGTAAAAATAATTTTTTATATTACTGGAACCTGGGACCATAATTATTTCGCAAAAAAATTTATCTCAATTGAGCATAATTGTCTTTTTATATTTTATAATTTTTGTAAAAATAAATAATATTTGTTTTTGGATTAATATTTTTCTGACAAAAAATTATAATTATTTTTTATTATTGATTTTTTAGCATGAACAATTATTTTTTTGTTTGTTTTTTATAACAATTATGGTAACCAAATCGTAACTTTTTTAACTTTTAGATTAATTAAAACTTTAAAAATTTATTTCTGAAAAAAAAATAATTGAAAATCAAGAAATAATTACTATTTTTTTCAAAAATTTTAAAACTAAAAACTAATTATTAATTATTGTAAAGAAATCAACTTTAAAATTTTAAAAAGCCCTTGCTTTACTTTACTTAACTTTCCGCTAAATTTTTTTCTAACATTTTAAAATAATTTCTTTGTACAGTTCTTTATTTAAACTATATTTAATTCAAAACTTACATCAATATTTTTATCACGACTAAGGAAGTGTTCAGCGACGTGAACTGGTAAAATGTTCTCCAAGAGTTTGCGATTGTATGCCTGTAAGTGCTCCATATCTTCCTTTTCCTCTGTAAAAAAGATAACGAAAAATAATTTAGTTTTGCCTTAAATACTAAAATAAAGTTTTTGTTTCCTGTTTTAAGAATTTGTATCTTGCCTTAACGTTGCCACGTTTTTTGTAAAATAAACGAAACAAAAAAAAAAAAAAAAAAAACAGCCAGTATTGTAGAAACAAAATAAATTTAATAAAACAAGTCAAAAGGAATAAACAGAATTTGAAATTTGAAAGAAAGTTGTATGTTTTGTTTATTTAATATCTTTAATTTATTTGATTTTATTTTTTTCTAGTATGAACAAAAAATTAATTTCAGTAATATTAAGTATATGACATAACAAGTAAAGGCCATAATTTTTTGTATAATAAAATGTAAAAGTTGATGCATAGGTTTGTTATGATGAGATTTTTGGAAATTCGGAGAGTTTGAAAAAAAGCCTAATAAGGCAAACGCGATAGGTTAATATCATCTTAACTAAAACAAACAAATGATTAAGGGTCTGGTAGTTTACACAATTTTGGACTCTAGAAGGTAAAACTGATACTGATTAAGTGCATTCTGTAACCTCTTAAAAAAATAGGATATAAACATAGTCCAAATTACCTTTAAAAGATTTCAAAAAAATATGAACTTTTTGGTACTTTTTTGAAATGTTGACCCTGAATTGTTAAAAAAAGGGGTTAAAAGTGCAAAAAAAAATATATTTTAGTATTTTTTGTTACTTTTGAACTAATAAAGACTAAAACTAGATTCAAATTGCGTTCGACAGGCCTTAGACTTTTGAAGGGGAAAAATGGTAACTTTTTGAGTACTTTTTTTGCAACTTTTGAATCAAAAAAGATGGAAACATAGTTCAAGTTGCGTTAGATTACACCATTTCCAATTGTATTTTAGTACTTTCTAATTGTATTTCAGAAATTTCTAATTCACTTTCAGAAATTTTAAATTCAATTTCAGAAATTTTTTATTCAATTTCAGAAATTTCTAGTTCAATTTTAGAAATTTCTAATTGTATTTCAGAAATTTCTAATTCAATTTCAGAAATTTCTAATTCACTTTCAGAAATTTCTATTTCAATTTCAGAAAGTTCTATTTCAATTTCAAAAATTTCTAATTTCTTATTGTATTTCAAAATTTTCTATTTGTATTTTAGAATTTTCCATTTGAATTTCAGAAATTTGTAATTGCATTTCAAATGAAAAATTCTGAAGTACATTTAGAAAATTCTGAAATACAAATGAAAAATTCTGAAATACAAATAGAAATTTCTGAAATACAAATGCAAAATTCTAAAATACAATTTGAAAATTCATATATACAAATAAAAAATTCTGAAATACAAATAGAAATTTTTGAAATTGAATTATAAACTTCTGGAATACAATTGGAAATGGTGTAGTCTCGAAAAAATATATGAGCACTTGTTTGGTAATATTTTGCAATTTTGGGCCACTTTGGATTCAATAAGAGTAAGCACTTTATCATGCTCCTTTTTAAGTGCTTGCTATTTTGAGATTTTAAGTGTTAAAATATTATAGAAAGGGTTATGAATCACAATAAAAGCCGAGAGTCCACTAAGTTGACAAAAATATTTTTTTTTTACATTTTTAGTACATTTTCTCAAAAAATTGTATTATGACACACACTGTAATATGACACTAACGACTTTTGATCCAGACTGTGGTCGTAATCAGCAACGCGGTCAAAATAAACTTTTCAATATTTTGAGCAATTTTTGCATTTTTTGGCATAAGGAGTCTTGAAAAATTAATATTACGACTGACTATTGACCCATATTAAGTTTGAAAGTCAGCAAAGTGAACAAAAGGTATTTATTTAATTTTGGGCATTTTATTGCATTTATTGAGATTATGGCTCTAGAAATGTGATATAAAAGATTTTTCCATACAGATTAAGGTTTAAATTTAATTATAAATGAAAAAGTCCTTTTTTATATTTTTGTATTTTTTTAATTTATTTTTGTAATCAAATGTAAAATGAATGACCTTTTACACAAAATTGGGTCGAAAGAGGCAACTAAGTGGTCAAAAAATTTTTTTTCCACATTTTGGATTATATTTAGCGTTTTTGAGATTATGGTTCTTAAAATACTAACTATGGGGGCCTTTAGTCAGGATTGAAGTTGTAAGTCATAGGAATAGAAAATTAGAAATTCTGGATTATGATTGTTTAAAAAATCATTCACTTATCACTCAGTTGCGTTCAGTGAGTAAATAAATTTAAATTTTTTACCTTTTTATATTAAAAAAAAAATTAATTTTAATTTTTAAATTGTTAAGTTTAGCATTTATATATTTTTTCATTGCCTTTAAGACAACCATACATTTTTTCTCTGCTTTTTTTAGTACAACTTTTATAAATTTAATTTCTCTTAAAAATATCATTACTTTATGTTTTTTATTTTAAGCCACTTAAATATTTGTATTAAGGATTCAACAGTCTGTCAGTTTAAGCAACCGCACTGCCAAAACCAATATCCCACCACAAGACTGTTGCAACAGCTCTTTTGTGTTACGCCCAACTTAATTCAATTTAATTCAAGATGCTGTTGGTGAAACTTGAAACTTGTTAAAGAAGAAAACATAAAAGAGAACACGAAATAAAAAAAAATAAAGGAAAACATTGCTTCTATTTCCGTTTAGTTATATTTCTTTCTTTGGAGTTGTTACTACACAACAGAGAACGCTTTTTGATTCAATCGCGGTTGTAATTTTTTAAAAATAATATTTATTTTGTCAAGATGTTTCCACTATCGGGCTTTCATTTGGAGAAAAAAAAATCAAATTTAAAGGTCGACCACAAAAGGAAACATACGTTTGTAACCACAACTAAAAAATTTGTTTAATGTTGGATTTCAAGGTGAAGAAAGCTCTTAACGACAAAGCAACAGTTGTAAGTTTAAAAAAATATTTTGTTAATTTTATTAAGAAAGAACAACTTTGGTATGTTTTATAAAAATAAATTTAAAAGAATTTACTTTAGAAGAAACTTTTATTAAAAAAAGTAAGAAAAAATTAAAAAAGTTTGACGAATTTTCACACACAAAAAAGTTCATATTAATGTTTTGAGTGTAATAATTACATAAATTTTGCAGTTTGTTGATCTCAAACTTTGTTAATTAAAAGTAGATAATTATTACCTTTTGAATTAGTCAGTTATAACTCTATTGCTCTTCCCTACAAGAAATTTGTGACCGAAACTAACACTAAAACATTTTTTTTCGGTCATTTGTGACCAATATTTCTATCACATCTTAAGGTGCGAGAGAGATGCAAGATCACACGTACACAAAGTTTCGGTCATTTTTTTCACATCGCCCTTAAGAAAATGATACAAAATAATGACCGATTGACCGGTCATCTGTGTCGGTCATATGACCGGTCAAATGACTGTCACTGTTCTGGTAGGGTTAACATTAAAACACCCAAAACAATTTAATGGTATGATATGAGCTTTTCAAAATGATTAGTATTATGGAATTTTACTGCTTTTTAATTCGATAGAAAGCTCATCTCCATATTTGAAAACCTTCTAGACAGTACTTCATTCAAAACTGGCTAAGATGAGAAAATAAGATAAGCCACTACATGAATTAAGATAATTTCTTGCCACAAAGATTCAACAAGCCTTGCCTTTTCCATTCAGCCTTTGAAAGCATTACTAAGCTTAAAAGATATCGATGTATGGAAGTTATCATTTTATCAGTAAGTATTGTGATGAATTGGTGTAATTCCACACTCTGTTTAAGCGTGGTAGCCTTGTGCCTGGAATTACTTGCTTTTACTTGAGCTTGCCTAGTATAAATTTAAATTTAAAGAAAATCCCTCCCCCCCATACCTTCCAAAACGCTCGTAGCCATAAAACCAATGTTTCGTATATTTTTTTAAACCGATGTATTGCATATTCAAAGATGCAGTTGGTTTTGGAAAAATATTTTTGAAGACACAAAAAAACTTTCGTCTTGATGCAGCAAATCAAATACAAATATCTACACTTCATCAAGAAATTGGGAATTGAGAACTTTTGTTTGCCTATTGTTAAAACTATAATTTTCCTCGGAAGGCTTAATATGCCTTTCCGTGGACATCGAAATGATGGTCCCTTGCTATCTTCTGAAAATGCAAGCTCGGAAGGTATTTTTCGTTCACTTCTGTCATTTTGTGGCGATGCTGAAGTTAAAATTAAGGCAACCGTTTCTAAGTTTGTCCTTAAGATGCTTTATATATTGTGAAAACAATTCAAAATGAAATAAAAAAATGTTTCTAAAATCTTATATTAAAAATTAAACTAAAAAATATTTATGACGCTAAATACTATTCGATTATTACTGACGAAACCACTGTTTTATCAGGAACAATCCAAATTTCATTAACTTTAAGGTAGTTTTCCATAAACAAAAATTTGGTAGAAGAAGAATTTATCAGCTTTATCGATGCATTTGAAGAGGCTATGAATGATTTTGGCGATCAGGCCCAGCTATCAATTAATGCAAACACACTATTATCTGTACCCCACGGGGAAGTGGACTGGTTCAAGAATATTGATGTGAGCGGTTCCTTAGGTTAGGGACTGGTTCTAGTTCTTGCACTTTATATAAAAAAAAACCGGTCACTTTTACATTGCGTTGTCATTGGAGGGGGCAAGTCGTTCAAAACTAACACCTCAGAATGGGTAACAAGCCAATCCTATAACACCAAAATTTTTCACTAATTGTTTAAGATCCTGTTGAATATACCTTGTTTGTATTTACGCGCGTGTGTGTATATATATATATGTTTATGTGTAGGGACCAGTATTTATTTTTTTACTTAATCTCTTTAACAGCCTTTTTAACCGATCACGACCAACAGCTTTTGTCCAATTCAGGTTTTGTACCTGTAACAGGACGGGTACGCCGATTAATTGACACCCATTTCCCCCAGGGTAGTTTTACGAGCTTTAAAAAACTTTGGTCTTGATTCAAAAACTTGTATAGGGATTGGAACTGACGGGTTTATTTTGATGTAAGCAGAACGTAGAGCAGTAAAAAGAATGCAAGAAACCGCAAACAATTTAGAACAAAACCCCTTGCTATTTCCATAAACTTAATAACTCGATATCAAAAAGCAACAAGATACCAATAATGCAAAAAATTACATCGTTTGTTAAAGAAAGCAGCAAATTTTCTTAAAAAACATCATCATTAACGTAATGCATTTTTTCTTAAATAACAGGGTATAATGTTGCCTCCATTATGCAAAACACGATGGATGGACCGTTATGACTCAATTTTACAACTTGCAGTAAAAACAAAGCACATAATAGAGGCACGTGAATAGACATCCAAATGAAAAGATAGGGTACCGTCTTCAAAAGCCTTATTATAAAGAACTTCTATGAGCACGTTTGAGTTTATTTGCGAGTTACATATTCTAAATGATATACTTACTGTCACATATCCGCTTAATGTAATTCCACAGAATTAGGATATGGATTTACAATAGAGATCATCTCTTATAAAAACCCTAATAATATGTCTAGGGATGAAGCCCAAGCATAAATTAAAATTACTTTTGAAGAGGAAAAAATTTGGTATAGGAATTTAAATTTAAAAAAAAATAACTTTGAAGAACTCGAAATATACTACCGCATTTAGGTCTTTATATATCCAGTTGAATCTGTTATATAAGACTTAAAAGCACGTTCCTCAAAGGACGTCCACTATTTGTTTAACATACCTTTTCAGTTACTACTACATTTACTAATTTAGAAATTTTAATTCCCCAACTTGTAGATTATTTAAAAAAATTTAAATAAAAAAAATATTCCAAGTATCCTGGATTTCTTCGACCTTTATTATTTAATAAATACACAATCTGTTTTTTTAAGCTTAAGGTCAACAATAAGTATTCTTTATTTTTTTGAATTATTTTGCCAATATTTCGCTACTCCTTTGTGTAGCTTCGTCAGGGCTTTATTTTTATTTATTTATAAAAAATTACGGGGTTTTTCAACAAAAATTACAAATTAATTAACAATATTATTGTAATTTTTTATAAATAAATAAAAATAAAGCCCTGACGAAGCTACACAAAGGAGTAGCGAAATATTGGCAAAATAATTCAAAAAAATAAAGAATACTTATTGTTGACCTTAAGCTTAAAAAACAGATTGTGTATTAATTTAAATAAAATTTATAGAAATCTTATATCGAAATTAAAAGCAAAAGTTTTGCATTGGAAACAAAAATTTATAAAGACCGCCCAAAAAATATAATATATGTATGTTTTAGCAAGGTGTGACCCAAATATTTACCCAAACTTGCGAAAAATATTTATTATTTTAGTTTAAATGCCAGTCAGTAATGCTATGGATGAAAGGTAATTTTTCAGCTTTGGCTATATTAAAACATGGCTGAGATCAGCCATGGCAGAGTACAGGCTAATTGGCTTAGTAATGTTTCATTAACATAATAAAATCGGGATTGACCCAAATGTCGTGATTTACAACTTTGTTTCAACATGAAACCATACATTTTCAAATAAATAAATATGTTTTTTTGTCCTTTTATGTTATTATATTTTTTTTAAATCAATTAAGCTTTTTTGTATAGTTTTTGGTATAATAAACCACTAAAAGCTAGTTTTCAAATTGTGTGCTTCATTTAAAAAAGTCATCACTGAAAAAATTACGAGTGAACATTTTACAATTGCTAGGCCTATTAGAAACAATATAAAGTGGCAGGTAAGCGTTGGCTTCGTAGAATCCTATTTTGACCTTAAACAATATGCAACCCACAGTTTTAAAGCAGAGTACATATAAAGCTTATGTAATGGCGTTGAATGGGTCACACGCTGCGAATGCTATCGGTGACATAGTTTAATTTGCTTTTGATTAAATACTACAGGAAAAATTGATAAAAAGAAGTTCTTTGGCCACTTTTTATTCCCCTTTTCCCAAAAGCTCCCCTTATACAATATTTGTATCTCGTTAGGGGGCACGAAACATTCAAGTCTTTAGGTTTTTATGCTTGGACTTTTCGATAGTTAAAGTGCCAGTCGTTTAAAGATTAATTAAAAGGAAAAATAAAATTGAAAATAACGAAAAGTTTATACCGGTCAAGGACAGTATGTGGCAGTAAAAGTGGCTTTCGTGAAAGCGGTTAACTTGATTTTCGGATGAAGGCTAACTACAGGAGGCACGTCTTATAATGAACAACTCTTCACAGGTTTTTGTAGACTTATTTTTATTTAAAAATAACTTACGAATGCGTGAATATACTTAAACAGAAGTTTTTTTTTGCAATTTGTGGTGAATTCTAGATTTTTAGAGGTATAAATACGCAAAATTTTGTGAGGAGGAAGTAATGTTATGGCCCAAAATGATTACACCAGGATGACTTTTTTATGGGGACTACATTAAAAAAGTGAACCTGTCATCCACATAAACAAAAGACCTTGCATCTGTGCCAAACAAAAAATTATCTGTGCAAAGTTTTATCAAAATATCTTCCTGTGCTACGTTTGCATGAATATATGGGCACCCAGCCGGACGAAAGGAAGGAAACGCTTGAATCGACTTATGAAGTGATTCAGAGTGGATCGCTTTACTTTGAGCTAGGTCTCAGACCATTCTCTTGGTCGTTATAAACATTTGCACAAATGCTTAATACTCGTACCACGTATGTTTGTGATGTGGGTGTTAAAAAGAAAGTCGCATAAGAAGTATACATAAGCCGGCAAAAAAGGATAAACTGTTATTTATGGAACAAAATATTACAAAAATATTTTTTAATACAAATTTTTGATTTTTAGTTTGGCTTTAGTTCATATAATTTCTTTTTTATTAGAAGAAATTATTATTTTCCGTTAATGTTGAAAGAAACTTTCAATTTGAAAAAAGCTGATTCTTCTACCGCTACTAGCCGAGTAGAATGCATTTTCGAAAGCAGCTACGCAATTTCATCATCATTACTCTTTGAACGGTAGCAGTGTATATGGTTGTAAACATCACCTATTTAACTTACATGTAACAGAGAAAAGTATACGGTATCAGTGTTTTCCTTCTCATCGTTCCATCTGAGAGATGGACAAATGCTTGTCCGTTAGTCAAGTGTTGCCAAAGAGACTTTTAATGGAAAAAAGCATAGTTTATATGAAAAATAAACTTCGTCCTAACCTACAAAATAAAAACAGAAGGAAAACACTGATACCGTATACTTTTCTCTGTTACATGTAAGTTAAATAGGTGATGTTTACAACCATATACACTGCTACCGTTCAAAGAGTACTGATGATGAAATTGCGTAGCTGCTTTCGAAAATGCATTCTACTCGGCTAGTAGCGGTAGAAGAATCAGCTTTTTTCAAATTGAAAGTTTCTTTCAACATTAACAGAAAATAATAATTTCTTCTAATAAAAAAAGAAATTATATGAACTAAAGCCAAACTAAAAAATCAAAAATTTGTATTAAAAACAATTAGTTCAACAATAAATAAAAATTAATAAAAATATTTTTTTAAAGAAATATTATAAAAAAGTTTTTGAAAAAAAATTATTTAAAAATCTATTTTGCGAAAATTTTAATTTTTATGAAAAATATAAATCATTTAGAGTTAAAAAAAGAATATTGAAAAACAAATATTTTAAAATTTGCTACGAATGAAAGAAAGAATTAAAATGAAAATTAAAGAAGTATAACATAATTTAATTAAGAAACATTAAAAAACAAAAGGTACTAATTTTCTTATAAAAAATATAAACTAAAACATTTTTTTAAACAGTTCACAAAAGTAAAAAATAAATTTTAAATTTTTATTTGCAAAAAATAAAAATTATACTTTTAATTCTTTAAATTTTACAACATAATAGCTTCACCATTAAATTGTTTCTCTTTGCTTAAGTACTTGGTCTTTCCAATGTTTTTAAAATTATCTTGTTAAGAAATTTAAATGCATAAATAATACTTATTGAAGTAAAATAATGATGGAAGTAAAAGAGAAATAAGGTTACTTACCTGTTGCTTGAAGTTTCCAAATGAAATCTAAGCGATAGGTGGCCTCCGTTTGGTGGCTGTGAAAAATCAATGCAACCATAAAAGCAAAAAGGAAAATTGAATCAATTATATAACGCAATACTGCTTCTTCATTGCTAATGCACCAACAAATGTCATCATCACATGCCATACATTCAAACAAGCAAATGCAATTTAACATATCAATGTATAAAAGAACAGGTAAATGGCCACACACACACATATACACACATAGAAGTATAAGTAGTTGCATTTAGGTGTAGTTGTGGTGTTTTATACGTATGGTAATCAGCCGCAGCACAAGAGCCGCAAGGAACCGGAAAGTCAATCATCAATTGTTAAAGAATAAAACAGTAAGACAGGAATAAATAAATGAAAATAGAAATAAGAAAACATCATAAAAATATTAATGCGTTTTTCAAAGAAAGAAAATGTTTTGCATTATTAAATTGTATCAAGAAATGCAAATTGAATTATTTTGCATTTGCAATGGGGGGAATATGAAAAAACGAGGGCAAAACATTGAACTAACTTATTTTTTATGCAGATTTAATTTAAAAGGTTACACATTTTTTTACACATGGCGCCCTTATTTCTAAAAATTATTTATGGCTTATTAGGGAAATTTTTTTTAAACTTCTATACTCGTAGTGTAATTGTCAGAGAAGTCCTAACAAACAAAAATTATTTTTAAGAGTAAGTTTATAACAGTATCATGATATGATTTATAAAGTTTTATGTTTTAAAAATATTTGTGTTCTTTTGTTAAATCCAAACCTCATTTTTAGGGTTATGAACGTCAAAGTAACTTGTTTACTGAAAGCCAGAAAACTTGCTCTTTATATAAAAAGTATTTGAGACAAATTGCATTTTTTATTATTTGTAGGGTTATTATAATTTCCCTGTAAGCCCTCCTACGAAAGGTAGAGTCGATTATGAATCAATCGTTTGAATAATGTGTGTGTGAAAACGCAGGCGATGTAGCGACGATGGGACACTTACTGTGTCAACACCCGGTCATTGTCAGGAGACGGCGCCGTCACTGTGGCGAATATTTCGTAAACCAGTTATCGGCTATATCGGACTGCGGCCTTTATGATATGCTAGGGTATGCTGCACATAAGGGTGAATGGTATAGAAGGTATCGATTAATTCAAAAAAAATTAACTTTAACTTTCACAGCCGTGTTTGGTAACATATGAAAGTAGATAAAATTTAACATCCCTAACTGCAAAAAAATAAAAGTTCTAAGTTGTTTACTTTATTTGCTATTGGTGTTTAATGTTCAATAATTTTTGTTAATTTTTGTGCGCATTAATTGAAAGAGAAAATTTTGATAATTGAAGTGATAATATTTTTTATTAAGATTTATATAAGTAAAAGTTTTATAATGGAACCTTCAACTTTAGGTAGATGCGCATTTAAAAAATTATTTTTAGTTTAGATAAATGTTTTAGAAGTAAAAAAAATTAAAAACAAAATTGCCCTAAAAATGTGGTATTTTTGAAAAATACACTGAGTTTCAACAATTTTGCTGATGAGTGCAGGAACAAATGATTTTATGCTCTTAAAATATGATATTTTAGCTAATAAATCCCAGAATGCCTGTTTGCGCATTTGTGCGATTTTTGAGTTGTGAGCAATTCTAGTTGCTCAAAAATTTTGCTAATATAAATACATATTAAATCTTATTTTTTTTTCCAAAAGAACATAAAGCATGCTCTAATTTACAATTTAATTTACTTATTTACCGTTTTTCGTTCAAAAGTTGCAGCAGATATAGTCATATACGACCATTTTTTCCAAAGTATTAAAAAGCCCACAAGAGGTAAATAAAATGTTTTTCGACAATTTTTTTAAATGCTGTTTTTTTATGTATTTAATAATATATAGTTAAAAAATAATAAGATTTTAGTATTACGACTTTTACGAATTAATCGCCACTTTCTAAACCATTCAGCCCAATGTGCGCTGAGGGCTTAACGAGCGGTATCTAGTACTTTCCGTTCTTGGAATATTTGTATATATTGAATGTTACTTTTTTAGCTCCATCCTATTTCCTGTCTAATACTTATCTTCACTTTTTCTTTTTTCTATTTCCCAGGGTAAAATAATGAAACGAGCGGATTGATGCACTGTTTTGCATCACTGGCCCTACCAAAAATTCTGAAAATAAAACTTTCCGCAAATATTTCATGTTTAGACACTTATGCCCGTATCCATAATACTTATAGTAGATTTATTTAGGGCTTATTTGACAATTGTGCCATAGACATCCGTCACAAAAGTCTTGAACAACCCTCCTATAATTATGGATATGAGCATTATATTTTTAGTGTTCAAAAAACAATTTGATAAGTGTTTAAAAACCCTTAAATAGGGGATAAATATTTTATATAAGAAAGCATGAGGAGGGAGCCTCATTTAACTGAACATCACTTTCTTCATTCCTTAAACATATTTTCTTTATTTTAAGAAGCCAAATTCATATTAAGAATTTCATTAAAAAAGTTTTTTCATCAAGTATGTGCCATGATATTTATGCAAGGTGGCGCCAAAGTCAAAATGTCACAATATTTCTTAATATTTGCAAGTGTCCTTAGGCCTCCATGTGGTAGAAGCGAAACGAAGAAGTTGACAACAATATTTTAAATTTGACGTCTTTGGAAAAACTTTATGTCAAACAAACTTATTAAGAGATTTATGCGTGTCTTTAACCATATTGTTTGAAAGTTTGTATTATGACATAACTTTTGCTCCACCTTGTTTAAATAACATCTTTTAGGCAAAAATTAAACTAAATTTATAATAATGATAATGACAAAATAGAAAACTTCAAACTATTTTTATTGGCAAATTTGTTTTAAATATTAATTGCAGATAATTTATTTAAAAAAATACTTACTCCAACATAAAGTGTATCTCTTCTTGTATTAGAAAATATATGGAGAATCCAATGTAATAAGCTGAGGCCATCAACAATAAAATTGATTTTAGTAGGATGCGTAGAACTTGATAGGTGGCACAGGCCATCATTGGCACTAATGTCAGCAGTAAAAATGTCTAAATGTCAAACGGGCACGTGTACATGTACACACACAACCGCACGCAGATAGAGATGAAACGTGATACAAGTTTGCGAAAAAAAGAAAATAAATAATTTGAAGATAAAAAGAAATTAAATTATTTTTATTAATATTTAAGTGGTTATTACTTTGGATAAGCATGATGGCAAACATAATGTTCGTGACATAAATAAAATAAATTTAATAATACGATGATGATAATGAGGGTTATGATTGCAAACACCATTTGACTAAACAAAATACTTACATTAATGGCTAAATAATAATCACAGTCAAAGTATTTATACTTTGCGCCTGTTGCTATTTGATCGGTGGCTGTTAAGAATGGGTTCGTCGTTGCAGCTGCTGCTGAAGACGTAATATTTATCATATTTTCATAATTTGTATCATCTTCGAATAAAAATGTTGTGTTTCTTTCATAAACACTGTTGCTATTGTTGCTAAAAATTGTGCTGCTGTCTTTGGTGCTAATTGAACTTGTAGGATTTGTGGCAATAAACAACATTTCTTGAAACTGCAATAAAAAGAAAATTTCATAAGAAATTTTACTACAAGAAACTTTTATAATATTTCAAATGAAAAATAATATTTTATACATACAAGTATGTGGATTTACCCTGAAACAAACTTTTTTTATGGCTTTGGGCTTATATGTAATAATTGCTACGAAGTTATGATTTATCTGACTCTTTTGTGTCAAGATTCATTAATTTTAAGATAATAAATATTGGTTTTAATGGTCATTGCCATTATAGCAAAATCTTTATTTATGATTTTATTAAGTATCATATACGCCCAATTTGGCTTTTAAGGTATTTTATAAAAAAATTCCAAACACAATTAAATACTTGTAATGTCTATATACAGGGTGGCTGATGAAAGCTGCTACCAAAAAAAAAACTAACTTTTTGATACGAAGAAAAATAATTTTTGTTCATTTTTTAAATGGGAGCCCAATGAAAGATAGAAAATAAATTTATTGAAGTGAAGCTGGGGAAAAACTTAATAGGCTTCAACGCTACTAGAAGCCTATAAAATAATGAATTGAATAATGAGATATTGAAACTCAAAAGAGGAGGTTGTACTAACATTTCAATATCCTAATTGTGGAAGTTAGTTTTCTTAAAAGAGGGAAATTCACAGGCGCTTGCACTTGGTGAATAATTACTTTTTCATGTGTAGTAAATAAGGTGATACCCCAGACAATAACACAAAGGTCTTCGACTTGGTGAAACCAATATTAAGGCTGCAGGATCAAGCCATATTAGGACTCAAAAAATAACCGCTGACCACATAAACAGCCTACATGTTACTGCAAAACAATTTTTAAAGTGACGTATGCCATGGTGTGTCAAAAGAATAATCGTAATGAAATCTTTAGTGCATTCTGTAGAAGAGTCTCTTTTGAGCTCAAACGTATAACAATATTATTGTTATATAAAACGGTGAAAGCGGGGATATGTTAATGTATTACCGGGATCAACTACCCTGCGGGCAATATCTAACGGTGGTTTCACCATATGAGTTCATTTGGGCTGGAACTAGGGCCCCAGATGGTTTGTGAGGTCACCCAATTTGCAAAATTATCTGTCGCATCCTGCCTAAGAGTTGGGCTATTTTAACCCGATTTTACTTTCTAGTTTTAAAATGCTTAACTATTCAAAGCAGATCAGTATCAGCAACTGTTCTTCTCTTCTTCCATCTTAATCTAAGTGTACTTCCATACTTTTATCATTTTATCATATGACTTTTCGTTCTCATTCATCTCTCTTTTTTTTGTTCATTATTTACTAATCATCAATTTACTTAGGCCAAGAATCGATCCATTTACATTAACATGTTTCCAAAGCTCCAAGCCGACACCTTTAATGATTTGATATTTTCAAAAGGCGATACCTCTTAGCACATACCGAGCGTAGTCGATTAGTCGATGACAATTTTTTTACTCGCCTATGCCTTTGCAATCATCATTGCTTTTTAACTTTCAGGGAGTATACTTCTTAAGTAAGAATTTTTTGCTCAGGATGAACCACGTATAAGACCGCTCAGTCGGTCATAGTGGAGCCCACACAAAGCGAGCACCAGTATGCAACTTTAATTCTCAGTTGCCTGCTTGGGGAAAACTTTAGTTACCACAAGCACTCCCGATGTAGACCTCAACAATTATCAAAAAGTAACGTGGGGGCCTTCTGCTTCCCAGTAAATTAAATAAGATTCTAGTCCAGCTGCGGAAATTTTCATAAACATGATTCAAATTTCTACCAATTTTGGAATAAACACTGAAAATTTATTGTCACTCTTAATTTTTGAAGGGCTGTGCAACTTAGCGGCAAGGTTGTATGACACATCAACAATCACATAAGTTCAAAACAGATGTTGTTTTTCATGTCTCTTAGCCTTCTAGAAAACTGGAACTTGCCCTACTGTAGACATTCGCCTTTTCTCTGATGTAATATATCTATACCTGAAGGCAGTTAAACTGAAGATAGGTGTCCAACCATTAAGCATAGTTCTGAGTACGATCCTAATGACAGGGGGAGTTTTAATTACTTGTATTTTGGCGCACAGCTACTCAAATCTCGTGCCTCGCAATTAGCCATCAGTCGGTCGTCTCTAAGGCGAGTTATGGTTAAAGACTTGTGCATGTTCCCATACAAAATCTAGCCCGTGCATTAGCTGCTGCCTGTCGACTGCCAAATGCGTCTAACTTATGCCCAAGCCATCCTCAATCTCGAGGCCGAAGTGGACGATTTTTCGGCAAAAATCATAATGAGTAACGAGGCTCATTTCCATCTCAGCGGGTACGTGAACAAGCAAAACTATTGATTTTGGGGCACCGAAAATCCACGAGTTATGCACGAGGAACTGTAACAACCATTTAAAGTGACTGCGTGCTGCGCTGTTCACGCTGGAGAAGTCATCGGGCCATATATTTTTGAAGATACCGCTGGTAGCAGGACAACAGTGGATGGTGCGCGCTATAAGGATATGTTGAAAGTTATTTTTTCACAATATTCTGAAGGCAGCGTTCCCGAGTCGCCTAATCTCTCGTTTTGGCAATTTTTACATTGGACCGCAGGATCGGCCGATTTAACAGTTCCAAACTTTTTTTTGTGGGGTTTTTTAAGTCCCGTGTTTATGCGAACAAGTCCGAGACGCTAAAAGCTTGCAAAGATAACATTCGATACGAGTGCCAGATTCTGTCGGTCGAAGTTCTCACCGAAGTGATAAAAAATGCTATGAAACAAGCCCGTACGGAAATCAACTGTGACGGCGCCCATTGAGCCGATATTATCTTCTAGACTTGACGAATAAAGATTCTAATGAATAAGATAAACATATTCACAAAACAGAATCGAAGAACACAATGTCAGCCAAACAATATCGGATGACTTTGGCCCACCTTGTATATATAGGTTTTTGGCAATGGGAAAAAAATTTGAACTCTAGTGAATTTGAACTGCCGGCTTCGGTGTAGTCTTCAGCTGGGCGTTGAGACAACAACTTTGAAGCTTTTATACACTGGTCTTGCTAAATAAAAGTCCTTTTTATTTGTGCCCGCTCAAGGACTACAGCAAGACCGGCGGTTCAAATTCTACGAGAGTTAACATTCACTGTGCCTGGCCGAAGGCCAACTGTCCACAAGACCTTTTTGTAGGGAAATTTAAGCACAACGTTGATACATGTCGGAAATGGGCTTTGCGTACTACAGCTTTATATAATTACGTTCTGATGATTTATATTAAAGGGTTTTTTCCTTTTAGCTATTTTTCAAGGTATTAGAAAACTTTAAAATTAAAAATGCCCCAAACATTTAGAAAACTTGGCGCAATTCAAAAACTAAAAATCACCCCCAATGTAGAATTAAAAAAAGCCCAACAAATTGGGAAAACTAGCCCTAAGTTTTCGTGGTGTCTTTTATATGTAAGAATTTTGGGACATCTTTCATATAGTTTTCACATTGAAATTATTTTGGGCATTTTTCACTTTCGCATTTGAGGCCACCTTTACTTTTCCTCAAAACTGACTCATGTTTAAGGGACATTTTTCAGTTTTTAGGACCATTTGCCATTTCTGAATTTAGGGTAATTTTTTATAATTTTTAAATCGGGGCCACTTTTGAATTAGTGTTTTATATTCTTTTTTCTCGTAAACAATTTTTATAAATTTAATTTTTTTTTAGTTTTCTAAAACAAGTATTTTTTTAAAAATGATTTTTCGCAAAATCGGAATACATTTTGTACATGATGGCCACGTAACTTTTAAGCCATGAAACGTCTGCAGTTTCTTGTAGTTAATATTTTTTTCATTCTGTTAATCAAAGAAGACGGAAAAGCTGTTAAGTTTGAGATACTCCTCCTTCCACCTTTTGATTTTTTCTAGCCTCTCTAGTGTATCTCTAGTGGGATACCTACCGCAAAGTAGTGGATTCAATAATAATTTTAGTTGCAGCTACCAGCAAAAATGTAAGGATTTAACGTGTAAATTTTGAAAATTTTTTAAATATTTTTTTTAACAAAATTAGGCTAAAAAGTTAAATAATATGCCTCTGGACATAAAAATTATTTAAAACTTTTACATCTTTTATCGGATTATAAAAGTGTTTTCCTTTTACTCAATAAACAGATAACAAATTTGTTTTTACTTTATTTTGAAATACTTTTTATCTAAATATTTAAAAGCCACCTTACTCTGCTCTTAAATGTTAAAGTAAAACATAATTATTATATTCAACTACAACATTTACATCCACATAACGATTACGTGTACTAATTAACAAGAAAGTTTGTTTGATATTATTTTACATGATTATGTTTTTGAACCAACAGTGTATGAGGGTGTTTATGTCTGTGTGTGAAAGCATATACTTGAAAAATTTATTCAAAAGTTTTTGGGTTAAATTTGCAGGTTTATTGCCGAGACATCTTTAATAATATTTTCCTCTTAGGGCAGTATTTTATTACAACGCAAAAAACCAATAAAAAAGTTTTAAAAATACAAACTTTGACTTTGAAAAGGTGCTGCAAATTAATAAAGATTATTAGTAAGAGTATGAAATTAAAGGTTGGCGGCGAAAACTTTAACCTTAAACTCATAACTTTTCACTAAACGGCTTTAAGACTAAGTTTTAAATATTTTTGATTAAATTAAACAAAGAAATTCACCCACGTTTAGTGATTGTTATTAAAAGCTATGTTGAAGAGTTTTTAAAGGTCTGTAAGTGATGTTTTAGTAAAATTTAATTTTATATTTAAATATATTTTCAAACTTGAGTTTATGCAAATTAAACAGAAATACTGCCATTAAATGACTTTAAATAAATAAACATGAGAATATTTCTTAAGATAAAGCTAAATTGTATGTGAAGAGTATATATAAGCACTTTAATAAAAATATTTATTTCATAGATTCTTGAGATTATAATGCTAAGTACAGGTTCTGGGGCCCCCGCCTAATTAGTCCCAGAGGATCAGTCTTGTATGCTTCCGTGTCGGAAATATAACTTTACAATTTTTTTAACAATTAACCAACCTACTGGCCAACTGACCACAATAAAATTCCAGAAGTAATAGATTTCGGCGTACCAAAAGGTATACCTCAAACTTTTTAATGTTTAAGCCTTTTTGGATTTATCTTCTAATCATTCACTTACAATACTCCTTATTTAAAGCCCTCACAAGATCGCAACTAGTGATTTTTTCTTATCCAAAAGAATAAACTGGTTGAAAACTTAAAAAAATATATCAGCACTCACTGCTCGGAAAACCTACCACTAAAAACTCCCAAAACTATCGATTACTGCTTGAGTAGCCTTAATGAAAACATTAAAAAATCCGTTGAACATGCTTCTTCTACATACCGTGCGGCCAAATACAAAAACATTTTTTCTGTCGAAGAGAGTGGCAACAGCATAGATCGCCCCAACTTAAAACGAAGCTAAAATAGTGTACAAATCGATTAAAAAACTAGCTGGAAGAACACAGAATTGCATTAGTTAGAGATTATTTGAAAGGTCTAGACGCGGCTCCTTAAACAAATTATTTTCTATGGCGATCAGCCAGACATTTCAAAAGACCCGTTATCTTAAAACAACCACTGCGCAACCTGAGAGGGTCCTGGGCTAAAAATGACAAAGAAAAATGCGATCTGCTTGTAAGCCATTTAAGAAACGTGTTTACCCCAATACGTGCACTGACGTGAGGCAATTGCGGCCTGTTGTTGCTAGACGTCCTATGGGAATACGTTTCTGATATTCAGATGTGGTAGAGGCTATTGCTAACCTTAATGATAAAAAATTTCTTGGCGTTGATAAAATAAGAAACAAAATGCTCTTAGAGCTACCTTTTACAGCAAAAAGAATAATTTCTTTTATTTTTTACGCCATAATATGGCTTGACATTTCCGACCAATATGGAAACTTGATTTAGTAAAGATGATTCCTAAGCCTGGTAAAGATCCTTCTAAGGTGAAGTCTTATAGGCCTATAAGTTTGTTACTAATTTTGTCAAAATTGTTTAAAAAGCTGCTTAAAAACAAGCTGAATCAGATTATGAATGACAAAAACTGCATTCCAAATCACCAATTTGGTTTTAGAAGTCAATATGGCACAATCGAACAAACTCACAGGTTGGTACAGGTTATCAGAAAAACCTTTGAGGAAAAGAAGTACTGCTCCGCGCTTTTTATTGATTTCTCTCTACTTTCGAAAAAGTATGAAACGAATGCTTGTTACATTAACTAAAAAACTAAACCTTCCAGCTTATGTTTTCAACCTATTAGAAAATTACATAACCAGTCGACAATTTATGATCAAAGAGGGAAACCAATTAAGTCGTTCCCAACCAATAGGGGCTGTTGTACCTCAAGGGAGTATATTAGGTTCAATTCTGCTTTACACGGCAGACATGTTAACCAACAGCTTTATGCACACGTCTACACTTGCTGATTATAACGCTTTTCTTAGTATTATAAAGACCATAAAGAGTCTTCATCCCAGCTCAAAAAACACGTAATCTAAGTAGAGAAATGGGCAACGTAATGGGAAATAAAAATTAATGAGCTCAAATGTACTCACGTAACGTTTATTTTACGCAAAGAAACATGCTTCCCAATCCGTATTAATAACCATATAGTGCCCCAACGATTTGAAACGAAATACCTTGGCATTTACCTGGATCGTTGCCTTGCATGAAAGTCACATACAGATGCAAAGTTGAAGCAAATGAGACTAAAGCTACACAAATTCATTGGCTTATTAGAAGAAACTCTTCGCTTTGTCCTGATTGTAAACTTCTTATCTACAAATCGATTTTGAAACCAATTTGGTTCTACGGGATACAATTTTTGGGGCACTGCTTCCGCGTACAACATAGAAAAAATTCAACCCGTCAAAATAAAATCCCAAGAAACATAACTGGTGCTCCTTGGTATGTTAAAAACAGCAACATCCACAAGGATCTAGAAGTTCCACTAATAAAATTCGAAATCTTAAACTATGCTGACAAGTATATAAATAAACTGAAAACACGTCCAAATTTGCCCCCTCGAAATACCCACTATTGTGGACAGACTCATCTGAAAAGAAGGGATACCATTGAAATGAATTAATTTTATCATGAGAACTTAAGTTTTTGTCTGTCATTTGCTAGACTAATATAAATAACATAGTTTTTCAAGATTTGAATACTTACTGTAAGTTGGCATAAGCGAAGATTCAATAATTTATTACTAAAATAGAAAAAAAAATTACATTCATGTGCTTTGTAGGAAGGCCTTGTTGTATCTTCACCAATATTTAATGCCAGAAATGAAGTAGTTATATCTTAATTCGCCTGCAAACTTAATTTTTTATTTGAGGTTGTAGACTTGTTTGCATTTGGTAATTTTGATTTGAGCTAAATTTTTCTCAATCTACAAAAACTAAGAGTTACCCTCTGTTCAAGTTGGCTCCTAAATGTGGGTAATAGTCGGCCTTTTCTTTGCGTGTAACCTTAGAGTGTCCAGGCGATATCGGTTTTTGGTGCATAATAGCTTAGTGCATTGTTATGCGCAAATTCAGAGCTTTTATCCTTACTAGGAGATTTGTTAAGTGCAAGTGGCTCTGCGGGGGAGAAAAAAATGGGACAAGGCATCCCTGTTCAACATCCGGAGACCGAGATTTACCTCCGCTTTTCTAGCTATTACACTGTTCTACAAAAAAAGTCCTTAAAATCCAGGAATGCTTGTCTTGCTTCCAAAAGGAGATCATCCATAAGAGCTATTTTATTTGCAAACGTCGGAGTATGGACAAGTTCGCATAATATGGCTACATTGTCCTTACGAGATGATCGGGAGTAAACCGGCAAATGATATGGCGTATAGGGTTAGGGAACAGTGGTGATTGACCTGGCGAGCTCGAAGCTCTTTACTGCGACGAGGCCTTAGTTGAGAGAGTGGGATGAAAATGCCAACAGGGTGCATTGGAAAAACGGGACAGTTGGGGATTGACGAAAATTGTCTAGGGCGACCCACATGGCGCCAAAACTAGAGGCATTTTAAAGCTTGGAAAGCCTGAACTAGGCCCGACAATGAGTGTACTGACGGCCACTCAAACTTGGAAGCAAATTTCCACAGAGGACAGCGACTGCAGCGCATGCAGGGAGGACATCGAAATGATGGAGCATTTTCTGTCAGTGCTGGCTTTTGCACAGCTCAGAGTTCAAAATTTTAGTCTGAAATTTTGCAAGAAGTGGATCACTTGAGCATTGTGGATAAGAAGGTATTGAGAAAATGCGTTCGCATCACTGCATTTCTGTGAGCTTCTCGCATGGGGTCTTAAACTTGCTAGCAGCGCACAACAAGCCGGTGTGTGTCCTTCGGGACTTGAGGCCTTTAAGGCCTCCTCCTTTTAACTTTATCTGACCTACCATATATATATTATATTAAGTGTATATTATCTTGCAATATTAAAGTCGCCTTAGCCCCGAAATATATACAAGCTATTTGGCTCATTTATGTTTTTGTTTAATTTTAAAACTAAATATTTACTAGCAAGCCTTGAGATTTAAAATTTTTAGCATTAGTAATAAAACAGAACACGTCCGCAACTTCAAACAAACCCGAATCTTAAAAAAAACAGGCCAAAAACTAAAATGTCGGCTGCAACTTCACGAACTCACGTTTAACTTTTCCAATTTTAACTCACAAGTGTTCCTCAAAATACAATTTTTATTACTGTAAACTGCAATTTGTCAGACTGCTGTCCTTCTTCTACAAATTTTTTTTAATATTATTAGTAATTTCATCAATAAACTAAAAAAATTTTAAATTTAATTGTACTTTAAATGTTCCTTTTGTTCTAAGTTTTCTTTTCCAAAACATGTGGTTTTGTTTACAAAATGTACAAAATTTAATAAAAGTGTGACAATATTGTTGAGAGAAAAGCATAAGAAAAATCGCTGACAGAATGAAATAGATTCTATTTTATAACTGCATTCAGTAGCGTGCTTTTACGTCAAATTGTATGAAAAACGTCCTGCTGGAGTCCTGCTTCATAATTTAGCAACAACTTATTTAAAGGCATCATCACGTATACGTATTATTGTTACGTTACTTTGTAAATAATTACTAATACGCCCCCTTGAACATAGAATTTCGTTAATTAAATACTAAAATATTCAAATGCATTGTAGGTGTAAGTGTGGCTTGTGTCGTATAAAACAAAAGTAACGAATTTGTATTTTAAAAAAAAGAAATAAACATCTTTATAACTTAATAGCTGAAAGTCATTCAAATGTAAATTTTTAATACTACAAAGTACAAAATGCAATGTTTGAATGAATGCTCACACACATATACCTATTCAACTACTATATTTAACAACTAGATAACACTTCTATAACTGGTGAATTGCTCTCAAAGGACATATATTTATACAGTTGACTTAACTTTAATATTTAGTTTTTCCTTTTTGCTCACGTAAAATGTGTGAATGAAATTTGTATTGCACACCGTGTTTGTGCAACGTACAGGAAACATTTATTAAACGAAAAATAGAAAAAAAAATTGTATAAAAGCACATCATAAATGTTTGCAACACTTACCATTGATAGTCCCGTTGTGAGTGCAATCAATGCGACTGTTAAAAATGCAAAACATTGCGACAACATGCGATTGCTGTGAATTTGTAATGAAAATTCTTTGATACCAGTCGGAAGCTAAAAATGCAAATAGAAGCAAAGAAAGATGAAATATTAATAAATAATTGATAAACAAGTAATCGAATGTACTGTAATAGTGTCGAATGAAAATGTAATTTAAGAAAGTGTATTAAAAAAGTTTTCCATTTTGCTTAGAGCATAAACAAGTTTCCAAAGAAAAAGTTAATGTTTGAGGAAGAGTTTTTTAAATTTTAATAAAAGTTTTTTTATGGAAATTAAAAAGAAAAGCTGAGTAGGATGTTGACTTGATTGCATTTGCACTTGCACGTCCTTTAAATTGCAAACGGGAGTGCTTCATTAAAGAATGTATTATAAGTATGAAATTTAAAAATTTAGATTTTAAAGACATAAACTTGAAAGTTCAAAAAAACTTTCTTTCAACAAAAAAAAAAAATTGTACCGAAAAGATTTTAAAATTAAAGCTATATATAAGAAAATTAGAAGAAAAGCAGCCCTCAATCATTACTCCCGTGGAATTTAAGTTTAGTTGATTTGTAAAAACAGTAGACGCCCTCTACTTCTAACTTAAAGCTTACTACACAGCGCAAAGTTACAGTGGAATCATCACATAAACGATCTAGTCCTTAACAGTACTTGAACTGTAAATAATGTGGTCACACTGAAACTTAGTGAAATATTCCTTTCGTTAGTGTCGCATGTAGCGATATGCATGTTACGACTTAGTGCAGAAAGCCAAAGTGAAGGAATACTACAACTGCAGTATAAACTGTATGGCCAGCAATAGAGGTTGCCCTGTTTTGGATCTACAACGTAGGCCAAAAAAAGTTATCCGAAATTGTTTGGCTTTAATATTTTTATAAACGAAAAATTTCAATTCTGTTTTTTGATTATATATATTTAAACTTTTACCATTTTAATGGTCAAGTAGATAAGATGATTTAGGCTAAAGGGGTGCGTCACAATTTATTGCTATACGGGCTCGTTTTATGGCATTTTTCATCACTTGGACGAAAACTGCGGACGACAGATTTTCACACTGATGTCGAGTATTGCTCTTGAGGGCTTCAATGGTCTTGGAACGGGACTTCAAAAACCCCACAAAAAAATCCTGAAATGGTTAAATTTTGTGATCTTACGGGCCAATGAAAATAGCTTACACAAGAGATGAGGTGACCTAGGAACGCCGCCTGCATCCTGTAATTGTGGCAGAAAAAACTCCGCTTACATGGCCCGATTGTGCGCACCGTCCACTGATGTCGTTTGCAAGTGGTGTTCTTGAAAAAACAATGGACAAATGACTCCTTCAGTATGAACAGTGCACCATGCAGTCACTCTGAGCAGGTATTATGGCTTTCATACCAGCTGAGGTAGAAATGAGCCTCAACGCGCATTATGATTTTGGTCAAAAAATTTTTCACTTCAATCCCGAGATTGAGGATTGCTTTGGCGTAGGTTACACACGTTTTGCGGTCAACAGGCAGCAACTAATGCACAGACTGGACTTTGTAGGGGAATATGCGCAGGTCTTTCACCAAAATCCGACTTAAAGACAACCGGCTGAATGCTAATTACAAGACACGGTGTCTGGTCGATGTTTCAGACAAAACGCTTGACATCCCTGCCAATAGCGGCGATGTTCTCTGCAGAACGGGCGCTCCGGGGCCAGCCACTCTTGGCAACGTCTTGTGTTGGCTCATACTCTTCAAAGTTGGTGGCCAAATGGCACAATTTTTGCGCAGTCGGTGCCGGATGACCGGGGAATCGCCGGCAGAATCCGCACTGAGGCAACACCAAAGGTGAATTGTAAGGCAAGAAAAAAGACACGATTGTTCCAAGTTTTTGGGAGTGTATCACTCCATGGCTTATTTACTTGTATTCTTTTTAGCTTACAAATGTAAAAACAGATTTGACATTTGCTGCCCTTTTTGAAAATAGGCTAAATTCTTTTGGCCCACCTTGAAGGTAAGTTTTAGAGTTTGGAAATATTCTGAAATCATTGAATGAACTTATAGTGACCATGACAAGCATGATGAAAAAAAAGCAAACATCCAGTCGTCTCTGTTGTAGCCTTTAACCAAAAGGCGTTGTTACAAAATTTTTCTAGAGGGGAAGGAACTCAAAGTGAATGAACCAAAAATTGTTGTTCGATTTGGAAATTTTTGAAAAAGCTGATAGTAAAAACAAAGTGATATTCCTTAAAACATCTTGCGTTATCAATTTTTAATTTCAACAATATTTAGCACAATATCTGCACAAATTTTAATAATTTTTTTTTGCAACTTATTGGCTTTCGAAAATTAAGTTTGGAAAATGTTTTTGCGATTTTGAAAAAATTTTTTCTGTTTTCTTAATTTTAATTTTCTCTTTGGCCTCAAAGTGGAAATCCTGAATGCACTAAAACTATAATGAAATCAATAATCTTCTTCAAAACTCACAACCTACATCAACTTGTTTTTATTATTTATTAAAGATTTTTTCATTTTTGTTTCCAAAAGTGAACTCTTAAATACCCTGTTATTACATTTATTTTGCTTTTTAAGAGATATATTTAATTTTTTTAAAAACAACAAGTTGTTTACTTTGGCTCCTTTATTCTTTCACGTTGAAAACGCTGCAAGGCATATATCTTTCCAACTCAAAACTGAAACGCAAAAATGTACAAACCAATTAAAAAACACTTTTTGGAAATATACAGAATGGCATCTAATAACACTTATGTCTAAACTCAAATCCTCAGACTCTCTGTGGTGACCAGTTTGATGTCAGGGAGACTCATTATCGCAAAACTACCACTGCATAATCTAAGAGGATCCTGTGAATGATATTACGAAGGAAAATAAAAAATTGTTGCAAGTAATTTAGAGAACATGTTCACTCCCAATGCATCTAGTGAGTCAAACCCCGCCTGTTATTGCTAGTTGTCCTATAGAAATACTTTTTCGATTTCTAGGTACCTTCCAGAATATCGGTAATTTAAATTCTAAAAAAGCTCCTGACTCTTTCGAAATAACTAACAACTTTCAAACCGACAGTTGGGCTTTTGGTGCAAACAAAGTGCCATCAAACAAGCCCAAAGAATAGTGCAGGATAAGAAAAGCCTTTAGAGAAAAGAAGTTTTGCTTCGAACTTTTTATTGTTGTCTTTCAAGCTTAAAAAAAAGGTATGCCATGAAGGTCTGTTAAACAGTCTGTCTTTGAATGTGCAAGTGAATTTTTTTAGGGTACATTTTCAATCCAAAAAATGAATCCAATATTTATTTATAACATTTTTATTAATTTATTCTGGTGGTGACCCCACAATGCCAAAAGGCCATGAACTGTTTTAGAATTTTTATCTGGATTTGAAGCAAAATACTTGAATATTTTCCAATTAGGAAAAAATTAGTGTAATGTTAATTTCAATTAATTGATGTTTACTGATGCTCGTTATGCATTCAAAAAGCCTTAATTTTCCAGTGAATCTCAATGACGCAGTTAATTTTTATCTTTACTATTTTTTATTTATGCAGAGAATCGGGGTACCTCATTTCTTTTAACAACCAGTTGATTTTGAAACACTTTGAGGCAAAATACCTTGGCATTCACCAGGATTTTTTTTGCATCATATAAAGATCACATGCAGGTGCAAAATTCACATAAATAAATTCAAAAAGAACAAAAATTTATCTGCTTTAAGGTAAAAATTTCTGTTTTAAAACTTAATTACTCTGCCACCAAGAAAAAGAATATTCATCTGGTACTTTAAACTAAATTTATGAAGATCTTCAAGTTCCAACAGCTGAACGCGATATATCAAACTAACAATAATTTTAATAGCTAAAAATTAACTTAACTCACTTGCTCGAACAATTTTTAACTTGGTGTGCGTATTCGGTTAAAGAGAAGGACATTCTTGCCTTTAGATGAAACCATCGTCATTAAAGAATATTTTAATGTGAAAAATTAATTTTTTTCTGGCACTCGTTGTACTAATTGAAAAAGCACAAATATTTGAAAAACCTAAAGCTTAAGCTTCCAGTTTTTTTGCAGAATAAACTATGTAAGGCTTTTTCTAATTTCTTTTTTGACAAAAAATTGCTTTTCTTTATTAGTTTTTTAATTGACCTTTAGGCTTACATTATGTTTTGTTAGAGAGGATGATAAAGTTAAGAAAATCCCCTCAGACATCTTTACTTGGAAGCCATTTGGGTCCACTGTGTGGCCATTGAAATAAAACTAGAAGTCGTACAAAAGAGAAAATATTCAGACGACTAACAAGGAGTAAAAATATCGTATATAATGGAAAAACTTAACTCAAATACTTGACCATTTAAAACTTGAGTCTCATAGTCCAAATTCTTCTTTCACAAAGTCCAGAATATTTCTTGAATTTTCGTTGAGTGCTCTATTCAATGACTAGTCTTATAGCTGTACATGTCAACTCAAGGACCCAATTACGGTTTTAACGTTGTCACCAGTATGGAAAACGTCTTGGTAAATATGGTTTCTAAGCCTTAAAAAGACTTTGTCGAAATTGGTCGAAAATTGTTAAAAAAAAGCTGATGCCAACCTTGAATAGCAACACCTGTAATGGAAACTACCAATTAGCTTTTTTACTCAGTTCCTTTAAAGGCCTTTAGGAGGCCACGAACCAATTGCTTTATCACATTACCCGAGAAATATAGAAACTAACAAAGTTATGGGGAATTAAAATTTGGTACAACGGCATAAAACTAAGAGGCAATGTTTCAGCCCCCCCAACATAGAAAAAATTCAAAGCCGTCAAAACAAAATCCTAAGAATGACCAATGGTGCTGCTGCACAAGAATCTACAAGTTCCACTAGTAAAATATAAAATCCTTGATTATGTGGAGAGGTATTTAAATAAGCTGGGAACACATCCAAATCCGCTTGCTCGAAACATTTTACAGTATGAAGGATACACTTGTTTAAATATTAAAGGAACAAAGATGCTTCAAGTAAAAATAAATTTGGATGCTAATTTGGCAATTGATTTCATAGAAGGGGAAGAACCAAACTTCGATAGAAATACCTCCTCAACTCGTCAAAAAATTACAGAAGACCAAGGCACTTGGAAATCTATTCTTCGTTTTATAAAACTAGAGTAAGTAAATAAATTTTTGTTGCTTATTTTAAAGTATTTTGTTTTTAAGTTTATCGATTGGTTTTTTTATCTGCAACTTAATACAAAATCCATCTCGTTTCTGTTATATAAGAATAACAAGATTTTTAGCAACACGTTTAATTTCTTGTCTTCACGTTAAACAAATTAATCGTTTAAAGCTAGATTATGTGATTTAAAGTCTCGCAATTTAATTTAAATAAACAAAACAAAATACTTTTTATATAATTTTTTAATACGATGAACAACAACGTTTATATTTTAAGCAGACTTATCAAGTTTAAAAAAATTATATAATGAATCCCACAATATTATGCTAATACACAGTGTCAGGTTATGAAACTATAAAGTTTATCGTTTTTATGACAGCACTGAAACTATGTTTGTGTGTTTACGTGTGTGTGTGTGAAGAACAATATCTTTTGCTTTTGCTAATAATTAGCTAATTTAAAGTTAAAGTATCGTGTATAAAACAAAATATTTATGAAAATATTCAAATATGTATGTGTGTATGTGCGTTTCATAAAATACTTACTTTGACATTGAGATTATGATATGCCACCACCAGGGATATGAGAAATATAACAGCCACAGCTAAACAGGAAATGCCTATTGTATAGACATTGCTAAAGTGACAAAAACAAAAAACATTTAAAAAAATATGGGGCATAACTTGTGCCGCATAAGTAACAATATAGAATAGAAATATTTCAGATAAAATAGATTCTTGGAAAATTAAAAATTTTAAACATTTTCAAGAAAGGAAAAACTCTAATTTAGAACATACCTTTGGAAGATACACAAACGTATAAATGTGGTGCCAATAAGGACTATAAAACTACAATTGAAATAAACACTCAACATTCGATCTGGTTCGGTTACGTACTGAAACGATACAACGGCATAAATTTTATTTTTTTCAGATAATTAATTAAAATTTATTAAAATTCAAAATATACCTTTCTTTCCAGGGAACTATCCTTAAAGGATAAGAGTAAAGATTTACAATGCTCCGCACGTAAATGATCAATACTACGTGCATCTATAGCTCTCATAAGATATTCATTTACTTCGTCTTCTGGATCTTTCGTTGATTCACTATTGTCACTGAAACCAAATCTTTTAAAAATAAAAATAAGTTTTAGATTTTCGAAATTTTTAAAATGTTTGGAGTGATAAATGAGTTTTCCTTTTGGAAACTTTCCAAAGAATCTTTTAGTGGAAATGAAAAAAAATTAAACTTCCTTCCATTTTTTACTATAACTTACTTGGAACAATTCTTTTGCATACTTCCATGGCCCATCATTCGCAGTTCTTTGGAAATATTTCCATTAACTTGTAAATTATTTTTTGATTTTTTCTTCTTTAGGAAAAAGAAAAAAATTATCATTAAACTACAAGAGGTTTAAGAAGGCTTTGTTAAAATACAAACCGGTCTGTAGATGTCACCTGGAACGATGAGATATGTTTCGATTTGATGATCTTTTAGATATGAATTACGTTCTGCTCCTTTACCCTGCTCCACCTCATAGTCACCATCCAAGCATTCTAAAGTCTCTTTAGTAATGTGAACTCGGCTATAAAAAATAGAAAAAAGCAATCAACTCTCTTGTTACTATTTGTTTTTTTTTTTTTTTTTTTTTTGTAAGTGCAACAACAAAACAATTTTTTCCCTTTTAGTAAAAGAAGAGCATCATATATTGCTCGTTTTCTTATTCTCTTTTAAAAAGCTCTTCGAAGGTTTTGTTTTCAAAAGAAAAGTAATTTAGAATTTTTATTTATTTTTCTCGCTTTCCTGAAATGCACAAAGTATCTTGATACATTAAAAATACGCTGTCAGTGCAAGTATTTTGTTTCAGTTTTATTAAGAGAAATTTAAATTAAATTTCTAATATCTATTACACGGAATTTTTTATTCAACATCATGAACATTTATTTATAATGGGATTAAGGGCTCTTAATATTTAATTAAAAACTGTTTAACATCAACTAATGCGGCGGGATTTAATTTGGTTTAAGTTTTTGCTTTATTTTCTTTTAGTTAATTTTTAGGTTTAATGTTAAGAAAAAAAAAGCAAAATTGCAAAGAAAAAGTTGGTTTTTTTTCTTTTATCAAATAAAAGTAAATGCAAATCTGATGAAGGGTGATAAAGAAATGTAGCACTTCACCCAGAATATTATGTGGTAAAAAAGGCAAAAATGAGAATGACAGAAGATAGAAAACGGACATCAATATTTAGCGGCGGTGAAAACTTCCAGTTACTGTTACCATTTATAAATTAGATATGCGATTTTTTTATGGCATTTAAAACATCCTTGTTTTATTTTATTGCAAATATTAAAATAAAAATACCTTCTGCCGGGCTAAAAGTCTATAGCAATCCTAGTTTTCGAAATAGAAAACTTTGCAAAATTTTAACGTTCGTATGTATAATAGAAATACCACGTAGGAGGTTTTGAGGTCGAGAGTTTTAAAAGTTTTCAACATTAGTAGTATGAAAAGTTCAATAAAAGTTGGTAATTGGTATGGGGGGGTTTTAGTCCCCTGCTCCTCTCGATTTATTTTTTTCTAAGCGTATGAATTATTTGATCATTACTTTTTGTAGAATTTTTGAAGGCGATATCAGTTATAGTTTCCCAGATATAGCGTATCAAAAGTTTTATAAAAATTTTTCATTTGTATGGGGGGGGGGCGCTCCTCTGCCCAGGATACTACCCAAAATTTTTTTTCAAAATGCAGGTTTTTTTGCCCATTTACCTTTTGTAGAAGTCAATAATTCTTATAGTTTTCGAGATATAGCATATCGAAAATTTCACTAAAATTGTTGTTTCTTCAAAAAAATTTTTTTTTGTCATATTTTTATTATTGAATCGTCGCTTAAGCGAACTAACAATAAGCATTCAAATCTTAAAACTAAGTGTGTTTAATATTAGTCCAGTCAGTACCAGGCTAAAATTTAAGTTCTCACAATAAACTTATTCCAAAGTGTAGGTCTTATTGTGTAATTACCTTTTGTAGAGCATTTCAAGTCGATAGCTGTTACAGTTTCTAAGATTAAGCACATGAATTATTTCGCAAAATTTGTGCAATTCCCTTATATATGTCCCTATCTTCAGAGTATCGGTGCCAAGTTTTGTTGCAAGAGTGACTTTATTTACTATGTGTTAACTATGCGCTGTTTTATAGTTTCACAACTAAGACTCATTTATATAGTGTAATAACATGTCTATTTTCAATTGTTAATATTTTTGTCTGACCCCAGTTGAAAATAGAACGTTTTATATTTTTAAATTATCTAACGTCTGAGTTTTAAATTTAAGTTTTTAAAAGTTACCGGATTAAATGCTGGTTTTTGTATTGCCATTTTGTACCAGTTTAACAACTTTTAGAATAAGCGGACTTATTTTAATTTCTTATATGTAAAGTTATACTAAAAATAAAAATTTCAAGTTGTTTTTTTGACATTCAACTCAGATGAGAACTTAGGTAGTGTAAATATAGCTTAAGCAAGATATGTGTTTATCTGTGGACATTAGTGGTAGGCTAGAGACTTTTGTCTCCAGATTTGCTCCTGTGGATCAGAGGCTGGCCGAAACTATTTTAAAAGCCGATGAGTCTCTATCTGCACTTTTTAAGTCTAAAGGATACAACAAAAATCTAGTATTAAAACTGAATCAACCATACCTGACAGTACGCTAAGTTCTGGGAAACCTGAACAAAATCTGATTGACAAGTATCACTTATTTGTCGACTAGAAGACCTTTTTTTGTCAGTGTCAAATGTTCAAAGGTGTTTCAACTAATGTCTGAGTGTGGCACTTTTGCCAAACTGTTACAACTTTGCAGCATGACCAGAACTGCTACACAAACCTCAGTTGAAATACGAGGAAAATTTTCCCAGCTTTTTGGTACAAAACGAGGTTTCAGACAGCCTTTCGTGTGATGTTTTTAACATTCTGTTAAAAAAGGCTTTGCAAGACGCAAAGTTGAATACAGCTGACATACTAAATACAACCACCAACAAGTAACTTGCTTAAACTAGCGATATCGAATTCGAAGGGGCAAACATTGCAACCAGCAACTGTCACGCTTGAAAAAGTTGGGAAAAAATCTATAAAAGTGGGTCTGACAGTATATGTAGTTGAAAACAAGTTAATGGTCTTAACAAGATGTTAATTAGGCTTTGGTTGGCAGAAACTTGAAAACTGCAACTTTGAAAAGTCAGCAAATTTATCGTTTCCGACAGAGAAAAATCTCTCCCTACAAGGCACTAAAAATACCGGTGCTTTTATATGACTAGGAAGCATAGATATTTGTAAAGCGCAGATGAAAAAGTGTTTTTGAAGAAGAAAATCCTGCCCAAAGTCTATGGACAAATCTGTCCGTCAACGCAAACATACATACTGGTGCCGTATGAACCACGAGCTATATGAGCTTTTTTTCTAACATTTACATAGTTGCACGTATTAGACTTTAATGTTTGCGTTTGTTATGATTATCTTGTGAGAATGAATGAAGATGCTTTAGTAAAAAAATCATTTGAATAAAAATTCTCTGGCGATTCGTGCAGAGAGAAAAAACCTAAATTCCAGATAAAGTATTAAATGATGAAAGATATCTCGAAATTCTGTGTGAAAAATCGGAGAAGAAGCGCAAAAATCCAAAACGCTTGGAAATCAATTCAATGTTTAACTAAAGAAGCAAACGTTCTTTAATAGTTAGTTAAGTAAGTAATTAAATATGTCGTTATATGTATTGAGTTCAACTGCAAGACCTAAACACACCTAACATTCGGCCATGGAAGCTCGGAGTATCATTGTAATATTAAGTGAGTAGTAGACATCTGCATGAATACACAGAAAAAACTGAGTTGTAGAATCAGTAACAAATTTCAGAGAATCAGTAAATATTTTGTCTGGCTGAGGACCTACAACGAAAGTTGTAAATTTAGACAAACAATTTTGCAAGAATTTTAGCTTCTGTTAAAAAATTTTGCTGAGCTGGTTAAATATTTTATTTGTCTAGGCGAAAATTTTGTTTGATTTAAAAATCAAATAAAAATATTATTAGAGACTATTAAATAAATTGACTAAAAAAATAAATTATTTTGAACAAGAATTTGTTTGAAAAATTTTTTTTGTAGTTTTTTGTGTGTATATTCATTTGATTGCCTATACACAACAAAAACAATATTAATTCAAACATTTTTCATTCTATGGGAGATAAATAAAGTTAAACCAGTAACAACACAAGAAAGAATGTATTGTGTGTTACACTCAATGATACAAGAACAAAACATTCATTTTACAGTTTTCGTTTTGAATGTGTATAAAACTCACTTGAAAATACAAAAACATAGCAAAGTCTCATTACAGTTAGACTTTTTATAAAAACATTCAAGTGTTTTTTCGAGTTAATGAATGTTTTAACAACAACAATAACGACAAATTTGAAAACGCAAATGAATACGCTCAATAATAATTTTTTACACCAATCATACAACAATATTTACGCATTCTATTTAGTATTTATTCATATGAATGTATGAGTAATATTTTGTTTTCGGTTGGAGTTGGTTTTTATTTGCTTTCTCTTGTGGGTTCATTCATTTAGTTTGTTTAACATTGAATGAAAAACACTATGTTGTTGAAAAACAAACGAATGTATTTAAATTTTAAAAAAATTTTAATAAAATTAAAATTTTATATATAAAATATATTTAAAAATTAGTTCAAAAGTGTTTTTCAAATAAAAAATTAAATAAATAAACACTAAGAATTTGGGAGAATGTTTCCCCTAATTAAGTATCCCTTTCATAAAGAGACTTTAAACAAACTCAAATTTTCTGTTAAAGTTTTTGTAAATAATAAAGTTAATTTTTACATTATTTTGTTTGATTTTACTTTACAGCTTTAACGGCACGATAAAATTAAAGCCAACAAAAATCAATAAACAAAGATCAAAAGATACATGTAACCAAAAACAATAAATAACAATAAAACAAAATCTCTTTAATACACTGTAAACAATGGATTTTCATTTCGCCTACAACAACACCCATACCAATACATAAACAAATATAAACAAAAAGTTTCGCTCTAAGTTAATTTTAACATAACAGTTAAGCCGTAAATAAACCGCAGTAACCACATAATGGTTCTACTTACAAACGAATTATAGAAACTCATGCACGCACACATGTACCAAATGTTAACTCCCCTAAAACAGCCCAGTAATCATTGCATGCACATGACAAACATGTAAATTATTAGGTTGAAGCAAAAAAAAACATTTTACATTATTTAAGTGAAAAATATTTTGGATTTAAATTTTTTAAATATCTATAATGATCTGTCTGGCTCCTTTTATTAAAAAATTAAATGTTTTTTATTAAAAAAAACATTTTAAAAAATTTAAAAACATTTTAACTTAACAAATTGATATGAGTTACAACAAATTGTTGCTTTAATTACATAAAAGCTGCTTTTAATGTGCTTAAAAAAGCTCTTAGCAAAATAATGCTTTATAGTTTCATTTAAAAAAATTATCGCCTTACGGCAGTGAGGGGATTATTACATCTCTTATGTTAGTCCCTTTTAAGCCTGCTCCATTAAACTTTTGGTGGGTGAATTCTGCCCTTTATTTCATTATATGTGTCACGACGGATGTATATCGTAACACGTATATGTTTTTATCATTTATGTCAATGTGCTAATGATAAAATTAAACAATGGTGCCATTAAGTAGGATTGCAACCATTCAATCGTTAACTCTGATAATATTCGTCCTTGCTTAGCACCTCCCTCTAACACATCTTTGTTTCCAAAGTGTCTGCCACTTAACAAAGATACAACAATAAAAAAAAGAATTAATAAGAGATATTAAAAAAAATACATTTTAAAAGACACTTTAAGACCCATTGCTTAATAAACGAAGTTGACAACTGAAACCGTTGCTATCAGTATTAAAAGGATTAAATTTAAATTGAAATTAGTTGCGGTTAGCAAAAGTATTTTCGGCATCAAAACGTAATTTTCTTTAATATTGGCATTAGATTGGACTAAATATTTTGCTACAAATGTTCTTAATTAAACAAACTGTTTAAATTTAAAATATCTTAGTTAATCCTTTTGCAAATACAATGATACTGCTAAAGTTTAATTCATATAAGACAATGTAATGTACCTATTGGTGTTAAATATATAAAATAAATTAAATAAAAACTGGGTTGGATTACTAAAAATATTTTAAAAATAATCGTCAACGCTAATAGACATATATTTATGATATATTTATGTAAGAAAATTAAAAACTGTAGTAAAGGGTGTCTGGTGGCAAATTTATATTTTTTAATTCAATTACTTCGAAAAGTAGTAAGCGGTGCGGAGAGAGGGTGGCACCGTTGGAACTAGCGATTGTGTGAATTTTTCAGTCATGTTGTCGCAGTGGTCAAGTGAGTATCGCACATTTGCTGTGGAGATATTTTTTAAGAGTAATGATTCTACCGTAATTGCTTCGATCAATTTATTTGGGACATTTCATGGGCATCGACGTCGCCCAATCTAATTGCTATGGTTTTTTTTATAGGGGAATCTCAAAGAGATGGTTTATAATGACAATTTCTGATCTCTTTTGGTTTTGAGGGAAAAAATTCGTCAAGAAATCAGCTCAATTGCTGGGCAAAATACATGCTTTGCTGTATTTGAAATACAAAATACCATATACTCTCAAGTCGAGTATTTCAAATACAAAATACAGTACTTTAGTATCTTTTATTTTAAAAACAAAATACAAAATACAAAATACAAAATACATTTATAACCATTAATCATGAACACAAGATTTTTAAAAAATTAATCAGATAAGCAGCCTCTTGTTGAAGAATATATAAATCCTGCTAAGAAAACAATCTTTCTACAGGTTTTGATGAAAACAGACTGGTGTTAAATTTTATAAAAACAGTTCTCTGCAAGGCACATTCAACAAGATAGACTCAAGGCGAATTCAAAAAATTCGGCCTCTGCATTTCCTTTTTGTATTTGAACGGTAGGTTGTCAGAAAAATTAAAAATTTCATATAAAATTTAATTTTTATAACGTGAAAATGTCGAATTGATTTTAATCAGCTGGGCTCTTAATATTACCTGGTTGAATGTGCCTTGGTACTCTGTTTGTGAAAAACAAATTAAATTAAAAGTAAAGTAAAATCAAGGCGAATTCAAAAATTCGGCTTCTGCATTGCTTTTGTATACCCTCCACATAGTGATAAGGGTATACATATATCAGTTTGTCATTCCGTTTGTAACTTTTCCATTTGCGACCCCATAAAGTATTAATATTCTGGATCCTTATAGATAGGGAAGCTCATATAGCCATGTCCGTCTGTCAGACTGTTGAAATCAAGTTTCCGGAGTCAAATAAAGTGACACAGACCAGTTATTGGTGTCAAACTTTTGGAAATATCCTGGAGACAATCGCTTTTTATAATTAGAAAAATCGGTTGACTATTGACCGATATATAAACGAAAAATCAAAATAGCTCATTTTTCAGGACAAAACCCGTGCATATATCCCTATATATCTCAGTGAATATAGTCATTCTTGCCACAAAACTTGGCACGGATACTCTGAAAATAGGGACCTCATTCAGGAAAAAAAATTTTCCATATAGGATCAGGGGAAGTGGTTTTTTCTCTGCAATTGCACAAATTTTGTGAAATTTTCCTAAATCTTAGAAATTATAACAGCTATCGACTTCGAATGTCTCAAAAAAAGTAATTGTACACTTTGGAGAAAAAATTTTTTGAGTGGGGGCAGGAGAAGGTGTAGCTCCCATACAAATCAACAATTTTTATAAAATTTTCGATACGCTACATCTGGGAAACTATAACAGCTATCGACTTCTAGTGTTCTACGAAAAGTAATTGTATGATAAAGCCTACACTTTGAAAAAAAAAACATTTTTTGGGTTGGGGCAGGGAAAGGGTTAGCTCCCATATAAATAAAACTTTTTTATTTTCGATAAGCTATATCTCGGAAACTATAACAGCTGCCGACATCATATGTTCTACAAAGTGTAATTCGACAACAAGACCTACACTTTGAAGAACAAATTTTTTGGGTGGGGGCAGGAGAAGTTGTAACTCTCATACAAACTAACAATTTTTATGAAATTTTCAATTCGCAACATCTGGGAAACTATAACAGCTATCCCCTTCGAATGTTACACACAAAGAAATAATCAAATAATTCATACATTTTGGAAAAAAAAGTTGGAGAGGAGCAGGGGGACTAAAACATCCCATAACATTTAACAAATTTTATTAACCTTTAAATATGAATAATGTCGAAAACTTTTAAAACTCTTGACCTCAAACCTTCTTCATCTATTTCTATTATCCATAAGAACGTTTAAATGTTGTAAAGTTTTCTATGGACTTTAAGACTGGCACAAGGTATTTTTATTATATTATTTGCAGTACAAAATAACTTGGATGGATATATTAAAAGAGCAATGTGAAGGGTATATAAGATTCGGCACAGCCGAATATAGCGATCTTATTTGTTGTGTTTAAAAGTGTGAATGTCAAAAAAATTTTAATTTTTACACAAAATTTAATTTTTTTGACATTCACATTTCCCAATATCCGCTTAGCTCTTAATATTACCTGAATGAGCGAGCCCCTAGAAAAGAACGTGCCTTGCTAAGGCGAAGACGTGGATGAATACGAAGACAAAGTTTCCATTTTTTTTTTTTTGGAAATTGTAACATTTTTCAATTTTTTTAATGACAACTTTTTGTATAACAAAAAAAATGTATATTGCAAAAATGTATTTTGCCATCATAAGTATTTAAAATACAAAATACTTTAGTGTTATGTATTTGAAATACAAAATACATTAGAAGGTCGTATTTCAAATACAAATACAAAATACGTATTTGTATTTCAAATACGTATTTCAAATACAAGTATTTGAAATCCTGCCCAACCCTGGCTGCAGCGTAGGGCGCAGAAACCAAGGCTTAATTCTAACTGTGTGTTCAACTCGACAAAAGACATCTGGATAGCATACTTTTAATAAAAACCTGCCACCAGACACCCTGTATAATTATACCCGAATTCATTGGCAATAAAGTTATATGGTTTTTACCATAAATTTTTTTGTGGCTATGGAATTTATGTTGTTAATTTTTATTTATTTATTTATTGTAAAATACAGCACAACAAGAATTAATCTTATTTAATAGTACTGGGGAGGTATAGGCTTGTTAGGTTGTTAGATTTTTAAATTTTTATTACCACTAAATGTTTCATTTTAAACCAAAATTCTTCAGCTACAGCCTAAAAGGTTGGGTATCATAGCCAGACACTTAGATTGATAAGGATTTTTCTTTATTTTTGCACTGCAAAGATAAGCTTTTACATTCTGCAAACGTAAAAGTGCAAATTAAAATTATCATAGAAATGCCAACCCTTGTCCATGGAGCCAAAGCGTCACCCACACAACACTGGAAAGCTCCTGGCAAAAATTACAGATTTCAATAAGATTTACTTGCCACATAATGAACAACTTTTGGAATTGCTTAAATTGATATCTTATTATCAAATACATTACATCAAATAGGTAAAGTAGCAACTAGTAATTGAACTTACTACTTAAGTTATAAAAGGATAACATACAATTTTCACAGAGCCAATCAGTTATTAAAATAATGAACGTACTACTTAAGTAATAAAAGGATAACATACAATTTTCACAGAGCAAATCAGTTATTAAAATGAAAAAAAACATTAATGTTTTTAAATTTATTGCTAAACTATTTTCAATTAAAAATACACAAAATATATTTTTGGGATAAAATATTATTTTTTTAATTTAAATGCATGAAAGGAGTAAAGTTAGGAAAACTCCTACCTGTGACTACTAGTGTATTAACTTTTATTTGCCCTGAGTGTATTTTCGTATATAATTTATTATTATTCATTTATTTTCAGTAAGAAAAACTTATTTATGTTGCTTTTATTAAATCGTTGTTATTTACTTGCATTCAATGAATAAAGTAGAACTTTTTATTGCAATAAAACCTTATGCGTTGGGGTTGTCTTCGGTTTGCTTTCGAATTGGACGAACTATAGAAATTTGTTAGGTTTGGCCTTAAAAAAGTAAATTAAAATTGTTAAATTAAAATTTTTTTCTAAAAATAATTTTTTATATATTTTAAGGTAAAGAAGTATTCATTTAAGTAAAAATTTACTCATAATAAGAAGAAAAAAAAAGGAAAGCAATTATTAAAATCTAATTATTTGATTTTTATGCTTTGGAAATGTAATTTAGTTGGAAATCAATTTGGGATTTAGTTATAAAAATTTTTTTCTGCGCTGAAGTCAGATAATATTTAACAAAATTTTGTATCCTGCATTTCAAAGAAGTTTCAACTTATCCCATTTACAAATATGCCAAACTTAAACATAAACGAAAAATGGAAAAATATGTGATTCCGCGTAGTTAACTACTCTCAAAAGCCTTCAAATAAAGAGTGGTTAAATAACTGTTTAAAAGAAATCTCCAATCGAAGAAGTAAGAAATAAATAGTCGGTTAAATTGACCATATTTAAATCGTTAGCACAAAGTGGGGTCAACTTGATTTTCAGGTAAACTACCACTACGGTTGGCAACGCTTAATAAGAAACCAGTCTTTACAAATATTTGGCTGCTCTTATTTCTCACTTCTATTTAAAAAAGCAAATGTGTTAAAATATTTAAATAAAATTATTTTTTTTGGCAGCTTACGAGGTAAAATGTCAGTCTGAGTAAGTCTGCTTAATCCTACTTTTCTTTCTGTAAATTTCTTATTTACTTAAACCTCCATGTGTTCTTTTTTCCAGGTTATATCGGGTGGTTAAATTTAAAGGCCGATGTTGATTTTGAATAAAACACAAATTGTTAATGAGTTTATTGTTATTTTTTTAATGATAATATTGATATAATTCAATTATGTACAAAATATTGGCCAAATGGCCGCCGCGACCTCGCCGGCACACCTGCATTCGGTGGTCCAAATTTTGGTTCTATGTCATTGATGTGCCAAGTTATCCCATCCGTTAGCTCAGGAATTGTTGCTGGCTTATCGGCGTACACCTTTTCTTTCCAATAATCCCAAAGAAAGAAGTCAAACGGTGTCACCTCATATGATCTTGGCGGCCAATTGACATTGCCACCACGTAAGATAACACGGCCATTGAATTTGTCACGAAAAAGAGCCATTGTTTCGATAGCTGTGTGGCAAGTGGCAACGTCCTGTTGAAACTACATATCGTCCACATCCATATCTTTTAATTTGGGCTATAAAAAGTTTGTTATCATCTTACGATAGCGAACACCATTCACAGGGACTGCCTGACTGGCCTTATTTTGGAAAGAATCGCCCCGATAATGCCCTGAGCCCATAAACTGCGCCAAAAAGTCTCTCTTAGTGGGTGAATTGGTTTTTCGACAATGAATCTTCGATAAGCATTCGCCCAAATGCTAATGAAGATGATTTTCTTTAAAAGTTTATCATTCACGGTTGCCATTTCTTGCCACCACTCCGATCATTGGCGGCATTTAGAATGGCCAAAAGGCTTTAGTTTTTGAGCCAATTGCACCTTGAAAGCGTGTAAATGCAAGTCTTTATGCATAATGTTCATTAACGACGAGCGTGAAAAGTGCAATTGTTGGGCACCACGACGAGTTGAGGTGGACGGCACTTCAAACACACTATCGCGAACAGTAGCAATATTTTCTGCAGTGCGAGCTGAACAAACATGCTGTAATATTTTCACGTCTCCTGCAGACCCAGTTTGCTCAAATTTTTGCACGATTTTTCCGATTGCACGCACATATGGACGATTAAGTTGACCAAAAAATTTTCGAAGTTCACGATATGCATTTTGATTTGAAGGCACATTTTCATAGTTAGCCTGAACAATTCTAACGCGTTGCTCGATTGTGTATCTTTCAATGGTTCGAATTAAGTTAGTATGAGACTGAGAAAAGTCAAGTTGAACGCAGAAAAAAAATTTGACGTTAAGGCGTGGTTCACATTCAACTTCGGCCCTTAAAATTTAACCACTCGAACTAAGGGCACCCAAGTAAACTGTATCCTTTAACGGCTGCCTGTTCTATCAACCTACCCACCTTGTTGAAATAACTTTGAAAACATTGATTTATATATAAAATTAACATTTTACTCATTTATTTACTAAGAATATTATCATAAGGTTTCTTTTTACCATTAAGTTACTTGACTTTAGTTGCCTGTAAAATTTGCTAAAATATTATATATTTTTTAATCCACATGCAGACTTTGTAAAACTTTTGATTGTTTTAAAACAAAATATTTTTTTCTTTTTTGTTTTCTTAAAACTAGTTCTCTGAACTGTCTGGTAAATTTTCTCACCTGTGTATGCTTCAGTAAAAATATTTTGTTTGCCAAAGAATAACTTAAAACTTTTCTCTTGTTTAATTTTGTCCCTTGTCTTGGCTGTTAATAAATAATTACAACAACTTAAGATATTTTATTTGATTAATTAATTTGAATATATTTTATTTCCAATATTGTTTCGTTAATAATTACACTTAAGTGCTGCTCTTGTATTTTAAATTTTAATTGATTTATAAATAGAAATTATTGTAATTATTGTCAGATTCTACTTGAATGGGCACTAGGGAGTAGTGAATTAAATTTAGGGGAAATTCTGAGCATAATTTACGAAAATTTTAAACTATTTAACATAATTTATTTAGTAAAGAGTAATACCGTAAGGTGGAATAGGAGCCAGGAGTTAAATCTATATATCTAAAATGAAAGTGACTTTATTTTAAATAGTGTTCAGAATAATTTATTAAAAAGATTAATGTTATGATAATATACCTATAATAGAAATCGTGTGTAGGTACAGCGTGTCTGATGGCAAATTTATATTTTTAAATACGATTATTTCAAAAAGTAATTAACGGTGCGGAAGGTCGGCGGCGATCACGTGATGGCCCAAGTGTAAATTTAATTCGTTTGTAGGGGCAGAGATTTCACGTAACTATTTCGGCTATGAATGTCCCACGGCCAGGACCCCGTTGATCTTCAAGGACGCCCAATAATACTGAACTGGTTGAAAGCAGCCCTACTGGAACTTCAAAAAGTTATTCGTTAAAGATTTTTTAAATTCAGAATGAGCCATTGAAAGGAGAATGTTTTATCCTATTTTGTTAACTTGTGATTAAATAATATAAGCTACTTAATGCAAAGGAATATAATCATCAATGAAAAGTAAAATTTTAATGATTTTTTTTACAATCCGAATCCAGAATTCTTTTATTTGAATTAACGGCTAATATACATATAATCTTTACAAACATGTAAATGTCTTATTTTTGGCTGCTTATTATAAAAGTATTAAGAAACTTTTTATTCTTTGGTTCAACATTGGGACCTAAAAAAAATGCAAAACAGAACAAATTTTGAATCTACTCTTTCCCTTTTAAGTCTTTTTGACCATAATCTGGGCCAATAGTCTTTAGTTTTTTCTGTGTGAATTCATAATCTCAAAAAACGCAAAAAAGTACCAAAAATGTGAAAAAGGACTTTTTAGCTCTTAGCTGACTTTCGACCTCAAAATGGGTAAATATACCCAAATTTCATGTATTCAAAATTATAGTAAAAAAAATACTAAAAATTAAACAAAATACTTTCTGGCCACTTAGTTGACTCTTGACGTCAACCCGTGCCAATAGACACTAATATCATATTTTAAGATTCATAAGCTCTTAAGTGCGAAAAATTATCCAAAAAAAGGCAGCAAAGTTTTTTTTTGGTCACTTTAATTGATTTTTAACCTCAAATTAGCACAAAAGTGTCTAATTATATATGTGTGTAAAAAGTACTTTTTGACCACTTAATTGACTTTTGACACTAACCTGGATCAATCGACCTTAATATCGTATTTCAAAACTCATACTCGGAAAATGCGAAAAATTACCACAAATGCGAAAAAGTCCTTTTTGGCCACTTGGCTGGTTTTCGATTTATTTAATTTATTCTTTTGGTTGACTTATAATCCTCTTAAATAAAAAAGTATCAAACATATGAAAAAAAGGTGTTTTGGTCACTTAACTGACTTTTGACCTCAAATTAAATTTCCTATTTAAACAATCGCTGTGGTGAACAAATGTGCAAAAATCAAAAATATGTTAAGAAAGTACTATTGACTATTTACGCAGTAAAGTTAAAGGGGTAGAGTTATTCTCTAATATATGTGACGTTTATCTTAAAAGCGACGTAAGATAACTTTTCAGAATTCAAGATAACCAATGAAATGATTATCGAACTTGTGATGACATCGTTTTTAACAAAATACGTTGTTTTTCTAAACTCAAATTAAAACAAAAGGTTTTGATGAAATTAAAAATAATTACCTTGAATTTTTTGGTAATGAATATACGTCGTGATGCAGTTGCAGACAAGGAATTTTTTCAAGCATTTAAATTTCGCATTCGGCGGCAACCTTGCTTAAAGCTTTAAAGTAATTCTGGCTTTAGCACTAAATTTCCCACTGGCTTCCTAGAACGAAGTTTCCGTCAAGAAAAAAAAAGTCTGTGCCTCTATCCACACTCACTTCTCTATCAAGTTTTCCTATTTTTATTTATGTTATCTCTTTCTAATTTCCTTTTTGTTCACAACACAATTAAAATTTTGTAGTTCCTTCACTGAAAATTACACTGCCTTATGGACTGTAAAAATTTAGTAACAGCCTGTCATTACCCAAATCAAAAATTACAGAAAATAAAAAAAATTGAAATAGTAAAACAAACAAAGTATAATTATAACCAATAGTAAATATTGTAATAATAACCCAACAAAAACAGTCTAAAGTATGTAAAAAAGTAGTACTTTTCTATTCTTCTTTTTATTTGGGCATCACAGTACACCACCAAACTTATAGCCGCCACTGATTGGAAGATTGGACTGTTAATATTTGACTGGTTTTTATTGGGTTTTTCGACTTTGAAACTATCTCTGAGCTGTTTAGTGCCAAATGCAGTTTCTAATAAGGAGACAGTCGTTCGTATACACTTTTTAACATTTTCTTAGAAATATACACAAGACCATGCGGGTACCATCGCTTGAGCTGACGATATTAAGAGGCGAACATTGCGAGAAGTAACAGACACAGTGGGCTTAGCAGTAAACGAAGATTGTTGGTGTAACAACGCACAAAGCGAGTAATAGACTTGTCCTAACAGTGGAAATAAAAAGCAATTTACCTCATTACCGCAGTAAACAAACAACATTAGTTTTAAGATAAAATAAAGGACAATAATCACTTTCTTCAAGACACTGATACTACCTGTAGCAACATGGGTATTTGCAAAAATTCCAGTAGATTAAGTCATCTTTGGGTCAGAAATTGGAATTAAAGTGCAGAAGACCAAAGCAGTATACGTTAATTTAAAGAAACAAACGTTTCACCATATCCACATAAGTTAGTTTTGGTTTTAATAAACCATTTTTGAAAGCTAAATTTTTCCACAATCAAATAAACCGGAAATTTCCATGAATAACCGATTACTTTAAAAGAGTATATTTATTTTTAATTTTTTAATCTAATAAAATATGTTTATGCTCAACTAATTGTTTTTAATACAAATTTTTGCTTTCTATTTTGGCTTAAGTTCATTATATAGTTTTCTTTTATTAGAAGAAATTAATATTGTTCCGTTGATGTTGAAAGAAAATTTTGTTTGAAAAAAAGCAGGTTCTTTCTACCGATACTAGCCTATTAGAATGCATTTTCGAAAGCAGCTACGCAACTTCATCATCAGTACTCTTTGAACGGTAGTAGTGTCACTATGGCTGTAGACATCACCTATTGTTAAGGCCTTTTACCTGAAAATAATACCAGTAGAGGGTGCCCCGGCAGATCAGTGGTAAGTCCACAAGTCTACCAACCTAAGGGTTGTGTGTTTGATTCCCCCCAGAGATCCTGGTAAGTCTGCTTCATTCTTATATTCTTTCTACCTTACTCATCTTTCTCTAAATTTCTTCTTTACTTTCATCTCAACCTATTCCATCTGCCTCTCCGGTTACACAAAGGGACCGAATTAGGCGAACCCAAGTGAGCTTATCCTTTCCTTTAACGGCTGCCTGTGGTACCTAACCTAACCTCCTACCAGTAGAGCTCAAAAAAATGAGGTGCTGGCTACCTCTTGTAGCCCAAAAATTTTTTAGTTATGACAAATTCCGGTACTGGTTACTTCAAAAAACGCATGCAAGAATAAAAAAATTCATACCAAAAAATCACACAAATTTAAACAGTTGACTTTTATTACAAACTACGCTTAGGCCAGATGACAATGCATCGGCAAAAGCAATTACGGGACATTTAAACATACACTAGTGGCCAACTAGTAACACTAATATTGTAACATCATTACTAAGTATCATTTTCGAAAGAAAAGAAACTGCAACGGTGGCAGCAACAAGACGAACAGGACAGGGGTGGCGAGGAAGCGATGACAGAGCCAGCAAGATGTAAGTACCAGGTACAGAGAACGGTAGGTGCATAGCATATCACATCGAGCACCACCCTACTGAGTTTTTTTTCAAGTCAGGCTTCATTAAGTTTATTTTTTTTTCTCCTTAGCGATCAAACAGGCAAAACCTTGCAAAATCCCGATCATCTGTAAAAATCCTACTTCCATTTCAATCGCGACAATTAAAAACAACGTAAAACATCATGGTCGACGCAATTTTAGAGTGAGTGTCTTACGTCCTCCCTTCTGCTAGAGGCTCTCGCCAAGCCAACCATATACAGATATCATGCAACGTATACCAAAATTGCACTACCAACTCAATTTTGGACGGATGGTAAAAAAAACTTAATTGTTTTTAAAATTTTCGTTTTAAGTGCCAGCTCAACAAAAAAATAGTTTTATTTACAATTTGGTTGTTAATATAATAATTAGTCAATCGTAATTTTTTATAGCTAAATTAGTAGCTTTGGTAATTAATAAGATAAGACACAGTACGAATTAGAAAAATATCTAAAAGTTTAAACTTAACAATACCGCCCACTATAACTGACAAAAATATAGACTTAAATAAAGAGGCAAGAATTTTCGACAAAAAAATTATTTTAATAAGATAATTGAAACAAAAAATATTTTTAAATAATTCAGTAACTTTAATTCTTACAATTACAGCTACTACTGTTAATATTAAAATTGTTGATGGTCTTGTAGTACCAAAGCAAATAAACATATGCCATAACATACATACTACTTAATGTAGAATCATTCTTCTTAAATTTTTTTTTTGTAATTAAAAAGTTATTTAAGCGTTATGCATAATAATAAATTATTTAAAATTGTGTTTGCTTACCAGTACTTCTGTCATAAAAACCTTAAAAAAATATTATTTTAATATAAATTTATTCATTGTTTTCTTATTTTTTTTAAATACCCATATTCTATATTAAACATGATTTTTAGTTTTAATTTTCATTTACCAAACTTTGCTAATTATAAACATAATTGCTGGCTTCCCTGTTTCGGACAAAGGACGAATGATGTTATTTTGTATAGCGCGTAGATGTAAAGCAAACCCAAAACAGAACACTACAAAAAATTTAAATTGTTCTTTAGTATCTCATAATTTATCCAATGTTTACTTTTCTTCCTTTTCCTCTTCACTCACACAATTACCCACAGACCCACCTACACAATGCTTCTGCATACAAATTTCATTAGTAAAAACCCATTTTACTAAAGTGTCAAAACATTAACATTTATTCTATAATAAAAACATGCGCAACAACATGAAACATCATTTAAATAACAACAAACTTTATATTAGAGTTTGTTGTAAGGACAAAACGGTAGTAACAGAATTTAATTTTACAAAACAAAACAAGAGTCGTTTATTGGGGAAAGACGACTAATCAACACCCTTTAGTAATAAAACTTCCGACAACATTATGAAGCCTATACCATTTGGGTAGCAGAAATTTTCCCTGAAGGACAATAGAAACTGATAAGACTAGATTAATTTTATAATACTGGTAGGGATTTGAAAATGTTGGATGACGTAGGAGAAGTCAAATGCTAAGTTAAGACTTTGATTGGTTTCAACTTGGAAAGGCCTAGACCACCTTTGATCTTTTCTATATATCAACTGTGGACACTGTCCTTCCCGCTGTATCATCTAGGACACGTTTTAGGGGCATAATATGCGAATCTTCAGCTGAAATGTTTAAAATTTACATAGAGAAGACGTAATGTACGCACTAGCGGGTATACTTGGAATGAACGAAACCAATACTATCGCATTACTAGAAGTGCGATAGAATAGAAAAGCATCACAACTGCACTAAAAGCAAGGCGCTGTATTATAATTGCCATGAAACAAAACAATCGTATTGTATAAAAAATTAAAATCAAAAGTCGGCGAGATAATTGGGCAATAACAATGCGGCTTTAGGTCTAAAGCCAATCCACTATCGACCAGTTAAACATACAACACCAAATCTAGGAAAAGTCCCAACAGAAACAGATCGACACAAATCATCTATTTTTCGACTACAAGGCTGCTTTTAATTACCTCGTACTTTAAGAGATGTTTAAATTTTTGTCTGCTTTTGGTATTGCTGCAGAACTTTTACAACTCTGCAGTATGACCTTTTTTAACACGCAAGCCTCAGTTAAGATAGGCAGGAACATCTCTGAGCCTTTTAAACGAGATTTGAGAAAAGGAAACATCCTTTCGTGTGATCATTGTAACATACTTTCCAGCAAAGGTTATACAAAATGCAAATAAAAATTGAACACGCTATACACACAACAGCACATCTTCCTCTTATGTGTTAATGATATCGAATTAATGGGATAAACATTGCGGGCCGTAATTTCTACATTTGAAAAGGTTGAGAAAGAACACATCAAATTGGGTCTGGAAGTAAATCCAGATAAAACCAACTTGATGGTACCAAAACACAAAACATCCAGTAGACTTGGGCAGGCAGTGGAAGAAAAAGTCAACGAATTTATCTACCTCGGCAACGCCATTAACAAAAAAAACACCAATCAGTTTTGAGAAATAGAAGATGAACAATGTTGGCCAAAAGCAAAATCATCTCCTGGCAGAAAAAAATTCCGCTTTTCAAAACAATAATTCAACCCATGCTGATATATGGCTTTGAAGCACTTGGCAAGGCAGATGAGGCAGTGCTTTAAGTGCTCGAAAGGAAAATCATTCCCATATAACGGCAATGCATATGTAAGTCAATGCGGGTAGATATTCTAACGTCCCGCTCAAGTAATTAAGCAAAGTCGTTGTAGCATTAGCTCATATATATTCTTAGCAGAGTCGGAAAAAGGTGATATTGAACAAAAAAAATAGTAGATAACGCAAAGTAGTTCTGTCAGTGTTTTGGAAAGCAAAGGCACTTGAATACTTTAATTGACACAAGAAAACGAATAACGCACTCGGATTTCGAAAACAACTTTCAGGCCCAGGATATCAAGGAATTCTGTCTCCCCAACATCTAACCATAACAGACTATGCAGCATTTCTACTGTACGTTTTTATATCATTAGGCCTTACGAGTATAACGGATCACCAAAAAATCTCGTTGTTTGCAAAAAAAAAAAAAAAAGGATTCAAAGTCTGACAAAGAAGACGCTGACACCTGCCGTACTCCCGTATTAGTTTTAAACTTACTTGAAGAAATCCCTTTTACTACAGCATAATTTTTAAGAAAACTAAATATTAATTGAGCAGATTTTTCATAAGAGCAAAGGACAGCAGGCTAAGTTAGATGCGCACGTTGCCGGACTTTTTTAAGCCCTTAAATATCTAGAGCAGCTTTCTCAAAAATGGTAAACAGAACTCTAACACTTTTTTATTAGAGATACCAGTAGGTCTCCCGTTAAACGTTCTGTACGAAAACCATATAAGCGTTCGCTGGCTTAACCACTAAACTTTATGAAGCTAACAAGGCGGTGGTTAACCATGTTCTCTACAGAGTGGAAGAGTGCTGTTGGCCAGAGGTTTTCAGGGTTTCCAGCCTTTCTATTTTAGGCGTTGCCTTAGTATAAACTACCTCCCAGAATATGCGGAATGCCGCAGTACTATACATTTTGCTGAAAAGGTTAGCAAAAAGATGCACCAGCTTAGAAGAAGACTGTTTTAAGGCTAGAGCCGACCAAGGACACTTCCTATTGCTGAGATCCAGTAAACCCTTGTGACTTTATGAGTTCAAAGGAAAATGTCTAGTATAGTCACAGATACTCTTTAAGCTGCATGCAGTGGATGGTTGCTTTCCGGAAATGCAACTTCCCAGCGAGTATGTATATCTGTCAAAAAGTGAGTTTTTCCAGCCGAGTCAGTGATAAGCATAGGTCTAAAACCAATCCACTATCGACCTTAAAAGAGTAGCGCTTATATAACTAACGCTTTCCAAATGAAAAGCCCTTACAAAGCCATCAAAAGAGAACAACAAAAATTTTAAGAGTGCAAGAGCCTTACTTTTTTAAAAGGTTATATTATAGTTGAATAAATCCTGCCTAATAAAATTATAATCTTTAATAGGGAATCCTACGAAATCCACTTAAACAGATTGATCGCAAGGATACATGGACATCCAGTTGAGTGGAAAGACAGACGGACATGCTTATATTGCTTCTGGTTGCAGTTGTTAGTCGATCGATATACAAATAGATGGGTCTAAAATGCTCTTTTGCTGCATTTTATAAATAATTTTAAATTAAAAAATGCATAAATTTTTATTATAAATTTGTTTAAAGGCAAAAGGTTAATAAAAAAATTAATTGAAACTAAACATCTTTTAATTAAACTAATTTTTATTTTTGGATACATAAAAATCTAAATAACTTTCTGTTCACAAATTTGCTTAAGATATTGCGGTGATAAGGTTAAATGGCTTCAATTGTTGGAATATGGAATGACAAACTCAAAAATATTTTTAACCACTGATTTGTTGGATACTGTTTAATTCATATGTGGTTGTCATGAAAAAGAAAACAGCCTTTAGATAATTTTTTTGGTTAGGTTATGGGTAAGTCTGGGTATTAAATTAGAAGAAACGATTGCACAAAATAGTTCAAAAATTGTTTCAAGGTTAAATTTCCTAATCAAAACAAATTCTGATTTGGGTGATTGTGCTGAATTCAAAGTATCATATAATTCGATCTCAATTAACTTAGTTAGTAAGTTACACTGATTTCCCTTACACGAAAGAAGAAAATATTGTATATTTAACATTTTTAGAGTTTTATAAAGCCTTTTACTAAAAGCTACTATTTAGTTTGAAAAACTTTATCTCCGTCTCTTCTATAATCAACTACATTATGCTTTAGGGTTTAAAAACTCATTTAATTATGTAAATTTATATTTCCTTTTTTCAAATTGTTGTAAAAGTTGTTCCTTGTTTTTGTTGTTTGTTTTGTTTGCAATTTTTTTTTTACTCACCCTGGTATTCCACCACTCTCCATGTGATTTGCCAATGTAACATCATTTGACCACACATCAAATTGCCATTTTACTAAACCCAAAACACCACAATGTACACGTCCAGTATGGATGCCAACACGCATATTGACATTAACCGCCATCACCTCACGTACCAATCTGTAATAGAAAGTGTTTATGTTGGCGAGTAAATATTTATAAAAAAACAAATTCTAAATTATCTGATTTAATTTGAAGCAGTGTTGTGGTTTGAAAAGTTAGATTTTATTTATAAAAGTACTTTTAATTATTATAGTAAGGGATAGAGATAAAAGAAATAAAAAACGAAACAGTGTACGTTGACGTTATAATTTTTAAATATTTACACAAAAAAGCGGAATCCCTGTTATCAGCAAAAAACAGGATAATTAATATTTGATCATATCGTTCAAAACAATTTAAAAAATATTAACTTAAATTTAAAAGGGCATATGCTTAAGCCAGTGATCGTCACATTGAGCGCTCCTAAGAAATGGAAAAATAATTTGCTTCAGCACTTACAACATCAAACATCTAAAGGCAGTCATTTCTGTAAAATCATCAAACAAAAAATATCGGACTTTGGTCTGCGGAAAAACTAGGCAATGCGATATGATATGCATCGTGTACTTGATCTCTTTCCTAGTCTGTAGTACTTAAATTGCCTCCGAAAACTTGATTTAAAATGACAGGTGGACAGGCGGGCAGACGGATATGTTTATACGGACTTTCCAATCTATATGGGTAAAGAATGCTTATATTTATGGGGTCGCAAATGGATAAAAAAAATCCTTAGAAAGATTGTGTATAAACGGCAACATTAAGAATTTGTAAAAATCTTAACAAGAATAGAAGTTTTCAGTGAAAACTACATTTGCTTAAATATAAGTAAGATAAGGTAAAACAGGTAGCCAGTAAAGGAAAGCACTTAGTTCACTAGGGTGCGCCAAATCGGCCGTTTTGGTACTACCTGCAGAGAAGCATTCAAACGGAATAAGGGGGAAAGATATAAAAAAAAAAGGGTGAAGCAGACTAACCAGAGTGTTTGACAGGAATGGGACCCACTACCGCCAGCCTGGTAGCCATGCGCCCTAACACACTGGTCAACCGGGGCACCCAAAATATACATTACAAAAGAAATGAAGGAAACAGTTTTTAATTTTTGCTTCAGAAAGCATCGAAAACAAATTCTTAAAATACCTCAAGTGGGAGTTTTTACTGTAAACGATAAAAAAAATTATATTCAACACAAAAGAAAAAAGTTAAGATAAGATTTATGAAATTACCCTAAAAAAATTGTTTATTAAAAAACTTTTTAGCCCTATTTAAAATAAATTACTAAAGCGACGTAAAATTGTTTTTATTTCAAATCGTCTTCAGATCAGGATGGTATCACGCAAAAATATATTTTGAGTTGATATGATAAAATAAACAATAATAATAAAACGCATAATTTTTTACAATTACTTTTTTGTTTTGAAATCTACAGATCATTAATTACAGTTTTTTTAAATTTTAAAGAAATAAATTTTTATATAAAGTTTTTTTTTTGTTGTGATGATGTTAAGCAAATTTTGTCATATATGAATGTTAATGTAATTTGCTTTTAACTTCAAACAGATATTCTTTAAAGTTTTTGAAAGGCAACTTAAAAGAGAAAACTAAACAATTTTAATTTAACTTCTGCAAGTTTTTTTTTAAATAAATTAAATAAATTTTCTTTTACTTAGCAGGCGGGGATTTTTCGTTTCTTCTTCAGTAATGTTTGTTTGCTTTGATTTTTTATTTAAAAAAGCAATTGTTTTTAAAAAAATTATTTAATTTTTTGTTTGTGCATTAAAAGTTTACCAATAAAGAATGTATAAATTAACGTTTTGTTTTTTTAATAACAATAATTTATTTTGTGTAAGCACAGTGCCGTGTATTCGAACTGCCTTTTTAAAAAAATATTTATTGTACAAATTAAAGGTTCATAAAAAAATGCATTTAAAACTAATGAAACATTTCTTTGCGAATAAAGTGAAAGTGTGCTATGCTGTGAAGTGTCACAACAAGTTTTTGAATTTTCATTTCTATTAACTAACAAAAATGTATTATAAACTTAAATATAGAAAACTTATATTAGTCTAGCAAGTGCCAGATTAAATTTATATTCTCGTTTTAAAGTTAACATCAATTTCGAAGGGCTTAAGAACTAGGACCTCCTCTACAAACAAGTATGTCCACAATCTTGTAAGAAATTTTGATTCAAGGAATGTGTTTCAAGCTCATTTAAATACTTGTTTACAAAATTGAACAATTCTTATATAATTTGGATATATGGAGATTTTTCTTAATGCTTAGGTTTTTAATGTACCAAAGAGCTTCAGTTTATTGTTCAAAAAACTATGTTCCGATGCCAGGGGCACTGCCCTAAAAATGTATCCAATAGCACGCAGGAGTTTCAAAATTTAGTTGAACGGCAAAAGTTAAGATCCAGGGCAGAGCGAGAATTTAATGTTGGGCTACACTTATTGCCATATTTATTAATTCGCGTCTTTTTTTACTTTAATAAAAAACTTCGGTCGAGGTGAACGACAATATATTTTGCCTCAAAGTGTTAAGATAACATCTGGTTCGATTTTTGCACAAAGTAAAAGTTATGTGAGACCATTTTTTTTATTCCTCATAACTTTTTCCATTCCTCTTTTTGAATCGTATGATGCAAGTCCAGCCAGTAGTTCAAGGTCAACCAAATATGAGGAAGGGGCAGTAAAGGGCTAACTATGTAGGGTGCTATGTAAAAAGATTATAGATTCAAAATGGTCCTCAGACCAAAAATGAAACAATGGTTATTTAGGAGCGTAATTAGACCGATTCTAACGTACGTTTCAGTAGTATGGTTGAGATAAATGGACAAAATATGTAGAATTTCAATCCCACAAAAGACCCAATGTTCGCGTTGCCTCAGAATAAGTGGGGCCATTAGGACTACTTGGACGTATACTTTGAAGGCAGTTTTTAATATCCAGCTTATTGAAAGCTACGTGCGTTAAGAGGTGGCACTTTGGGAAAAACGCCATCAAGTGACAGGGGGATTGGTGACGGGGGTTATGAGTTTTACCATCAACGCATTCTGGAGACACTGAATAGTTGTACAAGCACAGTGGAGCTCTCTAATCGTATACCTCTAGGGAAAGTAAAGACTAACAGCACTGGGTTGATACCAGATTGTCTGTCCGGGTTTGAAAGGACTCTGGGGCAGATGTCCGAAAAGGCGTAATTCTTTACGGATGGCTTAGTGAAAAAAAAACGCGACTAGGCGTCCTTGTTGAAACTCCGCAAACCCAAATTTTCTTTTGCCCTCCTAACCACAATACTGTTCTACAAGCGGAGGGTCAGACAACTGCGGAATGTATAACCCGGCTCAGTGCACAATCCAATGGCAGTAAACTTTTGTACAGGTAGCCAGGCGTCCATAAAGGCAATTATGGAAGAGCATGATAACTGATTACCCGCAATATAAACAGCTTCACATAATATGGAAGCCTAGTCATAAGGGCGCGGTTGGAAATTAACGACCGAGTCATTTGGTGGCTATGGCGTGTAGACGGCATACTACTCTGAGCTCTTTGCTGCCACTAATGCAAAACGAGAATCCTTTAGGGCGATCAAAATAAAGTCAGGAGAAACCTTAACTGAACAAAATGATGAGCTTCCTGACAAATCACTCAAGAATTATCTGACTTGATAGCAGCTCATATTTTTCTTCTTCATTTCTTGCCGAGGATTCTCTCAGATCCCGCAGTGGTGGTTTTGCAATAAAGGGTCTTCAAAAACATTAAGCTGATTGCCATAGAAAACAATTCTTCGAAGAGTTGAGTCCAGATCTTCTAAGTGTTCTTTCAGAGCTGGCATTCTGTATCTCTCCAGCAAGTGGATCGTAAATTTTTTCAACTTTGTTTTAAGATGGGAGGATCTATGTTTTTGCCTTTTTCCCGGGGCCCTTCTTTTTTAGAAAAAAGCTATTTCACATTGGTCGAAAAAAGCCTGCTGTACTCAGTCTCGTGTTAGATAGAAGAAGCATGCTTAGCGGCTTTTTAATGTGTTAATTTCGGATTTCCGGAACTTTTAGCATCCGGTTTCCCGAGAAGTGGGTGTTGATATATCTTTAATATATTAACCAATTTACTCTTTTTGATAAAAAAAGTCACTATTTGAAATTTGGCCAGGGGTGCAAATAGTATCTATCTTAAGATATATCCATTGATGTTTGAATTTAAAAAAGTTCGGGGAATATATTTTTGTTACGACGAAATCGATAACGTCTGGAATTTTATTGCGACCAGTTGGCCAATAGTTTGGCTGCCCAGTTGAAATAAAGTTAAGTGCCATTTTAGGCACTGAATCATATAACACGTGACCTCCAGAGTTAATTAGGCTGAAGCTCATGATCTATCTCTGGAATCCTTTGAATCATAAGAAGTATAGCTATTTTTATTATAAGTATTCCAAGATGTCACATGAGTCTCGGAAATCAACATAACATCAATTTTTTTTGTATTAAATAATATTCTAGTTAATTTTTGTGTTGGCGGATGTCGTTTGCGTTCCACAAATAAACCCTGAGAAAGTTCATGGCCTTATAAATACTTCCTGCAGAAGACCAGGCGGCATTTTCTGTTTTTTTTTTTGCATCATGCAAGCCATTTGCCCTATTAGCTGCGTAAGTTGTTTAACCATATCCTTAATTATGCAATCTAAAAATCTTTCGATATCTTTAAAAAGTTTAAAGTCCACGACAATACCCATAATAACTTCACGTGTGGGCATCCCTCCAAAAGAGTAAAACCTGCTCCTCAGTTGGGTGAGTCGTAACTAGAATTTCCAGTTGTTTTACAAAAATGTTTTTTATCTCATCAATCACCGCTTTAATTAATTTTTAGGGCTAAGTGTCCACATATTAAGCTAAGAGGTAGTTTGTTTGTATAAAGGAAGATTTATTATATTTTTTGGACTGGCAATACTGCACTTAACAATATTGCGCTAAGTATTCTAAAATAAATCTTTTATTACTTTAAAAATTTCAAAGTAACACAAAACATTTTACATTATTCTTTTATATTGTTATATTTTATATAATATTTTCAAAAACAAAACAGGTCTTCTTGGCACTTTTGTTACATCTAATTTTAGTAAAAAAATATACTCTGTTATGAACCCATTTTACGATAGAGCGCTTAAATAATATTTATTGTGCAATAAAATTTTTTTAAGGGTCTTGAAGGTTTATTATTCATTTTCATTTTTATGTTTTGGTCAAAACATATAAATAAAAAGTTGTTTTTACTTACGCAATAGCATCAATCATATCTAATCCCATTTCTACAGCACAATGAGCATGATCCGGTCTTGGTTCTGGTAATCCTGATACACAATAATAACAATCGCCCAATAACTTGATTCGTAAACAATGATGTTCTGCGGCCAAGCGATCAAATCTAATGAAGAACGAATATAAGTAAAAGGTTAAAAACAGTATGTCTTGTATAAACCGACAGTTGCATATAAAAAAAAAAAAACAGAAAAATACATTTTTAAAATTCTAAAACAAATATAAATATGTACAACATTTTAAAATAAAAGTCCTTATAATTTCCCCTTAAAATATATTTATCTAAACAACAACTTAAATACAGCAGAATGAATTGAGTAAAAAGTAAAGAAAATTAAGTAACAGTCCTTAAAAATTTTACTCCCAAAGGGGCAGGGAAAACTGCATACGTGAGTATGTGTGTCTATTTTTGTTTAAAAATCATGCTATTTGTGGGCGTATATTTTAAGTTTATTTTATATCAGGATTAGATAAAAATCTGTTTAGATTATTTACACAACCATAGAAAAACCATTAAATTACACATAAGATTTTTAAACAAAAACACCAAAACATACTTAGAAAGGGTGTTAGAAAGGCATAAGTACGAGTGTATTTATATGGATGAATGCTGACGCAAATACAGGAAGCACAATGAAAAATAACCCATTTAAAGTTAAAAGCGTTAATTTGATTTATAATTTATTTTTGGTTTTAAGAAAATGTTTTTGTTGAAATTGTTGATTTTTTTGTTGTAAAATTGGAGTTTTTTTAAGCAACATCGTAATACAAAAGTTCAGAAAGAAATTATTTAGGGGTTGTCATGCAGTAATAATGTTTGGCTGGATCTGGTATAAAACGAATATACCTCCTAAAATGATTTTTTTTTCATTAAATCGGGGTTTTTGTAGACTTTTAATTTCCATCAATCCAGCTTTTACTCTTTTACACATAAAAACATATTTTTTTCATTCTAAAAAATTTCTTTAGGAGCTTTAATAATAAAATGAATTAGAATATTTTTAGCCAGGTAATTCAAACAAAGAAGACTTGGAAACTAGATCTCAGGTTAGGTTAAACAAATACTCAAACTAAAAGAAGTTAAAGTCGAAGTAGAAATTGTATTTATTTAAATTTTTTTAATGGAAACACTTTTATTAGTTAATATGTGAAATATTATTCCAAAGTTTTGTGTAATTTTTGAATTACTGTTGTTTAAACTTAAGGTTTTTATTCAACATTATAAATTTTGGGGTAACTCCTCAAATTTTAAATCTGTTATAATAAAAAATCAAATTTAAATATTTATCACGGACAAAATTCTGTTAGGCAAGAGACGGTTCTTTAGTAAAGTTCAAATTTTGAAGCAAAATTTTACTCTAATAGTTAATTAAAAAAAAATATTAAATATCATTTTAAAAGTTTTTAGACAGTTTATTGCCACTGGTATGTTCTTTGAAATATACAAATTTTATCTGCCTAAAAGTGCCCCTAAATGTTTTATAAAAGCTTTTTAAATGTCAACCTGAACTGAGTGTACTGAATGGGTGAACTGACTTTTTCATTATGTATTGTAGTTTTTTACAACAAAATGCTTTGGCCTACAACTTTGAAAAAAAGCGGCATCAAAATCAGTTCATTCTGTTCTTAAAATGGTTTGGAAGAGATTAAAGCAAACGAAAAATGTGGAAAATTTCTTACAAGGACTGCGAAGAGTGGTGAGTGTAAATGAAATGCCTTCTAATAAAATGTTATAATTCCTAAATTTAACACAAAATCAAATAATTTTGAAAAAAAAGCAAAAAAAGTTAAATTCACATAAATTTTGTGGTGCACACAAATTTTTCAATGTTTCCCCTTTTATAGTTTTTAAGTGAGCTATATCTGGTATTGCAACAGGCATAAAATATTAGGACTTAGCCTATGAAAAAACTGAGGATTGAGCGGCCCGTCTGTACATTTTTCATTTAAATAATTGTATCCTAGATTTTTTAATTCCTATCCTTACCTAGATGGCCCAAAAGGTTGTCGTAGTTCTGCAAACAATTTAATTATTAGACTATCTGATCTGTCCTGTGCAAAAGCTGGGGTTTGACAAGAGAAGTGCTTTCTTAATTTGCTGCCCTACACTCGCTATTATCCGCAATACTTATCCAATGTAACCGTGAAACTAGGTTTGAGTGACCTGTTGGCATACATATCAATTTAGTTAGTTCGTTCCCCTCAAAACTAAGATTTTCGTAGTTCCTTTTCTCATTCGAGTCACTAGTGGGTACTCGGCGCTTACTATTAAAAAAAAGGTTGTGGGATTTTCAAGTGAACAGTCTGCAGTTTTTTACCTTTAGCCTTTAGATTATCTTCTTGCTGGCTTTTAACATTGCAACACTGTCTGAATACTCTCGGATATAACCCCTTATATCGCCAACTTATACTTAAGTATATTGAATACTATTGTTTCTTTAAAATAAGACACATTCTGTAAACTTTTCGAATTTTTAAAGTATATTTTAATTTCATTGTATTTTTGTGTAAATTTACGTTCTTTGTATGTAAATATAATGAAAAATTAGGAACAAACTCAAAAAAAACTTACAGTAAACTGGGAAATTTCGGATATGAACAAAATTTTATACCATACAATAATAACGAAAAATAAATAAAGAATTTGAAAAATGACAAAAATTCATTATTTGAGGTCTATTCTATATTAAATTTTTTTTGTTTTTAAAATGTGTCGTGCAGCAAAGAACAATTCCCACGACCCTCTTAGTTTTTAGTTGATATACTTTCCAAATTCTTTTTGCCACATATTTTGTTTTGTTATTTTATTTAAAAATTTGGGTAATTATGCTAAAAAGCAAAAATATGGGTAATTTTTATAAGAAAAACAATTTTTCGAGCTTTAACTCAACCAGTTTTTCTTCAATATGCAAATCTTAAAAAAAAAGGTTTTTAAAAATATTTGAACTTAAGCTTTCAAAAGAAGGCAGACAAAATTCCCAGTGCTATTTTCACCCATTGTGGATAGTAAAAAAGTAAACATTGTTATGAGATTTCATTTGTGAGGGGCCAGTCATACTCTGTGTTCTGGTATAATAAAATATTCCTATACATCTTTATTCGGTCTATTATTGAGAGAATCTTCCAAGTCGGCGTTTACCTAAAAGTCATGTTTACTTCAAATAAAAAAACCACACGAACCTGTGCACATTTTATGCACACGGTGGTACTTAACATAAATATTATTGTGGCGTAGGCGCTTGACCGAGTATGACTTTCTTACTTTTTAATAATAAAATATATCTTAATTAAAAATCAATTTCTGTCTTAAAACTTTTATAGATAAAGTAAAACAACACTAAAAGAAACTAAGGTTTGGAATCAACTTCAATTTTCATTTTGTCCTTTTTGGACACCTACATAGAAAATAATATTTTTGTTAAAAAATTTATATTGAAACTGATTTCACAAAATGTAATTTTTTTTTAATTCACCACGGCACGTATCGCTTTAAAATTGAATTTTAATCTTACTTATATTTCATTGCATAAATTAATAACTTTACTACCGGTTTTGAATGTTTATTAAGAGCTATTGTTGCGTATGAGTATTATTTACTATTTTATTATAACTAATATTACTCATACGTATTTTTGTTATTATTAAAATCAAGGTATATTAAACAAGGTAGGAATAACTGATAAGCTGACTTTCATTTCCGCCATATGTTTTTCAACTTAGCTTGGCAAATTTTTTATTGTATATAATGGTTGTGTATACAGTGTATATGTGTGATCGCAACATTTTTGACAGCTAAGCAACAAAAAAAAATATGCTTAAATTTTACAGGAAGTTGTTGTTTTAGGGACGAGGTCACCTTCTTATTCCGCCATGATTAAAATGTTTAAAGTGTTGCCAATCAAACATGAGAAATTAAGTTTGGCGACTGTTTCCGTAAATAAAACATAGTTTCTAGTCGACGCTAAGGTCAAGACACCAATAATGGGTAAAATAAGGGGTTTCGTGAACCCCAGGGAGGTTAATTTATTATAAAAACTCTGATGAATTTTTAAATTTGAGCTTTAATAACAATGTAAGATACTATGTTGGACACTTTGCCAGATGTACGGACAGATATACATTGTTTTATCGGCCACGAAGTGATTTCAATTTGAGCAACTTAGCACAAGATGCATTATAAACTGTTGCAAAGGCTTTATTGTTCATCTTGGTGCAGACATGAAAAGCTATTGATTTTCAAATTATTATCAATTTAAATACTTATATTATGACAAATATTCGATAAAACTAAACTGTGGCAGAAGAAACATTGCCTTCATAAGCAGGACCAACTATTAATAACAGCATTGCCCAAAGTTGCGCTTGCGCATTTGAAATGCATAACGACTTTGCATAAACAACATAAAAGTAATGACTTCATTCCTTTACGTTGCTCATCAGGCATGTTTGAAAAAACTTCTGAAATCAAAAGGTATACTGACACTAAATCGAACAAATATGGCTAGACTGGCATAACACCTTCTAAAAAACTAAAACTATATGAAGTTTAAATGTTATCTTTGCTTCCTTTAGCCTGTATATCAAATTAAAAAACAGAAAAATATAAAATGTATTGCGCTGAAGTAGGTAAATTTATAGGATTTAAGGTACAATTCGAGAAATCTACGTAAAAACAATTTTGTACAATTGGGACAAAATAAGTTTCGCTTCAAAATAAAGGGCGCTGATTACAAAGAAAAAATTTTCATTTGCCCCAATGCTGCCAACTTAAACAAAAACGATATGTAAACGAGACAGTGAGTAGACAGGACCCTTTTGGGGAAGGAGTTAAATAGAATAAATATATTAATAAATTGTAAATTCTTTAAAAGGTTAAATTAAGGAATTGTTTTGTTTCAATTTGCTATGTTTCGCGAAAAGCATGCAATTTCCAGTTTAAGGCCGCAAATACGCAATGTTAAATGCAAGCCTCGAAACTCTATTAAGCTGCATACGACAGAAATTTTTTGATACGAATTTAAATCTGGATATTACAATAAATTATGAAATCTTTTGAGCATGAAGAATAAACTGCTTAAAATTTTTAGTATTAAATGTATTTAAGCTATATTTGAGGTGGCACGCCCACTCTTTCCAAAGGACATTTGAAGCCTTGAAATTTTCATTGATGTTAAAATAACCCCCCCAACATTTAAGGAGCTGAAGTTGATAAGTTTTTAATTTACACGATAAAAACTGTTAATTTGTATGGTAGGTGGCGCCATGCCTTACTTAAATTCCTAAAGTGAAAACATATTGTAGCCTCTTTGATAAGAAACACTTATATTAAATCTTTTTTGTCATCTGTTCAGCCATTTGAGCTCGATTGTGTGACAAACATACTTTTAAACAAAAGTTTGTACTGAGAAACATGATACCTTTTTTTGAATTTTAATCTAAAGTGATGCGCGTTGCATTACAACCCATTTCATTTTGAATGATATAGATTAAATTAAGATGCTATAATGATAACAAGTTACTTTAAAATGGGTGCTAAATCAGTAAATTTGTTTATATTAACAAAAGTTTTCTAACACTATTCAGTGGCTTTGAAGCTTTTGTTTATTTTGTATATGTAACAAAGATTTATCTCCCAGAAACAGTAAAACTCTACCATTTATTTTCAATTATGGCTTTTTTTTAAATTTTTTCCTTTAAGATAATTTTTGAAGCCTTAAAAATGTTTTTTGTAACAAACGCAATATTTTTGTTGTGATTTTAAACACAAAGAATAAGCAATTTAAAAAACACAATTTGCTGCTTATTTCTCTCAATGGAATAACCTTTTTAAACAATTTTAAAATTCAAACCAGCAAGCTTAAGCTTATGTTGTTAAAACTACATTTAGATTGACTTGACTTACCTTGCAAAAAGCTCATTTAGAAGGCGCACCAATTCCTCTGCTGTACATTGATCTGACAGGCTTGTAAATCCGCATATATCAGCAAACAAGATGCTAAAAATAAAAATAAAGTAATAAAATAAAAATAAAATAAAATTTTATGGTTATTTACCAAAATATACTATTTATGCTAAAATCAACCCACAAATAAAATTAAAAACTCCCAATTCGTAAATTATCCACGTTTAAGTGGTTCATTGAATGAGGCTATAATGATATAAAACACCCTTGTATATGTTTTATGTTAAACACGTATTTAAGTGCATATGTACTTATGTTTTTAAATGTGCCAGTTCTATAAGTGGCATATAAGTGTATGATTCGTTTACTTCTAATTTTTATAAATTCATATTTAATCGTTTCTAATTCGTTTTAAAATAACAACATTCAAGTACTAATGAGCTTAAATTTGCGCGAGTGTGAGTGCGTAAATGTTTTTATGTTTTAAGCTTTTATCCGTTAAATAAAATCCTTGTTGAGTAAAGAGATTTAAACGTTAATAGTACTTTGGCATTTAAAATAAATATTTTAAAATTCGATTGCTGCATCATTTATCAAAATGAACATTAACCTGTTTTTATACCTTTCACATAAGTGATAAGGGTATATATAAGTTTGCAATTCCATTTGTAATTTCTTTATTATCCATTTGGACCCCAATAAAGTATATATATTCTGGATCCTTATAGATAGGAAAGCCGATTAAACGATGTCCGTCTGTCCGTGTTATGGTTTAAATAAACTTTCTGAAGCCCCCCGATATCGCATAGACCCGTAGGTGGCATTAAACTATCAGAAATAGTCGAGAGAAAATCGGTATTGAAATTCATCAAAATCGCCCGATAAATGACCGAGCTATAAGCAAAAAACCAAGACTACCTCCTTTCTTTTAGTCTACAACAACAACAAAGAACATACTTATGTAAGTAATAATAAAAAAACAACAAAAAAAGAAAAAAACAGAATCAGTCATGTTGATATTATTGAATCACACCCAAAACAAAATTTTTATTAGTATTAGAATTCATACATATAACAGGGTTGCCATACAAAGCTTAATTTAAACATGTTTAAAATCGCTCCTACGGCTTTCAGGGTTCTCCTACAAAGGTAAAATGTAAGACCGACCCGAATTATTTTATCCATCCAAACATATTTGTGGAACATACTTACCGTCTATCTCCAGCCTCTATCATGGTTGCGATACAAAATTTTAAAAAATAAGGTAAAAACCGCTACAACTTTCCCGGAGTCGCCCCTAGAGGAAAAAAATGTATCACAGACCCCCATTAGTTTTTTCTCACAAACGTATTCCTAGAGTATACTTAGAATTTTGCCATACAAAATTTACAAAAATTATATAAAAATGTCCACAACTTTTTTAAAGTTGGCCTTAGAGCAATAAAGTGTACGACCGACCCCGATTAGTTTCTTCTCCCAAACATATTCCAAGAACTACTTACCCACTTTTTCCATGCCCTAAGTGGGTTGCCATACAAAATTTACAAAAATAATGTAAAAATGCCTTAGAGCAATAAAGTGTACGACCGACCCCAATTAGTTTGCCCTCCCAAACATATTTAAAAAAAAAAATATTTTATAAGTAAAAAAAGCTTGGGATTTCGAAAGGCCAATGTAAAGGGTATATAAGATTCGGCACAGCCGAATATAACGCTCTTACTTGTTTTATATTTAAAAAGTAAGTATGTATGTATATGGGCACTTCCAGCGGAAGGGCTACCGAGATCGAAAATTTATATGTTTTCAAATAAATACTTTTAAACAATATATTAAAACAATATAAAAATCTTAAGCTGATGTATGGTTCTATGAAGAAAAAAACTACAAACAAGCTGAAAAGACATGTTTTCATTATTTTTGGTTCGAATTTATTCTGTTCTGCCATCTATAGCGATTTTTTGGTGTTCTTGATGATTGATATTGAGGGTTGGCGACATAGAGATACTGTTAGCAATTTTTTTACACAAATTGCCATATAATTTGTGATATAATTTTTTTTTAATTTATTGGGTTTGGTTGACACCAAATAAACAACTTTTTGAAAAAACCTCAGAAGTATCGTCTGCCTTTAAATAATAAAGTCTTTTGGTAATTACTATAAAAAGGCCAAAACACTTAAATTTTTTCAAAGGAAAATTGAGGCGAAATTAAGGTTTTGTGACTTTTTTACTGTCAAAACTCGTTGTTGGCGGTTTCCTAAATAAAAATTTGGCGTTTTTAAGCATGAAAAAGGACTGTCAACCTCAGGCTCGATCAGGGATTTTAGACTATTATCTTTAAGCTATTCAAACACTCGCACAAAAATTGAAAAGAACATAAAATATTATTTTACACATCACTTGCTCACTTTCAAAAAGATGATGAGAAAATCAAGTTTTAAATTTTTAAGCTTTTTTCCAAATAAAATTTGGAAACAAAGTTTAGTTAATCTGTTAGTAAGAAGTTAGTAGAAAATTTATATTTTTAAATACGATTATTTTAAAGAGTAATAAACGGTACAGAAGGAGCGTGGCGCTCTTGGAATTATCAATTGTGCAGATTTGTCAATCACGTTGTCGCATTGGCCGAGTAAGCATTGCTTAATGATTCTTGCCTAATTGCCCGTCGACAATTTTGTTCGAAGTGCGGTATTCTACGAATACGTGATAGACCTAGTGCAAATTTAATTTGTTCTTGGGTGCAAAGATTCCCGGCAACTGCTTCGGCTATAAATGTCCCACATCCACGGCTCACTTAAACTTCAAATGTTTTTAAAATCATTGAACTGGTTGAAAGCAGTTTACGTGAAAATAAGCAAATTTCAATACGGAAAAGAGCAACCCTCACTAGGACTTCCAAAAGCGATTATTTATTAAATTTTAAAAGAGGTTCTGAAGTACTATTCTTTTAAAATTCAAATCGTTTAAGATTTGACAGAAAGTGACTTTGATTTAAGCAAAAAAGTTTGTATCGCTGGAGCGTTTTTATACTGTAAATCCCATTTTTCGGAGCGACAAGGTTCATTTTCATTTAAATGGTCACATCAGTATGCAAAAATATCGTTACTGGTATCCAAAAACCCGAAACCCTCAATTAAAACTTCAAAACCCATTGCAATGCCCCAGGGTAACTTTTCTGTGTGCCTTATTCTCGTAGCCAGGCAACGAATGTCAACGGAGAAAATTATCGACGCATTATAACGGAATTCTTTTTGCCAAACCTGCGATCTCATCCATCGTACTCTTTAAATACGTGGTTTCAACAGGATTGGGCGACTACACCCACAGAAGGAGCTTCGATGATTTTTTTTCGAGAACATTTCCCACAAAACTGATTAGTCACTTAAGAGGCATTCCAAGGCCACCTAGGTCGCCCGATCCAACTCCCATGAATTGTATCATAGAAAATCGCTAGAACAACAGAAACTAACAGACGTAACTTTTCTGAGTTAAATAAAATTCAAAATACGGAACTCAGACTACCAAGGCTCATTCCGAATAAAAAGTTTTCAATGTGATTGAAGAATTTTAATCGTTATGAAATGTTTAGATATTTTGACCATGTAATGGAAAGATTTAAGTTGAATTGCAAAGTTAACATCGGCGTCCCGAAAGCCGGATAGATGGATAAACAGACGGATTGTCAGACGGACACTGTTTTTTCTCATTTAGTTGGTACTAGTAAGGTAGATTTTGGACTTTATAACACAAATATAAGCAAAAGCACATAGCAAACCAGCCACCAAGGTCACGTGAATATAATACACTAGAACTATATCAATAACACTATTGTCTGCTGGGGCTAGGAGCAACTACCGGATCAGCACTTAAAGTTGAGCATTTTCACATAAAATCCTTGCATGTTATTTAGTTAAATCATGAAAAAATATTATATAAAACCTTGTAGAATTAAGCATGTGGTATGTAGTCATTTTAATATTCAAGTCATGTCATTAAAAATTAAACATGTTAAATTCGCCAAAGTCCTTTTCATATACTTACAAATTTTAACTCTCTCAAATATTCTTTAAACACAATATTTAAATGGTAACACATTCGGGTTTTTAAGTTAATGTTTGTGTCGTTTTCTAAATCTTTATAATCAACTATAAGCTGTATAATAAAGCCTTGCAATTTGACGTGACTGTTCATAAATGATCCCTTACAGAACAGCTTTCTTCACATTTTCATTCGTGTAGCAGTCTTGTCCATGTCTATATTTTAAAAAATTTCTTTAAGCTATTAATGAAGAAATATTCAAACAAAAAACACATGGATATTTATATAAACACATACCCTTTACAGAAAAATCCCAACATATGACACGTGGCTTCATTTAAAAGTAATTTAATGCCATTTTGTAAAGACATTTACACAAACATGCATTGATTAAGAAAAAAAAACATTTTATATATAAATATATGCCAAAGTAATAAAATGGATAATTATACTTATGTATTTATGTACAGAATGTTTTCTTCTTAACAAGATAAAATGCCGGCAACGTTAACAAACCAAAATGTATTTCAACGTTAAGCAACAAAAGATAAACAAACAAAAATATTTGAAAGCTTTCAGAACGTGAGAAGTTTTGAAAATAATGTTATGTTTAGCAAAAGACCGAAAAAAAAGTTAAAAACGAAATTTGATAACAAGAAATTGTCATCAACAAGTTGTAAAACCATTCCCAAGTGAGGGAAAAATACGACAAAAAAAGTCCATAATAAATCGGAAGCAAGAATACGTATACAACAACAATAAATCAGTTACAAAGAGGGTGAAATATTTAATAGCAACAACAATATTAGCACATTAAAAGGAAATGATTTTTAAAGAAGATGGAAAAACATATTCCTAAACAATTTTACTGCAAAAAAAGCTTTTAAGTCTTGTATTGAAAAGCCAACTTTAATATTAAGTAAGTGGCAATAATACAACATAATTTAAGGTGACTTAAGGTAGGGGCATTAACATAAATACAAGTTGAGACTGAGTCGAAACCTTGCTGTTTAAATTAAGAAAATTTTAAATTTTAAGCTATTGCGCTCATATGACAAAAATAAAAATTTAATATTATGTTTTTCGTTTTATTTATTAGTTGAACTATTTGTTTTAAGACAATTTTTATTTTCTTTATCAGGCTCAAGTTCAATACTATACTAAATTCTCATTTATTTTCAAATGAAGAAATTAATATTTTTACTTTTTACTACTTTATTAGCGTTAGTTAAGAAAGGAAAATTTTATTGAAAAAACAAGATTTTTACCGATACTAGCCGAGTAGAATGCATTTTCATCATCAGTACTCTTTGTTCGGTTGTTAGTTATTAATTTGGTTGTAAAACATCAGCCATTTAACCCACTGATCCATGTGGCGAGGTGAATCGGCACGAAGTTTTTTCCACTTAAACTAACTAAACCAAAGCTTTTTCTTTTTTCCATTTCTTATTACTAACGCCATCTCTATCTAAGTTGTAACACTAAGTTAGAGCGTAGCGTAGCTCTAACTTAGTGTTATTGTAGTAATTTTGTAGTAAAATCAAAAATTTAACAGCTGAGTTTTATTTCTTGGATATAATTTTGTCTTGACAGTCTCATATTAAAACACTTTTAAATGTAACATTATTGCAGCTGAAGAGCGATAGGACTAAAGCCTCCAAAGTCTTTAAAGCAACACCTTTGTAAGTGTGCATGTGTGTGCGCTTATTTAATTAAAAAAAAAAATTACATAAATTTGCTTTGAAATACTTTATATGTTTTTCTCTAATGCGTATAAAAAATTCAGGCAAATTTTTGAAACTAAAATTTAAAAAAGAAAATATCAACAGCAGCAAAAATATTCTAAAAAAATTTTTGATAGACTTGGAAGATTCTGTCTGAGTATTCATCTGTCAGTCACTTGTCTGTGTTTGTAAACGGCTTAGTGGCTGATTTAAAACTGAATTATAAATGTGTGCGAGTGTTGGAGCTGCGTATATGTCAAGTTTACTTTGTTAAGTTAAGATAACTTAACTTTAACGAAGACGGAACGTAAATAGGTTTTTTGTAACAATTTGGTTATTTGAAATGCATGGAATGTCAGCAAAAGGGTTTCAAATAAAAAAAGTCTGTTACAATTATATAAGAATATGGTTAAGGCAGTGTTTTGTAATGTTTTTACTTCCTAGTAGGAAATTTTCGTTTGCTTTTCGCGCATGTCCTAGTGAAGACTGACAATTTGTTGTTAACTTATTTAAATTTTGTTAAATGGAATCTTAAATTTTAAGATTTTATTGTGATTTTTTTATTTATCAGGACCTTAAGAATCATTTTACAAAATTGTCGGATATAAGTTATCGTATAATCTCGTATACATCCTGGCCGACGACGGTAATTTATTTTTCAAATCGTTTTAGTACAAGTTTAGTTAGGTAAGGCAGAAATAACTATCCTTAAGAGCAAACAAAAACTGTTAGAGCATTTAGTAGTAATATACAAACGAAAACAATTGCCCAGTAATCTTATCTCCACAAATTAATGCTATGAATTTCATTATAGTCCAGAATTTCTTGAAAAACACCAGAAGTCTCGCTTAACCCATCCTAGGTATTTCTTATAGAAGAGAAGGCGTGCTAGACATTGGTCAACAACCTTTTTTTCCTCCGGTACACCACAGAAGCTGCAATCATTTTTAGTCAATAGTCCAAATCATATCGACATAAAACTCTTCCCAGCCATTAAAAAAGGAACCTAGAATAACCATTTTGCAAAGCAGCAGCCTTATCAAATATGTCGAATATGGTCCTTATGGACTCCTTTTAATAACTTGTGGTATCTTCCATACAAAAACGATTGAAAATGATCTTAAAGTTTTCAAGTCGAGCCTAGCAGAATTCAGTCATGCAATATGATTTACGCAAGTTCCTGCGCTTTAAGTTTTGCTTCTCCATCCAAGTAAGTTCCTCTTGAGTCTCTTGGTCCTCCGGTACACCCCAGAACCTGAACAATAATCCTGGTTTTTGCATGAAAAACTGCCCGTTAACAACCTGCTAATACCACCAACAGGAGTTCCCTTATACTATTTCGCATATGTTAGAAACTCTTTTGCGGAATTTTCTATCAAGTGTAGCACCTCCAATACAAACATTTATAAAGTTAATCCTAAAATTTCTTACAAGATGTGGTAATACCAACAGCATGGCTAAAGTCAGTACCTGGATTTTTCTGATATCACCTGAAGAATAGTTTTGCATTTGATAAGCATTTCCATGATGGTTCCTAAAAGTCTACGAAAGAAGAAAATTTCAAATTTTTTAATTTATTAGCCCCTTTGCTAAAATGTCGGTACTACATAGTTCACTGGCAAACAGAGACTGCCCTTTGTACATTTGAAAGTCCCCTATAAAAAGGCCATAACAAGTGCAGCCACAGAACAAAAACGAAATAGAAATGCCCCACCTTATGTTTACTGAAGCAGACTTTTCAACTGCGAATACCGCTGCAAGTGGCTTCTAAGCAACCCTAAGCTTTAACCTTGTTTTTTCTTTGAAGAGTTAGCACTCACGTTGATTTTACCACCGTAAAACTAGCGACCTAAAGTGAGTGCTAAGTCCATCAATTTTACTACAAAGTTTTCTACTAAGCCATACTATCATCTTGTCTAAACGTCCAGTTATCTTGTTCTACTTATATCACTTAGTATTAATCTTGGTTTTAACGACTTTCAAACTGTCAGAGTATCCATAGATAGAACAAAGCCTTCTGTATGTCGAACAGTGATAATAATCGTTTCTTATATTTTTTTTACATTTTTTTTATCTCTTTTTCTAATTTTAAGTTCCAGATTAAGTTTTTCATCCTTTTCTAAACATTTATTTTTAACCTACTTTGCCAAAAAACTGAATGTTAGGAAAGAAAAAGAACTGAGCACCTTTAAAATATTACGTCCCAGGATACTACTCTGAGGTCCATGGATGACAGGTGGGTACAAAACAAATGTTCTACGTTGCTTTGTTTGGTGATAACTGCAGCCACCGCGTATAACCCTGAAAGAGCCGTAACCACTAATAAGATTTATAAGTTCAACTGCGCCAGATAGGATTCAGCTCTGCCACATAATACTGAGGTAAAAGTGTCGGACATGTACTTGTCTGCCAATTTTAATCAAGCACTTAAACTTTTTCCTGTCATTTAAAGTAGCTTACCAGAACTTCTGTCTCTCCCAAACCATATAAATTAAAAAAAGATTGTAGTGCGGAGATGGAATAAATCTTTGATAAGTTAAAGGAAGAGACAACATAAAGATGTCAGTTGGCCTGTGGAGAAAAAAATAGCCCATTAAGGCTTTTTATTTACATGCAATTTTTACCAGAAGTAACACTGGCAAGAAGAAAAAAAATTAATCACTTTGAACAATTTTTCAAGTGCATAGCATCGTTTACGTTCACGTTTACGTATGAGTGTTTCAAGCCTAAAGGCACAATAAAAGTAATAGAGCTGCAAGATGTTTACTGTTACCATCTAACCATTTCATTACCAAAACTTTTAAAGAATATTGAAGATAATTTATTAAAATAAATTTATAAAACTTTTTATCTTTTACGGCAGAGGAGTGCTTTAAGTTATACCAAGAAAGAAACATGCATATGAACCTAATTTGTAATTGGCTCAGTTCAAGGCTGTTTAAAATTAACGTTGCTTTAAGGCCAAAAAAGCTCATATAGACAGAAATGATTTTATTTTATAATCATTTATTATGTTTGTTTTTAATAAATAATAAATATTTAAGTGACGCCTGATTTTCTTTCACTTTTTTATTGAAATATTAAAAAACAAATTAAATTTTCAATGTTTCTAAGTTCACTCACCTGACATTCTCGTGCCGTTGTATGTAGATTTTGTGAAATTGTGTGTCACGAGGCTGTCCTGCAATATCATCTTTCATTTCCATGGCAACGTGTCGTGGTAATACGGATAATAAGAGACGTTCCTGTTTATATTGAAGAATCAAGTGAATTATTTTTAATTTTAGGTGAGTACATGATATTAGTTTTTCAATATTTTCGACTACAAAGAAGAAACTCTTTACAAAAAACTGAAACAAATAAGAAAAACCTTGGCATTCGATGACAGAATTTTTTTAAAATATTACTTCCATTAAAGTTTTGCTTGCAGACAAATAGACAAAAATGGTAAAGAATAGCCTACTTATCTTCATCCCTTTTTTAGAAACACAAAATTTCATGGAAATAATTTCATGAAAAATTTCAACGTGTAAGTCTAGTAATAGTCTCAATACAAATCTTCACCAACATATTAAATTATTTTGTATATTTAAAGCTAAATTTAATGTGAAAACAAGTATTTTATTGTAATAGTAAAGCAGTACAACATCACGATAGGCGGAGCTTGTGAATTGAGCAAATATTAGCGTAAATGTTTTAATTTGTTTAGTATTATTATCGTTATTAAATTTTGCCGTGCGGAGCTAAGCTGTCAACAGTTCTAAAAAAACGTATCTTTGACTATTTAAATAAAACTAGAATATTAAGCAGTGACTTACGGCCAAAACACGACTTTGTAACTCATTTTATCGGACACATAATAATTTAAAGTAATTTTTAGTCGTAAGCTTTCGATGAGCTTAGAAGTGTCTCATTACACCAGTTAGAATTTGCTACGTTGCACATTTTGTTGTGGTGTGCGTAGGTTTCAAAACATCGGTACACCATGCATAAACACCGACTTCAACATTAATTTTTTTAGTAGACGATATCCCGGCTTCACATTGGCGTCCTATGCAAAACAACATTGATATCGTTCATTTCATGTAATTGTGCTTGGCTGTCTTAAAACAAGTAAAAGTGCTATACTCGGCTGTGCCAAATTTGAAGGGTATCTTCACATTGGACTTTTGAAACCCTGGACTTTTTTATTTTTTTCCTTTTTTTTCATTTACGAAATGTTTCTTATTTTTATTTTAACACTCGTAGGGAAGCTGTAGGGGTTTTAAGCCTAATTTTTTCAAATTTTGTATGTCAACCTCCTTAGCAGGTGGAGATATGGGGTAAGTATGTTCTAGGAATATGTTTGGGAGGGGAACCTAGTGGGGATCGATCATTGCTTTTTTTTCTCTAAGACTGACTCTGGGGAAGTTATTGGCGTTTTAACATAATTTTTGTAAATTTTGTATGGCGAGTCGCTTAGGTCATGGGGATAGGGGGAAAGTATGTTCTAGAAGTTTGATTGGGAAGGAAAACTAATTGGAATTGTGTGTGATAAAATTTATTTCCTTAAGGGGCGGCTAGTGATTTCAGAGAAATTGTAGAGGTTTTTACCCTATTTTTTAAAATTTTGTATGGCGACCATGTTAGGAACTGAAGATAACGAAAATGTTTGGAAAGAAAAATTAATTATTTTATATAAACACCCTGAAAGCTGTGGGAGCGATTTAAAAAAAAAATTAAATAAAAAATTTAAATAAAAAATTGAACTTGGTATGACAGCCCTGTTATGGGGCAGATATGTGGTGTAAGTATGTCTCATAAAAACATTCGTGGGAAAACTTAATGGAAGTCTGTCTTATTTTGCTCATTGCACGGAATAACTCGGGAACATCTGTAGAGGTTTTTATGTAAAAACTTTAGAGGAATTAACAGATTTACTCTTGGTTTTTGTCTTATGTCTCGGTCAGTTATGAGGCGATTTTACTGGATTTCAAAAGCATTTTTTTACAGATATTTCTGATAGTTTGATACTGTTCACGGGTCTATGTAGCATCAAAGAACTTCAAAAAGTTGATGTTAGTTATAGCACGGACAGAAGGACAGACGGGCAAATGGACAGACGGACATCGCTGGATTTCAATTAATCTGTAGGCAGGATTTCAATCAATATGTAGGGCCGTGTAGAAAAATTGTATTCACAGCATTTTGAAAGAAGCAGATGATGTGTTAGTACCATTACTGGTTATATCAAAATACATAGAAACAGTTGATTTGAGCACCTTTAAAAGCTTACTTTTTGCAACAGTAAACTTTCCAACACCAAAAAGCTGGCGTTGGGGGCTCGATTATCAAAATTCAAGGACACTTTTAAGTTAGGCATATCCTTGCTAAGGATTGAAAAAAATATTACCAGATCATTAAGCACGTTAAAAACAATGTAGATACAAAATTTTAAAGAGCTATAACCTTTTAACTGCTTCGCTATGAAAATTTTGATTTAAGGATATATTGGAAGGACACGAATTGTTTTAGTAAACGTGAACAAATGTTAGATCTGTTAGATTTTGTCAATTGAGTATATGTGCCATATTTAATTTCTCAATGATCGCTCCTTCTATATTTGCCCCCTCGTTATATAAAATCACTACACTCTGCGCCTGTGTTACTCCTTACTTAAATATGCCAAAAATAATTGCTATTTGCACTGCCATCAACATACTTTATATACAAAATTACAGTTTAGTGCACAGGGAGTTGTAATAACAATAACAACAATGTGAAAAGACATTTAATAGTTGCCTTTAGCTAGAATTTACATTGGACCAAACCATACTTTAGAGGGAAGATGTGCTTACGACCCCTAATAAGCAAATTTAGGCAAAAGTAAAGCATAAAATATAAAACATTAACGAAACTAAAAAGTTACATTTATACAAACTTATATGGCAAATGCATACGTGAATATTAAACAAGGCAGAAAGTTATAGTCAGTCATGCCCGACCATATTATATCCTACACAACATTATGCTTTATATCAAGTGCTTTCACATGTAAAAGTCAATGCAGGATAAGGTAATTTTTTGGAATATCACTTGTAGGTACCTACACTCCCAATCATACTTTAGTGGACATAAAAGTAGGGCACAAACCTCTTCACAAACACATAATACCCCGTATATACCACGTATATGGTTTGTGTATAAAAGAAAATAAAAAAACATCACTAACAAACCCCCACTTAATTTCGTTTTGCTTCCGTTACTTAATTCAAAGGAAAAATCCTCATTAGCGTTAATTTACTTCAATGAACTTTATGCTTTTACTGACCTCCTCCCTTTTATGGTTTCTTTGGTCATTATTTAGCCTTTAATCTATTTTTCATTAACATTAGAGTACAAAGTGAAAACAGCCCAATATTTTGTCATGTTTTGAATACCAAAAGTGTGATTTTTCTAAAAAAAAAACATTAAAAACATAAAAATATTCTTTTTGTTGAATAACAAAACAACAATTTATATTTATATCTTAAACATTTTGCTCTTAGTTTGTTCAAATATCTACAGAACAGAAATCCCTTGAAAATTCCTAAAACAGTTTCAACATTTTAAAGACTTTTTCTTTTCAAATCTAGTTTTTCGCTTTTTAGCTCTTTTTAGCATTGATAAGGGTCATAATTGCACTTTTTCAAGATTAAATAAACCTGTGAGTTTTTCATAGATTTTAAAATGGAAATCGTGTTTATACGTTGTTAATGGCCAAATTTTTTTTTTAAATAGAAAAAACTATGTACTGCCTAAGTCCAGTATATACAAAAGTAAGGTAAAGCTAGAAGATTAAAAAGGAAAGGACAGCCTCTTATACGTCTGCACTTGGAAACTCTTTTAGCCCACTCTCGGAACCTTAAAAAACAAGACAATAAAAGAAAATAAGAAGTAGTCGCTTAGCCACAACATGATCTTTCCCATCTAATTTTCTTTCGTATTAAAATATTCTCCACTAATTTGTAGCTCTGCGATTTCACTTACTTGACCTGGCTCTTACCGCATCATTTCCAGTAATGACTCGAATCATGGCCCTCAGATCTAAACTTTAAGCTTTATGAGTAATTTGGTGCCTGCTTGATATGCCCCTTGCTCTAAAGCCCATATTTCCTCCTCAATTCAAGATTTCTCATCTTAACCGACCAAATTCTAAACATTCCCTAATAATAGCCCTTCCCTTAATAGAAGCTCTATCACAGTGCCCCGGCTTCCCACATGATTTGACTTAGAACAGACCCTTTGTTTAAGTAAGGGCCCCCTATAAGCACTTAGGAAGCTAGGCTTTAATGGCTGCCTGGACCTTGGATCACATTCCACTTTAATGACTATTAGCCTCAAAATAGCTAATTAGCATCTTTCCCTGGAACATACTGTAATCATCCGGTGATACGCATATGCGTTTTACCACCCACCCAACATACGTTTAGATGTTTGTTAATTCCAAAAATAGGGGTTTGAGACTCATATTAATGTACACTGATCGATTAAAAATCACATTCTGAGTCATTTTGAGCATGTCCATCTATCCGCCCAGCTGGGTATCCATGTGTTCTTCTTAACAAAGTACAGGTTGGATATAAATGTTTTAAATATTGCCATATTTATATTAACTGATAACAACAGAGACTGTGCTTCTCAGCTTCCATTTTCTTACACCGAAAAAATATTTAGAAAGTTTTAGATATAGCCTTCCCCAGGTTATTTGAAATATTGGGCAAGTAACTTCGTTGAACCATTTGTTGTCAGCGATTATCGATTGAAAATAGTACAGTGTATGAGCAACGTTATTTCCTGCATATATCCTGTATCCTGACATTAGAAAAGATCGCCTTCTAACTAAATAATGTTCCGCATTCATAGAAAGAAACATTTCTCCTATTTTTGGTCTGAATAAATGATTAAAGCTCTGTACGAAAAATGAATCATTTCGAACATTTCACGTTTGTCAAATAACCAGGTTTTTCTGTTTATCCGATAGTATGTTGATGGTATACAATATTACAGAGTCTTGTTAGAAAATATAGAAGAATCCTTAAGTAGCTTCGTTTAGGAAAAAGAAATTCCGGGAAACGGTCAAGAAATTTTTTGACTTTAGTAGCGCCATTGTTTTTATCATGTTAGAAGCAAAGTCAACGTCTCTCCAAAAAAAATATTTCCTTCAAAATATAGAAAGGAACGACATTGCAAAACTGTTATGGGTCAACCGCCCCGCATGGGACAGAAACTTTGTCTATTGCCGATTACGCGCAATCAAGGGCACTCAAGCTACTTTCTGAAAGGATAAAAAGTCGAAATACGTTTTTTATATTTTTTCGAAGCTTTGACCCAAAATGGTAAAATAAGAATTAACCAAAGAGTGAAAACTTTATACGTACTTTTTGTAACTTGTAAATCAAAAGAAGTACAAGCGATTTTCAAATTGTATTCGATAGGTCATCATTTTTGAAATATCGTGCTCTAGGGGGAAAATCAAATAAAAACTATATTTGGATAACGCTTTTGTTTTTTTGTAACTTCTTAACCAATAGAAATAGAAACCTAGTTCAAATTTCCCTCAAATGGTCACTCTTTCATAATTTTTTCATTCTCCTATTCTATGTTTGGTGGCATACAGTGATTAATATACGCACAATTTTGTGGAGGTAGAATAATAATCCTTTCTACCTGAAAAGGGTAATCTCGGGAGAATATTTTTTTAGGGTTTCATCAAAAAATAGGCGGAACCTATTTAGGTTCAGTATAACCGTTGGTGGCACAAGACCATAAGTTTTTCCATAATATTGCCGAATTAAAAAAAATTCTCATTCCAGGACATTTGAATTAGAACTAATTAATTGAAATAAACAAACATCTGCAAAATGGCATACTACGTCTAGTATTCCTCCAAGTTGACAATATTATTGTCTCCACTCTTCACTAATGTTATCTACACTTTGCATTTTTTAAAATAATTTGCTTAATATTTATGTTAGCAAAAGCTGCTACTTTTGATGTTTTTGTAATCTAGCCAGAAGCTTCATTTTGGCACCATGCGCATCAAGGGAGCTACGCGGAATTCGCGGTTATTCCAAAATCTCCTTGAGTGCATGTCTCGCAACGGTTCACTGTGACTAAACATTGCAAGGAAGGGGCTCAAACTTATAAAAATGGTTCGTAACCATAGGTTAGTAACCATATATCGTAATTAGCTATTATTAAGATGCTGTGTGCGGGAACGCTTACCACCGCACAGTGTGATGAAGGCGGCCAAAATTAAAAAAAAATATTTTTAAAACTTTAAAACCCTATTGATGCAGCCTTACTGCATAGATTTATTTCTATAATCAAAAGAGAGAATTGTTTAAATAAGTCTCTTTTAAAGAAATATATGGCTTATTAAATTTAAAAGTTTTTGGCGAGTATGAAAAATGTTAGAAAATCTGCAAAACATTGCCAAAAAAAATGCCAAAAATGGGTAATTTATTAAAATTTGTCAACCATTTACTAATAAAAAATTTCAAGTTTAGGTAGACTTAAAAAAACCCAAAACCACATTTTTATATAATGTTAAAAATAGATTTCTTTTTCAACTAAGCGTAACTTTGCAAGATATTTTACTTGTTTAATTCGAGCCCAAGTACAGTACAGTACAGTAGAGTACCAAACGCAATAGCTGCTTACGCTCAAATTACAAAGTTTTAAGTGGAAAAAAATTTAAATACAATGGGATAAAAATCAGATGTCTCACTATACACATATTATTTATCAAGGTGCTTGGGCCCAGTTGAAAAGAAAAGGTTATTTGTTTTATTTCTTTTTTTTACTTTTTTTAAAAAATTACATTTTTATTTTAGGCGTATCCCTGCTCGAGATTGTTATACATGTGGGCCTTTAAGCAGGTTAATACAAATATTTTACAGAATTCTTAAAAGCTTTCATTTTTTAATATAATAATTTAAATGTATACAAAAACGACAACTTTAAAAGAAAGAAATCGGTGCGCGGTTGGAATTATTGATTTCGCGGATTTGTCAGTCACGTTGTAGCAGTGGGCGAGTGAGCATCGCACGTTTGCTGTGGAGACATTTTTTATGGATAATGATTTTTAAGTCTTTGCTCTTAGCCAGTTTGGTTCAAAGTTTGGTATTCGGCAAATACGTGATGGACTGAGTGTAAATTTAATTCGTTCGTAGGTGAAGAGACTCCGCGCAACTGCTGCACCTATAAATGTCCCACGGCCAGGGCCCAGTCGTTCTTCAAAGGCTCCCAAAAGCATTAAACTGGTTGCAAGCAATTCGCGTAAAAATCTGCGATTTTCAATACGGAACCGAGCAGCTTCACTACGATTCCTAAGAGCGATTATTCGTGATGCAACCATGCTTTTAAAACTCAAATCGTTCAAGAACTGAAAGAAAATGACTTTGGTTTACGACAAACTTTTGCGAAACGATATCTGAGTGTTTCCGCAGAATAAATCCCATTTTTTTGGACCACCGTGGCTCATTTTTAGTTAAACAGCCACGTCAATAAGCAAAACTGCCGTTCCTGGTCTCCAAGAACCAGCAACGTTCGATTAAAATATTAAAAACCATTGCATTGCCCACGAGTAACTGTTTTGTGTGCCTTATCTATGCATGAGAAAATTACACCATATTTTTTAAATTTTTGAGGCTAGGCGTCAAATTTTGAAGAAAAAATATTACCGACCTATGACTACGGTATTCTTTTCGCCAATCTGTGACCCTTTTGGTAATTTTTATTTTAAAGATATATGGAAAGGATAAAATCCCTGGAGTTTAAGCGATACTCTCTTAGGTTTTCATAATGTTTTATCACTTGAAGTAATACTTTAATTTTGCGCTTTATTTTCTTTTTCAAAAAGGAATGGCTTAAGAAAGGCATGTCCTTACTTACTTTTCTCTGCGTTATGACCACTCGTTGCATAAAATTACTACACTGTGCGCCGCTTTGTATATATTCGATCACAAAACCACTATGAGATTAGGCCTCTGACCCTCAATCTGAAGCAAAACTCGTTTTTTTTACAATTTTAAAAGGTTACATAAATGTGCACTTAAAGAATAAAACTTAAAAAATGAATTTTTTTCTTAGGCGCTTTATAGTTATTCAAAAACAAATATATTTATTTTTTAAATATGTATACCAAAGCATATCCGGTCTTAAAATATACAAGAAAACTGGGTACAAATTTAATCCTTTTTTTACATTTTTTCATGAAGTTGTTTTCTCATTTTTCTTTACACTTTTTTTGTTTTATAAAGTGACATTAACAGGTATAAGTGGTTATTAAAACGAAAAAAGGATGTAAAAACAAATATTTATGTTAAATACAACATTAATAAATGAAATAAATTGTGCATTTTTTTTAAACGAGAACAAAAAGGCCTGTTAAGGGTGATTGATAAGAGGGTAAGGTTATGGACACCAAAAATGGTAAGTAATATTAGTTTCTTCAGATGTTGCACAAAAAATAGAATAATTAAAAGAATAAATGTTACACCTGCTAGACAATATATCTAAAATAACAGATAGATCTTCTTTTCGTCTCTATTTAATAAAAAAATTTTGATAAGTGAGGTAGTGCAATTAATCATAGTAAATTGCTAATGTATAATTACAGGGGACTTGCTTTTAACATTTAATTTTTAATAGAGGGACATTTTTCTTACAATTTTTTGTAAGAACAAGTTCTTGTTCATTTGTTAATCAAATTTTTAAAAATTTTTTGATAGTTGACAGTAAAAGTGTAAATTTTTGCGCTACTGTGCATCCTACTGAGCATTTTATGTACAAAGAAAAACTTCATACAATTAAAAGTTCTTTTGTAAATTATTAACTTAGATACAAAGTAAAATAAATGTTATAAAAAAAGGTAATAAAAACACTTGTTACCTGTTGTTTTCAATATATAAAGAAAAGAAGTTTATGAAAATCAGCCAAAAGGAAAAATTTTCACGCCATACACAGGCAGGTAAAAATAAGACATAATTAAAACGCACAATAAAACCTCTTTTAAATTTATTAAATTTGAAATGTAATGAGGGTGTTGAAAATAGAGGCAACCAGGCATAAATATGTATAAGGAAGGCATAAAGCAAAAAGGAAGCTAAAAAATTTAGAATTTACAACATATCACAACTGTCAAAAAAGTATTTATCTTGAAACATTTATTTCTTAGAAGTGCTGGTACACAAAACCATAACGTCTAATTAAGAGTTTTACGTATTTTGTTTAACTTTTATGTCCTAACTTCTTAAAAGTATTTTAATTTATTAAATTTATGTTAAAAAACCTGTTAGTTGTAAAGTTTTAATTGAAAAAAATTTAAATCTCTAATTCAAAATGTTGTAAGTTTGTTTATTCTACAACTTAGTTTTGAGAATTTTAAGACAAGGTAGAGTATAATTTTGAAAACTAAAATAAGGCGCTTGGAAAAGTCGAAAAACCTTATTGTAAAGAATAAAGTCTGTTTGGATTTTATATCAATTTTACGTGTAAAAACGGCCAAAATGAAAAAAACTTGTTATTTGTCTTCAATAAAACATCTAGGAGTTTACATTTTTAAAAAGAACTAAGATGATCACTATATAAATAATTTGCTTAATATTAGGGATAATGATTTAATACTAAAAAATTGGATTTTCCTTTTTTTACATTTTGATGCAAAGGCCACACCCGTTATATTTTCTTTTTTTAAAGCGAAAAGAGTTTTTTGTAGGAATTAGAAATCAAATACTACTCAAAACACATTTAACTACCGCAGAAAATAAAGAAAATAATCCCGTTTTTGGCTAATGATTCAGGTAGGCTTGGGGGAGAGTCAGTTAGGCATGCCGGCATTCTGGGAAGGTTTGTATATCTATATGGTGGCAAAACTTGATTTTGGGATCCAACTTCAGGCAATATTTATGGATTAGGAGGCATTTGAGGGATCCAAGAGGCTGTATAAAGGTTGTGTCGTCTTTACTGATGGATCGATTATGAAGGTATTCAGACTTCTGAACAGGGGCAACCTGGCACTCTGTCGGTGGCGAAGGCCGGAAGTTGACGTAAGACGAGGTGACGTGATAATCTACGTTCTAAGGGCGACCTTGGCAATACGCAGAGTTAAGCTCTGTTTGGTGCTGGATCATTGTGATGTTGCTTATAATAAGACTGCCATTAAAGTGGCGAGGATAGTATTGCCCCAAGATATAAGGTTGGGCTATAAGCCGGTAAGATCACCAATGGATTTTTATGCAGAACTGATAGGAACTTGAATAATAGGCAAAGTAGGTCTAATTTAAAGTGTCAGGACTGATTGCAGGATCTCCAGGCTTCTGTGGCCCTGGGTGGAGAGAAAGAGAGCTTACTCATATCTCAAAGGGAGCAAGGTTGTTCTAAGGTGTATTATTGGGACTATACCAGTGCATTGCGATGCAAAATATATGACGAGTGAATTTCATAGGAAAATTCTGCTGATCTAATATAAAGACATAAAGACAGCTCTAGGCTGTGGACCTACCGGCAGAGGTCGCTGAGAGGGCTTTTCTTAGAAAGACTTGTTGAGGTCACTGACCGTGGGCTGGGGAATATCATAGGCTTCTTCAAAAGGGTAAGGTGGCTGGGTAGGTTGGTAGCTTCAGCGCCTACGTCCGATTAACGAACCTTGAACTTGTTTGACTTTTTACTGACGGCATTCTTGTTCTTTTTTTCTTATCCGTGTAACGTTCTACATATAATTTTCTTTGTCTTTCACATTTCTCTTTTCAACTCCTCCAAAAGAATTCACAATGGACGTAAGAGTTCATGCATTAACGAAGCCTAAGCCCGTTTCTAAGAATATTTAGCACCAATCAATTCAAAAGCCAAAAACCGTTGGAATTACACTCATTGCAGTCTTCAAGTATTCACTGCGAGTTGAAATTTTGATCTTTCAATGTCTTATTACTATTATTCGCCTAATAACATGCAGTCCTTAGAAATCATAACGTTTTTATAATCATACATCATTATTAAATGTTTGATCGTTTTTTTTCCATTCAATAAAAATTACTGAATCGTTATAAAACTTTGTCAGACATCTAATAGAAAATTCGTAGTTGGTTTCGAAAATACATTTTACTCCGCTGGTATCGGTAGAAAAACTTGCTTTTTTAAATAAAGTTTTTTTTACCATTAATGGAAAATATTAATTTCTTTTATAGAAAAAATATTTTTTTTAAGATGAACTAAAGCAATTAATAGCTAAAATTTTTCTTACAACAATAAGTTCAACGAAAAACAGAAACCATTTATTTTTAGACGTATTTTTTTTTTGTCTGTCGCCAAATTTTGAAACCGGTTAAAGTAGGGTGCAACAAAAAAAGGAATGCTGAATATTATGCGACTAATATATTTTTTTATTAGTGTACAAATTCGTGCTTTTTCTAGCAGTGTAGGAGAAGCTGTACGTATACGCATTAATTAATTCGTAGGAATAGTGTACTCGTATATTGCGTATACGCATAGACATACGTTTTTTTTTCCATATTTAAATGAAATATTGTTTTAATGTGAATGAATATATTGTTGAAAGTTTTTTAATAAATATTCACTTTTTTTAAGTAGCATTTTCAGTTGATTTCACATAAATAATTTTTGAGTGTAATTAAAGTTTTATCTTTTTAAACGCTAATTTAAAAAATTCTTAAAGCAATATTCCATAGAAATTGTCACTGAACTCACTAATAAATTAAATAATTTTTATGAATACGAAAGCATATTTTTCCACAAAGCAGGAGAACACAACGAAATTTTGTGATTTGCAATACAGGCATCTATACAATTTGTTTAAGTAAATTCAAAAAACAGCTGTTTTTGATTCCTTGTTGCTAATAAATCAGAATCAGTTTTAAAACGTTTGAATTTTTGACTCTATAAAACCCCTCTTAATATCATTTTAAAACTTTTTTAATTAAAGTGCTTTTCAAATTTGTATTTAAGCATTGTTAAACTATCAACATTAATATGTGCCAAACATAGCATTTTCTATGGCACGACACTCAGCATATAATGCTCCAAATTTTTGACATTGTATTTCTGCTCCTTTCAGTTTTTTTCTAAAAACACACTGTCTTACCTGTTGCTGATTTTCTCTTTGCGTACGCAAACGAGCCTCGATACACTGACGTGTCTCAATAAATGCTTTACGTTGTGCCTTTTCCTTTGGCCAATGAGTGCAGATGCCAGTCAAATTGGATAAAAATAGAGCCATTAATAAGCTGGATAACTACAAGAATAATAAAAACATAATTAGAATAAAAGGAAGAAGAAAAAGAACACGTTAATGGAGAAAAGCAATTGCAATAAAATTTTATTTTTATTTATTTTTTGTTGTTTTTTGATTCGTTTGTATTACTTCTTTATTAGTTTAACTTTATAAAGTTTTTTGTTATGTTTATTTGAGGTGCATAAAATTGAGTCTCTTAAATCAAACTGTTCAATAAATAGTTTTTATAAGTATTATCTAAAGTGTTGCGATAACATTGCAATAGACGGAACTAAATTTCCAAAAAGTCTTTTATATTAAGACTTGTTGTTTTAACAAAATTATTTAATATTTTTTCTTCCAAGTATTTTGTTATATTACACAAGCTGTATTGAATTAAGTATGTTATATTAAGAATAGAAAACTACATTTTTGTTTGAAGGGAATTTCGCAATCAAATTAATCACTAAATAGTTTTCAAAAATTATGATTTTAAATTAAGATTTTTAATTTTAGCATGCACCCAATAGGTTTTTTTCTAAAAAGCGTTTACGTGGTGTTAACTCTAAAGAATTTAATATTTAAAAAAAGGAAAAAAAATCAATTTTGTATAACTAGTTTAAAAAATTTTTACGAAGAAAAAATCGGTTGCATGAATTTATTTTTTCAAGTACACATTTTAAGTACTTGTAGCATTTAAATCGTTTTAAAGGAAGAAATTTTTATAGAGCCTTAACTAGTCTGAATGTCATAGCAAGAAAAGTTTTATATGTCAAATTTAATAAAATTATTAAATATAACTAAAGAAAACCCAGGAAAATATTTCATGTTTACTTTATTAATATAATTTTTATTTATTAGTTTTAATTTATATATCAGCAAAATATATAACAAGTAAAGGTTTCTAGTTACTTCTTCTTTTTGTAATAAACTGAGGCTGTTTTGTACAAAAATCATGTTCTTATTAACTGTTAAAGCCAAGTCAGTTAAAATCGATTTTCTCAAAAGTCATTTACATTTAGCATCCGTGGCTTAAAGTTCGCCACATTGTTATTTCTGGTAAAAAAAACTAGTTCCATCTTTGGTGAGCTTACTCCAAGCTCTTTGTCTTTAGCCCAGGCAGACAGGCTGGGCAATGCAGTTTACAGTACCCTACTAATCTGAGATGAAAATTTACTTTTTGCTCGTTACGTATCGTTTGCATAAGCTTTTCTCTTTATAGACTTCGAGTCATACTATCTCCATAACATGTTAACCAATAAGATTCGCAAGACATCTTCTCGAGGCGTCCTTCTAATCAAACCCTATCATATTATGAAGCGCACTCTCAACAGTTTTGTCCTTTTGCTTGTTGTTCATCATCTTAAAGGTATGGTTAAATGCTTTCAACAAAAATACTGATATGCCGGTCGCTCTGAGCAGCTTTCTTTAACAATCTAAAGACATAAAATTTACTCTCCCCTCTTTTCACAACAATAATAAACCACCATATGTGATTCTCTCAGCAAATGTGTTAGTATGAAATAGTAGTCCTTGGTTCGAGATACTCTTCAACAATTTTTAATAGATATTTACCCCAAAATCCTATTTAAAGTCCTATTAGTCTAAGCACTGAGACTTATTGATATGACCCTAATCAGACGTTCGACACATTCTACCCTGCATTCTGAAAATTGGGGACCCATCAATAGCTTCAGTTTCTCTACTCTAGACTGCTTCAATTATGTGTACTCTGGGCTTATCGAACTCCTGTAGGTTTCTCGGATGTCATTCTTGTAAGTCCTGATAGTAACATCATAGCTAACTCTTAATTACATAATTTTTAAACTTTGTAAAATTTTTAGAAAAAAAATTCATTTTACTTAAAACAACAACTGCTCAATTCACAAGGACTCTCTAAAGTTATATCGGCTATAAAGATAGTCGCCTGGTCTCTTACTTGTGAATTGAAAATGTAATTTTATCACACTATTGTTGCATTTCAATATGTCAAAAAATATTAATAATTTTAAAAAAATTTTATATAAATGTAAACTGTGTTTAATTGCAATTTTAAGTAAGATTCACAAATGGACGACTATAGGGAGGCAAGATATATACAAGAAGTAAAAACAAATTGAACAATCCGATCAATATAATTTTTTTAAAATATGTGAAAAGTTAAACTTCTTTAAAAAAACCTTACTTACGATATTCTCCTAACACAATTTTAGGGTAAAAATATTTAAAATTTTTAGGTTCAGAAAATAATTAAAAGTCACTTTAAAGACTTTTCGATTAGATTTTGTTATAATAAACTTTTCTTAATTTCTTATATAGATTTTCTAACGAATTTTTGATCTTGCCTTGTAAACTTTTTTATGAAGTTTGTTTTAAGTAAAAATATTTTCTAACAGCTTCTCTAAAAGAAAATGGTTTGAGTGGAATTTTTAAACACCAAAAATAATTCATAATTTTTTTTTTTTATAAAGTCTTAAGTTTTATTTTTTTTTTTAACTTAATCCCATCTTTTCGTATCTTTCAAACTGTTATTTATTTATTTTTCTCGCGATTTTTCAACTTGTGGCATGTGTCTGACAAACTGTCTATTAACCAGACGTAAAAAGAAACCCAACCCATAAATATGCTACTTAATGTTTAACATTTCAAATGAAAATTAATCATATTTTGGTTTTTGATAAGGGTTTTTTCTGTTGCTTCTAAATCTTATTAAAATAAATATTATTTTTAAGTTTCTGTTTGTCTAACAGTTATAAATTTCAAATAAATATTCATTTCATTTTTTTCCCTAAATAATTGCAAAAAAAACGGCCTTTAAATTATATTTAAAGAAACTTTTTATGTGGAAAATATAAAACGCAATTAAAATAAATTTAAAAATGTGGCATGAGAAAGACAGCAGCGGAATTTGGAAACTGTCAACAAAGGAGATAGTTAGTTGCAAGAAAAAAGTTTTGTGTTTATTTAACAGTTAAATAAATAAGGATTTATTAGTATTTGTTGTTGTTGTAATTTTAATAAAAAACAAATATTTACATAAATAAAAAGCTCGTTCTTCCTTTCCCCTGTTCAAATAAACAAACTTGGTAAAAAAAAAACAAACAAAAGCACAGTTGCTCCAACCGATGATGTTGTATAGGGTGTCTGGTGGCAAATTTATATTTTTAAATATTTTTATTTCAAAGAGTAATAAACGATGCTAAGGGAGGGTGTGCTTTTGGACCTTCGACTGTGTGAATTTGCCAGTCACGATGTCGCAGTAGTCGAAAAAGCATCGAGCGTTTGCTGTGGAGACACTTTTTAAAAGTAATGATCCTTACGTAGCTGCTCATCGACAATTTTGTTCAGTGAATACGTGATGCACCGAGTGTAAATTTAATTCGTTCGTGGGTGCTGAAGTTACCTGCAACTGCTCTGGCTATAAATCTCCTAGTCGTTCTTCAAAATTTCCGAAAGCCTTGAACTGGTTGAAAGCATTTATGTAAAAATTCGAGACTTTCAATACAGAAAACAGCAACCTCACTGGGATAGCAATTATTCATGAAATTTTAGAAAAAGTTCTTCAGTACAATCCTTTAAAAATTCAAATCGTTCAAGAACTGAAAAAAGTGACTTTGATTTAGGCAAACATTTTTTTAAATTTTCCCCAAAAACTGATTAGTCTTTTTGAAGATATCCATGGACAACGAGATCACCCGATCTAAGTCCCAAGGATTTATTTTTTGGAGAAACCTCAAAAAGAGTGTTAACAATGACAATATCCAATCTCTTGTGGCTTTAAAAGAAAAAATTCGTCGAAAAAATAATTGAACCAAGTTTACTTTAGCGTGTGGGGCAGAACACAGGGCTCCATTTTGAACAATATGTTTAACTCGACGTAGGACATCGGGATAACATACTCTTTAAAAAATAAAGCCAGCATTCCCATTCTACCGTTCAATGTTCTCAATAAAACTTTGTTTTAATTATTACGTCTTTAATTTAAGTTTTAAAATATAAATCTGATACCAGACACCCTGTAGGTAGTAGCAGTTTGTTAGCCGTTGTATCTCAAAGAATTTTATTAATCTCTTTGCGACGGTTTTATATGTCAAAGATGGGTGAGGACGGTAAATGACCTTCTGTTTAAGCATGGTTTTAAGTCCTAATAATACGTTTAAGTAATGTGATCCCTTAAACTGAGCTTCCTTATTCTTTGGTGAAGTTTAACATTAATAAGAATCTTCCTTCAATAGAATTTACTTGTTTACAACAGCAATTTGTTTTTTTTTCTAATTATTTAAGCCAGAAGCTTACAAAAATTTTTTTTCTTAACTTACTTCTGGCCACTGATAGGTATTCTCCACATAGTTTAAGCTTGTGTATATTTGTGTAACAGAGAGAACTATGCCACCGACTAATGATTCCCTTAAACGTAGCGGCAACATTGTGTACGTCATGTAGATGAAAATCACGCTGCACACGCTTCCATTAAAAGATTTACTGTAGGCGAAATGAAAATAAAATTTATATTTTAGCGAATAAAAAAATGTATCATATTAGAAGAATTTTTAAGAAATTCTGTAGAAAGTTTTTTTGTTATAAATAAAAATATTTGAACACATTTATATTAAAAGCAATAACTTGCAATTTACTTAATTTAAAAATATGCTTATTTTAAAACTAAATTCTAAATGTAACAATATTATGTTGCTAAATAAAATATTAGAAAAAAAGTATAAAAAAGTCTAAATTAAAAATGCTGTAATCTGAGAAAAATGTTAAAGACCTCTTCTTTGGGAATGCTAGATACTATACTTTGTTTGGTCCCAATACAAACGAAACACATTTTGTGGTATAACTGGAAAACTAAAAGTTATATATTATTTTAAATTCTGTACATGCGACGTGATAACAGAATTTTATTATTTGAGTCAAAAAGCCTGATATATACTCACTATTCAAAACACTTTGTTTTATTTTGATATGACCGCTCGAAGAGACCCCCCGCCAAAAACTTCGAATGACATCAAACAATTTCCTATTGGACTAAATGAACACATTGAAAAACATCGCTAAAAATGTTTCTTCTTTTACCCACGGCAAGACCAAATACAATAGATTTTTTCTATGTAAAACAGAGTTTATCTAAAAAAGGAAGAGCCCAAAGAGAATGCCAAAAAAATTTTATCTCCAAAACTTAAAACTACGATAAATGAAAGTACAAACCAAAAAGAATTACTGGAAGCATACATAATCACTTAAGGATACATTTTTAACACAGGACATTCCGATTGTTAAAACAAAAATATCCTGTAAAAACGTGAGTTAGGGGCATTATACCTAATTTTTCTTGCCTGGTGTGATGATATGTTTAATTTTTATTAAGAAGGAACAGAACCCAAAAAATGTTTAGTGTTTCGCTGGATATATTTGGAGAAGGAACCTTGCTTTAGCGGTATTTGAACACAAGCACTTATAATTTGGAAACTTGAAGTTTCTCCCCTTGCTCATTTACAATGAGATAACGAAAATGAAGTGGCTGCATATAAGCCGAGAGGAGGTCATTGGTAGCCGGCGTCATACTAGGCCACCAGCTAAAAAAAAACCAATTAAAGAAACATCAAAAAACAGTAATAATATTAAACGGAACTCTGATTATGATCTCTGGATAAAAAATTTTGATTTTTATTAGAACATAGAATATAAAACTTCTTTTAGAACAACCTAACTAAAAAAGAGATGTTAATAAATGGACTTAAAGCTCTTGGCTTAAACGAAGTGCTTTTTCCCGAATCTGGAAACAATCTTTCTTTTGATTTTTAAGAATTGTAGGAAAGATGAAAACATGGTCTACTTAAAAAAAGGAAAGTTAAACCTTCAGTGACCCACGCCCAATCATATTTTATATTTACTTAAATTTATCCTGGAAATAAATATGTGGGAAGTGCTGATGGAAATGGAAACTTGTACTGAAGCGGTAATCTTTAAAAGGCGACCTTGCTAATCTTTTTCAAGCAGTCGGAAAGGCTGTTTGCGTTAAAAATTAGCCACTATCTATATATATTGACTTACAATCCACTCCGAAAACAGTCAGTTTCAATTCAGATAGGAACCGGAACAGAAAATGGGCTTAAGCTGAAGGCTGAAGGTTGTCTGTCAAAGCGGATAGAATCGCAAAGCCAGGGATTTTCTGTAAAGAGAACCTGAACTTGCCACCGATATTCTAACTGGTTACCACTGCATAAGGTTGTTGGCAAGTTGGCAGCAAAATGCTTTTGAGTGTCGTTGGTAATGTTACAACGAGGAGCAGTTTAAAAAGATTAAACTTTATATTGCAATTTCCGGTGCTAATCAAAGGCCAAGTCGACACTTTGACAATTGCTTCGTAGATCACCTGTCAAAAATCAAAGGCTGCAAATTTTTTGTAATGCCAGGATCTGCCAAAAGCCTTAAATGGCCAAAAGCTGACACATTGAATTTCACCATTTTAACATAACATTCTAAACAAACACATTATCTTCTTTTTGATTCTTAACTATTCTCTCTTTTAAGTTTCTAATTTTACTTTTCTTTATATCAAGGGCTATCATGGTCTTTGGGCTAACGGGTACTAAGGATTTGCATAACTGGTTCACTAACGTAGCTTAGCCTTTCTTCAAGGTATTTCTAGTTAAACGTTAATTCAGATTTTAATTTATATTGAAATCTATAACAAAGTGACTACTTGTTAAAGGTTACATAGGATTAAATTAATTAGTCTTTTTTCAAATATACAGAGGTATGTTCCAATCAATACCATGGAAAAGTTATCAAAATATTTAAGAACTATTGCTTTCAATTACTAAAAATTATACAAATATTTGAGTTTTTATAAGTTGGTTTCTTTTCCTAGAAAGTAACCAAACTCGAAGTAACTCGTTTCGTATTAAACGACAAAAAAGGATGTTATACTTAATTTAAATAAACATTTGAATTTATGTTTTATTTTTCTGTTATCGTTCCTCACTTACCTTGGCAATGTTGCATATCCTACGGCTATTTGTATGGCCACAAAGGTGCCAACAATGACATAAGACACCAATACCAAGAATATCTCGTTCATGGCGGGTTTTGCCAATATGCACAACAAAACTAAAAAGGACGAAATCGGAATAAAGCAATACAAAAATAAATATATTTATACAATGAATAAATTTGTATTTATTTATGCATAAAAACTATAACATAAGAAAGGAAAAGAAAAAATTTACAAAAATATTCAAATTAACCCTTAAATTTTTTACAAAGATTCATAAAGGGTTTAGGAAGAAAGTTTTGTGTGAGAAATCCGTTTTGTTAACATTTATATTGTCTAAAGATTGTTAAGATATGAACCAGGTCGTGTAAGCATAAATATTTATAAATGCATATATTTAGAAAGAATAAATCACACAAAAAACCAAAAACATTCAAAACTCAAAATTATTTAGAAATATTACTATTTTTTTAGTATAGTTCCCACTTTAAATCTTTGACAAATTTAATAAACTAATATGTGTTAAAGTAAGCTTTGCTTGAAAATGGGTTTTTTGCTGCTAAAACCCATTTTGTGGCAAAACTAGAACAATTTTTTTAAAAACAGAAAAGAAGGCTCTTATGGAAAAAATCATTTTGAGCTGTAACTGTTTTCAATTTACTATGCGATATGAAGATTTAAAGAAGACTATTTCCCAAAAATTGTTATTGATCTTAAATACTGTAAATAGCACAGCGGATGCAAAGAGTGTTTTATAAAGGTATAAAACTTAAAGTTGGCAATAAGTTTTTTTATCTGGTGGCCATTTTGCCAGCTGTCAAGAGATTTATGTTTAGTTCGGTTTGGCATTTCAACATGCATAGACTGAACAACGCTTTCAAATTTTTTTTTACAAATCATGGTTTTGTTCAAAACACGAATTGGACTCTACGTCCATTTAACGGTCAATGTAGCCATTGAGCAGAGCAATTAATTCAATTAGCTATGAAACGTTTTTGCAACAGGTTTGCTCTTTATAAAAATGCGTATCAACAGATTGTACAGTGCAAACAGAAGAATTCATTGCTGCTAAAGAGAGATGCATAGTGCACAAAAATTCCATATGAGTCGAGCCAGCCCCCCTGTTCTGTAACTTGTAAGAAGTTTTCTTAGCGAGAAATTTTTTTTATTGTCATAGTCTTTCGATTATTAACAGTGTGACTTAGGTAATACATAAGCTCTCATTATATAACGTTAAAAGTTAAAATAATTAGGTTTATCGTGTTCATCCTGTCTTTTACAAGGCGACTATAAATTTTTCGATGCGAGAAGTTCTCACTAAAGTTACAGAACACACGCACAGGTCTTAGTTAACGTACTTAAGAATTCAACTCTTAGAAAAATTAAAGCCACACGATCAGTTAACAAGGAGTAGATTCAGTGAATGAGCGCAAAAAATTGTCCTTAAACCCAATTTTCTTAAGCGATTTTTTTAGCGATTAAGCTCGCTTTTGTTTGAATAGACACATCAATAACAAAGCTGCCTTATCTAGAATTATGGTAACCCTTAATAGTATATTGAGACATCCAGAAAATCGAAATTCTTGGTATGAATAACTGGCTGGTGGAATCACTGATTCACACATCTATATAAACAACATTGGTCAGAACGTAACAATCAATGCTGGCCGCTACAGAGCAATGACTGGGGAGTTTTCCATTCATCGATTTAACTAACATCGTGTAAGGAGGTTTGGTTTGAACAAAATTACGCAACATGCCAAATTAATCTTGCTACAATCAATTTATTGAAGGAAATATGTGGTAACAGCATAGTCTTACGTTTCGGACTCGTAAATGGGCCTGAAAGATCGTCCAATTTTATTCTGCTAGACTTTTTTCTGTGACAATATATAAAACCACTTATCTGTGCCAATAAGTCCGACATGATTGATCACCTGGAGGATATTATTATCCACGTTATTGCCGATATACGACAACAAATATTGGAAGGGTTCATTGCAAATTGGAGCTCCAGGTTCGACTATGTTAGAGCCAGCCATGCCAGTCATATGCCAGCAATCATGTTTAAGTTATAATGCCGAAAGATTATTTTAAAAAAACGTAAATTTAAATTTTATATAAAAAAATTATTTTGGTTTTATTTAATTTCAAAACTCTATACCTCTTTAAAAACACCCGCTTTAAAATGAGTTAAATTTTATATTTTGTAAAAATATTTTTTAGAAAACATATATAATAATTTTCTTTAACCCCCATTTTGCTTTTAAATAAGTTGACTATACAATTGTGAACCCACCTTATGTTAAATGACAGCAATAATGGTGTAGAAACCCATATTTAAACATAAGATATGAAAAACGTAAAATAAACATAAATTTATTATGCTAATGGCAAACAAAATGTGAGATTACAATTGCATATATGTGGTATGTTTATTATAATTTTTACATTTATTTGCAAAACAAACAAAACCAAAGGAAGCATATAAGGAAAAAGGACACAAATAAATAAATAAGTTTGCCATGAATGAAAATTTTAAGTACAAAAAAGAGTTGTTTTGGTAAAAAGGGGTAGAAAAGAAGTGACTGAAAATACTAATATATTAAATATCTTAAAATGTCTTTTCCTGAAATAAGTTGCAAAACCAGGTTTTAATATTATCACTCACATAATAAGCGTTTCCCACAGTTTAAGATTATTATAGGAATTTGTAGAAAATGTCTTGTCTTGTAGCACTTAAAACTTTCAACCAATTATTAAAAGCTTTATAAAAATGCCCACACCAATTACTTATTTAGGCAACGATTATCTTTGAAAATGGATGAATGAGCTGAAGATAATTATTTACGCATGTGAAGTCAAGGCGTAAGAATGACAATGGATAATCACTAAATGTAATGGCCAAGCAAAATGGTTAAGCATGCACCACTTCTTAAGCAATGTGTTTAGTATAGTTTAGCACTGAGCTTTTTTAATAAAATGTTAACAAGAATGTGTTTTTGAAACCATATAAGGGGCTTAAGTACAAATTTAAATCAAATTTAGTGGTAAGACTACTTGAGGTTAATGCAATTTAGGTAGATGCTTACCAGATGTGTTCTCTCGAGAGCTGTGAAACTTCATTTTTTAAAGGATTTCTTCTGTACCAAGGAATTTGTATTTTCGTTGCATCTATGTATGCCCTACGAAAGAAAAAGCTTTTAATTTCCCCCCCCCCCCCCCCCTTTTAACCTTCCCAAATCCAATATATTTTATTTTAAAATTATGATTTTCTTGATTCAATTGGTCTAAAATAATTATTATTTAATAATAAAATTTTTTTTTTCTTAGTTCAACCATAATGTTATTTTGGCGCCAAAATAAATCAGAATTAATACTCGTTTTGTCTTTAAACCAGGGGCATACTTGTAGCAAAATCAAAAGCTTTTTGATATTCTTCTAAACATTTTAACAAAGTATACGTGCGACTATTTTATAACCACGTTAACAGCCTCTTCACGTATATATACATTAGGGTGTCCGTTATTTGCATGGCCAAGTTTCTTTTTTGTGCAAATGTTTAAGTATCACCCCTAAAAAACTTAGGCTTTGGGCAAAAAAAAAATGTTTTCAAAAAATTACTTTCTCCTGGGAACACGCCTTCCCTTGAGGACCTTTGTTTGAATAATATCCGTCCATTTGTCCAATTTTTAAATTAAACTTCCCGAAAAGTTGAATCTTAATGTAAAAAGTATTCCCAAAAAAATTCACGCACCTGGGATCACGCCTTCCTATGTTGACTTACGTTTTAATTCCATTCATCTGTCTGTTCATCTGCCAAAATCCCGTTATTGAAGCCAAGTCGAATACTACGCGCTACGATTGGGTTTCAAACAATTAGAAAGATTCCTAAGCAGATCTCGATCTATGAACGGCAAACTATGGACCGAGATATAATCAAAAACCATTAATAACCCATTTAATAGGAAAAACTCCATGCATCTCAGTAACTATGGCTAGTGTTTTCACAAAGCTTTGCATGGAAGGAAAGCTGCTTTGGGAAAAAAGTGTTTTGCTTAGAATAATGGGGAGTGGTAAATGCTTTTTAAATTTATACATGTAATAAGATTTTTTGCTCTCAAATAGTATAACTGCTATCAGCTTAAAACTTTTTTAATTTGCCTCTTTTGCAATGTCAACATAATAAAATTAAATTCCTAGATGGGATTAAGGAAAACAAAAGCCTCAGTCTATTACGTCATGATAACAGCAGATGAAAGTCAAATGTTATATGAAGTGAAACTATTTCATTCACATCTTATATTTACCACTAATACAGGGTAACCGCTGGCAAGGTATACTACTTTGTTTTGCCTTCAGTTTGGTTAACATTTCATTTTTGACAGTCATGAAGTAAAAACGTGGCAGGTTTGCTATGGAAAATATTCGTTAAAACATTTTATCAGAATCAATCATGGATTTCTATAACGATTTTCATCATCATTATCATATTGAGTGATAAGGAACATTTTCATTTGAATGGACATGTGAATAAACAGAATAGTTGGTTCTAGGCCATGGAAAACCCTCAAATTATTCATCAGTCACCTTTGCATCCATTAAAAGTTACAGTTTGTATAAAACTTGGTCAGGAGAAGTCATTGGACCTTACTTTTTTGAAACTGAAAACGGCGTAGTGGTAACTGTCCTTGTGGTGCTATATCGTGGTATGATTGAAAACCTTTTAGTGTCAAAACTGCATGTTTTGGGATTGGTTCACATTCGGTATACAGCAAGGATTACAATGGAATTACTGCGAGACCACTGTTCACAACAAGTTATTTTAAGAAATGGTGAGGTTGACTGGCCTCCAATCCAAGAGATAGCTGAAAAGCATGGTTTGTGCAGACAAGCCAACAATGCTGGAGCAATTGAAACACAATAGTCGTGAGTAAATTAAGAAAATTCCGCGTGAAGTGTGTGAGAATGTAAGAAAAAATATGCTCAAAGGGTTCGCACTTGTGAAGCTAACAGAGACGGACATTTATCAAATATTGTATTTTATACAGAACAGCCGGCTTTAGACTTAAAAATTTACAATATAAGGTCCATTCTCTTTCATTTCATTAAAAATTATAAACAAACTAAGTAGTATACCTTGCGGGCGGACACCCTGTATACAACAAATATATTAATTAGAAACCGTAAAGGCGCCATATTTGGCTGTACCAAGTCTTATGAACCTTATGCCAGGCTTAAAGTTGGCATTAGAACTACCGAGAGTTTTTGAGATAAAGCTTTTAAAAATTTTATATAATGGACCGTTTGCAAGGCAGCTACCATTTGCCTTGCTCTTACCTAACCATATTTAAATGATGATTGAAAAAAGTTTTAAAGTCAAAAGGTGTTACAACTTCTGAATTTTCCCACAAAAAAGTGGCCATGGGATTTGATTTGGACTTGGAAACAGGTTTTTAAAAGAAGCAGAGATCGACAGAGAAGGTGTGGCCACAGGGGCATAAAATTTTCGAAAAAACTTTGTGCGTCACGCGTCAACTTCATGAGTGGTAAGATCAAAACCGCATTTTATCTTTAAGAAATAGCGGGCACCCTACTTTACATACATATGAATGTGTATTAGTATTTTCATCACCTGCTGCGTCACCTTATGTAAAGCGACAACATACGGTGTTGAATATGAACGGTCTTGTTGTTTTCCATTTATCAAAGTTCTTTGTCGACAGTTGACAGTCGAGGTGTTTTTTTGATGGCTTATACTTATGAGCATTGAATGGAGTCTCCTCTTGGCATTTATATACATAACAAAGTGGTAACTCACGCTAATCAAACTAAGTTGAAGACAATGTTGGAAGACAATTTGTTCATGTAGTGAACTGTTTTGATATAAAGATGTATATACTAGAGGCATTTAAGCTGCTTGACTTTTTAGAATTGAAACACAATATTTGTAAGTTCACTAAAGTAAAAACATTTAAGCGCACAACTAGCAAAAAGTGTTTGATGTTCTACTCGTACATTAAGTATAATTTAAAAAATTAAAAAAAAAAATTTTTTTATATGTCAAGATACTCACACGAATATACACAAACGCATATAATCATAACAACAAATAGAGCAATAATTTTCTCATCAATATCCTGCAATACAGCTACAACTGAATCAAACTGCTTAATAACTTTAAGTTCTTCATCGCCAGCAGCAGATGCTAATCCTTGTCGAAGTTCTTCATCTTCTGTTTTATTTACAAAGTCCAATCGTACTTCAGGATTTGCCTGAAACTTGCTGCTTACGATGTCGCTGCTTAAGATTTCACTGTCAAAACTGTTTGATGCATTAAATATGTTAGAATTTTTCTTGCTGCTAATTAAATTTTGCATTATAGAATCACTAATTTTGATATTTTTATTAAAGTTATTAATTTCATCGTTGGGATTTTGCAGGTTTGCTTTTTGCTCAAAGCTGCGTTGGATTCTAGAAAGCCGATGTGAAGGGTGAAATTGATTTATGTTTGTTTGATTGTTTTTACTTATTTTTGTTTTTTTAAATTCGTATGAGTTGTTGTTGTTGTTGCTATTAGTACTGAATATGTTTTTCTTTTTTCGCTTTCTAAGTTGCTTTTGATTTGGTTGCTGCGGCCGCGTGTCTTCAATGTTGTTCACATTTGATTTTATCAAATCATCATCTTCATTCTGCTCAACATTTTTATAATTTTTTCTATTTAATTCATTCTTTTTTCTGTGCTTGTCACCTGCCATAACAAACGAATTTGAGCTTAACACCACCAGACCTTTTCTTTTTTCTTCTCTTGGGTTTATGGCATCAAGATCTTCTCTTGACTTTTCATGTTTGTGCTGCTGTTGTGGAGCAACAGTTCTTGTTATAGTCGCAGTTGTATCAACTTGTTGCTGCTGTTGATGAACTTGTTGTTTATTATTTTTTATATTATTTTTAGCTGTAACATAATCACCACTATAATGATTATGTTTGTCACTGTGATGGTTATAATGACGATTACGTTGACTGTAATTATCCTCGTCGTCAACATCGATTGATTTACTTGTCGTTTTGTCGTGTCGTAAAATGAAAGAAAGTTGAGTATAATAGGAAAGATGATGGGAATGGTTTTTCTGCTTTTGAAGCGGTTGATCATGTATGGTTTTGTTGACAGTTTCTGGATGAGTGGCTTCTGTCGTTGTAGCCCTGTCTGCTTGTTCATACCAAACATGCTTTTTCAATCTGTAGTGACAGAGAAAAATATTAAATAACAATAAGTTTATTTTATTATTTATTATTTTTTAAATTAAAAATAAGCTGGTTTGGATTATTATGCTTTCAAAGTAAATGGCACAAAATTTAATTTTTTTTTTCTTTTTAAATATTTTTACATAATTTTAAGGTGCTTTGATTTTTGGTTTTAAGAAAACCAACAAAAAACTTTTCTTTTGTTTGTTCGAACTATTTTCATATTGATTTTTGAGAAAGGGTGTTGATTTTAAATCTTACCTTTAATCCATATATAAGAGCATGATTTAACTTTAGCTTGATAATATGCTTCGCTTTCTCATTCGTAATTAGATCCCTAATTATCAATGCGATATTTTCATTAAAATATTTTTAAAAGCGAATAATATACTTTACAGCTACTTGAGCTTGCATTACTTATAAAATATGTATAAAAATATTATTTCTAAATTTAATCGATAGTTCCCCTACACAGGTATCAATTATTAAATGAATTAAAACAAAAAACTACATAAAATGGAGCCTTGTATTCCGCGCCACACGCTTCAGTATAAGTGAGTTGATTTTTCGATGAATAGTTTGCTTTTAAGCTACAAAAGATTCAGGATTGTCATCATTATTTCTCTCTTTGAAGTAGCCCCATAAAAAATCCATGAGAGTTAGATCAGGCAATCTAAATGGCCATGGGATGTCACTTAGGAGGCTGATCAGTTTTTGTCCAAGCAAACTTTCGCTATGTGCAGTCGCCCTAACCTATTGAAATCACATTTTTAAAAAGTACGGTCAATGAGCCCCCTAGGTTTGACAAAAATAATTTCGTAGTTTTACCGTCGACATTCGTCGCCTGGCCCCTAGAATTTTCTACAAAAAGTCCAGTTACCCTGGAGCTATGCAATGATTTTTGATGTTTTATGCAAGGGGTGCCAGTTTTTGGGTACCAGTAGTGGCAGTTTTTCTTGTTGTCGTGGTCGTTTAAATGAAAATGAGCCTTGTCGCTCTAACGGGATCTACGGTATGAAAAGGTTTCAATATAATTTCACAAAATTCTTGCGATTTAAATTTTAAAAGGATGGAACTTTACATTTTTTTTTAATTTAATGAAAAGTCCTTGTAAGATTGCTCTTTTTCATAACGAAAGTCGCGGATTTTCACGTAAACTGCTTTTAACCAGTGTTTTTAAATGTCATTGAAGATTAACTTGGCCCTGTTCGCAGGACATTCAAAGCCGAAGCAGTTGCGCGGAACCTCTGCACCCACAAACGAACTAAATTAACAATCGGCTCATCACGTATTCACCGAATACCAAACTTTGAACAAAATTGTCGACGAGCAATTAAGTGATAATCATTATACATAAAAATGTCTCCACAGCAAACGCGCGATGCTCGGTCAAACACTGCGACATAGTTGCTGACAAATCCGCACAGTCCATAATTCCAACGGCGCTACCTTTCCTTCGTCGCGTATGTTACTTTATTAAAATAATCGTTTTAAAATAAAAATTTGCCAACAGACACCCTTTATAAAAAAACATCCCATAGGTGTGGAGCTAACAACTTGAAATTTGGAGGGGTGCCTCATATGTAGAAATCTAATGCACAGTATGTATGAAAAATTCGCACCTACAAAAGGGAAAAATGGGCCACATGTAGAAATATTCTAACGATTGTACCTCACAAACTATAAACGATAAAAATGAAACTCAACAAGTCTTATAAATTACTAAAAGCTCAGCGAACCTGCGTGTAATTTTTCTTTCCAAATTTGGGACTCTAAGGTATAAAAAAGGAACATTTTTAACCTTGTTAGTGCATATGTCAACGGAGAATCTTTTGAATGAAGAAGAATAAAAAGGAACCTTAAACTGCACCCGACAAATCCTCGAAAATATGATTTCTTCTTCCTATTTCTTTTTAATGTACCCTTGAGCTTAAGGTGATTTTTGTAACTTCTATATCAATAAAGGTTTAAACATTATGCAAATTGGGTTCGACAGGCCTCCACAAATTACGAATATATTTTTGGTACTTTTTAGAAATTTTTTACCTCAAGGGGTAAGCAAAAGTACAAATTACGTGTCGATTTTTATTTACTTTCTACATGATTTCTAAGCCAGTAAAATTGAAATTGAATCTTAAATAATATTAAAAAAAATTATTCTATTTTATTATAATATTGCCCTAGAAGTTTGAAATTTTTAAATGTTAACTCAATGTTAACAAAAAAAGTTTGCTAATAATATCTATAATTTTTTGATAACTTTTAAAAGTATACATCACTGCAAATTAACGCCAGAAAAGGGAATTTCTAAAAATTGTTAAAAAATAACAATAATTAATTTAAAGTATTTCTGCTAAATTTGTTAATAAGAAAATATTTTTTTTTGTATTATTTTTGTTATTTAAACAAATACTTTATTTAATTTATAACCAAAATTAATTCCTTTATTATTGAAACACTACAAGTTTATTCTATATATTTCGTTATTTCTCCTTTATTTAAACTAATCCTTTGTTTCTTTTATTAAAACAAATTAGGCAAAAATAGATTTTCTTTACATAAGACCACATCTAATAATTGACAATATAATCCAATAAACCTTAATTAAAAGTGTGTTTTCTTTTTCAGCTCCTTGCTTAGTTTGTAGACTTAATAAATTTAAATGTTCGATTTAATTTATTAAATGTGCAACCGAGTGAGCCACAAATGAAAATAATAAATATTTTTATCTTTCGATTATTGTTATCGCTATTTGCTGAAAACAACAATTCCCAAGACACTTGTAGAACAATAAATTTTTAATTTTTTCAGATATCACTAAATAACAATAGAAACAAAAACAACAAAAAAAAAAGAAATATAGCTTTGTTTTGTATCTCAAATAGTTTACAATAATATACATAATTAAATTCTTATATGTAATTAAATTAGGATTGTAACAATTAATTTATAAATATTTTTTACAAAGGAAAGTCTATATCCCTAATTAACATACATTATTCATTCGTATATATATTTGCTAAATTTTGCCATAAAAATATTATTTTCTATTTTAAGGTATTGATCTGACTTAAAACCAATTAAATGTGTTTTTTTTACTTGACTTCAAAAAGAAAATAAGAGTGATATAATTATATAGTAACTTAACAATTATTATTATTTATTCAAACTGTCTATTCAAGATAATTGGGTTGACTTAATTGATTTATTACTTATTTTTAAATATAAACGCTTTGTTTAAGGAACACTTAATTATATGTACTGTTCAAAAATCCGTTAAAAAGTTCAAAATCAGTTAAAATTTTTATTTTTCTAGTTGGATCATAATTTATACAGTTGCGTGCCTGATAGCGTATGAGCAATTATTCATGATACATTTACATTAAAACAACAATCATACGCTTAGTAGCACTGGCAAGAGTAACTAAAGTTTTACAAAAAAGTAGACGCTGTTATTATTTCTATCAAATTTTTGAACAACTCCTTAACAAAAACAGGTAAGAGCGCTATATTCGGCTGTGCCGAATCTTAAATACCCATCACATTGGCCTTTCGAAACCTCGAACATTTTTTTTTATTTTTATCAACTTTTCTTATTTTTTTAAATATTTCCAATTTTAAAATAGGTGCCGGTGTCATATTTTTAACCTTCTAGGGTGACCAGAGAGTTTGTAGGGGATTTTACCCTATTTTTTATAATTGTGTATGGTAACCCCCTTAGGGGGTGGGAATAGGGGGTATGTTCTAAAAAAACTAATAAGGCCTGTGATAATTTGTATGTCCCTATGGGCGACTTCGGGGAAGTTGTAGAGCTTTCTACCCTTTTTTTTAATATGCATGGCAACCCCCTAAGGGAGCGGGGATAGAAGTTAAGTGTGGTTTAGGAAAATATTTGCAAGGAAAGATGAGTTGCGATGAGTTCTATTTTTAATACATCCACGAACACCCTAGAAACTGTATCGAGGGAATTATTATAATTTCCCAAACTTTATATGGAGGCCCCTTTAGTAATGGAGATAGGGGGTGAAAATATTTAAAGAATGCGTTTTTATTCCCCTAGGGGTGACTCCGGAGAATTTTTAGGGGTTTATACCCCATTTTTCCAAATTTTATAATGCAACCACGTTAGGGGCTGAAGATAGAGAGTATGTATGTTCAACCAAAAATGTTTGGGAGGAAGAACTATTCTAGAGTCTTATATTTTACCTTTGTAGGAGCACCCTGGAAGCTGTGGAAACGATTTAAAAAAAATTTTTGAAGATAAACTTTGTATGGCAAGACTGTTAGAGAGCAGAGGTAGGTTGAAAATATGTTCAATAAAAATATTCATGCGAAAAAGATAGTGAGAGTCGGTTTTACATTGCATATTGTACGGAGAAACTCAAAGGCAGTTGTAGAGGTTTTTATGTACAAATTTATCAGAGATTAAAAGAAGTAGTCTCGGTTTTTGGCCTATATTTCTGTCGATTATTGGGCGACTTTGCTAGATTTCAATGGCGTTTAGGGAACTTAAAAAAGTTGGTTTCAACGATAACACACACAAACAGAAGGGCATCGCTAAACTAAGAAACAATATACCTAATATGGTCGCAGATGGATATTCAAGAACTTACAAACGGGTTTCTAAATTTAAGGCAGAATTGCTTATGTAATTCTAAGAAGTTTGGTTGAAATAATTTTTTAAACAAATAAAACAAAAAATGTGCTCTTTGAAAGAATTTAAACATAATCCCTTTCGGTGCTGGCTTTATGGCATATCTTTTTATAATATACAGTATTCCTTGCCTCTTGTTTGTAAATTTTTTAAACTTATAGTTAAATGTAGGTAAAATTTACAAAACACAATCACTGCACCTATTTAAGTCACATTTTTGGTTGCTAGTATAAACAGGAGCACAAAAGTTTTCACACGGAAACTTTCCGTTTTTTTTTTGCGTTTAAAAAACTTTATTGAAAAATACACATTTTTTATTGAGAAATTATTTATACAAGGTTTTTCAACATCAAAAGTAAAAATCTTGCTTCAGTGGCAGAAGTTTATGAATGATTTTGCCTTGTGTTTCCTTAAACTTACCTTGAACGGTGCTTAAGTAAATGCCTACTTAAATACTTTCGTTTTCTCCGCTTAAACAACCGTGAAGCAAAAGCAGCTTTCGAATAAGAACTTAAGCCATATTGATTTTTAAAAATATGCTGTTGCTCCAATTGTTGATGTGGCTCTTTTTGTTTGGAAATATCTATTTTGGCACTTTCAATAAATTCTTGCAATGGAAAAGGATGCTTTTTAAACATTTTCATTTTAGTTTTACCATAAGTTTCTGCATCATCAATATTACCATCATTTTCATCGACATAACTAACATAAGCCCCAAAACCATTATAACTTTTGCCGGCCACATTTGTAGCACCGTTAACGGGATATAAGTCATTTCTCTCTGCTTTCCCCTTTTCACTTTTGTAACTATACCTTTTGGTATTTCCTGTTGGCTTTGTGGTTGTTGTTGTTGTAAAATATTTTGGTGGTAATTGATAAAATATTTCTTCATTTCGTTGCAAGGCGGATGTAACAAATTTATTTTCTTTTAAAAGTTTCGCCTTTTCGCCGGCTTCTTCTACCTGCTGTTCTTTTTCTATTTGTTGGACATTTAAAAGAATTTTATTTAAAGCCATAATATTTGTTCTGTTACTAGCATTTTCTCCACTTTCAACATTTGTAGTATTATCATCAAAAGTTGTTGATAAGTTACGTTTAACTTGTATGGTTGTGAATACAATATGAGCACTTGATAGAGCCAAAATGAGCGCTAATAATAGGATCAGTATATGGGTGGTATTGCTTTGATTCATGCGAAGAAAATAACGTTGATATAACATTTCAACCTAAAAAAAGATATTAAAAGATTGCCTAAATTAAAAACATGTTTTGAGATATTAGGGTGAAGGTAATAAATTAAATGTTTGGCAAATTTAAAAAAACAATTGGTCTTCCCAGGCTATTTAAGCTTTTAAAAATAGAAAGTTATCTGTAAAATATTTTTCTAACTTATAGTTTTCCTCTATACTATTTCAAAATAATTTTATTTTATTTTCTTAAAATTAACAAATGTACATAAGGTATTGCTAAGGAGTTGCATTTACTAAAAATAGTGGTGTAAAAAAAATTAAAAAATTATAAAATAAAAAAAGTTCAATGTTTGAAATAAATATTGGAGGTTAATTAAAAAAAGGAAAATATTTTATTTATCCTTATATAGGGGGACAAAAAAAAAATTTGCTAAGGGGGTAAAAGTTTTATTATTTAATTTACTTTTTATTTTGTTTTTTGAATGTTTTCCTTTGCAAACTAACAAAAGGTATTCACATCTTGAATTGAGTTATTTTTTTGACTTTAAAAATATTTGAAAGTGCCTAACTTTATTGAATTTCAATAAACTCTTTAGCAAATGTAAGAAAAACCCCTTGTAAAGACACGCATTTTAAATGTTATAAGCTTTTATCATAAATGATAATTGGGCCTTTACATATCCATAAGTATGACCTTGTTGAATAACGGGATCACTGACAGTTGCTTAAGTACTGGTGCGGATTCAGGAAGGGAAGGAAGCAAATTCTGGGGGCAGACAACGGCATTCGATTCGAATTGAAATTTAAAAACTTATGTTAGAATTCCTATATTAAAATCATAGATAGCTTCATCGATCGAGTAAAATTTCGATTCGAATCGCATGCCGTAATTTTCCTCCTGAGCTTCAACAAGAAATCAAAAATTTAGAACATTTGTTGTCTATTATAAAAACTATAAATATCCTCGGAAGGCATACAATACCTCTCCTTGGATATCGAGGTGATGGTCCTTTGCTATCTTTTAAAAGTACATACTTGGAACATATTTTTCGTTCACTTCTATGACTTCGCTTAGATGCTGGAGATACAATTTTAGACAACCATTTCCAATTTCGCCCATTAGATGCTTCATTTACATATATCGAAAACAATTAAAAATAAAATAAATAAAAGTTTTCATAATTTTTTTTTCTAAATTCTACTAAAAAATATTTATGACGGCAAATACGATTAGATTATTCCTGAGGAAATCATTGATTTATCAGGAAAAACAAAACTTCTTTTGCTTAAAGGTATTTTAACGAGAAGTTAGTAACAGAAAAAAAAATGATCGGCTTTATCCACGCACTTGAAGGGGCTTTAAATGATACTGGCAATAACGTCGAAGGGTGGATTTATGCGAACACACTATTAGCAGTAGTTTTAAGAGCTTTGAAAAACATTGGTCTTGATTTAGAAAATTATGTAGGGATTGTAACTCATGGGTGTCTTTGGATATTGGCAGAAATTGGAGAAGAAAAAACAAAAGCCTTGCTATTTCTTTAAACTGAACAACACGATATCGAAAGGCATCAAGGTACCAATAATACAAGAAACTGTATCGTGTGCTAAAGAAACCAGCGAATTGTTTAAAAAACATCATTGTAAGCGTAATGCAGTTTTTCTAAAATATCTAGGCACAACGTTGTCTTTATTATGTGAAACACAATTGATGGATTATTATAATTCAATTTTACAATTTGCATTAAAAATAAAGCACATAATAGCGGAATAGGAAAATGTATCCGAGTAGAAAGATAGGAATACGTTTTCAAAAGCCTTATTCTTAGGAACATTTCTGAGCGCTTTCAAATTTGTTTGCGGATTACATATTCTTAATGATAAACTTACTGGTCTTACAGCCGATCAGTGTAATTTTACAAAAGCAAAATATAGATCTACAAAAAGGACCATCGTTTATTAAAACCCCGATAATGTGTCTTTAGACTAAAAAAATAAAGCCCAAACATAATTTAAAACTAATTTTTAAGAGGCAAAAAATATTTGAAGTTTTGAGGGAATTTTAGTTGAAAAGCCTAGATTTGAAAGAAAAAGTCGAAATATACTACCGCATCGAGGGCTACATACTCTTAATTAATACTTTTTTACAGGACTAACAACACGTTTTTCAAAGGACTTCCTTTTGTTGTTTAACATCCCAGTTTACATTTACTGATTCGAAATTTAAATTCCACAACTTGCAGGTGTAAGCATCAAGTTGACAACCCTGCCTGCATATGAAGAATTCACAAGAAAAGATACCAAAAGGGTGGAGTCGATTTTGTGATCTTAAGCAGTGCTGACCTCCGCAGAGTAAACATTGTTTAACGTTTGTTTTTTTTATTTTTTTACATAATATTGTTTGAAGATGAATTTTCAGTTTAGTAAATAATTTTTATAGTTTTAATTTTAAATAAAGTGTTTTTGATTCTACAGAAGATTTATTAAAATTTGAAAAAATTTAAAAAACTAAAATTAAAGGCTGAAATTTTGCATTGGAAACAAAAATTAAAAATTTTTAGAGATCAACGAGTGTAAATTTTAATTCATTTCAAAATTCCATGTCTGCAATTGCTACACGAATAGCCTTTGAAAATTTGAGAAGCGCATAGAAGGCAGAATTTACTCATTTCATAGAAGTTGTACATATATGTCGTTTTTACTGTCTTTTATAAGGCAAATATTTATTTCTCGTGTGTTTGTTTGTCTTTTTAAAGACGTTATATCGTTCCTGTTATATTTTTTTTTATTTTTACTTTGTTTTAAAGAGATTGAAAAGTCATGTACATTAGTTTTATTTAAACTTTTTTTCTAAAAAAAAGAGAGTGTGTAGATAGATAGATATGTATATGTATATACATATCTGCCTATGCTCGTGAAAATACTTATGCATATTTGTATATATACATATGTGTATATATACAAAATGTATATCGTCCGGAAATTTGGTTAACTGTTTGTTTTATTTTTTATTTTGTATTAGTATCTACACGCATAAATTTATATCTTCATCAATTACATTCTAATAATTTCATATAAATTAAGTAAGAAGGTAAAATTTATAAACAAAATCAAGTACCCTAGTCTAGATTAAAGTTTTCCTGTTTTTTTCTATTTGTTTAATTTCTTGAGTTATTTAAGTCATGTCTATGGTTTTCTTTATAATTTGTAAGTATTGATTTGAATTTAAGAGATATAATCAGATAAAATCAAGTGCAAATATATTTTGTTCGATTTTAGCGGGACTTTTTGGGTAACCACTGGTGGGAAGGGTTCTATAGGCTTGCCAGCAAGAACTTAACACCCACTCGCTAGGTATCTCAACAAACGGAAGAAGGAAAGTGTAGTTTTTTCTCGGAATTTTAAATTTTTTTGTAATCAGGTAGACTTTAAGTGCATACAAAATCCTACAAAACTGAGTTTATTCAGGTGCACCAAAACACCGGTTTGTCTATTGTAACACTTCACATTTTATAGGTCCTTTCAGTATGTTATACCCCGACACAAACATACTCCCGGAATAACCGTAGTGGGCTATAAATTACCCAAATATTACTTAACCTTTTCAAAACTTTGCACACATGTTTAACTTTATTCCACCAACTTTTGTACAGAATACAAATATTATTAGTCTTTTTTTTCGTAAAACCCTTATACAAATATGGGTATAATATGGTCAGGACTGACCGACTATACATATCTTACATGTTCCTTAAAAATGATATAGACAAAATTCTAAATGTCCAAGGCCCTTAATATTGGATTTTTTTAATGAAATTTGTACACTTTTTTGATTTTATTATCGTATTGGGAGATATTTTAATTTTGCTGAGAGTTATTTCATTTCTGTTAAGTTAAGTGTATAACACAGTACTATAGCTTTTGTTTCAAAAGGTATTTTGAACAATTGGTTTTTGCTGGCAACTTATTAAGAGTTTTGGGCTTTTTTAAAAAAAAAGGCTTAAATAGCCGGGCGTAAAGTGCAAAAGCTTTAGTAGACACGCACTTTAATAGATATTACCTTTTAAGTGCCAGCTTGACTCATTGTATGTATTTTTGCAACGACACAAATTGTAATGTCATTCTTTTTTTTAATAACCAGGAGTCAAGGGTTAGGGTCAAATAATATCGATAGAAAAGCAAAACACACCACAACATAACAACGGAGTTTGAGAGATTCAATACAGCAAGATACCTTAACGTCACCGATTAGTGCCTTTGCCTGTTTTTGTACGCGGTCAAGTAGCTCCAAAATAGACTTTGGAGCACCAGCCCTATATTCTTGAATACATTTGAAGTTGTCGTTGGGTTTACAAAAAATTTATTAAAGGCAATACTTAAATTTGACGAAGTTCAAGATTGGAAAGATAAGAGCTTTCATTTCGAAAAAAACCCTGTCTCTTGGTTTATGTTGTTATTATAACTTTATTTCCAATTGTACAATATGTCTAATAAATATTTGTTTTTAAGTATTTTATAAATATATTCACAATTCTTGCTGAATGAAAATGATTTCAAAATAACAAGCTCTACCAGTACTTCTGCTTTTTTAAGAATAAACCACCAACCCATAAATATTTCTTACTAAGAGTTTACAATTACGGCTTCGGAAAGATAGTTTAAACTTCATCGACACTAAACACCATTTGAAAAGGCATATCTATCATAAGCTTCTGATAAACTTCCCATAAATCTCTGTGTATAAGTTCCCAAACATAAAGGGTGTTTGGTGGCAAATTTATGTTTTTAAATACAATTATTTAAAGAAAATAATTAACGGTGCGTGGTGTTGAAACTATCAATTGTGCGGATTTGTCAGTCGTGATATCACAGGAGTCGAGTTAGCATCGGGCGTTCGTTGCGAAGGCATTTTTTAAGATCCTTACGTAATTGCTCGTCGCTAATTTTATTTAAAGTTCTATTTGGCGAAAACGTGATGGACCTAAAGTAAATTTAATTCGCTCGTGGGTACCAAAATTCAGCGTAACTGCTTCAGATATTAATGCCTCACGGCCAATGCCCAGTCTATCTTCAAAGACTCGCGAAAACATTAAACGAGTTGAAAGCAGTTTACGTGAAAATCCGCGAATTTCAAAACAGAAAAGAGCAGCATCACTGGGACTTCTAAGAGCGATTGTAAAACGGGACTTAAATCACCATCCTTTTAAAATTCAAATTGATCAAGAACTGAAAGTGGTCTCCAAAAACACGTAACCCTCGACTGAGGCATCAAACACCATTGCATTGCCTCCGGGTAACTGTTGTGTGTGTCTAAGCCACGCTCGAGATAATTACATCATTTTCTTCAAAAATTATCAAGGCATGATTTCGGAATTATTTTTGCCAAACCTGCTAGCTCATCTTTCGGACTCTTTACATACGTGATTTAAACAAGAAGGAACAACTGCATACACAGCCAGAGCTTTCAAGAACTTGCTTTGGGGAAATACCCCATAAAAACTGATCAGTCGCTTTGGCAACATCCCTAGCCACCGAGAGCGCCCAATCTATCTTCCATGTACATTTTAATGGGGCTACATCAAGGAGAGGGCTTAAAATGACAATTCCTAATCCCTTGTGGCTTTAAAGAAAAGTATTCGTCAAGAAATCAGCTTAATTGAACCAAGCTTAATGCATCGTGTGGCGCAGATGACAAGGCTCCGTTTTGAATAGTGTGTTCTACTCGATGAAAGACGTCTGGATGACATTATCTTTAAATTATAAAAATCTACATTTTTATTATTCAATTCTCTTAAAAAAACCTTTTGTCAATCATAACAATTTTTTACTTAAGTTTTAAAAATATTAATCTGCCAACAGGCACTCTGTACTACAAAATATTGCCGTCTGAATATACACAATATGCAAAGAAGGAAAAACTACTTTATACTTAATAAAACCCCTTTCGAATGAATAAAGGTTTTGAATTGTTATTTACCTCAATACATAATTAAAGCGTTTCTAAAATTAAATGCCTTAAAGCTCTTTTCAAACTTTTTTCTAACAACGACAACACAAAAAAAAAAAGAATTGAAAATCAACAATATGCCACCTACGCCAAAGCACATGTTTTGTATGACTTTGTGTATATGAAAATTTTTTTTAAAATAATACCAAAAGCAAAATTTTTTGTTATAAAAAATTTAAACCTAACGGAAGTTAAAAAAAAACCAAAATGGTTCTGAAATTGTTCTCTTGTAGAGAACGTGTGTGTTTTCAAAAAAATATGTTTATTCTTTTTTCTGGGGTAAAATCAAGTTATTTTTAAAATCTTTGTATGTCTGTGCTTATGTATGAATGGTAATATAAAACCAGTTCCTGTGTATAACCTTACATACATCCCTTTATATGTTTATACCCACATTTATATTGAAAGAAAAGTTTTTAAACAAAAGCAACAACTACACACAGTTGTAACCCATTAAAAATTGTGGTAAAATAAAAACAAGGAAAACCTGCAACAAAACCAAATAACAAGTGAAACGTGTAAAACTCTTTCAAGGATTTTTTTAAAACCAAAACATTTAACCCCCATTTTGCCCTCTTCACCCCAACTTGGGAATAACAACAATGAAAAGAAAAGGAAATTGATTTAGCAGCAATAATAAAGCTTGAAAGCAAAAGTTCATCAAACTGTTCTCTACTTCAACACGGAAAAAAATTACAGTACCGAGTAATAAATATTTTTATTTGAGTTAAGTAAAACTTTTTACGCCTTGAACATAATGATGAACTTATTATGCAGCATCTGAAAGTTTAAAGCTGTTGTTAAATTAATAAAAATTACACAGAAATTCAAAAATTTAAAAGGATGGACTCTTTGAATAATTTTTTTTTAATAAAATACCCTGAAGGTAGTCAATAAAAATTTTCGTAGCCATAGAATACGTGGTATGTATCATTGCTCTCGTTGCAATTTTGTGCTTCTTGCCTATCTCTCTGGTATCTCTCTTTTTGTGCCCAATCTCAGTTTTGCCAGCCTTTTTTTAAATATATAACATGTTCTTGTAGGAGATCAAGTAGCTCCAAAACAAACTTTTAGCACAAGCCCACACTTGAAAGTTGTACTCCATTTTTGGTGAAATATACACCCAAAAAAGTTTTACAGTAACTGATTGTAGAATTATTAAAATTTTTTTTAAATTTTTAGTCTGAAAGTATTTTAAACCAGACTGAGATAACAAATTAGAAAGGTAATCAAAAAAACATTTTTTGGCATTTTATGGAACTTTTTGCATATTTTGAGATTTTGAATATTAAACCAACAAACTATTTACCTGGATTAATGTCGAAAATCGCCAAAAGTTTCTTAAATTTTTTAAATTTTCTGGATTTTTTGTTTATAAGATAAGAAATGTAAAATTTTAGAGTTTAAGATCGAAAGTCAACTAATTTGCCAAAAAAGTACTTATTATATTTTTGGTACTTTTTCCGAACTTAAAGGCTATTAATTCCGATTCAAATTAAAAATAACAAAAATATAAAGCAACAGATACTGGCTTAAGAATGTACACTCAAAAAATTATTAATGGAAAATCAACTGTAAATGCTTCTTTAAATTCATTCAAAAGCCTCCGTCAATACTTGCATTCAAATAAATACAATATTTTATTTAAGTTTAGATATTACAAAAAATAACTCGCATAAACTTCTAAAATTAACTTTCTTTTCTGTCATATACAGCAAAACAGAAATTATTAGAAAAGCATCAACAAAAATAAATATTACTACAAAATAACTGACAAAATCAACTTTAACCAAAAATCAGTCAGTTACTTTAATAAATTTTTAAGTACTACTTCGCATTTAGTTCTATGTTTTAGTTAGTACAGGGTGTCTGGTGGCTAATTTATATTTTTAAATACAATTATTTCAAAAAGCAAGAAATGGTGCTGAAGAAGGGTAGCGCCGTTGGAGTTATCGACTGTGGGAATTTGTCAGTCACGATGTCACAGAAATGTTCGCTGTGGAGACATTTAATAATAGTAATGATTCTACGTAATTGCTCGTCGATAATTATGTTCAAAGTTCGGTATTCGGTAAAAACGTGATAGACCGAGTGTAAAATTAATTTGTTTGGGGGTGTAGAGGTTCAAAGCAACTGCTTCGGCTATGAATGTCCCACGGCCCTGGCCCAGTCGATTCTCTACGACGCCCGAAAATATTGAACTGATTATTTATGAAATTTAAAAAAATGGTCTGAAGTTCCCTCCTTTTAAAATTAAAATCGTTCAAAAACTGAAAGAAAATGACATTGATTTACGCAAAAATTTTTGTGAAACAATGTTAGAGCAACGAGGCTCATATTATTTTAAACGGCCCCATCAACAATCAAAACTGCAGCTACTGGTCTCCAAAAACCCGTAGCCCTTGACGGAAACATCAAAAACCATTGCATTGCTCAAGGGTAACTATTTGGTGTGTCTTATCAACGCATGAGAAAATTCGCAGCGATGCCAACTTAGCTATTTTGGAGCTAGATTTAGCTATTTTTAATTGCTTCTAACTCGAACATTTTTCCTTTAGTTTTTTTTTTAAAAAAGCAGCTAACATATCCCTTTTCAACTGTGGAAATGGCACGTTTGGCACTTTTTGCATTTTATAGTAAATTTTTCCCGTTTTTCCCCTATTTTTTTGTATTTGTGGCAATTACGGAACAAAAAAAGCTATTCACTGATTTATTTCATTTAATACAAAGTCTGACAAATAAAACCATTATACTGACAGATGACTTCGATTATATAGCTGCAGAATTTAAATCTTAAATAAATAACAAGTGTTATCTAGGATATAACTTTGAGAAAGCATGCGAAGATTCTAATATAACTGAAACAGATAAACATATCGTTAAACGTAATTTAATACAGTTTATAAAAACTCTAAATTATGAAATTATGGCAAAGCTTCCAACAAGTTTTAAGATGTTGGCGTAAAAAATGTTTTTTTGCTAGATTTAGAAAACACTTTATGTGTTATAAAAGTAGTTGAAGAAATTGAAGAGCTGTAAAATTGCTTAAAAAAGCAAAGTGCATCATTGTTTGTTTTAAAAATATTATCGTATCCATGCTTAAGTGGAAAAAACATTCAGTGCTCTGAATTTTTTAAGAATAGCATAAGAAACGGCATGGCTTTGAATACGGTTAATAGTTTAATTCATATAAAATATAGCTGATGTTTAAACTACGAGCAAGCGTATTTGTAAAAATAAATTCATTTGAAACATACATATTATAAATCAAAATATTATATAAAAACAAATATGTGGCCGGAAGAAGAAAAAGGTTACTCTTTTTGAAAATGATAGTTCTTTTTTAACTTAATCTATTTATATGTAAAAGAGTATGGTTATATTGTTAATGTTGATAAACATTTGTATCAATTGCTGCTGTAAAATAATTATATTTAATATTATTGTAATTTCTTTTTTCTTTTTTTTTTCTATTATTTTTATTATGTAAAAAAATTTTGAAGTACAAATTGAATAATAAATTCATTCATAGACTTAAAACGGAAAAATCTTCAAATTTTAAATTTAGCTTTTTTTAGCTCTTTTTGCCTCTGAATTGTTGGCATCACTGATAATTGGACCATTTTTTTCTGAAATTCTCCAGAACAGGCGACGAGTGCTTACGGTGAAAATTATCGACGCATTATTACGAAACTCTTTTTCCAAACCTGTGAGCTCATCCATCGTGCTATTCACACACGTGGTTTTAACAGGATAAGGCGACTGTCCACACAATCAGAGCATCGATGAATTTATTTCGAAAAAATTTCTCCCAAAAACTGATCTGTTGCTTTTAAAACATCCCATGGCCACCTAGGCTGCCTGATGTAAATCCCATTGATTTTTTTTAAATAAGGCTAACTCAAAGATAGGGTTAATAAAGACAATCCCCAATTCCTTTGTGGTTTTAAAGAAAAATACTCCACGAAAAATACAGCAAGTGGACCAGAACACAAGGCTCCGTTTTGAACAGTGTGTTTAACCCGACAGAAGACATAAATCCATTTTTCATTCTATCGTTAAATTCTCCTAATAAAACTTTGTGCCAATTAGTACGCTTTTTATTTAAGTTTGAAAACATAAATCTGCCACCAGACACTCTGTATTAAGAAATATAGCTTACAAAGTAGAAGATGAATTGATAGCTAAATACTAAAATTACTTATAACTTTTAACTCTAACTCTTAAAGCAATATCTTTGGATCTTGTTTTGATTAATAATATATTTCCCGCTTCTAATTCTTTCCACATTTCTTAGTTTTTTATTTGGATTATATATATATTTGTAGATACATATGTATATCAGCAATGATAAAAGTAATACAAAAATACTAGCGGCTGTATTCATAATAAAAAGTTATACACTGCCTATGTAGTCAACATATCCAGTGCATAACTAAAATACATATTAGGCTAATGTACTGGTTATGTAGGAGCTTATTAAAAATTTTTTTATATCCACTGTTCACAGACAATTACTTTTTATCCACAAAAAAAAGTAATTTTTAACAGACATATGAAAATTACTTGTTATACACTACTTATTCGGAGCCTATTCTTTTAAAAAGTATTATTGATAACATAATAGATATGCAGTGCACAAGTTTTCTATATGAATACGGCTGTTAATGTGTAAAAGTCCTTATTAAGTCAATTGAAAATTGACTTACGACTCTCCCGTTTCGCTTTTAACACCCTTAAATAAACGACCTAGATAAGCATTATATGCAAGCCAAAGGGTTAGAGATTCATCATTTTCAGTGGAATACATGAATCTGTGTATGATCTTTTCCAAGTGTTCATCTTCAATACGCTAGCTTTTACTACGTATCTCAATAAACTGTACTTAAAATAAGCAAAATTAACTTATTCTACCAACTTATTCTTTTTTTTTTTTAATTTCCGTCCTCCTTGTTATTCAGTTAGTTCACAATGGCAACACGTTCTTATCTCAGTAAAAAGTTTGACGTCTGGCGTTATGCGCTTAAATCTTAACTTTTTTATTTTGGCGTCGGTGATAAATTTTCTCAATTTATATATAGTTTTCTTAAAGGTTTTACTACACTATTTGTGCTGTTATAAAAAAAATGCTTTCCAATGAGTTAAAAATCAAGGCAATGTCCTTTCTCTCGCCCTATTTCTTACCTTTCTAATTTACCTTCTATGCAGACTTCGAATCCTATCTTTTTTTTACAGATGACAGCAGTATATGCCACTTATTTTTATTAAAATAAAAACCAAGCTCTTCGGTGATTAAAAAATAAGACAGAGCATTAGTGACATGCTAAGTCGGGGTCTAGTAATAATCTCCGTTTGAAGTCCTGTAAATAGGATTGATTTTAATGCCCGGAAGAGCCAATGTTGTCTTTGACATACAAATACGGAGCAGACAATTCTGTATCTATTTTATCAATTGATGCCATAAATTTTGAAGAAACAGAAACTTTTTATTTATCTGGACACAAAAATGCAGGACGAAGTCCTTTAAACAGAACAAGTTTTTGTTGTGTCAAAAGAAGCATTTAAGTGTTAAACTGACTTTTGTCTACCCATGATAGTTAATTAACTTTTTCTTAAAAATAATTGAAAATATTAATTTGATCTGAAAATCAGCATTTTGTGTAGTCGCTTTTGCTCTGTTAAAACCACCCTGCGGGAAATGGGTGTCAATTGGTCGTCCTACTCGTCCTGTTACAGGTTACGAAAGATGAACTGGACAAAAGTTATTGGTCGTGATCGGTTAAAAAGACACACATCAAATAGCTGGAAAAAAGGTGTTAAAGAGGTTAGAGAAAATATATAAATACTGGTGCCTACACATAAGCATACATCTGTTTATATATACACACATACACACACACACACACTCGTAAATACAAACAAAGTAGATTGAGCAGGATCTTAAGCAATATATGCAAAATTTCCTTTTATAGGATTGGCCTGTAGCCCGTTCTGAGGTGTTAGTTTTGAACCAATTGCCCCCTCCAATGGCAACGCAATGAAAAAGTGACAGGTTTTCTTCATATAAAGTGCATGAACTAGAACCAGTCCCTTCCCTAAAGAACCGTTCACGTCAATAGTCCCCGTAGGGTAGTTCAAAGAATTAAATTTGCTACAACTTTATTGTTCCTTCAGTTAAAAATAACTTTATGGGTGACTTCTTAAAAAACTAACAATTAATTACTGTAAGGATTTTTGGGTGTATAACTTTACCTGGCTTTTAAAGCTTTATTTAAATCGAGAGACAGAGGGCTAAGTTGTTTTTCCTAATTACATATATACACTTTATGCGGCTAAAAAATGGCAAGGTGATGCGTATGGATCCACACCACCAAGTAAAAAGTAACAAAAGAGTATTAAAAAGCACATTTGTTAAAACCTTTTTTTTATACATTTTTCAGTAAAGTGCACGGTACTGTTTATACCGTCAATGATTAACCTTTCAGTTTTAATTTTGGAACACTTGCTAACTGTTCGAGTCCCTTGTGTTAAAAAGAAATGAAGAAAAGTAAGATAAATATATTCACATTTGCTATTACATATTGCTGTAATTGATTGTTCATAAAATAGAAAAAAAAACTAAAATATTTTAATTGCAGCTGATATTTAATATAACTACAAGAACGTGATAGTGAATGAAGTATTAATTAATTTTAATAAAACGATTTGTTAAGTTTCCCAAAAACATGGTTTAACAGAAACTGGAATTTTTGGCCGAAAGACCATATTTTATATAAAAGCAAAATACAAGTTTAACAGTAGAAAAAAGATATATTGATTAATGTGCTTTTAAAGAATTGATTTACTTAATTATTAAAAAGTTTAGGGAAACCTACACTAAAGTTCTTTTCTTTTTTTACTTAAGATATAACTTTGAAAAGTATTTTTGTTTTTAGCAGTTAAACAAATATTATGTATATTAAGCAGGTACCCATAGGACTCTCTTGTGATTTATTACATAATTAATATTATATTTTAAAAGCCTAAATATTTTCACTTCATCTGTAATAATTTATATTAAAATAAAGTAAAAACCTTTTACTTTTCTTTTTTCTTTTGGGTTCTTCAAACATTAATTTAACAAGAAAAACTCATTAAGCGAAGGGCTTCTTTATTTGTTATCCTGATTCAAATTAAAGGTCATGAGCTATTTTTAAAATAGCAAAAGATATTTTAAGGCTTCCCTAAGGTCTTCCTATTAAAAGGTAAATTATGTTAAAATTACCTTAAGGTTATCATTTAGGTGATTTATACATAATTTAGAGGGTAACCTGTTTGGTTTATAAACTAACACATTAAAAAAGTAAAAAGGTTTTGGTTTTTATTTTCTTTTCTCTTTAAGCCCATTATTTAAAAAGGACTCTTTATTTTATTTTTATTCGTTTCAATATATTATAAGTTTATTTTTTTAAATATCATGTGACTTTTATTTTTTCTTTTTGCTTTATTTCTATTTTTGGTCAAATTTTTTCCCATAATAAAAACAAAAATTATACTCTATTACCATTTTTAAAATTAAAACACTCAACTAGACTAATGGCATTTAAAATCTAAAAATAACTCTTAATTTATTATTTAAATTATTGGGGCTAAAGAAATAAATTTGATACTAGAGACAATTAGTCATTAAAATAAATTAGTTAAAAACGTGACATTGTTCCTTTGTCTGTTGGAAAGGGGATTTCCTTTTACAATTTTACTAAGTCAAAAGAACAACATAGAGCTAAAGTTGTTTTTTTTATTATAACACTGACGTTGTTTGTTTTGCTTATAGCGGTGCCGGGGGAGATAGAACCGTTGACTTTTTCAAAGTTGTAGCTTTTAACTTCCACTCTCTGCTCGAGTCTACTGAACGTCTTGTGAATTGATACCATCACTTTAATTTTATCTGTATTTACTTCTAGACCCACTTTCGCTTTCCTCACTTTTTGACACGTAGAAGTTACTGCTCGTAATGTTCGATCCATGATGCCGACATCGCCAGAGTAAGCGAGTAAAATGTACTGTTTTGTGCATACTGTTCCAGTTCTACTTATATTGGCATATCGTATAACATTTTCTAAGAGAACACTTAAAAATCACATAAAGGTGGTCCCTGCATCTAAAAGCTCGTTGAATACTTAAAGGCCCAGAGGGTAGTATGTACATCTGGTCGATGTTTAATTTTCCAGGTCTAAAGCGGCATTGATATTGCTCAATTATCTTGTCATCTTTAAGTTTAAATCTTTTACATAATAAGCTGGTTAGTATCTTGTATCAAATGGAAAAAAGTATTCCTCTGTAGCTGGAACATACGGTCATAATTCATTCATTCGCCCCCAATTTAAAACATTTCAGCTGGCAACCTAACAGTTGCTCCCACCAAGCCAGATATTTGCTATTTCAACTTTATCCAGACTAGGCACTCAATGCCGTCTTCTGGGATGGGTTTTGTTGTAATATTATCGTCGCTACAGGCATGAAAAATTATGTATCCATGTTCTCAGATCACTGTCTGCATCAGATTTAATTTTCAGCTTTGTTGAGAATCTTCCTATACTCGAGCCTTTATTTCGGAGCTTTATTTCTTTGTATTTTCGGACTTTATTTTGACATATGAACGTCTCAATACGCACGTACTTACGCATTACCATTTCTCTTTTTTTTCTGTGAAATGGGAGCTATTTCTGTCTTGTTTTTTTCAAAACCTTTTTTTGCATGACGACTTGCTACCAAGTACAGTTTCGCCCTGTATGCCGCACTTTTAACTTTGGCAGTAAGACCACACTCCTGGTTATACCATGGGTTTCTTGGAGAAGGTTTTTGGTGCCTTAGCAAGGATATTGCGATTTTTTGTATGAAGTTTGTTATGTTTTTCCACTGTATTTCAACAATATCAAGAGAAAAATGCTATTTACAAGCAGTTGAATCACTCTGGCAAAAAAACACATGTGTTTGTGGTGCCTGAAGCTTTCCGACGTCAACATTTTTTTGCTGTGTCAGATCTTACGTTTCTTACCGCATTCAGATGGTTGCGAACCTTTGTTGCCACAAGGTCATCTTCTGAATAGATGTTTGCTCATTGGATCGACAATGGGTCTAAAACACTGGTCAATCTAGTTTCTCGTTTTTGGTTTGATGGCAACCACGTTGCCTTATAATTCTCAATATGTCAAAATCTAATAAAAATCACTGCCATATTTTTTGTCACAGTGATGTCTGCTGGCCTCATTTCCATATCAGCTGTTTCCTTATGAAGCCCACATTTTTCCACTGTTTGATCAAAAATATTTTCCTTTTCTTTTTTCGCATTTAAATCTTCTGGGATCATTAAAATATCATGGTCAGGGCAGCGAATACATGTTTTATCTTGCCTTTGATCAGGGCTTGGGAACAAATAAGACTGATGTTAGATAATTTATCTTTTATATCAGTTTTGGCTAGCCTCTCATCCACTGGAGTAAATCCGAAGACATGCTCTTTGAGTCTATAACCAACTAAGAATCTACAGTCAAAAATCTAATTTGGTTCCTGGCAGCTATAATAGAGCGCACCACCTTTTGGTGTAGTTGTGACGCCTTCAGCATTTCATCGCACTTTTTGCAAGTGTTAATATCGTCCTTCTACCTTTAAGTACATCTTACGGTACGTATGCACCACCTTCTTTATATAGAGTTTGAACCAGTTGCAGAATCATGAATAATGGTCTGTAGGGCGTTTTCGGGGGTTGTCAGCATTTTAAGAATCCATTTATTTTCTTTTTAATTTCTTTATGGTTATACAGGAAAGTTTTCACTCAGGTGGATTAATGTCCCTACACCTCAACCAAATATTATCATTCGTGTGGGTAAAGGCTTGGCACTCATTAGCTCACTACCTTTAATATGTATTAAAATCAGCTACTTCCAGTGATACCGCGGGAAAATGAGTCTCCACAGTTTAGATGAAGGAGGCACCACGATTGATCTGGGCTTTGCCAAGTTACTTTGTATCCAACTTTTCCAAAGCTCATTGTTTTAGAAATGAATCGTAAAACGAGCTGCCTTAGCTGGGATTTTAACTATTTGTTTTCTTTGGTTTCCGAGTGAGCCAGGGATGCCTAGTGTGTAAGTGCACAAAGTTGTAATCCTAAAGGCGGTGGCACATACAATCCGTCGTACGTCATACTTCGCCTTTTTTAACTGACATTAACGTAACAACGTAAGAGGTTAGTACATAGAATCATTTATAAACGGATGTTGAATCAGCTGATTTTTAAAAATTTAATGGCCGCGTGCAAAAACAACTAATCATGGCGCAATAATATATCAGGTGGTGGTGATTCTATAACAACAAAACTTGGTGAATATAATTATTGTTTTTGTTGTAGTTTTCGTTGGCTCAGTTGTCAAAAAAAGATATGTAAAAGTAAACAACTTTGACTACCCAGCCTCGATTTTTGCATGAAAAAAGTAGATCAGTTGCGTTCGTAACACCACCTGGTACACATAATTTAACCATGCAACTAATCAAAATTAAGGTTATGAACCAGCTGGTAGTTGTCAAAGTACTTGACGTACGTTGAAAGTTAAAAGTTGCCCAACTTTAGTACGTTGCGTTGAAGCAGACGTACTGAATGTGACATTGTTCATAATAAAACATATTTTTCAACTTAGCTGTCAGTTAAAAAAGGCGAAGTATGACGTATGACGGATTCTATGTGCCACCGCCTTAAGGATCGCTGGCTTATATAACCGGAACAGGTATTTAGTCTGCTTCATCCTATATTTTTCCCATTTTCTAACTTTTTTCCTTTGGATTCACTCTTGATTCCACTCTTTCTCCTTTTTCTACAAATATTTAATTTTAAGAAAAATATGTATCGGCTCCCTCTGCTCTAAAACATACAAAACAAATAACAACTGATAAATCCAAATATGTTTAACCCTGCCCCTAATGGTAGAAATTATGAAGAAAAAACTGACTCTGTATCAATTTGATGTAAGTGTTGTTGTTTTGTGTTTGTTTTCATTTAACCCGGTAATTGGTAGAAGAGAAATAAATGATTTTTTTGATTATGCTTTAATAAAAAGTATTTCTTTTACTTACTTGTAAATTTTTAAATTGATGCGTACTACACAAACGCAATATAATGCGATTCAAGCGAAACCAAAAGGATATTGTTGGACTGAGATTGGCATTTAGATTTGTATTGGCCTCAACATTTCGTCCTGCTTCAGAAGAGTCAAAATCTAAAAAGAAAATGAAAACATCAAGCAATATGACTTAATAATTTTTTTCTATTTCTTTAAAGTTGTGCAAACCATAATTTCATTTACAATTTAATAAATATGAAAGAAACCTATAAAATAATTTTTTCCGTTTGTTGTTATTGTTTCTTAACTGAAGTATCCTTATTGCAATTTAAAAGTTGTCAAGTGCTTAAATAAAACTATGTTGTTGAAGTGTTTTTGTAATAAAAAAATATTAAAAGTTAAGAAAACATTTAGATATAATTTTTAGTTAAAAGAATAAAAATAATATTACTTATGAACAAAAACAAATTTTATTAAATTTAATTTTTGCAAAATAAACGCCAAACGTTTTTTTTTTATTAGGAATATGGGTGAAGGACCAAAGTTTTTGTCAAAATAAAATTTTGTTATAAACAAAAAATATTTGTATATAAAGGGTTAAATTTTCAGTCATGCAATCTCTAAAATGAAAGATACATGTACATGCTTTTGTCTATATATTGAGAGAAGGATGTACAATATATCGATTTTAATAAAAAAAAAAGGAAGCGAAGCTGTCGCTTTTAAACCTTAATAATTGACTTCTGGCGGACTTCTTAACAAGAAAGCTAGCATTACACACTGTTCATTAACTTCATGCTGTGGGCTGTGGATGGAGACTACGGATTTTGTTATTTATTGAACATAATTCTGCACATCCGAGAATTTTTTCCCCAGTAAATTTTCCCTCAATGTTTCAGACAGATGAAAAAACTCTTCTGCAAATACAAACTCTAAAACAATGTGATCTAGCACCACTATTTGCGTTTTTTTAAATTAACTTTTATTTAAGATACTTTTTCTTTCCTAGTGAGATTTAACGGGCTGGTCTCGAAGACCAGGCAAAAATATTGACATAGACCGCAGAGCTAACAAATTTCAAGCTAAAAGTTAAGAAGAAATTTTAAGTATTAGTTCGTGCTATAAGCTACATGTAGATTTTTCACTATATACATTATTATTTCTAAATAATATTTTCTTTATCGTCCCGTTTTCTCAAGGTATTTTCGCTTGCTAATAACAACCTCTACTTAACAAACTACTAATAACCACATCTACTAAAAGTACCCAAGCTCATGTCAACCCCAGCTTATAAGATCTGTCTAGAATCTTCAAGTATCGGCTCTAAGTTAACGGGAGACTCCCATTTTTTAGACCTCCTATGCCTCTTATATCAATTAGCAGATGAACGCCCTGCTTCTTTGACTTTTTATCCATTTGAATTCCCTTAATATTCTCTGTCTCCCAATTTAGTAAATTAAGATGGTTTTACCACTCCGCTTAAACAACCAGATTGAATTAAGATGTGATAACATTGATTTTATCGGGCTTACCTATCGGTTAACATATCCTGGTTATTCTTGGTACAAGAAAACATGGAAAAGACATTTATTATTTTATCTGCTAAGATCTCTGCCTTACAGATACAGCAGACATCAATTCGAAAAACTCTATTTAGCTCAGCTTTCAAAAATAATTCGCAGCCTTAACTTTCCTTCCATATTTTTAACAATTGCAAATACAGAAAAGAAAATTTTAATCGCCTCTAAGTCATACCTTTGTTTTTCTAATAAATTAATTTAAGATTTTGTTTTTCTTGCCTTTTGGCAATTATAAGGTTATTGCTCTTTGCAGAATTTTTTACCCAATTTTTTATTTTGAATAATTTACAAAATTGTATCGATTGTTAAAAAAATCTTTATTTAAAAACTCTCTTCTAGGTATTTTAATTAGATTTATTTTTTAAATTACTATAAAACTTCATTTAAATTAACTAAAACTTTGTTTATCAAATTAAATTATTATTATTATTTTTTTTTTTTTTTATTGAGATAAAATCCTAAATTTTATATAAAAAAATTTTGTTAAATTATTTTTTTAAAGCAATCTTAAAAATATAAATAAATTAAATCTTTTCAAAAATGATAAACTAACCACATCCTTACCAGTAAATTAAAAAAAAAATAATTACTTGTTGAATCAGTTTACTAAAATATTCTAATTAATTAAAAAAAATAATGAAACAAAATTTTTTTCCAAATACTAAGTGCACTTAAGAAGCATATATAATTAATTTAATAGAACGAAAATAAAAATAAAATTAAACTACGAAATAAGAAACAAAAAATTTAATGACCTTTAAAAAAATTTGGAAGAGGTTTTTTGCAACCATCTTAAAATTGTTATAAGAAATTTCAATTTGCACAGGTTTTTGTTTAAAAAAACAAACTCTTAAATCAATTTTATAATTATAAATGACAGACCCCAATTCGTTTACTTACTTTGATGCAGCAGGTGAGCTTCATCACGTTGATGCGTCATTGGACTTTGGCATGCCGAACTGGAATTAGTTGAGTCAATCGATTCATCAATATTACAGCGTGTTATACCAGCCTGGGAGTAAACAAAAGTAAAATGAAAATCTAAATTATATTTCAGAAAAGATTATATTTTATTGCACAATATGATCGACAAAATATATAACTTAAGAAAAGGGTCCAAAAAAAGCGAAGATTTAATATGGAAAGTAAAAATAACCTTAATACTGAAATATGAAAACAAATTGAAAAAGCCTAAATGACGTTTATAGTCATCCTGTTGAAACCACGTGTGCGAAGAGTACTATGGAGGAGCTTGCAGGTCTGGCAAAAGGAATCCAATAGTCATGCATTAACATTGTTCACCGTTGATATTCGTCGCATGAGCTCGAGAATTTTAGAAAAAAATATTCCAATTACTTTATGCGTGGACAAGGCCCACCAAATATTTACCCTGGATCTATGCAATGGTTTTTGGTGTTTTAAAAAAGGGTTGCGGGCTTTTGAAGACCAGTAATGGCAGTTTTACTTGTTGAAGTTTTAGTAAAAATGAACCTCGTTGCCCCAAGAAATGTAATTTACAGGGCAAAAATGGCCCAACATGGAATCACGAAAATTTTTGTGTAAATCAACGTCATTTTCTTTCAGCTCTTGAATGATATGAATTTTAAAAGGATAAAACTTCTAATTTCTTAAAAAATTTCATGAATAGTCGTTCTTGCAATTCCCAGTGAGGCCGCTTTTTTTTCGTGTTGAAAGTCGCGGATTTTCACGCAGCTTGCGTAAAAATCCGCGACTTTCTGCACGGAAAGGAACATTCCTGCTGGGATTTCCAAGAGCAGTTATTCATAAAATTTAAAAAAAGGATTTGAAATTTCATCCTTTAAAAATTTAAATCATTCAAGATCTAAACGAAAGTGACTTTAATTTACGCACAAAATTTTTTAAAATGATGTTGGAACATTTTTGCACTGTAAATCAGATTTTTCGGAGCTACGAAGCTCATTTTCCTATAACAGCAAAAAAACCTGCTGCTACTGGTCCCCAACAACTCGCAATCCCCTATTGGAACATTAAAAACCATTGCATTGCCCAAGGTAACTCTTTGGTGTGCTTTAACATTGCATGAAATAATTGGACTATTTGTTTCAAAAATTCTCGAGAACAGGCGACGAATGTCAATGGTGCAAATTATCGACTCATGATAACGGAATTCTATTTGCCAAACCTGAGAGCTCATCCATCGTGCTTCTTACACACGTGCTTTCAACAACATGGGGCGACTGCCAGAGCTTGGATGAATTTGTTTTGGGAAAATTTCCCCCAAAAACTGTCAATCGCTTAAGGGGCATCCCATGGCCACTAAGATCACCCGATTTACCCCCTGGGAACTTATTGGGGGGCAACCTTATAGACATTGTTTTTTTTTTGACAATCACCAATCTCATGTCGCCTTAAAGGAAAACGATCATTAAAAATTAAGCGCATTCAGTGTGGCGCAAAATACAAGATTCGTTGTGGACAGACATCTGGATGACTTGTTCTTCAATAAAACTTTATGTCAGTTACTAGGTGTTTTTTAATTAAGTTTAAAAATCTACTATGCTAAATTATGAAAATAATACTTTGCTTTACACATTTCCCAACTCTTTTCCTCCTTTTTTTAAATATTTCAATTTTATCAAAAACACTGTAAAACTCTTGGCCACTTCTGCCAATGCTTGAAAACTGTGTAATGCTTTCTCCTTTAAAAACCCAAAAACAGCAATTTTTCATTAGATTTCAATTCCAATATTCAAACAAGTAAATTGACAACGTAAGACGATATATGTATGAACATACATATGTGTTCTCAAGGACAAATCACGCATATATAAATAATGGAGTCCTTTAACAATTGTCGACACACATGTGACAAACATGTTTCCTTCTTTCGTTGTCAACAATTTGAGAAAACAATTCACCTTCAGCCAACCGTGAACTAAAAAGTATCTAGAGAATAATAATAATAAAATAAAAGTAATTTGAAAGTTATTTAAAAATTAGTTTCTGCCATAAAAGACAATTTAGTTTTGCATAAAATTTACAAGTCTTAAGAAAAACAATGTAATAATAAAAAAAGTTAAAGAAACCAAAACTCAATCATTCTAAGCCTACAAAGGATATACTTTATTCACTTTTGACTGTCTGTGTTTTAGAAAAAATTACTCCAGTAAAGCAACTATTTCTATTACAAGGACAGAAGCAGAAAAAACCTACGGTCTAAACTATACACGACACTTCTCTGTTAGAAAACGAAATCTAAAATATTTTGTCGTAGAGAAAGGTATAGACAGACATAATTTACATGTCGTCCTTATGTCTACTTTTAAACAATTTATACCAACATTAGTTTATTATCATTGTATGTATGACGATGATGCAAAATACTTTCAAAGAGCTTGAACACAGTGTGACGTTATATCTTTTGCAAACCTTTTAGCAGCAAAGTTTTCATAACATTTAGATTTACACCAAAAGAGCATGATTATCATGAATGCTTTAAAATATTATATTTCATTATAATACCCTTTACTACGTAGTGTATATGACAAATTTATCATATTATAACCTGCTGGCAGCATGTATGTTTATTCTAGTGTAAACACATGCATATGTAAGTATATACCTGTATTATAATAATAAACTAGATAATTCTAATTTAAAACTGACAACTTCATTTTAAAAACTCAATCCCAAATGTAAGTGATGATTTTTCCCCTGTGTGCAAATACAAATTTCAAAACGAAAAAAGTTAAAAAAAAACATGCAAGAAAGTGTCTGGATCCCAACTTTATTATATCCTACACCACAGTTTGTTTCATTTGCATGCAAGAAAACATACAAGATGAAAATAAATATCAGAAGTGAAACCAATGGTTATATACATATGGACCGATTGTAAAATTGTTGTAAAACCATCTTCTAGGCTGTAAACAAAATACGACAAACTAACATTTATTATAATCTCATTTACAGAATTTTTTTTAAACACCATCAACTTCTTGTTAAAAATAATTCTTAGCCACAAATTTTCAAAATGATTTTCTTATGAATACAAAACCCTTTTGTGTTTATTTGAAAACTTTATTAATATCAAAATATCTAAAAAAAGATTTAAAGTTTAACCTCAATAGTGTCCCTTCTTTTCAGACGAGTGTGTCCACTATGTTGCAAGATGTTTCGAGCGAGCGGATCTGGATGCGTTTCCAGCTTGTTGAAGGGACACTATTGAACTTAGATGAAACTGTTTATATTAATTTATTTTGTTATGAGAACTTAAATTTTGGTCTGGTACTGACTGGACTAACATAAATTACTTAGTTTTAAGATTTGAAAACTTATTGTTAGTTCGCAAAAGCGAAGATTCAATAATAAAAATATGAAAAAAAAAAAAAAAAAAAGTTTAACCTCCTTATTTGGGCCATCTTTATACATTTTATCAATATATCGAGCCAACGCAAACGTCAAAGTATGACACGACTAACTGTGTCCATGTCAGCCTATAGCTCAAACAACTCTTAGCACTTACGAAACCGGTATTTTCAGTCAAAGCAGATTAGTTCATAGGTTTTACATATAAACACGGGTTTTGTTTAATGAGAGATGGCTTCGTTTTTAATGTGCCTACTTAGTTCAAAGCCTTGTAAGCCAATAAATTTGCTCTTTTTTATTAAAACTAATGATGTTGTTTGCTTGTGGCAATAATATTTACGTTAGTTTAAAGTTGTATTTGTAAATATCATATGTCTGCATAAGTCTAGTAAAACTATTGTGCATTGATAACCTTTTTTTTCGTAATTTTTTAATAACTAAAAGTGGCCGTTACTTCTCACCATCTTCAGTGATGGATCGAAGATGGAGTTGGGCAACTACGCTGGTGTTTTTATAATGGATCCAGAAGTAGGGTTGTCATACAAACTACCGGACGAATGCAGCATTTTTTAGGCTAAAACTTTGGCGGGGATGAGGGCCGCGGGATTGATAGGAGAGCATGCGGAGTTAAGAGGGGACAGGACAATCTACGTCAACAGTCATGGCGCGCTCACGGCTCTATACGGACACTATGTCAAATCTAGACTTGGATACGACTGCAGACATGCTCTCATTACGATCTTGGCAACACGCAGGATTAGGCTCCGTTGGATGCCAGGTCATTCTGACAATGCTGGTAGTGAGACTGTTGATGAATTGGCAAGAAGGGATCGGTCCTGGATATGGGCTGGGCTGTGAGCCATTAAGGCCACTAGTGAGCTTCTATTATAAGTTGATATGGACTTAGGTAATGGACAAATTGTACTGATAGGACTGATTGCGGAATTTTCAGGCTTCTCTGGCACAATCTGGACAGGACTGATTTTTTTGACTTTTTGCTGAACACAATTTTCTCTCTCTGTCAGGCACTACAGGCCTCTGTGTGGAGAAGCAAATTTCATTCCTCACTAGCCTTCGTAATCTTACCTAATCTGCTACTTACACTGCGCGACCCACGATGTCCATCTCACTGGCATAAGCGAGTACTATGCGCTGTTTGGTATATAGTGAGCCAATCTAATTCAAATTTACGTGTCTTTGAAAGAAAATGCTTAAAACCATATAAAAGCCCGTCTCTTTTTCTGAAACCTGATTTTGCTCCAAATGTTTTTTTCATATTTAAGCATAACATTGTATCATACTACAAAGTTATGTAAATTTTAAAAATATACTAAAATCAGGCAGATTTCAAAAAACACTTTTTAATATATGTGGCTGCCGTCGATCGGTTTGGAGGATAGGTTGGAGGAAAATTTGCTATTGTTTATTCTGCATTGATATAAGCCTAATCATTTTGCTACGTTTAGATTTTTATCTTTCATATAATGTGCTGGATTGTATTTGTCACCAGCGGCAGCCACGACTTACTGTCCTGTATTCCTTTTTGTCGACGCAGATGCACACAACGAAATTCAAAATCGGAATAACAAACAAAAATGGCCTTATCTATACATTGCAAATAAAGAGAAATTATCTTGGATATCCGCACCATATAAAAAAGGTAACATTCATTTCAAATCCTTAAATTTTACAAGGCCTGCAAGCAATGAGGTAATAGCCTTTCCTTTGCAGCAAATAATTTTAAAATAGTTCGGACTTAAAGCAGACACAAAAAATACATAATTGGCAACCAATATATGTTACAAAAATTTTAAATTAAAGATTAGCAGAAATCACGTAATTTTGACAGTTTAGTTAATACATTATTAGCAGAAAGAAACAAAACTAAAAAGGAAAATTTTTTTTTATTTTCGTCTGGCCCTTCCTTGCAATAGATAAATATGGGCCCTGAATCCTTCAGTTGAGGCACAAAATTACTTTGTCTTGAATATTAAAAAATTTAAAGTGCTAAAGATTTGAATAAAATAATCTCTCTTCCTCTATTTGAAGCAAAAATGTCCGACGTTCTTGAAGCTTTCCTAAACCATGAGCTATCTTATTGTAAGGACACCCGTCTAAAAAGAAGGGACACTACTGCGCTGAGATGAAACTTTTTAAATTAATTTATTTTATTGCGGGAACTTAAATTTTAGCCTGGCACTGACTGGACTAATATTAAACACACTTAGTTTTAAGATTTGAGTACTTATTGTTAGTTCGCTTGAGCGAAGATTCAATAATAAAAATATGACAAAAAAAATCTTCATGTAAGGAGGCAACTTCGAGTTGAGCCTTTTACTCGTATCAGTGCTAGATATGGGAATTCAATATTCTTTAAACCCGGTTTAAAAAAAGTGAACTTATCGGTTATTTTGAATATATCGTTTGTTTCATATTATTTGTAAAAAATTTTGAAAACACGAAGTACTCGTGACAAATGTTAATGTTGTTTAATATAAGATGAAAAATTTAATAAACACTATCCCCGAAAATGTTGGGAAATTCCAGCGAAACGTCGGGTAAGAAATTAAATAAATAGTCCTTTTATTTAAAACTTACGACCTTAGAAGCCCAATAGAAAATTTGAGAAAAAATATAAATTAAATTTAAAGATGATTTGTTTTTACTCCTTAGAAAACATTTATATATATTAATGTTTTTGTCTTATATTATATCTTCAAAACATATTTCAATAGATATTACTATAATAAAATCCTTAACGCTAACTTTACAAACTATTTAATCAAACTGCTAAAAGTTTCTTTTTTACTTACCGCAATTAAACTGCTACTAACAACTGCTTTGCCACCCTTGCTATTCGTATTGAAGTGTTCAATTACTTCCCAATTTGATTTCTTTGTCGTTGAGGGTGGCTGGTTTCCAGAATTTGAAGCTCCGGAGCTTGCGTTACCACCCATACCCAAATCAAATGAAGGTTGTGTTGTAATAGACTGCTTCAAAGAAGAAGAACGATTAAAAAATCTGTTTTTCTTGAAATCCTGTAAAGAGTTTAATAGTTTGGAAGTATATGTTATTGTAAAGGGAAACTTGAAACCAAAGTACTTGATTCACCTCTTTGGCTGATGATGAACTGTTGCCAGCTGCACCATGACGTATGCCACGCAATGACAAACGTTTTGACCAATCTTTTTTCTGACTGTCAGAAGAAAGTGAACGAAAGATGTGGGTGTTTGTACTGGATGAGAGATGTGACATCTTGCCGGCAATTGTGTTCTTTTCCATTTATGTAAATTAAGTGCTGAAATATATAAAATTCAATATTACTAAGCGTGCATAATACATACATACGTCTTTCTTATACATATGTACATATATCTTCTAAGCACTCCATTAAAATACTTTGACGTATGAGTGTTGCGGTTGCCTAGATACTTGTTCGATATTAAGTATACGTCACATGACACCTAGAAATTAATATGAGAGCTTTAACTTATTTGAATGTATGCGTTTCTTTGTTGTAGTTCCTAAATGTTAAAAATATATATTTTTTTTAATACTTTGAAAAATTTCTTGTATATAGAAACTATTTTATAAAATTATTTTTAATAAAAGTCATTTAACAATAACTGTGACGCCAACACTGTTTTTAAATTAGTTGTTATGCAAAACAAAAATATCAATGGATTAATATAAAAAAGGCGTCACTCAACTTTTTTTGTCATTTTTTAGGAGGAATAAAATTATTTCATCAAATTTATAACATTTTTTACAATAAAAATTTTTAATTAAATTTTTAATATAAAAAGGCAACAAACATTTATTTATTTGATTTTTTCTATATCTTACAGACAAACATGGCTCAATGTATAAATATTAATAGAAAAATATCGGAAGCCATCTAGTTAATCAAATGGCAGCAAGATATATAATATATGAATACAAAATTAATAAATTTATTGTCATTCGATGGATGGCCAAAACAAAAATGAAAATAAAAATAAGTAATAAAAGTAAATGGTGATAAATGCAATAGAATTGGGAATAAGAGAACATAGGAATGTTTGTAGAATAAATTCGGTCTAAACAGTATAGAATGTTAATATAATTCCAGTATTCAAATTCTAATAAAAGTTTGCTTAAAAAAGCAAATCAACATTTAACTTGCAGTAATACCGGATAAAAAGAGTGCTGACGAGAAATAGTAGCTGATTTCGAAATGTATTTCACTCGGCTCGTATCGGAATTACTTAATTTTTAATAAAGGTTTCCATTCTAAGCTTTTACAATTTTAATAATAAAGTTAAAACCGAATAAATAAAAACTATAAAAAGAGGCAACAAGCTTCTAGTAAAGAAAAAAAAGTTATGATGAATTTTTAATTTGTTTGCCAGAATAAGTAATACGTCTTTTTTTTTATTTAAAACCACCGGTATACTTTTTCTTGAAATGCAAACTTTTTTAGTTTTTTTTAATAATAAACTTAAAAACCAAAAATTTTAGAATTTTGTTCATAAGATATAACAATATCTATTAAATTAAGTTTTTGGTAGTTAAATCTAAATCAGTTTTTAAACAAAAATTAATGACACCAGTTTTTGAGAGGTTAAATGATCGTTAGAAACTTTTTCAATATAACCAGCACTAAAACGACGACCCCTACATATTGATTTCATTGTTTTAGTATCAAGAATGGAGGCTATAGGGAGGAGAATAGAAAAATTAGTTTTTTTGAAATTTGATTAAACTTTTTTGAAATTAACTGCGACAGTAAAACATCAAAAGGCAGATTTTTCTACACACAAACGGTCACTAATAGGCAAGCTTCTTCTGTAAATTTTAGTGCGTTTTGCTGGCCAGCTAATCACAAAATGCTGTGCTCTTCTTTAACAGCGAGTATCACGCAAAAAACTCTGGGTTAAGGGACCACATCCCTAATTTCTTTAGAGCACTTTCCTTTTCAGTATAGATAGAATAGTGAAACACATCTCATACTTCATTGATGTTTAAGCGAATAGGAGCAAAATCAAAAAGCAAGCACATATTAAACTAGGGTCTTACTAATCCTGGATAGTGAAATCAAATTAATGCTGTCAATTTTTTCTATTTTTCTAAAGTCTTTATTTATTGCACATAGTAAAAGTCTAATTTTTCTATTTAACAACTTTTCTCTTTAACAAATTTTTTTGTTTCTGGTAAGAAATCAAGTGGTCAAGCATTGTTTGACCATTCGATCTCCTTAAAAAAATGTTTCGACGACCAATAAAGTTCTTAAAATAATCTTTTAACAGTTTCTGTTAAAAACAAAAAAGGTTTTTAAAGGCCGTTTGACTTTTAACCAAAATTTTGATAAATTTCTGATAAAAATTGGAATAGGAAATGGTCTTAATTTAATTAACTTAAAAGCTTTTTATTTACACAAGGTTTAAAGTATGTACTTCAAGCTATAATTGGCTAATGAATACAGTTTTAAGGAATTTAGGTAAAAATTTATTTCAAATATGTTAAAACTTTTTTTTTGCATATGCCTGTTAATATTCAAAAATTTTAAAGTAGTGTACACTTTTTATCGAACTATTGAAATCTTACACAAGATTATTTTCATTTATATCCTTAAAATAACAACAAATGCTCTTACGATGCTTTGTGGGATTGCTATTGCTGTATTTATTTTGGCGCAAAAAGTACCAGATAATTTTAAATTGATGTTGAGCATTGTACTAGAATATAAAGAACCTAAACGTTATAACACATTCCTTAAGATCCCCTTAAGGATCCAAAGATTCATTTAACAAAAGTAATGCTCTGGTAACAGTTAAGTACAGTCGGACGATTATGTTGACTCTGCGCAACCCTTAAATACTTGCGAAATTTATTAATGGTTAAATTTTTTATTCTTGTCAATCCATTTTCCATTTTCTATAGCAACAGCTGCCTCGCAGCCTATTGATTGTATATTTTTAATTGCCTTTTAATGGCTTTATTGGTTTGGTGTTTTTTTTTCTTACTTCAAGACACCATATACGTTTCACCTTTTTTGGGGCTTAGTGTTGCACGAAATTTAAATAAATAAAAATATATACTTTTTAGCACCAAAGCTATCAAACAAATCCCTTTAATATGATTTTAGTTGCAAAAATATTCATCTAAAAGTTATATTCTTATACATAGTTTTTTTTATTTTCTACTTCATAGCAAAATTTAGTCTTAAAAAATTTGTAAAATTATATTATAAAGTGATACAGAAGTCACGTTCTTGACTTTGGCAGTGGCCATAAAATTTCAACTTTGTTTTGGTTTTTTTCCTTAACAATTCCTGGCATTAAATAAACAAAATTTGTTGGTTTTTTCAAGTGCCGATGTCAAAATATTTTTGCACAAATAAATACGTGCCAAACAATTTGGAAACATTTTGCAAAAACAAATATTTTATGTGGTAAGATAAAGTGTTTTTAGTGTTATTGTAAGTGCACGTGCACGTATTATTTTTTTTTATAAGGTAAAAGCATTTTAATAAAGAAACTTACTTTGATTGTATTGCAGATTTTATAAAGAGCAGAGGCAGCTTTGAAGTAAATAGATTTAGCAGCTTACGTAGCCACTGGCAATTAGACGGCTATTTTGTTAGAGCAGTTCTTATTATTCAAAAAAAAAACTTAATGAGAAGGTGGTAGTGTAACAATTACAAACTTATTTGGAGCTAAACAAATATATTAAGACCAGGGCCTTTTTAGCAGATAAGACAAAACCTATTATAGACACTTTTTGTACACGAACCACTAAACAGTGCGGAGGCTTAGACCCCTGCTTGTGTGTTTGAGAGAAAAAAAACTTCGCATGGCTTATGCACCAATTTACTTTAGCGAGCCATTTGCCGTTATTGCTGTAGTTATAAACGTAAAAATCCAAACGCTGCCCTGGCTTTAATTGCGCGTGTTATTATCGTGCTTTAGATAAAAAGGCTTTGGATGTGATCTAGTGGGAAGACGTTAAATGCGACGGCCGAAACTCTTTTAAAACACCCAGTTTAGAAAATGCATTGCAAACTCATAATGAAAAACTGTTAAAGAGCCAAAAAGGCCTACAAAAGGCCTAATGGCGCACATTGGTTACTTTAAATGGCTAACTTAGGAAGAAATATAGGAAATAAGTCGAACAAAAGCTTTTTAAAACTATTTTGTTATATTAAAAAAAGTAATAACTTCTTTAAAACTATAAATTATATAGTAAATTGACTTAGTGGGTAGATATGTTAGTGTAAAGGACATTATTAATGATCATGCAAGGTAAAGGGGTGACTGGAGTTTCAAAAAACTCCCTTTGTTAAATATGTGACATATGCTGGGTGTGTATTTTTTATATAGTTATTTATTATCTGGTGGAAACTAGAAGGGAAAATACTTACTCTGGTCACTACCCACTATCAGGTCTTTTACAAATTTTTAATAACTATTATATTATGAGTTGCGACCAGAGTACTTTGCCAACTAGGTTTTGTTTTTGGTACTGGGTATGAGTTCATCCCATTGTTTCAGCTACAGACCGTAAAATAAAAAAAACTTTGAAAACTGCACTTCCATCAGGTATCATGTATTTAACAAAACCTCCGGTCGTCCTTTTCCCTTCCATGTTTAATAATTATGCCCCTTAAACAATGATGTTTGATTTCCCCATTATCCGCATCATTCCGTTAAATTTATCTTAACATCAACTTTTTTGATTTACATTTTCATAACTTAAAATTCTCTTTCAATATATATTTTATGGGAAAACCAAAATTAATATTCAAGTTTTTAAATTTAATTTAAATTAAATTTATAACAAATTTATACATAAATATCCTAAACTAAAATTTACCGTTTCAGATATCAGAGTATACATTTATTTCAAACGTGGGTTCTAGTTTCCGAAGAATTTCAATTCCTGCAGGCACTCATTTACAAGCGTTTAAACTCTACGCCAAGAGGTTAATATCATGAGGAAAGTGTAGGTTTACTTCTATGATAACTTTCTAAATTAGCCTTGATGAATTGTATGTAATTTAAAAATATTCCAAAAGTTTATAAATGTCACAGAGTTTTATTTGGCCAAATAGTTGACTTTCAGCCTTAATCTAGCCGTAGATTTTATATTTTTTTAACTCATACTTATAAAAAAAAAAAGAAAAACTGTACCATAAATATAAAAAAAAACTCATTTTTAGTTGACTAACGGGCTGAGTTAGGGTTAGAAGCCCTTATTTCCTATTTCAAAAAATGCTAAAGAGAACCACAAATGAAAAGAAAATAACTTCTTTTCACTTAGTTTGTAACTGGATTAAATGTACGTAAAGAACCCTAAATCTTCTGCCTCCAAATTCAAAATCTCAAAAAATGCAAGAAAGTACTAAGAATTTAAAAAAAGCACGCTTAGCCCAATTGGCAAATTTTTCATCTGTTTAGGGGTCAATAGCAACAAATTTCGTATTTTTGGGCTCATATTTTCAAAAAAGGTATCAAAATCATCTTTACTGGCCTAAAAGTGCAAAAGTACCTAAAAGCACCATAATATATTTTTTACCCTTGAAAGTCCCATTAATTCAGAAAAGTTCCAAAAAGTGTTCATACTTTTTGTTTTCTTAATAAATTTGAAAGTAAGAAAAAAAATACGTTTTGGATAGAACATGATGTTTAACAGTTTTTTTTTTGTTTGTACAGAAAATAGGTAAGGGTCAACCCTACATTTGGACTATCTATGGACACTCCGGAAGCTGTAGGGGAAATTTATTGCAATTTTCCAAACTTTGTATGGCAGTCCCATAAGGCAAAGGACATGGAAGTTAAGTATGTTCTAGGAATATGTTAGGAAGGGAAAACTTATAGGAGTCGGTCCTACAATTTATTTCTCTAAGGCCTACTTTTGGGAAGTTATGGTTGTTTTAACTACATTTTTGTAAACTTTTTGTAGCAACCGTTTTAGGTGATTGTAATAGAGGGTAAGAATGTTCTAGAAATGTGTTTGGGAGAAAACCCAAATAAGGGTCTGTGATACATTTTATTACTCTAAAGGCGACTCCGGGAAGTTGCAGGGGTTTCTACCAAAATTTTTTAAAGTTTTGTGTAGAAATGCTGTTAAGGGCTGGCGATCGAGGATAAGTATGTTCAACAAAAAATGTTTGGGAGGAAAAATTAACTGGGGAAGGTCACACATTTGAACTTTGTAGGAGCCCCATGGGAGCTGTGGGAGCGATTTAAAAAAAATTAAAAAATTAAACTTTATATGACAACCCTGTTAAGCATGGATAATGAGTATAAGTATGTTCCACAAAAACTCTTAAAAAAACTAATTGGAGTTGGTCTTAAAATTGCACCCGTGTACAAGCAAATCCGCGGCAGTTGTAGAGATTTCAATGTACAAAATTAAAAAAAAAAAACAAAGGTAGTCATTGCTGGCATATATTACGGTCAGTTTTGGAGAGATTTTTCAAGATTTCAATACTGATTTTTTCTCTGATAGTTTGATACCGTTAAAAGGTCTATGCCACATCGGAGGGCTTCAAAAAGTGGATTCTAACTATAACACGGAGACGAGCAGACGGACGGTTGGGCAGACGGACGGCTGGGCAGACGGACAGATGGACGGACGTAAATCTCAAAATCGACTTTGCTCTCAATAAGGACCAAGAAAATGTAAACTTTATGGGATCGTGGATGGATAGTAAGAAATTACACACGTAATGACAAACTTGTCTATACCCTTATCACTTATGTGAAGGGATAAAAGTAAGGGAATGCAAGATTTTATTATATTTCATGTGTTAAGCTCTGCACATTTTATCTGAACCGCTATGGTTTTCGATTACCTCGCCCTTCTAAAGCTTCAAAAAAATCGGTTTACCCATATGGCCAGCTTTTAAAAACATTCAGAGAAATTTTTTTCTATTAAGATTTTACCTTACGACAATTACAAAAAAATATTTTCTAGTGGTTTAAGATTTTTTTTAATTTTTTTAACAGAAGTTTACTTAAACACTTGTGTGCAAATAACTATAAGTAAATAGTACAAGTTTCTCGTTGTGAGTATTTAAAATAAATATTTTTTATACATATTTTCACAGATGTACAAAAAATTTTTAGGAAAAGAAGAATAAAAAGATCTTTTCCAACAACTACTTAAATAAATAAATGAAAAAAAAAAATGTGCAGAAAGTGTTTGGGTTCTTTTTGCAAAAAAAAAAGATGAGAAAAAGTGTTTTGAAAATAAAATTAATGTTTTTGCTTTAAAGAAATGTTGTTCTTTTGTACAGCCACACTTAAGGCATTTTCACTTCAACGTACATCTTGTTGAAATGCTTGTTGAATGTGAAAGTGATTTCTAACATTTTGCACAACTGGAATTCTTTAAATTTGAAATAAGCAGTTAAATTTGAATTATATTAAATTTTTTTTATATTTTTGTAAGTCGTACACAAGAGGTAAAATGTTAGAAAAATGTATTTCCTCTACTACTTATAATGGATATGTATGAACCGATTACAAACATCAAATACATTAAAAATAGTTTTGTAAGTATATATAATAACAAAAAGCTAATATACTTAAATAATAAAATAACTTTAAAACTAATCTTAAATAGGGCCCCTTTGTGAATAAATGAAGTTTGAATTAGAAACGTTAATTGGTTAAGAGTAGAAACTTAACTATATACTTGAGAAAAGTGGCACGTTCTGACCCATATTCGTAAACCAACTGCCATCCTTGATAAAGGATTATAGATTTGATATGCTAATATTAACCACATTCAACAAACCCTTGTCTGGCGGTTTCAAATTAAAAAACCAAAGATGTAAGATTTTTTTGTTTCTTGACAATTTTTATACAAGTCGTTGACACTCCCATTATAATGACGTTGGTGCAAAATAGCAGCAACAATGTTTTTCAGCCTTCACCTGTCCAGACTGGAAAAACTCTTTGAACCCTGCCTTGTCCACCATATCCTCGTATCTACAGATCCAGGATCAAAAAGCCATCTGATGCCGCTGAGTCACGCATTCCAGTTTTGTAACGTTCTTAATCATCACATCAACATTTTCTTTAGTACAGGTTCAGCTTAAAAAAAGCCAGACTCGCAAGCAAGTTTACAAGCAGAATCTATCGAAAAATACCTGAAAAGTTAGTAAAAATTTCGATATTTCTTCCAGTAAGCTGTCTTGCCAATCTTGGGCAGTATATTTTATATCACACTGCACTCAACAAAAAGTCTGAATGACTCTCTTCTTACAATAGCTTCCCTCTTAAGCCACGTTTTTTATGCGTCAAAACAAAAACCAAGATATTGCAAATGGCGGATTTCTTAAAAATTACGAAGAAATATTTCTACCAAAGAAAAGGAATCAGTCAGAGTCGTTCTCATTTTATATTTAATCAAAGTGCCTCCATAGGAGACAACCGATTTTATCACCGTCTTGTTAGACAAGCCGGAGTTCTAATTACTGGGGCCTTCGGTATTTCCTATTTTTCCCAGTGTGCATTTGTCTCTTTTGCTACAGTATTTGGCCTTTAGGATGAATAATTGTCCACAAAAGTGTTAGTAAGCAGCCGTTGAAGGAAAGGATACAGCTCACTTGGGTCCGCTTAATTCGGTCCCTTTGTGTTACCTGGAGAGGTTGAGATAGAAGAAATGAAGAAATTAAGAGAAGGATAAGAAAGAAAGAAAGAAAGAACAGAAAATGAAAATGAAAATGAAAATGAAGCAAACTTACCAGAGTCTCTGGCGGGAATCGAACCCACAACCCCCAGACTGGTAGACTCGTGCACTTACCACTGACCTACCGGGGCACCCTTTTAATGAGGTTAGCCGGCAGTTATTTTTTTTTTATGATTAATTCGCTACTTATTTACACCAGGCTTAGAAACTGATATGTTATCCGCATAAGAAAAATCTTAGGTGGGCCAAGAGAAGTCATCCGATATTGTTTGGCCCTCATTTTTATTCTAAACGATAAACTTAGATTCTCTTGTTTTTAATATATTTATTCAAACCTTTTGAATTTCGTTGGCCAAGTCGAGAAGATGATATTGGCCAAATGGGCGCCGTCACAAGTGATTGCTCTACGGGCTTGTTTTTTTGGCATTTTTTATTACTTCGGCGAGAACTTCGGGTGACAGAATCTTTTACTCGTGCCGAATGTTGTCCTTGAGGACTGTCAGGGTATCGAGCAAAAACCACACTAAAAAAGTCTGGAACGGTTAAATCGGGCGATCTTGCAGGCCAATGTAAATCGCCAAAACGAGAGATGAGGAGACCTGGGAAGGCTACCCTTAGAATATTGCTTGTGGCTTGCAAAGTGTGTTTTGTTGCTTGGTTCTGTTGAAACAACATGTCTTCCAGTCCGAACTCATTCAATTGTAGCAGAAAAAGCTTGGCTAACATGGCGCTATAGCACGCATCATCCATTGTTGTCGTTTGACCAGTTGCATCCTCAAAAAAAATGGTCCGATGACTCCTCCAGTGTGAACAGCGCACTATGTAGTCACATTGATCTAGCGTAATGGCGCCTCTTGCATTTCTCGTGCATTTTTGGTGCCCCAAAAGCGATATTTTTGCTTGTTCACGTACCCGCTGAGGTGGCAATGAGCCTCATCTCTCATTAGGATTCTGGTCAAAAAGTCGTCTACTTCGACCTCAAGATTGAGGATTTTGGGCATCGGTTACATGCGTTAAGTGATCAACGGAAACATGCGCAGATCTTTGACTAAAATTTGCCTTAGGGACGACCGGCTGATGGTTAATTTTGAGGCACGGCATCTGGTCGATGTTTCTGGGTACAGCTCGATATCCTCGCCAACAGCGGCGATATTCTCCACAGAGTGGTGCTCCGGGGCCGTCCACTCTTGAAAGCCTTAGGTGTGGTCTCATACTCTTCAAATCTGGTGGCCAAACAACGCAGTGTTTGCGCAGTAGGCGCTGGACGACAGGGGAATCGGCGTTGGAATTCGCACTGCGCCAACATCACAGACGAATCGTTACGCAAAAAAAAAAACGCTTATTCCGCGTTCTTGGGGAGTGTATCGCCGCATGGCTTGTTCACTTGTATAAAACAACTGTCTAGTTCACAAACAGATAAGACATTGGTCGCCATTTGCAAAAATTAGAGCATCCTCCAAGAGGGTGATTTCTTTTAGTCCACGTTGTACTTAACTCTTATTAAATTAAAAACCCTTAGCAACATATAAGGAGTTATGACCTACAGGTATTGTAATAGAACTCTTTCTTGATTTAGAAAAAAATTTACCCTTTCGTACAGTTAATCTAAATCTATTTTCAAATAAAACTACGTGTAAACTTAAACCCTTTCTTTGATTTAACTAGACTAAATAAAAAATTTCAATTTATTTGTGCATAACTGGGCTCAGCCAAACCAAAAACATATATGTGTTATTACCAACAAAGGCAAAATCTGTCGACAAACCTAGCTTCTTGGGTAAGACAATTGTAAGATCCAAAAGGGTTAAGAGTGTGGAAGAAGTTCACGATTTCAAAACTAAATTAAAAGCAGTGCAGCCGCAAAAACACTCGCAATACGCTAAAAGGCTATAGCCTTAAATGGGGCCTTGGTCCTAAGATGATACCCTGAAGGGACACCTACAATTACAATTTATTGTCTTTTTTTTTTTTTTTTGATTTATAATAACTTCGCATCCTTAGATATATTAAAAAAACAATTTTATAAAAATTCTTTGCTAAATTCTTTTGCTAAATTTTATAAAATACTAGTTTCCTCGTACAAGGATATATTTCCTCCTTAATAATGACGTTCAACGTTTACAATGAAATACGTATAAAAATAATTATCTTGTTTAATGTCCAGTTAATTTGCGTCTAGCCAAAATATAAACACAAGACATTAATATCTTTACCTAAATCAACTGAAACTGGCTTCTTTTATTTCCCTAGAAACTACACATAAAAAGACAACAATAATAACAAATTCACTTTATTAGATAATGTCAATACATAGTATACTTATGTGGAATACATATGTATATGAATACATACATTTGTGTATGTACATTTGTTCATACATAGGTATGTATAGATTTTTCATTTATGTATATAAAATTATTGGCATACATATACACACATACATACATATTCATACGTATGTATGTACATATGTTTATTGTATTTTATCAATAATATCTATAATTCTTCGCAAAACCCCCTGATGGAATTTACGCAACCGACACTCTTCTTATACTTTGTGTGATTGACAACCACAAGCTTAATAACAATTTATTTGATTAATCCAACAAAATCTATTTTATAAAACAATATTTACAGAAAGAACAAAGTAAACAAACAATTAGACAAACAAACCAAAATATATCTAAATTTAAAAGCATTTCTTCCCCTTGTTGTACAACTTCAAAACATTTCAATTTAAAAATCCATTTAAAAACCCACAAATGTGTTTGCCACTTTCAAACAATGTCAGGAAACTAATTTATAATATTAACCGTCAATAATTTGCATATAAATTGGTGCTTAAGACATACAAATATGCAGGTTTCACATCAAATGAGTAGTAATTTAAAACACGTGTTAACACTTTAGAAAAGGTGTTACAAAAGGAAATTTACCTTTAACATACAAAACGCTATTTGAATAAATAAACCTTTAAATTTTTTGTAAATAATAAAGTTACTTAAAAGGTTAAAACAGGCTCTTTAAAAAATGGCACAAAAAACGTCACCCTAACCTAATGGGATGTTTTTATCATATTCCTTGGTTAGCTTGGATCTTCGAAAAATGTCTGAGGTGAAGCTACGTGCCTGTTCCTTGAAGCGCTTCCAGTGTTGTATTTCTACCGAAGTCAGATAAAAATACCCACTTTTTCTCAAAAGATTATAGAGCTATTTGTCTCTCTTTATTCGTGTTTAAGAATCCTTGACTTTTCCATTAAGGATAACATACGTCTACAATAAGAAAAAATCAGTTGGGACGTCAATTTACTCAGTCGTTTCACGAATTGAGAAAACTATTAAATACGGAAGTATGCAATGGGCCCTTTTCATGACATGACATTGGTGCCACAGCGCCAGAAGGAAGAATGATTTTACAACTTCCGTTGACGCTGGTTGAAAACAAGCTTCTTAGAGAGCTTAGGGGCGATGCCGCTGCAATTACCATGTACACAGGTGATATAGGGGTAATTGTCACTGGACTTTTTTGAGTACAACCAGCTCTGTAGTGAAGTCTTTTTACCAGAAAGTCTAAGATTTGTCCCTTGACTTCACCGCAAACACCAATTTGATACTCCAGTACTATACAGTCATGGCAGGATTATTAGGAATGTAAAATAAAACAGTGGCTACATGATCCCAAAACTGAGTTTGATTGGGAAGCCGGCTGTAAATATGGAGGAATATGGCTGTTTACCTAGGCCTTCACCTAGACCATAGAACCTGACATTTTTAAAAAGCAGGGGGCATGAAAGCTGCAGTTTTCTGCCAGGAACTGGGTTTTTGTGAGCAGTTTAAACCTTTTGATCAAAGTTTCTCAAACTGAGAAATCTGTGACTAAACTTCTAGAGCATATAAACGGTCTAATTTTTAATTGGGAAACTAAAAATTTGAAATTGTGCTGTGTGTGTTGGGAAGCAAAAAAGGAAAGTAAAAAGTTAAACAAAAATCGAAACTTGATAGAAAAGTGAGTGTGGATATAGGCAGTTAAATCCTGGCGGGAATTTCATTCTAAAAAGCTAGTGGCAAAAACTACATTAAAATTTTGGTTTATGTTAATGGCCGGCAACAAATATGGTTGGCATGTATTTTGTTTCGTGGCATTTACGGGAATGAAACAAGACGAAATGTTCGGTTTTTTTCTAAACTATAAAGTTTTAATTTATTTCAACTTTCCATTTATGCAACTGCAACACGTAAGGCCTTTGAATTTTCGAGAAGCGCATAGAAGGCAGAATTCATTCATTTCATAGAGTTTATACAAATATTCTGGTTTAAACTGTATTTCTAAAGAAAATTATTATTTTTGGTGGATTTTTAATTTTATTTTATTTTTTAAATTATGCTTCAAGCAATATATGCATATACGTGCATTAACATATGTTTTAGTTAATAATGGATTCAAATATCTCCCCAGCAAAAAATCGAGATTTTGTAAGCAGTAAATACTTTTTCTAGTATACTTATCTGTTCCCTTAATGAATGGAATATTGTATGGCAGTAAATGTAAAACTTTTACCGTTTTACACACTCGCTTACACAAGTGCATACTAAGAAGCACTACTGTAAGGCAGTGAGTAAAATAACATTAGTTTTTCGTCAAGTAACGAACATAATAGCTCGGCAAAACATTTATTTCGATGATGCAATAAATTTAAACAACTAAAGAAGCACGTAAATTACATGAATTAACTGGATATTCATAGCCCCGAAATAAGCACTTAACATGAAATGCAACTAAGTGGGACATCGCGTACAAATATCATGCCATACGTTAGCAGATTTGAAGGCTTTGCTGTCTTGATATTTCCTCACAAACCCACCTACGGCGAAGCAACAGTTTTTGCTGGGTCCTTGTAAATCATATGAAAGAATAATATTTAAAAAAGAATCGAATGCTCTAGTTTAGATTAAATGTTTCCTATTTTTTTATTGGTTTAATTTCTTAAATTTCTTAAAGCTATGTCCATGATTTACTTTGTAATTTGTTAGTATTAATTTGAATTGAAGAGAAAAAATTACGAGACAAATTGCGGCATTCATTTCGAATTGCAATTTTAAAATTCTAATTAGAATTCCTATATTAAAAGCATTGACAACTCGATCAATCGAGTAAAATTTTGGTTTGAATCGAATGCCGTAATTTGGCCCCAGATGGAATCAAGTGTAAAAATGATTTGTTTTCTGTTCGGTTTTCCTTATTAAGATGTGGTAGGAAGTTCGTTTTAATAGGGAAGAAAGAACTTAGGATCAAATGTTTTTAAATAATATTCAATTTGAACAGGGCCTTTTGGGTATTCATAAGATTTAACACCCGCTTACTGGTCATCTCAACTACAGGAAGAAGAAAAGTGTAGTTTTTTTCTGTGTGTTATTTGTTTTATTTTGTTTGTAATCAGGCAAATTTAAGGTGCAGACAAGATCCCACACATCTAAGCTAAGGCTGGTGCACCAGAACACCAAACCATCTTTTCGATATGTTACGTAGTTAAATGGGGATTAAAGCAATCTCTGCGAACCCTACCTGCTCCTTTATTGTTCATGCATGAAAAGAGTTGGTAGATTCTGCACCGTCAGATAAGTGTATAACTGGTGGGTATGAGGACAAAGGCATATTGATAAGGATGTGACAGCAGACAAGTTGGTGTGGAAGAGGGTTCATTTGCCTATGGAAAGAGAAATGTGTGTTCGTGTTCCATTTTCTTTTTACAACAAAGGCTTAGACTCTGACGTGGGTGTCAAAGCGACGTAGGTCTGGTTTAATACCACTTCGTGTAGAGTCTTCAGAATAATATAGAGATATTTTCTTGTTGTCTAGTAACACTAAGCGCCCAAAGGGTATATGCAGGGTCTTCCGGACCGGTCAGTTTAATCTTAACATACCTAAGCTAACCTTACCTAACCTAACTAAAAGCAGGATTGTTTATTTATTGAGTAGAGTGTGATACTTCCTAAGTCAAGGCTTTATCTTCTATAGTTGAAATTACCGCAAATTTCGATTTTTCTCTTTTTGGACTATTTCCAGCTTTTTACAAAATTCCTTGGTAGTGGATGAATATATCAGAGAGGTAATTTCAATCAAAATTTAAAGTCTCAGGCTTTAAGCACTTAAGTTTAAAGACGAAAAATCAGTCGTAAGTATAGCGTTCATGCATACAACTTAGGTCTGTTCTAAATGTTTTGGGTATTCATTAATTATGCAAATTGACCTGGCAAGCAAGCATTAATCGACACAAATAATAAATATTAACTAACTAATTAAAAAAAAATAAAAGTATAATGAGCCAATATATCTAAACAAGAAATTAATAATACGAACGCCAAAACATTAATATTTCATTAAGTTAAAAGCCCACACGTTTTGTTTTATACATACATACATGGGTACATACATTTATAAATATTCAAATAAATAAATAAATAAAATGAATATAAAAATCAATTAAACACTTAAGCCGATTGGCTTAAATGTAATTTAAATGGTCATCAATTAATTCAGTTTTCCACGCCTTTAACTTCTTTGTTCAACATAAAAATAAAAAATTGCAATTTTTTGTCACACATTTGTTAAAATTTTTTGTTATTTCTGTTTTATTAAAACAACGACAGATATTTATTAGTATATATTTCTACTGTTTGCAAAACTTTTTACCAACACATACAAACGTATATTTGCGTTCCTTGTAACTCTGCTATATGCTATATTAGGCATCTCATAGCCAGCTCCTCCATTTGTCATATGCAGTATGCACCGTTTTTATAATACTTCAGAATATTACACATTTTTCTGTAGAAAATTATTTAGTCTCTAACTTGCTACACAGAAAAAACTAATTCTGTATTTTTTCCATTAGCGCAGTAATAAGGAAGCTTAACCGGTTTTAAACTAATTATTTAATTGGCCCAATAAAATATACAGGTTTTTATAGAAATTTAACCGTTGCATTGATATATATATACCAATTCTTTAAAAAAAACTACGTTTTGAGTATATAATTGCACTTTAACGCTTTTGTACCTTTTTTGGAGGTTTTGCATTCAAGCCCTGGCATTTAGCATGCTTTAAACTCAATGCTTGATTGGGCCAATAACTTTGTCTCAAATTGTTTCTCTTTTTTTTTAATATTTTTACTTTTTTCTGTTTTGTTTTATCTTTGTTCTATTTATTCCTTTGCAAATAATAGTTGTATTGAATTTAGTTCAGTAGAGTGGTGGAAACTAAAAAAACAGTAATAGTGACAATTTAAAAAGCAGAAAGCTCCTAGTTTGAGTGGAAAGGGTGTAGATCTTGCAACCTTAAGGACCCAGGTTCAAGTCGCTGTTGAGACTGGTAATGCAATAGACACGCCGGCATTCTCGGAGGCGTACGGGATGGTCCACTCCTGCGGCAGTCAGGTTAAGCAGGCTATATGGTAGCGAAACTTGATTTTGGAATCTTGCCACAGATAGTGTTTTCGGATAGAAAGGCATGATAGGGGTCCAAAATGCTGTATGAGGGGTGTGCAGTCTTCATTTATGGATTGAAAATAGAGGCGGCACCGGGGCTGGCGTCTATATAAAATGGACGGCTGTAAACGTACTCTTAGGGCGATTATAGAAAAACGCAGGATTAGACTCTGTTTGGTTCCGGATCATTGTAGCGTTTTCGGCAATGGGACTGCCAATGAACTAGCAAGAAAAAGATGAGTCCGGGATAATAGACTTAACTGTGAGCCGGTGAGGCATTTATTGCATTACATTTGGCTGAGGATGAGGAGTAGATATAGACGGAATAACACCTTGTCTGCCATTGCCCAGCCTGCAGATCCGTCAACAAAGGTGGTTGGAAGGGAACTTCTTAGACGGACTTGAGGAAGTTTTTGGTTGTGAGCTAAGAAACATCATAGTATTCATCAAAGAGGCTGTCTGGGTGTCTGGGTTCATAGGGGCTTAGCGCCTACGATTACTGACTTCTTTTGACTTCTTGCGGACAGCACTCTTTCTCTATTTTCTTACTTAACTATCGCTCTACCTTTAAAATTCTTGTGTTCCCAATTTTTCTTTTCGACCCTTCTGAAGGGATTTACAATGGGCCTAGGAGCTTTTGGGTGAAGGTGGCGAATTGCATTTACCACTTCCCTTTATAACTTAACCTAAACTTACCTTAAGTAAACTTAAAAATAAGTTAAACCCTAACATAATCAATGTAAAAAAATTAAATAGGATCAAATATATATAAATAAATTCATCTTTTTTTAATTATAATAATTTTGGAACAAACATAGTCCAACTTAACTTAAAATTCATTAGAAAATTAAACCGATATACAAAACCTCATTCTCTTAAAATCCATAAAAATTTTATAAAATTATTTTGGTACAGATTTTCCTTAAACACATTTAAAAAAAAGAGTTTTATTTTTAAATTTTTGATAAGCAGTAGCGCACCTTAAATTTCATTAAGGCCGTCATATTATCTTAAATAATTTTTGCTTCTGGACAAACAATTTCTAGTGGTTTTTGTTATTATGGTTTTTCTATTGTTTTGTTGCATTATTGAAATTGGCAAAATGCCCATCTTTTTTTTGCAGGCATGGTTTCTACTTTATATGGTCGGGTAGATGATGTTTTGTTGTAAGGTAGATTTAAAAAATAAATTAATAACTAATAATGGAAGTAATTAATCTTCAACATGCCCAAAAATTTACAAGACGACTTAATCAAATTTATATTATTTATATTTTTTCAAAAGTAAATTTAATTTTATTGATAAACAAGTGCCAAGGAATAATAGTCCAGCCCCTACCTTCAAAATTTTTCATCAACTGATCGACTTAGAATGAACTTCAAAGCTAATTCGTCTAGAAGGCTGCTCATGTAAGGCTTGTGATTATTATATAAATCACGATTTCTCATTTATCATATATTTTGTAAATATTATTAGATAAAGAAAAAATTTTTTAATATGAAATCGAATATTATGTGGACGATTGGTTTATTATCCCCCCTACTTCCAAAAGAACGAGTTCGCTAATAAATCATGCCAAACCTTTCCATATCTATGTTAATTTTAAAGGAAGTAAAGGTATATACTATGAGATGCGTCCGCGTGTAGAAGGCTTCGTAAATACACAACGCAGCTGCTAGTGTAGTCAAGAAAATTCAACTGTTTCTATTAGAGAGTCTCAGAGAGTCTCTAGGTAACAATGGCTTTTCAATTAATTTTGAGTTCCCAAAACACTTTAAACTACAGAAAGGGATACAGACACCTTCAAATAATGAATATTCATCCAATATTAGATTCTCTTTCACATAACTGAAGTATTTGTAAGCAGGCATCAGAACTTACCAGCCCACCAGGAGGTTATGCTATCATCCTCGGTTTTAGGATGGATGAGACCTGAGAAGGCCGATTAGCCACTAATCTTTAAACAACTTATTACCCAAACCTTTAGAAATGAAAAAAAACCGAATCAACGCTTATGATGACGATGCTCAGCTTTAAACATCGGACACGAAAAATAAATTGACCACATCGTCATCAGCACAGCTCGGCTGCCTATTAAATTTGTGAAACCAACAAAGCTCTGATTGTTTAAGCCACCTTCATTTGCTTGCAGCAACTATTAGACTAACACTGGAGTTTAATGATGATATTTTTCAGGAAATTACTTTCATGAAATTTTCGTTTTTTCGACCTCTTGTCTATAAACTAGATATTTTATGAAAATAATTTCATGAATAATTTTATCAGAAAAACTAGTATAAGATTTGTACGGGCAAAGAAAAGGAAAAAAATTAAAAAAAACTGACAAAAAAATATTAACTTATCCAACAAATAATAACCAAACCGCCCTAGGGAAAACTGAGAATATTAGAAAGGCAATCAAGGAACATTTAAGAAAACAATTATTATCTTATGAGGTGCGGCAACTCATTAACACAAGAAAATAGTTAAGATCCTTGTTGATCTATACTAGAGTTCAAAAAAATCCAAGTTCCAGACCGATTAAAGCTATCCAGAAGGGGGTAAAACAAAGTGTTTGTAAAGTCATGCAAAAATGGAGAGAGAAAATGGGGGCAAATTACGGCATACGAATAAAATTGAAATTTAAAAATTTCTATTAGAATTCCTATGATAAAATCATTGACAACTCGTCGAGAGCGGATATGCACTGCTGTGTACTTGTACTAGACATGTGTAGAGGAATGACATTAGCAACCGCACTTACTAAAAAAAAAATACGGGACTTGAAAACATCAACCAAAGGCTGCTTAAAGCAGACCCTTATACAAGTTTCAATCTAACGCAGAATGTAGTTTAACGATACTAGAACAATAGTCTTTAAAAGTTTTTAATCATTTACTTTCCCAATTAAAGTGACTTTTACAGGGTGGCAAATGAGGTGATTGCAGGCATAATCAACCAAAGATTTAAGTATCGTTACGAGCAGCACAGTTTAGGAATATAGAATTCCTGCATTGATTACATAAAGGGTCTTTGTATTATAAATAAGCCACTTGTTTACCCCACCATTCGGTAAGCGCTCACATGTAAAGCAGCACGGAAAAATATTAAAGAGATTATTCAATGTACAACGAAAACAAAAATTCCATATTTTGAATTTTAAATATATTTGCAATAATTTTTTTCAAGAAATATATTTTTAATTACGGCAAACAAGTTATCGATCGACGATATGTATGTTTGTTGCCGAGTTTTCCTTATACAAAAGTGTCATCTCTGACTGTCGACAAGGATGCTAAAACAAATGCAATTTGAAGCCTTAATATGTGTGGCTTTTTGTATCAATTTCCTAATGGCCAAGTTAAGCCAAAGAACATGTACAAAAGGTTTGTATTACTGGTTTGGTTTATTATTCAATCTTGCAAATGTGTTGGCCACAGCAGAGCAGCAAAGAGACAAACATGGAATAAATAAAAAAACTATTTTTCAATTGTCTAATACCATGTTGTTGTGTACAATAACAAATTGCCGTTACAGACAAATTGTAGTTTTTCTCTTCCTTAACATGAATAAATCTAATGACATCCTCAGTTAGCATCTATGCCAACCAGCAAACATTTTTGAGTCATGTGTGGATTGTTCTCATAATTTGAAAAAAATCTTTTATCCAGATTCATAAAGAGAAAATTTTAGTAAAAATTTTAATATCGCCCCTATAGTTTAAAAATTGTTTTGAAAACGTATGGTCTTTGAGATTTTTTATATAAAATTCTGAAAAATCAAAACATTCTGATGATAGTCTACCCTCTATCGCATTTTTTGTAATTATTCCTCTCAGTTGCGTCATTCCTCGAACATTAAAAAACTTCATATTAAAAAATTAGTAATTTTCCCTGCTTTATTAAAAAACAACTTTAAAAAGAAGCACTCAAACTTTTTTATCAGTAATACATAAATTTTAATTTGAACTTTAAAAATTTTGACCAAAATTTGTTTGGTGGACTTACGCTGACTTCATTACACATTCAATCAATATATAAAAGCGCCCATGTAATAGTGAAGGTATTATCATCATTGTTACATAAACATTTATTCATGAACTTGATACTTAATTTGATTTTTTTTTCTTTGCCTTTATTGATTATTTTTTAAGTTTTTCATTCAATTGTACTTATTTAGTTCTTTACCTTTTATACTAAATAGTAAAGCATTATAGATTTAAAAGGGTTTTCTACTATTTATATATAACTGTGTGCTATCAAAATTGAAAATGAGAAACAAAACTGAAAGCAAGTGAACAAGTTCAGGGACTTTGACACTCGAATATAATAGAAATTGAAAAGATAATATTTCTTAAAGAATAATGTTTTCTTAGAAGAAATTAAATTAGTTCCTTAAACTTTTTACTGTAAATAAATTAGGTTTTTACATTGTTTGCTGTTTAACAGTTCCAAAATGAGAAAAGTAAGTTGTATATAAATGGTTGTAGTAATACAGAACTTTACACTCGATGAACAGCGAACAGATTAATTAAAAAAACTTGACAACTTTCATATAAAATTTTTACAATTTTTTATTAAAAAAAATTTACCCATAAGCTTTTGGCTCAAGGTTTGGCATAAGCCATCTCAACTCTTAAGGTTCATAGAGGCAATAGTTTAAACGGTTGGAAAGCTCCTGGTTTTATTAAAGTCGACCACAAAATTCTTTAAAATATGCCTTTCCTTTAACTTTAACTTTTTCCACCAATTTGAAAAGTTTTTCTTCGTTTTTTCATAACACGCAAGTTTTAACAAGGGAGGATTACCGACCCGATGCCTCAACCAAATTTTATCGTTCTTGTGGGTGAACGCGTGGCACTTTTTAGCTCACTACCTTTAATGGGTATTAAAGACAGCTACCCCAGGTAGTACCACGGGGAAGTCTGTGTCCACAGTTGAGATGAAAGAGTGAAAGTTTCGGAGATCATTTCTAAGTTGGACTAATGGAACAAAGGTTCTGTTATGGCCATATAAGTAAGTAAGTATTATGGAAAATTACCCTACTGGAGATGCTTTCAAAGACTCGAACGAATTCTTTAAAGTTGGACTTTTATAGGCTCCTAAGTTTGTTACCAGCTATTACGAATATATTCAAGAAATTGCCTTAAATTAAGGCATTTCGACCTTGAATGACAAAAATCATATCCTCATTTAGCTTTAGATAAGAGCAAAGTGTAATCGATTAAACCCACAGATTGATATAGGTTTTAAAAAACCCTTTGAGAAAAAGATATTGCTCTGCAAAAGGCATAAACGGCAGTTAACTTAACTAATATGATGCCGTAGTTGATTTGTTACTTCTTTAAGATTTTCACGAGTACTGAGAAAAGAAGTTTCAATAATAAATGTCAGCGTTTATGTTTTACTATCGGTTGGCATGTCTGCTGTAAATAGTAGGTACATAATTGACCCTGGAATGCTAGCTTGAGGTATGTGAGTCCCAATTGGTTGAGGACAACTGAAGTGTTCCCCCTTTTCTTAACATGAGTTGTCGATTGGTTATGTAGTTTTCCAAAAGGTTATAGAGATTCACAGGTTAGTTAAGTTTTAGTCTGATTAAGAGTCATTTATACCACAATTTATTTAATGCTTAAGAGACATCTTTAAAAAGCACAAAATCATATCTGTTCTCTTCAAGCGCTTTTATTATATTTTGTACCAATCCTTGGGTCTGTTCATTGGTTGGTGTTGGTGTTGTCGTCTTAGGCCCTACTGGTGATTGGGAATGCAGTCGTTGTCATTTAGTATTGAAATCAATTTGTCTTAAAGCGATTTCAACAAAGTGGTTAACAGGCTGATATACCCGTAAGACTCCACCTTTAAAGGTTCTTTGCTATATTAAGGAATAATTTTTGTTTTAAGCAACTTTCCATATTAGGGGGAAAGGTAACTAAGGGAGCCTTTTGTAAAAATTAATAAAATCCAGGAGCTTACTTAGAGTTCAAGCTATTAGTACCCTCCATAACATCTAGAAATTGAAATTATGTTTGATAAGTTATTTTGAAACAATATTTTGAAATTACCTATATTGTCAGTGAACATATTCCTTAAATGATTTACAAAGACACTAATTTTTTTTAAATTTTTTTACCCGAGATCCTCCCAAATTACGCAGCGGTGGTTTTCTAATAATGAGTCCTCTAAGACTTTTGGCTGATCGTAATTGGAAACAATTTTTTGGGGGAGTCCAGACCTTCCAAGGGGTCATTGAGTGATGATATTTTATATGTGCAAGCCAAACTGCACATTAAGTTTGCTTAGTTTTAAGACAGAGTGACCTGTGCTTTCATCATTCTTTTCTTCATTTTTTAAACAAAAGCTTTTCTACATCAAAAGAAAAATTTTTGTATTATTTTGTGCGGCGATAAGCAAAAGAAGCATGATCAGCGGCTTTTTCGATATTTTTAATGGCGTGGCTGTGGCTGCTAAAATATTTTTTTATACTTGAGCCAGATAACCCTTTAAGATAAAAAAATCAAAGTTACGATTTTATGAATACCAAAGAAAAAAATTATTATGTGCAAGTAGTCTTAAGATAAATCAAACGAGGCTTAAACCTCAAAAAGCTCCGGTAATATAACTTTAGTTGCGCCAAAATCGATAAGTTTATTATCCACTTAAAATAACATTCTGCCTATTTCAGATACGGGATCACACAGTACCCAAACTCGTGGCCTTATGGCGCAGGAGCCTCAATACGTTTTCTCAGTGAAGTAGGTGCCAGATGTTTAAATCGTCAAAAATCTAGGCGGGTACTAACGGATGAAATGGCAAGGCTCTGAAAATTGTTTTAAATTCGAAAATAAGGCTTTCACTGAGCCCGATTTGTTCGTTCGTTCACAGTTTTTGTTCTTTTGTTGGCTGGTTAGACTTACATGTATTGGGTTGGTTAGACTCTACTGTTTTGGAATATGAAACTCACCTCGTATTTGGCTGTGCTAATTGGGGCATATTTGTAGTAGGTATATTTTCCGGCTGGGAAGAGACACACTTAATTTAATCTAGAACAGAGCAATCTCTATAGTTAACAGGGTGGCTTCCACCGCAATTGCTGCATTTCTTCACACAAAAATCATCTCTTTGCTTTTAGCATTAGGTCGTTACAGTAAGTTTTGACTTAGATGTATATTTGCAAATTTAAGCACTTAACAGAAACAGATCACAAAGAAACATGCTTCTCAACCCTTATTTTAACCCTTTGGGGCCTCAAAATTTTGGTGGAAAATATTTTGAAATTTACATGGATGCAAAGTTGATACAAATAAACAGTAAAGGGCTAACTATATTGTGCTTAAACAAACGCATGCTAATGTCAAATATCAACGAAAAGCCTGTCAAATGCTTAAGCAATTTATTGAAGACTTTTGAGTGGCTATATTGTACTTTTTGAACTTAAATATTTACAGAACTCAGTTGCAAATATTTGTACTTTTGCAAAAACTGTTTTACTTTCATATTCCATATACATGGATTTTTTTTCGCAAAATGTTATTTAAGTAACATCTACAATTTAAAAATATTAAACCATTAGCAAATAAATAATAAAATTATATTATAAAAGTTAAGAAATAAAAAATGTTTTTTTCATAAATAAAAGTGTACTTAAAAGTGCAACTGTGCGCCCAACTCATGTATACACAGCTGATCCATTAATCAAAGTACGACCAGGTTCGCTTTTTGCTTAATGAAATGTGTCTTGACGAAACTTAACGAAAAGTTACTTAAGAACATTATAGTTATACACATTTAAACATGTGTATTCGCACTTTTGCTTAAGTAAGCTAAAGCACATTATAGTTAGCCCTTAATGCATCCTAAATTCGCTAATAAAACTCGGTTGTTAAATTCTTTTTAAAACTCGATTTTGGAACTAATTTATTGTTATGGAATACAGCTATAAGGCACTGCCTCTTTCTTTCACATCAAAAAGATCGACGTCATCGAAGTAACTTCTTCGAAGATAAATGTCACTCTTTGATTTTTTAAAGCAAAAATTTTCAAGTTCCAATAGTTAAATGCTAGTTCTAAAGCTATGTGGACAAGTATTTAAATTATCTAGGAAAACATCGAACTCTGCTCGCTAAAATTGTTTTATAACATTTTGGGCACACACGTCTTAAAAGGGGACGAATTGTGACCCATAGGCCAAGTTATCTAGGGTTCTTTAATTTGAGAACTTACATTTCAAAATAGCACATGCTGGTCTTCTTATTTAAAATTAAATATTTTGGTTAGTTCATATAAAAAAAAAAAAAGAACAAACGCTAAGCTCAACTCTGTCGAACCTCATATACCATTCGGATTGATCTTCATGTATTTCAAGCCACCTGATCAAGCTTTATTCTTTTCAACCCATAAATATCATAACAGAATTGCTTTATGGGGGGGTTTGAAGTCGATAGCCGTCCTATATCATAAAATTTGCCAATTTGTAGTCTCCGTACGTCTATCCAACATATTTTTTTTTTTAAAAATTGTATACACAACTGCAGGGTTTCCTATTTCCCCTGCTACTTTTCCAAAAAAAATTCTCTAATATTATTATTTGTCTGCAAAGTATCCGTTTTAAGGTTATGGCAACATCGGCCGTATTTTATAAGATAATTAGGCATATATGCATGGATTTGGTCCTTAAAAAATGGGCAATCGTAGTGTTTTGCATTCATTTTGCTCGACGGTTACCCGATCTTTCTAATTATAAATACCGATTTTTGATAGTTTAATGCACTGAAAAAATTATTATGGTTACTGAATAAGCATTTAAATGAAATAATAGAATATTTAATTATTTTAAATAGATTTATAGTTAATTTTACATAAATAATTTTTTGAGTGTACCTTCGTACTTTCTTGGTTTAGGAGGCTTGATGTCACAAATAAATATACGGCTACGGTAGTCAGCTGGGGTCGCAAGAGAATATTGGAGGAATAACAAACGGCATGACAAACTGTATATACCCTTTTCACTATGTAAAAGGTATAAAAAATAAAAGAAGAAAAAGTTCGAAATAAAACTTGTTTTCTTTTGGTTTGCGCTCTAGCAACATACAACATGGGAACGCAATTGCTACAAGACTGCGTCAACAACAAAAAATTAACAACAAATAAAACTTAACATTTTAAAGGTTAAAATAACAAGAGATGCAATCATTATCTGAGTAATCCGTAATCAATCAAATCAAATTAAATTAATTGATTTATTCAAATTAAAAATTTAAAATATGCAGCGCACAAGGGACTTCTCTGAAAAAAAAAACAAAATCTTAAAGCTTTACAAATCTATAAAATATTTATATGAAAAGAAAGAAAAAAAAATTTATTTAAAATAAATTTTGTTTAAACGCTAACACAAGAATATAAATTTAACGTAGCGAAAAAGCTGCCCCCCTTCCCATGGGGTGTTTTACTTGAAATGACATTTTTTCAAACAAATGCTGGCAATTGTGCTGTCATGTAAATGTTTCCGTATATATGTTTACCAACTTAAGCGAAACGCGTAATCAAATATCTATCACCTGTCAAATTACCAAAACATAGAAAGACACTTTAAATAGTTAGGGGACTCACACAGTGTTGTAATATGTCCTATTGTCAGATTTCACAATGGTATAAATAAATTTTTTTTGTCTTTCATACAAAAATAGTTCCAAAAAAATACTATGTCGTATGGTGTGTTTAATAAATTGTCATAATAATTCAACATTTACCTGCCCCTAGTATCCAAAAGTTGGTGAAGGTTTTAAGGCCCTTGTAAAATTGTTTAACATTATGACTATAGGACATAATAGAACACCTTAATGTAGTAGTAATTATAAAAAAATCATTTTATATTCTTAGATATTGTTATTATAACAGAAGTTCTTTGTTAATACTTATGGGAGCAATTGTACCAAATCTAATATTATATCTGCGTATATAAATTAACAGCAATTAAAGGACACTTCAACCATTAAAAATACTACACGTCTTAATTTCTTGAGCACAACTACAAAGCTTAGGTCAAAAATATTAATTAAAACCATCTAAAATACTAACAAAAAATGTAAAAAAGTATTTTTAAAATTTTTTTGTTTTTTAATACATTGATTTTAATAAATATAGAGGACTTTTATTTTAAAAAATTCAAATTTTTGACTAAAAAAAAGTTTACAGAAACGGCAAGTATAAATATTGAAGTCGGCCAAGCGTAACCATAAAATATCCTACACCACCCTTACAAATGTTTTACAACCATTCATTCACTTTTATGTGACATCTATATATCCCACATTCCCTTTTGCCTATTTTTGATTTTAAAACTGACCCGTCTCCAATAAGATTAGTTTTTATATTTAAAATTTCAACTGTGCCAAAATGGTTCTAGTTATTTTAAAACACAAACTGTCAAGAGAACCTACGGCCTAAAACTCAGGGGATTTTTGATAAATGGATTTGTAACTTTACTGAGCCCACAGATGTTGGACAGTTTTTTTGAGCAAAGAATAATCCAATTTAAAGAAAAGTTATGAGGACTCACAAACTCAGAAACTTGCTGAAGCTTCCTAAAACAATATCACTTTAAAAAGGCTTGAAAAGTCCAGATATGAATAACAAAAATAAATTATTCTCTTTACCAGTCAGCCAAAGTTCTTCGTAGACGCATTTTCACAAAAGACCTTTAAGCAAGAAATTTAAAAAATCTGATATGTTCAGAAAAAGTTTTAAAAATGTTTTTGCTTCAAATATACGTATATATGTATGTACTAGAGTTTCTCTACAAGTACAATTTCAGTTTCTTTACTTCATAGAGGCTATAGATAACGTGTTTCCAGAATTTGTGGTTTGTTTGCATAAACCTTGCCTTTTAGATATCCCAAAAAAAAGAAGTCTGGATCAGTCAAATCAAGCGACCGTGGAAGCCAATTTACATCTCCATTTCTTGAAATATCTTGTGGTGGAAAGAGGACTTGCTGTGATTTCATTGTATTCCTGGCTGTATGCGATGTTGCACTTGTTAATACCACATGTTAACCAAATCCAAGGCATGCAGTTGGGGCATTACGAAGTTTTCAATCAAATCACGATATCGTTCAACATTGACAGTAAACGCTACGCCGATTTCAGTTTCAAAAAAGTAAGGTCCAATGATTTCTCCTGACCGAATTGGACACCAGATTATCACTTTTAATGAATGCAAACGTGACTAATGAATAATCTGAGGGCTTTCCACTGGCCAGAACTTAGTATTCTGTTTATTCACATATCCATTCAAATGAAAATATGCTTCGTCAATCATTATGATTTTTTTATAAAAGTCTGGTTTGTCATGAACAAGCTGTAACATCCTATTGGCATATGTTTGGTGGCGTAAATGGTCTTCTGAAAGAAACAAATGCAAATCGTTGTGCAAAAGTGTGGTCAAAATTGCTCTTTGAAGACAAAGCTCCTAAACATGGCGTCCAACTGAGGTTGATGGATTGTTTTGAACATTTTTTTGAGCAGCAGTAGTTTTTTTAGCCAATTTTGCAATATGTTGTGGTATATGTTTGGGCCTGTAATCTACAGTCCCTTTTTCATCGAAATCATTTTATATACGATAAATAATGTGTCTTATTGCCACATTGTTTCTTACAAAAATTTAACGTTGCTTTCTCATCGTTATAGTAATTGATGATTGATTTTTATAAAATGTCTTAACGATTAAAACGCGTTTTTTTACCCAATGATTTTTCATTATAAATTTGCCACGTCTATTCTTTACGACTGCCAAATATGAACTGTTAAGACCAATGTTTACGAAAATATCGGGGTAACAAAGTAGTATACCTTGCCAGTGGACACCCTTTATTTCATATTTCAAGGCTCAAAATCACAAGTCCTCAGTAAAACTTAAGTACCAATCAAATATGGCTGACAAGAAGATGTACCGTATTCGAAAAATTTATTACACTCGGGAAATAAAAATAGGGCATAAACTACGATATCAAACAGGAACCTTAAGCCAAAAAACTATTGCTGTTTTTTCTTGATTCTCATAAAAAAATTTCATAGTAAAGATTAACAAATAATCTTTTCTCAAAATTAAATGGAAATTTTAAAATCAATAAAATAACGACGAATTAAATCAGGTCTTTTCGCTTTTTAAGCGAAACAGCATGAACATTGGCTTAGAGTTCAATTTATTGGACCTGGTTTAGCTACGTTTTTAAACAAATTTAAAAAACGTCTTATAAAAAAATGCAGAATTACATGCAAAAAGCCAGCGCATGCCCACACATACACATAAAAACCGAGCTCTGTTAATCAAAACACTTTAACAAACAAACAAGTAAGAGCGCTATATTCGGCTGTGCCGAATCTTATATACCCTTCACATTGGTCTTTAAATATACCCAGCCGAGTAATTTTGTACTGCAAATAATATAATAAAAAAAATTGTGCGAGTTTTAAAGCCCATAGAAAAAATAACAAAATTTTAACGTTCGTATGAATAATAGAAATAGATGAAGAAGATTTGAGGTCGAAAGTCTTAAAAGCTTTCGACATTATCCATATTTAAAGATTAATAAAACTTATTAAATGTTCTAGTCCCGCTGCTCTTCTCCAACTTTTTTTCCAAAATGTATAAATTATTTGATTATTACTTTTTGTAGAATATTCGAAGTCGATAGCTGTAATAGTTTTCCAGAAGACGCGTATCGAAAATTTTATAAAATTGTAAATTTGTATGGGAGCTATCCCTTCTTCACCCCCCATCCGAAAATTTTTTTCTTTAAAGCGTAGGCCTTGTGTTCCAATTACTCTTTGTAGAACATTTGATGTGGATATCTGTTATAGTTTTCGAGATATAGCGTATCGAATATATTATAATAATTGTCGATTTGTATGGGAGCTACCCCTATTTTTGCCACCACTCAAAAAATTTTTTCTTTAAAGCGTAGGCATTCTCGCCCAATTACTTTTTTTTGAACATTTCATTTCGATATCTTTTATAGTTTCCGCGATATAGCGTATCGAGCTACCCCCTTTTTTGCCCCACTCAAAAAATTTTTTCTTTAGAGCGTAGGCATTCTCGCCCAATTACTTTTTGTAGAACATTTCATTTCGATATCTGTTATAGTTTCCGAGATATAGCGTATCGAATATTTTATAATAATTGTCGATTTGTATGGGAGCTACCCCCATTTTTGCCCCCACTCAAAAAATTTTTTCTTTAAAGCGTAGGCATTCTCGCCCAATTACTTTTTGTAGAACATTCCATTTCGATATCTGTTATAGTTTCCGAGATATAGCGTATCGAGCTACCCCTTTTTTTGCCCCCACTCAAAAAATTTTTTCTTTAGAGCGTAGGCATTCTCGCCCAATTACTTTTTGTAGAACATTTCATTTCGATATCTGTTATAGTTTCCGAGATATAGCGTATCGAGCTACCCCTTTTTTTGCCCCCACTCAAAAAATTTTTTCTTTAAAGCGTAGGCATTCTCGCCCAATTACTTTTTGTAGAACATTTCATTTCGATATCTGTTATAGTTTCCGAGATATAGCGTATCGAATATTTTATAATAATTGTCGATTTGTATGGGAGCTACCCCATAGGCATTCTCGCCCAATTACTTTTTGTAGAACATTTCATTTCGATATCTGTTATAGTTTCCGAGATATAGCGTATCGAATATTTTATAATAATTGTCGATTTGTATGGGAGCTACCCCTATTTTTGCCCCCACTCAAAAAGTTTTTTCTTTAAAGCGTAGGCATTCTCGCCCAATTACTTTTTGTAGAACATTTTATTTTGATATCTTTTATAGTTTCCGAGATATAGCGTATCGAATATTTTATAATAATTGTCGATTTGTATGGGAGCTACCCCTATTTTTGCCCCCACTCAAAAAATTTTTTCTTTAAAGTGTAGGTCTTTGCGTACAATTATTTTTCGTAGAACATTTTAAGTCGATAGCTGTTATTGTTTACGAGATATAGCGCATAAAATATTTCACCAAATTTGTGCAATTGTAGGAAAACTACCCCTTCCCCTGGTCCAATCTGAAAAAACTTTTCCCATTATTTAGGTCCCTACTTACTACTGAGATATATAGGGATATATGCACGGATTTTGTCCTAAAAAAAATGGGTTACTCTGGGTTTTCGCTTATATCTCGGGCAATCGTGAACCGATTTTGCTGATTTTAAATAGCGATTGTCTCCAGGATATTTCTAATAGTTTGACACCATTAACTGGTCTGTATCTTTTTATTTGACTCCGGAAACTTGATTTCAACAGACGGACAGACGGACAGACGGACATCACTAAATCGGCTTCCCTATCTATAAGGATCCAGAATATATATACTGTATGGGGTCGCAAATGAATAATAAAGAAATTACAAACGGAATGACAAAGTGATATATACCCTTATCACTATGTGAAGGGTATAAAAAGGAACATCATACACAAACACGAGAAGCACCTAAACAAAAGAATCATTTATATTGAAATTATTTTTGTTCTCTATAAATATTGATTTTTTTTTCCTTCTAACGAATGCAAAGAATGTTTAAGAAAAAAAGGTTCACAAACATTGTAACGAACAATGCTTTCCTTAAGACTTTGTCAAGTTGTAATATTATCTTAAATATTATATTGTATTTTTTAAAAAATTACAAGCAGTTGTATTCTTTTTCAATTTGATTCTATTCTTTAATATTTCGTTAAAAAAAATTTGCATAAAATAACTTTTTTTTGTTGTTAAAAGGTATTCAATTTAAAGATTTAATATCCTTAAGATTTTGTGTATGTTGTTGTTGACATTTAGTCAACAGCTACACAATTAATAAATTGAGTCGTAAAAATAAAAATCAAAAAAACTAAATTCATAAACAAAACGCCCTAAGATACTTTCTAAATTTATAAAACAAAATGTTTTTTCAATTTTAAATTTATACAAAAATTATTTTTTTCGAAATTAAATATTTAATTCAATGTTATTTGCATTTGACTCGACCCATGCGTATGAGTGATTTTAATTATTTACAATCAACAGTAGCTGCCTTGAATTTATGTGTTTCTTTTTATCTTTAAATAAAACTTTAACAAAACATTTGTATTATTTATGTTAATTTCCTGTAAAATTTTGACACAATTTTGTTTTTTTGTTGAATTTTTAATTATAAGAAAATTCCCTTAGTAAATTCAGAAGACACACGGAAGCAATTAATTTAGAACCCCAAGGTTTTTTTTAACACAATGAACGGGGGAGTTATTCTCTATAAGTAGTTACTCAAAATTTAAAAATCAGTAATATTAGGAAATCATTGCCATCTAATATAAAATTTAAATTTAATTTTTAATTTAAGTTTATTCTTCTCCTGTTTGGAACTAATTTTTAGCTTAAGGTGAAAAGTAAATCGGGCTATGTTAAATTGTCTGGCCTTAAAGACTCCCCATATACCCTTTTGTGCTCTTTGTATTACCAGACAAGAAAAAACGATGACCAGTTAAACTAGTTTAATTCATTCAAACCCAGAGTGTTCCACATTCTCTTAGCAAATGATAGCTCTCTTGTCTTACCAACCCTACATATTTCCATCAGTTTTGAAAGAAAATATGGCATTAAAAGTTTGGTCTGGAGCACGCGAGTGCTTAAAAGTAATATTTAAAATGCCCCACAAAACCCGTAGTCCTCACTAGCCAGCTGACCTGCTATTTTTAGGGATAGACCGCTGCGCAACAAAAACTTAGTCATTCCCATTAAGAATCATACTAACGACATTCAGTCACTTCTAAGTTATAAAAGACTCTTTATTAAGTAGAAAAAATGCTCACATTCTTAAACATAATAGGAGGAGGGCAAAAGCGGTTATATCTCTCTTCATAGGCAGAACGTTCCTTTATTTTGCAAGCCCATCTCATGCTCAAACTCAGGTAAAATTTAACTGGCTGGCTTTAAAGACCCCAAATAGACTCTTTAGGTCTTTAGTGTACCAGTTGAACTGATTCGATGTAAAAAATCCAGCAGCAGCCTTGTCTTCCCAAACCAATGTTTTCAAACATATAAGATCCTAGAGAGACTACTTTAAAGTGCAGCAGTGCTGGGCAGTAGTACAAAATATACTTAACAGTCTCTTTAACCCCAATACAGCACATGACCTGCAATCGCAGGCATAAACCACTGTTTAACAATGACCGAGAATCATCCTTATTAGAAGGCTACAATTTCTTCTTCGCACAAGACCTCCTTGTCTCTGGGTCATACGAGAGGAATAGGAAAGTCTATAGCTTTTTGCAAATGGCAAATGGTCCCTTTTCTTTGCTAGTTTAACTGCCACCTCATTCCCAGAACACAAGAGATGTGCCTTGTCTCATAGCACACAGCCAACAAATGAATCCCTTGCACATAATGATAACCGAAAGGCGGAGAGACTGCTGTAATTGAATTGCTTGCTTCAGAATTCTCAGTTTAAGGAACAAGGTAAAATCAGCGGCCAATTTGGGGGCCACAGTCTCTGTCTGAATAACACTGTCATAATTAGGAAGATGTAAAACTATCTTTTTCAATAAAAGACCGCCACTTTAATTCTGCTATTTTAAACCCTTCTGCAAAAAAAATTGCATCTATGCGTCAAAAGAAATCCTGGGAAGCTCCGTTTCGGGGCAAAAAATTCACTGATATTTTTAACACTCAGGTTTGTCGCATAAGTGGCTAATTTCATAGACCCCGTTTTAGTCATAAGCCCCTTCGAAATCCTTTCTTTAAGTAGGTTAATGGTACTTAAGCCCGAAACAACATCCAGCGTTGCCATAGGGTTGCTACGTTGACCTCCAGTTAAACTATTTTAAGACGACTGCGGCTTACCTGTTTTTCTATAGTGGCCTTTCGCTTTACTCATCGGAGTCTAACGTCCTATATGCACTGCAATCGCACGCGGTAATAAAAACTTTCACTAAATCCGCTCTTAGTGTACTGCTTAATACACTCCCTGTTAAGATGTTTTTAAGAGAGAAAACCTTATTAAGTTAACCCTGGGCTACCAAACGCTTTATGTACGAAACCGGGAAGCTTGATTGGCTACTATTGGGTTATAATATTGGGTCCATTTGTTAACGGGACATCTATCATTGCAACTGATAAAATATTACAGGCTCTGTTGTTACCCAAAAGCTTTGATATTTGTTCGATATTAAATCGTGTGCAGATTTAACTGGATGGCATAAAAAGGTTGGGCTGGATTAGTCCTAGAATATGAACAAAAACCTTTCTTTCGAACTATCAAAAAATTATACTATCACTTGGATATATTCCAGGCAGTGGCTGACACTCCTTACGATAGTGATTAGTTCCAGTTTTTATACTTTATATGAAGAGAACCTGTTACTTTTACATTGCTTTGCCATTGGAGGGGGCAATTGGTTCAAAACTAATACCTTAGAATGGGTTACAGGCCAATCATATATAAGCAAATTTTGAATTAATTATTTAAGATCCTACTCAATCTACTTTGTTTGTATTTAGGTGTGTGTGTGTGTGTATATATATATATATGAACAGATGTATGTTTATATGTAGTGACCAGTTTTTCTATTTCTTCTCCTAACCTCTTAAACACCTTTTAACCAGCTACTTGATGTGTGCCTTTTTAACCGATCACGACCAATATCTTTTGTCTAACTCACTTTTTGTACCTGTAACAAAACAAGTACGCCGCCCAATTGACACCCATTTCCCACAGGGTAACTTCATTTGAAGCCAAAAGTGCCTTGAAGAGAAGGTTTAGGTCTTACGCATACATATAATATTGAACAGCCGAGCGAAACTCTGAGATCTTAATGCATTTTCGATAGGATCAAGAGTGGGGCTAGACTGTGTTTAATCTTAAAACGAAATTGCTACTTAAAATAGGTTGATGCTTTGACCATAATGGACAAACTGATAGTAAAAGAAATGACTATTTTAGTAGCCAACAGAGCAGCGTACTTTTATTAGACCACAACCTTTATTTTGGTTCTCAAAGAGCTGTGGATTTAAAGGATCGATTTCTAGCCTAGTACAAATATTCGCTAAAATTTGAATCATCCTTAGACTTAAGACAATCAGAAAAAAAATATACATTGTTCATTAACATTTTTTAATAGTAACAACTTCAGGTTACTTGGCTTTGGAGCATTGTGGCCAATATGCCGACCAATCAATAGTTTGGTAAGGGGTCAGGATATAATGCATATTATGTGAAACAGATGTTAAATTCTCGTAGGGTCTGATGTTATATGCGAGTGTTCTGCATTTATGTTATAAAAATTTAAATCTTTTACTGATGTGTGTTTTTAAACACACAAATTTTCAGAAAAAACTTCTACAATGTTTTGGGTCTATTTATTAAAGGTATCCTGGCATCTGTGGATCGCAACCAATGGTTATAAGTTTTTTAAAATATTTCTCATAAATTTTTAACTGAAACCAAAAATATGTCATGCGTAAATTTGTATAAATATTGACAAACAAAATGTATTAAATTTGACAATCAATTTTTGTGCCGCAAAAAATCCTGTTGTCCCATTTTAGAAGTTTAACTTTGTATTAACCCTTACCTGTCTACTGCTAAACTGTTTTTAAAGGTTACCAACTCTATATCACAAATTTCTATTTGCGGCTCACTATGGGAATCTGTTAAGAATATAAGAAAGTAACTCGTTTACTACTCACGTCACGCTAAAATAATGGTTAAGCTTTTCATTAGTTCAAATTTTGCTTCAGCCAAATTTGCAGATTGAAAAAAAACTAAACATTAAAAACGAACGTATGACTGTATGGAGTTTTAAATAAATAATATGTTTTTAGGTCAGAAGTAATTTTAAAATAAGCACATAAGGTTAAAAAAAACAGTATCCCATCCTACCTGTTCATTCTAAATATTATTTTGTTTTACAACTTTTCTCAAAAAGGCTTACCTTTAGCAAAGCCCAGAATTGTTAAAGCCTTTTTAAAGCAAATGTCAAAAGAATATAAAAAGGGGTAAGCAAGCTGGCGGGTTTCACTGTCAGTGACATTTTAAAATTTAATATATTCCCTTGGGGTAGATTGTTTGTTGTTGGATTGAATTGTGAAAGTTTCAGAGTTTTTTGTAATTTTGTTTTTAAATTCAACAGCAACAATAAAAAATACAAAAACAAACAAAAAACACAAAACAAATAAAAAAAATGAAAAGTAAACAAACAATTAAACGCACGTCACATAACACTTTTATAACTGTACGTGTGTATGTATATAAGCATGAGTGAACGCATGTACATATTTATATATTTAAATTTTTGAAATTTATGTGATTTGCGTAAATAGAGCGTATGTATTAGAAGCAAAATTTTTTTGGTTTTTTATTTTAGAGATTTTTTTTAAAAATTTTTAATTTTTTTTTCATTCCACCATCCAAAATCCACCTTTACGTAACTCCACGAGATTTTTAAAAAACAAATTTTAAATTCAAGCAATTATCAGCTACAAAAAATTTCGGTTAATTGCCAATCGCAAGATCGCTATGAAATAAATGGTAAAATACTGTCAAAATCAAGCGCTAACATAGGCAACGACTCCTTGTTAAGAAATAGGTCGAAAGCTAGAGATCCGTGTTATAACGGTTGAGTGTAAAGTAAGAACATTGTGGTACTCTTATTTGGGCTAATCACAGGGTACCCCCTTAAAGCATAGTGAGGTTGAAAGCATTAGAAACTAGTTTTTTTTTGGCTATTAGTATTTTAAAGTCTTTTGTAAGTTATCCTTAGAGATGGATTCAGATAAATCATATTTCATAACGGTGAACTTCAGATTGATTTTTTAGCAAAAATATACACGAAATGAAGAGGCTATAATAGCAAGCAATTCTTAAATTTGTCAATTAACTGAACAGAAAAATGTTTATAAGCACTTTTGATTTTAATAAAATTATTTGAAAAATAGTTTTAGTGCAAGTACAATAGATATCCCAAATATCAACGGGATTTTTTAAACATAAAAAATTCTTTATATGTATTAAGCGTGGCTTTTTTGACAAATTTTTCAAAAAAGATTGTCAGGTACGCTTCTAATTAAAACATAATAATTTTATAAATAAGGCCGTACAATTTCTTTATTTAAAATGATTAAAAGTTCATACACTGTGTTAATGGTGTATATTAAAGCAAATATAATAAGCGAATTAACTAAACTTAACTGGCATTCTTTTTTTGAATTTGTTTACAATTTGTCTCACTTTTTTGAGTAAACAGTTTTATTCAACCGCCGCGTTATATTCCGTTTACTTCCTACAAGCTCCATGGGTATGAACATTTTAGACAAACACACAACAACAGCACTGGTTTGAAGCGCATTGCAGCGGAATATTATATAATATAATATATTTTGTATTTTAAATACAAAATACATTTTTGCAAAATAAATTTTTTTGCTATACAAAAAGGGGTCTTAGAAAAATTGAAAAATGTTACAATTTTAAAAAAAATAGAATGGAAACTTTGTCTTCGTATTCATTCACGTCTTCGCCTCAACAAGGCACGTTCTTTTACAGGTCTCACTCATTCAGGTAATATCAAGAGCTGAGCGGATATTTGGAAATGTGAATGTCAAAAAAATTAAATTTTGTATAAAAATTAAAATTTTTTTGAATCTCACACTTTTAAACACATCAAGTAAGATCGCTTTATTTCCCTGTGCCGAGTCTTATATACCCTTCACATTGCTCTTTAAATATACTCAGCTGAGTTATTTTGTACTGCAAATAATATAATAAAAAACCTTGTGCCAGTTTTAAAGTTCATAGAAAACTTTACAAAATTTTAACGTTCGTATGGATAACAGAAATAGATGAAGAAGATTTGAGGTCGAGAGTTATAAAAGTTTTCGACATTATTCGTACTAAAAGGTTAATAAAAGTTGTTTATTTTTATGGGATCTTCTAGTCCCCCTGCTCCTCTTCAACCTTTTTTTCCAAAATGTAGGTCTTATCATCGAGTTACTTTTTGTAGAACACTAGAAGTCGATAGCTGTTATAGCTTTCGAGATAAAGCGTATCGAAAATTTCCTAAAAATTGTTCATTTGTATAGAATCTACCCCTTCTTAACCACCACCCAAAAATTTTTCTTTAAAGCGTGGGGGTTGTTGTTAAATCACTCTTAGTAGAACATTTGATGTCGGCAGCTGTTATAGTTTCCGAGACATAGCGTTTCAAAACTGTCATAAAAAGTGTTTACTTGTATGGGAGCTAACCCTGCCCCTACCCAAAAATTGTTTTTTTTTCAAAGCTTAGGCCTTATCACACAATTACTTTTTGTAGAACACTAGAAGTCGATAGCTGTTATAGTTTCACTGATATAGCGTATCGAAAATTTCATAAAAATTGTTAATTTGTATGGGAGCTACACCTCCTCCTGCCCCCACTCAAAAATTTTTTTCTCCAAAGTGTAGGTCGATAGCTGTTATAATTTCTAAGATTAAGCGCATGGAATATTTCACAAAATTTGTGCTATTGCAGAGAAAAAACCACTTCCCCTGATCCTATCTGAAAAAAAATGTTTCCTTTTGAGCTCCCTATTTTCAGAGTATCCGTGCCAAATTTTGTGGCAAGAATGACATATTAACTGAGATATATAGGGATATATGCACGGATTTTGTTCTAAAAAATGGGTTATTTTGATTTTTCGTTTATATCTCGGTCAATAGTCAACAGATTTTACTAATTTTAAATATAGCGATTATCTACAGGATATTTCCAAAAGTTTGACCCCAATAACTGGTCCCTATCACTTTATTTGACTCCGGAAACTTAATTTCAACAGACTAACAGACACACATGGCTATATCAACTTCCCTATCTATAAGGATCCAGAATTTTAATACCTTATGGGGTCGCAAATGAAAAATAAAGAAATTTCAAACTGATATATACCCTTATCACTATGTGAAGGGTATACAAAATACAAAGGGCGAATTTTTGAATTCGCCTTGATATTACTTTACTTTAAATTTAATTTATTTTTCACATACAAGGCACATACAGAGAACCAAGGCACATTTAACCAGGTAATATTTAGGGCCCAGCTGATTAAATTCAATTTGACATTTTCACGTTATAAAAATTTAATTTTGTGTGAAATTTTTAATTTTTCTGACATTCTACCGTTCAAACACAAAAAGGAAATGCAGAGGGCGAATTTTTTGAATTCGCCTTGAGTTAACCTTGTTGAATGTGCCTTGCAGAGAACTGTTTTAATAAAAGTTAACACTAGTCTGTTTTCATTAGGACCTATGAAAAGATTGTTTTTTTAGCAGGATTTATATATTCTTCAACAAGAGGCTGCTTATCTGCTTATACTTTCAAAAATTCAGTGTTCTTGATTAATAGTTATAAATGTATTTTGTATTTTGTATTTCAAATAAAAGATACTAAAATGCTGTATTTTGTATTTTGTACTTGAAATACTCGACTTGAAAGTATTTTGTATTTCAAATACAGCAAAGCATGTATTTTGCCCAACTCTGAGCAGGACGAAAAAAAGAATTTAAGTCGCTCTTACGAAGAGCATCGAACACTTTTATCAGAAAAGTAACTCCACACAGAGCAGAGAAATTGTATGAAGTTCAGAAAGTTCCAGATTATAGTCAATAAAAATTATGGTTCAATTTTATAAAAAAAAATACACATTTTGTGTGATGGATTTTAAAATTTATGTACTGGCAAACTTTTAACAGCTTTCATTTCAAGATTTTTATGCGGCTGATCGGCGAGCTAATGTTTAAGGACAATACCGCATAAAAAAACTAACAAAATTCCTAAAGAATTTTCTTAAAAGTTGTGGCAAAAAAAAGCCAATTATTTTTAACATCAGGCAGGATAGACACAAAAATTTATATAACGGCGTCACTACAAAAACGACATTTATCTTTCATACACCAATACAAAGCGCTTTTATATTTTTATGGGACGGTTTGTCTTCATGCTATTATGGGAAAAAAGGCTCTTGAGTGATATTAAAAAAACTAAATAAATTGTGTACCATGGGAGGCAAATCCACCTAATTGTTTACAATGTCGGCCTGTGGAAAGGCTCATAAAAATACTGAATTAAAGAACGAAGGAAAAATATTCCAGGACATGTCCTTTCCACAGCCAATGCTAAAGACAGTTAGGTGGATTTTCGAAAAAAATAGCTAAATTTTTCAATAACGATTGATAGGCAATATTTTTTCTTTATTGAATTTAAACAATATTTAAAGAAAGTTACGTCTTTTTTTTAAATTAAATTTTATATGAAACAGTTTACGTTTTGTTTAATTTCATGCAAGTATAAGCATTTTCTGACTTACACCTTACACTACTCGGCAAAAGGCCTTTAGGAATGCGATCATTATTTTTTTCTGGCCAATTTTCTTAAAACAAAAGCAAAAAAACAACGGAAAAAAATTTATAAAAAAGAATTTATGATCAATGCGAGATTTTAAAAATTTTACCAAGGTGTATCTATACAAGTTGGCCGCAATTCCAGATGGACATTTTGACTCTCTTATTTTTTTCTTTTTTCATAGAAAGTTTGACACATCTATTGAAAAAGAATTTTTTTTAATTGTCAAACTCCATTCAAAAAAAAGAAAAGAGTAAGAGAATGACTTTCTTTATTTCATCCAGCAATCACCTTTTATAGATACGTCTTGAATTTTACCAAACAGCATCACTGTTTTGTTAAAAAACAAGATTTTTCCCCCACATTGTTTTTGTTATTGTGGTTTTCAAAATTTATTTTTGGGGATTTAATAGCGTGTGTGTGTGTATGTGTGTGTAACATATTCCAAATATTTATCATTGTTTTTCTTTTTCTGCTTAATGTATTTGTTTGTTTGTAATCAAAATAACAAAATTATAACAAATCCAATTTTTCATATTTGTTTTTATAAAATAATTTTTTGTTTTCCTTTTTATTCTTTTTTTTTCTTGCATAATTTAAATCGCTTAAATGTTTTATTTAAAAAATTGTATTAAATGCGGTTTAATTTGTTTGTATTTTTGTTTCATATTTGTAAATCTGTAAAAATAATGAAAAAATTTTAAATTAAAAATAAGAGCGTAGATTTTAGTACATGTAGAATCTTAATAGATAAGTAAGTAAATTTGGATATATCGGTATATTTAAATCAAGAAAGGTGTTCTGTATGCAAAACTTTTTTAATTTTTGAACCAACTTATTTTAAAACTCACAATAATTAATTAAATGAAAATCACAAGTGATTTGAAATCATGTGATTTTCAGAACAGTTTTTAATGTTTGCACTTTGACTAAGATATATCGGTTCATAGGGGTCAATTTAAAAAAAAATAAATAATTTGGAAACACATACATACGCACGTTAGCCCAAAGTAAGATCTGCTTTACCTTTATTGAAGATATATATGTATATTAGACTAAAATAGTTTTTTTTTTAATTAAATAAAGTATTTCTATTCTTTGTTGAACTCATGATTTTAAAACAAATTTTCTTTATTTTTTTTTTATGTATATATACGAACTTAATATTATTATAATAATTTTCAATACAACAATTGGGTCAAACTGCAGTCATTGGCATAAAAAATCTAAATCAAGGATTTGTTTTCCTAAACACTTAATATTTTTCTAGGATTTGCATGTTAGTCGACATATTATAGAAATGCATTTCTGTTAAAAAAACAGCAACAAAAAACATAAGAAACAAATATAAAACTAAACGGATATTGTATTGCTGCGATTTAAATCTATTGCTGTTTGTTTTTATTGTATCCAGAGCTGGAAAATAGCGGGCTGTCTTTAAATGTCGAAAATCATTTCTTTATTTTTATTTTTTTATTAGGAAAAGCAACAATTAGCTTTTTTGGGCACTGCGACGATTAATAGTTTCAACTAATTTTCATGTGGATTGCTGGAACTGGTAGGTATTCTTAGGGCATAAAAAACATGTCATAAGATAAGTTCTGAAATAAAAGGTCAAGTTCAAAGGGACTTAATTTTATATCTATAGACGATTTTTTTTATTATATTTTAAAATATTAACTGCCTCACCAAATCAGTTTTTTTTTGTGTTCGTTTAAAATTAATCTGGTCATAAAAAGACTTTGATAATTTTTGAGCTGTGAATAATTTTGTTGTAGTGTGCAATAGTAAAGTCCAGGGCTCAGAATTGTCTTTGTTCATACAAAAACCCACTTTAAAGTAAAGTTTTTATGCCTCTTAGTTTTTAAAAGATTTACTAATGGTACATTAAATTGGCACAGAAAAACGTAGCCTTTTTTTATTTTATTTTTTTATTAATTCAAAAGGCAAAATATTTTACATCGCCTCCAAGAACTACTTCGACAAAGGCTTTGTGTACGATTCTGATTATCTAGTATATTAAAACACCTTTAGGCGATGGTGCAATGGTTTGATGGGTGCTTTGAGTCAAGCCTTCAACGCATTTTGGCGACACTGAAGCTTATATGGACACAGTGGAGTTATTCGATCATATATTTCTAGTGAAGGTAAAGGCTATCTGTACTGCGCTGATACCAGATGAGCTGCTTTATTGCACGGCACTCTGGGGCATAGACCCAAAGAGATGTGTTGCTTAACATATGGCTCTAGAGTGGAGGCAAAATGGGACCCCGAAAACAAAAGATCTACTTTCGCCTCTCTAAGCACAATATTGTCTTACAAGTAGATGTCCGAGCAATGACAGAATATCTGTCTTGGCTTAAGACACACTAGGATCCCCCGGATATGAGTATTTGTACAGATAACTAAGCGCCTATAAAGCCAGTTCCAGTTTTGTCTGCAAACGCTGGATCTAGAACAATGTTGCAATGCAAGAGGATGATAGACGACAACTCGCAATATGACCGGCTTGCATAATATGGACGCCTAGTTGTCAATCGGTGGTCAGAAAGAAATCGCCGAATAATCCGATAATTAGGGCTAGTGGGCAACGGGAGGTTGATCTGGTAAACCCAAAGCTTTTTGATGCGAACGCCGAGTTGAGAGGGTGGGCGGAAGGGTGCAAAGACATTGTTGAAAAAATGACGAGAATTATCTTGAGTGGCCCAAAACGGGACAGGACAAGAGGCATTCTTAAGCTTGGGAAGCCTGGAACAAGATGATGAGTGTATGCTGCGAGTGCAGGGCATGCGAGGAGGATATCGAAACGATAAGGCATTTCCTGTGTTACTGCCCGGCTTTTACACAGACCAGGGCCCAAAATTTTATACCTGATACCTTGCCAGATGTGGCTCACTTAGAAGGTATAAAATGGGAGATGCTAAGGAAATTTGTTAGCACCACGGAGTTTTTTGTGATCTTTTCCCCTAGATTGTTTTTCCTTGCACAAAAATATGATCACTGGCTAAGGTGTATGCCCTTCAAAAGTTAAGGCCCTGAAGACCCCTTTCACCCAAACCTAATCTAAGCTATTATAAAGTCATCCGAATTAAAATATATTTTAAAAAATAATTGGAACGACAATATTCATATAAAAGTTCAAGCTGATACTGATTATATTGCGACTGAATATCCTTAGAAAATTTAAAAAATATTATTTCCAAATCGTTCTTTGATACTAAAACAAATTTTTATATTCCATTCCTGTTTTAAAAATAGTTTTCTACTTCAACTTTCAAGAGTCAGACACTCAATAAAAGCCATTCAACTCCTATTGTCCGTGCTATGAACTACTTAAATGCCGTAAAAAAAAATCAAAATGAATTTTTAAAATAACATTTTGTTATCGTGTTGTTGATGGGGGTGTTATATGTATATCAACAACTAAATTTTATCCTTGTTTTCTTTGGAAAGTTTTTTTCTTTTTACAACTCGTCTACAATGGAATGTCAGACAATTAGTATTTTCATTATCTACACTTCATTGTAATGAACGTTTAAAAAAGGAGGTTGAAGGTGTTACAAGTGGAATAACACAAAGAAAGAAAAAATACTACAAATCTATTGAAACATTTAAAATTAAAAGCACGCAAACATGAAATCAGTGTTTTTTTTTTAAGAAGTAGAAATCAAAAAAATGTTTTGTCGAAATCCTCTATATAAAATAGCGTAGTACGTACCACCTTTACCGGCAAAACAATTTTAACTTAAAACATGAAATGTTGGTTAGATTTGTCATTCTTGAGTCAATTTCATCATTGGAAAGTTCTAGAATTAACATATTATAAAAATGACTTTATTTTAGAGGGGAATGGACATTTTATAAAATTTTTTTAATTTAGAAAAATAATAATTATTTTTAAACGTTCTTTTTAGATATTTTGTAGCACTAACAACTCTTCATATTTTTGATTGGAAATCCTTTTTGCTTAAATTTAAAATGCATTTAAGGGAAATGATTTTTAAAGATTCTACTTGCATTATTCTTTAAAAAACACACACATTGAAGAGGTTCTTGTTAATGTTAAAAATACATTCAAGTATAATCAAGTTTGTACATAAAGTTTACTGAATTGAGTTCGATAAATCACCAAAACGTGACCAATTGCTTGATGTCGTTATATAAACTTTAGTCAATAAAGAAAAAAATATGGATTTAAGAAATATATAAAAATAGCAACAAATACTCAATCATGCGGATTAAAAAGAATTTTTTTTAAATATTCTTTAATTGAATGCATACAATCGGACCACATACGAACATGCACATTCACACATGTATAGTAAATGCAAAACTATAAAAGCATTGGGGAATGCATTGTTTTCTTATGAATTTAGCAATATTAAATAAATTTTGTTTTAAACAGAGAAAGGTTGTATTGTATTTAAATGAAAATTTCTTTATACATGAGTGCAAAAATTAAAGCACTAAACTCAATTTTGAAAATAGTTCCTTTACCCTTGTCAAATGTCGGGCAAAATCATAGATCGCCCCAACTTAAAACTAAGCTGAAAGGATGTACAAACCAATCAAAAAACTTGCTGAAGGTATACAGAATTGTTTTACTTAAATACCACTTTGAAGGTCTATACGCGGCTCCCCAGACGAATTATTCTTTTTAGTTAACCGCCAGACAATTTAAAGGACCCATTAACCCAAAACCATCACTGCGTAATCTGAGAGGATCCTGGGCAATAAATGACGAAATAAATGTAATTTGCTTGCAAATCTTTTAATGAACGTATTTACCCCCAATACAGCACTAAAGTGCGGGAATCACCATCTGTTGTTGCAAAACGTCCAACTGAAATACGTTTCCGATTCCCAGATGTAGAAGCTAAACGATTAAAATCTCCTTGCATTGACGAAAGAAACAACGAAATGCTTTTAAACATACCTTCTACAGGTAAAATAATAACTCTTTTTATTTTGAGCACCGTAATACGGCTTGAACATTTCCCGCCAATGTGGAAGTTGTAAAAGTAAAGGGTGACTCCTAAGCCTGGTAATGATCCTTCGAAGACTTGCCCCTGCAGTAGGTGGGAAACATGAAAATAATTCTCATTTGGTTCATGTACGTAATGGTTTAAGTTTCGCCTAACTGCTTTTCCGCTTCGATTTTGGCTGATTGCTCCTTTGCTTAGATTTTGACCGATTGCCCTTTTGCCTTGGTCTCGGCTATTGCCAATGTTAGCATTAGTATTGCGCCAGTTTTTATTAGAACTTTGTACATGTTTAAATGTAAGGCCATAAAAAAGATAATTGTATAAATTTAACGAAATAATTTATCATTATTTTATTACTCTCTATTGCCTAACGACCCCAGCCGCCTACGCCAGAGAGACACCACCGCCTTGTTCCTGAGCATCGCCACTAGTAGCCTGACCGAAGCCACGCAATTAGCCGGCGTAAGTTGAAATTCAGAAACAAAACTTGGTACGACAGCTTAAAATCCAAGTGCAGCATTCATCTCCTTCCCGAGTACAGCAACCAGTAAGGTAGAGTTATCGTATTACTTAATGTACTCCCAATAGAATTTAAGAATAAAGATTATTGTACGCCTAAAAAATCACTGAATAAAGAATTTGTCTCCTTTTGGAAGGTTAGTCAATTTTCTTTTACCCACTCCAGGTTAGAGGGCCCTTTAGGAGATTCTGGGCTTTAGTGGTGCATATGGAACTTTAGTGTGTCTGGTGTCTGGTAGCAAATTTATATTTTCAAACTTAAATAAAAAACCTAATAATTGCCATCCAGATGTCTTCCGTCGAGTTCAACACACTGTTCCAAACGGAGCATTGGCACACACGCTGCAGTAAGCTTTTTTCTATTGAGCTGATTTCTTGACGAATATTTTCCACAATATATTGGGGATTATCATTATAAGCCCTCTCTTTGAGGAAGCTTCATAAAATATCCATAGGACTAAGATCGGGCAGCCTCGGTGGTAATGGGATGCCTCCAAAAAGACTGAACAGTTTTTCTGCGAAACTTTTCCGAAGAAAATTCATTGGAGCTCTGGCTGCATGTGAAGTTGCTCCATCCTGTTGTAATCACGTGTGTGGAAAGTACAATTGATAGGCTTACAAGTTTGGCAAAAATAATTCTGAATCATGCGTCGATAATTTTCCCCATTGACATTTGTCGCTTGCCCCCAAGATTTTTCGAGAAAAAGGGTCAAATTATCTCCTTTTAAAAAATATCTTCATAGCGAGCATATGCTCACTCGACAATTGCAACATCATGACTGGTAATTTTGGAATTTTTTAAATATATGATATTGACTTCGACTCTGGCCAAAAGTTAAAAGTGGGTAAAAAATGGTGTTCATATCTTGGCATTTTTTAACTCTTTAGTTTTTTTTAAGTTTATAGTACTATTTAGAATATAGAATTTTGTTAACATCTATAACTCTGCTTACGAAATAGCAGGGTAATTGCTTGTTTGTTACAAAGTTTTAAATGTTTTTAAAATGTTTTTTTTAATGCCAGTAAGTAAACTCGAACACTACATCGCTAAATAGAGGAAAGAAAGTCAATTTGTGAGTAGCTGGGAATTATTGAAAGGAAATTATTTTATCAACATTAAATTTTGTAACGCACTAGGTATATCTTTGTATATATGTATGCGTACGTATCTGTGTCTAAAGAAACATTTTTTAACTCATTTTTTCTAGCTTTTAAAAAATTTTCTTCAATATCTGCTACATAATAATGTAATGTAAATATCTTCAATAGTTTTACTGAAACCTTTTCCCTTTTGCACTCATAAAAGATATTTTAAATGTAAATTAAATTCTTGTAAGGAAATAGTTATTATGAAAATTTTACAGTAGGATTCCAAAATATTTCTTTGAACATTGTTATATTTAATGTATGTTTTTGTTATTTATTAAACTATTTACAAGCATGTTTAAAATTTTACAAATTTTTTTTGTAAGATAAAAAATAGTTTAAAAGATTTACAAATTCTTTTGTAAAGGGTTTGTTATATGTATCGTACATACCGAAAATGCAGCATTTACAATTCAAATACATATTCACAAAAATAGCTATTTGGACAATAATTTTTAAATTTTTTAAAGCTTTGTTCTACTGACTAAAGATACATTCGATTTCATCTACTACACAGAAAAAACTGAGTTGTAGAATCAGTAACAAATTTCAGAGAATCAGTAAATATTTTGTCTGGCTGAGGACCTACAACGAAAGTTGTAAATTTAGACAAACAATTTTGCAAGAATTTTAGTTTCTGTTAAAAAATTTTGCTGAGCTGGTTAAATATTTTATTTGTCTAGGCGAAAATTTTGTTTGATTTAAAAATCAAATAAAAATATTATTAGAGACTATTAAATAAATTGACTAAAAAAAAAAATTATTTTGAACAAGAATTTGTTTGAAAAATTTTTTTTGCAGTTTTTTGTGTGTATATACATATTAACATACATGACAAATTTGTTATGAAAAATTTATTAGAAAGAATGTCTTTTTTGATTCTTTTTGTCTGCAAGCAAAATTTTACTAAAAAGGCATCTTGTCAGTGCAGAGATTACAAAATCAATTTATATATTTGTATAAAGGCCAACTTTTACTCAGAAAATTAATGGAACCATGTCTGGCCTTTTTGCAAAGTTTTTACCTTAAAGGTAAAGACTGGGTAAATTGATCCTTAAAACTAATAAATATAGAAATAAAATTCAAATAGCTTTTGATGTGTCTCAAAAAATATTTTCTATATTTTCTCGAGAGTACTAGAAAAGTATGGAGCTACGAACCCCGATTTAGGCCGGAAGTTTACTAACAACTTCCATTTTTTTTTTTGTGATATGAGACTTCATGCCTTTTGACCTTCAAAAAGGTCAAAAGTCAACAAAGTGTGGTACATTTTTAGTTCTTTTTTTAATTTTTTGAAATTATGAGGCTAAAAATATGAAATAAAGATTTATTTGCCCTAATTGAGTTCAAATGCAAACACAGTGGACAAATTTAACTTTTTCCACATTTTTGGTACCTTTATTCATTTTCTACAATATGAGTCTGCTTATATGAAATTAGGGCCAAAAGTCAAAAAAGTGCAGAAAAGGTACCTTTTGCTACATTTTTTATACTTTTTCATCTTTTTTGAAATTACGGGTAAAGAAATATTAACTGATTAAAGTCAAAAATCCACAGAGTGCAGAGAAAGTACTTTTTCAAATTATTAGTAATTTTTTAAATTTTGGGATTTGGGCCTATTGGCTCAATTGAGGTTAAATGTCAGCAGAGCGGATAAAATGTAAATGGTACTTCTGCAGTTTTTTCGTATTATGAGTCAATAAAGTCGTTTGACCTCGATAGAAGTAAAAAGTCAACAAAGTGCAGAGAAAGGACTTTTTCACATTTTTATTACTTTTTTCCACAAATATGAAATTAAAGTATATTGACTCCGATTACGGCCAAAGTCAACAAAGTAAAGAAAAGGTACTTTTTGTCATATTTTTTGTAGTTTTCGCCTTTTTTAATATTATGAGTCTAGAAATATGAAATTAAGGTTTACTGCCCCTACTGATGTCAAAACTCAACAGAATGAACAAAAAGTACTTTTTCGCTTCTTTGGTACTTTTCCCATTTTTTTTTTAATTATAAGTTTTCATATATGAAATTAAGGTGTATTAATCCTGATTAAGGTCAAAAGACAACAAAGTGCAGAAAACTTATTTTTTGTTACATTTGAAGTATCTTTTCGTCTATAAATACTTATGAAAAAAAAGTTATATTTACTATGATTAAAACCAAATGTCTTTTCAAATCATTTGGGTGCCACGTATGTTTGTTATTTCAATTCTAGAAATGTAAAATTTAGGAAAATAGAAAGAACTTTTTTCATATTTTTAGTACTCATAACTCTTGATTAGAATTGCACATATGATGCGAAATTAATTTTTTATGCTCTAAGTACATTTTTTGCATATATTACTTTGTTTAAGTAAATTAGTTACTTGCTTTTGTCTTATAAATAAATGTGTGTCGAGAATTTTTCATTATTTTCGTTTTTTAATCCTTATCAATTTGGAATACTTAACCCTAAAACTCCCTCTTTCTTTCCAAGAATTTCTATTTGGAGTAAAAAAAAATATTTTTGGTAGTTTAAGGGGAAAGATGAAACTATAACATTTGTCCATTTATCCATTTAAAATTAAACTTTGTTTTTATATTTTTGTATCCACAATTTTGCAAAGGATTAAAAACAAGCTGATGTCGTAACCAAAGACACATACTTGCATGCACAAACACACACACACACACAAAATTAAACAAATAAATAAACGGTAGACGGTTTTATTAAAAATCTCAATAGTAACCGGCGGCAAGAAAAATGGTTCATATTTCTGTATTTAAACAATGACAACAACAGGTTATAGCCATCAACAATCCCAGAAAAGGAAAAAGTAAATTTCGTAACGAAAATAAGCAAACAATTTCAATTGAATAACGAGCATTTAACAAATGTTTAATAAATATTTTTGCCATTTTTATTATTGTTTGCATTATTTACTCTTTCTTTATGCGTGAAGTACACACAACCACATGCATACATATCTGTATGCGAATAACTATGTTTGTATATTGTTTTTGCTTAAATGCAAATAAGCCTGTCAATTTACTACAGCTTGTTTTATTCGGAATATAAATATTAATTTCTATTAACTTAAGATAAACTGATTTATAAATGCGGCAATACGGTCGATTGAGTTAAAATTGTAATTTTTTAATAAATGTCAAAAAATTATAAATACATTTTTTAAAAGTTTATTAAAAATGTTTATCAATATATGTATATTTGTACGTATACTGTAAAGAACTTTATATAGGCAAAAGCTGCAGAGAGAAACAAAATTCGTGTTTTGCCTAAAGTCACAAGCATTTAATTTAAGAAAATGGTAATGTTACTGACATCCTAAGTGACTGATTGATAATTCGAATGGTAAAGGGCTAACAACGGCCAAAGGGCGAAAACTGATGACAAAGCATTTTCTAATTTATACAAGATAAAAGCACCTGCTTCATACATTTTCATAATTTCGATTAAAAAAGGGTAAAAACTGTATATGTATTACAAGGTTTTAGGTTATTGATATAAACATTATTCCGATTGATTTGCACAGATATTTATGAGATTAGTCCTTATTTGAAATTTTGAAATTTTAAAGTTTTTTTATACGAACTTTTAATAAAAAGTTTCATTTAATCTTCTATTGCAATGCAGTTTGACAAATTAAAAAAATATTTAACCTTAATTTTAATAGGAGGTTACCAAAACAACAGTTCTTTTTTTTAATTTTCTGTGTTTAAAGAATTAAGTATTTTTAAGGGTAAATATTTTCATTTTAATAGGAGTTGATTTGATAGGCCTAGATTCATTTTTTTTTATTCATAACCTTATAAAATGCAGAAGTAGAAATATGAAAAAGTTGTTTGTTAGCTACCTAGTTGAATTTCGGCCTTAATTAAAGTCAAAATCTTCATTTCTAGATCAGCAGCAATAAGTTTCATGCTTTTACGCTTAAAATATCAAAAAATGCACTTTTTGCTCATTTAGTTAAATATTAAAAAAAATCTTCTTGTCTCCTTGATTATTCAATTGTCCTTAATCTTGTATTTTGAAGCTCACTTCTCAAAAACAATACAAAAAATATATTTTCCGTCTACATAATTTGCCTTCGACCTCAATCTGGTCTCAGATTCCTTAGTTTTATATTTATAAAATCACTTTCTCAATCAAGTAATAAAAATTCATATTTCTGGTTTCACTATCTAAGAAAATCCAATAAGGAACCAAAAAGGGACAAACATATTTTTTATCCACTTATGTAAGTAGCTTTTGACGCCTAGATGGGTCAATGACTTATATTTTTATATCTAAAAGTCCTAAAAATTTAAAAAGTACTTTTTTCAACTTAAAAAGTCCTTAATTATATGTAAATTAAATTAGAATCCAAAAGTAGTATTTAAATTTAAAAAAAAATTTTTGATACGCCCTATAATCTCAAAAAAAAACAAAAACTTATATATGTAAATGTAATAAGTGATTTTCTTGCACTTTCTACCTAATTCTGAGTCAATTGTACCTAATATCATATTACTAGACGCATTATTTAAGAATTCATGAAAGTACTAAAAAAGTTTTTTGTTGTTCCATATAGAGGTCCATAACCTCATATTTTTAGACTGATAACCTTAAAAAGGGCCAAAGTTGCCAAGAGTGTGACAAAGTACTCCTTGTTAACTTAGTTCGACTGCGTCATGACTCTAGGCCAAAAGCTCTTAGCTTTGTATTCTTAGGCTCGCTAGCAATAATTTGATTTAATTTAAAAGTACCAAGAAGGTGAAAGAGTACTCTTTGTCCTTTTTGTTAAATTTCAGCCTGAACATGAATCAATAGTCCTAATTAAATAATAAAAAGTACTTTCGACCTATAAATGGGTCAACAGTTCTTCATTTCAAATATTTTTTTTCAATTAAAAAGGCTTAAAAATTTAAAATATCCTTTGCTGGAAAACAGTACTAAAGAGTCTAGACTTACTGGAAATGTTATTCTTTGTTCAAAAAATAACCATAAACTTAACAAATCACGTCATGCTTAAATAAGCATCTTGAAGTTTAATTTAGATTTGTAATTGCCGAAAGCAATTTGCATTGAGTATTAATCTATCCTTATCTATCTTTAAGTTGCAAAAGTAACTAAATAACGTGCAATAATGTGGGTCGTGTATTTATTCAATAAATTTTAAACTTTTGTTATTATAATTAAGTGAAATGCTATCAGAAACCTATCTACCATTAATTTGGAGTAACTTAAGTTACTTTAACAGTAAATCTTATTTATCAATTGTATATTCAATATTCTTTAAGGCCAATAAAAAAACAATGTGCTTCGTTATTCATTAAAACTCGAGTTAAAGTTTAAAAAAATTAATATTTCGGAAAAATATTCACAAATCTGAAAGTTGTTAATATAAACAATACCTTTCTTTGTCTACCGAATTGCAAACAAACAAGTATTATTTGAAGGCAACAAATTCTGAAAGAAATAAATAACTCTATTCGAAAGAAGAAACATTTAATTTTTGGAAATATTAAAAAAACACTTGCTGAGAGCAATTAATTAGATTTCTAAATTATCTAAGCTTTATTTATGTTAAGATTGAAAAAACAATATATTCGTTTAATATTACCACAAAATCAATTTAAAATAAATTAATTAAAACATTAAAAATACATTCAATTATTTATTTGTTTAAAACATTATCTTAACCACAGGCATAGGGAATTGAAAACACTTTATTTCATTGCTGGTTAATTAACCATTATTACGTTAATAAAATCAAATCAATCAATTTTATGTTTTTCTTTTCTACAAACTGATACCGAAGGAAATGTTTGTTTAAACATTGGAAAAAAGGAGATCATTAAACGAATTCATTTTTAATGTTATTTGTTTAGCTAAGTCAAACGGAAATTATAATGAAAATATTTGCGGTATTTTACATATATTAATAAGATGAAAAACGTTAAATTATAAGAAGAAAAACGTTAAATTACACATAAAGCAATTACCTTTAATATGTATTTGTTGCTTCAAGATATTTCTACATACCTAATTTAGTAGTAGTTTACTTAAGTTAATTTTACCCAAAAAAAATTCATCCGAGGATTAGTCAAAAATTAGAAAAATTGTGCGAATATATTTTTAAGGAAAAAATTATAAGCTTCATTTAAATTTAAGTTCTCTTAAATCTACGGTTTCTTTAAAAGTTTTTTTAAATAGTGAGCAGATAACGTTTCTGTCGAGGCTGAAAATAAACTAAGTGGACAATTTTTTGATACTTTTTCCTCCTCTATGAGATTATGAAATAAATGATTATTTATGTATTTATTTGATAGCTTAACATTAATAAATTAATATAAAGTTATAAAGTAAGTTGAGCGCTAGCTACTTAGGCCATCAGCTTCAACGATGGGTTTTACAAAAAAACTCTTTTAAATTTTTGAAACTTTTGTTGCATTTGACTAAGAATAAGGTTAAAAGTAACAAACGTGGGAAAAAATTTCTCTTTTTATATTTTTAGTACTTTTTTGCATTTATTGAGACTATGACTCTTTAAATATAAAATTAAGGGTCCTGGGTCCAGAATACAGCCAAAATCGGCAAGGTGGACAAGAAGTACCTTTCTCACATTTTTAGTTTTGTTTTTAATTTAAAAGTAATGACCAGGGCAACCAAAAAAACGCAAAATAATATTTTTTTGCTTCGGATTAACTTATAATGTTGTTTTTCATTCGTTTTAAATTTTGCCATCGATTTGTTAGGGCATATTTTGCATATAACAGCATATTTGGCATATTTTTTTTTTTTAAAGCATAAACACATTTTTTATATTTTTTTTAAAACAAGCCCCTTTAAAACATCTTTGGAGTGTTCTTTGTCACCTTCCTTTTTTTTTATTTAACTGCTTATTTTGACGCGAAAATTATTATTTTATTATCCCTTTCCAAAGTTTTGCAAAAATTTGGCCTACATCTTTGGACATATTTTGCAAAGCGCAGCATATTTTGGCATATTTTTCGCTAAAGAGCATATTTTTTGTATAACTCGTTAAAAAAATTTTTTGGAATATTTTATATTTAGTTTGAAAAAACCAAACAAAAATATTTTCAGTGTTCCTTGTTAGCTTTTGTTTTATTATTTAATTTTTTATTTTAAAGCGAACCCCATTCTGTTTTGTTTTAGTTTGTCAAAAAAATCGATTCTCTACTAGTTTAAATATCCTTCTGTTTTCTCTTTTTTTTTTTTATTTTGTACCGAAATTATTTGGCAATAGAATTTCGTTTCTTTGGGAACGCAACTAACCCCCTTATTTTTTAAAATGCAACGCCTTAAAACAAAATGTATTGAAAATTTTTTAAAATTTTTGTTTTTTCCATGCAATTGTTTTTTTTTTCTATACAATTATTTTTAATTTTTGAAGCATATTTTTGACTTTCTACACCATAATTTTGACCATAAAACCAGTTTTTAAGAACATGTTTTTGGTTGCCCTGGTAATGACTTTAAGCCCAGATTAGGGTGGAAAGTCAATTATGTGGCCAAGAAGTTTTTTTTAACATTTCCGGTACTCATGAATTTTCAAGTATTTTAGATATTTTAGAAAAAAAAATAAATAAAAGCTTATTGACATTAATTGAGGTTTGAATTCAAAAAGTTGAAGTCGTAAAAATATAAAACTGGAGTAAGATTTTATACAAAGTCATAAAAGTTTTACTTTTCTAATGCATTAAATACTTTGTTTTAAATTATTTTTAAAACTTTACTTACAAAGAAACGGGATAATTGCAAGTTTTAAAATAAAAAAAAACCAGGGAACAATTTTTTTTTTATAAAAACATTTAATTAAAAAGGTGTTAGGTACAATATTGCTGAATTTAGCTTAAACTGTAAACAATAATGAATCAGATTTAAAAAAAACTGATGAAAAATTTCTTAATCGGTCCACTTATTTTCTGAAATTCTTAAAGTCCATAAAAAGAAAACGGTCTTCACTCTAGCTTAGCTGAGTAAAAGGATTTAATACTTTTTAATAGAAGAATTAAATCTTTATTATCCCGTTGGTGTATTTTTATCACTATTGCATTGTGTTATTAAAGTTAAATTCATTTCAAGAAGGGCAACATCAATAATAACAAAAAAAATCGAGGTCAGTAGGCCTTGATTTTATATTTCAAAACTTAAAATCTCCAAAAATGCTGAAAACTACAAAAAAGTGAAAAAAAAATACTTGTTGACCACTTTTAAACTTCTGAACTTAGTTTGGGCCCATATTTAAACTTATATATCTGGAGTCATAATTTCAAAAAATTTACAAGACGCCCAAAAATGTTAAAATAATTACAGCTTACTTAGTTGATTTAAAAATTTGTATTAACTTTGCCATTGAAATAAGAGATTTAACACATAAGTAATAAACTGTGAACATTGCACAAGTTAAGAATCACAGCACTACCATTAAGCCGATGTTAATTTTTTTTACTAATATTTGCTAAAGAAACGCTAAAGCATTTTGTATGATTGGAAAAAAACTTAAATTTTTTTTGGTTTCTAATATTTTAAACGATTTCAAAACTTTCACATTGTTTCATATCATAAGTTTTTAGTATCAAAAAGGCAAAATATAAAGTTTTAACAAGTCAGTTGTATAGAGAAATATAAGCACTAAAGCTAATTTATTTTTCAAAATTTTGCATTTATTCACATGCTTAGGAAATATATATTTAAAAGTATTTAAAACCGACGCCAAAAGTTAATTGTATATAACAATCAACCACATGGAATATAATCATCACCTCACTAATGGATATTTTCAATTTAAAATAAATGTTCAATTAAAAACTCATTAAAAAATAATTAAATAAGATTAATAGTATTTTAAACAAAAATATTTTAAATACATTTTTTTAATATTTAAATAACACTCATACGTCCGTGGTACCGCAACTTAATATTGTATTGTGGCATAGAAAATAAATATTTAAAACTAACCGGAAACAGGAAACAAATATGGCATCGATGACAGCTTTATTTAGCTTCGTTACACTCAAAAGCACAATTCTTTTTTCATTTTTTTTGGTTTAATTTTTTTAAATAAATAGAAGTTTTTTGTATACTTTTTTAGTAATTAACACTTAATTTTTTACACGAATTGCTTCAAGGTAGTAATTTTTAATTGACACTGACACTTTGTTATAGCAATAAAAATAAGTGTAAACTAGAATTGTAGTAAAACAATTAATTGTTTCACAAAAAATTTGTATTTTTTCGATTCTTGTGTATGTCTGTATATGTATGTAGTTTTCTAAATGATTGTAATTTTTTATTTTTGCAGACACTAACAAAAAATATATTTCCATTTCTTTGTATAACACTGAAACATTTTTTTTTATTTACATGAAAACATATTTTTTAAACATTTAAAATTTACAACTTTAAAATACTTTTAGTAACTTAATATTTTTAATTTTGTTTTCAACATTATTTCATCATTACTTTAATAATTTTTTTATTAAAAACACAAACATTCATAATTTTTTTATTTATTTGTATACATTTAAATTCCTTTAAAATATAAAAATTTGTATTCATATATAATTTCACTTAAATACTTGTGTACCTTAACACATTCATATGTACATTTTGTTTTTTTTTTTTTGCGCCCGCCCCATGTGTTACAGCTTCCTTTCCATTTACCAACAAAATTTCACTTTTTCATTTAAACTATTATTTTTTTTATTTTCTTCGTTTCCGGTTTCTTTTTTCCAATAAAATTTTAACGTTGTAAGACCGCAACTGAAAATTTTTTTACAATTGCTTCGGCTTTTATAACAAATTTGTTGAGTTTCGTTAAGTTTTTCTGTGCTTTAAAGCTTTTTGTTAATAAAAGCTTAGAAGTAATGTTTGCTTTTTCCCTTTATTTTCATTTGTCTCTTGAGAACGTTTGTTTACACTTCGTCAAGTTACCGCGTTTTTGCCTTTATTTACATATCAAACAGGTGTTTGTCGGCATTTTTTGCTCAAAACAATAACAATGGAAGGAATTGTATTTACTTTAAGTTTATTTCTTTGTATTACTTAAGAAGTTGTAGCCAAGGTTGCCACTTTTTTGGAATGAAAGCGTGCTTTTGCTTTATTAAAACGCGCCAAAAGCGCTAAAAATATTTATTACAAGCTCTTTAAATTGAAAAAGGGAATTGTTGGATCGACTACGAGTTTCAAAAAATCAGTATGTTTTGTCTGACTGATGACCAACAACGAAAATTATAAATTTTGACAAATAATTATGCTTGAATTTAAATAACAATAAAATAAAAATTTTATTTTTTACAAAAAAAAATTTTTTGCGATTAGCTTAAGTTTAAAAGAGAAGACCTTATAGGAAGGTCTTAAGTCTCACAGAACAAACACCTTAGCCAGTGATCGGCTTGTTGTCCACTCCTACTAAGTGTAAAATAATTTGGAGGGAGAAACTCACAGATATTTCCTTATCACTTTCCATTTCAAGTAAACTAGATATGCTAAGACATCAGGAATAAAAGATAGAGCCCTTGTCTGTGCAAAAGCTGACACTGACACAGCTCTATCGATTTAATGCCTTCTCTGTGTGACCTAACATTGCCGATGACCTGTCAGCATACTCAACACCATGCTCAATTTGACTTTTCTCAGCTTCAGCATCCTCATTTTGTCACCCAAAAGATTCCTTGTCATTTCAAGCACTTCATTGATCTACGGTATTCTGTAGGCAGCTTTCCCCCACCCTTACAACTCTGCCTTTGTCGCAGCAAAAGGTTAAGGGCTCCGCAGATTCACTAGCCGCTGTTCCTGAGATTTAATTGGCAAATACCGACTATTCCATGGTGTACAAGCACCCACACTCCAAGTATTCATTTATCATCTTCTTGGTTTTATTGACGCATGGCTATCCATAAAGATATTCACATCCGTTGGGCCTGCCTGTGCTCTGAGCCAGAGTCAAACTTTTTGTTAATACCCAGAACTTTTCCTTTAGAACAGTGTGCCAATTCCCATTTTTCTTTTTCCCTAAAGTCATCTGTATAACAAAAAACATCCCCTTAAGCATCTGCCTAAGGGACGGAGATCAGGAAAATGATGTTGGTGTTTACCTTCGTTAGAAGATAACATTTCTAGAATTCCAGTATTGCACTTACAGCTTATTGATGTCCAACATACCATGGAAAATTATTAAGTACTACTACACTTTTCCATAGTCAGTGTGTCATATTCGAAGTGACAATATAGTTTTTCTACATGTTGTCAACCATCGATGAACCTTCAGTTCTAATTCAAGTTTAATCCAGGATTACTCTAAGTAATTAAACATTTTGGATATTTTAAACGATCTACTTAAAAGCCAAGGCTCGTCATAACATGAAATTTTGGTAAAAAGACAAATCGTTTGCTCTTGCACGGGTTTACATAGAGCCTTCTAGGATGAGCCTTTTCATGCGCAATACTCAGGTCGTCTTCGCTGAAAACCCTTATAATTCACGAGGGTTTTCTTACCGGAGCTGTGTATAAATGCCAAAATGACGTTCTGCCCGCCGTAAGTAATATGAAGAAGGCAAACATTAAAAATTCGTGTCAAATGAGGTAATAGTTAGTAAGACTAACTCTGTAACAGAGCCAGTTAGATGCCAGCCGTTTCTGTTGTCATAAGGGGGGAGGAGTTTTAAATATTTCATTTCTAAAGATACTAAGAACCATTGTGAGGCACATCCCCTAGCTTTTGCCGTTTTTCAAAGGGGCCTGCCGGCTTAGTATGAAAGTGGGTCTTTATCAAGGACCTTACGATTTTCACTATAGTCTGTACTTAATGTGTGATAAGTAACTACTTTTCTTTAATAACTCTAATTACAGCACCATTTCCAATTATTTTTTTTTATAATTTACATTAAGTAAAAAACAAAATTACCTTTTGTTAAAACTTAAATTTGTTCAAGAGTTACGATTCCCTTAAAAAACTTACTTTTTAATATAAAAACAAGTAAGAGCGCTATATTCGGCTCTGCCGAATCGTATATACCCTTCACATTGGTTTTTTAATATACTCAGCTGAGTTATTTTGTACTGCAAATAATATAATGAAAATACCTTGTGCAAGTTTTAAAGTCCATAGAAAACTTTACAAAATTTTCAAGTTCGTATGAATAATAGAAATAGATGAAGAATGTTTGAGGTCGAGAGTTTTAAAAGTTTTCGACATTATTCATATTAAAAGGTTAATAAAAGTTGTCAATTTTTATGGGATGTTTTAGTCCCCCTGCTCTTCTCCAACTTTTTTTTCCAAAATGTATGAATTATTTGATTATTACCTTTTTGTCCAATTACTTTTTGTAGAACATTTAAAGTCGATTTCTGTTATAGTTTCCGAGATATAGCGCATAAAATATTTCACCAAATTTGTGCAATTGTAGGAAAACTACCACTTCCCCGGATCCTATCTGAAAAAAATTGTTCCATTATTTAGGTCCCTACTTTAAGAGTATCCGTGCCAAGTTTTTTGGCAAAAATGACTATACTTACTGAGATTAATAGGGATATATGCACGGATTTTGTCCTGAAAAAAATGGGCTATTTTGGGTTTTCGCTTATATCTCGGTCAAAAGTAAACTTATTTTGCTGATTTTAAATAGCGATTGTCTGCGAGATATTTCTAACAGTTTGACACCAATAGCTTTTCTGTATTTTTTAATTTGACTCCGGGAACTTGATTTCAACAGATGGACAGACGGACATTGCTATATCAACTTCCCTATCTATAAGGATTCAGAATATATATACTTAATGGGGTCGCAAATGAATAATAAAGAATGACAAACTGATATTTACCCTTATCACTATGTAAAGGGTATAAGGGAAAAGAATTTTAAACCGTTTTTTATAATTAACAAAATATAATTTAACTAATTAAGAAAGTACATATTCAAAAAAAGACAAATTTTAAGTATTGTATTTAAAAAATATTTTTCATTGTGTGTCATCGATATAAAGGAACTTTTATTTGGCAAAAAGAAAAAACTATATCCAATTAAAATCTTAAAAACAGATATCCCAAGAGTCTCCAAAAAAACACAAAAAACAACAAAAACATCTTAAGTTTATCCAAATCTAAATAAACATACATTTGGATAAAAGGAAGTGAATGAACAATGAACAATGTCTGAAGTCTTAGAAATAAAACTTCCGTAAGGATAAGAATGGTTGAGTAAGAAAAAATGATTCGAATACAGTCAGTTCAAATTAAAGTACACACACACACACTACTGTTAATATTCATAGTTACACATGACCGGAAACTGCTGACTTGTTTAAGTGGTCCGGCCTAACCGTATTACATCCTACACCAGAAATAATTTTTTTCATACCAGCATTTGTTAAAAATTAATACACCAATTAAAATAGCGAATTATTGACGATCGACTGTCAAGAAAATTTGCTAATTATGTTAATTATAAAAAATATTTTAGCAAAAACATTTTTTTAATACCGTCGATAGTAAGGTAATTTAAGGACGTTAACATGAGGTGACCATTTGTACTGATTTCATCAGAACACGAACTATTTTTTTCATTTGGGCTACTGATTAAAAAATTGTCCAACTGTTTCATAATTTATTGTAAATAAAGTCCTTTTGACAAACTTCTTCAATAATGCGACCTTGTATGTAAAGGGTGTCTGGCAGCAAATTTTTATTTTTAAATACGATAATTTTAAGAAGTAATCAACGGTGAGGAGGAAGGGTGGTGCCATTGAAATTATCGATTGTGCGGATTTGTCAATAACGATGTCGTAGTGGTCGAAGTGCATCGCTTGTTCGATGTGGAGACATTTTTTGAGAGTAATGATTTTCACGTAATCGCTCGTTGACAATTTGGTTCAAAGATTGATATTTGGCAAATACGTGATGAACCAAGTGTAAATTTAATTTGTTCGTGGGTGCAGAGATTCTTGGCCACTGCTTCGGCTATGAATGTAACACGGCCAGGGCCCAGTCAATCTTTAAGGACTCACTCCCGAAAACATTAAACTGGTTGAAAGCAGTTTATGTAAAAATCCGCGACTTGCAATACGAAAAAGTGCAGCCTTATTGGGATTTTTAAGAGTGATTATTCATTAAATTTTAAAAAAGGAACTGAAGTTCGATCTTTTTAAAATTGAAATCGTTCAAGAACTGAAAAAAGTGACTTTTATTTACGCAAAAATTTTCGTGAAACGATGTTGGAGCATTTTTGCACTGTAAATCGCATTTTTTGTAGCAGCGAGGCTTATTTTCAATGAAACGGCTACGTCAACATGCAAGAGTGTCATTACTGGTTTCCAAATATCCGCAACCCTTGATTGAAACATTAAAAACCATTGCTCCAGACTAATTGTTTGATGTGCCTTATCCACGCATGAAATAATTGGACCATTTTTTTCCAAAATTCTCGAGGTCAGGCAACGAATGTCAACGGTGAAAATTATCAAAAAATGATAACGGAATTCTTCTTGTCAAACATGTTAGCTCATCTATTGCACTTTTCACACACATTGTTTTACCAGGATGGGGCAACTGCATACCCAGCCAGAGTTTCGATTAATTTGCTTTGGGGAAATTCCCCCCAAAAACTAATCAGTCACTTTGGGTCGATCGTTTTAATTGAAGGGCAGTTTAAGTTAAGGTAAAAAAAAATAAAATTTTTTTTAAAAAAATATAAAAAGCGAACTGATTACGAACAAAAATTTAATGGTCACCTTATGTTAACATGATATCCCGGCAAAGGCTTACTACGGGTTACAGCCTTAGTCATGTCGGTTCCTTTATACACTTTTAAAATATAAAATTAACAAGTAAGAATAATTTTATTTAATTTGTTAAACCGAATATCCGTTTCCATTGTGTTTGTTTTACCCCTTGTTTTCTACTTTAGGTTTTTAAATAAAATAAATTTAAAGCCAGAACCGTGTGCATAGAATTTCTAGACTTTTATTTTATTATCTTCCTGTTTTGTTACAATTTTTTCTATTCAATATGAAATATGCACAATTCAAACTCTTTTTAATTTTATTAATTTTTTGTGGCTTTTACTTTATATTTTTATTTTAATATGCTTCAGTAGTTTTATTTGTTGTAAACTTTGTTGGCTACGAATAAACATCCTGTTGTGCTGTGTTATTGAAAGGTTAGTATGTGTGCGTGCTTTAGGCATTTATAAAGAATTAGGAAAACCACCAATTTAATTTCCGGCCTTAATAAAGTACATATGAAAATTATTATCTAAATACATGCTTGCATCTTTAATTGCAAGCGTTTAAAGCGTTTCTTAAATACGTTGAATAAAGGTTAAGTATTACAAAAAAATTTGAGCTTATATCATTTTTTAGGATTTTTCATGTATCTAGCAAGATGAATTAAAAATTAATAGGAGCTTGGCTAATTTTCTTTATCACCAGGGCAACCAAAACGTGCTCTTAAAATAGCGTTTTATGCGCATTAAACATGCAATAAAAAGTTAAAATATTCTTTAATAAATTAAAAGTATATGCTTTAAGAATAAGAATGATAGGAACTTTGACTTAAGAATCCTAAGAGGCAGCGATTTTAATTAAGTTAAGGGAAACCCAAAATAATGTTAAATAATGTTTAATTAAACGTTTTTTACACTAGTCTGGTATCGATTTTTGTCAAATCAAAATAACTAACAAAAGGTGACAATGAACACTCAAAAGATTTTTTGTTAGTTTTTTTAGCGCTTTAAAAACGAGTTATACAGACAATATGTCTTTAAAGAAAAATATGCCAAAATATGCTCTTGTATACAAAAATAAGCCCTTACAGATTCATGCCAAAATTATGCAAAAATTCTAAAATAGGTTTCGCATAAAAAATATATAATAAAATAAATACATCAACTTACAAAAGGTTACAAAGATTTTTTGTTATGTTTTTTCAAATTATATATAAAAAATTCGAAGAATGCTTTAAAATTTCATTTTGCGAAAAAAGTATGCCAACATATGCTGTAATATGCAAAATATGCAAACAAGTACTATTAAAAATCGATGCCAACATTTCGCAAACGTTCTGAAACGGAAGAATAATTACATTATAGGTTAATGCGATGCACAGAAAAAAAATATATTTTTGCATATTTTTGGTTTCCCTAGTTATCACCTCTTCAAAAGGCCAACTTAGAATTTTTAAGTCGAAAATTTTTCCCATTAATTAATGTCCTTAAACTATTATTAGTTTTGAGTTATAAGAAATTTACGGCCTGCTATTTTGTTTTCTCATGGCAGCACGTTTTTTCTTTCAGTTGTAACTTACTATGTTTGCTCTGTAATATCCACCTAAAATTATGAAATTGAAATTGTCCAAAGACAAATATCAAAATTAAAATTTATATAAAGTTAATTTTAGATTCTTTTTAAAATCATACCAAAAAATACAAAACACTTAATTTCATTACGTGAATACCCTTTGCATTTTTGATAGCTTAATTGATTTTGATTCGTATTGAAATGTTAAGCAGATAAACAAAAAACAAAGCTTCAACATATATATGGCCAACAATATTATTTATTCATCTTTTTTCTGTTTTTATTGATTAGAAACTGAACACTCCAAAAATTAAAATTCTTTTGTTGTACGTCTGACATCGTACTTAATCCAATTCATTTCATGTGATTCCATTCATGACAAAACAAATTTCAATTTGAATTGATAAATAAATATTTATAAAGCAAAATGTGCAAAATAATATTCAATAGACAACAACAAAAATATTTCAATATTAAAACAGTTAAGAACTTCTATGAATTATTAAGTACGCAACAGTTGAGGTCAAAAAGTTAATTGTTTTGTATCATTTGCAGCAGCATGGAGATGAACAATAATTTTGAGGTTATCATAAACAACTGCAAACTGGTTTGGATTTTAGTTGAAATTACTCATGGTGTGCTAATTGGTTATTTTTAACATCGTTTGTGGTATTTTTTAAAAGCTGCCCTTACACGGTAGGTCGTAAAAAAGAAGAGAAATATTTTTTGTAGAATTTATTATAATAAATTAAAAAAAAATTTAGATGTCAAATAAATAATTTCTATGACTTTCGTTTCTCAAAAACTTAACAAGCCACACATATTTGAATAATGCATATGTACATCCCGTGTAAAAATATCCCAGATTTTCTTCCGTATATTTTTCTAGCACTTAATCGTTAATACTTCAAAAGTTTTAAAATTTTTTAAAAATAAAAATTGTTTACGGAAATTCTTAAAATTGTACATAAGGGATAACAAAATTAAGCACTTGAGTTTTCTCTTAACAACTGTAAGCATTTTTGAAGTTAAAAACATATTTTGCTCTATTTGTTGCTAGTTTCATTCATGCAGACGATAGTCGTGAAATGCTAAGTGTTACTGACCATGGTTAACAATTTGTGTATGATTTCTGGTGTTAACATATGGAGTTTAAAAATTTATTAAAAAAAATTTATGAATATTGAAGTGCAGGAAAAAAGATTCAAACAAGCAAACACAGCGGTTCCCAAATTTTTCTTAAGCGGAATAACGATTTTTTTATTTATAAATATTAATTATTTATTTATATGAAATTAAGAGCTATTGAACCGGATTTAAGTAAAATGTCATAAAGATTGAGAAAAATCATCTCTACGTTTTTGGCGTTTTAATGATTATGGGTCTATAAATATCAAGTTATAGCATTAGTGACCCGGAGACACATATTGACGTGAGAAATTAAACGAATAAGCAAAATATACTTTTTTAAATTAAAGGATTAATTTAGCATTTCTAAGTCTAGAATTCTTAAAAAAATAGGACTTAGAAATATTTTTAAATGAGATCAAGTACAAAGACAAATCAAAGAGAAAAAAGTAATTTTTCAATATTTTAGATTTTTTGCTCATATCCTACTTAGATAATATGTTGCTTCTTATGGCTAGAGGCACCTTAAAAAGCTTTTTGAGTACTGAGAAAAGCAGTATTATTCCGCTACGATGATATCTTTTGTTACGTCAGGTTCTATAGGTTGGACACAGCTTAAATAGTCTTCCACTTTTCGAAAAGGTAATTGATGTCCACTGGCAAATTCAGTTTTAGTTTAGTTAACCGGATTTTGTGCTGCATATTGTTGAAAGTTTAAAAGGCATCAATAGCAATTGCAACGCCAAACCCAGTCTCCTCAAAGGCTTAAGTAAAATAAAAAAAATCGAAATTAAATATTTTACTTCATTATATTACACATACACTGTAATAAAATAAATTAAAATAATTGTTCTTACTCCTCGGAATCTCTGCTACAATAACTTTTTGGTATGCTTTCCCAACCAGCATAGACAGCATAGAGTTCTAAGCGAACTTTGTCAAAATTCTGATCATGAAACATATGTGGTTGTTGGCATGCAATCTATCAGACATGTCAAATATTCCTAGTCGATAAGTCTATTAGAAATCTAAAAGAATTTAAAAAAAAATCTGTCAGAAATCTGATAAAAAATTGAATCTGTCATAAAATTCTTTACTTAAAAACCAACTTAAAAAAAATCTATCACTTTACTTTTTTAAATTTAGTGTTATTTTTTAATCATTTATTTTTAATATAAAATTTTTGTCAGTAATTCTACAGAAACGTCGTACTTATATACTTCTAGACATGTCTCACAAAAATCTGAAAGATTTTCGAATACGCCAAGCTTCAGAGTTTGTGAAACTTGTCTAATACAGATATTGCCGGCTAATTTCAGAGGCTGGTTGGCATCATGTTTCCCGACCAGTAAAATTGGACTATACCTGTAAGATTTTGTTCATATTTTTTATTATGGAATCTTAGCCTTTGGCGAACTAACAATAAGTATTTAACTCCTAAAACAAAATAGTTAATATTATTTCAGCCAGTACCAGACTAAAATTTAACTTCTCATCATAATATTAATTAATTTCAGTAGTAAGATATCTTACAGAAATGTCGGTCGAATTGGCAGAAGTCTTAACAAATTCTCTCAGATTTCTAACCGTTAAACATATTGTGTGATCAATATGAAATTTAGCAGACATGTTGTAGTAATAACCGATATTTCTAACCCAAGTTTAATAGAATTCTGAAATAAATCTAAGAAAAAAGTTGGTACATATAGTTATTAACTCCAAACGGGTTTTAATAATTTTTTACTCAATAATAAAAAGTTATAAAAAGATTTTTACATAACACTATAATAATAATGTTTTTTAGTAAATTTTTATTTGTCTTAAACTTAAACACCACAGCGGTACTTTATTTTTTAAATAGGCAACACCACTGTAACGGATCCTGCCATTTTTTTATGTTTATTATTTTATTAAAAAAAAAATATGTTTTAAGAAATACAAGAAAAAACTCATAAATTTTTTTTATTCTAAACTGTAAATTTTATACCGAAGACATTAACCAAAGCAAAGCAAGTCAAAAAAGAACGTCGTATATCAAAATTCTCAGACAGGTATAACAGAAATCTTTAAGATATCCGTTCTAATCAATACGGATTTCTGTCAAACTTGTCTGATACAGACATTTTCGGCCAATTTTGCTGGATGGGTTCTTGCTTGTTTGCATGTGTATAAAAGTTTGTTGGGTTTGGTTGCAACCTGTTGAATATAAGAAAAGCAATTTGATCAAACAACCACTTTAATGAGGTAACTTGATCAAGAATTTCGGGCATCTCTGTTTTCCTAAAAATAATTTTTCTAAAAAATCTTGTTTAGGCATTAGCAATTTGTTTTTTTATTAAAGTAATTCGTCATTGAAATTGTTTTAAATGATGCGCAAAACCAAAATATCTCTTGTATGCCTTCAAGGTTTTTATTATTTTTTGCTTCACTTATATATAAGAGATGCTCAAACGAAATAAATGTGCATATAAGTAGATACTTTTGGTGGTTTTATTTATTTACTCTGCATACAACTAGTGTTAATTTCTTATATAAATAGAAAAAAATAGTTATTAAAGATCAGTATTACGAAACTAGTGGTTAAACAGTCAATAAGTTGTTATCGTGGTGATCACATTTAAAGAAATGGTAACTAACAGCTTTAAAGCGAGTCATTGATAACTTAAAAAAATATATTTATTTTTAAAACTTTTCTAAATTACAGAAATTATTTGTAATTTTAATAAGTTTATGGGTTGTGGCCAATGCTTTGACACAAAAACCCTCGTGTCAACGTTTAAGAAGGGGTGTAAATAAATTCCAAAAAACAAATTTGGCTCAAAAGTCGCCTGCAACATCTGCTGATTTGGCGAATAAAAAATTTCATTTTAGCAGGAAACGCGATGTATCCCATTTAAACTTGGGTTATCTGCCACCTGCACCTCCCCAAAATCTTACTGACATGTATCTGCCACCTTCCAGTGATTACCTACCACCGCCGGAAGCTACAAAAAAAGTTACAGCTAAACCTCAGCCCCCTTTAAACGAATACTTGCCACCAGTGGCTGAAGTAAAAGAAGCACCCACAGAAACTCCTCAAATTCCCTCTAGTGGTTATTTGCCACCTCAAATAAAAGGAGAAGAAGTATCTATTGAGAACCTACAAAAGACGATAACACCAATTGAAACTACAACTCCAGGCCCCGAGCAAACCACTGAGATCCCTCAGGATTCGGCAATACTTGAAGTGGATGGTTATCATTACAAAGTACCCGATTATACACCAAATTTATTTCCTGATTACAACATTACTAATGAATATTTGCCACCTCTTAAAGAAGGGGTAAATGAAGTGCAGGGTCCGGCAGATGGGAGATCAGCTGCTATAGAAGGAAATGGCTATAAATATCGATCCGTTAAACGTCGTTACTAAATCAAATGCTTTTTAAGATATTTTCACAATTCATTAATTCATTTGTAGCTACAAACTATAGCTTAATGTAGTAACTACATGTGAACATATATGTTAGTACGTTTATGTATATTTCTAAAGCTCTTATAAATCAATGTTATATATTTATTTTAGTTTGAAGTGTAGAACTACTTAATGGTAATTACTTAAAAAAAATTCATTAAATACTTACAAGAAGTAACTTTTTACCCTGATTTATTTCTCTATTTTTTAAGGGCGTGAAACACTTTTGCATTAAAGCATTAAATCTGGCAACAGTGTGAAAATTTTAGGGTTATGTCATACCATGTTAAATAGCACTAAAAATTGTTTTTAAGACCTTTGCAATCTTTAAGTCCATTCACCGTGAATGAAAACAATATATTTTACCAAAAAAAAAAAAAAAAAAACGGGCACCTGTGAAACAATTTTTTCAATTTCGGGTTGAAAAGACGTTATACTTTTTGTAACTTCTGAACTAAAATGAGTTAAAATATAACCGCTTTTGACTGCTCTTAAAAAATGTATAAAAAGAGTTGATACTTTTTTTAAATTTGAACGTTAAAGGGACAATTTTTCTAATTATTTTTGATACTTTTCTAAAGCGAACAAATTTTTTTATTTGATGCAACTTATAACAAGTATAGATATTTTAATAGGTTAAGCCTGACCATATTAAACCCTACACCACAATTTGGTCGGAGCCCTATGAAAACATAGACCAATAACTTTTGTATTTAGTTTAACAGTTCATGGCTTAAATATAAACATGTATGCCAATCCTTGAAAAGGCAAAGTAATATCCGAGTCAGTTATAGCCCAAACTGCTTACTTCAGCTACGAGGTGCGCCAAAAGAAATAACCCTATTTGAATATGCTCCTATTTTACAATTGGTGGCCAATGTTAAATCTGTTTTGACATTTGTACACGTTGCGCGAGCCGCAACAGATATTCTGAAGGCGGCGTTCCCGGGTCGCCTCATCTCTTGTTTTAGCGATTAGCATTGTCCCGCAAGCTCGCCCGATTCAACCGTTCCAGACTTTTTTTGTGGGGTTTTTTGAAGTCCCGTATTTACGTGAATAAGCCCTTAAAGACAACATTCGTTACAAGTCCAAAAATCTATCGCCCGCAGCTCTCGCCAAAGTGATAAATAAAGCGGCGGACATCTTGTAAAGTTCTTGAACTACTCTGCAGCAGGTTATAAGTCTATCGCTGTTTTCTCAGATTTAACGCATGAAATATTTTAGAAAATTTGTGCAACTGCATGCTGATACAACTGTTGATCCTCCTTTTCAAAACAAAATGTTTCCCTAATATCCGTGAAAAGTTTTATGGCAAGAATGTATGTATTTACTGAGATATAAAAGGATAAATACACGGATTATGTCCTACAAAAATTGGTTTTTTGGGTTTTCACTTATATCTTGGTCAACAGTGTACCGCGTTTCCTGGTTTTAAAGAACGATTGTCAGGGGCATATTTCAAAATTTTTAAAAACTTAAACGTTTTCTGTTTGACTTTAGTTGGCTCCGGAAACTTGATTTCAACAGACACAAAGACACACACACAGACAGACAGATAAGGATCCAGAATATATATATACTTTATGGAGTGACAAGTGTTTTCTTACTCAGAAAAAAGTTTGGCGTGCAACTAAAAGTGTAAAACAAGATCATATTTGCAAAACATGTTTTTTGACTTAAGCTAGGTTAGGTAAAACAGGCAGCCGTTAAAGGAAAAGATACAGCTGACTTGAATCCGCTTAATTCGGTTCCTTTGTGCCACCTAGGAAGGCAGATAGAAAGAGTGCAATTAGAAGGAAAGAAGAAATTGAAAGAAGGATAAGAGAGAAAAGTAGGATAAAGCAGACTTACCAGGGTCTCTGGTGGGAATCGAACCTGTGACACCCAGACTGGTAGACTCGTGCGCTTACCACTAAACTACCGGGGCACCCGGATTATGTAGAGGAGATAAAAGTTTTGGGAAAAAGTTAATTTTTTTATGCGAAGATATATAAAATAAAATTTACTGGCCACACTGACGTAGGGTTACAATTACATTCCTCTAATTGCTTTCGTATTTCAAATTAGATTTCATACGTGAATTTTAATTCCCTTTTTAAAAATCAATTAAAGTTTTATATAAATTTAATTGATATTTATCTACTGCAAACTAAATTCTTTATTACTAATTTCAGCATATTGATTTAAACACAAAACATTTTTCTATTCAATAATTTTTTTTCTATTTGTATGTTTAAAGAAAGTTTTTAATTACACTTCTTACTTTTTTGTCTAAAAGTTATTAATATTTTAAATATTTTTTGAATACAAACTCCGTTTTTGTTTTGTTATGCTTTTTGTGACAACAAAAATCTGAATTAAAAAAAATTGTTAATTTAACTTTAACCAGAAAGTAACGTTTCATTATTGAAAAAAAAAATATTTTTAATATGAAAAATGAAAGTAATTTATAAATTTTTATTTTAACTTATCAAATTAAGTAGATTTATGGCTTCTAAATCCATCAATTAAATGTTGTCAATTTTTCTTTGAAAAAATATTATTTAACAAGGACCAGCAATAATTCAAACTTTTAACGAGGATTTTAAGGGGCTTCGAAAACAAAAAGTTTTTACATTAAACGAGGTTTAAATATTTTAGCAGTTAAATATTTTTATATTTTTATTTATTTTATTTCTTAATTATCCTTTAAATGTTTATGGTAAATCGTGCAGTCTTAGGCCGATATTGTTAAGGTTCTTAAAGAAAGTATAATAAAATTATTAGCAATTAATTGCAAAAGTTTTTATGATGTTTTAATGAAGTTTTACTACACTTATTATTTTTGGTTTTTTAATAGCGTTCCTAAGAAAATGTGTATTATTATATAACACATCTACAATCAGGTATTCAGGTTGCCTGAGACCTTAAGGAACTTTAAAACTAAATGCGTCTAATATTTTAAGCACAAACCGATTTATCTTTTTATAAAAATTTCCTAAAAATCGCATTAAAATCATTGTTTGCTTTTTGTAATCAACAACATAAACCAGCAAGGAACGAAGGTGTCTTACAACATCCTTTTGGTGAGGGATTGTTTTGAATATAAAATCCTTTTTTATATTTCTTAGATTGAATCTTAGTATTCGGAACCTTTTCTCCGAAGGAATTTCTTCTTTGCTAATTCAGAGAGAATGGGTCTATGGGAAAAACTGGTGTTGGCAGAGGCATATTCATTGCAAAAACAAGAGTCCGGATTTCATTTAGACTTTCCTGCAGTGTACTGCAGGCTGAACTGTTGACAGTAGGTAAAGCGGCTAACTGGCTAAGGTACTAGACGATATTCGTCAGGAATATTAGAATATTCGCCGACAGCCGTGCCGCCATCAGGTCCATTACTGATGTATACTCTACATCCCAACTAGTTCGCAAATGATGGATATCCTTGAACTAGATAGCGATGCATTTTAACATCGACCTAGCATGGGTAAGAGGACCCAAAACCAGTGTAGGAACTGTGTTGCTGATGCAATTACGGTACCGTGAAATAACTCCCAAATGAAATAACTCCCAATGGAAAAAATGAAATAACTCCCAAATGAAATAACTCCCAACGAAAATGAAATAACTCCCAATCGAAAAAAATGAAATAACTCCCAACGGTAAAAATGAAATAACTCCCAATGTTTGGGAGTTATTTCATAAAAGTCACAAAAAAGTGAAATAACTCCCAAATGAAATAACTCCCAACAAAAATGAAATAACCCCCAATTACAAAAAAAAATAATTGTTTTATGAAATAAGTCCCAACGGAAATGAAATAACTCCCAACAATAATGAAATAACTCCCAACGAAAATGAAATAACTCCCAACGAAAACGAAATAACTCCCAATTAAAATATATATAATGCGACAACCTTTTGTATCCATAAATAAGATGTTACTAACGTAAAATTATTTTCTAAACAAACAAACCAAATGACTGCCGGCCTCCGTCTGGACGCAGGATAAGTTAACTCTCGTGGATCGAACAGCCGGTTTCGTTACAGCTTTAGGACAGGCGCGTGGACTTGAGGCACCTTTTTGGTTAAATAATTTTTTAATAAAAAGTTATTTAGATAGCCGCAAGGAAAGAAACATCCAGTGGATTCGATCCGCCGGCTTCGTAGTAGCCTTCGGCCGAGCAATGGACTTTAAGCTCTACTGCTTTCATATAAAGCTTCGCCAAATAAAATATGAATTTAATGACACTTTAGTTATGAAGCTGCAAATACTTCCGATGCACTACAGTTTAAAGTATATTCCCCGGCCGAAGGCTACTGCGAAGCCGGCGGATCGAATCTACTGGAGTTTTTTTCCTTGCGCCCGGCCGAAGGCCGGCTATATATGCCAGCTTCGTTACAGCTTTAGGACAGGCGCGTGGACTTTAAGCACCTTTTTGGTTAAATAATTTTTTTATTAAAAGGGAGTGATTTAGATAGCCGGCCTTCGGCCGGGCGCAAGAAAAAAACAAACTCCAGTCCATTCGATCCGCCGGCTTCGCAGTAGCCTTCGGCCGGGCAATGGACTTTAAGCTCTACTGCTTTCCATATAAAGCTTCGCCAAATAAAACATGAATTTTATGACACTTTAGTTATGAAGCTGCAAATACTTCCGATGCACTACAGTTTAAAGTATATTCCCCGGCCGAAGGCTACTGCGAAGCCGGTGAATCTAATCCACTGGAGTTTTTTTCCTTGCGCCCGGCCGAAGGCCGGCTATATATGCCAGCTTCGTTACAGCTTTAGGACAGGCGCGTGGACTTTAAGCACCTTTTTGGTTAAATAATTTTTTTTATTAAAAGGGAGTATTTAGATAGCCGGCCTTCGGCCGGGCGCAAGGAAAAAAAACTCCAGTCCATTCGATCCGCCGGCTTCGCATTAGCCTTCGGCCGGGCAATGGACTTTAAGCTCTACTGCTTTCCATATAAAGCTTCGCCAAATAAAACATGAATTTTATGACACTTTATTTATGAAGCTGCAAATACTTCCGATGCACTACAGTTTAAAGTATATTCCCCGGCCGAAGGCTACTGCGAAGCCGGCGGATCGAATCCACTAGAGTTTTTTTCCTTGCGCCCGGCCGAAGGCCGGCTATATACACCAGCTTCGTTACGGCTTTAGGACAGGCGCGTGGACTTGAGGCTCCTTTTTGGTTAAATAATTTTTTAATTAAAAGTTATTTAGATAGCCGCAAGGAAAGAAACATCCAGTGGATTCGATCCGCCGGCTTCGCAGTAGCCTTCGGCCGGGCAATGGACTTTAAGCTCTACTGCTTTCCATATAAAGCTTCGCCAAATAAAACCTGAATTTTATGACACTTTAGTTATGAAGCTGCAAATACTTCCGATGCACTACAGTTTAAAGTATATTCCCCGGCCTAAGGCTACTGCGAAGCCGGCGGATCGAATCCACTAGAGTTTTTTTCCTTGCGCCCGGCCGAAGGCCGGCTATATATGCCAGCTTCGTTACAGCTTTAGGACAGGCGCGTGGACTTTAAGCACCTTTTTGGTTAAATAATTTTTTTATTAAAAGGGAGTGATTTAGATAGCCGGCCTTCGGCCGGGTGCAAGGAAAAAAAACTCCAGTCCATTCGATCCGCCGGCTTCGCATTAGCCTTTGGCCGGGCAATGGACTTTAAGCTCTACTGCTTTCCATATAAAGCTTCGCCAAATAAAACATGAATTTTATGACACTTTATTTATGAAGCTGCAAATACTTCCGATGCACTACAGTTTAAAGTATATTCCCCGGCCGAAGGCTACTGCGAAGCCGGCGAATCTAATCCACTGGAGTTTTTTTTCCTTGCGCCCGGCCGAAGGCCGGCTATCTAAATCACTCCCTTTTAATAAAAAAATTATTTAACCAAAAAGGTGCTTAAAGTCCACGCGCCTGTCCTAAAGCTGTAACGAAGCTGGCATATATAGCCGGCCTTCGGCCGGGCGCAAGGAAAAAAACTCCAGTGGATTAGATTCGCCGGCTTCGCAGTAGCCTTCGGCCGGGGAATATACTTTAAACTGTAGTGCATCGGAAGTATTTGCAGCTTCATAACTAAAGTGTCATGAAATTCAGGTTTTATTTGGCGAAGCTTTATATGGAAAGCAGTAGAGCTTAAAGTCCATTGCCCGGCCGAAGGCTACTGCGAAGCCGGCGGATCGAATCCACTGGATGTTTCTTTCCTTGCGGCTATCTAAATAACTTTTTATTAAAAAATTATTTAACCAAAAAGGTGCCTCAAGTCCACGCGCCTGTCCTAAAGCCGTAACGAAGCTGGTATATATAGCCGGCCTTCGGCCGGGCGTAAGGAAAAAAAACTCCAGTGGATTAGATTCGCCGGCTTCGCAGTAGCCTTCGGCCGGGGAATATACTTTAAACTGTAGTGCATCGGAAGTATTTGCAGCTTCATAAATAAAGTGTCATAAAATTCATGTTTTATTTGGCGAAGCTTTATATGGAAAGCAGTAGAGCTTAAAGTCCATTGCCCGGCCGAAGGCTAATGCGAAGCCGGCGGATCGAATGGACTGGAGTTTTTTTTCCTTGCGCCCGGCCGAAGGCCGGCTATCTAAATCACTCCCTTTTAATAAAAAAATTATTTAACCAAAAAGGTGCTTAAAGTCCACGCGCCTGTCCTAAAGCTGTAACGAAGCTGGCATATATAGCCGGCCTTCGGCCGGGCGCAAGGAAAAAAACTCCAGTGGATTAGATTCACCGGCTTCGCAGTAGCCTTCGGCCGGGGAATATACTTTAAACTGTAGTGCATCGGAAGTATTTGCAGCTTCATAACTAAAGTGTCATAAAATTCAGGTTTTATTTGGCGAAGCTTTATATGGAAAGCAGTAGAGCTTAAAGTCCATTGCCCGGCCGAAGGCTACTGCGAAGCCGGCGGATCGAATCCACTGGATGTTTCTTTCCTTGCGGCTATCTAAATAACTTTTTATTAAAAAATTATTTAACCAAAAAGGTGCCTCAAGTCCACGCGCCTGTCCTAAAGCTGTAACGAAACCGGCGGTTCGATCCACGAGAGTTAAGGAAAAAAAAAACTCTAGTGGATTAGATTCGCCGGCTTCGCAGTAGCCTTCGGCCGGGCAATGGACTTTAAGCTCTACTGCTTTCCATATAAAGCTTCGCCAAATAAAACATGAATTCTATGACACTTTAGTTATGAAGCTGCAAATACTTCCGATGCACTACAGTGTAAAGTATATTCCCCGGCCGAAGGCTACTGCGAAGCCGGCGGATCGAATCCACTAGAGTTTTTTCCTTGCGCCCGGCCGAAGGCCGGCTATATACCCACGGTTTTAAATCCCCAAAACTTTTAAATAAATGTCACCTTGTATACTAGCATGATAAAATTTTTTTTAAGCTCTGGTATATACACTTGCTTTTAGTAAAATGAAATAACTCCCAATAAAAATGAAATAACTCCCAACAAAAATGAAATAGCTCCCAATAAAAATTAAATAACTCCCAATCAAAATGAAATAACTCCCGATGATAGAAAATGAAATAACTCCCAACAAGAATGAAATAACTCCCAACACTTCGAAAAAATGAAATAACGCCCAACAAAATTTCATTGGGAGTTATTTCATTTGGGAGTTATTTCATTATGAAATAACTCCCAATGAAAAATAATGAAATAACTCCCAACGCATTGGGAGTTATTTCATTATGAAATAACTCCCAATTTGTATGGAAAAAAATTGGGAGTTATTTCATTTTTTCATTGGGAGTTATTTCATTTGGGAGTTATTTCACGGTACCTGCAATTACTAGGAATGGAGCCTAATCGGATGATAGGCAATCGAACACTGCTGTGCCATTTTGCTCTCTTCCAATAAGCTCCACGTGAATAAATATTCCAGAAGAACCGCAGGAGCTAGATGAGCCAACCAGCCTGGATGTGAAACCATTTAAATAAACTGGCCGATGATAGATTCAAAACGTTGAAAGTCTCTTTTCATCTGGTCAAACGAAAGATAAGGAACACTGTGGCCAAAATAACTGGCCACTGTTTATTTGGTACTCATGCCAGCAGATTGGGATTGCCTTCCAATGACTTTTGTGGAAGTTGTCAGGATGGTAAAGAGGCAGAGAGCATACAGCCCCTCTTATGCTGCTGTTTGGCACTGGCAGGCATTCTGATTAAACACTTTGGCACCGACTGATTGGGTATCCTGTTGGATGTAGCCAACATTGGCCTAACCAGTCTATCATCCTTTATCAGGAAAACGGATTAGTTCGAGGGCAGGGAGCACTACAGGGCCACTATTGCCTTCCATATACATTAGTTCTCTATCCAAATTTTATTATTCAAGCTTATTTATCTAGTTTAATGTCTTTTTCTCTTCCTATCTTTTTCCTCTTTAGGTATTACAAAGGCGACTGTGTCTGCCTCAATGCAAGTTTTTACCTGGGATATGTAGTTACTTTACCTGGGTTTATAGTTAGGAAGTTGAAGTTTTGTGAGGACTAAAAATAGTGATTATAGTGGATGAGTGGTCTGAAGATATATTCAACGGGGCTTGAGTTTTGGTAAGTTCCGGGGATATAACTTTTGTTACGCCAAATTGATAACGTCTGAAATTTTCCTGTAATAAATAACGTTAAGTCCCATTTCGGATACAGAATCATACAAAACACGGCCTCTGTAACTACATAGACGAGAGCCCCGGTACATAGCGTTATAGTCTATAGCAGCTTTAAAGCGGGGACTTAGAGATTTGTAAAAACTATTAAACTAATCTTTTAATTCACTTTAATGGTTTCATCTAAGCGCAATAGTATCACTTCTTTTAAGACAAGTATGTTCACTATGTGTTAGGATAACCGTATCTTATGTTAAATTGGTAATAACTTGGAACGATAACATGTAAAAGGTTTTGGAAGTCTACTTGCTAAAATTTAACTTTATATACTTATATTTAGGGTTTAATGTTTTTTAGTAGCTTTGATTTTTACTTTTAAAAAAAATTATTGTTTTTGAAGGAATGGAAAATTTTTGTTATTATTTTAAAAAAATATTTAGATTGGATCACATCGATAGAAAATATTTAAAAAAAAAAAAAAACGTGCATCGTCTAATTTAAAGGAATTAAAAAGTGAGGATATTTTGAAAATTAGATGCGGATAAAAAGGGAAGAATTTGTGCGACGTAGTGGAGATAAGAAATCTGTTTGCTTTGGTAAGGAAAATTCTTTTGGGGTGGTGTTTAAGTGGTAAAATTGTATAAACTTATGTGTTATAGGTGTCGTGATCTTTTGAGCAAGCAGCTGAGAGGTTCTCAACTCTAAGATTTCAAATCTAATCTGGATTGAGAGAAGGAGAAATTCACATTCCGATACCATTAAAGGGAATTGGTGGTACAAGTTTTCCTAACCTGCTGACTTCAGTCCTTTAGTACAAATATTAAAGAATATTCAAAAACTGTTTTCTGGCTTAAAAAAGCTCCGTAGACATAATAATATTGAGGCGGCCAATCCAAGTGAAGGGTATTGGGTGTGCGGGCAAAGTGAGGACTGCAGCTACTTGAAGCAAGGGCTTAAAAGAAATTGTCGCATTTTAAAGCCTTAATTTTTCTTACCACTGGTCATTTAATTCGGGTTTAACCCTCAACATAAATTCATTAAGACTCTATTAGATGTTAATTTGAATAGTTTCTAAATTCTGAATTTTATTAAACAATTATTTTTTTGTTTTTTTTTTTTTTTGGTTCATATTCACTGCTGAATTAGTAAATTTTTTTTTCTTTTGTATAATTACCAATTTTCTAAATTTTTAGTTTGACCACCTAAACTTTAGGGTAATTCCTTTTTGTTAACAAACATCATTTTCACATTTTAAACACCCCTACACGTATTTTAAACTCCAAGTGAAGAAACCCTTATAAGAACTTCAGCAATTTCACGACGTTTCCTCGACATTCAACGGTCACCCGGCGCCTGCTGACTTTGGATGGACAAAATTAAAAGGTAAGTTGTATTACTTTTCTTCTTAAATCAATTAAAGAAAACTTTATTTAACTATACATTTCTGACAGTTACACATTACAATAGTTAAAAAAAAACATATGTACGTATGAGTAATGTAATATAATTAATTAACCCTTAACTTGTTTAAATGACAAGGTAAAGGTACTATAATAAGACCCATTTTTTTGTGTTTAGTTTTGTTTCACGCAAAACACGTTATTTTAAAATTATATTTCATTACTCAACTTCACCTAAAACCCTTCAATTGTAAGTTTTTTTTTTTTGTGCAAATTTACAAATCATTTTTATATATCATAATTGTTAATTACTTGGAAGAAAAAGGCACAGAGTTTGGAAGGTGACTAATATTGCCTAATTTTATTAATAATTGCTTAGTAGATTTATATATACATGTGGGATGAGAGCAAGAAGCCAACCCCAATAAAACGCATCAACCTGAATACAACCGAATGGCAGTCTGTGTTCGGCCTTGTTGAAGAAAAGACGTGTTTTAAACCACTGTGTTGTACTTTTTTATATGTATATCAATTACCTTTTTATTACTTTTTTATTAAATTATCTTGTATTATTAGACTTTAAAGTGTTTTAAATAAAATAAGCATTTTCTAATAATAGAGGACTCCACATACATTTTGTGGAGAAAATAGAATTGTTGTTGTATTAAATTAGTTTTAAATAACAAATTGTATTGATGATGGGAATTTAATTTATTTTTTTATTATTAAATACGAAAGGTGAGGTTAAAGGCATGGGGCTGGATATGGTAACATAATAATCTCTTAAAGACGGTTTTTTTCTGGGCTGACAAACCTTCCTTAAGTATTGTCAGTATGGAGGGTGGGCAACGGAAAAGGTGTAGCGAATTCCACCTCAAGCTACATCCATCTCCAATCATCAACCGTTTTAGTTTATAATCTATTCTAGGTAGGCCATTCATTAGTTTTTGTGCTAGCTACCTAAAGTTAAAATAATTATGTGTAGATGGTTCTAATTCTAAGTTAATGTTAAAGCGAACTCCATACATCCCCCCACCGACGAGCACAGCCGGAATATTAGGTAGCACTTGTTCCCAAATAGAACCACCGATTCGAAGAATCGTTACATATGTTGATAGATGTTTCCAGCGAGCGGATTTGGATGTTTTTCCAGTTTATTTAAATACTTATCCACATAGTTTCAGATTTCGCATTTAACTAGCGGAGCTTGTAAATCCTTGTGGATGTTGCTGTTTTTAACGTACTAAGGAGCACCAGTTATCACTCTTAGAATTTTTTTTGACGGCGTTAAATTTTTTCTACGTTGAAAATTCCAAAAAAAGTATAAAATCTTTTCATTCACAGGAAATCTTTAATAAATTTTGTAATAAATAAATTTCCGTCAAATCTCTTAAAAGGTTCTTTACTTAGAAATTATGTTTTATTACAGAAATCTCACAACAAAGCTGAGAAGTTTTATTTTTCTTTTACAAAATTATTAAAAGTCTTAACGATAAAATTGTTATGAACTTAAGTGCTTGAAAATGTCTTAATCTCCTTCTGTTTCGTTATAAACACACAGTTACTCAAAGTTATTTGAGTTTGTTTTGCCATTAGCATCTCCTTAAGAAGGGGGAGGAGTAAGACTCTCCAGACTTAAGCTCTTCTGTAAAAAGTTTTAAAGCTATTAAAGTACTAAATCGCAGTCATCATTAAAGCCTGTTGTGATTTTGTAATTATTTAATTACTAATTTTATTGTGATGACTTCAATGGTACTTGGATAAATATTTGTGTGATATAATGTTGGTAAATATGTATGTATTAGTACGTTTAAATAACACATAAAATCAGGCAAAAATAAACCAGAATATAACAATCCCAATGGGTCATTGTTGGTTGTGAAACATGTAAGAGTAATAAAAACATTTCTAATATTTCCCACAACAATTAAATCATTATGGCAAATATGTTAGTAAATATTAATTTTATGGTTGACATATATGAAACTAATATGAACATTAACACCGGTAGACTCTAGAGATTAAGAGAGGAGATTAAAACGTTGAACAAAGTGTTTACAGGATAACGTAGTGTGTCTGTTGTGATATGGCCTGTGTAAAAGGACATTATTTTGCTTAAATAATAATATAAAAATTTTTATGGTTTTAAATACGAAATATTGTAACTTTTTTTTATATTCTTTATACATGTGTACTTCAATCACCTTCTTTTTTTAATAATTATCTTTTATTTCAATTTTTTTTTCTGTCGAGAACCTTTATTCAAAAAAATCTATAATTATGCGCAGTAAAAAAGTGCTAAAACGTAACAATGACAACTTTTTTAATGATTATAGCAAAGAAACAAAAAAAAAAATATCACAGCCGCCACTTAACAAGGGTTATTACGTTTCATTGAACGAACCTTTTTCATTGGCTACCAAATAGGTAGACAAGTCAAAAGGACGCCTTAAAAAAGGATCCTTGAACCTGTGATCGATTTTAGGACAGAATTTTCGTGATGCGGACGAATTTCCTCAAAGTTTCCCATTTCAAACCCTGGTATGAAATTAGGTATAAAACATCGAAATGTAGTCTGTGAAAAAGTTCAACAGTAATAAGAAAATGCTACATCAGATGCATGTCATCCCTGTGTACCCTTCAGGTCTTGTTTTCCGTAACCACGTACAGTGGAGGTGTTTTTATTCCTTTTATAACCTTTTTTTATTCAGGGATCCTAATGTTTAAGATTTCCTTAGTTCTATCATCACATAGATCGCTCAAAAGATTCTGTTTATTTGTCCAACCTTTTTTTAGTTACACTTTGCTATGCGGCCAAACTTTTTCAGTTCTAAAAATCGGTCTTTGCTGACGCAGAAAGTTTTGCATAAACAGGGCCACGGTGTAGCTGGTGCTTAAAGGTTAAATGCATAAAATCGTATCTAACTTTCTCATTGAATTGGCTTTCCGTTGAACATACTTCCTGTCAGTCCAATATTATTTCCAGGTATTAAGCCCTCTCCAATATTACAATTGTCTTACCCAAGGAAGGTCAAGGTAGAGTTTCTTCTTCCGGACGGAGAGCTACTGCAATCGTTCTTGTTTCTTCTTACTTGGTTAGTGTCAGGAAACGGATTGAGCGTTAGCCCAGACATATATGAACTAGTTCTGAAACTGCCATGTGAAGCTAAGTATGTTAGGATAATCCTTGGTATAAAGCTTTCATGGAAGAAGAAGACTCAGAAACGGGCTAAAAAGGCCTTAGTGCAAACGGTACATGCAAAAATTTGATAAGAAAGAGCTAAGGCTTGCAATCAAATTTGGTAAACTGGATTAACACAATGGTTGTTAGAACGTTTCTGATATATGTGTGTGTACTGTATGGTAGGAGGCGACAAAAAAGGGCTGCTCCTTAACAATGTCCAAAGATGTACTTCCCGTAGCATCACTGATGCCATGAGAAGTAAATCTCAAGTGGTTTTGACGGCATCCTTCACACAGTGCCTATTGAATGCTGAGTAATAAGAATGGCAAAAAGAAATTTGGTCAGATTAGGCGAGTCAGGGCTGGGAAGATTTCTGAATACTGGCCACTCGAGGGTATTATGGAAGATTGATCTTAAGAATCTAAGTTAAGTCTGGAAATATAGGATGAATTGTATTGTCAAGTAGCCCGGTTTTAACGCAACATACCAATATTAATCCCTGAAAGGGATTTTTGGTTGGGCTCCGGTAGTTTGTATCTGGGGTGTGCAGTTTTCACTGACGGATTGAAGATGGATATAGGCTCACGAGTCGAGGGTCTATAGCATGTAAGAGAACATCAAATATCCTACAGATTAACTGACAAGTGTAGTATATTCCAGGCGGAATTTTAGTTGCGGGGGAAAATGTAGCGACAGAAGGGTGACCAGGGGTATATAGACGGGGCTGAACTCTAGGCAATAGGCTGTTCATAGACTTGGAAAAAATGGGCCTGAGGACCATTATCAGGGACATAACTGGGCACTGTCTGGTTAAGGAAGAGGAACTAAAGACGAAAAGAAAATTGTCTGAGACAGCCCGGGATTACAGAACCATAAGCCGAAGTGTTCCGGTAAAAGTTTCCACAAAAAGGCAATGTTTCACAGTGTAAACTGGAGAATATCATTGGTTTCATCGTAAAAATCAAGTTGCTAGGAAATAGACAATGGACGGGGAGTTTGTGCACAGGTATTTGAGTTGTTTTCCTCTTTGTCCTTTTGTTGCACTTTTTGTTGGTATTACTACTTTTTTTCCTGTTTACTTGATATTTATGAGGGGCAGCAGAATCAGAACACCTGGTCGCAACCTGGTTTAACCTCAGCTAGCCAAGAAAAGGGACTTGTCATAGCTCGCGTTTTTCGTCGTCCTAGTAGGAAACCAAATTTCATTCTTGTGTGGGTTCAAACTTCTTGGTCTAAGCTTATGAATGGGCAATTGTGGTTTTTTCCGTTCGTCTACAAAGGCGGTTTAGGTCCTTTCTCCTTAGGAATATAACCACTTTGTCTGCAAACTGGTTCATATCCTCTATTGTACAAGGTACCTAAAAGGGCGTTAATTGTAAAACTCACAAAAGAGGCGAAAGGATGCTACCTTGTAACGCCACATTGCGCATTGAACTTAAACTTCCGTTTCGGTTATTGCTAACTTGCTGAAGAATGTACAAAATAATTAAAAAAATTGCTGAAGGTATACAGAATGACATCACTTAAGGAACATTTGTAAGTCATAAGACCCGATTTCTCAGACAAATCATTCTCTATGGTGATCAGCCAAACGTTTTCGAAGACCCGTTGTCACAAAACCACCACCTGGGCAATAAATAAAGAAAAAAAAATTTAATCTGCTCATAAGTCATTTCAAGAACTTGCTCCCAACTCCTTAGAAATTGTTTGAAAAACTTCTTAGAAACAAGCTGGCCCCAATCCAGAATGACAACAACTGCATTTCATATTATTAGTTTGTCTTTTGGAAGGAATAAACCCACAGGTTTGTACAAGTGATATGAAACTCCTTTCAGGAAAAGAAGTCTCTCAAGCTTTTATTTAAGTATGGCTTGAAGGCATTTTAAACAAACTAAAGCTAAACTTACCATTTGATATATTCAACCTTTTAGAAGAGTACATATAAACCTGGTTGACAATTATTGATTAAAGAAAACTTAAATTTTTTCTCAATAGTTGTAACTCAAGGGAGTTTTTAGGACCAATTCTATACTTGTTTACACATCAGACCAGTCAATAACCAATCTTTTAAAGCTATTATGAGTTGATAAAAAAAGTTTTTGGGAATTTCAAATAAAATTAAGCTTCAATGATTTGCGAAAGAAATTAAATTTATAAAAAAAGGGTCAGATTCAACAATTAATTTTTTTATTTCAATTTTATTAATAGAGTGTTAATTTGTCTTTGTTTTTTAGGTAAAAGCAATAAACGTTGAAATTTTAACAAAATCTTTTTTATTGCGATAAAGATTGTTAACAATGTGTCAGCATCCCGTTTGACTAATTATTTTTATTAGAAAATATTTATTTTTTTATTTTAACCGTTTTTTTGTGCCTTTTTCCAGTTTCCCAAGACCAATAAAATATAATTAGTGAAGTAAAATCCTTTCATGCCTTTTTTTTTTCTTTGTTTTGCTTTTGTCTTTTTTAAGTTTTAACTTTTTTAATTGTCGGACATTTTTAAAGAAACATAAAGTTTATTTTTCAGCAAATTTGAAAAGGTAAGTATTTTGATGCTTTATAAAACAAATTAATAAGAAAATAAAAATCTATTTTGAGACGGAAGAATATTTTTTCTGTATTAAGTGGTTACCCGACCCGCTATGCTACTGCACCCGACCATATTGCTTACAGAGCAAAAGTAACATATTAGAAAACTCTACTTCAATTTAAAACATGTACATTTTTGTTAAAAAATTCTTAGCTTATCACATAATTAATCATTTCTAAATAAGAAGAAACTCTCTAACATTTACGACATCTATGCGGGAAAGTTTATTTGAGTTCAAATATAAACACTGTAGTTTTGTAATTATCTCTGTTTTGTCAACCTTTTGCGAAGAAATATAACGTACCTATCAACTACCTCACCTCTGCTTCTCTCCCTTTTCATTGTATAAAGAGGTGAAGATATCACAATTAATTTTAGAAAATTTTAAGCCTATAACTCTTTATGCCAAGTTTAACAATTATGCCTATAATAACCGCTTTCCTCTTTGAAGGGACAGCCAAACCTTCCCTATTGTTTTTGTACAACTGTTTATAAGCTTTTTTGGTCGAAAAGAATGCGGAATTTTTAGTTGGCCACTATAGATATTAATAGAATTTTTTGCTTCGAAAACCATTTTTCGCAATTTAATTGTGCGGTTCAGGTCGCCATTCTGTTGAAATATAAAGTTTACGACAAAATTATAACAGGTTTATTAAATGGTATTCTTCTCGTCTTACTATTCCATCGATTTTTTTAACGTAATTAAGGGGCTGCATTTTTTTTCAATTTGCATTTTTATACTCAGTATTATGCAATATTTTGTTTAAAGACTACAAATTTCACTTGTTTCTGTTCCCAATTGTACACTTTTTTTGTAATGGGTGCAAATATTATAGTGGCTTCCTCGTAGGACATATCAAACAAAATTATTATTCTTTTAGTTAATATATAAGTAATTAGAGTAAAATGTGTAAAAAAAAGTGGAATTATTTTTAAGCATTAAAAAAATGCAATAAAAAATCCAATTAACTCAATACAAAAAAAATGTTTTTTTTTTTTTTTTTTTTTGATTTTTTCAAATTTTCCCCCATTTTTTTCAAAAAAAAATTCAAGTGAAAAGCCATTCGTAATTTTTATGTTCGTAATATATACGAAATTTAGGTAATTATTACGAACAAATTTAGTATTAAAATTTTATAATTTTACGCAAGTAAGGAAATCTTTTCTTAAGTTATTTTTATTCGTTAATTAAACGAAAGTTTTATTAAAATTACAAAACCAATTTTAAGACAAGAATTCGTAGTTTCTTAAATGTAACAAGTATATTTCGTAATATTAAAAAATATTTCCATTTGATTACAAAAAAAATGGAAAAGTTTTACAATTTAACAAAAAAACCGAAAATTTTACGTAATAATGAAAAATTTCGTACAATTGACAAATAAGAAAAATCGTCGTTGAAATTTCCATTGCCTTTTTCCCACCAAAACATAGAACAATTATGCATAATAACAACATAAGCAGCCATACCAAATTTGAAGACTTTACTTATTTATTAAAGTTATTGAGGTATATACAAAACAATATTTCTGTTGTATGGGGGGTGCCACACCCAGTAGTCATTTTCCGCCCATACACAACTTAAGTATTCATATCAACATTATTAACACCCAAACAAAATTTTCAGGTGTTGCAGTTATTGGGATATTTCCAAAAAAAAATTTTTTTACGGGAGGGGCCATGCCCATTAACATCTTTTTGCCCATAATCATCGCAATTAGGCACATTAACAACATATACCCCCTTACAAAGCTAAGAAACTTCAACCAGTAAACTATTGAGATATAAAAAAAAATAATTTGTTGCCTCGGAGGTGCCATGTCTGTTATATCATGCCATCTATGCACAGTTCAATTGTGCATATAAGCACAGCCTTTAGCTGTTACAGTTATTGAGATATGTATATTTAAAACAATTTTTTTATATGGGAGGTTCCACGCCCATTATGCTCTTTCCGCCTATGCACAGAACAGCTATTAATATCAATAATAGGTTTACCTGTTCTAAGTTTTGAGACCTTAGCTGTAATAGTTATAAAGGTAACTTGTATGAAAAACCTGCTTAATTTGCATGGGAGTTACCACACCCCTTTCAAATTTCCGAAAAAAAATAACCCTATATCCTCTTAAGAGTGTGTCTTTTTTGCAAGTTTTATTCAAGTCGGTTCTTGAGCTCAAGATGTTAAAACTAACACAAAGATTGACCTTCTTTTATACATAAGATGAAAAAACACATAACTAATATACATAAAGCGACACAAAACTGGCATCCTTTGCCCTGTACAAAGAAAATTCTTAACTAAAGGATAATAAAGAGTTTGATTTAGCCCCAAGACCGACATGAATGTATTAAAAGCTTTTAGCTACATTTTTTATATTTTTTAAACTAATTTAAAAACTTTATCGATTTACTTATTTCAAATTTTATTTTAAGTAATAATATGTTCATTTTATCTGGTGGAAAATTTAAATTTTAAATACAATTCGGCATTTGGCGAATACGTGATAGATCGAGCGTAAATTTTTTTCGCTCGTGGGTGCAGAGATTCCGTGCAACTACTTCGGCAATAAATATTCCAACAACAGGGCCTATTCGACCTTCAAGAACTGGTTTAGAGCACTGTCATTTCCAAGAGCTATTATTCATGAAGTTTTAATAATGTATCTAAAAGGAAATGGTCTTGATTTACGCGAAAACTTTTGTGAAACGATGTTAAAGCGTTTTAACACTGTATATTTCTTTTCTTGAAGCCACGAGGCTCATTTTTACTTAAACGGCCACTTCAACAAGCAAAACTTCCGTTACTGGTCTCCAAGAACCCGCAATCCTCGACTGAAGCATTAACACCCATTGTATTGCCCCAGGGTAACTGTTTGACAATGCAACGAATGTCAACGGTGAAAATTATCGACTCATGATTACAGAATTCTTTTTGCCAAACCTGCGAGCTTATCCACTTTACTTTTCACATACGTAGTCACGACATGATAGGGCGGACATAGCCAGAGCTTCGATGACTTTGATTCTAAAAAATATTATATCCGATCTTTTGTTCTTCTCCTTAAAATAAATAAATCTTTTAAGGTGTATAAAATCACCGAATTTTAAAATTCTGTTGTAAATTAGAAATTAAACTTGCCTGTATTTCAACTCTGACTTCAATGCGCGCCCACAAAACGTTGTGCGATTTGGTTAAAAATTTTATTGCTGAACTTTTATACACAATATTTCAGCTGGCAAACTTAAAGACTAAATTAAAAATATTTTATATAACCCTAATGTGCATGCATACAAACATAACTAAGAATCAGCCCTAAGTAAATACTTTAAAATTAGGTCAGTCATGATATGTTTTCAAAACACTAACAAGCAGACAACATTTATCACCTGCAATCTGGAATATTGTTGAGCTTATTGCCATGCATGCATCTGCCTGCATTTAAGTCACGCATTTATCAGTTGCTGAAGTTTTTATATTTAACTTGTTTTAAGTGTTTACTTTTTAATTTATAAACTTTTTCTTTGCTTTTAAAAAGAGTTTGTTTAGAGAAGCGCTGGATTTTTAAAATTTATCATAAATATATGTACATTTTAAAAGTAAATTATTTTACTTTGAGAAACTGTAAGTCAGCATGAGTTGCATGTTTATTAAATTTAATACTTCTTTTATACAACAAGTTTTACAAACAAGAATTAACTTTAGAAAGACTGGCTAAGAAGCAAATAAGAACAGTGGAAAACACTACATCCGTTATATGTAAATATAGTATTTTTAAAAACTTCATTTTAAAAAGGTAAGATTTTCTTAATTTGTTTGCTCAAAATTTTTTCTGGGCAAAAGATGTTGAAAGTTAAATCTTTTTACCACTTTCATTTACAAACAATAATTTAATGCAACTAATTTACAAAAAACGGCACGTGTCCATAAGATTGTCGGAAATACTTTTACACATATTTTTTTAGAGGGAAGGTAAAGATTTATCTGCATTTGAGGGATGCATTTCAAAAACCTTTAAATAATATTGGCGATGACGTAGGAGTGTTAATTAGTGCGAACACACTATCATCAGTAGTTTCAGGAACTTTGAAAAACGTTGGTCTTGATTTGGAAAACTGTGTAGGGATTGGAACTGGCGGGTGTCCTTTGATGTTGGCAGCAAATGGAACAGTAAAAATAATACAAGAAACCGCAAAAATTTAAAGCAAACACCTTGCTAGTCCCATAGACTTAACAACTTGATATCAAAAGACAACAAGGTACCAATAACACAAAAAGTTGTATCATTTGTTAAAGAAACCAGCCTTTTTTTAACATCATCCTAAGCGTAATGCAGTTTTTTTGTAATATCTAGGAACAAAGTTGTCTCCATTACGCGAAACAAAATTGTTGGATTGTCATGACTCAATTTTACAATTTGCAGGAAAAATAATGCTTTTTTTTAAGGCACTGGGAAAGCTTCCTGAGTGGAGAGATAGGGATACGCCTTCAAAAGCCTTATTATACCCTTCACATAAGTGATAAGGGTATATATAAGTTTGGCATACCATTTGTAATTTCTTTATTATCCATTTGGGACCCCATAAAGTATATATATTCTGGATCCTTATAGATAGAAAATCCTATTTAGCGATGTCCGTCTGTCCGTGTTATGGTTGAAATCAACTTTCTGAAGCCCCCCGAGACGCGTAAGTGGTATCAAACTGTTATAAAATAGTTGCGGGAAAATCGGTATTGAAACTCAGCAAAATCGCCCGAGAAATGACCGAGACATAAGCAAAAAACCAAGACTATCTCCTTTTTTTAGTCTACAAAAACAACAAATAAAAACACAACAAAAAAGAAAAAACAGAATCAGTAATGTTGATATTATTGAACCACAGCCAAAACGAAAATTTTATTAGTATAAGTATTCATACATATAACAGGGTTGCCATACAGAGCTTAATTAAAATGTTTTTTTTAATTGCTCCTACGGCTTCCAGGGTTCTCCTTCAAAGGTTAAATGTAAGACCGACCCCAACGAGCTTATCCACTCAAACATACTTACCATCTATCTCCAGCCCCTAACATGGTCGCCATACAAAATTTTAAAACATAAGGTAAAAAAGGCTACAACTTCCCCGGAGTCACCCCTAGAGGAATGAAATATATTACTGACTCCCATTAGTTTCCCCTCCCAAATATATTCCTACAATATACTTACCCCTATATCCACCCTCTAAGGGGGTTGCCATATAAAATTTGAAAAAATTAGGATAAAAACCCCCACAGCTTTCCCGTAGTCACCCGTGGCACGTTAAAAATTAGAAATGTTACATAAGTAAAAAAAATGGATAAAAATAAAACAAGTTTGGGATTTCGAAAGGCCAATGTGAAGGGTACATAAGATTCGGCACAGCCGAATATAGCGCTCTTACTTGTTTTTTAGAACTTCTTTGAGCACTTTCGAATTTAGTTGCGGATTAAATATTCTTAATGATAAACTTACTGTCAGACAGCTGCCTAGCAGGATTTAGATTTGCAAAGAGGAACATCTTTTATAAAACCCTGATAAAGTGTCTCTAGACTAATAGGAATAAAGCCCAAACACAATTTTAAACTATTTTTGAAGAGGCAAAAAATATTTGCAATCGTATGGGAACTTTATTTTAAAAGCCTGGATTTGAAAATAAAATTATTTTGAAGATGTAAAAGTATACTACTGCATCGAGAGCTACATATCCTTAATAGAATCTGTTTTGCAGGACTTAAAACACGTTTCCCAAACGACGTCCTGTATCTGTTTAACGTCTCTCAACTTTTGCCTTAGAACATACCTACATTTACTGATTTATAAGTTTTAATTTTACAGGTTTCAGATGAAATATTTAAATTAATAAAAATGTATAAAGAAACTGCTTATGTATATCGAAATTAAAGGCTGAAATTTTGCATTGAAAACAAAAATTAAAATTTTATAACGACCGCCCAGGAAATATAAAAAATGTTTTACCAAGGTGTGACCCAGATATTTACACAAGCTTCCGAATAATATTCATAATTTTTGTTTCAATGCCGGTCAGTAATGCTACGGCTTAAGGGACATTTTCCACCCTTTGCCGTATTAGAACATGGCTGAGATCAACCACGACAGCGGACAGGCTTAACGGCTTAGCAATGTTGCATAAACACGTAAATGTCGTGCTTAACAAACTTGCTTTAACAAGAAACCATAAATTATTAATTAAGAAAATATGTTGTTTTGCCTTTTATTTAATTATAATTATTTTAAATGAATTAAACTTTCTTGTTGAGTTTTCGTTTTATCAAACCACTAAAAGCTAATTTTAAATTGTGTGCTTCATTTACACGCCTGCGATTTATTTCTCGCTTCAGGTGAAAGGAACCAAAGTGTTTCCCCTTGCCAAGGAATAGGTTTGGTTACGAAGGGTAATGAAAAAAGTTAAACTCTTTTATACATCAACATTTGGAGACCTCCTGGGTGCTTTTCGCAGCCCTTCAAAAAAATAGAAAGAAAAATAAAAAAAAAATAAGTAGTTAAAAAGGAAAAGAAATAGTAAAACTAAAAAGAAGGGCAAAGATTTAATAAAAAGGAAATATATTCCAGATACCAGTGCGAAAAATCGCTGTCTTTTGCTATTTAATACGGCATCCGTTATACCAACAACAGTAACATTAAGGGATGCCCCCGCCACCCTATCTTATCTTATCACAAGCCGCTTTTTTACACGTTGGAATTTATATTAAAAAAATGTGATGAATGGTAAATGTTAAACACGATTACAACTTTCTAACTTGTCATCATAACTGTTTTTATTTTTTTAACCACAGGAAATATGAATTACAGAAGTATATATGAATTACATTCTGCCATATGTAAGCAATGTGAAAAGGTTATTTTAAAGTAAGCATTGCCCTGGTTAAACATTGTTTCTGTTTTATGTAAATTTCAAATGTTTTATGTTATTTAAGTCTTTTAAAAAAAAGGCAACTTTTAAACAAAAATACTGGTAATATTTTTATTATATTTTATGACATATAATAAGACAACAGTGCTAGTCCTAAAAAAACAAAAACAATTTTATTTAAATTCTTAAAAAATAAAATCAAAAGACACATTAAAGTTAATAAAACAGACATTAATAATTTGCCTAAAACAAATTTTTAAGGTCTATATCGATATGTATGTAATTGTGTTTGTATGTATTAATATGGTACACGCCCTGCAGGATATATCAATAGTGAATCTATAGTAATTTATTATTGACGCTTTTACCAATACTACTGACAAGCTACACAGCCGGCAATGTTTTTTTGCTATAGACATTTACCATTTGCGTGTCATTAAAAATCTATTACTGACATTGGTACTATTGACAAGGTAGTACTTTTGGGGTCATATGTAGACATTGGAACCAGTGTTTCATTAGTACCTTTTAGTTATTTTGTATTTTACTGTAGACATTTAACTTGATTGTGTCATTAAAAATAAGTATGTATTGTATATAAAGAGACAATTATGTCAACGATACATTATTAAAACAAATATAACACCAATACTCTTGACGTTGGTCTTTTGAAACCCCAAACTTTTTTCATTTTTACCCATTTTTCATCTTTGAAATATTTATAATATTTAAATAGGGACCGGTGTCATATTTTAACCCTCTTAAGGTTACTAGAGAAGTTGTTCGGGTTTTTACCTCACCCCCTTAAGGGGTGGAGATAGGGGGTAAGTATGCTTTAGAAAAATGTTTGCAAGGAAAAATGAATTGGGGTCAGTTCTGTATTTGACCTATCCACGGGCACCCTGGAAGCTGTAGATGGGATTTTTTACAATTTTACCAAAGTTTGTGTGGTGGGAAATAGGGGGACAGCATGTATAAGGAATGTTTGAGAGGGAAAACTAATGTTAGTCTGTGATATATTTTATTTCTCTACGGGCAACTCTTGGGAAGTTGCAGGGGTTTTACCCTATTTTTTCAAATTTTATATAGCAACCCCCTTAGGACGTAGAGATAAGATGTAAGTATGTTCTAGGAATATGATTGTGAGGGGAATCTAATGGGGGTCGGTCGTACACTTTATTTCTATAAGGCCGATTTTGAGGAAGTTATGGGCATTTTAACAGCATTCTTGTAAATTTTGTATGGCAACCTCCTAAGATGATGCAGATAGCGGGTAAGTGTATTCCAAAAACATGTTTGGGAGGGGAATGAAATGGAGGTTAGTGGTACACTTTATTTCTCTAAAGCTGATTGGAGAGTTGTGGGCGTTTTAACAAAATTTGTGTTTTGTAAAATTTGTATGGCAACACCCTTGGGTGATGAAGATAGTGGGTAAAAATGTTAAGAAATATGTTTGGGATATACAACTAATAGGGGTCTGTGGTACATTTTGTTCCTCTACGGAAGACTCCGGAGAAGTTGTAAACTCCTCCTATTTTTCAAACTTCGTATGGCAACCATATTAGGGGTCTTCATTTTTTCTTTGTAGGAGCATCCTGAAAGCTGTGGGAGCGATTTAATACAAATGAAAAAAAATTAAATTTTGTACGGCAACCCTTTTAGGGTGTGATTATGATGCACAAAAGTCTTTTGTGAAAAAAAATTGATGGGGGTCGGACTTACATTGCATATTGCACGAGGCAACTCCGGGACAGCTGTAGAGGTTTATATGTACAAATTTAAGAGAAATAAACAGAGACAGTCTTGGTTTTTTGACTTATATCTCAGTCAATTATCGGGCCATTTGGCTGGGTTTTATTGGCAATTGGCTCGCGGATATTTCTGATGGATTGATACTACGTACCCATCTTTGCGACATCGTGGGGTTTAAAAAATTTAATTAAAACCATAACAAGGACAGGCGGACTGATTCCTATCTATAAGGAACAAGAAACTATCTACTCTATGGGGTTGCAGATGGATATTACAGAAAATACTTACAAACGGAATGACAAACTTATATTTTCCCTTATCACTTATGTGAAGGTAAGTATACAAATATTACTCCAAAAAGACACCAAAAAACTCAAGAGAAGTGGTAATAGTGAGACACTTGTCCCCATGTTTCCTACAGGGGAACTTTTGTGTATATTAGTATGGATGTGGGTGTTTGTTTATATAAAAATTATGACTTATTATGCACGTGCATATTTCCATTTCATTTATATTCATATCTTTCAAATTGTTTAAGGGCTTTTAAAAATGTTTTTCTTATTTGCAAAACATCTTTTAAAGTTTTTCCTAAACATCTCGTTGCCCTAATATCTTTAAAATTTTCCTTTACTTTAATATTTATATAAACAAAACATCCCATGACTCTTACATGTTAAATCTTTAAAAATGACTCGACATTTGTATAAATATTTTACAAAACTGTTTGCAGCTCAGCAAGAGTAAAAATTTTTACGCTGAGAATACATAAAGGTTAAGCAAAAAACAGAGTTTTCTTTATATTGATGAATGTCTAGCACCTACTACGAGCGATAACAAAAGTGTATGATTTGGCATCTTGTGATTGACACATAAAAAAATTGATGCAGATTTATGTAAATTGGTCATGAAATTTTATACATAAACAATCATGTAAATGGTTAACTTTGGGTTATATGAAACTTACGTACCAAGAAATATCTCCCAAACTAAATAACTCTCAATAACATATTTCTCAATTAAAATTAAATAATCCGCCATGATAAAAAAAGTGAAGTAACTCAGAAAACTTCAATGATAAAATTTTGTGGGGATTTTTTTAATTGTGAAACTATTTCATAGTAACCGAAACTTAAGATTTGTTAAGTTTGTTTATGTGTGGAACATTCTAGTAAAAGGAATCAGACAAAAAAAAAAGACATTTAAGGTTCTCAAGATTTTCTTTTGCAGTCTGTAAGTAAAATCCAGTAAATAGTTAGAAAAATTTAAAGGTAGATTTATTAGGGACGGCACTTCAATCAGTCACCTCTGTAAGGTGCAAATCTAGTACTTTGTTTTTTATAGAAATATTTTTATAAATAAACGTATTTTTTAGTAATTTTCTAGAAATCTTTTTATGCGAAATTCAATTTGTCACCTTTGCTTCATACTAATATCTTTTGGTAATTAAAAAGAAACATGGTTTCATTGTTCCTAAATTCTTTTTGTTTTTTTTTTTTTTAATAAAAATTACCAAACAATAATTTTACACGAAAGTAGTTCGAAAATCGTTTTAAATCCATTTAAATTTAACGTAATAATTGAAAGATTATTTACGCCCCCTACCGCAAAATAGCTTAAGTCTAGTTTTGTTAAGTTTTGTCTACTTCGTTAGAATATTTAACGAAAAACAAAAACGCATGTTTCAGCCTATGTGAGGTTAATGATGGCGTGTAAAAGTTCTTTTCCGTCAAACCCTGAAGCAGTAAAGAAGTTTTCAAAGACAGAACAATAATTTTTAATTTTTAACCAGTGCAAATTTCTTTTTCTATTTAATTAAAACTCAACAAATTTGTGACATTTATTGTAAAATAATAAGGTAAATATTATAAAGGGTTTGTTTTTTTTAAGTGGCATCAACAATATAATTTCTTTTGCAGAAATTATCAGTTTGCAAATATTCCTGCATCCGCAAATTTGAAGGCAGACAAATTAATTAACGTGTTAAAGGCTTTAACTAGTCTGTTAATATTATAACTATTTATCGCTCTTGGGTAAATTGCATACATAAGTATCTAAATTATTACTATTGGCATAATCTAACAGTTGCGTTAAGCTTATTTTTATCGACGATCTCACAAACACGTGGTGGACTCATTTCAATGTCCACCAATGTTAATTTTTTTTCCTTTGCCGCAACAAACCTGCAAACCTAGAATCATAGGAAAAAGAGAAAAAACACATTTGCCTTAGAACCAACCGAAAGTTAACATAACCACCTAAAACCTGGCTCTAAATATTTGTTAAAAATTAATTGTAAAACTTCACCAGAGAAAACAAAAAAATTGGTTAAATTCATCCCAGATCGACTAGGGTAATACTCTCCCAGAGGTAGCTGCTAGAGTCCAGAAATTATCAGCCCCGGACAAAAGACGAAGATTTTTTTATATTCATTTTAAATTTGGTCGGTAAATTACAGTCTTAAATATTCATATTGTGCAAAGTTTAAAGACAAAGTGTTTCCCAGTTAAAATGTGCTATTTTGTTTCATTAATTGTCCTAAAAGTGTAAAAAAATTCAAAAGTGTATCAACAAATTAAGCTAATTTAGAAAGTAAAGTAACTTTAAATTTGTTCAATTGTTTAAATATATTTTGTAAAGTTATAATGTTGTTTGTGGATCTTTGCTTTGAAATTTTGCACAATAATGTCTTGTAATATGTAGTTTGTTGAAAATATACATTTTCTTATAATAGTATTAAATATATTATTATTATTATTAACAGTATTAAAATTTGATTTTTTAAGATATATCACTTAAGTGAAAAGCATATACCTCTTCCTCAAATTAAATAAAAAGCAGCCTACAGCAGTCTAACGAGGCCTCCTCATTCTTCGGTTGCAGTGTCTACAGATAATAAATATTTGGTGAGTCAAAATTTAAGATATATTGGTACAATGTTTTTCACTTATAAGCTTATCATTAACAATAGAGATATACATATTTTGCATTAAAAAAAAAACATATGAATACTAGGTTACAATAAAATAAAAGTTAAAGAATTTACGATATGAATCATAATTTGTTATTAAAGGGATAGGTGTATAAGAAGTTACAAAAAAATCATTAATCAGTTTTTTTATAATTTGCGTATTTTCTTCATTTCTTGTATCTGTATACATACGTAAATACTAAGATCTATTTTTAGATTTTTTTTTACTACTTCCATTGATAATTTATTGTAATGTGTTTTTATTATAAATAAGAGTAGCTAAACTGCATTATCCATTAATTTGTTCTCTTAATATTCATATCATAGTTATTAGTCCCTTACGTTTCAGAGTGATATTTTTAATTCTTTCTCTTTAAATAGTAATATCTACATACCTATATATATTTCTTTGTTATTATTGTTAAATTAAACCAATTTTTACGAAACATACAACTTTTGCACCCTAGATTAGAAATTATGCGGTATAAGAAATGATAAATTAAATAATTATTTGCTTTCCGATCGATGAAAAATAAGTCAATAAATTTAAGATTTAATCTTTGTTAAAATTTAGCTAGTAAAAGCTTGTATTCATTTTCTTGGAATTTTAAATATATAACAATATATGATAATGGATTTGTAAAAATCTAAACTTTTCTTGCATTATGTGATTGGTTTAAAGTAAGTTAACTAAGGGATCCTACTTAACAATGCATGCCCTAGGATCATAGGTAGGGAGGGTTTAGAGGCGTTATTCCTAACAACATCTTAGGAATTCCTATTATAATTTGTTACCAAAAAGTTTATTGAACCCTTGTTTCCATTTGCCTGTTGATACGATGTGGGGAATAATATAACATCTTTTGATCGTTTATCAACACCATAGTCCATTTCCATTCAGTTAATTTAGGGAGTCTATAATAATATTTATGTCCTGACAGTTATTATCGGACCCAGAGATGATTAAGAAAAGAACCCCCCCCCACCCGGCTGCTACCTAGCGGATTCAATGGCTCCCGATAGTCTTATCTTCTCTAACCTTTCATCACCGATAAACTATGGTCAAGTTGGTTAGTTTTGCAAGAAACGTTACCAATTTTAACCGAACTTAAACTGTTGAAATTGGCGCTGTTCATTACATAAATTGGCTGTCCATTACATAATTTGGCTGTTCATTACACCTCACAGGTTAAAAAGGCCTTTTATTGCAGTGAATGCGCAATGGAAGTTTTTCTTAATATTGCTGCAGATCCTTTTCATAATGTGTCTATTACAAACTGCTTAACCACTTGAAAAATTGATATCTACTGGCTGAAGTGCAGAAAAGTGCATGTGGAGTAAGAAAATTTGCAAGCGAAAAGGGTGGCTCTTAGATTAATATCCAAAGAAGGAGAGCTTTACGGTTTCTTGTTGCCAACAAACTTCGCTCTAAAATTGAGGACAAACCCGCTTCAATTACTGTGTATGCAGACTTGTTATGGGAAATTTGTTGATTAAACTTATGGAGCTTGGAGTTAATCTTAAAATTTGAATTTCTGTCTATCATCAAAAGGATGAAGACTGGTCAATGACCACAACAAGATTGAACACCAATCTGGTACTAAAATGGCACACAAAGAAAGTACAAAATAAGTAATATATACATGACAGTAAGCTGTCATGGAGGCTTAATATGAAGAAAGTAATTAAAAAGACAACTATCGCCATATCTAAGGCACTCCTTCAGCCCAGGCAAACAAGGGCGATAAGCTGAATTTACAAAAACGTTATAAGACCTATTCTAAAGCATGCGAGGTTATGTAAAAGGGCTCCTTACTAAGGTCCACAAACTATGCTTCACTTGGCATCACTGGTGCTATGAAAAGTTCACCTCAAGCGGCAATAGACATTATTTTACACACTGTAACTTTTAATAAATTTGTAATACTGGTCACACTAAAATATTATAAGAAACTGGTCTTGAGGATCTTTGTATGGGACAAGAAACTTGACAGACTTTATTTTCAGAAATCTCAGTATGTATGTCAACAAAAATCCCTTAAAGAGAGAATGGGAAATTAGGTTGAAACCCGATAGTCTGTACTAGAAGTGTGCAGATTTAACTGATGGATCTAGGATAGATACAGGCACCATATCCAGCATTAATATTATGGAAAAAAAATCAAATTTTCCTTTTAATTGTCATAAAAAGGTCGATCTAAAAGCTTAAGAGTGACTTCAGAAAGACCCTTGGTAGTATTATGGACATCATCCATGTCAGAATATTTTGGATTCCGAGACAATGCGACATAGCTGGCAGTGAAGTTCCTGATGAATTCCATGTAGGTGCTCAGTCCTGAAATTGACATATAAATAGGAAGATATTCGACCACCAACGTGTCATTATGGAAAGATTTGGATATAAATGTTTAACATGATGAATCTGTAGTGGGGGAACAGGAGTGATTGGCTGAGGAGCCATTGCCATATGGATATGGTAAAGTTAAAAGAAACACAAAACATAGTTTTAACTAAATGCTGAGCTTTAAAGTATAGCCGAGTGTGACCATAGATAAATTTGGCTGGTCTCAAACTGCAGAACCTACAACTTCTTTTCACATGGGTCCAAAATTGAAAGAGAAGTTTGATCTGCGGCTTTTTTAAAGTCACCAGTGAGTCTACAGTAATCTCCTTCAGACAGATGCTTTGGCAGCCAAGATTGCCGGTGATCTATTCTCTTACTGCAGACTGAAAATTCTCTTTATTGATAGTAAACCGTCGATAATGGCTATCTTCGCAAACCATACAGTCTCCTTGATAAGCCAGGTGTGCAACAAACTTAGTAAGTTGTATACTGTGAAAGAGGTGCATATAAACTGGATACGAGGGTACAGGGGTATAGAAGAAAATAATTTGACTGATTTCGGGCACCACCTTAGTTCAAAAAAAGCAGTGCAGACTTTACTGTGGGCATCAAGGCGAAGAAGGTCTGAAAAAATACCACTTGAGGTAGAATATTAATTATTATTTGATTATCTTGTGGCATGGGATGACAAGTTCTTACTATTTTTACAGAGAAATAACCTTCGACTTCTAGTGGAAATGCTTAAGGATAATTTTCGTAAAAAAAATCATGCCAAAGAAGCCAAACGACGGGCCGGCACGAACTGCAAGCTCTGGGGTGTACCGGGGAATAAAAAAACGCTGATCACTTCACTCCACATTAAACTATCTATTACTTTCTATATTTTCATTTTTGTCTTAACCATAAAACAATAAAATCTTATATTTTATGGCTCCTATTGGTTCAAAAAAAGAAATCAAAACTCATGAGTTATTTAATAACTTGTTTTTCATTTCCATATAAATTTAAAATGATAATTTATACACAAATCAGAAAACTAAAACATATTTAAAAGGCTTCCTCATAATTTTGTATCTCTTTTACATGTTCAAGTTGTCTTATTTATTTTTGCACATAATTTATACTTTATTTTTACTTAAGTCTACATGACATGATATCATATGATGTGATGAAAAAAACTTGTTAAACTTTATATTTTTCTTCAAGAAAAGGAAAATGTTTTACAAAAACATTTTGATAACCCAGCGAAATATTTAACGGTCGGTATGGAAGGTGAGAAAGTAGATAGATTTATTTTTTGCATGCTTTGAATTAAGATGTCGCACAGTGTCGTGATATCATATTTCGAGGGGCCATAAAAAGAAGGATTAATCACAAAGCGATATAATTTGGCACAACATATTTTAATTAATAAAACATAACAAAATCTAAAATTTGAAAGGTTTATCTCTAAGGGTTCGTGTCCTTCCCATATATCCTTAAAATAAAATTTTACTCTTACGAAGAGAAAAAGGTCAGCTCAATGAAATTTATAATCAACTTTAGTTATAACATTCTTTGGCATCTGTCGGAATTTCTTTTGATTCCAAACAAGGATACACCTACCTTTATAGTGTCCTTGCTCAGGAGAGTAAAAAAACAAAAAAATAAATAAAACTCCTAATTTTTTTGGCACAAAAATAACTTATAAAGAGTTTAACGTACAGCTATACACTTTATCCAATGTGGGGCTAGCTCTCCTTGTTCTCCACATTCTACATATTCATAAATATTTCAAATTCAAAACATATTATCAGTTGTTTATTAGCTTTCAAATTTTTGTTTGTAAAAACTATGACTAATGTTGCCATCAAATAAAATTCAGTTTGTCATTCCGTTTGTAATTTCTTTATTATCCATTTGCGACCCCATAAAGTAGACATAATATGGATCATTATAAATAGGAAAGTTGATATAGCAATGTCCGTCTGTCCGTCTGTTGAAATCAAGTTTTCGGAGTCAAATAAAAAGATACAGACCAATTTTTGATGTCAAACTATTAGAAATATTTTGAAGACAATCACTATTTCAAATCAGCAAAATCGGTTCACTATTGACCGAGATATAAGCGAAAACCCAAAGTAACCCTTTTTTTTAGGGCAAAATCCGTGCATATATCCCTATATATCTCAGTAAGTATAGTCACTCTTGCCACAAGACTTGGCACGGATACTCCTAAAGAAGGGACCTAAATAATGGAAAAAGGTTTTTCAGATAGGACCAGGGAAAGGGGTATTTTTCCTACAATTGCACTAATTTGGTGAATTATTTTATGCGCTTTATCTCGGAAACTATAACAGATATCGAAATCAAATGTTCTACAAAAAGTAATTCGACATTAATACTTATGCTCCAAAAAAAACAATTTTTGGGTGGGGGCAGAAGAAGGGGTAACTCTCAAACAAATTAACTATTATTATGAAATTTTCAATACGCTATATCTCAGAAACTATAACAGATATCGAAATCAAAAAGTAATTAGACATCAAGACTTATGCTTTTAGGAAAAACTTTTTGGGTAGGGGCAGAAGAAGGGGTAGCTCCGATACAAAATGACAATTTTTATAAAATTTCCGATAAACTTTATCTCGAAAACTGTAACAGCTATCGACATCAAATGCTCTACAAAAAATAATTGGACAACAAAACTTTCGCTTTGAGGAAAAACCTTTTTGGGAAGGGTTAGCACCCATACAAATTAAGAATTTTCATGAAATTTGATACGCTACTTCTGGGAAACCATAACATCTATCGACTTCGAATATTTTACAAAAAGATCTCTTTAATGAGGATTTTCTACAAATTGATCGAAACAAAATTACACACCTGCTTTTATGTTTTTCTTCAGCAACAGCCACTGCTGTAAAAAATCGCAAATTGGCAGGCAAAAACAAAGTTGACATCAAAAAACATTTATTAAAAAAATTAGGGGCACTTTAAGGCATCCTAAATTTTTATGTGTTAAAGAACATACTTTTATAAAAAAAACATCCATAAATTGATATCTGGTGTCTTTTTTTCATTAACAATTAAACATAACTCTAGATTCAAAATCCCCACTTTAGTGAAGAACTGGCATCCACTAGTAGTTCTTCGAGTATGATATATATTTGTTTAAAAAACCCAGTGCTGTAATAACCAATACATACCTGGCTAACAATTATATTACAAATCTATTGGCCGTTACCAAAATAGACTTGGTTTTTTACTTTAATAACCGCACGTAAAATTTTAGGGGTTTCCCCTAAATTTACAATGTTGCACGCAACCCCTAAATTTGAGCAACAACAATTCGAAAACCACGCAAGCCTTTGGGATATTATTTCAAACAAAAAGTCTTTTTTTTAAAAAAAATTTAATTAAGTACATCGACTTTCCCCATTTTTTGCCACGTCCGTGACAAATGTGCTCCGTAACTTGCAATATACAACTTCATAAATTGAAATTTTTGACAACTGCTTATGGCGCGAGATTGAACAGTAAGGCTTGGTTTAAAGTTTTAAATTTATCCATTAATTTTTTTGATTCAAAATTGATTACTGGGTTATTGTCATGGATATAAAACTTTTTTCTAACTTTTGTTTAAAGTATTAAGATACAAGTCAAATAGATATGTAACACATTTTGACAGCAAAGGGTGTTTATATGTCTTTTAATGACCCTTTTAGCTTAGGGCTTCATTTTTTCAGACAAATACTCACTCTGAAAATTAAGTTGAATAAATTTATTTATTTATGTATTAAATTTTAATAAATTCCCAGGAAAAGATCAAAAAAGTTTAAATAAATAACTTTAAAATTGAATTTATTTGTTTGTAACAAAGCACCGCTCTAATGCAGTATATATGGGTACCCGTTGTTAACGAGCTTACCACTGTGCTTACCTAAGAAGCCGCTTCAATTACTTTATGTGCCGATAATGCAGCTCTTTATTTTCGTTGGAAGGTTCCTAGTACCTAGTTTTTTAGCAGGATGACAAAGATTCGCCCATAGATTACACTGGGATTGGATAATACCAATCTGATACTGAATAACGTACAAAGTACCTTAAGCATATTCAAGAGGGTGTCTAATGTATTTTGATTACGATGAGCGGTGCGGAGGGAGGTTGGCGCACGCAGTGGTCGAGTGAGAATGGCGCGTTTTCTATGTGGACGGATTTTCTTCCAAACCTGCAAGCTCTCTATCGTACTGATAATCTCCAATCTTTTGTGGCTTTAAAGGAAAATATTCATCGAGAAGTTATCTCAATTGAACCGAGTTTACTGCAGCGTGTGTCACAGAACACGAAGCTCCGTTTTGAACAGTCTGTTCCACCGACATCTGGATGATATACTCTTTTATTGCTAAATGATTTTAATACAACTTTGTGTCAATAATTATGTTTGTCATTTAAGTTTGAAAATATCTGACACCAGACACCCAGTACTTAAATGGCACAATCTAGTCGTGGCAAATTTATTGGGAGCGTCGAATGTAGCAGTGACTACATGATCCCGAAACTGAGCTTTTTTATGAAGCTGGGTGTAGGAATACGGGTGTCTTTTGGGCCTTCGCTCAGAACACAGAACGGATGGATCCTGATGACTTTAGTGTATTTTAGACAAAATCTCGAGCAATCAAACTTACCATCGATCAAACTAAGAACTCTTAGGTTTTTGATAGTCAGTCGGCAATCAGGGTAATATTTGCAAGCCTCACCTACTCCTCAATTGCTCAGGTATGCAAAGAATCTATTGGTATACAGTGTGTCAAGAGACAAGTGCACATCTACTAGATTCGGGGATACAGAGGTTTTGAGGGGAATAAGATGGCAGACAAACTGACAAAGCAAGGATTTCATCTGTCTATGGAAAGGTATAGAATTTATGATGAAGGTCAGAGCCACTTCATTTAAAATCTCCAGGATAACTTTGGGATCTTATAACCTAATAGCGATAAGGTTTCTTCCGTTTTTGTTACGTAGTGATTTAAGACTTTTAGCAAAAATGATAGCAGGTCACTGCTGGACAGCGGTTCGTGCCAAAAGAGCAGGACGACTGACTAGTGATGACTACAGGCTCTGAGGTGTACTGTGGGATAATAAGACATTTAAGCATATTCTGTGTCACTGTCCGGAGATCGCACTTTTAAGAGAAAACTTTCAAGCATCTTATTTATTCCAATGCCTAGAGGAAATATCCGGGGTGGATCAAATAAGGATGATTGCATTTGCCAAGAGAGCGTGGAGCACCATGGATTTCAATACATCGAATTAGTAAAACTGGTTTTCCCTTTTTTTTGCCTGGTAACACTTACGGTAACCAACGGTTAGGGCCAGACCTATCCTAATTAGTCGTCCAAAAAATACCTCACTAAAATATATTATAAGTCCCCTACAGTTTTTCCCATACATAGATATAAGTAATTGGACGTCAATTTAACTTTGGCAACACTACTAATTTATTTATTTGTTTTCATTAAACGTAGTTAAGCTTTTTCGTTAAGAAAATAACAAATAAAAATCATTCTTTTTAAATTTTATAAGAAAACTGAAAATTTTTTTTGTATTTTTAGCAAAACATTAATTTTTTTAAATATTAAAAAAACTTAAAACATTCCATTTAACACAAAGGATTGTCTTAACTTATTCATATATTTTACACAAAATATTATTATAATCAAAGTTTGCTTAACTTTATAACATCCCATCCTTAAGTAATCATTCTGAGTAGAAACAATGTTTTTTCAGTGTCTACCAGCCACTAAGCGCTCACTTATAAAAGCATGACGGGCTATAACTAACTTATTGTGTTTTCAATAATTCAGTGACCGAATTCAAACAAAATATTTGTCCTTTTGCAATACACGCCCAAATAGGAAACACCAAATCAATTAAATAAGAAAAGAAAGAAATTACAAATTGTTTCTTTTTATTCCAATTTTATGTGAACTGGGATACAAAATAAAGCCATAAAAATAATTAAGAAAAGGTGTTTTACTAAAATAAATAGAAGATATGTTAATACTGCAGCTAAATTCAATTAATAAGATTAATGAAATTTTATTAGTGTCACATGTAACATATTGAAGAAAGGACTATTCTTAATTACGACATATTTAAGGGGAAATTCATGTGTGTTGAAATGAGTATATGTATATTTAGATGAATATCATGACAATAAATGACTTTTTTATAGACTTAAAAATGGAAAATCAAAGCAGATCATCACAGAGATGCGATTAAATTTCAACGAATAGTATCGTGACTTTGGTCTGCACCCGTACGAAATCCTACTAGTCCCAATCTTACTAGCTAAAGGTAAACGGCCATAAACAACAATATGTGTTGATCTGTAATATCTTATGAAAAAGGAAATTAAACAAAAAACGCCCGGCCCTGGCACGGGCTGGGCCAAAAAACAGGGCAACATTTGAGTAGATAAATAGCAGGAAGACGCTATAGTTTTATTTGATATTTTGCATGACCACCTATAGGCATGGAAATCTCACGTTGAAATGATATGATTTGGTCACCAAGATCATCCGTTTTGACCTCGTTAGGTGGACAAAAACATTTGTGTTTTTATAAATTTTTACGCAGCTTAAGATCTTTACAATATAAAAGTAGATTTATTGAAGAAGATTTAAGTAATGAATATGCCTACACGATTATTTAGTTCTTGGACCAGTTGATCAATGACCTGTTGGTCAAGTACTAAGAAACTTAATTGCTCATATTTAAAAAACAGAGAATATCTTCAGATAGCAGAGTGTTGATACTAAAGATAGTGTGGAACGTAGAACATTAGAAGGTGGTCTTTTTTCACCCCTTTTTTCAGTGACTATTATAAATAATAATAATAATAATAATATAAGTCCAGCCAGTGCCAGACTAAAATTTAAGTTCTCATATTAATTATCAAGCTTCATATAAGCGCAATAGTATCCCTCCTTTTCAGGCGGGTGTGCCCACTATGTTGCAGGATGTTTCGGGCGAGCGGATTTGGGCGAGCTTCCAGATTATTTAAATACTTGTCCACATAGTTCAGGATTTCGCATTTAACTAGTGGAACTTGTAGATCCTTGTGGATGTTGCTGTTTTTAACATACCAAGGAGCACCAGTTATCATTCTTAGGATTTTGTTTTGACGGCGTTGAATTTTTTCTATGTTGGATGCGGAAGCAGTGCCCCATAATTGTATACCGTAGCACCAAATTGGTTTCAAAATCGATTTGTAGAGTAGAAGTTTACAATCAAGACGAAGCACAGAGTTTCTGCCGATTAGCCAATGAATTTGTGTAGCTTTAAGTTTCATTTGCGTCAACTTCGCATCTATATGAGGCTTCCATGTGAGGCGGCGGTCTAGGTGAATACCAAGATATTTTGTCTCGGTTCGTTGAGGCACCATATGGTTGTTAATAAGAATTGGAGAGCACGTTTCTTTGCGTAAAGTAAAAGTTACGTGGGTACATTTTTGTTCATTTATTTTTATTCCCCATAACTTTGCCCATTTTTCGACTTGGGTTACGTGTTGCTGCAATTGGTTTGAAGCCTCTTTAGGGTCTTTATGAATACTAAGAAAAGCAGTATCATCAGCAAATGTCGACGTGTGTGTAAAACTATTAGTTGGCATATCTGCTGTGTAAAGCAAGTACAGAACTGGACCTAGTATACTCCCTTGAGGTACACCAGCCCCTATTGTTTGAGAAGAACTTATTTGGTTTCCCTCTTTGATTTTAAACTGTCGACGGGTTATGTACTTTTCTAGTAGGTTGAAAATATTAGCTGGAAGGTTTAGCTTTAGTTTGTTTAACAGGCCTTCGTGCCATACTTTATCGAAAGCTTGAGAGACATCTATAAAAAGCGCGGAGCAGTACTTTTTTTCCTCGAAAGTTTTTCTTATAACCTGCACCAGTCTGTGAGTTTGTTCGATTGTGCTATGTTGACTTCTAAAGCCAAATTGGTGATCTGGAATGCAGTTGTTTTCATTCAGGATCGGAGTAAGCTTGTTTTTAAGCAGCTTTTCAAACAGTTTTGACAAAGTTGGTAACAAACTTATAGGCCTATAAGACTCCACCTTAGAAGGATCTTTACCAGGCTTAGGAATCATCTTAACTAAGGCAACTTTCCATATTGGTGGAAAATGTTCAAGCCGTATTATGGCATTAAAAATAAAAAGAATTATTCTTTTTGCTGTAAAAGGTAGCTCAATGAGCATTTTGTTACTTATTAAATCAACGCCAGGAGCTTTTTTATCATTAAGGTTAGAAATAGCTTCTACCACATCTGAATATCGGAAACGTATTTCTATAGGACGTCTAGAAACAACAGGCGGTAATTCCCTCACGTCAGTGCATGTATTAGGAGTGAACACGTTTCTTAAATGGCTTGCGAGCAGATCGCATTTTTCTTCATCATTTCTAGCCCAGGATCCTCTTAGATTGCGCAGTGGTGGTTTTGCGATTACGGGTCTTTTGAGACGACTGGCTGATCGCCATAGAGAATAATTTGTTTGAGGGGTTGCGTCTAGACCTTCCAAATACTTCTTAATTGATGCAATTCTGTGTACCTCCAGCAAGTTTTTTAAGCGATTTGTACACTCTTTAGCTTCGTTTTAAGTTGGGGCGATCTATGCTGTTGCCATTCTCTTCGCGCTCTCCTTTTAACAGATAACAGCTCCTCAACATCGACAGAAAAAATTTTGTTGTATTTGACCTGACGGTATGTTGAAGAAGCATGTTCAACGGCTTTTTTAATGTTTTCATTTAGGATATTTAGGCAATCATCGATTTCTTGGGGAGTTTTTAGTTGTATGTGTTCCGAGCAGTGAGAGCTGATATATTTTTTATATTTTAACCAATTTACTCTTTTTGATAAAAAAAAATCACTAGTTGCTATTTGGTGAGGACTGCAAATAGTGATAATTGTGGGTGAGTGGTCAGAAGATAAATCCAAGGAGGCTACAGCCTCAATAAGGTCCGGGGATATACCTTTTGCCACGCCAAAATCTATTACGTCTGGAATTTTATTATTGTCCGTTGGCCAATAGGTTGGTTGTCCAGTTGAAATAACGAAAAGTCCTATTTCCGACACTGAGTCATACAAGACACGACCTCTGGGACTAATTAGGCGGGAGCCCCAGTATGTGTGCTTAGCGTTATAGTCTCCAGCAGCTATGAAGCGGGGACCTAATGATTTGTAGAAACTGTTGTACTGATCCTTCGTTATGGAGAATCTGGGTGGACAGTAAACTGATGAAATAACAAGGTTATGGAAAAGTTCATCAATGCAGACGTTCGTAGCTTGGATATAACATTCCGAGAGGCCACCCAACCATTGGTGTTTAATTCTTGATTTGATTAGAATAGCCGAGCCACCACATGATCTATCCCTTGGATCCTTTGAATCGTAAAAAGAATAACCACTAATTTTAAAAGTGCTTCTAGATGTCATATGAGTCTCAGAAATACACATAACATCGATTTTTTGGTTCATCAAGAAATATTCGAGCTCGTTTTTAGTACTTTTGGTAATGAAAGTTTTGGACCAGTTTCCTAGCGTGTGATTTTCCTCCAGTTCGCAGACCATATTACTGTCCTGCAGGCGAAGGTATGAGCATTCACGAATATATTTATCTTAGCGCAGGCCATAAAGTTCTACGGGCGTAAACATCTGTATGAATAGCCAAATGTCAATATGTTTGGGAGCTCCATATCTAAGACAGCTTTGCAATGCATATATATATGATATTGTAGGGTGATCGGTAATGACAGGACAAATAACTTGTCGATTACAGCTGAAAAAAGCAGGCAAAAATCTTAAAGCTTTTCGTATAAAAGCTGAGATAAGTTATAGGGTTACCCTAAAATTGTGGGGTGATCGGTAACGAGAGGACGAATAACTTGTCGATTACAGTTGGAAAAAAGCAAGCAAAAACCCAAAGTTTTTCGTTTGAAAGTTGAAATGAAGTATTGAACAGAAGGTACTTACAGATCGCTCTAGGAGAATACGAAGTTAAAAAAAAATTCCGAAAATCATCTGAAATGACCCGAATGAGAATAAAAACAGGAGGATATTAAGTTAACAAGATGATCAGTGTGCTAAAGGTTATTATATCTACAAGCTTACCTATTGGATAGAGATTGCGGATATCAGCGTTAACATGGCACACAGAAAGGGCATCGAATTCAAGAAGTGCATCTAGTGTCCCTGCTTAGCTTTTGAGTAGGATGGAGCTTATTGTTTTAAATGATATAGTACTAAGGTAGCTAAGGAGCTAAACCAAGAAATTTTTTTCAATATGAAGTGCACAACAAGCCTATCACTGGTTAAAATTTATGTCCTTGAAGCTTCTATTTACGATATCCCCCTTTTAATCTAGCATAACTTAAGCTAGGTAACCTTCTAAAAATGGGATGACGTTGCTTGTATAATTTCAAGTGTAAATACAAGCAGATATGACATTTTGATACTTCAATTTTAAATCCGTCAAAAAGTACTTTTAAAGTTGCCTTTCTGCTTTAATTTATTTAAAATATTTTTAAAAAAAAAAAATTTTCTTTTTGATTAAAATTGCAATGCAAAACATGTAAGTATGTAGAGAAAATGTTACTCAAGATTTTCTTTAAACTTTTTTTCATTTATATCTGTGTCCCATTGTGTATAAATAATCGCATTTATTCTCTATAACTGTGTCAGTTGTAATGTTATTCTACAAGCAATTACTTTCAATATTATGTTTTAAGTTTTTAGTGGCAAAAGTAATTTCCCCTTCTTAAGGCATCAATATAACATCATAAAACATATGTATAAATGTATGTCCGTATAGTCGGTCTGTTTGCTATAATTTGCAATTACCGCTAATTAATGTTGTATAACCTTTGAGGTTTAACTCAATGGTTTTGCCTTACGTAAGCAGATACTTACGACAATATACAGAATAAAAAAAACCCCCCATTTACGTTGAATTGTTTTTGTAACTACCCTACGGGGAAGTGAACTGGTCCAAAACTATTGACGTGACCGGTCCTTTAGGGTAAGGACTGGTTCTAGTTCTTGCACTTTATATGAAGAGAGCCTGTCACCTTTACACTGCTTTGTCATTGGAGGGGGCAATTGGTTCAAAACTAACACCTAAGAACGGGTTACAGGCCAATCCTATAAAAGGAAATTTTGCATATATTGCTTAAGATCCTGCTCAATCTACTTTGTTTGTATTTACGAGTGTGTGTGTGTTTATATAAACAGATGTATGTTTATGTGAAGGGACCAGTGTTTCTATTTTTTCTCCTAACCTCTTTAACACCTTTGAACCAGTTACTTGATGTGTGCATTTTTAACCAATCACGACCAACAGCTTTTGTGCAATTCATGTTTTGTACCGGTAACAGGACGGGTACGCCGCCCAATTGACACCAATTTCCCGCAGGGTAATAACATGAATGTAAATTTAATTAAAATGGTTGCAAATAAATGTTTTTGAATATTTAACAGGGGCGAAACCCATTTGAATTAAGTAGATCCAAAACTTATTGCTGAGAAAATTGATAATGATAACATTATTGCACATTGAAAGTCTCTTTTTATTGATTTTGAATACTTAACTTACACTTTTGGTCATGTTTTAGATACCTTTGCGTAAAAACCTCAAACTTTTATTTTACAATTTTTCTACTATTTCTTATCTTAATGTGCACTTAAGTTAAAATATAAAAGTAATTGCACAACATTTAAATAAAAAACAACATATTGGAGAAGAAATGACAAAAAAAATTCTTTACCCGACGCATAAATTGTTTAACTTTGAGTTCTTATGCTTAGAGATGGAAAAAACATAAATAAAAATAATTTATTTGCCTAAAATCGGTCCTATAAACAATATCGTAAAATCAGATAAAATCAGAAAATGCCTACTATTTTTAGTAAAAAAAATTATTGCTATTGAGCAAAATAATCTCTTGATTTTTTGTTAATTTTGTTTGACATAAACTCAGATAACAATTTTATTAGGATCTAATAAAATATTGCCTGAAAAAAATGTAAATTTAAAAAAAAAATTTTTTTGAATAAAAATTTTTAAAGTTTTTTCTGTGTAGAATGCGATGCCAAAGCTTATCACTCGCAATGGGCCAGCAAGTATGTCAATTAAAGGTAAAAATTGACATTTTACCTGATTTGACAAACTGTTTTTCGTATAATAGGGGAAATACCCATACTTTTAAAACAAGGAACACGGTGGTGGATATAATGTTGAGGAACTTGAGCGTATTCTTCGTATTAAATAAGGGAATATCGGACAAATGTTCATTTTCGGATAACAAAAAGATATCATTTATTTTTTGCGAATAAATGGACCAAACACGGTCCACACGGTTTTTTACCAAAAGCTAGTTTGATAAAATGGGAAATTGGAGAATCCCAAAAAGGAGGCTAGAAGCTTTAAAAAAGGTTCAATAAGACCGATTGGGGTAACAATTGGGTTGTTTTTTTAAGTTAATCTCAACAAACACCGAGGCGCAATCAAAAGGGAGAAACTTATCTGCTCGAAAGGATTCTGTGACACTATTAAGGGAGTAAATGAATCAATAAGATTCCGCAAAATGATCTTTAGGAATCTTAAGAGCATCAAAGAAGAAACGAGCCAATAGATTTGGTTGATTGTAGATAAACTGAATTTGTACATATATTGGCAATGTCTTATTTTAAAGAAAATTTTAAAAATATTTTGCCGTAATTTTTTTTTTTTTGCAATTTATACTGAAAGCCCTATTATTATGCAGAGCAAATTTAAAGCATAAATTTATTTGTAAAATGTTAATACAGGTTTTTGTGTTTGTGATCTATGACACATAATTGTTTCATATTGTAAAGGTTTTCTGTTTTTCTCCATGATTTTTATTAATTTTTTTTTTTTATTGTGTAAATAAAAGAAAAGAACCCCTAAGGATAGACCATGAACAAGCTTTAAAAAGTCATATTAAGAGAAAAAAATAGAAAAAGCATGAGAAAAAGAAAGCTAAATTCTGTTTATTATTTACAGTTGTTAAAACAATAATAACACCATTTCTGTGGAAACCTCAACAACCATGGCCAGCGCAATATAAACTTTAACTTCGCTGCTGCTGCTTCACCTACATGACGTATGAGCATTATTTATTGATTTACATACAAAATGTATCAATCATACGACCCAGTGCCTTTGTTTTATGCTTCATATCAATATATAGAGCTAAAAACAAATACACACGAAATGTTTTACAAATATAAACCAAAAGGAAAAATAAATAAATATTATAGAAGTTAGAAAAATTTTGTTTAGCAAATACTCCTTAGATTCTTTTCAATGATGTTTAATTTACGTTGTTTTTCATTGCTTTCAACTCGTAATTTCCCTTGACATTTTCTCTTGTTGCCCCAACCAGCCAACTCACTTGCCCACTTGCTTTTTATCCCTTCAAATGTCAGTCAGTAATATGTTTCATCAGTTTTCATTTATTTTTTCATTTAAATTCCAATGATAAATGTGTATGATTATTTGTGTTACATATGAAATACGTATTACCTAAAATGAGTTGCACAAAATTTGGTTCATCGTTAGATAAAGGCAGTCTTTATATTAAGCATTTAGGGTCAATTAATTGAAATTGGCAGTACAAAATTTTTGCAATTTAGGTTAAGGTTTGATAAGGTTTATCATGCCATCTGAATGACAATCTTTGACCCTCAGTAGTAGGATATTTATAACGAGAAATTTAAGGTTTACAAGTAAGAGCGCTATATTTCAATGGACCGAAACTTATCATAGTAATTTTTTTGAATCAAGTCAACCGATCAAGCTCAGTTATTTTGAAAACGTAAGTTTGCCCGTTTATATTGGGTATAAACCTAAAACTGTCTTAAAATTTTAACTTTTTATTATTATTTTCTTAAAAGTCATAATAGGACTTCCGTAAAGAATTTGTAACAATTTCCGAGATATTTTTGAGATATATAAAAGCTAAGCTGATAAATGGTTTTAATTTGAACTTTGAATCTGCATTACTTATATTATTCTATTTTACCACAGTATTTAGTTTGTTTGTTACTGAACGAAATGGATGGATTTATGCTTGAGCCTGAGTTTGAAAATGTAGTACAAAATTTGGTCGCGTAAAAGGACCAACAGTGCCCAGCTTACGCAATTTTATTGCCAAAGTTCGTGAAACTAATTTTGCTGTTGATGTCCTGATACATATGATTGCTCGTACATTGCGCCCCCTGAAAATAATGAACCTGCGGCTACGAGTATGTGTGAGAATCCATCACTTATCGTACTCTGATAACCGACTTATTGGGCCTCCTCTTCATGTTGTTGTTGTGAATGAGGTTTGGCTTTAAGAAAGAGAAACATATTACCGCATATCACATGCTGCCATCGATTTATTTGGTACAACGTTGGATTACCGTTTAACTAGCCAAAATTGTAATGTCAATTGCCCTCCAAGGTGCTGCAATTTGACACTGTTGAGTTATTTTCTGTGGGGCGCCTTTAAAGACAAGTGTTACACCAACAAAACAAAAACAATTGAGCATAAGGCCAGCCTTTTCGATGTCATTTTTGAGAAACAGCCCCATACTCTCGAAAAAGTGATCGTAAATTGGTTCGATCGAATAGGGTGATGTCAGGCGAGCCACGGTCGGGAATAATTGTACTTTACAACTTGTAAATGACCCATCCAATATTTTAGAAAATTTATCCGTTTGTATGGGGGTTTCAAACGGTATGCTTAAGAGTCTCCTTATCCCCCAGTACACCACAGAGCTTTCAGTCATCGCTGGCCAGTTTTCGTACTCTTTAAACATGAACCGCTTTCCAAAAACTACAACTTAACTCTACCGTCTGGAGTCTGCAGTTTTTGCTACGCAAAAATAATAGAAACCTCGTCGCCCCCAGATCATAAGATCCTCACATATTTCTGAAATCTCCATATGAGTTGATATTTGCTTAGACTCCAGACCTTTGCCAATCTTTGAGAACCAAATTAATTTGAACCAGCCAATGGATTTTTTGTATGCTAAAAAAAATCTAAAGGCAAGTAAGGTTTGCAAAGATTTTCTTAAATTCCGCCTGACTATCACTTAACATCTTCAACTGAGAGTTTTAGTTTGGGATCAAAGGATAAGATTGGCGGCTAATTTAACTGTCAGAATCTTGGTCTGGAAAATACTTCAGTCATCAGATTCTTTTTAGGATTCTTTAACGTCCAATTTTTCACAGAAGACCAAAGCTTCGACTATTTAAACTTATCTATAAAGAAGCAGGTCTTTTGGTATCGGCGAAGCCCGTCATTTAGCATTAAGCATATTAAGGATGTGTTAAAATAATATCACTATCCGAGAGAGTGTGTACAATCTGGAGCTTATAACTTTAAATAATTTAGCTTGAAATCGCCGGAGTTTTGTTTTTGTAATACCTGAGGCCCTCAGGGTGTATGTGAAGTCTTCAAGGTCAGCCAGTTTAGCCTTACTAAACGTAGCTTCTGGAGCCTTCTTACTGCCGTCGTTTTTTTACAACTGAATTCTTCAAAATGCTGATATCTGTTTTTATTTCCGAGATATAGAAAGTACAAAAAAATTCCCTTAATAAGCAAGCTGTTTTAAAATTCATTATTTGTCTTTTTCAAACTTTTAAATTTTCTGGGAATTTTTTTTATTTTTTTTTTTCTATCCTGTAGCAGCCTTTGAAGTTTTACAAATCTTTTTTTTAAATTAAGCAAAATTGGTTCAGCAGTACACAAGTGATGCATTTAGCACAAATTAACACTTCATTTTTTGTTGACATTTAAGATATTTAAATTAAAATTTTACTTTAAATAATATTTTTTATTAGTTTGTTTAGAGTTAAAGATTTGATATTCTTTTTCAAATATAAAAACAAGAACCTAAACAAAACAAATATCTTACAACAACATATTCAAATTTGTAAAATTCTCTATCAAAATTCTTTAAGGACTGTCTAAGTAAAAGGAAACAAATTTAAAATTCAAGAGTTCTTTAAGTTTTACAATCCCAACACAACTTTATAGTTCCTCATCAGTTCGTCCTTACATCCTTTTTAATGTATTTTACTTGTTATTCATCTCTAAGTATTGGCTTCGTGCTGTAACATTTCCCTTTCATTTAATTTTCATTTGTTTTTCATTATTTTTTTCTCTCACTTATTCTCTTATTCTCGGTTTGTTTACCCAAGTGCGTGTTTAATTCCCTTGAAAATAGCAAATATTTTTTTTTTAGATATATTATTTTCATTTATATTTTACTGGTTTTCAATATTACTTTGTTTCTTTATTTATTTAAGTTTCATTATATTGTTGTGTTGACGTCTGAGCAACATTACAATGTATCTTCACCCTTCATTTCACGGTATTGGTGGGGAATGAAAGTTGATATGTAAAAGAACTGTGTGTGTCTGAGTCAATTGTAACAAAAACTCTTAGTGACCTGGATAAAAGAAGATTATATGTGCTTACCTTTGAGGAGATAAAGTTAAAGGCCAGTAAAGAGGAGAAAGAACATTTTTAAAAGTCTTTAACCTTTCAAGCATATTTTTGTATTTTAAACAACTTTTAACTTTAGGCCTTATGCCACTTATAAGCTTAAGAGCAATTTTCAACTTTGGATTTTATCAGCAGGGAAAAAACAAAGTTGTTGCTATGAACTAGGACTTTTATATTGTAAAATTTTTTGACAATTTATTTATTATACCCTTCACATAGTGATAAAGGTATATATCTGTTTTTCGTTCCGTTTGTAATTTCTTTATTATCCATTTGCGACCCCATAACGTGTATATATTCTGGATCCTTGGCACGAACACTTTCTAAGTAGGGTCCTAAATAATGGAAAAGTTTTTTTTGAGATAGGATTAGGGGAAGTGGTAGTTTTCCTACAATTGCACAAATTTGGTGAAATATTTTATGCGCTATATCTCGGAAACCATAACAGATGTCGAAATCAAATGTTCTACAAAAAGTCATTCGACATTAAGGCTTAAACTTTAAGGAAAAACATTTTTGGGTGGGGGCAGAAGAAGGGGTAGCTCCCATACAAATTAACAATTTTTATGAAATTTTCGATACGCTATATCTAGGAAACTATAACAGCTATCGATTTCGAATATTCTACAAAAAGTAATAATCAAATAATTCATACATTTTGGAAAAAAAGTTGGAAAGGAGCAGGGGGACTAATTATCCCATAAAAATTTACAGCTTGTATAAACCTTTAATATGAATAATGTCGAAAATTTCCATAACTGTCGACCTCAAACGTTCCTCATCTATTTCTATTATCCATCCGAACGTTAAAATTTTGTAAATTTTTCTTTGGACTTTAAAACTCGCTGGGTATATTAAAAGACCTATGTTAAGGGTACATAAGATTCGGCACAGCCGAATATAGTGCTCTTACTTTTTTTTAGTAATTTTTTTTACTTCTAGCTTAATGAAAATAATTCTTTTACAAATTTGGTGAAAAGTCTACTGATGATTTGGTGTAAGGGCCAATGAAATGCATATAGACATACTTAAGCCAGCAACAAGCCAAATAAATTTAATAAAATTAGGGAAAAAAATTAAATAAAATATGAAAAAATCTTATAATATTATAATTTTTCAATAACAAAAATAAACATTTTTTTTATTTTACACTTTTTATAAGAAGAATATTTTAAAATATGGCTTATTAACTTTAGAAATTTAAAATATTTTTGCTGCTTTTAAAAATCAAGTAAGAAATAAAAGAAAACCCTGATGCGTATACACTCAAAAAGTTCCTTAAGTATAATCAACTGGAAATGTAACAAAAAAAATTGGTCTGAGACACATCTTCAAGTAAACCGATTGACTCGCAATTTAGAATATATTTTGATATTTTTTTTCATATCCTTTTTATACTCTTTACATAGTAATAAGAGTATAAATCAGTTTGTCATTCCATTTGTAATATATTATCCATTTTCGACCCCACTAACTATATATATATATATATTCATGATTTCAGTTAGGGAAGTCCATTTAGCCATGACTGTCTGCATATCTGTGTGTGTGTTGAAATCGAGTTTCCAGGAGATTATCGCTTTCTAAAAGATCGGCTCACCCCGATCCTAGATATAGGCATAAAACTGCGATTGCCTCAGTTTTTTAAGAACAAAATCTATGTAAAAAATAAAACAAATGTAACCAACTAGCAATGCTGTTAAGGAAACATATGGATGTGCATAAATATGCATTAAGTTCCTGTTTGTACGTTTGGACTCAGGTATGTACATATAAGCATGTGTTGTTGATTTAGGCACACGTTTGACAATTTGAGCGCAAAAGAGAGTAAAGACTGTTTTTACGAAAGGAGTTTGACAGTTATAATTTACTTTTGCTCTTTACACTTTTGCGCAAAGACAATAAATGTACATCGTGTCATACGTGTATATTGTTGTTGCTTAATTTGTTTTCTGTTTTCTAAGAGCCAATGTGTGTGTGTGTGTTTCTGTGGCCTTTTTATACCCTTTACATAGTGGTAAGCATATATATCATTTTGTTATTTCGTTTGAATCCTTTTGCGGCACCATAGAGTGTTCTGAAACATCATTGCATTGCCCAGGGAAACTGTTAAGTGTGCCATTTTTTTCGAAAATGCTCGAGGCCAGGTGACAAATGTCAACAGTAAAAATTACCGATGCAGGATTACGGAATTCTTTTTGACAAACCTGCTCATTCATTGTACTCTTCACACCCGTAAGCCAGAGCTTCGATTAATTTGCTTCCGGAAATTTTTCCCCCAAAAACTAATCAGTCCCCTTGGGGATATCCCATGGCAACCCAGGTCACCCGATCTAACTCCTATAGATTTTTTTTAGAGGCTACCTCAAAAAAAGAGTTTATTATAACAATCCCTAACCTTTTGTTGGTTACAGAAAAATATTTCTAGAGAAATCAGTTTAATTTAGCCAAGTTTACTGCAGCGTGTGGCGCAGAAAACAAAGCTCCGTTTTGAGTAGTGTGTTCAACTCGACGAAAGATATCTGAATGACATACTCTTTCAAAAATAAAGTCTGCCTTTCCATTCTATCGTTCAATGCTTTTAATTAAACTTTGTGTTTTACCACCAGACTCCCTGTGAAACAACGAGACAGTTGGGAGATTGACGAGAATTCTCTGGAGCTCCCAAATGGGACCAAGACTAGGTGCATTCTGAAACTTTGATAACCTGAACTGAGCAAGATCAGGAGGGTCACTCATACCTACAAGCATGCCTCAATCGGACTGGAGTTGCAGAAAACTGCGAGTACAGCGCATGCAGAGAGACCCTCAAAACGATTAAGCATTTTTTGTGTCCCTGTCCGGCTTTTGCACGGACTAGATCCCGATGTTTTTTGTTTGATATTTTGCCAAATGTGACATATTTGGGCTGTGTGGAATAGGAAGTATAAAGGAAATTTGTCTACAGCACTGAATTTTTGTAAATATCCACTCCTAAGAGATTCTTTTTCCTTGCAAGAAACGCAAAACAAGCCAATTACTGGCTTAAGTGTATGTCCTGCGGGACTTGAGGCCTTTAAGTCCTCGTCCTTTCAACCTAACTTAACCTAACCTAACTTAATCTAAAATATTGATGATAAACTTCATTAGTATTTTAGCAATTCACAGTCGCACTGTTTAAGGCATCAAACAAGACATTCAAAAATGTTCTTATAGTAACAAAATTAGATTTGCAGCCGCAAATAAGCCTTAAAATTTTTAAAGCTTTAATGGTGGTTTATCAAAGTTTTATTGATGGTTTATCGAAATTACTTAATCAAGTATGAACATTAATGGAAAATATTTTTATATTTATTGTTGTATTGTCTATTAAATTTAAACTTAAATTTTACCACAAAAAAGGATAAAGATAAAGTTAATGTATTTGGTTTAATACTTTAAAACCCAAAACGTTAAAAACTCAAATTTTTGTTTTTAGTCACAAGATAAAACTCAATTGTCCATAATAATTAAAATATTTCGAAAAAATATTTATTAACTGAAATAACTTTGAACAACTAATAAAAAGTGTATAAGTATAAATTCTTAAATATTGAAACAGGAAATGCTTGTTATGTTTAGGAAATTGTACTTATTCTTCAGACACATAAACTCCAAATATTAATCCCCCCTTTGTCTACTGCCGCACGTGCGTTAAGTTTTACTTGAGTTGATATAAATTGCAAAGCGTCGAATATCTGTCTGTCTGTAAGACCTTTGGCAATAATGTTTTGTGGCACATTTTGTTAACTGTTGCTGCAAGTGGTATTACAAACAATAAAATCATTCGAGCATATTAATAATAAAGCCAGAGGGGGCACCTTTTTATTGTTTCCGTTTTATATATATTTTGTCATAATCCCCTGACTATATCGTAAACCATAATTGTATCTACATGACTTGCAAAATATCAATTGGTTTTATGTTTAAATAAAAATTAAATTTGTGTGTGTGTTGTTGCTTAGAAATGAGGGAGGTAGAAGGTAAGTAGAGTCAAATAAAGATAAATGGATGAGTGGCCAATGACATAAGTAGAATTGCTAATAATAATAATTGTTATTACAGGATATACTTGGTTGGACATAGACATACAGTAGTTTACTAAAGTAAGTCGGTGTCCTATATACACAAAAGAACTTTCTTTTTAAGTAAATTATTTTGTTGTTAATTTTTATATATTTTTGCAAACGAAAATTAAATTAATATTATCTTTCTCGTAAGAAAAACTATTTTATCTATAGAGAAACACGTTTTTATTATATAAACTATTAAGCAACATTAAAATTAGTTTAGAAAATTTTATCGTTTCCTTATTTAAGTAACGTACTGTGCTTTTTAAAAAAAAATTTTAGAAATTCTTTGCTGTCCCTTAAATTCTTGTCAATTTTGGAAGGCATATGTGCCTTTTATTTCACCGACTAATAGAGATCACCAAATTGGACAATTTATCTATTGACAAAGTACTTCGAAAAAAGTGTACTTTAATACTTAAAAATAATTTTGAAAAGGAATGTGAGACTTTAAATTCTAAACACGTTTATCGAAATACCTTGATGCACAACATGATTAGGGGTAAGAGTTCAGGTGATTAGCCTGAGTAAAAACTTCTTTAATTAAAAACTACACACTCGTAGTCTAAATTACCATTAAAGAGTGTTTCAAGAACATACGAGCCAACACGCTAATCCCACTCTTCGATTAATTTAATCTTAATAAAGAAAAGATGAAGGTGGCAACCTTTCGCGACTTCTATGAGTTACTAAAATTCACTGTATACAAATGATACGGCATGGGGGAGGATTTAAACCAATTTCCCATTAATACATACGGAAAAGAAACAAAATTGTCTTTGTTGAAAGAAAGAACAGGGTCTGGACTGAAATTTACAAAAGTATTAATTATAACCCTATCAACCCTGAAACTTCCCTGCGGGAAATTGGTGTCAATTGGTCGGCGTACCCGTCCTGTTACAGGTACAAAACATGAATTGGACAAGAGTTGTTGGTCGTGATTGGTTAAAAATGTACACATCAAGTAACTGGTTAAAAGGTGTTAAAGAGGTTGGGGGAAACAAATAGAAATACTGGTCCAAACATAAACATACATCTGTTTACATATACACACACACACGCGTAAATACAAACAAAGTAAATTGAACAGGATCTTAAACAATTAATGCGAAATTTGCTTATATAGGATTGGCCTGTAACCCGTTCTGAGGTGTTAATTTTAAAACAATTGCCCCCTCAAATGACAACGCAATGTAAAAGTGACAGGTTTGTTCTCATCACAAAATAGAAGCTAAATTAAGTAGCACTGACTGTCTTGAGACTAAACCATATCCCAATGATTCCAATCAAAATATAAATGACCTTGAATATCTCAGAAAGCTCAGATAATTCCACCAGCGTTTGGACAGCAAACGTAGAATGTGATCAGCAGTTCTCTTATCAGCGTATACGATAGGATCTAAAGTCATAGTGAGTCAGTTTTTCCGCCCTTTTTATGGGATCTGCTGTTTCACAATAACCACTTGGAGTTTTCAATCACTCCTCTGCAGAGATAATATAAAACTTCACCGCTACCGGGTCATTAGATCCCCACATAATTCCCGCAACCTAAAATAAAGTGGCATTCACTCAGACCTTTGGTGGCCCCAACCCCAACAGCAGATTCTGTACAGCTTTTATAGAACTGAAGTAAGGACCAAAATTAATTTGATTTTATATGGGCAAAGAAACCCCTTTTTTGAGTTTATAACCACTTGGGCACTTTCTGTTCGTGCTACAATGATTAGCAGGTCATTGATAGCACCTATAATATCAAAGAAAGTTTTTTTGTCTATTCTTCGTAGTGCGAGATGACTGGTTGAAATGCTCTCTTTCTACCGAGTTTGCTTTTGTTAAGCCATACTGGTGTCCACAAATCAGCCCAGGTTTAATACTATTCTTGATGTGAAAATAAAAACCTTAAAAAGGGACGAGGAGAGGCTGATAGGCATAAGATTTTTCTGATAGAAATTATCGTGTAGCTTTGTTCCAAAGACTCTCTTAATAACAAATACAGATGCGGAATTATTCGGCGTTTACCATGCTGTAGTCGTTCCGGAAGCATGTTGCTCAGCCTGGATTATTTATATGGTTGGAATGAGTCAACTTCCCATTCAGATGAACTATGAGAAAATCTGACAAGATAAAAGCATTACCTTTTGCTTACTCTCTATTTTGCCCGTAGATTGTACAACTAAATAACTTATTAGCGAAGTCTGTTTGCTTCACCATAACTCAAAATGCTGCCATAAAAACCTTTCCATAAGTTCCCCTTTGCCATACGGACATTGCGCTTTTGCATTCTGAAAATTAAAGCTGTATATGCTATGAGGAAGCACTTGCTATTGGGCGCTTAAAGGCATCAAATAATAGAAAAATATTTTACTTTTAACACCTTTATAAGGCTCCTAGCGCTTATACGAAAACATCCCAATTTTCCAAATATATTTGAAGTGATTGTCCAGAATAATTGAAGTGATTCGTCTCTATATTTTTCATTTTTGGTGGAGTGTAGGAACTTAAGGTAGTCCTTTGCAAGTATTAGTCATTCTAGTCATTTCATGACACAGTAGTTACAGGCCGCTGCTTTAAAAATATACAGTTTAGGAGCCGCTCGACACGAAATAGACGCTGAAATTGCATAGTTTGCGTTGCTAATCATGTCGGCCAATCAGATTTCCCTTAAAATATTTATATTCAGCATGAAGAGAAATTTAATCTTATTAAGCTGAACCCTGAGTCATATACTTAGGCATCTAGATATCAAATTTGAATACCCCCTTACGGATAGCAAAACTGTCCTACAAGTCCTGGTTCAAGCATAAGCGGAATGCTTGTTATGGCTCAGGCAAACGCCAAGCATCCAGACCTGGACATTTGGTGGATTCCTTGATCCTTATAAGAGCAATTAAACCCAGCAAGTTTAAATCCTTGGCAGTAGTAGTTTTTAAAGGGATGAAAAACGATTGCTTTATATGCAGCTAAGCGCTGCCTGGCTATTAAGGGATAGCGGGAAAATAAACAGGCGATTTGGGCAAGTTCTAAAATAGTCAATCAATACAATATATAAATTTCTTTAACGCAACAAAACCCGAATTGCAATGGCAAGAAAAAATATTCCACTGAGCACTGCGAGAAAATATCTATGAAATTCTTTAAGGGCATCATGTTGAAAATAAAATCAAAGATGTCTCCAAATTTTTTCAACTCAAACTTATAAGACACTACCAAAGTAATCGGACAAAATGTTTGCATGTACATCGGATGTGCTTGTAAGGAGTGGCAATTGAAAAGAGTGCAAGGTCTACTAAAATAAATCGACAAAACGTATCCTATATTACTGCCACAAAATTTGTGCAGTCAAGCAGCCGACTCTTTTATTCGACATGATACCAGATGTTACTCATTTAACAGGCACCAAAACAAAAGAGCATTAGAAAGGATAAGAAAGCATGGAAAACGCTTGTTCGAACCATCACTTTTGTGAGAGAGGCAAGGATTTCTTCAGCTTTTGGATTTATTCCACTTACAGGCTGATATGTCAGTATATTGAGGTGGTCATGGTGCCATCTTAGGTCTCTCTTTATAACCTGCTTACCCTACGCAAAATCTTTATAATATGTGCAAGTCTAAAATAAGCGAACCGTGAAATAAATTGACGGAGTGAAAGCAAAAAACCATGTTTTTAAAAACAAATTTTAATAAATTGGTAAATTCTTGTCGAGAACTTTAAATAAATTAAATTTTTCCCTAAAAAGTTTTCTGAGACTCCCTTCAATTTATAAACCAGTTTACAATAAACCGACTTTGCCAATAACTTTTCTGTTTTGCTTTTTATCTTTTGTTTTTGTAAAACTTTTCTTCTTAATTCTTAATAACTTTCTATTTATTAATTTTGCTGAAGATAAGAAATATTATATTTAACAGTAAATAATTAACAAGTAAAATTAATTTTCTCTTTCCTAATTATAAAGCTCCTTCATTATCTTGAATTTCTAAATTAAAGCTTTTTAAAGTGTTTTACCTAAAACCATTATTAAACCTCATAGTAAGAAGTGTGGGCGAACACCAATTAGTCAAAATCAATTATTATCTGGTTAAAAGTAAGTAACATTTACCGAAATGTTATTATTTTTCCCCCTTTAAACATAGCAACGTTACTACACGCAGTTAAGGATAAATCAAACATTGAATACTCATTCAAATCTTTGTTATGTAAATGAGAAAATTACTTGGATCTATTTACAAGTGATTATCATCTCCAGTTACATACATTTCAATAAACATCAAAGCAACACAACGACAAAATTTGTAATAACCTGCTTCACTTTATATTTGTCCTGTTCAAGGCAAAAAGGTCAAACTATATTAAAGGAATGGCAACATGGTAAATAGCATGTAAATATTTGTTGCTGTTGCTGTCGCTGCTGTTATTCTTATTAATTGAAATGTCACTGTTGATTTAACTACAAACAAACAAACAAACATAATTTTAATTGTGTCTTTATCTAAACAACAAAGTCAAGTAACTTTGAAACTTATGCAACGTATTACGACCATAAGCTTCCAGCCAGCTTATAATGTTTTAGCAGAATGTTTGCGAGATTTTCAAATTAACTGTTTGACGTTTTGCCTATTATATGGATGGATGGCAACAATAAGGAAGGAATATCAAAGATTTAATGTGCGTAAAATAAAAAAAAATATTTGTTAAAATGATATTTAAATTGAAATGTACAAAAGGATTTGGAAAAAGAATTAATGTTAAAATATATAGAAGTATTTAAAACTTTCCATAAATTTTAACAAAACCCAAATAGTCTTCCTTAGGTGTTTTAAGATCCATGACCACAATATCTGACATTAATATATATGAATGTACAGGCGCTGATCCAGCTCAAGCTTTTTAAATTTTATATGAAGCACACGATCTTTAATATAGCTTTTAGCGGCTTATTAAAACAAAAACTCAAAAAAAGTTTAATTTATTTAAATTAATTATAATTAAATAAAAGGCTAAATTATTAAATTAAAAATCTATGATTTCTTGTTAAAGCAAATTTGTTCAGAACGACATTTGAGTAAATTTCAATTCTATGATGTATATGCAATTTTGCAAAGCCGTTTAGCCTGCCCTCTGTTATGGTTGATCTCAACCATGTTCTATAACGGCGAAGGGTGGAAAATGACCTTTTAGCCGCAGCACTACTGACCGGCATATAAAAAAAATTATGAATATTATTCGGAAGCTTGGATAAATATCTGGGTCACACCTTGCTAAAACATCTTTTATATTTCCTGGGAAGTCGTTATAAGTTTCCATTTCTGTTTTCAATGCAAAATTTCAGCCTTTAATTTCGACATAAGAATTTTTTTTTACAATTTTTTTTTAATTTCAATATATCATCTGCAAGTTGTGAAATTTACATTTTAAAATCAGTAAATATAGTAATATTCTGAGGCAGAAGTTGAGGGATATTAAACAAATAAAATGCGTCCAGTGAGAAACGTGTTTTTAAGTCCTGCAAAACAGATTCAAATAAGGATATGTAGCTCTCGATGCAGTAGTATACTTTGACATCTTCAAAATAATCTTTTCTTTTAAATCCAGGCTTTTCAACCGAAATTCCCATACCAACGCAAATATTATTTTGCCTCTTCAAAAATAGTTTTAAATTGTGTGTGAGCTTCATTCCTTTAAGTCTCAAGACTCATTATCCTGCTTTTGTAGAATTGCACTAAGCGGCTGAGTGGAAGTAGGGTACAGAGTGTCCGCCGGCATGGTATACTACTTTGTTTTGCCGCCATTTTGGTAAACATTGGTCTTGACAGTTTATATTTGGCAGTCGTAAAGTAGAGACGTAGAAAATTTATTACGAAAAACCACTCGGTAAACCAACGTGCTTAAGTCGTTAAAAAATTTATCAAATTCAATCCTCAAATACTGTGACGATAAGAAAATTATGTGAAATTTTTGGTAGAAAGACCATGCCAACCCTCTTTTTGTTGTGTAGTGAATAATTTTGAAGAAAGAGGGACTATAGCCCAGGCATAGACCACAACGTACTGCAAGATCGGCTGAAAACATTACTGCTGCTCAAGAAAGTGTTCCATAGCAATCCGTCAACCTCAATTCGACGCCGTGCTCCGGAGCTATGTCTTCAAAGAACAATTTGGCCACAATTTTGCACAAGGGTTTGCATTTGTTTTCATTTACGATTTAGTTGACACAAGAGCTTCTTTCAGAAGACCCTTTACGCCGCCGTACATATGCCAATAGGATGTTACAGCTCGTCCATCACAACTACGATTTTCATGAAGAAATCATAATGAGTGACGAGGCACATTTTCATTTGAATAAATATGTGAATAAACAGAATACTCGGTTCTGGGCAATGGAACGCTCTCAGATTATTTATTAGTCACCTTTGCATCCATTAAATGGGACAGTCTGGTGAACAATTTGGTCAGAAGCAATCATTGGACCTTACTTTTTTGAAACTGAAAGTGGCGTAACATTAACTGTCAATGGGGAGCGATATCGTAATATGATTGAAAATTTTTAATGCCACAACTGCATGCTTTGGACTTGGTTAATATTGATACCACATATTAACCAAGACGGTAGCACATCGTAAACAACCACGATGACAATGGACCTCTTTCCACAACAAGTTATTTCAAGAAATGGTGATGTTGATTGCCCTTCACGGTCACCTGATCAAACCGCTCCGGCCTTCTTTTTGTGGGGATATTTGAAAAGCTAGGTTTATTCAAACAAACCAGAAATGCTGGAGCAGCTTAAACAAAATATTTTTGATGAAATTACTGAAATACCGCGTGAAATGTGTGAGAGAATGTAATGAAAAATGTGCTCAAATTTGTGATGTTAACAGAGGCGGACATTTTTCTGTTATTGTATTTCATACACAATTGTCGACATATTATAAAACATTTATCAATATTAGACTCATTCTCTTTATTTTAATCAAAAATTATAAACAAACAATTTAGTATACCTTGCCGGCGAACACCCTGTATATTATTTAGAATATGTATTTTGCAAATAAATTCGAAGTGCTCAGAGAAGTTCTTAATAAAAAGGCTTTTAAAATCGTATCCATATCTTTCCACGCGGATATCTTTTCAAATGCGTCTATGATGTGCCTTATTTTTACTGAAAATTGTCAAAATTGAAACATGACAATCCGATGATAGTGTGGTTGCATTAATTGACACTTCGACGTAATCGCCAATATCATTTAAAGCCACTTCAAATGCGTCGACAAAGCCGATAAATTCTTCTTATAGTAATTTTTCCTTTACATTAAAATACCCTAAAGCTAAAGAATTTTGGCCTTTTTCCTAATAAATCAGTGGGTTCGTCAAAAAAAATAATCGAATAGTATTTAAAATAACAAATATTTCTTAGTATAATTCCTCAAGTATTATTACGGAAGCTTCAATATATTCCATTTTCGATATACATATATATATATAAAGCATTTAAAGGCCAAACTTGGAAATGGTTGCCTTAAATTTTATGTCCAGCAACTATACAAAATCGCAGAAGTGAACGAAAAATTTCTTCCGAGCTTGTCTTTTCAATGTGGCTAAAAGTAAGAAATCCCTACTATACAAATCGTATTTGGTTTAAGAAAATTCCTACTCAAGGTACTTTTGACACCGCAATGAATGGATTTAAGTTAAGATTTTAATCAAAAATTACAAAAAGTGCCAATCCGCCCCTAATACAGATTATTATTATAGAGTTAAAAATTACAGGAGGTTATTTTCTGTAGCCTGGTCGCACTGGCTAAATAAAAATTTTACTTTATACAGTCCCCACCAGAGTTGTAGAGGTTTTTGCCCACACTAAAACATATAATGGTTGGCAGCAATACTAACTGAATGAAAATATTTTTTTTTCTTTTAATTTCATAAAAACATACATAAATGTTAATGAATTAAATTATTCAAAACTTTTAATTTATTTTATTAAAGTTATAAAGCTTTGTGTACTATTTATATGGTATTTTTATTAATTTAAATGGACTGTTAAAAATATCTTAATTTAAGCAAATTCAATTAAATATAAAACTAATTGAGCATAAAATTATTGCAACTAAAATCTTAAGAAAAGAACTACTTGGAAATAAGTTATTAATTAAACAAGAATATTAACAATATTGATTTGTACATTTTGCTTTGAATGTTCAACTGTTTGAAAATTTATGAAAACCCGGCACACAAAAGCAATATTAACGTACATACATGCACATATAAATTAAACTACAAAACAAATTTATACTTTATTCATTAACTTAAAATACTCTACATATATTAAATTAGAAATGAAGAAAATTATTGTTTTAAGAAAAATTTATTAAGTAAACTGTTGCAGCTATTAAGATTGAGACTACAGAAAGTCTCATTGTGGCAGAGCCATCCGCGCAATAGTACGATGCACAATCAGCATCCAGTATAGAACTATAGCGTTTCTTAACAACCGACCAATTACACAGACCCACTTGGCACCAATCCAAATCGACAGCATTTTGATTAAGAAAGAAAACCACTTTCTCCTTTTCCACTGGCTCAGCCGCACATTGATATTTAACGGCTACAAAATTGGAAGCAAAAGGATCCATATTTGATGTTTTCCATTTACGTTGTGTCATATGGTCATAGTTGTTGGCCAATAGAGACACCTGATCTTTGTCAATACCCAAAGCTGTGATGAGGGTTTGGATACCAATAGAATGGCCAAAGTTAACAACAACATTTGGCATTTTCGAACTGCTTAAATGATGGGCCATATCCTGCACTACATGACAGTTTAGGCGGGAGTTGTCCTCAAAGCCATAGCCGGATTTATAAAAGTATTTAAGGTCCTCCTCGTATTCAAAAACCGTAACTTGCTCGGGTAAAAAGGCCTTAAGGGAAGAATAAAAACAACAAAGATATTTTTTACTTAGAAAAAAGAGTAAAGAGAAATTAAAGAAAGGAAAAGAAATTTACACCCAATTCCTAATTTGTGTTAAAAACAGATTCGTTTCTAACTTACCGCACACCAAACACTTGTACGATCCACCTGCCAAGCCTGTTCATAACGGCAAATTTCATACATCAGTTCCACATCTGAGGACTCCAAAATATATTGAAATCTATTAAGAGAAATTTTCAAATATTAAAATGAATAAATTTACGAAATCTTTTAACAAAAATCTTTTACCCCAAACGTTTTGAAATGTCCGCAATTGTTTTATTCCATAAATCCGAATCACGATATTTAAACGACTCCGAATCGGCATCTTTATAATTTTGGTTCTTCCATGACTCACAATAATCATAGGGGCGCAAAAGTAAATCACGTTCGGGTATGTCTTCGGCTATGGCAGTGTTTCCATCCCCAAACAAACCTTCGCTAAAGGCCTTAAAACTTTCGGTGGTCCGTTGGGTGTCGGTGTGGCGGAACTGTTAATTGTTAAAAAGTGGGTTTTAAAGATTTTAAGTTTACAAAAAGTTGTATATAATTTTACCAAGTAGTAGGAACTGTTGTAGTGCTTTGTTAAAACAAAAGGATAATATTTTTGATAGGATTTGGCAGTTTCACGGAGATCCTCATAACCCTTAAAATAACAAATAAAAATTCTAAAAATTAGTATTTAATTCATATTATTGTTTAAATAAAAAAAATTGTAAAGGCACTATATTCGGCTGTGCCAAATCTTATATACCCTTCACATCGATATTTTTGTATACCCAGTCACCGACCTATACAATTGTTTTTAAACCGCAAATGATATAATAAAATTACTTTGTGGTTAGTTTGGAGTCGGTAGGTAGGTATTCAAGATATCGAAATAGAAAATTCACAATATTAAACAATTGTATGGGTGTTTCTACTTTTTTAATTAAAAAATACCATGTTAAAGGTTTGAGGTCAATAGCTCTCAGATTCCAATATATTTCATATCAAAAGTTAAATAAAAATTGTTCATTTGCATGTTGGTTCCGTTTCCCTTGCTCCTATCCAACTTATTTTTTTACCAAAGTCTAGGCCTTGAATATATGTATGAACCGATTTTACCTAAAAATGGGTTATTTTAGCTTTGTGCCTTTATCTCGGCCCGTAGTACTTTTGTCAAAAAAATCTTTTTCTCGAAATAAAGAAATTATAATGAAAATGCCTTGCGTAGGGCTTTTTTCGAGGTATTTCATATAAAAAATTTTAACAAAAATTGTTATTTTTCAAAAGGGGCTACCGCTTCCTCGTTTTTATCGGTACTACCACTCCCCTGGTTCCATCTTGTTATTATTTTAACGTTAGTATTTTGAACAATTTCTTCGAAGCAAGCTTAAAGTCGGAAGCTGTTAGTGTTTAAGAGAATTAGCGTATCAAAGAGTATATAAAAATTGATCCTTTGTATGGGGATACCACGACACTTGCTCCTATCCAACTAATTTTAGCATATCATATCATTGCTCCTATAAAAAAATTTCAAATTAGCTTGCCATTTTTAAAGTCAACATCAAAACGTGATTCACACAATTTCCGTTCCCCTTGCTCCTATCCACTTAATTTTTTTAACCAAAGTGAAGGCCTTGTTGTACAATTATGTTTAGTCGAATAATTATAGTCGATAACTGTTAAGTTTCCAATTTTAAAGTTTAACATCAAAACGATTTTAGAAACTATATTCGAACAAACATAGATATATTTTTTATGAGGTCGAAAATTAATATCGCAGAAGTAACAGACAGAATAACAAACTGATACATATCCTTCACAATCATTTTATGTTTGTGTTATTTTTTTTTTTTTTTTTTTTTTTGTAATGTTTTTGTAATTTTTTTTTTTCAGGTAAAATATATTTTTCTTTTAAACTTTTAATTTTCACATACAAAATAGAAGATCATGAGCAGGGCGTAATCTTTAGTTTATTATTTTCAACTTATAAATTTGTTTATCCACTTGCAGCTAACTTCACTTCTAAAAATCTTGTGAAAATTGGATTAGACACTTAAAACAAGAAACTTATGTCTCACCTGGCTTGTAAGATAGTTTTCCTTGTCCACTGTTATACTTGAATTCCATTTCCACATTTTCAAAGCAATTAAATCTTCCTGACACAAAGCATTAGTTTCGGGTGCAGTTTTCAATACACGATAATTATTTAGAATTGCATCACGCAACTGAAAGCATAAAACAAATCATAAGTTACAAAATATTTTTTCAATAACTTTAAAATTCCTTACATTTTCTAAATGTGGAGCCTTTTCGATGGTGCTCTTCGAAGGCAGCCTCGTGCCGTGTCTGTGGAAAATCCATATTTTTTGCGGCACACAACCATTAACAAAATACTGCTTGTCCATATGTGTGCCCTTAACTATTTGATAAGCCGTTTTTGAGGTAAAATGGCGTGTCTGTGTGCGTTCCGTATCCTTGCCAAAGCAATAGTCATCTTGAGCCCCCACCTCAAAGTAAAAAAGTGCTAAAAAAGCACTTAATAAAAAAAGTTTCATGTCTGTAATAAAAAAAGGAAAAAGCAGGAGACATATAAAATAAAGTTTACAATAAAGAAGTTATTTTTAAAATGGTAATATAACATGATCCACAGTTTATACAATCAATGGTGATTTATGTACATAAGTTTTCTTAATTAACCCCATAAACAGGTCAAAAGTCACATTAAAATTTTATAACAAAACGTGTTTGAATATTATTGCTTTATGTGGCAACATTAGGCCGGAGTTTAAAAGATTAAAATCATTTTAAAGAGCGCTTTAAGGAAAAATTGTGTTTTTATTTCTTTAACTACTTATCCACTTTCTTTAGAAAAATGATTTGACAACGTCTTTTACAAAGGTTATCCTTAGTTGAATCAAGAGTTAACACCGTTAGTAGAGGTTAAAGCCTACACCAATGTGCAGAAAATAAACTTTTTTTAATTCAATATTGTTTAAACCAAAGCTTTTGACTTTTGTGCTTCTTCTGCACATTCGTGGTTTTGCGCCTTAAGGCATGCTGTTATTTTTATTTACTTTATTTGTTTTCGGTTTATTTATTAGTTGAACTATTTGTTTTAAGACAATTTTATTTTCTTAATCAGGCTCAAGTTCGATACTATACTAAATTCTCATTTATTTTCAAATGAAGAAATTAATATTTTTAGTTTTTACTACTTTATTAGCGTTAGTTAAGAAAGAAAAATTTTATTGAAAAAACAAGATTTTTACTACCAAATTAATAACTAACAACCGAACAAAGAGTACTGATGATAACAGCTGTATCGACTTTCCTATCGCTAAGGATTCAGAATATGTATATACATATATTCATTATTATTTATGGGATCACAAGTGAATATTGCTAGTTTATGTAAGGAATATAAAAATAAGTATACAATATGTAATTACATTATCACCCGTTACGTTTTGTTATTATAAAACAAAAGGTTTAAAATAAATACATATTTTTCAAAAATTTTTTTGTGAAAATCAAAATTTACTGTTCAAGTTAAATTTTGGTCGAGCTCTATTTAGACAGTTCATCAACAATCAAATAAATGATAACCTTAAAGAGATGTGATGGGTTGTGCACGACTTTTCAATTAAGTGTTGCATAGAGAGCAGATTAACGTATAAGCCGATTCATTCCTTTTTTATACTAAACGCATGCTGCAATACGATCATGTTGTTATTATATGGCGATTAATTAAATCAGCCGATGATATACTTACTCTCACTAATATGAAAAGATACCGTTCAATTGTATTTAGAGTTGTCATTAACTTGAATTTTATTTTAAGTGACTTATGCCACTTTCAAAATTAACGGCTCATATGTAAACAACTAAAAAAAAAACATTTTTGGGCAAAAAATTAACGGAATCTTTAATTCTATCACATGTGGGTTCTCGAAACCCCAAAGGCGGCAGTTTTGACGATTTACAAAGCCATCAAGATAAATATTTTATTTTTAAAAATATTGTTTTTTAATGAAGATACGTTCTTCCACGTTTTTATCAACCCTAAACTGTCAGCTGTGGAATTTTTTTAGGGTTGCCAACACTTAACTGCACAAATGGCGATAAATTCAAATATTTCGTTAATTTAGGGACATCCTTTATCAAGCATTTTTAATGTAACATAAAATAAAATATTTAAAAAAATTTAAACTTAAATTAAATAACACAATTGGTTGACAAATATTTTATAATTTATATAAGCGATGCAGCAAAGTACAGAATGACTTCTAAATGTATTTCAATTAAGTTCGTATTAAAGATCCTAACACCTAACTTCGTTTTTGAGTCTTAATTTTTAGACTAAACTTTAAGTTTTTCATTTTAATATCACTTTATTCGTGCGTTTGTGCTGGTACCAATTAATACACCTTCTGTTTGGCTGTCAGCCATCCAGGTGACGGATAAAATTTTTAAGATATTTTTATTAAATTTGGCACAAATAAACTTCTTGGCATAAGGGCAAACCCTATAAAAAATGATCAGCCAATAATGTAACACAGCTATCGTATATATATTTTGAGGTTGTAAAATCTCTGAAACAAACCCTACACTCAAAAAATTATTACAGTAACTGACTGTAAGTTATTTAGGAAGTATTCCGTAAAGTTGTTTTTAAATGAAAAAACAGTTAAATTTTAGTACAATATTTTTTTTAACTGATTTGAAGGGTTATTCAAAGCCTCAAAAAAACAAAAATACTGATTTTCAGTTGAAGTTAATTTTGTCAGTTATTTTTTATAAATATTTAATTTTGTTATTTTTTTTCTGATACTTTGTGTTTTGGTGCAAATGACAGAAAATCTAGTTAATTTAAGACGAAAATGTCAGTTAATTTTTTGATGTCTGAATTTAAATGAAATATTTTGTTAATTTTAATGAATATCTTGTTGGACGGTTTTTAAATGAATATCCAGTTATTTTAAGTAGATTTCCAGTTGATTTTACAGTAATAATTTTTTCAGTGTATTATGCACAGTAAGCAATTTGATCCGTTGACCAAAAAAAAACGGCAAAAATTTATTCTAGCCATATCGATGGGACGAATTATTAAATTTTTTTGGACTTTTGCTTTCAAAGATTTCCTGTTAATTTTTCGAAGCTTAACACACACGCTTACACTCACGATATGTCACTTTCGTGACCCTTAATTTTTTTATCTCTATATGCGAAAGAGTGTTTTTTTTTCAAAGATTTTATTTTTAAATTCCTAACCTAATATTTGGAGAACTTTAAAAAAAAAATTCGTAACCTACGATTAATTTTAACTTAAACTAATTAATTTTTGTAAGCAAATACAGTCTTAATAATCACTCGTAATTTCATTCAGATTCTTTTAAAATACCCAGAGTGACTTAAGCCCTCTGCCAAGAGCTTTTTTGTTTTTGTTAAAATCTTCCTACTTAGCGGGTGTACGGTATAATTACCAACTTACTATTTAATTTAATAATTTAACAACTTTTAAAACTTAATTGAAACAAATATTTTAACCATCTGTCAAATTAAGACGCGCAACCCCTTTGTTTCCTTTTTTCGAAAATGAAATAAATTTTCTATTTATTTCCAAGTAAAACAAGAAAACCAAAAGTATTAAATATGTGATAAGGTCGGCAATATTTTGTTATAAAAAAAACAATTTGCTGCTCCTTTTCCATTTAACACTTTCATTTTGATTTATAAATTTTCTAGTCCTTGTCATTTTCATTTTAGCGGTTTTGTATGAAATTCGTATTTTTTTCTCCAAAAGACTTTGCATGTTCAGGGTATTTAAGTCTAGAAAATTAGAGAGACATTTTTAATGCATAGTTGTAGTTGTCTTGACACTCCTTTATTCAATCATTGTTTCCACGTGTATATTTTTAAAGAATTTACTTCCGTTTTTTTTTTGTTGTAAAAAATTTATGGAAATAAATTAAAGGGCAAAAGGAACATACATATTAGAGAGCTGCACGAATATACTTGAACTTGTTGTAAATTGAGTATTTTAATTCATTCGTAGTGCCTCTAAGTTATCGGGGTTATTCTGCATTTTGATTACAATTCCGCATGCATATATACTTATTTAGTTATCAAAATAGAAATAAGTAATTTTTCTAATTCTAATATTAAGAATCACAAGATTTTAATACGCAAGGACAAAAAAACCAAAAAATACTAAGAAAACGTTATATCTGGCCAAATAATTCCACAGTGAAGAAGGCCAACGGAGAAAATTTGGATTTAAACCGAAATGCAGAATAAGAGTGAATACGTTCTTTTTTTCATGAAAGTCATAATCGTCAACTGTGTATTCGCTGTTACTTGACAGAGTTTTTTATTTGAGATTTCTTGTTCTCATTTACTTTCAGCCGAAAAAATCAAGTTAATGATGTAAGTATTTATTGACTACGGTTATATTTGTTCTTGCAAAAGTAGTTGATCAGGAACCAACACAATCTACATATGGTGGTTGTTTTTGTTTCAATAACAAAAAACTAATATATTTTTAATAGAAATTATTAGGACAACATAGCTTCCTATTTCTTTTTTCCAATAACAAAACGTCACACTCATACATACAGCACATTATTTCATTGAAAAAACAAAAACGTGTCAGAAAAAAATCCATATTGATCCAACAAATATTCGCACAAGAACTTTTTTTTTGCAGTAACTCCTTATTTCGTTCACTTTTTTTACCAAATTCCTAAATATTTGTATTTTACAAACAACGGTTAAGTTATCTTTCGTACTGCGATCGAATATAAGTGCATACCCTTTTTAAAGACGAATTTCAAAAGTAATTTGAAAACTTTTCCGCTGCAGACCTTAAATACATATGTAGGTACGAATAAAGGGATTTTTATAAAATTATTACAACAATCCTTTTTAAAATTTAAAATCTGTTACAGTTCAACGTTATTAAGAGTTTTTTTTTTAAGTTTAAGTTTTGCAATTGGAAAAAGTAAAAGAAATACAAAAGTAATTCAATTTTAAAAATTAAAAAAAAAATATTGTTCCATTGTTTTAAAAAAAAATATTTTTTGTTCTTTTTAAACTGAAAGTTTTTAACCAATATTTTATAAATTTAAATCAAAAAAATACTTTAAGGGCTTTCTTTACAATCAAGTAACGTACATGAGTATACATATTTTTAAATTTATTTATTGTAATAAATAATAGAAATTTCGATTTTTGGATTTGAAAAATAATATTCTCATAATTAAAAACAAAACAGAAACAAATTTTTTTTGGTGAGTGTACATTTAAATTAAGTTCTATCACCAAACAATTTAAATTATAAAAAAGTTTTAATTTATGTTCCACGGGCAACCTTAATACTTCGCCCACACATTACGCTTAGCGTTTTTCTAACGAGCGGATTATAATTCGTCTATTTTATAAATATTGTTCTTAAAATTTTTTTTATTTTAATTTTTGTTTTAAGTAATTGTAAAATGGTCATAGTTTATTATAGTTTTTATTGTAAAACTTGAAATCAAAAGATTTTTCACGATTAAAATAGTTTCGGTATAAAATTTTTAAAATGTTTTATGAAAATTTATTAAAATAAAGGCCGCAACTATGTTACTAAATTAAATATTTATTGGTCCATAATTTTTTCTTTGATTCCATAAAGGTCCCACTCCCGAAAATCATCTTATTCTGCATAATCTTTTTATATATGCTGGTACTATGTGACCTATTGTAATACAAAATTTTTATATAATTTCTAAACAGGCTTTCTAATTAAGTTTATTGTTCCCTACAACCAAACATTAGAAAAAAAAACGTATTGAAACTTGTTGTTTTCACAAACAACCCAGCAAAAAATAATCGAGATTTTGTAAGCAGTAAATACTTTTTCTAGTATACTAATGCGCTTTGCAGCAAGCACTTATCTATTCCCTGAATAAATGCAATAGTGTATGGCAGTAAATGTAAAATTTTTACTGTTATACACACTCGCTTACTCAAGTGCATACTAGGAAGCACTACTGTAAGGCAGTGAGTAAAAAAAACATTAGTTTTTCGTCAAGTAACGAACATAATAACACGGCAAAACATTTATTTCGATGACGCAATAAATTTAAACAACTAAAGAAGCACCAAAACTACATGAATTAACTGGATATTCATAGCGCCGAAATAAGCACTTAACATGAAATGCAACTAAGTGGGACATCGCGAACAAATATCATGCCATACGTAAGCAGGTTTGTAAGCTTTGCTGTCTTGATATTCCCTTACAAACCTACCTACGGCGAAGCAGCAGTTTTTGCTGGGAATTGTTATACTCTTAACATAGTGATATCAGTTTGTCAAATTTTGCGATTTCTACCATATTCACTTGCGACCCCATAAAGCACATATACATATTCTGGATTCTTATAGATAGAGAAGTCACCCTGTACTGGTGGCAAATTTATATTTTTAAATATAATTATTTCAAAAAGAAATAAACGGTGCGGACGGAGGATGGCACTGTTGGAGTTATCAATTGTGCGGATTGGTCAGTCACGATGTCACAGTGGTCGAGTGAGCATTGCGCGTTCGCTGTAGAGACATTTTTTAAGAGTAATGATTCCTACGTATTTGCTCGTCGATCATTTTTTTTTTCAAAGTTTGGTATTTAGCGAATACGTGATGGGCCGAGTGTAAGGTTAATTCGTTCTTAGGTGCTGATACTCTGTGCAACTGCTTCGGCTACGAATATCCAACGGCCAGGGCCGAGTCGATTTTCAAGGGCTCCCAAAAACATTAAACCGGTTGAAAGCAGTTTACGTGAAAATCCGCGACTTTAAATACGAAAAAGAGCAGCCTTACTGAAACTAGCAAGAGCGACTATTCATGAAATTTTAAAAAAAGATCTGAAGCTCCATCCTTTAAAAGTTCAAATCGTTCAAGAACTGAAAGATAGTGACTTTGATTTACGGAAAAATTTCTGTTAAACGATGTTGGAGCGTTTTTGCACTATAAATCCAATTATTTGCAGTGACAAGGCTCATTTTCGCTTAAACTGCCACGTCAACAAGCAAAACTGCCGTTACTGTTCTCTAAGAACCCGCAACCCTTGATTGAAACATCAAAAACCATTGCATTGCCCCAGGGTAACTGTTTGGTGTGCCTTATCCACGCATGAGATAATTGGACGATTTTTTTTCAAAAAATCCCGAGGCCATGCAACGAGTGCCAAGAGTGAAAATTATCGGCGCATGATTACGGAATTCTTTTTGCCAAGCCTGCGAGCTCATCCATCGTACTCTTTACACACGTGGTTCCAACAAGATGGAGCAACTGCACACACAGCCAAAGCTTCGGTAAATTTGCTTCGCCGCTTTGTGGACATCCCATGGACCCCTGGATCGCCCAATCTAACTCCCATGGATTTTTTTTTAAAAGGCAACCTTTAAAGAGAGGGTTTATAATGGCAATCCCCAAGCTCTTGTGACTTTAAAGGAAAATATTCGCCGAGAAATGAGCTCAATTGAACTAAGTTTACTGCAGCGTGTGGCGCAGAGCACAAGACTCCGTTTTGAACAGTGTGTTAAACTCGACGGAAGACATTTGGGTGACATACTCTTTAAAAAATAAAATCCGAATTTCTATTCTATCGTTCAATGCCCTTAATAAGACTTTGTATCATTTATAACGTTTTTTATTTAAGTTTGAATATAAAAATCTACCACCAGACACCCTGTAGATATAGCCATGTCTGTCTGTCCGTTTGTGTGTCTGTTGAAAACAAGTTTCCGGAGCGAAATAAAGTCAACAGAAAACGTCTAAGGCAGAACGCTTTTTAAAATTAGTAAGATCCGTTAACTGCGGACCGAGATATAATTAAAATCTCAAACCACTCAGCCCATCATTTAAAAAAAAAATCCGACAAGGCATTAGCACGGGAGCTATGTGAAGAAATTTGCCTTTTACAAAAAAATGTTTGGAACAATTGATAGTATCGAGTCCTACACATGCTTTTATTGACTAAGGAGTTGATTCTAAGTTAAAAAGTACAATTAAGGGCTTTCATTTTGGGGGACATCTGTATAAATGCATACAAAAATTATGTTCGAACACGACAATTTTCCGCATTACACCAAACAACAGGGAATTACCCCTGCGTTACACGAAACAAAAAAATTACACAAAAAATTTGGGTAATTGCCCGAAAAGTGGCAACACTGCATTAAATTCATTTTCAAAAAAAAATTTTGATTCCGAACATGTTTTCCATAACATTTTAAATCGACCACCATAAATTTTAAGCTAAAATATTTATTTAGGCCAACAAAATATTTTCCTAAAAACTTGACCTTAAAATGTCAACTTAAAAGAAAACAAAAAAAAATTATTACACAAAAAACTAACATAAATTATTTGAAAATTAAAAAATATTTTTTAATCGATATAAAATATCAAAATAACTTAAAATTATTTTTTTTAATTTGCCTTAAGCACAAACGTTTAATGATTTAGATTTCATGTTAAAGATAAAATAAACAATTTAAAAAATTATAAAAACTTAAAGGCAAGTATGACGTATGTAAGAATCTTACAAAAAGATCATCATATCCAAAAATTATTTCAATCTAAACAAAAAATTTTCAAATAAAAATTACATATTAAAAATAATAATTAGACATATTGTGAAACTTTGACTATTGCGCTAATAACCACCAGCAGTGATTTTTGTTTTGTAAGAAAACAAAAATAATAAAAAAAAAATTTTCAATATTTATTTTTTTATTTTTAAAGCAAGCAATACTTTGCTCACTATTTACAAACAAAATTTAAAAAAATTATAATGAAAATTAAGAAAAAGAAGAAAAATATTTTTTTATTTGAAATACTTTTGGCATCTTCTTTTATTTTTTAATAATTTAAACACACACCCATCAATCAATAATAAAATTATATGCAATGCCAAGTGCGTATCGGTATCTTAATATAGAAAGGCCCTAACTTTTATTTTTTCATAAGCCCAGATTTTCGTTTATTTCGACAAATGGTCTGCTCATATATCACAATTAGTAAAAAAAACCTTGCCTTAAAAAAATGCGAGTTAGGGCCTTTCTTTATTAAGTTAAGGGTATGTACACACATAAATTTGCTTTTTATTTGTTTAATTGCTTATTACCCTCTTCGAAAAAAATAACAAACATGAATTATTACAGCATGTTTTTTTTAACCCACCACCGCCATCACAAGTGGTAAATGATAAATAGGTGAGTTTGTTTGTCATTCCAAGCGTAACAACAGAAATAATTATTATAAAAGACATAAAAAAAGAATAAAAATATAAAAAGTTGTTTAAGAAAAATTTCATCTGTCTGTGGGAAGCATTCTAACGTCTAAACTAATTAGGCGAATTGACTTAATACACCCAAAACGTTAATGAAGTTCTATATGAAGTATATTATTGAAGATCAACTAAATTTGATAAGTAAAAAAAAATAAAATTAAAAAAGATATGAAAAGTTTTAAAACATTTCCCTTTTATGTTTTTTATACCCTTTTTTATACTTTAAGCACTACTAATTAATAGAGGTTTTATATTTATTAGTTGGTTGTTCTATGTGTAACACCAAACAGAATTCGCCTTTGAACAAAGTATGTTTGCTTGACCATGTAAAACATTTTCACTGCCAGACCAATAAACATAATCGAATAAAGTTTTTTATTACTTACAGAAGCAGTTTGGTATTCAAATAAATTTATGTAGAACACAAAAAGGAAAATTAAAAATTTGGTTTTTTTATTTCAATATGTTTAAATCTTATAATTTATATGAACTATGTGGCTTTGTGACAACTAGTTAAGGTCATTATTTAAATTTATAGGGAAGAGAAAAATATGGGGCTTATATGGATTCATGGTAAATTATAGACCAGTTTTCATGAAATTTTAAGCAAATATTTTCCTTTAAATGGGAAATATTCGAGCCAAATTTTAAAACGATGCTGGCATGTTTCAAATAGAGATGAGGTAAATATGACTTTAAGATATATAAAGTCCTATAGAGCGGTTTGAAAATTTTTGTTTAAACAAGAACACTTTTATAAAAGTTATTTAACCTCGATGCCATTATCTATTCGCTATAAAATTAAAATTTCGAGAGTAGTATTTAAACTGGACCCATGGTAAATAAAGGTTTGATTGTCCGGTAATTTTGTGGTGGATCGGCTATATATTAGAGAACGGAATGAATGATTTCATTTTTATTGTCTATTTAAATATTCATTGCTATTGCATTGCTGTTATTCAACAACAATTACTAGTGCTATTGCAATGTAAACATTCATATTTTTTGATTATTGCCTTTTATACACTCGAAAAATGCCGTTACATGTCAATCAACAAGTTATAAAGATGACGCATTGAATATATAAAAACCATTCACTGTCTTTGTAAAACATTCATTGCCATCATAAAAAGCTCGTTGCATTACAAAAAAAAATCAGTGAACAAATTTTAGAAAAATTTAAAAGTTGAATTTTTTATTTAATTTTATAAAAAAAAATACATATGGCTTAACTTCTTTATTGTTAATAAAATACAAAAAATAAATTGATATATTTTAAATCAGGGTACACGTATATCAGGTAGGAGCGATTCTACAAAAACAACTAATGTCAAAGACAAATAACAAAAACTCACAAAATCTTTCTTCTTCTTTTTGAGCTTTTCTTACAATACTACAGTTGTTGTTTGTAAAAAAGGAAGAAAATAAATAAACATAAACAAAATTTTACATTAATATGACGAATTACCGTTACTCAACTGTTTATCTGAGGCTACCTGATATATGTACGTGTACCCTGAGCAGAAGCATGGCGCATTAATGTATTAGGTGGTGGTGATTCTACAACAACAAATTTTGGTGAGTAAAATTTTCATTTTTTTTTGGCTCAGATGTCAAAAAAAGATATGATTTCACCATGATCAGTAGCAAAATGATTCTAGAGCAATGATCGGCAAAATCCCACAGGCATTTGGGTGCTGTCTGAGCATTGGAGAGAGTAAAAATAAAAAAATTGGTTTTGTAGTTTTTTGTGCCAGACGACCAGTGTGACCAGTTAGGATTTTGAAAATGTTTAATGGACAAATTTTTAAGTTACATTCAATTCTTGGTTTAAATTATATATATCTGCGAGTCTTTATTTTCGTTATAAAAATAATTAAAAGAAAAATCAGAAATAAGCCAAGTAATAAACATATCAAAATATCTTATCCGCATAAAATATTGTAAATATACAAATAACATCTATGAAATTATGCAAAATTAAGTAGTATGGCAAAATTATTTTGCATTTATGAAACTTTTACTTTAACAACAATTTTAGATTACATTTCAAAACATTTTCAATGCTATTTTATTATATTCTAAGCTTTCAACTATGGTCACCCTAGTGATATAAGAGACAAATAGTTACGCTTAAAAACAAACAACCAACGCAATCGAAAGATAAGAATGTATGCGTGTGCCGATCACTGTTTTAGAGCCGCCTTGCACAGCAAATAGAACGAGTGTCTTTATTTTAAACCGTCTATTGGCAAAAGCGGGGCGCCACGCCTTTATGGTTTCTGTTTACTCACGCACGTTTGGTCACACATTTGGTAAAATTCAAAATGTGATTTGCATTACATTGCTTATGCCTATTTGAAACGCCATATTGCAGCTGAATTACTTTCCGCCAATAATGTTACTTGGAGTAACATATTTTGCCATGCACCTGAATGGTTACTTTACATAAAAGTCACATGTAGATTTAAAATTGACACACACAAATCTAAAAGAAGGCCGAATCCCCTTACAAGTTTGGTAAAAACTTTCCACGCCGCCTCGAATATAAATTTCTTTTTAACAAATTGATTTTAAAACCAATTCGGTGCTATGGAAAAAAATTTAACGTCGTCAAAGCCAAATCCTTTGAATAATAACAGATGCTCTTTGCTAAATTTAACGCATCAACAGCCTCAAGAATTTAAAAGTTCCTCTAGATGAATAGGAAATCTTAAATTATATGGATACTTATTTAAATGAATTAAGTCCAGATCCTCTCGCCCGAAACATCCTGCATCATGGTTGACACACACGTTTGATGAGGGGGAATACGAAACGAGACGAATTCTTAAGAATTGTTGTATACCTTAATAAGGGAACTTAAATTTTAGTCTGGCACTGGCTGGACTAATATTAATATATATCTTTAAGATTTTAATACTTGTTTTTAGCTCACAGAAGTGAAGGTTCAAAAATAAAAATTATGAAAAAAATAGTATTTTAGATATACAACAATTATTACTGCCAAAAAAAATAAAGAATCTAGTTTTTAGATTTTTTGCTACACAAGTAAAAAATATAAAAAAAATTACTTGATTTGGAGAAAATTTAATTAGGAACATCAAGACTGTGTACTTCACTGGATTCTGCGATATTGTTCCATGATTAGTTTTTTTTTTTTGAAAACTCAAAAGTAATTTTTACTTCCGGTCCCAGAAGAAAAATCGCCTAGTTCATACTAACGTATCCTGTATATTACTACTTTAAAGCGAATATAAAATATGCATACATATGTACGTATATATTTACATTTGACGCACATACATTTGTATGTCAAAAGTGATTTATTATTTAACTTCTATTTATTTATTTTATTGTGGTTTTAAAATTATCACTTTAACTGAAGAGGGTGCCGACAATATGGTTTAAATAGTGTTTTGATCCCTTAATTATAGTTTTTCATTTTAGTTCTATTTCACATACATGTGTCATTTCTTACAATAAAACAAAGAAAAAAACATTTTAAAACAACTTCCCTTAAATTTTCTAAGTGATACTTTCTTTCTTTATAGCCACACCACATACATACGTGGTAGAGGTAATACGCGTTTGTATAGATGTTTGTAATGCCCAAAAAAAATGTTCTTAGACCAGCCTTCAAGTGTATCGATCAACGAAGCCTTTTGTTTGTGGTATCATCTCCTATTTTTTGATATATAACCCACACAAATTTCCTTTCGGAATCAACACTTTAGGCTATAACTAACGTGAGTTTTACTTAATTTTGGCCAAAATTTCTCACACACGTTTATTTTTATGCCACCAACTGTTATACTGAATATAGCGGCCATACAAATGTGGTGTAGGGTATAACATGGTCGGGCTTGACCCACTATATCATTCTTACTTATTTTAACTAGCCATGCACCGTGCATTTAACTGAATAGTGGTAACCTTAAATGTCTTTTGGCTAGTAAGAGCAGTCAGAACAGCTAGATAACTACAGGGTGTCCGCGGGAAGGTATACTACTTCGTTTGTTTATAATTTTTGATTAAATGAAAGGGAATGGATCTTATATTGATTAATGTTTTATTTACTGTCGGCAATTATGTATGAAATACAATATCAGATAAATGTCCGCCTCTGTTAGCCTCACAAATGCGAGCCCTTTTGAGCACATTTTTCATTATATTCTCACACATTTCACGCGGTATTTCATCACAAATATTTTGTTTGAGTTGCTCCAGCGTTTATGGTTTGTTTGCATAAACCTTGCTTTTCAGATATCCCCACAAAACGAAGTTCGAAGCAGTCAAGTCTGTGGAGGTCAATCAACATCACCATTTCTTGAAATAACTTGTTGTGGAAAGATATCACTTATTTCATTATAATCCTGGCTGTATGCAATGTGGCACCGTCTTGTTGATACCAGATCATAACCAAGCCCAAATCATGCAGTTGTGGCATTAAAAAAATATGAGTCATATCACGATATCGCTTCCCATTGACCGTAACGCCGTTTTCAGTTTCAAAAAACTAAGGACCAATGATTCCTTCTGACCAAATTGCACACCAGACTGCCCCTTTTAATGGATTCAAAGGTGACTGATGAATAATTTGAGGGTTTTCCATTGCCCATAACCAAATATTCTGTTTATTCACATATTGATTCAATTATTTAATTAATTAAAACTAAAATGCCTCGTCACTCATTATGATTATTTCATGAAAATCGGGGTTGTCATGAGTTGTCATGTTTTAACGATTAAAACACGTTGGTTTACCGAACATTTCTCCACAATAAATTTGCCACGTCTCTACTTTCCGACTGCAAATATGAACTATCAAGATGTTTACATAAAATGGCGGCAAAACAAAGTAGTATACCTTGCCGGCTGACACCCTGTATAAGTTTATAACAATTTCTGACCTATTGCATGCTATGAAACTAACTTTTGGCATTGCTCATCCTATATGTAGTTTCAAGTAAGCACTTTAAATGAAGCAAAAAAATTATAATATTTAAAATGACAAATAGTTCTTCTTTTGCTTTCCAGCAAAATACAAATTATATTACAGATGCACATTTCTTTTTTTTTTTAAATTTTTCATTTAATAGCAAATGTTTATTGTTTCTCAATTCAATGTAAATAATTAATAAAAACTTATTAAATCATTTCGATTTCTCGCTACTCGCAAACGTGTGGTTTGTTTATAAAAATTTTTGAGTCTAAAAAATTAAATTTAATTCCAGCAATATATGACGTTGTTGTTAGTTCTTAAGATGACCTAGAAATATGAAAATAGTTTGTTGTATTTCAAACAAACTTAAAAGCTACAGCCAACGACAAACATTTCGTTACAACTACAAAAAGTTTAAAAGAAAACCAAAAAAAAAAAAAAAAAAAACAAATAAGTTTTTTCAAATTAAATTATTTTTATTGCCTTTTGAGATGCTTTAAGATACAATATGAAATTAATGGAATTTTAATTTGTTGCAAGAGTTGTGTTTCTAAAGAAAATCTAAAAAGATTAGTCTATTAAAAAGTCATATATCTGTCTTTAATAATAAATTTTAAGCATTTTTTTCTTGTTTTACACAAGTGTTGCATATTTAGTTGGAATTAGAATTGTAAGCAAAATGTTTTAGTAAGACTTTTTGCGAAAACATATTTTTCAAACAACAATGAAGTCTATTTATTTTAAAGATTATTTTCTACTACTTAAACCTTTGCTTGTTACAATATTGTGTTATTTTATGAAATTGATTTTCAATACTCCAATAACAACAATTAGTGGATTTACATGGTCGTCATAGGCCTTGGGAATTTGTCTGGCTGCTAAGATCCGTGCCAAGTTAGTTACAGGGCTGGGTTTGGTTTTAAACTATATTTAAGAATTTAAAAAATATTCCCGTATTTTTTTCAATTAGTCTAGTGCGTTAAAAAATTTAACGTTTTTAATTAAAAATTTAATTGCTAAAATTAAATATTTAATTGCATTAAAACATTAAACTGTTTTTTTTAGTATGCATATTTAAATCTCGAAAATCCAGTGTTTTTGTGGTCTAGTGGTAGAGTGTAAGCCTGGCTATCAGAAGGTGCCAGGTTCAATGCTAGATTGGGTTAAAATTTTTTTTAAATTTATTTGTTTTTTTTTTGCCTGTATTTTTTTTTTAACTTATGCTTGTTTTGTTAAGTTGACTTGAGTTGAATTTTGTAATGTGGAGGACGATAAATAGAAGTAATTTTAAAACCTTGAAAAAATATAATGCCTAATTGGTTGGTGGATAGAGCGAATGTTTTTCAATCATAAGATCTCTGGTTCGAGTTGAGTGTTTGTTGGAATTTGTAAAGTAAACTTAAATTAGATGTGTCTTAAAATTAAGCATAATTAGATTAAATAAACAACATATGTACATAAACATTAAAAAAAAAATTAAATATTCAACAATTAAAACCACCAAAGGTCAACAATGAAATATCCAAAATATTAAGTTTTTTCAAATACATATATAAATTAGCAAATACTTTAAATAACTTGTGTTTTATTTTATATTTCTTAAATAAAGTATTTATTTACGAAAACTTTTTATTTTATTAAAACTTTTTAATTGAATAAGCAAAACTGGTTGTAATCTTAACAATTTTTAAATCAAATTAACAAATTTCTTAATCGAAAATGATTTTTAATTTTTTTTTCTGTGTAAAAAAGTTTTATTAAAAATCACCAAGACCGATAAATTACTCACCGAGATATAAGTTAAAACTTTAGGCCCTATAAATATATATCTCTATAGTTACTACCACTGTTAGCACAAAACTTGGCAGAGAGACTTTTAAGCCAGTAAGCTTATTTAAAAAATACAGTGCCCTTGCAAATACACAAATTTTATTTAATTACAAAAGGCCATACTTTAAAAAGCATCACTATCAACTTCAAATCTTACACACTTTAAAAGAAATTTTATGTGGATCGGAGCGAGGGGAATGTTATCCTCCACACGAACAAACCAATTTTATAAACGGAGCCTTGTGTTCTGCGCCACACACTGCAGTAAACTACGCTCAATTGAGTGGATTTCTCGGCAAATATTTTGCTTTTAAGCCGCAAGAGATTTTGGAATGTCATTATAAACCCTCTCTTTGAGGTAGGCCCATTAAAAAAAAAACATGGGAGTTAGATCGGGCGGCCTCGGTGGCCAACGCGACTGATCAGTTTTTTGGGGAAATTTTCCCGAAACAAATGCATCGAAGCTCTGTCAGTTGCTCCATACTGCTGAAACCACGTGAGTAAGAAGAACATGGATGAGCTAATATGTTTGGCATAAAGAATTTCCTAATCATGCGTCGTTAATTATCACCGTTCACATTTGTCGCCTGACCACGAGAGTTCTCGAAAGAAATGGTACAATTATCTCATGCGTGGATAAGGCACACCAAATGGTTATTCTGGGACAATGCAATGGTTTTTATGTTTCAATCGAGGGTAGCGGGTTCTTAGAGACCAGTAATAGCAGTTTAACTTGTTGACGTGGCCGTTAAAGTGAAAATGAGCCTCATCGCTCCAAAAAAAATGGGGTTTAAATGCGAAAACGCTTCAACATTGTTTTACAAAAAATTCTGCGTAAATCAAAGTCCCTTTCTTTTAGTTCTTGAACGATTTGAATTTTGAAAGGATGGAACTTCAGTTTTTTTTAAATTTTATGAATAATCGCTTGTGAAAGTTTCAGTGAAGCTGCTCTTTTCCGCATTGAAAGTGGCGGGTTTTCACGTAAACTACTTTAAACCAGTTCAATGTTTTCGGGAGCCCTTGAAGATCAACTAGGCTCTGGCCGTGAGACATTCATAGCCGAAGAAGTTGCGCGGTATCTTTGCACCCACAAACTAATTAAATTTACGCTCGGACCATCAAATATTCGCCGAATACCGAACTTTAAAAAAAAAATTGTTGACGAGCAATTACGTAGAAATCATTACTCTTAAAATAAGACCTTCACAGCAAACGCACGATGCTCATTCGACTACTGCGACATCGTGACTGACAAATCCGCACAATCGATAATTCCAACAGCCCCGCCCCCCTCTCTCAGCACCGTTTATTACTTTTTGAAATAATCGTATAAAAAATTTTAATTTGTCACCAGACACCCTGTATAACCTGTGACATAGCGGCAAGGCTCTTATATTTATTTTCTTATTTTTTTTTGCATTAATTTACAATCAAATTTGTTCATTGTAAGTGAACACTTAAAATCATAAAGAGAAAACTTTATTAAAAACCAAATTTTAATTGTTGCTAATTGTTTCTTTAGAAATGGTAACAACGCAAATACGATGGTAAGTTAATTCTTTTTATTCTAAACACGTTTGGGAAATCAAAAAAAGAATTTATGAGTTTTTCAATGAAATGCATTAAACACATTCAAGCTACAAGAACACAGGAACACACGATTACAAAAGTTACTTGCTAAATTTGTGTCCGACTGGCTGCTACTGAAATATTTACTAGACTACCACTACAAAATAAACATACGAGCAATATGACTTTCAGTGGCGCCACCTAAAGTCTTTTTGTATTGTTTAAGCTATATTATTTGCATCTTACCGTATTGGCAGCACTAATCTATTAACTGTCGAGTATAAAAATAGAAATGAGTTTAATTTCGACCACGCCACAAAATTAGCATTGACAGCAACCCGTAGTCGTGTTGCATTGTAGCCATTAAAAAAATTATTCTCATAAGCACACGTGTATTCTATTTTTGACTGGCTGTGTTCGGTAGCCTGTAGCGAGGAATGTATTTAATGCTAAACAAGTGATCGCTTTATCAAGTACATTTTTTTACGGTTTTGAACTTTTAGACATTTAAATAAAACATAAACAAAAATAAGCATCTAACAAGTTCTAATTTTAAAATGCAAAAGATTAAAATATGCATAAAACAAGCGTGCAAGTGCAAGCTGTAGTTTCTTTTTGTAATTTTTAAAATCTTGTTTTCCTGCAACTTGAAAAAAAAAAATTATTATAGTAAAGCGGTAAAGCTATATTATACAGTGCATCACAAAATATATAATGACAGATGCCTGGCCAGACGTTTTTCTATTACTTAAAGAAATCTTTATACGAAAAACCTATTTCCCCTCACTGATTTTGGGATAGAATTGGGTTAATCTTAATTGATGCAAGTAATTTTTAAAATCTGTATATTTGTTTCTTACAATACAATATCTCGGTTCGCAGTTAACCGCAATCATCTCACGGATATTTCTGATAGTTTGATACCAGTTACTGGTCCGTAGTACTTAAATTTACTCCGCAAACTTGATTTAAACAGACACACAGACGGACAGACACACACACGGGCATGGCTTAATGGACTTCTCTATCTATAAGAATCTAAAATTTATATACTTTATGGGATCGCAAATGAATATTAAGAAAATTTCAAACGGAATGACAAACTATATACAAAGGTTTTGCTGGGTAGTATTTCGGCAAATTAAGAGGGTTAACAACATTTTTTCTACTTTGTTTTGTTCCAAACATCCCACTGTGGGTTGAAATAGTTCGAAAGTGACGCTTAATTGAATTTTTAAAATTAACTTTTTGTATTAATATTTGGTATCGGATAAAACTAGATAAAACTCATCATCACTATGTAAATTTTCAAGCATCTTACTGACTCCGTAGTGACGTGTCAAGGTAAAAAATTTTTTGCAATTTTTTTAAAGAGCGAAAAAAGTAAAATTTTGCATTAAACGAGTTCGTAATTTCCAAATTTAACGTTAACAAAGTGTTATTTTAAGAATGGAACCTTCAACTTTAGGTATTTAAGTGTATAAAAATGATGTAGTGTTTTTGAAAATATGTGTGAAAATATTTTTGACGATTTTTTAAAAAAGGTCTAAAATTGGCCTTTTTTTATGTTTCGTGAACCATTACTTCTAAGTTAGTTAAGGTTGGGTTTTGAATCTTATATTTTCTTAAAGTATGGAATCTTAGCTTGATAATTCAAAAAAGAAAATTTGCGGTTTTGTTGCTCCATTTTTTTGCTATAAACATTTTTCTGCTTGAAGTCGTGTTTTTTCAAAGTCATGTATTTAACAAAACTAAGGTGTATTTTATCTTGCTATAGTCATTCGTTTAATGTTTACTATTGTTGTTATTGTTTTCGGAGGATTTTAATTTCAATAGAGATAGGTGCGTGAACAAGTTTCAGTCATCTTCTTTCACGAGAGAGTTAAAATGGTTTTGTATGACTCCTACAATACATAAATATTTAATTCATGGTCCCGAAATCATATAATATACCCTTTTACCGATTGGAGAACTTTCAGAAGAGGCTCAGGAAGCCAGAAATAAGGATTTTAAAAATTATAAGGAACACTTTGCATGCAAATGCAGCCGAGAAAAGTCGAATGAAGATATTCTAAATAGATTTTTTTCTCAGTTCAGATCCATTCATATTTAGTATCAGTAAACAAAATGAGCGGAAAGTTAAGCAACAATTATCAAATTCCGAACTACAGCTTTTGATATCGCCTATTATTTTTCAAGAAATACATGATAGTGAGAGTAATGATAGCGAAGATTATGATGATAAAGGTGAGGATGAACATAATATGGTTTCTTTTTTAAGTGTATGACAATTATTGATAAACAAAAAAATTTATAAAAATTTATTTCGTTACTTTTTTAAAAAAGTTGTAAAATTCTCAAAATCCTTCAAAACCCAAATTCAGACTTTAAATTAAACTCATATTCATTATTATGCAAAATATATACTTGTTTTTTTATTTTTTAGAAAGAAGACAATATAAGCTTTTGTTTGCTTCTCATTTTTTCAAAAAATCACTTTCCATTTTAAAATTACGTCGAAAATTCTGAAACAAACTATAATTTTCCGAAAAATAAAAATGCCTATAAAATCGTACAAAAATTTTTTTTCCGTGTATTTTTTTTAAGAATAAGCCTTTTTTATGCATATTTAACGATTTGAAAAAAAAAATTCAAAAAAATTTAAATTACGGCTCTCATGAATTATTCGCCACTTTCGGTGTCATTGAACCCACTGTGCATCGGCAGTAACGCATTGTAACAATTTTTTCTTATTTTAAATTTTTTTTTAAATGTAACAAGTTTTTCTCTTAGTGCTGTATGAACGAACATCTGTGAGAAATACGTGATCTTCTAAGCAAGAATCATTTAGCCTAAATACATATTTGAAAATCGTTTTTATTCATGTGACAAAACAATCTCAATTATGTTTACCCAAGTTACAAGTGTGACATAAATCGCTTGACCCCTACTCATTTATGTATCTGTAATATTTTGTCTGTGATGCTGAAATATTTATTCGTACAATTGTTGGCTTTTGTTAATTGTGAAATAATTTTTATTTGTCAATTGTGTGTGGTTTTTAATTGTCATTTAAAGATTTTTAAATTTAGTGAACTTAGCGTTTGTCAATTAAAAATATATTTGCAATAATAGAAAGCTTAAAGAAAGTTAAATTTGGTTGATTATTTTTCGATAAATGATTTCAAATTCTCTTCTTAAACAATCTTAATTAAATTTATAAAAACAGTTTTATTAAAATCGTTAAAATTTTTTTATAAATTTGTCTCAAAATTGCAATTTCTGTTTTATCTTCGAAACTATTAATTTTTATAAAACAAAATATATTTAAACAAATTTTTATTTTAAATGTTAAGGTTAAGTGCTTCTCATCACAGTGATAGTGAATATTTTGCCAAAATTGTTTTAGAATTTGTGCCAAAAAAATAAAAATAATTTCAAATACGTAAAAATATGTTTTTTTCGTCCATTTTAAAATTTAAAAGCACTTGCACTACATTGTAGTTTTTAAATAAAATAAGAAGAAAAGTTAAAAACAGAACTTTTACTTAAATAATTTTTTTTTTGATTATTTTTTACAAATTCGAGTTTCTTCTAAAACCTTTATGTTATTGATTATTAAGTATTTAAAACTAAAACTTTATTAAAAAAGCTTGCCTTAGTGTCACAATAATTAAAAAGAACAATTTGTCATAAAAAAATAATTTTTAAAACAAAATCAAAAAAACTCAACTTAAAGGTTCTTCAAATGATCAGTTTTAGATCGCTGTTTCTTTGTCTCAATCCAAACGGTATTCTTGCAAAAATAACCAGCCTTATTATACCCTTCACATAGTGATAGGGTATATATCACTTTGTCATTCCGTTTGTAATTTCTTTATTATTCATTTGCGACCCCATAAAGTATATATATTCTGGATCCTTATAGATAGGGAAGTTGAAATAGCCATGTCCGTCTGTCCGTCTGTCTGTCTGTCCGTCTGTCCGTCTGTTGAAATCAAGTTTCCGGAGTCAGATAAAAAGATACAGATCAGTAAATGGTGTCAAACGATTACAAATATCCCGCTAACAATCGCTATTTAAAATCAGCAAAATCGGTTCACTATTGACCGAGATATAAGCGAAAACCCAGAGTAACCCATTTTTTTTAGGACAAAATCCGTGCATATATCCCTATATATCTCAGTAAGTATAATCACTCTTGCCACAAAACTTGGCACGGATACTCCTAAAGAAGGGACCTAAATAATGGAAAAAATTTCTTCAGATAGGACCAGGGGAAGGGGTATTTTTCCTACAATTGCACAAATTTGGAGAAATGTTTTATGCGCTATATCTCGTAAACTGTAACAGCTATCGACTTAAAATGTTCTACAAAAAAAAATTGCACGCTAAGGGCTACGCCTTAAAGAAAAAATTTTTTGGGTGGGGGCAAAAAAATGGGTAGCTCCCATACAAATCGACAATTATTATCAAATATTCGATACGCTATATCTCGGAAACTATAACAGATATCGAAATGAAATGTTCTACAAAAAGTAATTGCACGCTAAGGGCTACGCTTTAAAGAAAAAATTTTTTGGGTGGGGGCGAAAAAATGGGTAGCTCCCATACAAATCGACAATTATTATCAAATATTCGATACGCTATATCTCGGAAACTATAACAGATATCGAAATGAAATGTTCCAGAAAAAGTAATTGCACGCTAAGGGCTACGCCTTGAAGAAAAAGATTTTTGGGTGGGGGCAAAAAAAGGGGTAGCTCCCATACAAATCGACAATTATTATCAAATATTCGATACGCTATATCTCGGAAACTATAACAGATATCGAAATGAAATGTTCTACAAAATGTAATTGGGACATTAGGGCTACGCTTTAAAGAAAAATTTTTTTGAGTGGGGGCAAAAAAAGGGGTAGCTCCCATTCAAATCGACAATTACTATAAAATATTCGATACGCTATATCTCGGAAACTATAACAGATATCGAAATGAAATGTTCTACAAAAAGTAATTGGGCAAGAATGCCTACGCTTTAAAGAAAAAAATTTTCGAGTGGGGGCAAAAAAAGGGGTAGCTCCCGTACAAATCGACAATTATTATAAAATATTCGATAAGATATATCTCGGAAACTATAACAGATATCGAAATGAAATGTTCCACAAAAAGTAATTGCACGCTAAGGGCTACGCTTTAAAGAAAAAATTTTTTGGGTGGGGGCAAAAAAATGGGTAGCTCCCATACAAATCGACAATTATTATCAAATATTCGATACGCTATATCTCGGAAACTATAACAGATATCGAAATGAAATGTTCTACAAAAAGTAATTGGGCAAGAATGCCTACGCTTTAAAGAAAAAAATTTTCGAGTGGGGGCAAAAAAAGGGGTAGCTCCCGTACAAATCGACAATTATTATAAAATATTCGATAAGCTATATCTCGGAAACTATAACAGATATCGAAATGAAATGTTCCACAAAAAGTAATTGCACGCTAAGGGCTACGCTTTAAAGAAAAAATTTTTTGGGTGGGGGCAAAAAAATGGGTAGCTCCCATACAAATCGACAATTATTATCAAATATTCGATACGCTATATCTCGGAAACTATAACAGATATCGAAATGAAATGTTCTACAAAAAGTAATTGCACGCTAAGGGCTACGCTTTAAAGAAAAAATTTTTTGGGTGGGGGCAAAAAAAGGGGTAGCTCCCATACAAATCGACAACTATTATAAAATATTCGATACGCTATATCTCGGAAACTATAACAGATATCGAAATGAAATGTTCTACAAAAAGTAATTGGGCCATAAGGGCTACGCTTTAAAGAAAAATTTTTTTGAGTGGGGGCAAAAAAAGGGGTAGCTCCCATTCAAATCGACAATTACTATAAAATATTCGATACGCTATATCTCGGAAACTATAACAGATATCGAAATGAAATGTTCTACAAAAAGTAATTGCACGCTAAGGGCTACGCCTAAAAGAAAAAATTTTTTGGGTGGGGGCAAAAAAAGGGGTAGCTCCCATACAAATCGACAATTATTATCAAATATTCGATACGCTTTATGTCGGAAACTATAACAGATATCGAAATGAAATGTTCTACAAAAAGTAATTGGGCCATAAGGGCTACGCTTTAAAGAAAAATTTTTTTGAGTGGGGGCAAAAAAAGGGGTAGCTCCCATACAAATCGACAACTATTATAAAATATTCGATACGCTATATCTCGGAAACTATAACAGATATCGAAATGAAATGTTCTACAAAAAGTAATTGGGCCATAAGGGCTACGCTTTAAAGAAAAATTTTTTTGAGTGGGGGCAAAAAAAGGGGTAGCTCCCATTCAAATCGACAATTACTATAAAATATTCGATACGCTATATCTCGGAAACTATAACAGATATCGAAATGAAATGTTCTACAAAAAGTAATTGCACGCTAAGGGCTACGCCTAAAAGAAAAAATTTTTTGGGTGGGGGCAAAAAAAGGGGTAGCTCCCATACAAATCGACAATTATTATCAAATATTCGATACGCTATATGTCGGAAACTATAACAGATATCGAAATGAAATGTTCTACAAAAAGTAATTGGGACATAAGGGCTACGCTTTAAAGAAAAATTTTTTTGAGTGGGGGCAAAAAAAGGGGTAGCTCTTATACAAATCGACAACTATTATATAATATTCGATACGATATATCTCGGAAACTATAACAGCTATCGACTTCGAATATTCTACAAAAAGTAATAATCAAATAATTAATACATTTTGGAGAAAAAGTTGGAGAAGAGCAGGGGGACTAGAACATTTAACAAGTTTTATTAACCTTTAAATATGAATAATGTCGAAAACTTTTAAAACTCTCGACCTCAAATCTTCTTCATCTATTTCTATTATTCATACGAACGTTAAAATTTTGTATAGTTTTCTATGAACTTTAAAACTCGCACAAGGTTTTTTATAATATTATTTGCAGTACAAAATTACTCGGCTGGGTATATTTAATGACCAATGTGAAGGGTATATAAGATTCGGCACAGCCGAATATAGCGCTCTTACTTGTTTTGCTTGGCATTGTCTTGTCAACTGCTGTTAAACTTGACACATAAAAGACAAGGGTAATGCCCTAAACACAACTGGGACGAACGTCGAATTTTTCGTTGCGAATATTCGTCTTAAAAAATAAAACACATTTGTGTATATGAAAATGAACACAAACAGTGCGTCGACTAAAATTCGTCATGCGTAACTAACTCTGCGATAGGTTTATTTCTATTTCTTACGCAGACGAACGACGAATAATTTGGCACAGAGTGACCATTTTTCTTTTATTTTTTTATTAAATAATGTTATTTTATATTTTAAGAATCATTTTACTTTAATTTGTTGCATTTAATACAACTAGTGTATTTTTAGTGTTATATTTATATATTTTTTAATAGTTTTTTTTTTAATTATTATTTTTTTCAAATAGTGCTTCTTTTTTAAGAAATATGGTCACTCTTTCACAGCTGTTTTATTCGTTCTAAATGTGTTGCACTTAACGAATTTACGCAACGAATTTTAACAGACGAATTCGTCGCGTAGTGCGAAATTCGTCGTTCGTCCCAGTTGTGTTTAGAGGATTATGCTGTATAAACTTCATATATATAGGAACTGGGTCTGCAAATGGATTTGCTAAATTGGATTTACCCATCCATCGTCTAATGAGAGGCCTTAGAAAGGGGCAGCAGAAGGAAACTCTTTTTATAAATCCAGAAATGAGATGCACTAGGTATTACATTTTCTAACCCGGAAATGGGGCAGTCAATTTTGACTGGCTATAGAGTAGCAAGCCTTTTTCTGGAAATTACATCCTGGGCAATGTCCCCTAATGGGAACACGCTAGTATACTGGAAAAGGTCGGGTAGTTAGCTCCCAGAGCAGTCGGTTTTGACTGACTATAGAAAAGCGAGTCTTGACTTTTTTTACAACCAAAGTAATGTTTCCGGAAAGGGGAACTTCAGGGCATCAGAGAAATTATTTGGGGGTGTTAGTTTTCACAAATGGTTCGGAGATGGATATAGGCAGCGGGGATACCGAAATTTAGGTTTCTTCCAGACTTCCAAACGTTTTATTTAGCTTGTTCCAGGTAGAGATTTTGGCGATGATTAGGACTCCTTAATTGGTAGAGCAAATGCGAGAGAAGAACAGGTCATTACAATCTATATCGATAGTCAGGTCGCTCTAGAGGAGCAACACTTAAAGTCTAGGCTTGTAGACTACTGTATACGAGCTTGCAGGGTGAGCATGGCAAAGATAGGCTGTGGGTGCTCATTGTAATGTTACCGGTAGTAAAATTTCCAATCAGCTTGCGAGTTGAGAGTCAGTGCAGAGTATTGTGTTTTGGGATGGTAACCAGTAAGAAAGAAATGGATCTCAAATAAAAGAAGGCCACGCCTAGAAAAACAGGGCTGATTTCAATATCTCCAGCCTTCTGCGGCACGGACTGGATAGAAACAATAAGTTGTGCAATAAGGACTCCTACGAGTTTCTGCGGTTTATGATATGTGACTAATAAAAGGGATAGAAATACTAACCCCAGACTTCCTTATGTTATGCCAACGCTTCCTAACATGAGCAGAAGGGAATTGAGGTACACAGCTTCTGCGGTATGAGATATGACCTGTAAATGCGAGAAGGAGAAGGTAAGAGATACTATGAAACACACTATCTGTTACTGTCTAAGGCTGCAAATCCACCGAAAGAAGTCACTAAGGAAGTGTTATAACGATGGTTTTGGTAAGGTTTTTGGTGGAAGGTAAAGGGACATCATTGGATTCATCAAGATTGTGTCGTGGCTGGCCAAAAGGTAGCTTTCCACAGAGTTTGACGCTTGCGCATGATTCAACGAACACCAGCTCTTTCTCTTCTCTCTCTCTCTCTCTGTCTCTCTCTCTTTTTTCTCTCTCTCTCTCTCTCTCTCTTTTTCTCTTTTTTTTTCTCTCTTCTGTTTTACCTTTATATCTTTTTTCTAACAGTTTTTTGCTTTTCATTTAATATTGGTCCTTCTACTTTTCTGGAGGGATTAACAATAGATCTACAGACCCCTGAGTGGAAGTGGTGAAACCTTGTAAACCTTAACCTTACCACACATTAATGCCTAATCGCACGCGGCCATATATTATGCTTGCGCGAACAGTTTTAATAAAACCTCCGTAATCCGTCATTTTGTTTATAACCACAGTAGCAATATCATGCATTTTTTGTGCTGATGTTTACCACGCCTAAATGTTAAAAAACGCCCTCTTTTTATCATATTGATTGGATCTGGACCCTTTAATATGTCGATTAAAGAATGTACATATTTTCATTTGTCGGTCTAGGTGTTCAGTTAGACCTTGTTATAAAAAAAAGTATTAATCCATCCGTCTGGCTTACTGCTCACGTTAGGGCCTTTGCAATTAGGGTTAAACATTTGATGTCACAAAGTTGAAAATATATTCAAAATTTTATGGGACGACTTATAGTTAAAAAATTGTAATTGGTAAAATTTATTTCAGGAGTGTATATATATATTGGGTCTTGGTTAAACAAAAATTAATACTAAGTATCAAAAGGCTTAAAAATTAATGGGGTTACTTAAAGTACCTTATGTGGGGCCCAATTGGTGGAATCGTTTAAACTTTATGAAAATACAATATTAAATAAAAAAAATATATACACTTATGTATTTCAAGCAAATGAACAGACCCAGGCGCATTAGTATCAGGTGGCCTTAGTTAATCAGCTGTCAAATTTTGTTTATGTTAAAGTTTTTTTTTTTCTTTTTTACAAACAAAAACTGCAGTATGTATTCTAAAGTATCTCAAAAAAATAGATTAAGAAAGAATTTGTGAGTTTTTGTTATCTGTCTTTAACATTCATATGACGATTTAGTTGTTTTTATAAATGCGCCTTGGAACATCAAATGCAACTTTTTATTTAACTAGGAATAAGATTCTAAGGATATAAAAGTTGGTTTATTATTTTTTTGACGTTACAAAACATTCGCAAAAACGCACAATACTGCCATTAGCTAAATGAGTGGAATGAGTGTAAAAATTAAAAAGCAATTATCTACCTGCTTAAGTATTTAGTTAATGAATTCTTTTAAGCAGCTGCCTGTGCATTATTACCAATTAAACCTAAATAGTTGTTTTGTTTTATAAAATGGTTTTTAATGATAAACTATTTTATGATTCACTTCACGTCAAACGTTCTCACGTCAATATTTGTAGATACATATCGTTGTACATTCTTATGTATGAATGTGTGTATGCAGGTACATATGTTCATACTTATGTATGTAAGTACATATATCCAAAAGGTATGTATATTCCTCTAAAGATTCAACACTTTTATTTTATCTTCTTAAACGTGAAAAATGTATGCAATGCAATAGAGGAAGGTAAGAAATGCATAATAAATTAAATCCCATCAAAACTATTTATTTACCTGCAGGTAGCGCGCGTCTTACTATTTTTTTTACTTTGTAATTTTTCTAAAACTTTTTATGTTGGTTTTTGAAACTAAAGTGGCATCCGTAACACGTGTTTTTGTTAAATGCCCTTCTTTTTTATATTATTTTTTTTTCTTCTAAATTGTTAAGCGTTTATTCGATTTGAAAATGAAAGAGATTCAATTTTTGGATATTCTTTTGTTATTACAGTACAGTTGAGTTGACAGTAAGAGATTTAGATAATATTTCCATTTTTTATGTAGGGTCAATGGTTTTTAACTATTTTTCAAACGTTTAATATATTTTTATTCAACAGAAAATTAAAATATAAATATTTTTTAAGCCCTTTAAATAATAAAATAAAAATCTCTTACAAGATTTTTTAACAATTTCAAAAATAAATTTATTTATATTTGTTTCATTTTTTAACCCTTATTTAAAAAAAAAAATCTCTTCTAAAAGAAACAATTCAAGTTACTTTATGAATAACTTTGAGAAAATGCACCACCTTTTCCATATTTGGAAAGAAATTATGCAGGTTATGCCTTTAATAACGATTTAAATTTGTTTCTAGAGATATACCTTTTTATATATTGGATATTCAGTGAAAAACGGCCCTAAAACCAAAAAAATATTTTTTTCCACAAATAACGTCTAGAACATAGGTTGTCAAAAATTCATTTTTAGTGCACAATTGTGCTACAAAAACAATAAAAACAAACTCACACCGACGCTTGTTCTCTTTTATTTCAGTTTGATTTCAGTCGTTAATTGAGTGTTAACGAGTGCACATGGGCGGATGCTTACTGCTTTTTTTTCAGCTTTGTTGTTTTTTCAGCTTTGATTTAATTTCAAAATAAACCAGCAAACAAAATAGTATAATGGAAGATAAAACTTTTTGTTTTGTCATTAAAAATGCTTTTGGTAACATGCAATGCATTTTATGTTACCAAACATTTAAAACAAGAAAAACTTAATTTATAATACCTAAATACACTAAATTTTTTAAGTTTTAACTGTAAATTAAACTCGCCCAATGGAATATGTGTGAAAAAAAATTGTCTAATTCTGTAATAACTGAGGCATATTTTGTATTTAATTTTAATGACTTTTTTAAGTTAATTTCCAATTTGCTTTAAAAAGTAAAATTCATCACATTTGCAATGCTTAGTTTTTTGTTTGCTGGGCAATTTTCTCTTATCCAATACAGACGCATTTCATTAAATGAGAATTTTGACAACCTATGGTCTAGAAGAAAATAAAACCGATAGACACATAAAAAGATGTTGGGTCTCATTTATAAAGAGAGCAAACAAAAATGGTACAAAATTTTTTAAAAAGGTATGCAAAATGGCACCCAAAGAAACGATTAAAATAGCACAAAAGAGGCTTAAATTTAAACAACACAAAATAAACTTAAGCAGTAGTAGAAATATTTTTTTAAAAATATGTAGGTATATGGAGTTTGACATTTTAAACCGCAAAAAATGGGTAATGGCTTTCCGGAATAGTTTTAACATAAAAACATTTTTAAAACGGGTTGAAGTATGTTACCCAATGAAGGAGTATTTTTAGTTTCTTACAAAATATAAATTAAATATAAGTCGACAATAAGATTTTGTTTATTTCTACAAATTTATATACATACAAATATAATTACGTATGTATGTATGTATGTACGTGTACGTAAGTGAATAATTTATAATTTAAACATTTAGATACTTGCTTTGATTTTACTCATAATTGTCAGCAAATATCATAACTTAATGTGTGGCATAAAAGTTAAAATTTATGAATATATGTACATATACACACTTACATACACATACATACATTTACGCATACATTAAAAATTATGTTTAGAATAAATTAACCCTAGAATGGTAAACACCGCCTGTGAGGCGGAACAATGTTGTTTTTTTGCAATATTTTCTTATCGGTTACTCCTATTAAAGCGTGCTCTCGTGCCAACTCAGTTTAGTGTTGTACGAGTTGGCGCACACATGCATTTGCTTTTGCTTCGCTGCGTTGTTGAGTAATAGATAATTGAGCCGCCTGTGAGGCGAAGTTTACCAATAAAGGTATTTTTTTTGGCATATTTACTTTTGTGTTTTTCTAATTTTTTTTGCTAAAAATTATAGTGTGCATGTAATTTTTACAGGTTTTTATGATGACTGTGTCTGAAGCGCAGATACTGAATTGGCTGGACGAGATATCAGATAGTGGAAGTGAACTTGACGATGATTTGGAAGTTGAAGCTGATTCTGACTCAGATGAAAGTCAGGCCGATCCCACTTACTTCACCGATCTAGGTGATGAAATACAGTATATTGACGTATCTGATCAAAATGATGTACAAACTACATCGGCTCATATCCAGAAAGATATAGGGACTCCGAGAATTGAAGAACAACAGCCTTGTGAGACACAATCCGAATTGGTTATGAGAGGTAAGAACAAATATATTTGGTCCACCATACCGTCTTCGTCAAAAAGAGTATCTAACAGAACTCCTTCAAGAAACATAGTCCATATTATGCCAGGACCAAAGGGAGAAGCTAAAAGCATTGTAGATCCCTTGAAGTGCTTCGAACTGTTTTTTACTTCAGAAATATTGGATGAAATACTTTTGCGCACAAATGAATTTATTGATCAAGCAGCTACAAAATATAAAGTTCAAAATACTACTATATCACATGCCACAATGAAAGAATTTCGTGCTCTTCTTGGCGTACTAATATTGAGCGGTGCATTGAAAAATAATCACCTGTCAACTGAAGAACTGTTTGATCCTACGATTTGTGGATCCCAAAATTTAGCTGCAATGAGTTGTAAGCGATTTGAATTTCTTATCAGGTGCTTACGTTTCGATGATCGTAACACTCGTGATGATAGAAGAAAAACCGATAAGTTTGCACCTATTCGAAATATTTGGGAAGCTTTTATCAAACAGTGTAGAGATCTGTATAAACCAGGCTCATACGTTACAATAGACGAGCAACTTTTGGCATTCAGGGGACGTTGCCCATTCCGTATGTATATTCCTAATAAACCGGCGAAATATGGAATAAAGATTGTTTTATTGTGCGATGTAAGATCGAAATATATGATTGATGCATCACCGTATTTAGGCAAAAATGGTACTGCAACTATAAACGAACCATTGGGCTCTCACTATTGTAAGCTGCTTACAAAGACTATACATGGAACAAATCGTAATTTGACTGCCGATAACTGGTTTACATCTGTTCCGTTAGCTGAGCAATTGCTTCAACCACCATACAATCTTACTTTCGTTGGAACAATTCGAAGTAATAAGCCAGAAATTCCTGCGGAGTTTAAGCATATTTCATCACGTCCTATTGGCACATCTCTTTTTGGATTCCATGAAAATCTGACTCTTGTTAGCTATCATCCGAAGACTCAAAAAACAGTACTTTTGCTCTCTACAATGCACGACAAACCATCCATTGATCCCATTTCTGGTAAGCCAATAATAATACAAACTTATAATGAAACAAAAGGTGCGGTGGATACTTTTGATCAGATGTGCGGTCATTCAAGCTGTAGTCGCAAGACAAAGCGTTGGCCGCTTTGCATACTTTATGGAATGTTGAATATGGCTTTACTCAACAGCTATGTAATTTACGTGTCCAACTGTAAAATTTTGAAAACAAAAGCGATGTCGAGAAGAGAATTCCTAAAGAAAATAAGCAAGGACCTATGTACTGACTGGTGCACTACCCGTTTGGAAGAAAGGCCACGTATGCAGAAAAGAGTTCGTGCAGCAATAGAAGACAGTATTGGTCATAACACGGACGAAAATGGAGACGAGCCAGGCATAAAAAAGGGGCAAACGATCAAAATGTGACTTCTGCCCTCCAAAATCAAAGCGCATGAGCGTATATTTTTGCGCAAAGTGCAAGAAAACATACTGCTTAGAGCACAGATCACCGAACTGTGGGCAATGTGATGCAAAAAAATAGTTTGAAAAACTTCAAAATCTATTTTGGTCTGCAGAGCTACTTCCAGCATAAAAACTTAATATTATTTTTTAAAGTGTTAATTAGATCTATGGACAATAAGATACAAAAGTTTTTTTTAAATCTCGAATGGATTTTTTATTATTATTTTTTTTTTTTTGTTAAAATGTTTTAACCCTAGTGACTGAAATATGTGATTGACATATAAGACTTGTAGATATTTAAGATATTTATAAAATGAATTGGTTTTTGTTTATTTCTGATATTTACCATTGAATAAATATGTTTTGTTTTTGTTTTAATAAATTTTTGTTGTTTTTGGGGTCATATAGGGGCTTTTTTTAAAAAGTTGCCTCACAGGCGAAGTTTACCATTAACTAGGTACAAAATATGTTTACCGTTCTAGGGTTAAGAGGGCATTTCTTTGATACACAAAATGACAAAAATATGTTAATCAAATTTCTTTCAGCCCTTTGTTAATAGGTTTATCAAGGCCTTCTATATGTATTTTCTTTTAGAATTTTTTTCTGAAAAAAATATATTTATGTTTGACTTGAATGGACAACCAATTTGTCTCTTAAAAGAAAACCAAGAACAAAAAAACAATTTTTGTATTTTAATAGCAGCTAAATGCCGGAGACATATACATACATATGTATGTATGTATGTATTTATGCATATGATGGCGGCAATGGGCCAGCTAGTTTTTTATGTCACTGAAGCTGTTAATTCTAAAATATTTACAACATGTAATTCTGAAAAAGCAACACCATAAAATTCTACATTAATTAAATGAAACACAAAAAATTGTCCTCCATAGCAGGCCTTTTCAGTTTTTTACTATTTCGCAAAATTCAGCTGTTAAAAATTCAATTTGTTTAAAAATCTTTTTGAATTTGTTAGCTGAACACATATATATACCCTCGTATGAATTATCGCTTGTGTGTTATAGTAAAAAATATTTCATTGTTTAACTTTTTAAATGCTACGTACTTACGGTATGTGACATAACCATAACCACAGAAAACAGCTGTTCGAACCAAACTTATGGGCAACACTGTATTTGATTATAGGTGACTAACCATTACGTCATACCAATAAAAACCAATTGAATTTTGGTTTTTGTGACAACGGCTATGGTTTTAGCATTATGTTATGGCACGTTTAATTTGAGCTTAAAACTGTACATCTTGCAAGTTTACCTACAACTTATATTGTATGAGATTGATTTCTTAATGTTCACAAAATTAACTTCCGTTTCCTTTTGCATTTTTTTTTAATTTTATTAAAATTTGCATATTGGAAATATTTTTTTCATCTTTAAGTTGCAGTAAATTTCAAAACAAACAGATGCTTAAAAGAATTGTGTTTTATGTGGCAAAAAATAAAATTCTGAAAAAAATTTTAATTCTATGATAAACCAAATCAATTTATAGCTTTTTTTAAAATTATGGCGATTTTTTTGTTATTGTAATTCTGAGAATGCAAGAAATGCTAAGTCGAAATTACAGCATTCATAATAGCCCATTGGCAAATTATGTGCCATTTTGCAAATGAGTGCCTAATAACTTGTGCAGTGTTACTATTGAGTACAGTGTGAAAAATGGGACCCCACAAAGTGGCATTCCCCTTCTGTGTGTTACTTCAATACACAGTTCACTAGGGATCCTGAATGACGGAGGACTTGAAACAATTTGCACCGCTGATCCAAATTAACTTTTTAGAAGGGCGGAGGAGCCCTAAATTTTGCTCATGACTGGGCTAAGGGGGGACAAAATTGAGATCTGTATTTTTGCCAGGAAAACAAAAATCGCGTATTATGATGTCTAAAAGAGAGTAACTCTGGATCGGAAACTCAATTAAAATTACCACTTGAATAAGAGGGCAGTGAGGCCTCACCGATATGGACGTAATGTAGGCGAACGCAAAATTGGACCTTAGTCCAAACACAATGGATATTGGAGCAATATTATCATACCTATGATTTTACTCGCGATTTGAAAATCACTGGTAACGACAGTGACACAAAATGTTAAGTAGCTGTTACTGCAATTTCGTTACCTTAAACTTATGTTATTTAAAGCAAAAAAGTCACTGTTTGAAAGAACAGTGATTTACAAATCACATTTACTGTTCACAGTCACGGGATCGGCAGTCCTTGTTGGACTGGACTCTGAGTCAGATGCCCGAAGGGATTATTTTAATACGAATGGATCTAGGGACAGAGGAAAAAATGGAACTAAGCATCCTTGTAACACCTCGGAGACCGACATCTTCCACCTTTAGGACAACAGAGTTGCCCTAAAAGCTGGGATCCTGTCCTATTATCAATAACTTAAACTATTTGTTTAATTATTCTCACGACATTAGAATGCGCTTTAGATACTAGAACTATCTTATTTTTAGTTTTCATGGTTTTGTGGGTTGGGCCACTATTGCACTCATAGCCTCATTTAGGGATTGTAATATGGGCAATTCCACGCAAATAGACCAAAATAGGCAACAATTATTTTCTTCTTCTAAAACAAAAATCGATTAATTTAAGTGTAAAAACGATCATATACTGAAAATCTGATCTTCTTTTTTTTACGTTTTGATGCAAATGACACACCCGTTACATTTTCTAAAAGGTTCTTTTGTTAGAAAAAATTCTCTTTGTAAAAATAAAGTCTTAAAAACGCTTAAAAAATTTTAAACCACATGTAAGTTTAAATATTTACCCATTCTTAAGAATAGTTTATATAACACGATCTTAAATTCAATATTCATTAAAATTTTAATTGGAAATTTGACGGGTTAGTCACAGTTTTTTGTGAGCATAAATTTTGTTCTTTTAGTGTCTTTATACTTTTAAAGGTTTAAAAACATACGCATTTTTTAAATTATAGCCTTTATTTTAATTAAAATTTTAAAATGTTTTCATTATGAGCAAAATGTGAGTAAAATGATCACACCCATTAGAACTAAATCGTGCATATGTCACTTACGTACTTAAGTATGTATTTTTCACAAGCAATGTTTCAACGCTTTAACACGACATGCCTTAATTTTGCAGTGAAAAATTTTACAAGTCATATGTAAAATACATACCATGTAAAACCACTTTAAATTTTTAGTTTGCTACAGCACATGAAACAGTTTGTCCTATTTTTATGATATTTTAAAAGTACTGTAAAAGAAATTTATTGTTTTGCTAAAATACACTTATGGCTATTTTCTATAAACATAATTAAAAACGATTTTATAAATGAACCCTAATAAACAATAAATTCTATTAAAAGTAAGAAAATTCTTACACGCAATTTTTTAAAAAACTCGCCCTGCTTTTATATAGACTAAAAACTGAACAATGAAAAACTTAAGCAACTTCTAACGATAATAAATATAACATGCATAACGTTACCTTAATATACAAAGGGGAGTGTGATGGTGTGGGGAACAATATCCTACTATGGCACAGCGAGTTTTAGCTTTTAGCATCACTTATGAACGCGGAAAAATAACGAAGAGTTTTGAAAACAGGTCTTCTTCACTTTCAAAATTTATTTGTAATTCTAAAGTGGTATTTTTAACACAATGCTCGATCCGTGAAATCGTGTATTCAAAGCCCAAAAGTTAACATCTCTAAAAGACCACTCTTCCGACCTAAATATTATCGAAAACGTTTGGGAATGGTTGGTAAGGAAAGTGTACGAGTCTGGTAAGCAATACACAACAAAACCCAAATTAATCAATAGCATCAAAAAGGATTGGTCCACTATTTCTTTGTTTTTGTTTTAGTTATTTCTAACACGTATTTATAAATATCCTTTAAATTGTCCTTAATATAATATATGGGCATTAAAACCTATATAGTTGTTCAAAATACTCATAAAAAGAAATATTTGAAAATGGCTTATTCTTGGCTAATTCTTGTTTAATTTTTTTAATTAATTACTCTGTTACCTTAAGCGTTATAGCTGTATTTATTTTATTTTCAGGAGTATAGACAAAAATAGTTTAAATAAAAACTGTGGGACAATACCTTAATTAGAATAGATCGGGGAGCTAATCTGATGACGCGCAGTGTATTTCTTGTCAGTAAAGGAAAATAGCACGTATCATTGACCTTATATTTCAGAATATTATTTTTGTGTATTTAATTACGATTTGTTTAAACATCTACATATTTTCCTACATTTAACCATAATTTTCGTTTTGAATTATGTTTTTCTAATGGTTAGAATAATGTAAATGTTCAATACATTTGAAAGTGTGTTAATAATTTGAAATATATTTTTGTAACACGTTCTTTCAATAAACATATTTGGTATTTGGGTCTCATATTTCAGAAATTTCAATGATTTGTAAAATTTTAACATAAAATAAAAATACAAAACATATTTGTGCGATCTTAGACTAAACAAAATTTTGTAGGACAACTTTTATTTTAAAAAGAATAATGCATGTAAAGAATTATTTTGAAATTCGAAGTTTGAGCGTTAAAATATTAAGTAAGACTTATATGGAAACTCTGGTAAATTATGAACCGCCCGCAAGGGAACGATCCACATAAACAACCGTAAATTAATGTCAGCCGTAACGGAGCACTTGGCGGTAGGTAAACATGCAAGTGGACTCGGGAACCCTTCTAACGACCAAATTGCTAGTTGTGAGAATATATCCCTTTAAAAGTATTACATTTAAACAATGAAAATAGTTATCACCAATTGCTTCTTTCATCAAATTAAAAATAAATTTTACTTAATGCGACTAAAGGGAAACTTAGTACAAAATCAAAAAAAAGCAATTATACGGCCAATTTAAACTCACAAATATGCTGGTTTAAGGTGCAACCTTTTAAATATAAGTATTTACAGCTGTGTTATAAAAAGGTTATTAGTGGTTTACTATACCATATTTAAAAAGCTAATTTTACGGTTTATAACCTCTTTTTTTCTTTAAACATTAAACCGGTTGTTAACATGTTTATTGAATAAAACCAGTAAGGAACAGGTGGTTTTCATTTTAATTTTTTTTTTTTTCCAATTACACTCAAAAAATTTCTTCCAAAAAATAAACGAATTTGTTCGTCCATTTTACAAAATCTTTCGTTTTTATGACCTTCAAAATTCTTTTGTTTATTTTAAGAATTTTTTTTTTTTGAAAAAAGGAAAAAATGCAATGTTTTACAACATATTATTTTTGTAGATTTTGCAAAAATTTTTTACACATAAAACATATAAAACTAGCAATTACCCCGCTACTTCCTAAGCGCACCTTTATATATAAGCCAAAGAAAAGTACTAAATACAAAAGGGTACTATGGTAATACGAGTAACAAGTAAAACTCACGATTTTTTAAGCAATCTTAATCCAAAATCATTTTTTTTTCTTTTTTTATATGGAAATCTATTTCGAGACCTGCGAGATCCCTCTAAATATTTTTTCAAGACCTGCGAACGTAATTTGAATAATGTTTACATCTTATCTGGTTTAGAAATAACTGAATGGATGTAGGCAGTATGAAAAATTTTGACACTATTTATAGGGTTTGTTTTAGGTTAAGTTTGTCTATATGCATTTCATTGGTTCTTACACCAAATCATCAGTAGAATTCAACTAAATTCTTAAGAAGTCTCTTGACAATTTTCTCCTTTTATATAATAACTTCAATAAACTTTTTGAGAATTACTATAAACAAACTAAAACATTCAAGAGTTTTTTAAGAACCCAACAAACCATTATTCGCCCTGTGCTATTTAGATTTGGGTTTTCCCTTTTTACATTTGAATAATTATTGAATTTCACTAAATGTATTATAAGGGCTACTGAGAACAAAACCTTGTTGTATTTCAAAGAAAATTGGGATCAATATTTGAATACACTCACGAAAATCTTTAAAAACGAAAGAAATTTTTGCGTAGGATATACAAAATGTACGAAACCCTTTTGTAGGTTTTACAAAATTTTATATTTTACGAAGTAATTTCAAAAATTAAAAAAAGCACAAAAAAATCTCTCATTTTATTTGTAAAATTATAAGATTCTGCTCAATTTTGTTTTTCTCTAATTGAATAAAAGTTTCGTAAGAATTACGAAAATGTATTACGCAAAATAATCGTTTCTTTTAAAAATTATGAATTACGAATTATCGGTCTAAAAATTAACTTCGTAATTAAAACGAAACTTTCGTATAATTTACGAATAAAAAAACGTAGGTAAAGTATGCGCTACTTTCGAAAGATTATAAAATTTTATAACTAAATCTTTTTTTTAGTAAAAAAACGAAAGTTTTGTATCTTTAACGAAAGTAAAAATTACGAAAAGTTTTTATTACTTTCGTAAAACTTTAAATTATAGGCTTAATTTTTTTTTTTTTGTAATATTGTCAAAAATTTCGAATATTCTACGAATTGTACATTGTTGCATGAGTTTTTTTTCCAGTGTATAAGTTAATGAGATACTAGCATAAAAATTTGTCCCGTTTTAAGCTCGTTTTACCCTCCTAAAGCCCGAATTTGGCGAAATCTCGTCTGAGTAGATCTATACATCCCTATAGGTACCCGCAGCTCAAATTTCAAGTCCTTATCTTTACGCGTTTAGAACAAACGATGATAAAATATGTATGTGAGTCATTAAATATTTATACATACATATGCACATATAAACCTTAATAATACTATTTTAAATGCGTTTTTTAAACTCTTTAAAAGGCCTAGAAAAACATCTTTGACCAACCCTTAAGAATACTGATAAATGAAACAAAAACAACAACATTTGTACGTCTTTCTTTTTAAGTTAAACTCGTAATCAAAGAAAAGGTCAACATTTTCAATGTGTTTAGTAAGTATATCGCTAGCTTAATATAGAAAGGCCCTAACTCGTATTATTTAAGTCAAGACTTTTTCATCTAAATGTGATATATGAGCAGACCATTAATCGAAATAAACGAAAATCTGGGCTTATAAAAAATTACGAGTTACGGCCTTTCAATATTAACGCAATGACATGTATTTTAAATTGCATTGATAATTTTTAAAAATATTTTCCCAAAATAAGACTTTAATATTTACAAATGACTCGTAAATAATCTGGCATTAAAGTAATATTTAACATAAAGTCGTATAAAAATCAGATTAGTAAACTTAAGTAACACTTTCTTACTTGTAAATAATTAATTTTACGTTAAATTTTTCACGCTGATTAAATATGTTAACACACATACATACATATGTACATATATTTATGTTTTTATGTAAAAAAAAATAAATTTGTTAATTGACATGCCTTTGTTAAGTGGTTTTGGTTCTAATTTAAAGGTTTTTGGAATGCTGCGTTTTTTTTTTACTTGATTCTAATGTAAGTGCCTCTTATTGAAAATAGGAAAAATTACAGAAATAAAAATTTAAGTAATGCACTTCTAAACAGAAATAATTTTCAATACAATTCTTTTAATTTTAAGTTTATTAAGTTACTTTCCGTCAAAGACCTTAAGTCGAAAGCCATTGAAAAAAATAAATTTGAAAGAAAATGTAGAAAATTGCTCCGATAGTCAGTCAGTCCATAATTTACTACAGGCCCAATATAATTCATACTTATAGCACTCGATAAGTTGCAAAAACGTAATGGTTATGCTTTTAAAGTCTTTGGGTTTTTTTCGGATAATTTTTATATCCTTCACATAGTGATAGGTGCTGATTTCAGTTTCTCATCCCGTTAAGTTGGGTTAAAAAGTTTACAGCTGAATTGGGTTCGGTTATTTGGTCCCTTTATGATAGCCGGAGGTAAAGATAGTAAGTGTAAAAATTAAAGTATAACTTAAGTAAAGATAGAATAAAAAAGTAAAAAAATATGCTGAAGCAGACTTACCAGAGACTCTGGCATGAATCTAACTCACGACCTCCCAGCTGGTAGACCTACGCACTTACTCACTTGTCTGCCGGGGCACCCTGTTTGTAATTTCTATAATTTTGATTTGCGACCCTAGAAAGTAAATATATTCTTGAATCCTATAGACAAGGAAGACAATTTGGCCATTTCCGGCTGTTGAAATCAAGTTTCCGAAGCCAAATCAAAACCAACGAAACACGTTTTGGTGCCAAATCATGAGTATTCCTAGAATACTTTTTAAAATTAGCAGATCGGTTTTCTAAGGGCCGAGGTACAAGCAAACCCTTAAAATAGTCCATGCATATATTCATGTACTTATACTCATATGTATTTTAGGAAATACCGCCAGTGTAGCCACAAAATTAAGCACGAATACCTAAAAAACAGACAAGCTAAATTAGGGATTTTTTAAGAACCAAAAAAATGGTAGCACATAGCCCCCCTTTCCCCAAAAAATTTCATAAGTTTTATTGAATTTTCGATACGCTATAATATCTCGGAAACTATAACAGTTATCGATGTCAAACCTACAACAAGGTGGTTCTACTACGATTCCTTTTCTTTTGAAAAAAAATTGTTGGAGAGGAGCACGGGAATAAGCATCACCCATAGAAAAGGGCAAACTCTTTGAATTTTTTTCTTTCCCGCCGGTATAACTTTATTATAATATTAACAGCTTGAAAACAAGGTTCGCCACAGCCTTAAATGGCGCTTTCACTTGCATTTTTATCTTTTAGGCTATCAAAATTCTAGCCCTGGATTTTACTTATTCATGATTAATTTAAATTAGTGTTAGGTGCTAAGAAACTCTAGCTTTTTGCTTTAAACTTATTATTTTTTTTGTATTCAATAACCGTGACACCATGTATTTCAATACTTCTAAGCTGTTTACTTAAATTTTTTTAAAAAACTACTTCGCTTGAGTTGTACTATTTATTACTCCTTGAAAATGTATTTGCTTTGGTATTTAACGTTTCGCGTGCAAATATTTACAGCATTTGTTATAGTTTTAAACTATGCTAGAATCGTTATTTAGACTTTTTTACTTTGGTCGGCCATTATTTGTAATTAAAACTAATTGTTAAAAATGGAAATCATCAATACTTTTGCAAAAAACAAGTTTAAAGCCAATTCAGGTGCCATTAGGGTATTTCATTGCGATTCGCAGCTGTGACAACTTTACTTATATTTTTAATTATAACTCAAAAACTTAAATAAAACAAGCGCGCTATATTCGGCTGTGCCTAAGCTTATTTACCCTTCACAACGTGTGGGGGTTTTTACCCTAATTTTTTCAATTTTTGTATTTCAACCCTCTAGGAGATAGGGAGTAAGTATGTTTTAGGAAAATGTTTGCAAGAAGTCAGTTCTACATTTGACCTATCCAAGGGCACCCTGGAAGCCTTAGGGGGAGATTTATTATAAATCCTCAAACTTTGTATGGGAACCCCCTTAGGCGATGGAGATAATGGTAAGCATGTTCTAGGAATATGCTTGGAAGGGGAAACTAATGGGGATCTGTCGTACACTTTATTACTCTAAGGCCGACTCTGCGGAAGTTATGGGCATATTTACATCATTTTTGTAAATTTTGTATGGCAACCCCCTTAGCTGATGAAGACAGGGAGTAAGTTCCTTTTAGGAATATGTTTGGGAGGGAAAACTAATGGGGATCTGTCGTACACTTTATAACTCTAAAGCCGACTCTGGGGAAGTAAAGGGCGTTTTTACATCATTTTTGCAAATTTTGTATGGCAACCCGCTTAGTTGCTTAAAGGAGGGGGGGGGGGGGAGGGGGGGGGAGGGGGGGGGGGGGGGGGGCTCAAATTCGCTTGCATTTGACTCGGACTCTTCTTCTGACGATTCTGCTTTTTGAAGAGATGCACCAGGGCACACTGGATATGGCACATCATGCGAATGTGGTACTGGAAGCGCAAACGATCCCACTTGAGCGTAGTTCCATTTAAAAAATCTTCCTACCCCACTGTTTGTGGTGAGGCAAAAATAACAGTCTGTGGAATGGCATAGCGGCTTTTTCCACATCATTGGTGTATCGAATTTCATATGGCGGCTAAAATTAAAATAAATTACTATATTCGCTATGTATAATGTGTTTAAATAAAAATTCTTACCTTCCGCCAGCTGCCCAGTTGGTTAAGATTATATAGCAAAGATCACACAGCGACTTAGGTGTCCATGGTTCTGTGATATTTGGTGAAATACCAAAATAATTCAAATAGTGCAATTGTACTGCTGGAGTAAACTTGTGTGCGTGATTTTTTTTTATAAACTGGCCACAAACATTGCAGAAATTGTCTGGATCGTTCAAACACTCGAACACACGTAGTCTTTTACTCATTGTCTTCCTTGCGTTTTCTAAATATTAACTTCTTTACACTTTCACAGACAGTTTTGAAATGCAATTGATAACCGTGTCTCCTTATGTTTAAATATGTATGAGCATGTAGTGCTGTAAATAAATTAAAAAATAATATACGAAGACTAATTTGTTTATTTTAAATTAAGTTCAAATGTATTTATTCGTTTGCGTTGGGTAGGTAAGCTGTGCAAATAATGAAAATCAAAAAATCGTAAAATAGCGGAATTTCGGTCGTTTACCAAAAAAATAATAAGTCGGCCATTTGTCATCAGATTTTGTTAAGTAAGGGCTTATTTTCTTTGGAAAAGTGTCAGCTATACGTAAAAAAATTAAAATCGCTGTTAACATCGCGTTTTATATTTTATATGAATTTTTATATGAATTTTTCAGCCACATTTTTACTAAAAAAACCCAGTTTTTTAACCTTTTTAAGCCGCCAACATCAAAACTACTAACCCGATTTGAAAATTTTCTGAGAATAAGTTGTAGACGGCTCAATTGTCTTTAATTTGAGTAGTAGTAGGATAAAATAGGTCAAAGAAGACTAAAGATATGCTCAAAATAGTAAGTGTACCTCCAAAAATTAAAAAAAAAAAATTAAAAAATTTGTATCTCGCAAACCAATCGACAGAAAAATTTTTAAAATTCATTTTCGTGTTCAGTAGGTCCAAATCCATGAGAAAAAGTATGCTAGAAACAAATAACAAAATGGCTGTTGCCTAGTGTAATATAACATACAAACATATTGTTACCTTAATATAAAAAGGCCATAACTAATATTTTTTTTCTAAGGGCAGATTTTCGTTTATTTTTATAAATGGTTTGCTTTTATATCTCAGTTAGCAAAAGTATGTATACCCACATACATACATATGTACATACTTGTAATTATATTTTAAACAGGTTTAACAAATTGTTCTAAAATACCAAAAAAAAGGAAAAAACAACATCTTCAAATATTAGTTCAGCTGCATCGAATATTGTTTACCCAATATGTAACGAAAAATTTAACTCCAATATTAATCTAATTTTTTTTTATAAAAATTTTGTTTAATAAACCACTAATAAATCAAAAAAAACAGATAAAAAATATAAATATATGTATAGAGTTCCATATTAATAACAACTTTACATACAGAAAATACATTTATTAAAAGTTATTTTACCTCAAGAGATAACTTCCCTCTTTTTAGGGAAGTTAAAATCCCCTCCCTTTAAAACGATTGCCTAACTAAATTATCAGGGTTGTCATGGAAACCGATAGCTGTCGGAATCGGACTTAAAAATTGTATTGAGTTTTTATTTCTCATTTAGAACACTGGCTTTAATCAAGCTCTAAACTTATAACTTAAAAAGTCGTTAACCAAAAGTTTTTATAATTCGCTTCTAAAACCCATTCCGATACTATCGGTTTCCATGACAACCCCGAAGTTTTAGGTTAAACTTAGTCAGAATCCAAACCTCCTAAATATACACATATGAATGAAAATTTTCTTTCAGCACGTTTCAAACTGAATAATAAACTTAAAGGTAGAATGTAAAGACATATGTTTGTGCACATCAAAAGTTGTTTTGGTAGTGATTTCATTAATGACAAGTGATTATTGGTGACTTCATTTTAGACAAACAAAGATTTACAATTATTAAACAAATTTACTTAAATTTTTTTTATGTAAATTCAAAATATTTTTTTGAATATTTATGGCATTTTTAACATTACGGAAATAAATTTAAAAAGAAATTCATATGCATATACATATCTGCACACATATGAGCGACATAACCTAAAACGACGCTAAACAAGAAAATTTTTTACCTAACTATAACCTAAGAAAAGTTATAAAATCAAATATTAGTTTGTCATTTCGTTTTAAATTTTAGCAATATTCGTTTGCGATCCAATAAAATAAATATATATTGGATTCTAATAGATACGAAAGTCAATTTAGTCATGTCCGTCTGTTGAAATCAATTTCTCTGACACAATTCAGATACTACGTAGCCGGTTTGGTGACCAACTGGCAGAAATATCCATTAGACAATCGCAAAATCGATTAACCAAGGACACGGATAAAGGTAAAACCAGAGATAACCCATTTTTTAAGGCAAATTTTACGCCTGTATATCTCAGTAACTATGGTTACTGTCAAACAAAACTTTGCGGGACGACTTTAAAAGCCAACAACTAATTTGGAAAATGTGTACTTTGTAAATTTTAACAGATATCGATTTTAAGCTTAACGAATGGTGTATGGTATTCCCTACAAACGTACCAAACTTATGAAATATTTAGTAAGCCTTGATATTTGAAACACTTCAAACCTGTTCTAAGGTAACTCTAGTACAATATGTACGTTTTGGCAAAAAAATATTTTTAATAGAAGCAAAAGGACTGGTAACCCACATGAAAATTATTCAGTTTTACAACTATTAACTTTAAAACATAGCCCAAGGTAGTCCCTGGTATATCGTCTGCATTTTGAAAAACATTTTTTATGGGGAGTAGTGACTGCCATAAAGACGAACCTTTTTCTATACCCACACTACATATGTGGTAGGGGTATTATGCGTTTGTACAGACGTTTGTAACGCCAAAAAATAATGGTCGGAGACCCATCTTCAGGCACACCGATCGATTTAGAATCACTTCATGAGCCGATTTAGGCTTGACCGTTCGTCCGACTGGGTATCCATGTATGCTTGTTGTCAAAGTACAGGTCGCCATTTTAAAGATATTTCAATGAAATTTGGCACAAACAAGTTTTTTGGCACAGGCACGAAGCCTTTTGTTTTTAATTATGATCGATTCATTTTTTGGCATAGCCCCCATAAAAATTTTTTGACGGAATAAGCATTTTGGGCTTTAGCTGAATTAAATATAACTCTATTTCGACATAGTTTTGTATACGTGTCTAATTTTATGTCACTATTCAGTGTACTGAACATACTCGGTCAATTTTTTAAATTGTGCATGTGTCCCTCTGGAATAAACATTTTGGGCTATAAGTGATTCAAATATTCCTTTACCTTCTTAAATTCTGCACACATGTTTAACTTTAAGCTACCAACTAAATACAAATTTTATCGGTTATTTTTTAATGTAAATGTGGTGTAAGATATAATATAGTCGGGGCTTGAAAGGCTGTAACTAACTTACTTGCTTAATTAATCATTTTACATGAAATGTAACAAAGCTACACGCGCATGTAGCTATGACGTAATTTTTACATCATCAAAAAGATACTTCGCTTAAAGAGTCGTAGTAGCTTTATGATAACGTCCAAATAACTTCAGACCTATGTACATGCGTGTGTAGCTTTTCACATTTCGTATGCCGCAGGCTTGACATTAAATAAATGTATTGTCATGTGCCTTTTAAAAAAATATACGCAAATATGTAAAAAGATCGATTTGGGATTTTTTGTGAATTACGGGGTTTTGCATTTTAGCTAACGATATGTATTTAAAGATTATTTTATAATAGATAGAAATTATTTTTATTATTATTAAATATTATTATTATTGTTATTATTATTATTATTATTATTATTATTATTATTATTATTATTATTATTATTATTATTATTATTATTATTATTATTATTATTATTATTATTATTATTATTATTATTATTATTACTATTTATAATATTAATATTATTATTATTTTTATTATAATTATTGATAATTTATTTTTCACTGTTTAATTTATGTTTAATTTTAATATCAAATACATCGGTTTCTATACCTAAAATTCCATTTGGTTTTTAACATAAAATTTTTTTGTTTATTAATTTAACGTTTAAACTAAAATGTCATGTTGAAACGTTTTTTAACAAATTAACACCTTGCGTTAAATTTTTTTTAAACAGCCATATTTACAGTATATATTTATGTGTAATTTTTAACACAATTGTTATTTTTGTTTAACTTTTTCTGAATTTCCCATTTTTTTTTTCAATTTTACTATATTATTAATACATAGATATGTATGTACTATATATTGCACAATATAAGTATATTATACAAATTAGCTTGACACAATTCTTTTAACTTAAAAAATTTTCAATAATAAAAACAAATTATTTTATTAAAAAAAACTAATTTGACAAATATTTTAAAATTATTAAAATTTATTTATGCCACCTACTTTTTTTATAAATTGTATGAGAACTTTATAATTGTTTAAGATTTGTTGCTTTTGAAAACGTAAACTTGTCAGTTACTTTAAATAATTTTTATTAAATATTTGTGACTTATTTTAGCGCGTTTAATTTGAAATAAAAAATTATAACCGCACCGCACGTACCGTTTAATAATACGTCCAAATTCAAACTAAATTCAAATTGACCATTTATACACAAGTGTATTTGAATCTATCAGATACTTGTTAAAGTCGTTGCACAAACGCACACATTGTAAAGAAAATGAAAATTTATCTGTGAATTTTCTACCTACAGACAATTTACGGGTTGCCGTTAAGTCAACTATTTTTCTTTTGTTAGATATATGTACATAGTAAGGTGTAGTCATTTTTTTAATTTAGTTTTCCTAAGTCGTCAAGCGATGTTCAAAATTCTAATTTAAATTTTTGATAAGGCGCATAAGACTTAAAATTTTTTAAGATTTGTTATTTTTAAAACGTAATAGAAAAATAATTTTAGTATTAAAAAAATTAAGAAAAAAATTAAAATATTGGTCAATATATTAAAAGCAAAGCCACCTCCCGACAAACAAAAATTACTTTATACAAGACACTGATACTACCCGTGCTTATACATATATATGAGGCAGTGCTTAAAGTTTTCGAAAGAAAAATTCTTCAGAAAATCTGTGGACCAGTCTGCGTTGACGGAGAATACCGGTAACGTATGAACCGTGAGCTGTAGGAGCTGTTTGCCGACAATGGCGTATCAAAATTAAACGTTTACGTTTAAGATGCTCTAGCTAGGAAGTTATTTGAATGCGAACCTTGTGACGGATCCCGCAAAAGGGGAAGAACGGAACTCCGATAGAAGCATCAAATGGAGGAAGAAATCTCGAGACTTGGTATCAGAAACTGAAAAAGAAGCGCAAAAGATCGAGGAGCCTGGAAATAGATTCCACGTTCGGCTAATGAAGCGAACGTTCTTCAATAGCCACCGTAGTAAGTAATTCTAACCGCCACTTAAAATATTTAATTTTATACATAAAAATATCAAAAAGAAAAATAATTGTTTCTGCAATAAATACAATCACAAACTAATTTATATATTTCTTCCAAAAAAAAAAAAAAAAAAAAAAAAAAACAGAAAATTATAACGATTTTTGGTCAAAAAAATAAAACTTAGAAAATTATTATCTTTTTTTTTACAAAAAAAAATGAAAATTGAGAACTTTAAAGACACTTGATTAAAAAAAATTAGTTTAATACCATCAAGATGGCACTCTTTACTTTACTTTCCGATGTTTCCTTGTACCTGCTTTTTTTTTCTTTGAAAATTCGAAAATAATTATTCTATTGTACTTAATTAACATAAAATTTCCATGAAATCAGTAAAATAACGTTGAGCCCGTACTCCAACGTACAAACAAAAGCTATGTTGCGTCGGAATGCTCGTAAAAGTAATAAGAAGGAAGAAAATTATTTGTTAAAACCTATATCGAAGAGAGAAGTTGACGATTTCTTACCCTCGTACCATTACGATTTCATACCTGGATATCTTTATAAAGTCATGTCAACCCTGTCTTTTATGCAGTTATTACGATTTCGATAATAGTTTGGTTCCCAAGACTTTTTCGGCAGGTCGTAATGAGCTCTAAACAAATTCAGAACATCTTACAAATGCAAAAATTTTATGCAATTTTTCATACGCTGTGTTTTATAAACTGTAACTGCAACCGACTTTAAACAGTGAATGGTAGCCTTCATACGAACGGATCAATTTGATGAAATTTGTAATGCGTTATGTCTCGAAAAATTTACAGCTCTCGGCTTAAACCCTGTTACAAGATTATTCCATCACAGTTTCTACATTATGAAAAAGTTAAAATAAGGTTGTTTAGGAGGAGCAAGGGATATCTTAGCCTCCATACAAACGAATCAATTTTATGAAATATTTAAAGCGAAAACTTAACCGAAAACTGTACAAGCTATTGACTTTACTTCGTCTACATAGTAATTCTATTATATCTACAATTTAAAATTGAATTTAAATTAGTTTTTTTCCGTACACAGAAAGAAAAAACACATTCTTAAATCAAGAATATTAAAAACATAATTTAAACTAAATTTGGCAGGTCTTTAAATTATACCATGATACATACAACTAATCAGGTAATCTCGTCCCTGCAACAACTACAAATTAGTACCAAAGTTTCAAACAACAGCTCATAGAAAAAAAACGATGAGTAATATTTTTTGTTGTTTTATTTTCACAGGGAGAACATAATTTTGACATTTTGGCATTAATCAGCTGGGCCGACGTGACTACTTGTTTCTTTGTATCATGAATTATACGAATACGTTTTTAGTACTTTTTTTTGAGTTTAACCTGCCTCAGGGGTAAAAAATATATTTTGGTCCTTTTTGTAACTTCTAAACCAATAAAGATTGAAACATTATTTAAATAGCGTTCGACAGATCTCGAAGAAATACGTACATCACCATTTTGAAATTTTAAGCCCTATGTATTAAAAAACGGGCGAAATTAACGTTTAGGATACTTTTTTGAAATTTCGATCCCAAGAGTAAAAAACGATAAAAAAAATATTTCCAGTTGGTTATTCTTTACCTAAAAAAGATGTAAACGTAATTCAAATTGCGCTAGTAAGATCTCGTATAAAACATAAATCCGTTTCTGTTTTTTAAGAGATTAAAAAAAAGTAAGAGATTAAAAAAAGTAAAAAAATTATTTTTGTACTTTTTATTTATTTTTTAATTTAAAATTTTAATTTTTGTACATTCTTAATTAACAAAGATAGAAACATAGTTTAAACTCCGATCACAGCTACAGAAGCCAATGCAGATTTAAAACAAACTTTTTAAAGTTTTTAGCTACTTTTTGGACGAAAAGTACTTATTTCATATTTTAAGTTCTTTTCTAAAATTTTCTAGAAATACAAAATTTAGGGCTATTGACACATATAGAAATCAGAAGTCAACTAAGTGGAGAAGTACCTTTTTTTCCTTTTTTTTTTGCACTTTTTTGTATTTTTTTTTTTTTTGACCCATATTGAGTTCAAAAGTCAACTAAGTGGGCAAGAAATATGTTAAGTTCACTTTTGGTACTTTATTGCTTTTTTTAATATGAATCTAGGAATAAGTTCGAAATAAAGAACTGTTGGCCCATTTAGACGAAAAATACTTTTTTAAATTTCTTATACTTTGGTGTATTTTTTTTAAGATTGTGACTACGGAAATTTTTGGGATTGTCATGGAAACCGATAGTTTTCGGAATCGTACTTGAAGGGAGCCATAAAAGTTTTTGTGTAGCAATTTTTTTTACTACAAGTTTGAATTTTGAATTAAAACCAGTATTCTAATTTAAAAATTAAAACACGATACTAAAATTTATAACTGTAAAATATCTATAAGGCATTTTCCAGTCCGCTTCTGACAGTTATCGTTTTGTTTGAAATTAATAGTCTTTGTTGAGATCAAAAGTCAATTAAGCGGACAAATATTATTTTTTTTTTTTAATTTTTGCCTTTTTGAAATTATAAATCTAGATATATGAAATAAAAACCTGACTATTGATTCATATAGAGGTCAGAGGTCAGCTAAGTGGACAAAAAGTACTTTTTGTACATTTTTGGTACTTTTTTGCATATTTTTTATTAGTTGTAGTAGTAGTAGTAGAATTATTATTTGTTTTTTTTTAATATATAATAATAAATTCGACATTGACCAGCGGTCGTCAGTCGACTATTAATAATATGTACATAAGTAAATAACATTTTTTTCGCTTTCCGCAGAGGCGATATCGTAACCAGTGAGTGAAGTTCTACTGAGGTGCGATTATTGCTAGTTGAAAATAATATTTTGTATTATGAATCCAGAAATATGAAATAAAAGACTGTTGACCAATGTTAGCCAAGAATGGCTCTAGGGACCGAAAACATAACAAAGAGAGCGAAACACAAAAACTTAACAACAACAACACATGTTGACATTGCATTGTTTTGTTGATAATACACACAGCGAAAAGGCAGTCATATATTCTAATCAATCATCTTATCTTGTTGGGCGACGCTGCCTTTGGCCCACTTAATGGTCTAAAAAGTCAACTAAGGAACAAAAAGAACTTTTTGTACTTTGGTACTGTTTGCTTTAATTTTAGATTTTGAGTCTAGAAATTTTAAATTAAAGGCAGGTAAGGTCGGAGGTCATTAAAGTGAAGTTTTTTTAAGAAGCGACTTTTGATCAAGCTTAAGCTTTTGCTGCGCCGATTTTTAAGACTGTGTACGCATACATATATAAGGCCTCTAACGGAAAAAAATGTTAAGGCAAAAAAAAGTAGGCGGGCCACGCCCACTTAAACAAAAATCCTATTATAGGTACTTCTACCAATTTTTATGAAATTTTTTTTGCATATTAAGAGCTTTCAAAGTAAAAAATTTTTAAGGCAAAAAAGTGGTCGGTGCCACGCCCCCAAAAATTAAACAGTTAACACTGGTACTTTTGTTGCACCGATTTTTTGAAACTTTACATGCATATACAAGACCCCTAATTCCGTAATTTTGAGGGCAAAAAATTTAAAGGTGCCACGCCTACAAAAATTAAACTCTCTACACTTTATACTTCTACTAATTCAATTTTTATGAAGTTCAAAAAATTAATGGGTGGCATAAAGATAGACAAATGCCTAAAACGCTTAGTCCGGGAAGACATCTACATTGGGGCTTTGTCAAAAAATAGGCCGATAACGTTTTTATTCAGTACAATAGTGGGTGACATAAAGATAAACACACACAAAACATTGTGTGAAAATAGAGTAATATTTTAATTAAAAAAAATTAACTATAACAATAAATGTCTTCTCTTTGTAATTTTAATAATATACCCAGCAAACAATTTTCCAAAATGTAATCGAGTAAAGAATTAAGTATTTTCAAAGAAGCAGTTGCCATTTGCATTACTGATTCGGTTCTTTTTACAAGGCATGAAACTAAAGTAACCATATATTTTGTTTCTGAAAGACTTAAAACAACTTTCATAACTGGTTATTTCTTTAAATGTTATTTGGAATGCAATTGTTAATGCACAAAAAGAAATTTTCAATCTCAAATGTTTTGCATTATGTGTCAACTTGTTTTAGTTGTAATGTCTAATTTTTTACTGCGATTAATTTAATTTGGGACACTCTATAATAATAAAAAAAATATATATACTGATAAGAAGACAATGAAGCAAGAACATACTTACAAATGTCTCAAAGTCAATTGTTTTAGGTTAAATCTGTAGAAGTTAGTATATGTGTTGATGCACTTATAAATAAAAAAAAAAAAACTTATGTCCATATGTATGTAAATTGTTGAAAATAATATGTAAATATATCAATAATACTTCTTAATGATAATATTATTTTCTTAAATTCATAATAAAAGATGATATTTGAGCTTGAAAAGTAACCAAAATTTTCAATTTATCTCTTTTTGGTAGAATAGCATGCTTAAGTTATATCAAGACAAATTGTTGCAATAAAAACTAAACCAACATTTTGTTTTTGATATTAGTTCAAAAAGAAAATTGAAAAACAAGATTGTTTTTTAAACTTACTTACTTTATTTGAGGCCTTAAGAAGACAAAAGTTTTGAAAGAAAATGATCTGTGAATTCGTTTATTTATTTTAAATTTCAGTTAAAGGCTGCATCTGGTATTTCTTTCTTTTCAGTTAATTGCAGAAATATTTCTAGGGCATTTTCAAAGTTCCAATTAGCATCTTCTAGACATCTGCAAAAAAAAAAAATAAAAAATTATTTAAATATTTTAAAAAGATATGTTTTTAATAAATAGGCTGACCAATATAAAATGTTATTTTTTGAATATTTGAACATATACATTTGTATAAAGTTTTCACTTACCTTGTACACCATATAGTCTTTAAGCTAGTAGCCTCCTGGAACATAACCAACATTGCTTCCTTATCGCTTAGTGACAATTCGTCTTTGTTTGACTTATCTTCAGATTTGTAATATTTAAATGCAATCTTAGTTTGTGCTACTGTAGGTGTAAACACATTTAACTGATCATTTATTATTTGATAATTAACAACCATTTCTAATGGACCCTATAATGTGAGAAAGGCATAATACGAAAAGCTTATTTAAAAATTAAAAAGAATGCAAACCGTATTACGTTGAACAGGTTTTAAAATAAATGTGCGCGAAAATCCCATTAGTATATCAGTCTCCATTATATTCGGCACATGATCCAAGTAGACACCGTTTACGGTTATAACAACCATGTTTTTCTTAAAAATAAAAAAATAAAAACAGAATAAACAAATTTGATTTATCACAATAATCCAAATAATTATTCGAATAAATAAGAAGGTTTAACAATAATTTTCAAATTGATATTTAGGAACTGCTCCCAATTTTACTTTATTTATAATAAAAAACAATCTTAAAAATTTAAAGTCTATACATTAAATATGAAATGGTACACAGAAAGAAGAAAAAATATATTCTAAGATCCAGAATTTTATTCTTGAAATCGTACTTAAAATTTTTAAGCAAGATCCATATTTAGATTTTAGTAAATCAAGCCTATGCGGACTGCTTCAAGCAGAAAAAAACTTCGTGTTTGAATATTATATTTTACATTTAAAAACAAATTGGGTCTCATGCATAGTAAAGCTATATTTACACTACCTAAGTTCTTATCTGAGTTGAGTGTCAAAAAAATTTGTTTGAATTTTTATGAGTGTCAAAAAACAATTTTATATTTTTACTTTTAGTATTACATTACATCTAAGAAATTAGTTTTAGTCCGCTTTTAAAAAAGTTGTTAAACTGGTACAAAGTGTATGACAATATATGTGAGCACTTGCTCAAATTTGATTGAGTCTGCCTTATAGTTGACTGGCGTACACTAAAAAGGAATCATGGCTGAATATTTTGTGCCACAAAAAAATACAAAATGTTATCAATAGCGTAAAACAAATTTAGCAAGTGGAGATAAAAAAATTATACAGGTTTGTATTCTTTTTTTTATATATGTAATACATAAAAAATGATAAATAAATAGGTTTGATGATAGTGGTGCTCTCAGTAACATTGATAAAATTCGACTGTATTTAAGATTTTGTGCAGATCCTGGATTCCAAAATGGTATTGGAGTCCATCAATCAACTGTGTCGCGAACTTATATCTGCAAAAGCAAGCGAGTGGATAAAATCCCCGAAAGATGCAGATGAAATTAAAGATGCTCAAATGAAATGGGAAACAAATTATTGCTTTTTATTTGCAATTGGAGTGATTGATTATACTCAATATTGTTTGTTTTTTTTTACTTTTAATGCTTGGTAATTGGCCCTTTTCTAGTAAATATTTACTTTGTTTTAGTTTTTCTACTAAAATTTTAGAAATATCGGCAGTTTCTGTTTTATTTGTATTAATTGATTCTACTTCTACTTCACTTTCACTTGACGACATGTTTGAACTTCAATAACAATTATACGTTCGATCTCCCTTTGCTCCAGTTATTGCAATTGGTTTGAACTAGAGGCCTGCATCAAATCCTATTTAAAGCTAATTCAAGACCCGGATGATTTTCGAATTCTTGTGCTGTTGTGTGATTAAACTGTTTAAGTGCTGTAATTTAGTGTAGCCGACACAGTTTGTGTGATGCAATGTAGTGTAGTTAAGAATAAAGAGTGGTGTCATGCACTGTTGTTGACGCAACTTATATACTGTCATGATGTGGGGTCGGTAAAAAAAAATGACTGTTATGATGTGTGGTCAACAACAACAAAACTGTGTGTATTACACACAATGTTGAATGGATACGTACACAAACATATATACAAGCAGGCAAATCAATATAAAATTCATACATAATTACATTAGATTGCATACATAGTACATTGAAAATCAACCCCCGTTTTTAAAACTAACACACCAGGAACATCTCGTCAACAGTAAAGTTTCGAGATGAATTGAAATTGAAGTGTGGGATCATGATGAATTGATGTGCCGTTGTTGTTAACTTAAGTGTGCTTAAGTGTGAATATTTTTTTCATTTAAGTTAAGTAAACAAAAGAGATGGCGAGCAGTACAGCACAGCACTTATTGTTGTGTGTGCACACGTAAGGTATATGAAATGAAATATCAAGATGATACTTAATTTAGTGACATCTTGAGCTGGCCTCTAGTTTGAACTCATTTTTATGCATACGAAATTGAGCAAAAACTGTTGCTGTTTGATTGAACTCGACTAACGAGCAATTGCTCACATGCCTCAACTCAGCGCTTTTACTCGTTTTTATGCATGAGACCCATTGTCTCGGTGGCCTAGAGGTAACGCACTGGTGCTTTAGTGCGAAAAGTCCAAAAAATATTATTTCCACAAAAAAAATAAATTAAAAAAAATAAATTTTAACGGAACCTGTTCAAATCCTTTTAAGTTTAAAAAATTTATTATAAATATGGGTACTGTTATGAAGCCATCTGATTATGAATTCGTCCTGAAATTTTGTGAAAGTGATTGTCAAATTTATTAATTTTGTTTGAAATTTAAAATTTTTTGACATTCGCTTTCTCAAAAACAAAAAGGAAATGCAGAGGGCTTTAATACTACCCGTATTAGTGTACCCTGAAACACATTAAAACAAAATTTTTTATTTTCTTTTTTACTCCAAATATGGTCATACTTACATTATAAACAATACAATCTGTGCTTAATGTCAGCATATCATGTGTAGTTCCAGGAAGTTCCATAAGAACTTGCAATATCTCACTGGGACCATAGTGTATAGAGGTATGAGCTCTACAAAAATCGTCTATTTTAAGTATATTTCGGGATAATTTAAAATACTTTAAAATGCGTTTACTATTTTGAGCGGGTAGTTTAGCCATATTGTAATTGCAAGTTAAAGTGAAAATCGCCTTGGAATAGTATAAATCTGCAATGAAAACTATTATTAAAAACTGAAAGCCAAATAAAACGTTAAACACCTTTTAAATGCTGTCGATCATGTTCAAATGCCTGATAATAACGTGTTATAAATTCATTAACAAAATCATATCCCTCTGTGTTACATAGAAAATTTTTTTTGGAACTTAAATTGCCTTGTGTGGTGATTTCTACATTATCCTATAATTAAAAAATATGGATAAAAGATTAGACAATAAAATTCCACAAATATGATACAAAAAAAAAGAAAGAAATTATTACCAATACTTTTAATTCCGGAAAAATTTTCGTAACAGTTTTTATATATTCACTTGCAAAACTGTATTTAGAACACAATGGATTACCATCTAATCTTAATGATTTAATACCCAAAACCCCAAGATCTTTAATATCATACAAATCATGTATCCAATTATTACCCAAATCTATGGCCTTTAAATTGCTCATCATTGCCAAAACTTTAGAAAAACTGGCACTTAATATTTTGTTATGTGCTAAACGCAGTTCAGTACATGTTGAGAGAAATTTTCGTGAGGCTTGCATAAGGATGCGAGTTAAAATCTTTGGTGAACTAAGATTAATGACAATGTTTCCTAAACCTTAAAAAAAACAAAAAAATTAATAATTGATTTTGAAAACTTTTTAACTTTCAAATCAACCTTCTATGTTTTGAAAATTGCTTAAGTCAAGCATACGATCCATAACACTAAAACGGCGATGAAGAACTTTTTCTATACAATCCATTGGCTCCAATTGTCCTTTTTTAAATGGACTGATATTCATCATCAAATAATAAACAATAATCCTGTCCATGTGCATTTGAGGAGAAAAATCATTTGTACTTTCTGTAGGAGGCGGTGGTGCCTCAATGCGTGGCGCCTTTATTTCTAGATTGAGTTTCTCTACCAAATGCTTTATTTGGGAAAAGCAATTTCGTACCAAAAACTGATGTTCTCCAGATGTGTACTTAAAATTTTATCGTTTTATTTAATTAAAGGAAATAATTAACTAAAAAGTATTTCCAAGTTACCTTATAATAACACGGATAAATATCACTGGCACTGTTAGATGTTGTAAGGAAAAAATAATCAAATATTTCCTCTTTGGAAAATTCATGTGTTACATCTGGTATCTGCAATAAACAGTAAAAATAATGTTTATTCATAAAATTAAATTCCTTATCTTACCATAAACGCATGCCAATCTGTACTGTTTTCAAATTTGTTTATGTCCGCCTTATTCGACCAATCAATGCGATAACCTTCGCGTTCAGTTTGCATACAGTTATCCAAAGGAGTATATTCACTGGAGAGATTTTCCGAAGGTATACCATCCTGCAAAAATTTAATTATAGATTAACGTACTCGTACTCAAATCTTTTCTGTTAACTTACAATTTTTTTAAAGTTTTTTAAAACTGGCCTTAAACATTCTGGATAGGAAACAGCTTTTGTTAGGGGATTACCTTCGAGGAGTAGCTCATCCGCTTTGAGAGGTTCCAAATCCCGACATACACGAGTTGGTGAGCGTAACTGAAAATAATGTTTTTGTTTTTAGATTTATTTTTCAAACTAAATTTGTGCATTTAAATATTAATAAAATACCAATATTTTGAACTTGTACTTTTGGCAACGACCCTGCTCTGCGTACTGCCGACAGTCATTTGGACGATGAAGAAGACCTAGATATATAACACTCTGCTAGGGTGAATCAGAATTGCAAGCTACAACACAGGTTACCTTCCCTTACAGCAAGAAGTTCATATCGAATGAAAGGTCGAATTTATAAACGACTTTTCACTACCGGATAAGGAACTGAGTGTAATTATGTCTAAATTAGCTACTTCATAAGGTCGGGCAAAGACGAATAAGAAAAAAACTAAGAGCAGAACCGGAGATGGCTACAAAAGATGATGCTCCTTCTGCCAAAAGTTTGAGGATAAGGATATTACTCTGTTCACTTTATTTTTCCTTTATTTTATCAGCTTAATTTCTTTCTTAAAGCTGTCACGACTTCCTGCGCCTACTAGTACTAAACTATCCTTTAAACATGACGGAAAAAAGGCAGGTGGGAGACAGAGTTCTCTACCCTCGATATGGACCCTAACACCGCAAAACGTTACGAAATATTCAAAGACTCCATCTACACCTAATGTAAGAATAAAGGTCCGTGGAAGAACCTCAACTTGAGTCGAGAAGGAATAACGCTAAGGCCAGTCCCGGTAGGGGAAGTTCTGCCTCTTCAAAGTCTCAACTATCGACATCCAAAGGGGGAAACTGACCCTTCTAAGCAACATTCCAAACGAAAAAATGTTTGCGAGGTAGCAAAACTAACAATTTAAACAAGAGAGAAAAACATTGCTTTCCAAGCTACTAAAACGGCTACAGCATTGCAATCAATGGCAAGCCTAAGGCATATGGTCAAACCAGTCTTAAACAATAGTTTCACTTTAAACACAAGAAGGAAAGCATTGAAAGAAAGATGACTCTTTGATAGAGTCTCCTGGCAAAGAAGGCGTCAAAGAATTCTTGGATTCCCATCACTTCGCAGTCAATGGCATTGGCGAAGCTTTTCTAGCAGCTTGATTGGAAACAATAGCCGCTAATGCACTCAGACAGACAGTTTCAGCATGGATGTCACCTCCAGTGAAGAAAAGAAAAAGGTTTGAAAAGCTGAACGCTGAATTTCACACAGACAGCTGTAAGATTGTATTATTCAATGTGTTCGCGAAGAATGTCTGCTTGGAACAAAATGTAAGAGTTGATGGGGAATCGGAAAGATTTCTACGAACTTTTAGGGGACGGGCAAAATAAGCTTTTGGCACCATTCGGTTCCGCCCACCCTAACCCGCTGGAAAGAGAGTTCGGAGAAGCCTTGTATAAATTATCTTTTCCATTTGCAAAGCTGCCTTAATTAAAAATTAACTCTCTATCACAATACCTAGCTAGGTACTGATGTAGTCCAAGAGTCTTATATCTACAGATATAAGCTTGTTGTTCTGGGCAATGTCAACTTCCTCCTCAAATGGAGAGGAACTGTGTTGATGACGGAAGTCAAAGCAACGAACTCGATCCTACAAATTCTGGTGTACATATCTCAGAGAGAACGTTCTATATCGATCGAATTATAAGTAGTCGGACTAAGCAAGATATGGATTATAAGGCGGGTGAAGCAAAGTCCAGTGTTGTGAAAGTTTAATATTGAGGTTTCTTATCTTTCAGCATATTCTGGATATTTTTTGACAAATTCTCGCTTCAAACGAATCAATTGCATTCGGAAAAAGGTTCCCCATTATGGCCTGGCCAGGTTTAACAAAATAAAATAAAAAAAGGTTTAGCGCCATGAATTGTTGGATTTGGTGTCGATTTGGCTGGTTAGCTGGGGTTTACAAACGATCTTTTATGCTTCGGATTATCGTTATGGATTAATTTTTCATTGCAAATAACTCTCTGCAAAATTGATTTTATTTTATAGCAAAATCGTCTTTAAATGTGTTTTGGCCTTAATTTTCATGGAACCCAAATTTCCCTCGCAGAAATTTGTACACCTTTCGCACATTGAGCAATCGGTTTGCTAAGTAGTTATGCAGCTAGATGTAATGATAAATGTTTGTTAATTAAAATGATGATTTAATGCAAACACAAACGGAATTAGAACAATTAAAAATTAAGGAAATCTGATAAGATTGTGCAGGATGATTTTAACGGATACAAAATCATCTGTGAAGTTAGGAAAACCCTTTTTGAGCTAATCACCACACAACGTAGCTTCAAACAAGTTGGCAGCCTGTTCTGCGGCCTTTTCAATATATTATTGAAGAAGATCATGCGTGAAGCAGCAGTAAAGAAACGACTAAGTTGATGGCTTCAACGAATAGAGAATCCACGAGATTGGGACAATCTATGAGTTAAGTTAAAATTCTGAGGTAGTAGAGGAATTCGTTACCTCAGAACCACCATAACAAAACCGAACGACATCAGTTAAAAAAAAGAAAAGAATTATAGTTGTCAATAGATGTTATTGCTAAACAAACAATTTAATAACAGGGCCCTTTCTCGGAAGACAACGCTCACACTATACAGGACAGTTATTTAACCCGTACTGGATACAATAATAATAAGGTGTTCTTGTACTATTTGAGAAAAAAATACTTCGTAAAATATAGAGTCCAATTTTCATAGGCGGAGAATATTAGTATCGTACGAGCCATGAGCTGTATGAGCAATATACCGACATCGATGTAGTGAAGCGTGTAAAAATCCAAAGACTGCGCTGGCTCCGACATCGCGTGCGAATGAATGAAGACGATCTTGTAAAAACGTGTTTAAATACTAATCCGAGCGAAGTCACAAGAGGAGACGACCGAAACTTCTCCAAGTTTAGCGTGAAAAATTGGAGAGAAAGCACAAAAGACCGAAGTGCTTGGAAATCCATTCATAGTTCGGCCAATGACCAACATGGGTTGTTATAATTGACCAACTAAGTAGGTAAATATGTAAGTATACATACATATATATGAGAATATAAAAAAGAAAAACAATTGTTGAGGTAGAACCAACATTGCAGGAATTTTTACTTAAGGCGAGCAACAAAATTTATGCTACGAAAATGTGTAAAAAAGGCATTATTTTTAGGGTTGTATAAGATTCTTTTCACTGATGTTCATTTGAACAAAATAAAATAAAAAAAATTACCAAAGGGCAAAAATGTACACAAATAGGGGAACGTAAAAAAACAAATTTCTACCCCAAACAGAAATAAACATGTGTTTTTAACAATTCAATAAAATGATGAAAAATTCACTCTGGAATTGCTAACAGCTTTTAACCTAATTAATAAAAATAATAAAATGTATTTAAACAACTATTTGAAGTTTGTTATTTTTATTGTCTCAACAAAACTACCTTTAATTTTACTACATATGGTCAATTCCATGCAAAACGACGCAAATTAGGGAAAAATAATTTTTTTCTTTATTAAAAAAATCGATGAATTAAACTAAAATAAAACTTAATAAAATCTTAAATTTAATTTTCAAATTAAAGTTTGATTTTCAAATTAAAGTTTCTTTCAACATTAACGGAAAATAAAAATTTCTTCTAATAAAAAGAAATTATATGAACTTAAGCCAAACTAAAAATCAAAAATTTACTAAAATTATTTAAATATAAATAAATTGGTTCATATTTAATTTTTATTTTTTTTGCAAGAGCTTAATTAAAATGAATACACACTTTATATATAACTTTTCTTTTTTTACGCTTTGATTAATATGTCACATCCGTTAGAAAATGTTTTTCTTAAACAAAAATACTTTTTTGTAGATACATACATATAATGAATCACATACGATCAAAAACACTTTCAGTTAACTTAAAAATCAAACAAATTTAACTCGTTCTCAAGAATATTTTACACAACTTGATCTTAAAGTCAAAATTCTCTTTAATTTCAATTTGTAAGGTCACACCCGTCACAGTCTTCAAGTGATCATTGTGACCAGAAATTAAGCTCCTGCAGTGTCTACTTACTATTAAACACTTAAAAACATACCATCCTTGGAAATTATAGGCTTTTTTTAAACAAACATTTTTAATTGTTTGAATTACATATAAAAAAAAGGGAGCAAAGTGGTCACACCCGTCACAATGAAATTAGGTTAGGTTAGGTGGAAGAGGCAACCGTTGGGTCCGCTTAATTCGGTCGCTTTGTGTTACCTGGAGAGGCAGATAGAATAGGTTGAAATGGAAGGAAAGAAGAAATTTAGATAAGCATAAGAAAGAAAGAAAGAACAGAAAATGAAGCAAACTTGCCAGGGTCTCTGGTGGGAATCGAACCCACAACCCCCAGACTGGTAGACTCGTGTACTTACCACTGATCTACCGGGGCACAATCATATTGCCCATATGTATAAATTTTGTTGTTACAAATAAAAATATACTTTTGAAATGAAAATTCATTAATTTTACTTTTAAGATAAAGTTTTCGGAGCAAAATACTTTTAGTTTAGCTCAACAATTTTTAGTGCGGCACAGCTTTGCAGCCTTTTAAAAACATGTTGCAACGAACTTGGCAGCACTGTTTTTATGTAATTATCATTAACTAGTCACCAGATTAAATTGCGGGTGTCCTTTTATGGTTGTTAATTTTGAATATATTTTAGAGTTTAGGAATTCAACTAAACCGACAAAAAGTACTTTTTTACGTTTTTGGTATTTCTTGCTATTTTAAAAATTATAAGCTTGGATATATGCAATTGAGGACCATTGACCCATGTAGGGGTCGCAAGTCACCTAAGTAAACAAAAAGAATTTTTTCACATTTATGGTACTTTCTTGCCTTTTTAAGATTATGAGTTTATTATATGAAATTGAGGACTAAAGAGGTCGCAAGCCAACTAAGTGGACAAAAAGTAATTTTCCACATTTTTGATATTTTTTCTGCCTGTTTTAAGTGTATTTTTTAGTTTTTATTTTTTTGGCCGAAATAATTGTTATATTTTTAATTAAAAAATAAATTTAAATTAACGATTATTGTTATCATAGTTCATTTTTATAAAAATTTCAAAAAACTATAATTATTTTGACCTAAAAAATAAACTCAAAAATAATTATTATTTCTTGCCAAAAAAAAATTAAAAAAAAGTATCTAATAGTTTTTTGAGATTGGTTTTGTTACAGTGATTACAGTTCCTACTGACGACACATTCATTACCTGTTTTCAAAACTTTTAAGCAATCTTGAACATGCATATGTACTTAATCCATATATTCTTTACTTACCAAATTGTTACTTAAGTCCAGAACAGCGAATTGTACACCACTGAAAAGTTTTAGAGGAGCTAACGTATTAATTTCGTTGCTACTCATGATAATACCATTGATTTTGCGAAACTGTTCATCATTTCGATATATCAAATCGCAGACACGCTCTAAAACACCACGATTACTTAAATTTACAACAACGTCGTAAAAATTTGGATTTTGAGCAAACAGAGATAAGTTTAATATGCCATCTTCACCATTGCGACGTTCCATGCGGCCATATAAGGAATTTAAGGCCTTTGTAACCTGAACCACAGGGGAGATTTGGCCATACTTAAATTCACCCACATTCAATTGAACTTTTAAGTAAATAACACTACCTTTCGATAAATGTAGACATAAGTTTTGAGCAAATAATTTATCCAAAGCCGGTTGACATTGACGTACTAAAAAACGATCTTCTTTATTGCCACGCTAAAAGAATTCAGATGAAGCTTATGAACATGTGTATTTGTGTAAATTGGTTAGTATACTCTAACAGCAGAACTTACTCTATAGGCCACTGGATAAAATTCTTCGCCTTCCAATACGGAAAATATGGCTTCTAATATGGCATATTTTCCTTCGATCCCAATTAGCTTACCACCATGCTGTACGACAACCTGGTGCCATATAAAACCCTGATTCATAATTGTGGAATCATATAGTTTACATTTGTAATATGATACCGCATTCCTATAGTTGATTTCAATGCTCATGTGATTGGGAAAGTGCAATACTTCATCTGCAACAAGAAAAACTATGGGTTAACCCAAATTGGTAATTGTTTTTAATTAACTTACCCGGGCACTTTAAACTAGTCATTTTTAATATTTTACAATTATTGGCAAATTTTTTTGTTTACTATGCCGGTTCCTAGCTAATTAACATTCACAAAAAATTGATATCCCAGTTGTATACAGCAGCTGATTTGTTTTTTGTATTAATGAAAAACACAATGAGAACTACAAACTACATTTTTGTGTAATTCTACAATGCAAATATTAACAGCACATAAGCGTTTTTAACTCTTGATGATTAAGTGTCTAGTAAGTTGAGTTTTTATAATAAATTATGTAAATTTACACTTTAACTGTTGTTATTGTTGTTCGTATACAATATTTGTTATAAATACGCGACTTGCTAGGCATTTTATCATCAAGAGTGAACATCGCTATAATGACTAAACTTAATCATGGGACATTTAAAATCTAATTGATGACTAAGCTGTCTATTAAAAATTTTAACAACACAAAAAAACGTTTGTAGAATGTGGCTTCAATTGTAGTTTTTATAGTTTTACCAGTAGAAACAAGTTGTTTTGTAAACCTAATTGTATTTTTACTCCTTAAGCACAATGCAAAGATTTCTAAAGATTTTTAAAAAATCATCTTGTAATATTATTGGAATGATTCATGTAAATGCGTTGCCAGGTTGATCTAAGTTGTTAGCATCACATAGAATCGTAATTCAAATATTGCATGCTTATCATTCCAGGAACACCTCTCTACAAAGGAAATTGGCTGGAAATTTTAGAAAAAGCTAAGTATGAGGCACATATTTATAAGAAATATAAGCTGGTAAGTAAATATTATATTATTAGAACATTTATTTAATTTCTTAAATTGTAATTTGAATTTGGCTGTAATTAATTAAATACCTATTAAATTTGAGGATGTTTAAATCTTAAACTCTTCATTTGTTTGCTGGGTTTACGTATTGAATTAAATTGTTGGCGACAATTTCACCCACTAATTATTAAAAAGTTGCTGTTTTTTAATAAGTTTATGTATATACAAAACATAATATGTATTAACATATTCTCAAGACAAAATCGGAAATTTTTTTTGGACGACACTTTGTAAATTCTGAAATACATTTACAAAGTTCTAAAATATAAATAGAAAATTCTGATATACCTACATATGTATGTAAATATAGAAATTTCCGAAATTGGATTAGACATTTCTTAAATTTAATTTAAATTTCTGAAAATTAAATTAGATATTTCTTGAATTTATAAGGAAATTCTTAAATCCATTTAGAAATTTTTTAAAATGCAGTTAAAAAGTTATATGCAATTACAAATCGTGCAGTTCGTTTGAATTTTTTATCCAATCCAATTACAGAAAACTTTCAAAGTATTTCAAATTATCGACGTACTTATAAAATATTTCAAATTCAAAACAAAGAACAAGGGTTCATATATAACTTTCACGCAAATAAAACCAAATTAAATTTACTAAATACGCATGTAGTATATAAAAAAATATTTCAAAGAATTATCTTTTTTACAATCTTATAGGATTCAGTGCTAATAGAAAACATGCATGATATTCCTTATATTCAGGAACACCTGCTAGGCCCAGAAACTGTGGCTTTTATGACCCGTTTATCTCTTGAAATAAGAAACATTATACCTACAAATACAATGCCTATTGGCATACAAATTTTAGCCTGTGGCAATAAGCAGGCTTTGGCAGTGGCAAAGTCCTGTAATTTACAATATATTCGAGCTGAAGGCTTTGTTTTCGATCATGTTGCTGATGAGGGCTATACAAAAGCATGTGCAGGTTATTTACTAAGATATCGCCAGCAGATTGATGCTGACAATGTTTTAATATTTACTGATCTTAAGAAGAAACATTCGGCTCATACTATAACACAAGACGTTAGCTTATTGGAAACAGCAAAAGCTGCTGAATTCTTTTTGACCGATGGTGTTATAATAACGGGAAATTCTACCGGTGAAGCTGCTAAGCCCCAGGATTTCTTAGATTTAAAAGGGAAATTACAAGTCCCTTTGTTGGTGGGATCCGGTGTTACCAAAGACAATATAATGCACTATTATCCTCATATACAAGCTGCCATTATTGGTTCACATTTCAAACATCATGGCACTTGGAGCAATGATTTAAATGAAACGTCAATAGCAAATTTTATGGAAAAGGTCGAAGAAGTTAAAAAATGACTGGAAAAGTAATTTATTTTTATAATACTTAGAGTAGTTACATAAGTACATATTTCTACAAAATGGTCAAACAAAGTACATACATACAAACACATGTATGTGCACAGATATTAAGTTGTATAAAGTTATGCCAGGGTGAAATTACTCTAGAGTAAAAAAATTTAATTCTACTTTATATTTAAATATATGTATACTAGTAATAGGTTATTTTAATTTTACTTTTTTTTTCTTCACAATGCAAGCTATTTAGAAAGTAACTTAGGAAATGAATAAAAAAGAAAAAAAAAGTTAAATTTGTCTTAACTTTCAACTAAGTTATTTTGTTTTGTTTAAAAATGTTTTTTATTAATATATGTATTAATAAGAAAGAAATTTTCGTTTAAATATACTCTTTAAAAAACTTAATCCCAAAAATTTTTTGAACTGTAATAACCTAAAACTTTGTCTAGCAAAAAAAAACTAAAAACAGCACATGTCAAATCATATGTGCGCCAATATTTGAAACTTAAAGCTTCGAAAGAGGTGAAAATAATTTATGAGATAAAAACGAATTAGTTGTTGCAAAGTCTTCGGAAAAGATTTCGCCCTAGTTAAAGCATAAATAAAAAGTTAATACGACATTTTAAGGTAAAACCTTCATTTACGTTAAACAAGTATGTATTATTATAATCATTCAAAATAAGTTGGCAAAAAAGTCATAAATTCTTTCACGTAAAGAAATTCTTGAAGTCGATCCTCCAGCTCCTACTTTTGCCATAGTTGTGTTTCCCTTTTGAAATTCAAAAGGTGGTGGCTGTTCATACAAATTATCCAAAGAATCATCAAACTTTACACGTTTCTTTTGTGGGGGCGATGTAATATTAATATCTTGAAAATTCTCCTTCAGAGACGGTGGTAAAGTCCAGCTTACAGAAGTGGCAGTATTTGAAGCCTCGTCCGCTTTAGCTGTATTGCTACTTTTGTTGCTTCCATTACTGGCTCTTAAGGGGAAGAGAACATCCCGAAAATTGCCCCCACCCTCAATTGGCTCATTAGCCTGCAAAAAATCTTCACGTTGTACAGCTCTCGGTATGGTATTGTCAACATTTTGAGTACGAAAATATGATTTTGAATCGGAGTAACGACTAGCAAAACCATAACTGGGGTCATAATCTGCAGTTACGTTTATAGAATTTCGAGTTTTAGAAGTTTGTATTTGATGTTGCTGCTGACTTTGTGAAGTTTTCTTTAAAATGCCTCGAGTAGTTGAGCGCATTTTATCATTTGAAATAAATTTATATAACTTTGATAAACGGTTTTCTGATGTATAAGACTGCTGCTCTTGTTTTTTGTTACGTATAATGTTTTCCATACCTTGGCTTACCATAGGCGGTTTGGGTGCTTGCCTTTTTAATGGTTTCCTTATTTGCCTGCTTATCTCGCCTATATTGTTTGTATTATTATGCCTTAAAGTTGAGGTAGCAAATGGTGTTAATTTACGTTTACTACAGCCAAAGCAAGATTTTGCTACAAAAGAAGTATCCGCTTCCATCTCGTCTTCAGAGTCTGTTGCTCGATTTTTATTGCGAAAAATTGTCTCGTATTCCTTAAGATAGAAAAAAAATAAAAAAAATTAATGTGTCATACAGGCATGTTCTGAAAACCGCGTGGTTTCAAATCACTTGTGATTTTAAAATCATAACTGTGATTTTACGCAATTTATTATTAAATTGTTGCAAAATTCAAAATAAGGTTATTAAAAATATAACCAAGTAAATTAAAATTGGCAGGCATTTAGCTAAACCGGTTTAAAATCATTAAAACTTTAAAATTTCTTGTGACTTCAAATCACTTTCACAAAAACTGATTTTCAGAACATGCCTGATAAATATTTTTTAAATTTCTAAAGCCAACAACTTGTCTACTTACCGATTTCTTTTGTTTCGGACTTAACATATAGTCTTCACCAAAATGCTTTACATCCTTTTTCCTTAATGGAGTTCGTTTGCTGCTCTCTTTTCTCAACGTTTTCCTGCACTGAATATGCAAGTCAATGGCATCACGTATAAAACCTACCCAGGCACGAGACACTTGCAGATCTTGTGAGCCAAATATAATACCATCACTCTGACAAGTTATTTTAAAATTACCCGGCAGCAGTTCATAGACTTTACATTTTTTAAGGGGGAATATACAACAACATTCTAAAGAATTTTCTACAATCGTATTGGGCATTCGGTCCTTAATTATCTTGCAGTACATAAAAATATCGGACATTAGCACGCAGTATCGTTTAATTTCAGTCCCAGTGCGGGTGACTTTGTTTAAAATACCCTCCTTGATAACCTTGCGAGAAGGTTTAACAATATTTGGTGAATGATTTATCAGAGAATTTTGTAAATTGATAAGCATTTGTGTAACTTCTTGATCTTCTACACAAGAATTGATATGAGAAACAGTACTTTCGATTTGTTTAATCGATTCCCTAAGCAATTTAAAATCAGCATCCGCAGGACTAGTATACAGTAATACCTGTTCTAGAAGCAGTTTATAGCGAGGTACTCTTTGTATCGGTACAATCATTAAGGAATTAAGCTTACGTTGTACTTCCGGGCGCGATTCATTCAACTCTAAAAATTTGCGAAACCCAGCATTCTTTGAAGTCAATTCCTGCAACACTAAGAGTGCATTGCGATAGTCAAAGGCATATACAGAATAAAGTTTAAAAAATGGAGCCATTTCTAAAAAAGCTTGAGCCACATTATCCATGTCTGATTCAAGTTTTCTTAAAAATTCACCATTTAAATTGTGTATCATTTCAATTTGACTAAAGAGCTTAGTGTGACTCGCATTATCTATTATGTGTTGTTCTTTTAGAGGTTTCACAAAAAATTCAATTAAAATTTCCAACTGTTGCAAATAACTTTTTTCAGATGTTATTATTTCCTGCACAGCTTGTAAGCGAAAATTTCTCCTCTTATTCATTTCAGTATTGGGCGAGTAGATCATGGGTGAACGGCCAGTGCCTCCAATCAACATGGAACACACTTTAATTTCATTTTTAAATAAATTACAGACATTACTTTCGAAATATTTCTATTGCTTACCCTTATTCCTTGACTTTGCTGTTAAGAGATTTCGCTCTTGCAACACCTGGCGTAGTTCGCTACTGAAACTCAGCGGGGTTTCTGGCGTTCTAGGTGAAGCCATTTCATTTACTGCGTTAGAATATTGCCTTTTAATGGGTGTATACATTTTAAGTATTATTTTTACAATTTTAAGAATTCAAACTTTTTAATAAATCTGTAAACAAAAAAAAAATATCTTCAAATAAGAAACTCAAAGCCGCGAAATAATGCTTGCTGTAAAGTGCTGCCACCATTTTTATTCTTTATTATTTTGGCCCCCTTCTATGGTGAAATAATATAGCAGGTGACTACGCTAGCACAGCTAATTATATATGTTCCATGTTTTTTGTTCGATCAACAATTTTCACGAGATATGTTGTGACAGCATGAACGTTTATTCATTGCATTCGTTGCAGTTGTATCTAAGAAGTGAAATGCAATTTTTATATTAGCAAACGAAAATTTTCCTTGCCGAGTTTATTATTTCAGATGTGGAAAGAAAATCAATACCAGTCTCAATTTCATAACATGGTTTTCATGATATATCTTAAAGAAACTATCGAAACTCTGAAAAACATACACACAAGCTTTTTGTCACATTCGCTGTTTGCTTATTGTACGTATTGACGAGACAAATTCATGCCTAGACAAATGTCAAAATCCAAATAAACAAAAACCGTTATTTTTATACCAAGTTTTAATTTTTTGGTCATGATGTAAAATTAAGCAAACAACACTTAACTAAAAGTTTTGTTAAGTATATTTTAGTTGTTTACATATGATCCCATGTATTCGGACTGTTGCTATTTTTGGTTTAAGTCCATGTACTTATGTTACCGCTTAACAGTGAAAAATTCTATAGATATAGTTATTTGGGTTATTCGTAGTAGTTACGCTACCACCTTGTATTAAACATCTGTGACAAAAATAAACAAAGTTCCGTTTGACACATAAAATACCGCTGCTGATGTAATTTCACCTGATATATATTTGCTTTTCCAGCAATTTTGTTGTCGTGTTTTGTGTTTCGTTTTGAAGTTTTTTCTAATTTTTACTAGTTTTTGTAAAAAATGCAAACAAAAATTAGTGTTGAAGAACGTATTGTGTCCAAAATTAATACAGAAATTGGAAGTGACTTTAAAAACTTGCACAGGGCTTCAATTTTGGTTGGCGAATATAAAGGAAGATTAGAAAAACTTAGGGAAAAGGTATTTGCAATGTATGTTTATGTAGAAAAGTAATTAAACTAAAAAAAGATTTACATACTTCTAGCTTAATTATGAGGCTGAGGGCAATGTGTCCAGTTTTAAATCAGCTTTTGAAACAAACAGGCAGGCGTGTGAAAGTATTGATTTTCAAATGGCCAAGCTGCGAGAGTTTAGTAATAAGTTAACTGTTCGCATACAAGAATCAAACAATGCATTAAAAGGTGCTAAGCCGGATTTAGAACATGTACAAAAACTACAGCAATTAGTGCAGTATTTACGCATAGTTCAAGATATACAGGAAATCAGGTAAATAGAAAATTGTAGGCCTAAAAAGAACACATTAAGTAGTTTTAATAAACAAAATTGACATAGAAATTATGTTTAGTAAACCTATACAGTTCGTTTATTAATAAAACCGTTTAATGGTACATTTTTATTTATTTTCAGTCATTCCCTTACAAACAATATCAATGGAAAAGATGAAGCAAAGTTAATAAATTTATATTTAAATCTTTACGAAGAGAATGACTATGAGCACAGTGTTGTTGGACGTTTAAATGGCGTCGAAGCACCATTTCTTAAATCATTTGCAGTGCGCACTGCTGTTCATTGGCATGATTTACTCAAAGAACGTTTTACAAAGTAAGTTTTTAACAAGCCAAACCAGCAGTTTGAGATATTCGTTTAACCGTCTTATCATTAAAGAGAATTTGAAACAGTGATAAAATCCATGAAATGGGGACAGAAAGATCAAGCTCCTTTAAATTACAAACCATCAGCAGATATAACTAAAGCACAAAATTTAGCAGAATATTTGTTTGTGGTAATATTAAAACAGATTATTTTAGAAAAAGTTTAAAAGGTTTTTTCACAAAACAATTTTAGCTTAAATCACCTGCAGAAGAAACAGAACCTTTAGAAATGATAACATCAAGCATTGTATGTCAGCCCTTATCAACGGTTACCAAATATTTAATAGCACCTTACCGCCAAAGGTATGTTTTGATTTTAACAATGAAATTTGAGCTAATATGGATGTTCAAGCTAATAACTTATTTGAAATAACTGATGTTGTCTTTTGTTTACAATTTAATTTAAGATTTATGTATCATTTTACGGGTGTTAAGCAAACTAATCGGTTTGATAAACCAGAATGGTTTTATACACAAATTCTTAACTGGGGCAAAGAAACGCATTTGTTTGTGGGTAAAACATTTCAAACATCTGCCATAAAAGCCGGAAAAGTGAATTTTAATATTAGAGTAAGGTAAACCGACACTATAAAATTAAGAACAAATAAAGTTATATTTTTCAGCTTGAGTTTATGCGTGGTTTGGTTCAATTAACAATTGAAAAATTGGCCCTGGATATAGAAGAAATAAGTCGTGATGAAAATCTCTTTGCTCATTTACTAGATGAAACCTTAGCTTTCGAGGCAGAGCTAAGAGAAAATTTCGGATATCCCGCAAGTTTTCCCAGTGCTATATGCGTTGTCACCCAGCCCATTTATTTGTTAAAGTGGATTTCGTTAGAAGAACGCTGTAAGTTAATTTTGTTGTTTCTTTTGATCCATTATTTTATTTTCCTGAACTTTAGTCTGTTCTGAGAAAATGGATATGATCTTACAAGCTGAGAATCCTTGGCAAATAATAGATCCCAACATTTATGACGATGAATTAAAAATTCCAAAATGTGCAGACCAGTTTATACGTCTACTAGAGGCCATAAAAGATCGTTATTATTCTCTCATTCAACCAGGTCATCAGTTGCAATTTCTCACACTGCAACTTGAGCTGATAGATAATTTTCGCCGTCGACTTGTACAATTGCATAGTTGTGATTTGGTTGAAAGTATAAGCATTCTAAATGCCATAAACTATATTAAAATGGTGCTTAGTGAATGGGGTGAAAATGTTCATTACCTGCATTTGCATGCCGCTTTAGTGGGGCCCAATGCCGATGAAATCAATTCAGTATTTGAACATTCTGTTAATGAATTAGAACACTGGACTCAGCAACTCTTAAAAAATATAGCCACAAAAGCTGTAAATGAAATTAAAGCAAAGTCTATGCCTTATAGGCATGATTGCTGGCCTACGATGCCCGAGCAAAACTCAAAGGAGCCCTTCATACTCTCTCCCAGTGCAGGTGAAATGTTTCAAATTATGGTTACCCTATTGCATAACTTGGAAAGGGAACTTTCTAGCAATTTATTTAATTCAACTCTTAGGATAATAGCACAACAAATTGATGACTATATGTTGGATAGTATGATCATGAATACCAAATTCTCACCAGCGGGATCAGCACAATTTAATTACGATATGACGCGAAACTTATTTGCCTTATTTGGTCAATATTGTCGGAGGCCAGATTTGCTCTTTAAAAAGTAAGTTTATTTTTTAAAATGTATAAACGTTTATATTTCTTAATTCATATTATATTGTAGGATTCATGATGCTAATAAATTATTAAATGCTGCCCGCGGTACTGCATTATTATTACACGAAACATTACAAAGTGATAGTTCCCTTGAGGAAAAAATGAAGGCACTTAAAGAAGTTGGTATTGTGAATTTCAAACCAAAGACTTGCATTGAAGTTCTTGAAAGGCGGACAGATATTCGTATGTTTTAAATAAATGCTTGACAACTTGTTTAGGGATAAAAATATCACAAAAGAATATAAGAAAGAGATTCATTTACAGTCTTGATGTCTTCTACAATTTTTGTTAAAATTTAAAATTAGGAAGAAAATATTAAAATTCACTTTTATAATGTTACAAATTTCTTAAAGTATTTAAAAGTGTATGAGCTTAATTGTACGTCTTGGCGAGACAAAGTCATGCCCAGGGTACCCTGGTCATGCCTAGATAAATGTCAAAATCCAAATGAAAAAATTCCAGTATTTTTATACTGGGTGTTTTATATACTGAGTTTGACGTTTGTCTAGGCATTAATTTGTCTCGTCAAAACGTACAATAACTCTGCCATTACACTGCGTTGCACTTATTGACACCGGAGTTGTTTTCTTAAACATTTTCATGTATGTATTGCAAGTTGAAAATCAAAAATTTAATTTGTTGCCTATAAACGAAAATGTGTACTAATACTTCTTAATAAATAAAATTAACACTCATTTCAATCAATTCAATTGTATACGACCAATTCTTAAGAAATGTCTGCATTATATTAATACAATAAATAAATCAATCCCACAAAAATGTGTATTTTTTTCATTCTTCTGGTTACACCTATATTGCAATTTAACGAAACCATTTCTTTTTGTATGGCATCTCTATCTACGCATAGTCTTCGTTAATTTTCTTCCTGGTAATTTTTTTCTTTTGTTTGTTTAGTTCGGTAAAATTCATGTGCGGCGTTAAATGTTGAGTGCTTTTGTTTATTTATACGAATTCTAGTTATTTTTAAGTGAATTAAATTTTGTTGTTTTAATTTCACTGTACAAACTGCATTTTCTTTATTTCGCGGACAGAGTGTTTATTGTGTTTTCTTAAAATAATTATTTTAAGTTGAGCGGCTTGTGTTGATTTATTATAAAAAAAGTGTCTGTGTTTTGTGCAAAGAAGAAAAAAAGGTGGGTTTAACAAAAAATATAAAAAGTAAAACCAAATTGTAAGTGATAACCAAAAATATATACCTACCTAAGAAAAATAAATATACATATTATGCTTATCGCAAAAGCAACCTGGTATTAGATCCATATGTGTATAGAAAAATTAAAATAAAAAAATAAGTAATGAATGATTACTCATCCACATTTGCTTTTTGCTATGCACCTATTTTTCTGTGGGATACCTATTTATAATCAAGTTATTTTAAAAGAAATAAAAGGTAAGGAAGTTATATCTAAATAAATATCCTTGATACCCTTTGTGCTGTTATACATACATATGTCTATATGCGTAAATATTAACACAAATGTAGCTGATAAGTATTATATTAATTGTATAGGTGCTTATTTTGTTTTTTTTTTATAGTACCTAGGCACAAAAAATACAAATTATATAAAGAGTTAATCTGTACAAAACGATCAAGCAAAATTTTGATAACGTTAAAAATGTTAAAATTAGCACACATATAAACAATAACCTATTGGAGGGTAAAACAACGAAAAAACTATTAAGGTCACTAAATTTATACCTATGTGTTGATTCTTTTTTAAAGTGTAGGCATGAACACAATGATTTTAACAAACGTTTTCAAATGCAACTACATACATAAATACACAATTATCAGTTTACCAAAATGCATTTTTTTTTTTGAAGGAAAGAAGAGATAATTGTCGGTCTTGGAGTCAATCTAAACTATCGTGTACCAAATCCGTTTTGAATATTAAACAGAAATATATGTATGTATATGAAACATGACTGCGACATTTAATAAGTAAAAAACTACTTTTTCTAGTAAGGGTTCTACAAGAATTTGGAAAAACCATAACAAGATAAAAAACTGACCTTGCAGGATATATTGACAATACCTATAAGTAAAATTAATACATGAAGTCACAAATAATAAAGTAAGTTGGCAGGTACCTATCACATTCATATAATTGTGTAAATGGAACAATATCTATCTCTCAACACTATTTAATTACAATCCCTTAATTATACTAATATTATTTTTTTTTTCTTCCCTGTCCTCGAACCAATCTCTATCCTTGATAAAGGATTAAAGATAGGGTGACCATTTATTTCGGTTTCGAAATCGGAGGGCAAATTACGGCATTCGATTCGAATCGAAATTTAGAAATTCTTTATAGAATTTCTATATTAAAAGCATTGACCACTCGACCGTTCGAGTAGAATTTCGATTCGAATCGAATGCCGTAATTTGCCCCCAGTACACTTTTCGTTTTTTAAGAATAAGTTTTGGTTTTGGTAGTCTAAGAACCACTTTCAGTTATGATGATCGACTTTAAATGACTTGCTAAGTTGATTTAAGCATGTCCGTCTTGTGTTCTAGTAGCCAAAGTGCAGGCTGACTTTGTAAGAAAAAATACATATAAACATTGACAGTTTACAAAAAAAAAATTAAATTACAAAAATTAAAATTTTTTTTTATCTAAAAAGCCACAAACGATATAAAATCATTCCAATTCTTTTTATTTCTTATAATCCGTTTACTGTGCCGATTACGTATGGCAACCGAACTTATGTTCAGTTGCCAGTGAGAAGTCCTGGTTACCGTGGGGTAACGCAACTGAAGTTGGGATGCTGTACATAATCGACACATAAAAGGGTTTAAATTAATTCACTAACAAACTAGTTCTTTTACTCTTCTTTTAACATAAATCTACAATATTTGTTTTGTTCTTCATAAAATATTTCGGAAAAAATAGGATTTAATTGTTAATTTCACCGTCAAAGCAAACAATTTTCTTCATTGTTTAACTGTAGGGATATTTTGAGCTCCTTACAGGTGTCAGGTTTTTTTAAATAAGAATCCTTGAATTGATAGCAGCATTTAAAATTTGTATATTTTAAAATTATTTTTTTTTAACACAATTTTTAAATTATTTAGGATTTGATCCCAATTTTCTTGTTAATTTATAGGGTTTGTCTACTGAAGAGTTGGTGTAAGAACCAACGAAATGCATATAGACAAACTTAACCAACAACAAACCCTATAAATTTTTTTTTTTATTAAGGAAACTTAAACAAAATTTAAAGTCGCCTTTTTGATGCCAACTTCCTGATAATAGTATTGTTGGTGAAAAGCAGTCTTTTAAGGATCGTTTGAATATTCAAACGACGACGACGGTTACAAAAAAAAGCGTTCGCACAACAAGTGTCAAAATGCTGCGAAAAATTTTAATTTAAAACGCAAATACGATTTTAAATATTATTTGAAAACCTGAATACGATTGGGTGCGATGATTTCAAGAACACATAAACGAAGATTTGCTAGTTTAGCAATCGTCAAAATTACGTGTAAGAGCATCATTTTCAAGAGGCAAACAGCAATCGTCTGGGCAATTAAAAAAAAAGAGTCGTGAAATAATGACTCTTGCCAAATAAACGTTTTTGCTCATGCATATATGATTGCTTAACTATCTAGCTTGGTTGTAACTTAACAATTTTAAAGTGGAATATTATATTGGTAAATCAGTACAATCAGTACTTTTTCTCAAATATCAGTAAATTTCAGTACATAGATATTTAATCAGTACACTATACCTAAAATCAGTACATGTCCTGATGAAATCAGTACGAATGGTCACCCTAGTTATAGACTGGTTAGGCAAATGTTGACTACATCCGACATGCTATCCAGTCTGTCGGTACCAAAGTGTTTTATCCGAATGTCAACCAGTACCGGACGAAACCACAAGAGGTGCTGTATACTCTCAGCCTTCTCTGTATCTTGACAGCTTCTACAGAAGTCGTTGAAAAGCAATCTCAATCTGCTGACATTGGTACCGAATGGGCAGTGGCCGGTAAAGAATAGACTTGGAATCTTTCGGATCAGCCAGGTTATTCTAGGCTCATTGGATCGTTTATCACCTGCGACTCTTTTGGAATATTCATCCACGCGAAGCTTACAGGAAGAGAGAAGAATGCCACAGAACTCGTCAAATGCCCCATCATCCAATTTTGCACCATTCCCAGCAAGTGAATCGGCAACACATTTGCCCACATTGGTTCCATGTCCCCATGCAAGGGTGATGTTAGAATACATCGCCATCCAGTTCAAGGATACCCAGCATTCGCGGACTAGTTGTGATGTAGAGTATACATAAGTAATGAACCTGATGGCGGCACGGATGCCGGTGAAGATTCCTATATACCTGCAAAATTTCTTGTACCACCATAGCCAGTTAGCTGTTTCAAACGTTAATGCCATAAAATTTCCAAATTCCTGTTTCTATGTTTAACATAAACTTATTAGTTTCTCCTCTTTTAAATACACCCTTTAGTTATAGTATATACATTAGTTCCAATAAAGCAGTCAATATACAGTTTTTTTAAACATTTAAAAATAATGAAAACCTAAAAGTATCAAGCAATGAGATTAAAACATTTTTAAAATATGACCTAATAATCTGAAAATGATTATTAAAGGCTATCTTTCTGACCGAAATAAAAAAATCCTACAAAGTATTGTGTTATTATTGACTTTTTAACAACAAAAAATTATCAAATTTTGTAACTCAAATAGTTTGATAATAAACGAATAACTGCGTAATTTTTAATTTTTTTATTTGTTATGAGCTGTTAAACAAGTTAAACTTCTTGTAAACTAATTTTGAAATAAGCCCTTTTTAAACATAATTATGGTTTACAACTCAACGAAGATAACAACCAAACCTGTGAAAAAATTATTATTATTTAAAATATTGTCTGGTTTGGCTGACAAAAACATTTAAAAAGTTGTTGTTAACCATAATTGCGGTCATTGTTTATGTAAATAAATAAGATTATTCCAAGTGCATTATCTTGATTCAAATCGTTTGGTGATTACTTGCTTGAGTGCGGCAACAGCCCAACAAAGTGTTAAAATAAAACCTTTAGTTTTTACTTACTTACTTCGCGGGCCATATAAGCAACCCATGTGGGTAAAGGTTTAATTATACGTGATATAATCATAGCCACAGAAAACAGCTGTTCGGACCAAACGTATGAGCAATACTGTATTTGATTATAGGTGACTTACCATTACGCAATAATCATAACCATAGAAACCAATTGAGTTTTGGCTTTTATAGCAACGATTATTGCTGTGGCGTTATGGTATGTCACGTACCTATAATTAAACCTTAACTGCCCTAATTAAAAATGGAATTCCATAACTTCAATCTTCTGCGATGTAGTTATTATTCAATTGATCATTTTCTCATTGAAGTGCGGCTAATTTTTTTTTTTAATTTACATAATATATATGTAGATCCCTTTAAGGCTAATTAACGTATTACAATTTTATCTTCTGAATAAATTACAGCTTACTTATAAACACATACATGTGTAAGTGTATCGTACAGTCTGGCAAAATGAAAAGTTTTTGGAAATAATTCAGCTTATTTGATTGACATAAAATTTTACGTTAAAATAGCAAAGAAGTATTTGAGTTTATGCTTTGAGAAAGATTGCCTCCCTTAGCTCACACACAAAAAACTACAAAAAAAATTTTTCAAACAAAATCTTGTTCAAAATGATTATTTTTTTAGTTAATTTATTTAATAGTCTCTAATAATATTTTAATTTGATTTTTAAATCAAACAAAATTATCGCCTAGACAATTAAAATATTTAACCAGCTCAACAAATTTTTTTATCTAAAACTAAAACTATAAATAATTTTTTCAATAAAATTCTTGCAAAATTGTTTGTCTCAAAATATTTACTGATTCTCTGAAATTCGTAACTGATTCTACAACTCAGTTTTTTCTGTGTCAGGGCGGGTGCTATAAAATCTTAAAAGAATCACCTCGGGCATGATAAATTTTTTAACGCTTGCGATTTTTGTTTCTCTTCCGATTTTCTCACCAAAAGGGTGCCTTAATTATTTTCTCATTACAAAAAAACTTTCATTAGAAATCCATAACTTTAACGCCCATCACTTAAAACTTTGAAAATACCAGATGTGGTTAAATCAAAAACACTCTGCGTCAAATAAATAAACAAATTTAAAATACCAAACGTTTCAATTTTTGATGGCCCTTTTCCTAAGTAAAGAACACTCTGTTGTCAAATAAAGAACGGCTTGTGGTGCAAGCTAGTTCTCCCAAGTTATTAGCAACAAACATTAGATATTGATTAAATTATTGTTTTAATTAGCCGAAACTCTTTTAAAAATTTAAGATATTTTCTGTTTGTTATAGAATGAAGTCTATAAAAGAAAACTGCAACAAAAATAGCTTTAAAGTTCTAACAGTTATATTTTTAAATTTTGGCTGCCATTACCACGGTATGCGAGGGTATCTGTAGTGCGAAAACGTTTATAGTTAATCGAATAAATTGCTCTAATGGACGGTTATGTTGACCGTAAAATGGACGAAGTGCGCGATACGTATTTATGACAAAACCATGATTTTCAAAACTAATTTTCCCAATTTAAAAACATTATTCTGGCGTCAGTCAGTTCATGTTTAAATACCAAACATAAATCACTTGACAGCTGACAAAATGGCCTCCAGTCAAAAAATTGTTACCAAAAGTTTTATGTCTAAATCAAGTTGCTTTCACTCTAACTCTTTAAAAAAAAACATCCTTTATAACCAAAATTTTTTTAGAAAAACCGATGCATATATTTGTATATATAAGTAGATACATACTTTGGTAAATAAGTCCACTGTTGCCACAAAACTGGACAGGGACATTTTGAAGGCGAAGATCTAAATTAGAAATTTTTTTTGATAGAAACAAGAGAACTGTAGGGGGCTATAATTGCATACATTTTATGAAATTTTTCTCGCGCTAAATCAGGGAATCTATAACAGATCTCAGCTTTAATTTTGCACGAAGTAAAATTTTGACATTTACATACATATTGAAAACAAGTTAACTATATCGGTTCGCTGGCGATACAAAAACACCAATGTTAGAGGTATAAAAGATTCGACACAGCCAAATATAGCGCTTTTACTTTTTTATATTGAAAAACAAAACTTTTTAGAAGAAATTTTTTGTGTAACCTACGTATGCACTCAGTTTTTTTGTTCGCCGTTTTGTACTAATTTATTTATTTGTATGTCCAAGCGTTTTATTGAAAACTTGCATGTAACATGCAAGTCAAACATATAAAATATACAAATATAGGGGGTAGTTTGGCAATTGGTCGTTGTATGTTTTTAGACTTTTTTTAAGTAAATATGTCTATGAAATCAATTTAACAAAAAGTTTCCCTATCCCTTATTTGCCACTCTACGTAAGTATACATACGTAAATATGTATGTTTATGTTAGCACGTATCCATACATATTTGCCAGATATATTAAGAGTAGATTCAAATCATATACATATTACACTAAACTAGAACGAAGTTGGAGAGTTTTTAATATGTATTTAGGTATGTAGGTTAACGTTAGTTAGTTTTTTAGATACTATGAAATAACTACCAACAAAAACATGAAATAACTCCCATCACTTGTTTAATCGTATTTGAAAATCACTAAAGCTTTAAGTCTATTACCCTGCCGAACAATGCAGCGAAGACGGCGGATCGAATCCACTAAAGTCTTTGGCAGCGTTGCCAGGGAAAGCTACGAAAAGTTACATATTATCACTCAAAAGGTTATGTTCTTTAATAAAAAGTTACATTTACGATTTGAAAAAAAAAAACAAACTAATTTTTTCAAAATTTTTTTAACAAAAAAATTGTAAATGTGCATAATACCATGTTCACACATAGACCTTAATTGCATAATAAGCATATTTACGCAATTAAGTCCTTAATTGAGCTTAATTTACCATACAAGATTTTAATTAATAAATTAAGGAATAAAACGTAAATTGCTTTACTAATTGAGTTAAACTCGAAGTGCAACTCTGCTGATTTAATAAGAACTGTGTTCAGTTAGTATAAAAGCTTGAAAGCTTTTAATCATGGCGAAATAAGAAGGTGACCTTGTTTCTACAACAACAACTTTCTGTAAAAATTTAGCATATTTTTTGTTGTAGCTAAATTCTAGCTAGGTGGTATACACGACCATAATATAGCAAAAAAAAAATTCCAATCTAAGCTAGAAAACATTTGGCGTAAAAATGTCAGCTGATCAGTTGCTTCTACCTTGTTCAATGTTCCTTAAAAATGAAAATAATACATATTTTTTAGCTGTCATATGCAAATTGAGTAAGCCTTATTAATAACGTGTGAACACAAAACTTAACTGCTCGATTAACTTTAAATTGTCTCAAATTATGATGAAGTATAAAATTGCAACAGGCATTTAAAAAATAAATAAAAATTGTTAGAGCCTTATTACGCAAATCACAAAGCATAAATATTTTATTATTCATTGGTATTTGGACAATTCCGCGCTAAGCGGATTAAAACGGAAAAACTTATTTTCTTAATTTTTAATAATTTCTTAAAATTCCAAATTTAACACACCCCCAACAGTCGGAAAGGATGTTTTTAAAAGTTTAAAGTCCTACCATCCCTATTAATAATTGCCCTTAAAATGAAACTTAAATGGCCACAATGGGACTCCTCTTTTCAGGGAGCCTTACGTCAAAAATAACTTATACTTGACTTTAAAATATTGTATTTGATGTATAAAACTTCCACTTTAGAGGTGATCAGTAATATACATTTTAAGTACTTCAAAATATCTCCTTTACAAAATATTTTGTATTGTTCTGTGACTAGTACAAAAACTTACGAAAATAAGGCGCAATACGTTCAAATTATACATGTTACATAGAGGGTCAAAAAGTTACATAAAATGTAACAAAATGTAACCAACTGGCAACGCTGGTCTTTGTGTCCGGCTAAAGGCCGCCTATATACTCCACTTTTGGTTAAACCTTAAAATAAATTAATTACTAAAAAAAAGAGCTTAAATTCTATTAACTTGGCCGAAGGCCACAGCAAGTAAAGAATAATTGTGCGTCTTAAGTGATTATAAATCTATAATACACTTGCTTTCGCAGGTATTTTCGGGTGAAAATTTGGGTAGCCATTGAAATCCCTACAAAGTACTTATATGCAAGATTTTGGATTGTTACTGATGGAGATGCAAAATTTATCTAAAAGTGGGGAAACTGGGTACAATACAAAAAAGGCCTTGATATATAATTTTAGTGCCCAAAATGCTGCTTGAACGCTTTAAAAGAAAATCACTTTTGCGCCGAATCATTACTTGCTGCAAAACTACTGACTAAGGTGGTTGGAAAGGTACTTCTTAGATAGACTTGGTGAGGTATTTGGCTCTAGGATGGGCTGGAGAACAATATAGTATATATCAAAAGGTTTGTGTGGCTGGGTAAATAGGTGGTTTCGGTACTTGATGAACACTGACTTCTTTTGACTCTTTGCTGACGGCGTTCTTGCATTCCTATACTTTTTATCTTCCTACCTACAATTATCTTTGTCTTTCTTATTGCTCTTTCCAATTCTTCTAAAGGGATTCACAATGAGAATAAAGACCTCTGGGAATTTCATCATCACTTTCCTTTGTAACCTATACTAACTTAGCTTAGTATTGGTATCAAAATGTAATTTAGGAGACATTGGAGCTCAGTACCACATGTTCGCAAATTGACTCAAAAAAATTAAGACAACAAAATTAGGGACAACCTGTGTTGTTAGTTAAAGTTCTGCTAAAATGCTTATTCTTATTTATTGTTGAACTATTTGTTTTTAATACAAATTTTTGCTTTTTAATTTGGCTTAAGTTCTTTTTATTAGAAGAAATTAATATTTTTCCGTTAATGTTGAAAGAAACTTTTATTTGAAAAAAAGCAGGGTTTTCTACCAATACAAGCCGAGTAGAATGCATTTTCGAAAGCAGCTACGCAATTTTATCATCAGTACTCTTTGAACGGCAGTGGCTGTAAACATTACCTATTTATCTTACATGTAACAGAGAAAGGAAAACGGAATATCCATTTTCTTTCTTTTTTTCTGCTAAAATAATGTATAAGATCTATTGATATGTACCTTGAATTAAAAGCTAATTAGAGTTATGTTTTTTTCTTTCAGATACTGATGTCAAGACTGTCAATTTTTTTTATTTCAAGTTTAAAAGATCAAAAATACATACCTATGTATTCAAAAAAACAATTCCATCCAAGTGAAAACGTCAATATTATAGAAAACATAATTTATAGTTAATAATAAAATACAAGACAAACAAAAGAAGAAACAATAACAAAAAGATATGATATTTCTTTGTTAATCGATTTATAAAAACCTTGCATTTTTTGTTTTGATTCAAAGGAAATTAATATTTGTATGTAATTATAATTATTACAAGAATTATAATTTATTCACATTTAACTTTAACTATACGTTATTTGCTAAGCAAATAGTTTTAAATTTTTCTAAAAATTCTGACAACGCATAAAAGGCAAAAGTCTTTGGATATACATACAAACAAATATACAAAAAGCACATTATACATAAGTACATACGTACAATTACTTAGTAAAGGAAAAAAAAAAGATAATATCTATTCTTTTAATCATGGCGTTTTCATGCAATGCTTGAACGTTTCCGTTTATGTAATTTAAGTCGTCGCTGTCGTTTACGATCCACAACAGAACTGGCTCGAGATAAGAAACAGAGACAACAATGTGTTACAATACTTTTTCTCGATGACACTACCCATACCTTTCGGATAGAGGTGAGTAAAAAAAGGTTAACGCTGCAATAATTTTAACATTTTAAACTTACATTATTATGTTTAAAATTGTTAATCAATCTTTGCAAGTAAACATTTAAATAATGTTTTTTTTTATTTTCAGCTTTATTTGTTTTAAACCAAACTTTCTCAAAAAATTGTGTGTAGTGTTTGAGTTTTATCTGTTTTTATTATTTTTTTGATTAAATATACCTAACTATGTAGTATGTACATATCGCATGCTAAGTCAGCCACAACTCAAAATTATTACTTTATTAGAGTCTTCATATATTATTTTAAAAACATGGTTCTAATTGTATAACCAAATTAAGTTAAAAAGTAAAAAAAAACTCGAAATGCAAACGAAATTTTTGTGCTCATTAGAGATTTGATCTGTAAACTGACTTAGGAAAGAAGAAGTGATTCTTCTTCTTCGATTCGAATCGAAATTTAAAAATTCTTATTAGAATTCCTATATGAAAAGCATTAACAATTCGATCGATCGAGTAGAATTTCGAATCGATTCGAATGCCATAATTTGCTCCCTGATGAATTTTGTAGTTATGACTTTTCATGATTTAGTGTGCGTTATGTTTGTATTAATGTATGGTAAGCAACTGCATGAGTGCAGATTTAATAAAACTTTATTTTCTTGCTTTTAATATAGTTTTATAATAGTTTAAACAATAACACGCACTTTTTCTTTCATTATCATGAATTATTTAAGTAAAAGTGAATTACAAGATCTAACTTTTGTTTGTAAACTATCCGAAAGTTAATAAAATAACGAAATATTAACTGCTAAAGTCCAAGGTTTTGGAGAACAAATGGTTAAAAATTTTCTAAATAAGTAGGGTACTCGATACCTTGAACGGTGTTTTTGAATTTTAAAACAATGAGCCTTACTCTTTAACCATTTCAAATAGACTTTAAAAGTAAACTGTAAATACTAAATTTGTATAAAAACTTCATTTAAGGGCAGATTTCAAATTTTAAGTCTATTTTAAATTGCCCACAACTCAATATTTAGTTACCACTAGTCCAGCCTGGGTCTGAATATTTGATACTTTAATGTAACTTTACAAAATGATAGAAAAAGTGTAAATATAAATGTAGCTGAAGTATATAGAAAGACTAGAAAGGAAGAAGATAGGATGAAGCAGACCATGAATATATTTATTTCCATTTTTATGGCGCACAGTGGCTAAAAATTGTTTTTTAACGCCAAAAATTCTGTGATTTTTGAAACGATTAAGGCCTTTATACAATTATGTTTTTGCTATAGAAGAGATTTTTTAAACTTCTCTACTCTTTTAATTTTATAAAAATCGATCAAGCAGTTGCTGGGAATTTTAAATCCAATCAACCCATAGCAATGTTTTGTTTAATGTCAAAAGTTTGATCCTTAACTTTTTAACAACTCCTTAACCAACTTTAATAAAATTAAAATTAAAACTGTAAAAAATCTCAAATATGCTTTCTAGCAAAATACAAATTTTTAAAATATCGCTTTCGGTTTAAACGTTACTGACTTTAGCCAATAAATAATATGAACTGTGCTATTGCACAACTTGGCTTAGTGCACTCATATTTCAGCCATATATGCAGGTAAAAAAATAATATAAAATTTTGCGAGGAATTTTCTTCAAATTAAAAAAGATTTTTAAAAGTATATATTAGTTTAAAGAGGGCACTTTTATCTTTCTGATAGTAGTAAAATATTTTAACTTTCCTTTTGACTCTTACAAGTTTTATTCCTCTGAAATTAATTCTGGTTAAAATAACAAAAATTTAGTTTTTTTCTAAAAAAAAAACATAAAAAACTAACTGTTTCCAGCAACATGCCACACTTACAATTACCAATATTTTGAACCAGTGTTTTGAATACTAAAGTTCGAATATGTTTGCTATTGAATGGCATTAAAGTTTTTGAAATTGGTGGTAGTAAAAAACTGAACTTTTGGCCGATGAAAAACAATTTTCAGCCACTGTGCGACGACGAGCCAAGAATAAATTTATTGCAGAGTGACCATATTCTTTTTGGTTTACAAATGGTAATTTCTTGACTTGGTGTTTAAACACGAATTAAGTTAATTTTTAATGCAATATAAATAAAAATTAAATGCAGTTTCAACTTTTTCCGTCTTTAGTTAATTAATGCCCTGAACACAACTGGAACGAACGCCGAATTTTTCGTTGCGAATATTCGTCTTAAAAAATAAAACACATTTGTGTATATGAAAATGCACACAAACAGTGCGTAGACTAAAATTCGTCATGCGTAACAAACTCTGCGATAGGTTTATTTCTATTTCTTACGCAGACGAACGACGAATAATTTGGCACAGAGTAACCATTTTTCTTTTATTTTGTTATTAAATAATGTTTTTTTATACTTTAAGAATAATTTTCACTTTTTATTTGTTGCATTAAATACAATTAGTGTATTTTAAGTGTTGTATTTATATATTTTTAAATAGTTTTTTTTTAATTATTATTTTTTTCAAATAGTGCTTCTTTTTTAAGAAATATGGTATCTCTATCAGCTGTTTTATTCGTTCTAAATGTGTTTCACTTAACGAATTAACGCAACGAATTTTAACAGACGAATTCGTCGTGTAGTGCGAAATTCGTCGTTCGTCCCAATTGTGTTTAGAGCATAAATTAATTGCTCCCTTTAAAAATATAGCAACGTTGCAAAGAGCAAAGCGTAATCAAAAATTTCCCTTTAAAAACTGCTGTAAAAGCAAAATAATAGATGGATAGCGCGGGTAAATATATATTAAGGTGTATTGAAAAGGTGACCTCGTCCATTGTGAAATAATACACAAGGTAACCTTAAATGATACAAATAACTAGGTACACTCGTCGGCCCAGCTGATTAGAGACAAAATTTCAAAATTATGTTCTCCCTGTGAAAATGTAACAACCAAAAAAATTACACATTGTTTTTTTCTTTGAGCTGTTGTGTGACACTTTGGCTCTAATTTGTAGTTGTTGCAGGGACGAGTATACCTGATTAATTATATCATGGTAACCTGACCTCGTTAACACAGCTGTTTATTTTTGCTCCATATTATTTGTTCGTTCAATATGTCACTCACAAACAGTTTTCGCCTCTGTGTTGTAACAGCATAAACGTTTTTACAATGCATTGCTCTAGTTTTATAGTATTGTATAGTATAGTATTTTCTGTACATTCAATACTACATATCTTGTAAAAAATTCTTTATATAATTTTGACAAGATAAAAAGAGGTCATATAGCGAAATCAAAATTTAGCTGACTTTCTTCTACCTTCTTCAATGTGCTTTAATACATGCGTTTTTGTTCTGAAAACATAAACAAACAGTCAAAATGATAATATTATACCTAATTTTTCTTTAAACGCACAAGATTGGCCACTGTTAATGCATCCCATACACATTTCAACTCAATTGGTTGTTGTCCAAATCAAGGCGTGTATGGCTCTGTCAATTGATTAGTTTGGCAGTTATCGAGTTGGTTGAAGAAAAATCAAACGATTTTGATTTTTTTCAATTTGGCTAGTAACTCTTTCAATTCGATTATGCTGTGTGTGTGTTAGAGTCTTCTGATCAGCTGTCGAAATCTATATAAATAAAACATTAATTTGACAGTTGAATAATAAAAATCTTTAAATTCCGTTTATAAAGTGTGTGGCCAGAAATCAATTTAATTGAACAATTAACAATTGAATTGAAGCGTGTACGAGATGCATAAATAACAAAAAGTTTAGTTGAGCCCTTTTTATTAAGCCATCAATATGTATTTCTTGTAAGAGCTAGTTTGTACCTTTTTAATAATATTGTTATGTTGTCTTCAAAATTTTTGCAAGTTTTTAGAAATCGCATTCAGTGATTCATGTTTTTGTTTCAATCTGACTTAAGTTATCGGTTCCTATTATAAGTAAAAAGTTCCTCAGAGCGTAGTGCCTGGAAAATTTTTAGTCAAAAACATTTTGTTCCTGCTGTACATATTATTTTATGTAATTCTTTTTTATTTCAGAAACGTGCCAAAGGTGGCGATTTACTTGAACAAGTTTATCAGTTTCTCGAACTATCCGAAAGGGATTATTTTGGTTTATTATTTCCCACAAAACCTGGCGATGTTGTGGTATGTTCTAAAATACGTATATTTATTTGTTTATATTTTTTTCGAATATTTTTTATAAATTTGTTCTTATATTAAATAATTTATTTATTTATTTATTTGTTTAAATATTTATTTTTCTTGTTTATATATTTTTTCGTTTTTTTTATTAAAAAAAATAAAACGTCAAATTTTTATAAAAAAAAATATTTTTTTTTATCTATTTTTCCAAAAGCGATGGGTAGATGCGCAGAAACCATTTAAAAAACAATGCAATAGTGTTTCATGGGATAATGACACTGCTCCGTTATTAGAATTTAGAGTTAAGGTATGTTCAAAATTTTTTATATGTAAAATATATTTTAAGCATTCAATTCATAAATTCATACAGGGTGCCTGGTGGCAGATTTATAAATAAAAAACGTAATAATTGACACAAAGTTTTATTAAGAGCATTGAACGCTAGAAATGAAAATGAAGATTTTATTTCTTAAAGAGTATGTATGTCATCCAGATGTCTTTCGTCGAGTTGAACACACTATTCAAAACGTAACCTTGTGTTCTGCGCCACACGCTGCAATAAACTTAGTTAAATTGAGCTAATTTCTCGACGAATATTTTCCTTTAAAGCCATAAAAAATCCATTGGAGTTTTATCGGGCGACCTCGGTGGCTATGGGATGTCCCTAAAGCAACTGATCAGTTTTTACGGTAAATTTCCCCGAAGCAAATTCATCGAAGTTTTGGCTGTGTGTGCAGTTGCCCCATCCTGTTGAAATCACATGTGAGAAGAGTATGATAGTGGAGCTCGCAGGTTTGGTAAAAAGAATTCCGTAATCATGCGTCGATAATTTTCACTCTTGACATTCGTTGCCTGGCCTCGAGATTTTTAAAAAAAAAGTTGTCCAATTATCTCGTGCGTGGAAAGGGCACACCAAACAGTTACCCTGGGGCAATGCAATGGTTTTTGATGTTTCAATCGAGGGTTTCGGGTTCTTAGAGAACAGTAACGGCAGTTTTGCTTGTTGACGTGGCCGTTTAAGTAAAAATGAGCCTCGTCGCTCCAAAAAATGGAGTTTGCAGTGCGAACACGCTCCAACATCGTTTTACAAAAAATTTTGGCGTAAATCAAAGTCACTTTCTTTCATTGCACCCACAAACTACTTAAATTTACACTTGGTCCATTACGTATTCGTCGAATACCGAACTCTAAACAAAATTGTCAACGAGCAATTACGTAAGAATCATTACTCTTAAAAAATGTCTCCACAGCGAACACGCGATGCTCACTCGACCACTGCGACATTGTGACTGACAAATCAGCACAATCGATAATTCCAACGGCGCCATCCTCCCTCTGCACCGTTTATATTTTTTTGAAATAATTGTATTTAAGAATATAAATTTGCCACCAGACACCCTGTATAAGACACAAAAAATAATATTAGCCAACTTCATCAGTACCAGTACCCAGTAAAAAATTAAGGAAAAAGCAAGTCAAAAAAAGCCCAGAACTAGCTGACTTACATCACTTCAAATTTTGGTGAAAAACCAATCAATTTTACATAGAGTTGCCATTGGAAAGATGCTATTCAATTTTGCAGAATTTAAACCGAATATAATCAATATTTTCGATGCTAAAGTTTTCATTCTAAAATGTTGTTTGCCTTTTTTTGCATTAAAGATTTAAAAAAATTAAATTTGTTTAAGAAAGAATTTTTAAATCTAAGAAAAAGTAAATCTGCAACATAGTTTTTAAATTATGTACTAGCATTTTTGGGTGTATGTATTTGGTGTATGTGTTTTTAAATATTAAAATCTATTACTTTTTGCTGGGTAAGCACAAACCAAGTTGTTGAAACAAAAATCATAAATATTAACCAGGGGCCAAATCGTCGCATTCGATTCGAATCGAAATTTTAAAATTCTTATTAGAATTCCTATACTTAAAGCATTGACAACTCGATCGATCGAGTCAAATTTCGAATCGATTGCGACGATTTGGCCCCAGCTTATTTATTGGTATTTTCGTAAGGTTTATTAAACTGGGCGCAAATCGTCACATTTGATTTGAATCGAAATTCAAAAATTCTTATTAAAATTCTTATATGCATTGACAACTCGAACTATCGAGAAACATTTTGATCGATATTGAATACGACGATTTGCTCCCTTATTTTGGTTGGTTTAAGGTTGTCTACATGCATTTTATTGGTTCTTACACCAAATCATCCGCTGAGTTTTAAACATATTTTTAAAAATATATTTAGCTGTTATCCGCCTTTCAGATTATTAATTTCGCCCTGATACTACCTGTATTAGTGTATCCAAGGCATATTCAACAAGATAAACCCAAGGAGAATCCAAAAAATTCGCCCTCTGCATTTCGTTTTTATGTTTAAACGTTAGAATGTCAGAAAAATTTTAAATTTTATATAAAATTAAATTTTTTTAACGTAATAATGTCAAATAGATTTTAATCAGCTGGGCTCTTAATATTACCTGGTTGAATGTGCCTTGAGTGTATCCTGGTTTAACCCCTACTTATGCTTTTATGTAAGCAACCATTAAAATGCATATACATAGATTTATTATTTTTTCAATATTTCGCTTCCAGTGAGACGCTTCTTCAGAGAAATATTTTCTTTTTTAAATTAAAATTTTATTTATTATTACATATAATTTTTTTATATTTTTTCTATGCTAAATTAGTTTTATGTAAGTGACCCCAGTCGTTTACAAGAGGAATACACACGTTATCAGTTTTACTTGCAAATAAAACGTAACATTTTATTGGGCAAACTGCCATGTTCAAATAATACACAATGTCTGCTAGCTAGTTATACCGTGCAATGTAAGTTTTATATTTTTTTTGTGTTGCATTAATCTTTAAGTTTTTTGATTGCTATTTTAAGCGGAACTAGGAGATTTTAATCCTACGGGGCATCAACCTGGTTATTTAAGTAATTTACAATTGCTGGCCGATCAAACGGTCGATGCTGAGCGTAAAATATCTGAACTGCACAAACTGCATCGTGGCCAATTACCAGCTGATGCTGAATATAACTATTTAGAACATGCCAAAAGGCTTGATTTATACGGCATTGATTTGCACAAGGCAACGGTAAGTAGCTGTTTAATTAATATTTTACCAAAAATACATACAAGTTTGCTTGGTTTTTTGTGGAAAATTGGTTGGTGCATTGTGGAAGCGAGCTTCCAGATTACTGCTATTATTTTTATATAAGGATTACAATTTTTTATATTCATAAGCACATTTGAATTCAAAAAACTTATGAAAATTATATTTTTTTAGGATTCCAACGGCAAAGATTTGCAACTGGGTGTGTCTGCTATAGGTCTGCTAGTTTTTCAAAACGCTTTACGTATTAATACGTTTTCTTGGTCAAAGATGGTTAAGGTTTCATTTAAGCGAAAAGATTTCTTTATCCAACTACGTCGAGAGCCGGTAAGCTTAATATTGTATATAAAATTACTTTCATAAACATATGTATGTCCATATGTATGTATTTATGTACTTATATATATTTTTTTGTTCAGTCGGAAAGTTATGACACCTTATTAGGATTTAGTATGAATTCTCATAAACACGCAAAGGCTTTGTGGAAGTCTTGTGTTGAACACCATTCGTTCTTCCGTCTTAAAAGACCTCACCGTCTATCACGCTTCCTTAATTTAAGTTTAGGATCAAAGTAAGCTTTTTCCTTAAACATTTTTGTCATAAATTTTGAAAGTTATTTAAGTGACCTTTTTTCTCTGAAAATAGATTTTATTATTCCGGCCGCACTGAATTGCAAGCTGTTCAGGAATCGAAACAGCGTGCTAAAATTCATAAAGCTTTTGTTCGTTCTCCCAGTAAGCGTTTAATAACTATTGGACCCGGTGGCACCACTACTTCCCCTTTGGCTTTAACTAATGGTGGCAGCGCCTCCGATAGCAATGGTAGCGCTTCGCATAATGGTAAAACTCCGTCCGCAATAGCTGCTGCACACACGTCCATTTTAACCATAACAAAAACTAGCCGTCCTCATCATGACAATAAAGTTACGTCCAAACAACTGGATTCAATGCCACGCAAAGCATGGGAGCAACAAAGTGATGAATACGATATACAGCTGTATGTACGAGTATTAGTAAGAAGATCTCTACAACTAATGTTTTTTTTTACATTTTCTTATTTAATATAGTGAAGCTGGTTATATAGAACAGTGTAGCCGTCGATTTGAGTCCCCAGTGCCGGCATACAGTACCGGTTCTCAAAGTCCCAATGGCACACAAATTGATGCAGCTATAACAACATATATTAACGGCTGTTCAATGGCGCCCGAGAGTGGCAGTGATTTAATTACAATACGTTTATTAGCAGACGAACATGGTCGTTTTGGTTTTAATGTTAAGGGTGGCATTGATTTAAGTCTACCAGTACAAGTATCAAAAGTTGTACCTAATACCCCAGCCGATCGTTGTACGCCACGCGTCATGGAAGGTGATGAAGTTGTACTTATAAATGGTCGGGAAGTACAAGGACTAAAACACGAACAAGTTGTTAGTATGATAAAAGAATGTCGCAATACACGCAACGGCGAGCTCTTGCTGACCATGAGACCAGGAAGCCGAGCTGCCGCATTTAGCGAAGAAGAAGAACCTTTGTATCAATATGTGCCAGAAAACGATGAAATTGGCTCGCATTCAAATCTTTTGGATGGTGACGCTTTATTCACACAAAGTCTGCTCTTACTAAGTGATGGTTTGGCATCTGGTGCATTATTAGCCCAATATGAATTAATGTATCGTAAAAATCCGGACTTGCTTATAACGGAAGCACGCAAACCGGAAAATATTGCTAAAAATCGTTATCGTGACATATCACCGTATGATTGCACTCGGGTTTCTTTGGTGAACTGTTCCAGTGGTGATTACATCAATGCCAACTATGTTAACATGGAAGTACCGGGAGGCATTACTCGTTACATAGCCACACAAGGACCATTGGCTTCGACAACTGCCGATTTTTGGCGCATGGTCCAACAGGAAAGCAGCCACTTGGTAGTAATGCTTACCACCGTAATGGAGGCAGGCCGACAAAAGTGCCATCAGTATTGGCCAGTGACGGGTGAAGAATTGCAATTGAGTGAAGATTTTTCTGTTCGTTGTCTTAGTGAAAAACCAGATGAGACTGGTAGTTTTGTATTTCGGGAATTTTTACTTTGTGATAAGCGTACTGGCGAACAGCGTCATATACAACACATGCAATATCTTGCCTGGCCAGATCATTGTGTACCAGCCGATCCAAATCTATTTTTAGAATTTGTGGAGCGTGTGCGTAATGCACGCAATCGTACGCTTCTGCAAGAGATTGAAGAGAGTCTTAAGCAGGTGCGATTGCTAGATGCTGACGCCGATGAGAATGGTGGCCTTATGAGTGAACGTAAATGTGCTGCCAGTAATGGAGTAACGCCTGAGGATGAAACACCAGTTTCTACCAGTGTTCATCAGTAAGTTACACATGCATTAGCTTTAAAAATCAACAATTAAATCTGTCAATTTTTTCAATTTGTATTCTATATCTTTTTAATTCAAAAAGATGTATTAGTGTTGCCAATCCCCCTGTGATAGTTCATTGCTCGGCTGGTATTGGACGTACCGGTGTGCTTATATTAATGGATACAGCTTTAGCTTTAATGGAGGCTCGGGAGCCCGTTTATCCTTTAGACATTGTGCGTACAATGCGGGATCAAAGAGCATGCATGGTACAAAATGTGGTAAGTGAGGGAATATTAACAACAAACTATATACAGTAAACCCTGGATATGTTAGGTGACGAAGGCCCATAAAGACAAGCACCGCCTCTCATACATTTCACCCGGAGACTTCCTGGGTTAAATTTGCGTCTAGTAAATATAAAGTATTTTTTGATTATTATTTTAAAAGCATTTAACTAAGATTTTGAAGTTATACATTAAAAGTGTATAACAAATTAAGCTGGCAATATGAAAAGTGCCATTTGTACAGTAATCCCGAGGTAACGAATACTTAAAAAAAATAAAAAATGGTATTTTATTATATATATGGTATATATAATTATCGATCTAGATTGCAAAAGAGTTTTCGGAATTTTTGTTTATTTGTCTGTCTATTTAGAAAATCATCACGCAAAAAAACAAAAATTGGAGTGGGGGTACTATGAAACCTTTACAATAAACTTACCTTAAGATAGTAAAAAAAAACACAAAAGAAAGTTGTTAGATTATTTAATAATTTTAGGTGGTTTCCAGGGTTCTAAAAACTGTAGCGATGGATTCTTTGTTTATAGAAAATTTTTATAATTAACGAGTGAGTTATGAAAACTTTTTCAATTCATTATGTTTATTTCCGTTTTCAGAGTCAATATCGATTTGTGTGTGAGTGTATTTGTGCTGCTTATATGAAAATGTCACGCAATAGTACCCTGTTAGCACAGGAAGATGATAACGACAAGGAAGAAAATGACAAGGGTGATTAAAAATAGAATATTTAATTTACTATTATTTTAAATTAACTACGTACGCAATCGTTAAATACACGTGCCTCTCTCTTAAATTGGAACCACAATAATTCAATACAAATATCTTACACAGAGTACGCATACAGAATATGGTATACTTATGTACATATATATATGTATATATTATGCATATAAACGCATATATTTTTTATAGACAACTTAAATAAAAACTTATTTGAAATGAATATATTTACTATAACAAAACTTAATGTAATTTAAAGATGTCAGTGAAGTGTTTTACTTTTTTTTAAATAATTTTCACGAACTTTTTCATCCCTCATCACAAAAAAATCTTTCCTTAAAAATTTATTTTGTTTAAATATTTTTTTTTACAAATGCAACAACGATTTTAAAAAGCATTTAAAATATCTTTATAGTTTAAAATATTTATATATAAAAACATTAACAAAAACCTATGCAATACACAATAATTATAATTTTCAATTCAATGCAACTTCCCTTATTGCTATACTACATATAAACATACTTAGGTATGTACATTATTATTGCCCTTATAATAGTTATAGTAGGTTTGTCAAAGGCTTATTTGACAATGTCCATTTAGTTTCCTTAGTTCTGTCCATTAATACAGGCAGTCTTGTAAACCAACTGATACAGGTAGCTGATTACAAATTCGTCTTGATATTTGATACGAAAGTAAATGTCAGATTTGTTTATTTTGTTTGAACCAAGGCACATTCAACCAGGTAAAATTAAGAGCCCAGCTTAAGGCACATTCAACAAGGTAAACTCAAGGCGAATACAAAAAATTCCCCTCTGCATTTCCTTTTTGTGTTTGAACGGTAGAATGTCAGAAAAATTAAAAATTTCATATAAAATAAAATTTTTATAACGTATAAATGTCAAATTGATTTTAATCAGCTGGGTTCTTAATATTACCTGGTTAAATGTGCATTGGCCCAGCTGATTAAAATCAGTTTGACATTAAAATGTTATAAAAATTAAATTTTTTATGAAATGTTTAATTTTTCTGACATTCTACCGTTTAAACACAAAAAGGAAATGCAGAGAGCGAATTTTTTGAATTCGCCTTAGGTTTACCTTGTTGAATGTGCCTTAGCCTACTCTCCTTCTTTAAAAAAGTTAGTTTCTTTAGTCAAAAAATAAGCTTTTATTTTAGGGTAAATCCCGTTTACGCTTAAATCAATTTTTTTAAGCTTACATTACGTACGGTTTCAAACTTAAATCAATCCTTTTTTGGCTTAAATGAGGCTAAAAGTAAACAATTAGTACTAGATAAATCGTACTTGCGTTAAGAAAATCCGTATTTGGTTTAAGCTTGATTTAAGTAATTATTACTTGGTTTATTTTTTTGTGTGTAAGGAGGTAATCGTCAGTTTTAGCAATAATTTTTGAAAAAATTTGTTCTATTATCGACTGTAAGAAAAAAGTAGTAAAAATATCTGCTTGCAAAAGTTAGAAAAAAGTTTATATTTTTGAGTCTAAGTTTATTAAAAAAAATATAGGGTAAAAAAAATACGCGCGTTTTCAGAAATCGCGCGGAGGGGAAAAAATGCGCCTTTTGGGTTGTTAAAAAGCGCTGGATCTAGCGCGAAACGCGCTAAATTAGCATCGCTGACTAATACAAGTAGTAATAAGAACAAAGCTGATTATGGATTCGCCTTAAAATTTTGTGAAAGTAATTGTCAGATTTATTAAAATGTGCCTTGGTTTAAAATTTTAAATTTTTTTGAAATTCACTTTATCAAACACAAAAAGGAAATGCAGAGGGCGAGTTTTTTGAATTCGCTTTGATACTAACTGTATTAGTGAACCCTGCAGGGCTCACTCGACTAAGTAATATTAAGAGCCCAGATAATTTAAATCAATTTGACATTTTTACGTTATAAAAATTTAATGAAGTGTTTAATATTTCTGACATTCTACCGTTCAAACACAAAAAGGAAATGCAGAGGGCGAATTTTTTGAATTCGCCTTAGGTTTACCTTGTTGAATATGCCTTAGCTACAATAAACAATACATGCACAATATTTCTTAAAGAAATGCACAAAACGTCACACACATCGTGCCACAAAAAAAAATTACGTATTGTGCTAACAAGTATTGTACTTTTTATTTGTTGTATTTTTTATTAACGTTCACTTTCTAAGGTATTTCTTGTGTACCGAGTACATAAATGTTGGTATTTAACAAACTACGATTAAGTTATTTTCACTACTCTCACAATTCGAGCGAATACAAGGGCATACTCTACTACAAATTTCAAAAGTTATTTGAAAACATATTCGCTGCAGACCTCTAGTATATATACTGCACCCCATGTACATTAAGGCAGGTGGTTTTGAGAATCAAGCTGATTATAAATTCGTAATGATATTCGGGAAATTAAATACCACATTTATTTATATTGTTTTTTTTTTTTAACTCTCACTTTATCAAACACAAAAAGGCAATACGGAGAATGAATTTCGCCCTGATACTACCTGTATTAATATATCTTGACTGCGCCGAATTTTAATAAGGTATACAAAATAAAAATATAACAACAAAAAGATTTACAAATTAGTATTCTAGCACCAAAAAATAATAAATAAAAGAAATTAGTTAGGATAAGCTATAAATAAATAAGAACGTACATACAATTTACTAAACATGAGTATGCATATGTAGATGCAATTTTGTACACATATTTATTATTGTAATGAATTTTTTTTAAATATACACATTTTATCGATTGAATACAATGTTTATCTCGTATATTTTGTAAAAACTAAAAAAATTATTTAAAAGAAAATATCATTTAATAAAAATACATATTTAGTTTGTCTATTCACTGAAAACTTGTTTTATTTTGTACATTAGTAGATAGATTACGCTAACAAGACCTAAAACAAGGTGCCACAACAGAAGAGTTTTTTTTGCTTTCCTTTTAAAGAATGGAGTTTTAAGAGCATGGATAAATGGAAATGGTTTTTATATGCACTTTGGGAAAAATTCGATAAAAAAAATAATCAGATGGTCCCATTCGTTAAAACTTCTATTGCTTTACCTTGGGATATACATGAGAGAGAAATTGAAACAAAATATTTATATCTTTCTTTCTCTTAAAAAATCAATAGCTTTCGCGTATGGCGTCATGATAATGCTTATATCATGGCGGAAAAAGAAAATTTAAGCATGTATTTTGTTGTTGCTCAATTCCAGCTTGGTTGTCAAAATGTTGCGATCACACATACACACAGCTTACACAACCATTATAGAACATAAAAAATTTGCCAAGCTAAGTTGGAAATCATGTGGCAGAAATAAAAGTTAGCTGATCAGCTACTCCTACCTTGTTAAATATACCTTGTCTTATATAATACAGTTTTATGAACAAGTTGCTAACATACGCTTGAATTTAAATACATAACGCTCATTTACTCAAGCAACGTCATAATTCAAAAAAGGCATTTCGAAAAAAACGCGTTTAAAGTTTTCAATTTCTTGCTTTCGCGAGAAAAACCGGGACACACTCAACAAGGTAATATTAAGAGCCCAGCTGATTAAAATAAATTTGACATTTTCACGATACATATATTAAATTTTGTATGAAATTTTAATTTTTCTAACAATTCACCGTTCAAACACAAAAAGGAAATGCAGAGGACGAATTTTTTAATTCGCCTTGCTGTTACCTTGTTTAGTGTACCCTGCTTCTGTTTATAATTTAGTGTGCGATATGATTAGCACCTGAATTTTGCAGCCCGGCAAGAATAGCCACCCACAAAAGTGGTTATAAGCAAAACGCTTTTTCAGTAAGCTGATTAAGGTCTCTTTTTGTAAGCCTGTTAATATCATCGGCTTTATCAGGGGACTTTGATGGCTAAGAAGCAGACACTCAAGTCCCTTGAAATTGGCGCTAACACGAAATCACATCTTTATTTTAAAGTTTTTTCGCCACCACTGTTTAAATTTAAATCCTTGACTTCTTTCCTGTGTACTTGCCGTTAATAGTAAAACAAAATCAAAAAAGTAACGTTTATTGTTTTAATATATAACTGGTTAATTCGTTGCTGAATATGCTACTTTTAAGGACAACCTTGCATCAGCTGTTAAAAGCAATAAGAAAATGGAAGAATAAAAGAGGGAAGAAAATAAACACAAGAATTTTGGGATATTTAAATAAGTGCAATTAATTCCGTAAAATGGATGAAGTTGATAAAATAATCTTACATTCCTTAAAACAAATTGGTTGCGACGTAGAGCTAGATGATGGCAGTGAGTTTGGATTGAAACATTTTACTCCTAAACTCTTAGTGACAGCAGTTTCAAAATGTTTACAACAAATAAAGCCGGAAGCTGTGCTACCAAAGACCCTGCCCGAAAACATGGCTCAGCGGTTTACGGTAGCTACAAGTCTGGCAGAAATGTGTAGCTCAAGTGGTTACCGAGGTGATATCGGCTATCAGACATTTCTTTATCCAAATGTCGTAGATATACGACGTTTGTTTATGTTCCTAATCGAACAGCTTCCTAAGGAGCATATTGGCGCTTTAGATGCAGGAAAACAAGATCAGAAAGATGATTTTGATTTACTAATGAAAGATGTACGTAGAAATATTAAGCAACAGCTTAATTCACCCTGGGTACCACAATACGGTCGAGGAGTTGGCAATAGAAAGGCCCTAGTCTGTAGCAGTTTAAATGTCGAGTTTTTGCCTCAACTTAATTTAAACATTCCCCAAACCGGTAAGGCACAACAAACAGAAAGTGAAAAATCACAATTGGTTACTTATCAAATCCCCAATATATTTCAACAAATTTTAATTGGGGACTACGATTTAGTAAGTTCGGTTTTGCACAAGAATGCTATTGATATTTATGCTCCGCCTGTGCAATCTCTAGAAGATGTACGCTTGACTTTAACGCGAACCCTGCAAACTACTATTCCATCTTTATCGATAAATTTCAATGAAAAAGAGAAACTTAAAGAAAAAGATTCAAGACTAACTATTAAAAGTCCTCTAGATGATTTAACGGCGAAGATAGAGTCGCTTAAGCTTCAAAATGATCAAACGGTTCAGGAACATCAGAACGCCAATACAAAACTTAGCCAATTGCGCCAAGAACATGCCAAAACAAAAGCACGAATAGACATAATGAAAAAAGAATTAAAGTTCCATGAACGTACATCAGTAATTTTGGAGAGTCCTGCAGAGAACCTTAACAAACTAGAATGTTTAATAGAAAAAATTAGAGAACGTCGTTTGACGGTTGAAAGTCAATGGAAATTACATAGAAATTCTGCTTTGCAACAAATAGACGAACTGAAAAAACTTAAGCAATCAAAAAGCCTACGAAGTATTCAAGAACTAAGGTCTAACATACAACAACTGGAACTGTCGCTGGTGGAAAAAACCCAGACTCATGCACATCGAGCAGACGAATTAAAAAAAGCCACTAGTGGTGTAGCCTCTCGTCAGGAATATACGCGACGTATATACGAATTTATTGGTAATATACGAAAACAACGCAATGACATCTTTAAAATCCTAGATGACACTAAAGATTTGCAGAAACAATTGAACTCGGTCTCGGCTCAGCTACAACGGCAGTTTAACTATACTGATGATTTACTATTCCAAAGTGCCAAACATGATTTACACGCTAAACAGGCCTACAAACTGTTGGCCTCTTTACACGCCTCTTGTAATGAAATCTGCGATTTAGTTTCACGAAAGGGCCAATTAACCAAAGAGTCACGCGATCTCGAGGTACAAATTGATCGAGAACGTATGCGCAATGTTGCAGCTAGTTTGGAAAAGATTACCTTAGATTTACAACAATTTGATATTATGATAAGGACAATCAAAGCCGAAATAAATCAATTAGAAAATGAAATTGAATATTCTGGCTAAAAAAAGTTAAAACAAACTTATATATACTCCTATCACTTATGTGAAGGGTATAATTAGATTGCCTTTAGAACAGGGGGCCAAGTTTTAAAATATACCATAAAATTAATTTGTATCTACCTTATTGAAGCTAAAAAAATATATACTGTAGAAATTTAAGAAAAAAAAACAATAAAACTCTTCTATGAATAATTTTAAGTTTATCAGCAAGAAATTAGCATAACATCAGTCTGTTCTTAATTTCTCTTATTAGAATTCCTACAACAAAATTATAGACAACTCGATCGTTCTAGTAGAACTTCAATAAACATTTGTGTACTTTCGAATTTCGTAACTTTCTCCCAATTGTTGTCAACAAATACATACATTAAGTTCTTGCCTTAATCATTATTTTATTTGGACTCAAGAGCAATCTATTATTTAGAATTCATGTTTAAGCACACACAATCGTGTCCATTTTTCAAATCCCAGGCATGTTAAAAAATCACTTTTTTGTGAATTTATTTTGAAATGACAAAAAACACATTTTTTAAAATTTTCGTGATTTTAATTCGGTCAGCTAAATGCCTGCTGATTTAAAATCACTTTTCTTTCAATAACCTTATTTCGGATTTTCCGATAAATTATTTAAATGAAAAACTTAAATTAAAAATCACAGGTGATTTAAAACCATGTCGCACCCGTTCAACAATACTGTATTAACTCAAAAACTTCAAAGTGTTCAGGAGAGAAAAAAAAACTGTTTTCTTAATGCTTTAGGAATTTTCCATTAACAAAAGTTAGGCAATATTTAGAAACCCCATCAATTATTGTATTGCACCACATAACCTTTTTATTTGTTTATTGTTTGGAAATAGAAACGCGATTTTTTTAGTTATTATCATTTTATTGAATTATTTTTGTTAATAAGAAGTTAATATTTTGAGTTGTGTTTGTTTACATACAATTTTTTGCTGTATTTAATACATTTTATTATTAAAATAACAACATAACTCAAAATACTACTCTTTATAGGAAAAAACAATCATTTGTTAAGGCCAATCACTTCAAATAACTCGAAATAATTTTGTTTTCTTGATTCACAGAAATAAACCATTCCACCAGCAAAAACGTCACAACATGTAATTTTATTAAAAAAGAATAGTCAGAACTATGGGAATTTTTAGCCATAGGTAGACATAAGTGCTATTAATTGTTTTTTGCCAAAAAGATAAAATAAAAAAATTTTGAGTTAATACAGTATTGTTGAACGAGTGCGATGTGGTTTTCGGAACACGCCTGTCTGTAATCCATTTTTCGGTATTTCGATCATATTGGGAAATACCAAGCTCTAAACTCTATTAAAAAATCTTTTGCCTAATTATTCACTTTTTGTGATATTTTCATTTAAAGAACACAAATCAACACAATAAAACGAAGATAGACAGCATTCAAAAACTTAGAAACCATTATTTTGCAAAAAACCAATACAATTTTTGCCGTATTTCAAAGATAGTGTTTAAAATTATCAAATGCGACACAAACACTTTTTGTCTTTCTTTTGTTGTCTTAATAATTTTTTCATTTAAAAAAATCGTTTGTTTTACAATTTTCCGCAACCCATTATTTTTATGCTTAAACTTTCTCCAATTCTTACCACAGTTGTTCAAGTAATTTTATTTTTTTAAAACATTGTATATGTTCAAATGAAACGTGTTGTTTAAAAAAGTTTATTTCAAATTTCTGCACAAAATGTGTCAAATTATAATTTTAAAAATTATTCATAATAAGCCACAACTATTAAACTAAAATATAAACTAAATGATAGGTATGAATGTTTGTCTGTTAAATAAAAATTTTAATTTGGAAACCTCGTTTTTATTTTAAAATAAAAAATAATTTTGCACACACTGTAAACAAAAATTTTAAAGTTAATCAAATTAAAAATTATACATAATTGATATGTATTAAACATAATTATGCATTGTGTAATACTAAAAACAGTAATATAGAGTAAAAAATAAAAAAAGTAACTTAAGTGTAATCAATCAGATCCAAGGTATTTTTTTAAATTCTCCACATACTCATTGGACACCCATTGTTTCATAATTGTATCGAATTCTTCGTCTAAAGAGCTTCCAATAAGATTGAAATAACTGTTTAGAACAGACTTTTTCATAACACGATAAGTCTAAAATAAGATATGTAAAACACATTTAAATCTTTAAAGCTAAATATGCAAATAGCTGCCTGGCCTTACCTCAGACGATAAGTTGGCAATTCTTTTAGCGATAGCGAATGCGTCATCGTTAACTTTGTGGGAAGCTGTTAATTTATTAACAAGCCCAGCTAAAGCTGCTTCCGTTGACTGTATTTTTTCACAAAGCCAAAAAATTTTGGTTTTCTAAATAATGTAAATGAAATTATAAAATTTTTCTCATAAACAGATGTTCATATATACTGAAAACAATCCATGCAACAATATACCAAAAATTCTTTTGAAGTTTTTTTTTCGTAGAATAAACAACATTTTCGTTCATATTACAAAAAAAAATTAAGCTTTAATTTTAAAATTTTACAAAAGTAATGAAATTTTTTGAAACTTTTATTTTCGTAATATATGTATGTATACAAAACTTTCGTAATTACGAAAAACATTACGAATCCAATTTTTAGGTTTTCCTTAAAGTAACGATTATCTTTTGTAATACGTTTTTGGTAAGAAAATTAAACCCAATTCAAAAAAAATCAGTTTTATAATTTAAAAAAAAATCGAACATTTGTGGTATTTTTTTCTTTAATTATGAAATTCATTCCTAAAATATTAAATTTGTTTTATAAAATATACAAAAAAAATCTACTCAAGACTTTTGTGGTGTAATAACGAAAGATTTCGTACAATGTACGAACTAATTCGTTGATATGTGGCATAGATTTTTTTAAATAAAAATAAATAATTGACTTACAAATGATCCTCTTATTTTATTTAAGTTATTAAACATACAATAACCTTCTGGGGCTTGTCCCATTTTTGCGTATGATGTTTCAAAAGTGGTATTATCACTTGCTATTACTACATCGAACAAGCCCAATTGAATTACACCCAAATTTATTAGGTTTCCGTTAACTCCAGCTATTAGCGGTTTTGGATAGGTAGCTAGGGTTCCTAAATAATTTCTAAAAATAAATTGTTTGAAAAAAAAAATGTTAATTTTTTTATTTCGATGTAAAACAATAAGTGTTTTAAATAACTTTTAATATCGATTTTTTTTTTTTTTTGAAAATACCTTTGCTGTTTACAAAATGGTATAATAGTTGCTAAGAGTTATGCCAACACACAAGCTTTTAATAGATTTGCTTTTACTATTTCTAAATACTTACTTACCTATGCTTTGTAAAATTAGATTAAAAATGTATTAGCTAAATTTTAGTAAGATTTTTTTTTTTGCTGTTTAAAATTAATTTCTGTTGCCATAAGGAAAAAGTTATTTCAACAACCTTCAGATGTTTTTATATTGGCTTGTATCGAAATAAATTCACTTACTTAACAGACTTTGCCAAATTAAAAGCATAATTTTTTCGCTTTTCCGCTGCAACTACTGTTAAATCCTTAAGATCAATTCCCTGGCAGAAGTGTGCATCACTTGTGCCCATAACAACGGCATGGCAATCTGGATCCGAAGCCAGATTATCTAGTATATCTACTAATTTCTTTAACATCTAAAATAAATTGGACTTTGCAAAACAAAGAAAAATTTTATATATTTCATTATTTTTCTTACTTGTATTGTAAATGTGTTACTTAATTTGGCCTTATTGGTACTAAAAATGATTTGAGCAACCTTAGATGATTTTTTTACCATAACATCGGAAGTTGTACTAGGAGTAGATACCAATGTATCTTTTTTGTCCTTTAAGTGGGTGGGAGATTTCGCAGGCGGTGTTTTAGCAATTTCTTTACTCTTGTCCTCATGTGCAGTTGCTGGACTGCGAACATTACGTTTCGTAGCAGCCGGTGCTGCTTTTTTCATATCATTTGTCAGGGTGGCAGCAGGGCTTTTTGTACGTTTTCGGGATTTTTTATTTTCAGGTTTGGCAAATTCAAATGATTTACCCCCGATTACGGGCTCTGCCAGCGGTGAACGGCGATTTTTAGAGCCGGCGCTCTTACTTTGATTTGGAGCAGGCAAAGACGTTTTAGACAAATTTATTTCACTTTTAACGGCAGGTTGAGATTTTGAATCATTGGAATTCGTTGAAGAAAGGCTTGTGTTGTTTTTGGCAATTGCTGCTGGTGGACCATCTAAACTTGAACGATTTAAAGAGGTCGTACTAGAATACGAACTATTTGAACGTCTGCGAATAATTAGGGAATCATCAAAATCTTGTTTCTTTTTCTTATATACATAGTCCCAAGCGGATGAAGCACGTGATTTAGGGGTACGTTTACCCTTGTTGCTATGTTGATTTATTGCGCTTTGCAAAGTTGTGCGGGATGGTGAAGTTGTTTCTTTGCTAGGTAGCTGAAAAATTTTGATAAAGTTAAAAAGTTGTATTTCTCATATAAGTATTCCAAACCTTTTCACATATGGTAGCTGCACGGCTTCTCATCATAGGTCTAGTCGATTTTGTTTCGCCGGCGCCCAGAGTGGCCTCAAGTTTTTCTAATGAGTTTAGCATATTGACGGCACCTTCATCTCTCATTAGGCGATCAACTTCGGTAATTTTCTTTTTCTTTACAGCCGCACTGCCACTAGAGCCATTGGAAACAGGAGTCTCTGAGCGCCTTTTGGCCGCAGAAGTGGATGCTGATATTAAGGGTTTTATTTCTGAGCTGTGCGATTCTTTAGTAGGCACTTCTTCAGTTTTAACTTTTGATTGAACATCGACTGCTGGTTCAGCCGCACTATTTTTTAATATTTTATCATTTTCTGTTTTTTCATTGCTAGCCTTTTCTGCCAATTCTGTGGCCGATTTCTTTACTCTTGAAGTGTCTTTTTTAACCTGAGTAATAGTTGTAGAGCCTTTTGTAATCGATGTTTTAATTATTGCTTCTGTGTTTGTTTTACCATTGCTGTTAGGCTTGACGAGCTTAGCATAACTAAATGTTGTTTCAGGTGCATCAGGATCCCAAATTATTTTACGCTTTATAACGCGAGTTCTACGAAATCCTGTTTTGAAAACCAGGCGTATAGGTTTTAAAAAGTTATTTCAATTATGCATACATATACATATACATATACATATACATATACATATACATATACATATACATATACATATACATATACATATACATATACATATACATATACATATACATATACATATACATATACATATACATATACATATACATATACATATACATATACATATACATATACATATACATATACATATACATATACATATACATATACATATACATATACATATACATATACATATACATATACATATACATATACATATACATATACATATACATATACATATACATATACATATACATATACATATACATATACATATACATATACATATACATATACATATACATATACATATACATATACATATACATATACATATACATATACATATACATATACATATACATATACATATACATATACATATACATATACATATACATATACATATACATATACATATACATATACATATACATATACATATACATATACATATACATATACATATACATATACATATACATATACATATACATATACATATACATACATACATACATACATACATACATACATACATACATACATACATACATACATACATACATACATACATACATACATACATACATACATACATACATACATACATACATACATACATACATACATACATACATACATACATACATACATACATACATACATACATACATACATACATACATACATACATACATACATACATACATACATACATACATACATACATACATACATACATACATACATACATACATACATACATACATACATACATACATACATACATACATACATACATACATACATACATACATACATACATACATACATACATACATACATACATACATACATACATACATACATACATACATACATACATACATATGTACATACATTCATACATACATATGTGTTTGAGTATGCAAATGAATGGGCTTATTGGTATAACATCAATTATCAAAAAAAATATTTTTAACAGCCATCCCTAAACAAAAGCGGAAAGCGTTTTTTAGCTGTCAAAAGTTCTCATGCCCATACATTTTGTATGGAGCATACCGAAATAACGCGGCGGCAACGCAACGGTAACGCTTTCCAATTGGAAAATCCGATTTTGACAGAGCGTTTTGTAGTGAAGTTAGTCGAAGAAAACAATTGTAAACAAAATAAAAAATAAAAAAACAAGAAAAAAATATATTTGAAATTAGAAAATGGACGTAATTAAATATTTTCAACAAAATCTGGATAATATATTTTTTGTTTTATTTTTCCTTTTTATTTTAGAATATAAACGAACAAATTATAGAGCTTGTTCATCAGAATCCATGCTTGGACGGCAAAAGGGATGGCAAGTACAAAGATGTTTTTATCGTTTTGACATAACGTTGCCGCTCTTGTTTAGGTATGGCATTTCAGCGGTAAAGCTCAGCGGAAAAAAACGTTCCGCTTTCCGCTCTTATTTAGGGATGGCTCTAAATAAGCAAATTTTAGGTAAAAAATTAAATTAAAATTGTTGTTTTCAAAAAAAAGTGAACTGACGCCCCGTCCAAATTAGCAATAAATATCTCAGCAATAAGGCAATAACGTCGGAAGAATAACGGGAAATTATTGCTTATGGACCCGCCTATGTTAAGGGTATGGGAACACGTATATACATATCTTAATTCATCATAAAAAAACAAACCAAATCAAAAATTCATCGTTTTTTTAGGAAAATTGTTAGAAATTATTAATTTTTTATAGCTTTGTATCACTTGGCGTCGTTTTTTAAATGTCACTTAAAAATGACAATTGAATTTGACGTTTTATGTCCGCAATAATTGCTTTCGAAATATATATATATATTTAATCCATTAAATTCTTAGAAGGAACATAGGAAGGAACTGTAGGCGACTTATCGGGTTGGTCTTATAACACCTTGACGTCCCGGGTTGCAGGCAGGAAACCAGCACTCAACATCTCTGCTTAGAAGTACCACGGCCAGGCTGGTGGCCTTAGCTGGCACCCCCAGCACCAGTCTAGGGTGCTTGGGCCAATCACTCACTCACCTGAACTATCAACGATTACTGAAACTGGCTTTCGAAAAATGGTTGACAATTATTGCTCAATAAAATGTTGGCAATAAATATGTACGCAATAGAGCAGTCCACATTAGAGATAACATAATTTTGACACTTGCTGCAATATATGTTAACATATTTATTGCTAATGAAGACTAGGGGTAAACTAGAAAAATAAAGAATTGCTTTAAAAAAAATAAAGAATTTCTTTTAAAAAATACATTTTGATTTCATAAAACATAAGTAACAAGAGCGCTATATTTGGCTGTGCCGAACCTTATCTACCCTTCACATTTACCCAGCCACATTAACGGAAAAATATTAATTTCTTCTAATAAAAGGAAATTAAATAATAACCTTAAGCCAAAATAAAAAGCAAAAATTTGTATATACATATATGTATGTACTTTATGGGGTCGCAAAAGTATAATAAAGAAATTACAAACGGAATGACAAACTGATACATACAAGGGTATAATAAGCTGACTAAGGCAGCATTTGAATACAAGGTTCCTTTGTAATCTCCATATTCAAAAGTACGCATGGGCACAGTTACTTTCAGGCTTACAATTGTTAATAAACACATACGTAAGTGATTTTATATGGCTGATGGACAAGAACAAAAAGTGGATTAAATTTATCTACAAAAACAAAGACTAATATGACACTATTTTATTGTTTATTAAATTTGTACAATATTTGAATAAATTAAATAGTCAAAGTTAAAACAAGTAAGTTGTTTGTAAAAAAGGTAGATAATTTTAGCAAGTATGTAAATTTACGATACCTAATAAGCAGGGCAGCCAATAATATACAAAATCATATTTTGTCTGTGCGTCGCTTTAACATATAATTTTGTTATTAATCTGTGTCAAAACTTTTGCAAAGTTTTGGCATCAGTTTTTTAGGGTATATTTGCATATAACAGCATATTTTGGCATATTTTTCCTACAACCCCCGTTTTTAAAGCATTTTTTGATTTATTAATATTAAGTTAAAATAAACATAACAAAAATATTTGGAGTTCTCATTGTCACCTTGTTTAAGTTTTTCCTTTTTTTAATTATTTATTTTGAAGCGAACCCTATTGATATTATTATCCGTTTCATAACCTTTGCAAAATTTGGCATCAATTAGTTATATTTTGGCATATATTTCTTTTAAGAGCATATTTTTTGTATAACTCGTGTTTAAACGATTTTGAATTTTTTCATATTAAATAAAAAAAACTAACAACAAATCTTTCGAGTGTTCATTGTCACTTTTTGTTAGCATTCTGTTTTTTTAAGGTGAAACCAATTCTAGTTTGTTTTGAATTGTCAAAAAATCGATACCAGACTAGTTTTAACATTTTTTAATTAAACATTGTTTAACATTATGTTTTTTGGAGTCCCCTTTTTTTTGTACCAGAATTTTTTAGCAATATTAATTCGTCATTTCGTTAACGCAAATTTGTTTTAAATTCTGCGCTTTCGAGATCTTAAGTTCCTATCATTCTTAACTTTAAAGTATATATTTTTAAATTATTGAAGCATATTTTTAACTTTTTACCTCCTTTTTAAACCTTTTTTTAAGAATATATTTTTGGTTGCCCTGCTCATAAGATTATTAAAATCATTTACTTAATAGGTAAAGATTACTATTTGATTCGTAAACAAGTAGTTATCTTTTTGTAAATATTACTATACCAAGCATATAGTGCCATGAAAACACTACTAAAAATTTTAAATTTTTAAAGAATGTACCTGTTTGTGATGAAGCAACCTCTGTGTCTTCTGCAGTTTTTGAGTTACTTTTATTGTCTTCTGAAGAGGATTTTGTGTCTTTAATAATATCTTCAGTATTTTTACTACTAATATTACTGGAGCTTGGGTTTGTGTTTGGCAATGGGGAAGTAATAGCCGGTGGTATGTTTAAGCTACCTGTATTAGGTGCTGTAGTCGTCGCCGTTGATGGTATTACAACAACACTTGTAACTAAAGCTGAATCGGTTTTAGTTATACCTGACGATTTTTTTGTTGCAGTAGACGTCACAGCGAATTTGGTTCTTGTTTTTGCAATTTTATTTTTAGTTTCGGCTTTAGAAATTTCACGAATTTCGTCATCATTTTCACTCCAATCAGCTTCTAAAGCAGATACTAAATCAAAAGCAGGACCTGTTTGTTTTCTTGGTTTAATGTCCTGTTTGCGACGACGTTGTACTGTCGTCTTTAAACACTCCATTTGTTCAAGGGCCAAAGCTCTTTCCTCTTGGGCACTTAAAGCTGTTGATTTGAATATTTTGCATTTGTTTAAAGTTTGACTTTCTGTTGCTACTAGCGGAGCAGTTTTAGCCACATCTGGTTTTGATATTTCTTCGGTAGCATTAGAATCTTCATCTATAACTTCCATTATTTGATATTCGCCTTCGCCTTCAATTGTTACACCTTCAAGTATCGAAGTTCCATGGCTATTATTGGTCTCATCAGTGTTATTATCCAATCCTTTCAAAACAGCTATAAGGTCTTCATGTTCAAGGACCGTTTCGCTAGATATGATAGCATCTATTTTATTTTCAACAATTTTATCTTGACTTTCTACTACTTTTATTGTTTTATTCTTTCCATTTGCCAAATCACTTTCACTTGCATTTGACGTCAAAGTGTTAGAACTGTGCAATTGCTCTGTTTTCAGCTCGTCATGTTTAAAACTTGATGATGATAGCAATCCTTGGTCCTGATCAAGATTTGGTTCATCGGCATGATGCATTTTTGCAATTTCCCTTTCCAATGAGGATAATTCATCTAGCTTCTCTAATGATTTGCTTTTGTTTGGACCAGCTATTAGTTCATTGCAAAGTATGCGTGGTGAGTTATCAATATCACTGTTTAAGGTATTGGGTGCACAATTTGTCAAACCAAGGGGCGTACTAATTTGTTCATTACTTATTACCAGGGCTTTACTAGAAAGCTCTTTAAGGTTTTCAGACATTTTGTTAGATTTTGAGGTTATGTATTTTTTATATTTTTTATTTACTAATTTTATTTGTGTATTTATTATTTTTTCATCAAATTTTTTGAACAACACAAAATATACTTATCTAAATTTTGCTTTCAGCAGGTATAAAGCGCCATTTTTTAATGCACGTATAAGTATGTGTTGTTATGCACGTTACAACTGCAGCCACAATATTTTTCTTATCAGGTGTATGCATCTATTATTTCATTTGAAATTTATTTACATATCATCTTACTCTTTACAATTTGTAAGATACTAATTCACGTATTTCCAACAATTTATTGGTTTTATTTTGTTTATTGTAATATACACTACGAAACTAATATTTTTTACAAAAATACTTGTACTTTAAAAAAAAACCTGCGCTCAGTGATGGTAATTAAGAAATTATCAAAAAATTAAGTGTTAAAAAACGTTTGAGGTAATTTGTATACGTTTACATTACACTACGGCCAGACGTGAATTTTTCGCCATGAAATTGTTCACACTATTGTTTGTAAAATATGTTTGAATTGACGGCTATGAAGCAAGCTGCACCCAACTTTATAATCAATATTATTTCTTACGTAGCGGCCAAACGTTAAATGTTTGCCTCTTAAGTTACAACACACTCAAACATTTTTACTTACACACTCAAACTTATTGAAATTGAAAGCGGCTTGATGATCAATTTTTCCATTTAAGTAACCTATCAACTTGATGGTCAAGTTAACAGAAGTTTACAGTTATTATCGTTTTTTCACGTGTTTGCTTATACAAATATTACACCGCAATTCATTTTAACTAAATTTTCGTATATTATCATGTATAAATACATTATTTTAAATACCATTTGTGTCGGCGATAAGCCATGCGGAATGCCAATTAAGGAATGTAGCCAAAATATTTGCCTTAGTTTATTTTTAGTGATCGAGATTTAGTTTTAGCTAAGAGAATTATAGAATAGGGGTGCAGGTATTGGAAGCTTGCGCTATTAGACAACTTATGTTTATAGTGAACGTTGCTGATGCTGTATTCGCTTAAGAGTGCAAAGTAAGACATTTATATGCCAAAAAACTTACCCCCTTATTTCCTAAAACGCAACGCCTTAAACAAAATGTATGGAAAAGTTTTTTAATCTTAGTTATTTCCATACAATTGTTTTTGTTATTATGCGTTGCGTTTTATGTAATAAGGCCCTTAAAGTAAGTTTTTCCTTAAGGTCTTTGAATTACATTTTAAAACAAATTTGCCTCTGGGCCATACCACTGCATTTATTATTCTTTAATATGTATACATGCTCATATATTTTTTCTCCCTACGATAAAAAGTTACATTATCTTTCACCTATCATATATTTGGTGTGTATGCAAAATAACCAAGTGTCTTCGCACTTTTAATTAAGTTTATCTTTATAATCTTCGTTGGTTTTAAAAGTTTCATATATTAAGTTGACTAAATTTTTAGTAAATTTTTCAAACATGGCCCAAGTTTGAGCCATGAGAAACTCTGAAATCATATTCGTTTTAATTTACTCCATAAATCACAATACAAAATACATTTTGTAGCATATTTTATTTATTAAAAATGCTTAAAACCATTTTAGTTTATTGTTCTGTAGACTTAACTAATGTAGTGTTTTTAAAGGCTGTTTCTTTTCAGTGTTTCGAAAGCTACACTAGCAACAATATATAAAGCCAGAACCTTGTGATTTTTCCTAATGTACCTCCATATCGTTATAACAAAGCTCACAGTCGTTTTGCATGTTTGGGTTTTTCGAAAACGATAATAATGATATGTTACAGAGCTAAGCGAGACAATTTATTAAAGGTAGTAAAATTTAACTACCAAGTGTTTTGGAAAAGAGCTTTTTGAAAGAATGTATGCCTAAAATTATGGCCGAGGCCTGTGTCACCTGAAACGATAAGTAGAAAAGTTAATATTATGAATGATAGATAAAATAAACAGAATAACTTGATTCTCTGGCTGGTAGAATTGCGCCTAATTATTTGCTGGTTTATATGTATGAATTTTAGATATCTGTACTTATGAACTTATTCAATGATCATATAATATAAAATATATACGTTACAAATTGATACTGGGTTTTGCTCTTGTAACAACTAGAATTTAAAGTTTTTGAAAAAAAGCACAGAAGTTTACGTACATGGCACCAGCAAAACACTAGGGAATATAAATTGGCGTAATCTTGCTTTGTGCATCCATTCAAGATTGCCATATATATAAAGATTTTCAAAGATATGTATAAGTTTTATTTCCATGGGTCTTAAGGCCATCCATGCATTTATACTATTACAATAGATACGCAACAAAATAAACAATTAGTTTATGTATATATTGCTATGTAATATTGTTATTTTGGTCATTTATGGCTTTATATTATAAGACTGTGAATAAAAGATTGGGATGGCTGATATTATGCTATGATATACATATTTTCAAACTTTACGTTTTCTCTACAATTCGTCTAAAGTGACTTAAGAAATACAACACTGATTTAAATTGTATGCATAAAAATGGCGCGAAATACTTTTGACATTTTTATTTCACTACTATTTTTTCCAGCAGTGTACGCTAATTATTCGTAATTTTGTTAGCACTGCATACAAAAATTGTCGGCTCGCGGGTGTTAGCACGTTTTCCCGTTGTCGCTTTACGATTTGTACTTTTTCGTTAATTTTGTGAATAATTTGCACGTTTATAATAATTTAAATAAAACTACAAAAGACTTATTGTGTAGTTATACTACTGCATACGGTATTTAACATCATTATTAAAGAATCAAAAGAATATGGATCCACAAAAGTTGACTGAGCTGTTGCGTGCAACAATCGATCCCAATCCTGAACAGAGGAAGGCGGCAGAAGAACAGTTGGCACAGGTTAGTACAAAATAAAAAAAATAATTTAACAATAGAACAAAAATGCTACTTAAATTTGGCTTGATTATTTGGATTTTTATCTAAAGCTAACAATGTGGTACGACGCCTTAATGGCGGATGACGTTACCTTGTGGGAGTTTGCAATTTTAGGGTAATATATTAATTTCGAATACTACCTGAGATCACAAAGGAAACATGTGCTTTTTAAAAAATCAAATATATTGTTAACTATTAATAGAATTTCCAAAGGTTATTAAGAAATAACCATTTTATATAAAAAAACTTGTATCAATCAAAAAATTAAAAAAGAACCAAAATTTTCATAGAAGAGATTTGTTATTAACATATATATTATTTTAAAACATTGTAAGCAATTTTTGCTTTAAAATTACTATACGAATTTGCAAAGTAAAAGTAGAAAAAAATTTGCCAAAATGATTTTTTTAAGGAAAAACAAACTTTGACACATCGCAATGTTTGCAATGCAGCGCTTATTTTAAATTTCCATTTGTTAATAGACAATACTTTTATTTACACAGATACCCTTTATTTATTAATTTTCTATATGTAGTAAAAATAGTATCCCGATCAGTGGTAAGTGCACGAGTCTAGCAGTCGGGGGGTTGTGGGTTTGATCCCCACGAGAGACCCTGGTAAGTCTGCATCCTACTTTGATTTTCTTTGTATCCTTCTCTGATTGTTTCCTTCTATCTCCACCCTTTCTATATTTTTCTATAGGTAACGCAAAGGGACAGAATCAAATTTAGGCCAATGCGTGTTAAAAAGCAGTAGGAAAAAATGAGTTTTCATTTATTATACCCAAGGCACATGTGCCTTGATTATACCTATGTATATTTCTTCTCTAGCCTTAAATTCATAATTGCTGAAGGTAGCAGTAAAACCAAAAACATGGTTTTTAAAAAGGGTATGTAGTAACTAAGGGATGTTATGAAGTTTATAGGGAAGAAATCTAAGCAGTTTAAGGCTAAAACATTAGATTATAAAATTATGCTTAGTTTCAAAGATAAGTAACTCAAGTACCAGGCCATTTTTTAATGTAAATAATCGCTCGTGTAACATGGGGGTAATTCTAGGGATTATAAATTTTGTGTTCCTAACAGAAAGCGCGAAAGAAAATTTAGAACAAATCAAGGTAGGCACTACTGCCTAGGTTGAATCTGTAACTTTTAAACCAGTAAGATAACATAATGAAAATTGTTGGCATTCGAAAGATAACGCAAAATTATGGATAAAAGTTAAGTATATTTTGACTCTTAAGAAAAAGTAGATTAAAAAAGGCAAAAATTATATATTGGTATTTTTTGGGGGTTTTAAGCAAATTTTAAACCAATTAAGACCATAACAAATTGTTATTGCGTTCAACAGATCTTAAAAGGAGGCCCCGGTGGGTCACTGGTAAGTGCACAAGTCTACCAGTCTGGGGGTTGTGGGTTCGACTCCCACTAGAGACCCTGGTAAGTCTGCTTCATTCTTCTGTTTTTTCTTTCTTATCTATCCTTCTCAAAATTTCTTTCCTTCCATCTCAACCTATTCTATCTGCCTCTCCAGGTAACACAAAGGGGCCGAATTAAGCGGACTCAAGTGAGCTGTATCCTTTCCTTCAACGGCTGCCTGTTCTACATAACCTAACCTAACAGGTCTCAAAAAAATTATTTTTTTGGTACTTTTTTGTAATGTCGGACCCTAAGCGGCAAAGTAAAAACTATATTTTAATATTGCTTGGGTCCAATTTATAACTTTTCAAATAATAAAGATCATGATACAACTAATCAGGTAATCTCGTCCCTGCAACAACTACAAATTAGTACCAACGTGTCAAACAAAAGCTCATAGAAACAAAATATTGCGTTCGACAGGTCTCACAAAATGTAAACAGGTTCAATTAGGTGGTCAAGAAGTAATTATAATATAAAATAAGTGCTTTTGACCCAGTTTAAAGTCTAAAGACATAAAAACAAACAAACCTATAGATTCTGAATTAAGTTTGTGTAGAAATCATGAAAATTTTAATTTTTATACTAATACAGGGTGTCTGGTGCTAATTTTTAAATACGATTATTTCAAAAAGTAATAAACGATGGGAAGAGAGGGTTGTGCTGTTGGAATTATCGGTTCTGCGGCTTTGTCAGGCACGATGTCGCAGTGGTCGAGTGAGCATTGCGCGTTCGCTGTGGAGACATTTTTTAAGAGTAATGATTCTTACGTAATTGCTCGTCGACAATTTTGTGCAAAGGTCGGTATTCGGCAAAAACATGATAGACCGAGTGTAATTTTATTTTGCTCGTGGGTGCAAAGATTTGAACTTCCATCCTTTCAAAATTCAAATCGTGCAAGAACTGAAAGAAAGTGACTTTTATTTACGCAAAATTTTTGTGAAACGTTGTTGAAGCGTTTTCGCACTGTAAAGCCCATTTTTTTGGTGCGACGAGACTCATTTTGACTTAAACGGCCACGTCAACAAGCAAAACTGCCGTCACTGGCCTTCAAGAAACCGCAACCATCAATTGAAACATCAAAAACTATTGCAATGCTCTAGGGTAACTGTTTGGTGTGTCTTTTCCACGCATGAGATAATTGGGCCATTCCTTTTAGCCAAACCAACGAGCTCATCCATCGTACTTTTCACACACGTGGTTTCAACAGTATGAGGTGACTGCACACATAGCCAGAGCTTCGAGAAAATTTCCCCCAAAAACTGATTCGTCGCTTTGGTGACATCCCATAGCCACCGAGGTCGCCCGATCTAACTCCCATGTATTTTTTTGTATAAGCCTACCTCAAAGACAGGGTTTATAATGACAATCCCAATCTCTTGTGGCTTTAAAGGAAAATATTCGTCGAGAAATCAACTCAATTGAACCAAGTTTACTGCAGCCTGTGGCGCAGAACGCAAGGCTCCGCTTTGAACAGTGAACAGTGTCTTCAACTCGACGGATGACATCTGGAAAACATACTCTTTAAAAAACAAAACCCTCATTCCCATTCTATCGTTCAATGCTCTTAATAAAACTTTGTGTCAATTATTACGTTTTTTATTTATTTTATTTATTTAGACACCCTGTAGTACTATTTTGTAGTTTGTTTTAGGTTATATTTGAATTTTCGGCTACGAAGTAGTGGGTTACTTTCTAGTTTGGTTATGTAAAAGCAACTTCGCGTAAAACGGACCAAATCAGGAAAATTGTGTGTCAAAAAGTTAATCAAAACTATGTGCAAATGAAACAAATGAAACATTACCTTTTTTTTTATCAATTTAGCAAAAGTATAAAGTCATCAAATGTTGAATAATCCGCACCAAATTTTATTTCAATTTTAAGAGATTATTAAATACTCACATAAGGGTTATATTAAATTGAGCAATATTCATACAAGCCATGCACATATCTTAACTTTATAATTGTTGTATGTCGCCACCTGAAGGCAGAAGAGCTTAACAACCGAACAATAAAAGTTGAGTTTTTTTTTTTTGGGAATGGTAAAACATATTAAAAACCACGCATTTTTAAATATTTATCCCTAAAAAATAACGGCCTTATTTATATTTAACAATTTTGAGTGAGTCTAACAAAAAGCTGTTTATTTTTTACCAAACAAACAGGCTTGACAACATATAAGCCCGCACCAAAAGTAGTTTTATGGAGAAATCCTTTATATATATGTATGTAATTATGTATAAAGAAAATACCTTTAATTTTATTTTCTCGGTTGTTAAGATAAAGAAAGAGATAATTGGCCTCTTCGCGAATCAGATGATATATATCTTCACCTTAATATAAAAAGGTTATAACTCGTATTATTTTAAGGCGAAATTTTTTGCCTAACTTTATATATAAGCAGATCATTAATCGAAAATCTGAGCTTATAAATAATAAAAGTTATGGCCTCTCTATATTAAGGTAACGATATACATATATGTACTGATATACTGTACCTATATCTATGTACACATGCATATCATATAATATATTCTTAGCATGTGAAATTCTTTAAACAATGAATCACAAACACATTTGCTCTCTTTTAGTTATGTTTAAATGTACCTATGTACATATATGAAATGTTTAAAAAACCTAAGGAATGTGTTTAATGATTCCAAATTTTATTCAGCAATGATAATTATGTATAGATAAATATCGTTTTTTTTTATAATTGAAGATTCATAAAATCATTGGATTTGTACCAACCATTTTACAAATTGTTATGCAAAATACAGTTGATCAACCTGTTCGTCAAGCCGGAGCTGTCTACATGAAAAATTTAATTTCGAGTAGTTGGGCTGATCATGAAATAGCTCCCGGGGAACCAATACCATTTTCGATACATGAACAAGATCGCGCAATGATTCGCAGTTCAATTGTAGATGCCCTTGTACATGCACCCGATCTAATACGGGCCCAGTTGTCTGTTTGCGTAAATCATATAATAAAACATGATTTTCCGGGGCGTTGGCCGCAGGTAGTTGATAATATTAGCATTTATTTACAAAATCCCGATATGAATGGCTGGAATGGTGCGCTGGCTACAATGTATCAGTTAGTCAAAACTTATGAATATAAACGAGCCGAGGAGCGAGTGCCTCTCAATGAAGCTATGAATCTTTTACTGCCCATGATCTATCAGCTGATGTTGCAATTAATGAACAATGAATCTGAAATGTCAGTTTTGATGCAAAAACAAGTTTTGAAAATTTACTACGCATTAACACAGTTTAGTTTACCTTTGGATTTAATAACAAAGGAAATATTTTCCCAATGGATGGAGATTTGTCGTCAAATTGCAGATCGTCCCGTACCAGATTGTTCTCATTTAGATGATGATGAAAAGCCTGAATTTCCCTGGTGGAAAGCTAAAAAATGGGCTTTACACATAATGGTGCGCATGTTTGAGCGGTAAGTTAAACAAAAAAAAAAAGTAAAGTGCATGTTTGGTTTTGCCGAATCTTTTAAAATCTTTTACCGATTTCTTTAGCGCTAATTCAGCGCTAAGATAACTAACAACTTTCTACATAATTAGAAATAAAGTACATGGCCTTATTCTTATATGGAATGAAACCTCTTTCGGTCTTCGGCTGGAGGCAAGAAACTTAAACTTTAGTTGTTTCAAAATAGATGCTTTGGTAAACTGAAAAATATCGTTTATTTATATCAACCTTGTACGCATCTGTTTTTTGTTTTCAGTGCTTTAAGTCCTTTAAATCTATGAAACAAATCTTAAAATTTCTTTGTTTACTAAATTTGTTAAAATAAATAGTTCAGTTAATAAAAATTGGCAACTTCGCTTAAAAATTTGGACGGATGATCTGGTAGTCTTGTACATTTTCCATTAATTTTAAAATACATTTTTTAGAAAAAAAGGCACATTTTTTATTATTTTTATTTCACATCAACTTTAAAATTCGTACTTTTTTTTTTATTCTAACTTAGATATGGCAGTCCACGTAGCGTTGTTAGTGAAAAATACCAAAAATTCGCGGAATGGTATTTGCCGACATTTACTCAAGGGGTCTTAGAAGTTTTACTTAAGATTTTAGATCAATATCGCAATCGCATTTACGTTTCTCCGCGAGTTCTAACTGATAACTTGTCTTATATTAAGAATGCGTAAGTTTTTAATTAAAAAAACAAACCACAAAATAGTGCTGTAATATAAATCACGTTTTTGTAGCGTAAGCCATGCTTTTTCTTGGAAATTAATTAAACCTCACATGGTTGCTATTATACAAGATGTTTTATTCCCCATAATGTCTTTCTCCGAACAAGATCAAGAACTATGGGAAACAGATCCTCATGAATACATTAAACTGAAATTTGGTATAAAATCACAAAATATAAATCATACAAGCAACAATTAGTCCTTAATTAAATTTTTACAGATATTTTTGAAGACTACGCTACTCCAGTTCCAGCTGCTCAATCTCTATTGCATTCGTGCTGTAAAAAACGCAAGGGTATCTTGCCAAAGACTATGACAATTATAATGCAGGTAAATGGTGTAACAGTGTTGTTTACTATTACAAACACTGCATGCATATCGTTACTTTAAAATAGAAGGACCCGTAACTTGTATATTTTTATAATCCCAGATTTTCGTTTATTTAAAAAAATGTCTGCTCAGATATTACAAATAGCCAAAAAAAAAAAAATCTTGACCTAAGAAAAAAAAAAGATTTAAGGTAACGATATACATTTGTATGAATGAACATAAGTGTAATTTTAAACTTAATTTTTTGTTTAATTTTTTATTATATACGGTTTATAATAATGTACTTTACACAAACTACACGTTACTCCACCCTCTTTTTCTTCATAAAATAAAAGATTTTGAATTCGCCAAATGCTGATAATAAACAAAAAGATGGTGCATTACATATGATTGGTACTTTAGCTGATGTTCTATTGAAGAAACGCATATACCGCGATCAGGTTGAAAATATGCTTACCACTTATGTATTTCCCGAATTTCAAAATCCAGTCGGCCATATGCGTGCTCGTGCTTGTTGGGTATTGCATTATTTCTGTGACATACAATTAAAAAATCAACAAACTTTAAGAGAAATTATGCGCTTAACCACCAACAGTCTGTTAAACGACAAAGAACTGCCCGTTAAGGTTGAAGCTGCTATTGGTTTGCAAATGTTTCTCAGTTCTCAAGACACTGCTGCGCCATACTGTGAAGGGCAAATCAAAGAAATAACGAAGGAGTTGTTAACAATTATACGTGAAACTGAAAATGAAGACTTGACAAATGTTTTACAAAAAATCGTTTGCACTTTCTCTGAGCAACTATTGCCAGTTGCAATGGAAATTTGCCAACATTTGGCAACAACATTTAGCCAAGTTTTAGAGTCAGAAGATGGTGGGGATGAAAAAGCGATTACCGCAATGGGCCTATTAAACACTATTGAAACTTTGCTTTCTGTCATGGAAGAACATCCTGAAGTAATGAATAACTTACATCCAATTGTTATTAATGTTGTAGGGCATATATTCCAAAACAATATAACTGATTTCTTTGAAGAAACCTTCTCTTTAGTTTATGATTTGACGTCGAAAACAATATCAGCTGAAATGTGGCAAATGTTAGAACTTATATACCAGGTATTCAAAAAAGATGGCATGGATTATTTTATTGATATGATGCCAGCCTTGCATAACTATGTAACAGTTGATACATCAGCCTTCCTTTCAAATCCAAATCGTTTATTAGCAATGTATGACATGTGTAAAACTGTAAGTCGTAATTGTTTTGTGTTATTTGCTTGCCTGTAGCACAAGTTTGTTTTTTTTTTTACCTAATTGTTAGATGTTGGCTGGCAATCCTGGCGAAGATCCCGAATGTCATGCTGCCAAACTTTTAGAGGTTATTATTTTGCAATGCAGGGGACAAATTGATTCAGTTATTCCCATGTTTGTGGAGTTGGCATTATCACGTCTAACACGAGAAGTGCAATCTTCTGAATTGCGTACAATGTGTTTGCAGGTAACTACATGTTATTAGAAAAAAATCCTAAAAGTATAAATACATTTTTTTAAGGTTGTAATTGCTGCTTTATACTATAATCCACAATTGTTACTTTCCACTTTGGATAAAATGCCCCAACCAAATGGAGAGCCTATTTCGTCACACTTTATTAAACAATGGCTGCTTGATACCGACTGTTTCTTAGGGTAAATTTTACATATTCAATTACATAAATACTAAGTATATTACAAAATGTTATATGTACTTACATAAAAATATTTAAAATAATTTCAGTATTCATGATCGTAAATTGTGTGTTTTGGGTTTGTGTACACTTATTTCTTTGGGCGATGCTAAACCAACAGTGCTTAGCGAAGTGTCAAGTAAAATTATACCATCTCTAATTTTACTTTTCGACGGCTTAAAACGTGCCTATGAATCACGTGCTCAAGAAGAAGAAGAAGAGGAGGAGGAAGAAGAAAATGACGATTGCGAAGGTAGGTAGTTTATGTTTGAGTCATTAATGTATTATTTCATTAATTTATATATTTAATTTTTTTTTTCTTTTTGTAGAAGCATTGTCTAGTGACGAAGATGATATTGATGAGTTTGCTCCAGATTATTTGGAACAAATTTCTTCTATTTCTACAGCTAAAGCAGCTGAGGCCGGTATTGAAATGAAAGCTACTATTAAAAACGACGACGAAGAGTCTGACGATGAAGAAGAAGATTCGATTGATGATTTAAATGAAACGGCATTGGAAGGCTTTACAACACCTATTGATGAAGAAGAAGACGAAAATGCTATTGATGAATATGTCACTTTCAAAGAAGTTATTACAGGTAAAGATTTTCAAATCAACTGATGCAGATGCAGGCAGATTGATTGGTTATTTTGTTTGTAACATTGGAAAATCAGTTTTAGAACCCATCTAGCTATTATCGTCCGTTGAAGAAGTGTTTAGGAATAAATCAAAGTAAATTCATATAATCAATTTCACCCCAAGTGGATTTTAATGAGGAAAAAAATTATCCTTATTTTGGTTTTAATTTACCAATTTATTGCTTAAAGAATGAAAATGATTTGGATTTTCATAAATTGGTACATATTTTACTTTCATTAGTTTTGAAATATTTAAAAAAAAAATGCTCACATACTGAATAATGTGCTCTTCTTTTTTTACACATTCGTCACATTTTCTTAAAAGTTGTTTTTAAGAAAAAAAGGTAATATTACATACTTTCGTAGCTATAAAAATTATTTTATATATCCTAAATTTTAAATAACTTTATTGAATAATTTATAGTTTCACAATAAATAAAATACGCAATCTTTCATAATATTCATTAATTTATAATATTCATTTATTTACCTTTTTTAAAAAAATTTTGTACTTAAAATAACTTGTTATAGTTACGTTTATGCTGTGCAAACCTCGAAAAACTATTGGTTTTATTTATGTCAAACTTTTTTTTGTGTTGATAATTTTGAAAAATTAAAAAAATTTTTAAAATATTTTTGTTTATTTTTCATAGCTATATCTACGCAGGATCAGGCTTGGTATGCTGTACTTACGTCTGGGTTAACGCCAGAACAAGCTAAATCATTGCAAGAAGTTGTTGTTACAGCTGATCAACGCAAGGCTGCCAAGGAATCAAATCTAATTGAAAAACGTGGTGGCTTTGCATTTACTCAGCAAACTGTACCATCGTCTTTTAAATTTGGATCATAATAACGACACACTGACTAAAGAAAGTCTAAAATCCCCTAAATATCAATCACATTTGCTAAAACGATAACGAAACACATTTTAGTTAAAAAATGGAAATAATAAAACGAATCATTAAGTAAATTATTCTTTACAATCTTGGGTTAGCAATTCTTTTAACAAAAAATGTATGTATCTAATCTGTCCAATATTTTTTTCTTAATAACCCATACAAAGATTGTAAATAATACTTTCAAGTAAGAAAGAAAAATAAATAATTTTTAACGTATTTTATTTTTTCTAATGTATACATATTTATTATGAAAACTCGAAAATTAACAAAAACTATGATAATTGCACGCTTTTCTTTATGTGTAATAAATATTCCAAAAAAAAATAACAACTGTTAAAATACATTTATGTTTTTTTCTTCCAATTTTTATTTACATAATTTTAAAAATGTAAAAAAGTCCTTGGTTTATTTTAACGTAATTATTTTTTTTTTAACGTTCTCACGCCAAAAGAAACAAAATCGATTGTTGCAATTATATTTTTTTATTGTTAAAGTGAATAAAAAATACACATATACATACATACATGCATAAATATTTTTTTTTCAAAGATCTCATTGATGTACATACATATGTATGTATGTACATTTAATCGTCTGGCCAAGGCATTGTGCTTATTTCCTAAACCGTTCATGCATATATTTTTCTATTTATATACATTTAAAATGTTTGCGGAATTGTAAAATCTATCGACACAACTAAGGTACATTATTACAGGTAGTGTAAACGCAAATGCATTAAATTCGCCCTCCGAAAGTAAAAAAACAATATTAATAAATCTTACATTAACTTTATATTAATACTAAGACGAATTTATAAAAAAGCTAGGTTCTCAACACTACCTGTATTAATGTTCCTTGGACACAACCAATATAATATAATAAATAAAAATATTTTTTTTAGCAGGCTACTACCGACTTTAAAAAAAACGTGCGTTTTAATCAATATTTTTGTAAATTTTCTTTTTTATACAGCTGCCAGAATACAGTGCCCTTATTCTGCATCTCGGATTTTTTCAGTCGCTGTTTTTTTCACTGTAAAATAGTTTGGTTACAAATACCGCTTATTATCTGAGCAACCAAAAATATGCAAAATCCCATTTTCGTTTGTGTGTCGCTATAACCTTTAATATTGTTATTTAACCGTTTTATAACTTGCATCGATTTGTAAGGGCATATTTTAGCATATTATTGCTTTAAAATCATTTTTTGTAAAACCCGTTTTTAAAGCATTTTTTTATTTTGAAAAAAACGCAACAATAAATCTTTTGTGTGTTCATTGTTTAATGCGAATAAAGACTTTAAGAGCACGCTTTTGGCTGTCCTGCTAATTATATTTTGTTTTTTTTTCTTTATGTAGTTTAATCTTTAATCAGCAAACCAAAAGTTAAGTAACAACATTGGGGGTTTGGCATTGTTTTATTTTAATTATAGACACAGTGGAAAAGTCATTATACATGTTCATAAATCATCCTTTCTCGTTGGGTAACGCTGTACTGTACTATTTCATAGTGAAAGAGAGCCACATAAAAATTTTTAATCGAAATGCAGAATAGGTGATATATAAGTCACCCTGTTACATCAAATTTAGTGGAATAGGGTTTTTATAAAGATTAAATAAGGAATCAAACTACATAAACACGGAATATTTTCTTATACATTTTGATAACCATAAAAGACCTGGCGATTATTATGCCACGGTGTATATTCCCAATGAGAAGAAAACTGTAAACTGCAATTAAACAGCTTTGTATAACTCTGAGTCTTAAGTTGCATTGCAGTAATGCATACGAACAGGCCCAGTCATTTGCAACCTCTTGTGAAGGCCATATTGTAGGGACATATTTAAGTCAACGAAAAAGTATGTTGAAAAGATGTTAAAATATATTTTTTATTCATTAGCGTGACCGTTCGTCGACTAGAGGCAATTTGCAAGCTTTTTCCTGGCCTGCGACTTTTTGTGTGACGTTGTTAAACTGATACTATTTTGCAATATTTTTCTACTTTTTGCGACTTATAAAAATATGTTTTCATTGCACATATATGGCAAATTTCATAGAATCTCAAACATTAAAATTACTATCTCTATGGTGTAAATGAATTAGAGGGCTTTCAGTATAAATAAAAGTAATAATATTAAGGTGTAACATTATTTATATCTGCCGTAAGATATCGTAATGAAATATAGCAGTTATATAGAAGAAGTGAGCCTAAAAACATCCCTCTTTTTAAATAACAAATACCATAATTCTTTCTTTCAATTAATGGCACAGCAATTTCATCCTTAATGCTAAAAACATCAAAAATTCAACTTTGCCGGCCTTAAATTTCTTAAAAACTGCTAAACCGATTGTAATAAAGTTAAAACCGTAAAAGTGATCGAAAAATCTTCTCTCTAGCTAAATAAAAATGTAAACATATTTTTCCGACAAAAAGAAATCAAACCTGCCAATAGTTCACCTTTTTTTAACTCAAGTTAGTCAGGTTAGTAAAGGTGCTGCTTCTCTCCTGTTGGTGGGCAAAGTTCGGTAAATGAAATTATAACCGATTTCCCCACACAACAATAATATACAAAAGTATGGAAGCTCTTTTTTGCTTTAAACGAATTTTTGTACCACTTTTTTAAAATTCGCAACGGTCACCCTGATAAGCTTGAGGAAAAATTAGACAAAGGAGTATCACGGCATTTTTCACGATCAAAATAATACGGTCGTATCAAATTTTCATCAATGTTTGTTTTACTTCTAATCTTCGAAAAAAATAGTTGATTCCAAAAAAGTTTTCTTTTTTGCATATTTATAGTTTTATTAATTTCGATTAGGAATCTGGAGATTGTTTTTTATCATTATTTAACAATAGATCACACACTTATACATAGTTTTACACATTTTACATACCTAAAAAAAAGTGTAAAATTCAAATAGTTTACAATTTAAAATAAATAACATTGCCTTTTTAGTTACAAGATATTAACGGAAAAATCTTTTGTCACAATTAAGTTAAAAATAAATTAATTTTAGATACATATTTAAAATAAACATTAGTTTAACTTGATAAAAAATTTTTGAATATGTACATGCTATGTATGTATATGCTTAAAGGTAGAACAATTAAATAAATTCAATTCCTTCGTATTTAAGTTCCGTTTCAATATGTTGCTCCGCATACAATGTTTTTCCATGTATATCGAACGCTGTTATAAATGTTGAAGTTTTTCCATTAATTTCTTCGGTTTTAAGTGCAAGAATAATACGATCTTCAGTACCGGGTATAAATTTAAATGAAGAGAAACCATGTGTAGGTTCGGTATTGCTTGAGTCCAATGCAACTGTATCAATTTTGTTAAAATCTTCATCGGCTGTGATTAGAAGATTACAGCCCATATGCTCGTCACGAGTTTCATTGTACCTTAAAAAAGGTTAATATATTAAAAAAAAAGAATGTATGTTTATAAGGCCCTGACAGCCAAACGCTACAATGAAAAATATAAAACTAGATTCTGAGTAATTAAGGCTCAAAATTAAAAAATCTCAAAAATCTACAACCCTCATCTGCTACTATCAAAGTAATTTTTCTTTTAAAATGTGGGGATTGTGCACAATTACTTTGTAGTAAATCTCGAGTAGATAGCTGCTACAGTTTCCGAGATATGGCGTATCAAGTTTCGTAAAAATGGTTCATTCGTAGGCTGCCGCTTAGTATGCTCCTATCCAACTAATTTGTCTGCCAAAATGTACCATTTATACTAGAATTACTCGTAGTTTTTTGTGCAATTTTATGGGGGTTACATCTTCCAAAACAATTTATCCAATTTAGCTTGCCGGTTTCAAAGTATCCGGCTATGTTTTGTGGCGATTTTTACTGATATATATATCCCTATATGCATAGATTTTTTCTAACAAAAATGATGATATGTATTAGAGGTCTCGGTTCGCAATGAACCTATCTTGTTAAATTAAATAGCGTTCTGCCTTGGAACATTTATGATACTTTGTCAATAAAACATGGTCCTTTGGGTTCGACTTGGCTTCGGAAACTCGATATTAACAGACGGACATGGCTAATCGACTGCCCTATCTATAAGGATTAAGAATATATCGACAGCTTAATAGAGAAAAGGTTTAATTACATTTTGTGTTTTTACTTATTATTACTAAAATTGTATTAAGTTCATTCGTTTACTTTTCCAGTTAAGTACAGAAACTTATCAAAGAGTGAGTAGTTTTAAGAAAAAAATTTCGTAGCAAAAAGTACCCCGACGAAAATTTTTTAAATTTAATCAAAACATCACACATTGTGTTATAAAGAAAAACATAAAGTACGTAATTTACAAATAATTTTGATAAGTCGAGATTTTTTGGTTTTATTCCAATCTTAAAACTAAGTAATTGATATTAGTCCAGTCAGCATCAGACCAAATAAACCAAATAAACTTTTTGTAATATATGAAATAAACGAAAATCTGGGCTTATAAAAAAATTGAGATAAGGCCTTTCATATTAAGGTAACAATAAGTTCGTTCGTTTACTCAAAGTTTTTAAAAATTTTTTAATATTTTTACTGGATTGCGTTCGTTTACACAAAATTCAGTAAATAAGAGCACAAATTGAGAGCGCAAAGTGACAGTTGTCTTACTGCGTATTTAAAAGTTTTTACTAGTAAAAATTTCTAGTAAAATAAAACATATGTTTTCTGGTGTAAACAAAAAAAAAAAAAAGAAAAAACAAACAGCAAACAAATTGAAAAACGAAAAAATTAGAGTGGTATTAAAAGTAATTTAATGTTCACAGGCGAAACAATAGAACAGCTAAGAGATATACTTAGCTAGTACCTCAAGTTTAGGGGAAAGAGTAAATGTAACCAAACATGACTATGTTTTGCAAAATGCAGTATTGTGCCTAACAGGGTCGTCATCTGTTTTTTGAATCCATTACAATTTTTTTGCGGCTTTTTCTTTTTATATTTAATTTTTTTTTTAAGTTGAAAAAGTGCCGAATACTTGGGTGCTCGATGCGTTCAATTAATACCCACAATTTAGTATTCTTTCCCTAGCAGAATGTATTGCTCCAGGTAACGCACAAAAAAATAGTCTGAGACTCAACTTAAATTATACCGACAGACTCAGAATCACTTCCTTAGCCAATTTAAGCTTATCTGTCTGGCTGGGTGTCCATATATTCGTGTGCTTAAAGTAAAGGTAGCATTTCTAAAAAAAATATTTTGGCATAGGGAGTAAGCCCATTGTTTGTGGTGGTGACCGAGTTAACCCCACTTACAAGTCAGCTTGTTTTCGCTAAAAAAATTTAATGCATTTTTCGAGTAATCAAGTAATTGCAATATATTTTAATCTATCAGCTGTTTTGAGTAGGTAAAGTTTGTGTAAAAATTTTCCGTTCGCATACTTTTTACTTCAAAAATTTTAAGTGAGAGAAATTTCGTCAAATTACTCAGTATTTGCTAAGTTACTGGACTTTACTGAAAAAGTAAACGAATGAACTTAATATGTTTTTTTACTTAATTTTTTTACTAGCAGAAAATATCCAGTAAAATTTTTAAAATACCCAGTAACTGTTACTTTACGCTCTAAATTTGCGTTCTTCAGAAAATATTTTTTGTAAACGAAGGCAATCCAGTAAAAATTATTAAAAGTTTTGAGTACAGGGATGAACTTATTACTGATGGCAACTAATAGTTGCAAATTTTTAGTTAACAATGTAGAAACTAATTTATTTTGGGTTGCAGATAAAGTTAAGTTGCTGTACGTAAACGAAACATTTAGTTTTAGTTAGCAAAGCAAGAATTTAAGCCGGATTAAATTTGTTCTGTTACAAAAACAATAAAAAAAATAATTTCTACCAAAAAAGTTTTTTACTTAAAAGTATTGCATACTTAAAAAATTTACCAAAGCAATTATTTTCAGAAGCATAGCGTGTTCTATCTAATCAACGTTTACTTTTATTGTAGCTTAAAAAATTGCGGTAATTTGAAAAATATATTTTGAAGTGCCACTAGTTATTTTGTTTCGTTTGCCATTGTCAAATTAAAAGCGAATGTTCGAAGTAGACATTTGTTGACGCCAATTTAAAAAAAAAATTGGCACTTTAGAACAGTTTTCAATACTAAAAATATTTCTTTTACTTACTTGTCTTTGGAACATCTTCTTGGTAAAAAAAACCACTTTTTATGAAATGCTGACCAAACACCACTCTCATGTATCATATACCCTGGCCACATTATTTGTGATGATTCTTGACGCAGTTTTTTGTAATTATACGACCAGTCTATGGATCTCACGGAGCCAGAAGGTGAAACTACTTTAACATACATTGGATTTTCATTTTCATATTCGCCTATACCAGTAGTCCATTCTTTTCCCATTGATCCCACATATAATAGCCGGTCTTTTACGGTAGCCCATTCAGATTTAAAACCTTTAGCGTTATAACCATTTCCATCGAGTAATATAATCCAGGGAAGGGGCTTTTCGTTATTTGTTATGTCATATACGAGACCAGTCCGATCATCAAAAGTAAGTAATCTACCATTAAATGTTACAATCTCAGACAACTCCATCCCACGGTCTTTAAGTGCAAAACTTGATTGAAGTATTGACGGCTCTTCACTATCCCAGTTGATGATTATTTCATCTTTTAAGCTTATATAGGTCAAATGACCTTTTTTCAAGTAACTTTTCCAAACAGTATCACCATTAATCTTAGCTTTCGAGTTAATATCCAAATCAGCAACCATGGCAATACGAAATGTTATCATTCCCGGTCTACCCACAACAGGTTGTGTTAAAGGATACGTACTATCGTAATAGGAAGACTCATTTTCCACCTGCGTTTTACTATTAATAACACTGCTACTGATTGTATTCCGATGACCGCTTGTGGAACTGGCGTAATATTTAAGCCAAGCGGCATCGGAGGAAGAGGTGCTCCCCCGTACATAGAAAAATAATATAAATAGTATGCAAACGCTTCCAATCAGCAATGCTATATGATAATTGAAACGAACTGTTCTATTTCCAATGCGATATGTTGGCGGCGTTCGCAGTGCAGATCGCCAATCTCTACTGTACATCCCCGAATGCTGGTTTGATATTCTTGGGGTATTTTTACTAGTTAACAACTCTTGATAAGAATATTGATGATGATGATGTTGCTTTGTAAATATCGAAGAAGAGTTAATTGATGTCGTGGCTGTATTAGTATGATCAGCATTAAACAAATTATAGTTATTCATTGGAAACAATAATTTATTACGGCCGTTTGTTATTCATACCCACAAGTACATAGCTTAAGTTACCTAATGTTTTTTAATACTTTTCCTTGTTGTTTATTTTATTTTCTTTAAAAATTATTTACCTTTGTTTAGAGTTAAAATAAACAAAAACTTATACATAAATATGTACTTATTTCTAATTCTGAAAAACTAATATTTTTCTTCAGCTGTTTGTACGTTTTGTCGGTTGTTAAACAGATGTATGTAGCAACTTGATGAATGTGGCAATTCTATTTTATTTTGAAAATAGTGCTCAACAAAATTAAATTTCCACAACACGCAGCTGTATAACAACCTCCAAAAACTCATTTAAAACAATCTATTCTAAAATCTAAAGAGAGCATTAAATAAATTAGCACAAAAGCAAAAAATTAAATATTATACTGTTGGTTGACGTTATTCTCCCTTTTCAAAAATTTTACGCATCGTCTTTTCCATGCGGGTATTAGTGTACCTATATCTACCTCTATCTGTCGGAATTAGATTAAAAAACGAACAATAAACAAATTTTAAAATATTTTTTTCTTGTTTTTTGACCTTTTTAATATTAATTAAAAAGTCTATTTTTCAAGCTTTATACCTTTAAAGGTCTAATTAGGCCTAAAGCTTGAAAAAGTAGAACTATTAATTCAATTTTAAAACTCACATTGAAATATATGTATATGTATATGGGGGATTTCATTTCAAGTGACCCAACTTTTAAAACCGATGTCTTTCGATTGGAAAGAAATTTAGACCAAAGTAAGTTCTTGTAGAGAGTAGTTTAGAAACAAATTTTTAACACGATCGGTCAAGAACTCTCTGAGCTAGAGGGGTTCAAAATTTGACGTTTTCGGCAAATAGGTGTTTTTTCTCATACATGTAGTTTATTACCTTTTGATTTTAACAAAATTCGTCCCAAATACTTTCGATAGCTTTTTCTTCAATCTTCCGGATAAAAATATTTGTTTAACATTAAAAAAAATTTATTTTTATTTTTTTTTTGCTCAAAATAAAGCTTAGTTTGGAAGTCGTTTAGTGGGATGCGAGTGGGATATCTATAAAAAATAATGTTTTGTAACTCAAGGCAGAGGTTTTCCAATTTTCGCGTACACACAGTATACACAACCATTGTACAAAATAAATAAGTGTCCAAGCTAAGTTAGAAATCATATGGCGGAAATAGAAGTCAGCTGATCAGTTATTCCTACCTTGTTGAATTAACCTTGGTCATCACAAACAGCGATGCCAATTTAGCGCGTTTCGCGCTAGATTTAGTTTTTTTTAACTACTCAAAAAGCGCATTTTTACTCCTCAGCGCGTTTTTCTAAAAACGCGCTTAATTGGCGCGTTTTGCGCAGTATTTTTAAAATAAATTAAGACTCAAAAACATAAACTTTTAGTTTTTTCTAACTTTTGCGAGCTAATATGTTTACTACTTTTTTCTAACAAACGATGGATGATAGAATAAAGCTTTCAAAAAATGTTTGCTAAAACTCACGATTACCTTCTTACACACAAAAAATATACCATGTTATCCTTACTTAAATCAAGCTTAAACCAAGTACGGATTTTCGTAAACCAAGTACAATTTATCTAGTATGAATTGTTTACTTTTGGCCCCATTTAAGCCAAAAAAGGATTGATTTAGGTCCGAAACCGTACTTGATAGAAGCTTAAAATAATTGATTTATTTAAGTGTAAATGGCGAAATGAAAACTTATTTTTTTGACTAAATTAACTTTATAAAAGGAGAAGAAGGACCTTTATATTTTTTATATATATTTTTTTACATATTGCATATTTATAATTTTAATTTGTTTTTCTATGCTTGCTGTAAGCTGGGATTTTAACTAGGAACTCTCCGAACTTCAACACCAGCGCGCTACCATCTACTCCACCGAGACACTTTGTGTTTAAAAGTAAAAATATATTTTTAAAAATTATGTATTTCTTGCTAAACATGTCGTTTAACGATTAAAAATACATATATACACAAATATGTGTACATTTTTGAAAAAAACATGATTTTAAGCCAAAAATTTTTTGTGCACATTGATTTTGTAATTTTAGCGCTTTTAATTTAGCGCGCTTTAACTTTAAATATCTTGCAAAGAAATTTCTTAGCGCATTTTGACGCGTTTAAATAGGGTGAACAGCGCACTTCTACCTCAAAAAGTTGACAACGCTGATCATAAAGCCATAAAGCTATTCGCTTTAACTGACGCGTCATACTTCGTCAGAACTGCGTGCGTATTTAATTTTTGCATATCATGTGTGACGGGCCGGTTTTTGTAAAAAAATCATATGATTGTCAAAACGGTATACAAGTTTGGCAATACCTCTCTAAATTTATTTTTATAAAAATATTGTGGATTTGCTGAAATATGTCATCAAACTTTGTGAATATACTGCGACAAGCCTTGAAAACCTTTGACCGAGCCAATCAAACTGTTCTAAAGAGTAATCTAACTGTGCTAAAACAATTAACAGATCAACTTAACCACCGCGATTTACAACTCAACAAAGAAGAATTGTTTAGTGATGAACTCTTTCAAAGACAGGGAAAAGCTCCATGTACCTTTATGTACATTTTCGAAAACGAAACAGTATCCATGAGTGTTTTTATAATGAGAGGTGGCTACACCATGCCCTTACATGATCACCCGTGTATGCATGGTCTGCTTAAAGTACTTCACGGCCAACTAAAAATACAATCCTATACACAAGTCTTAAAAGCAAATGAGCTGGTGAGTTACAAGCAAAACCTAAAAAAGGTGAACGTTGTAAAGGAAGATGTTAAATATATAAACTCAGATATGGAATGTGCTCTGCTGACTCCTAGAGAATGCAACTACCACGAAATCACAGCTGTGGGAGGTGTAGCAGCATTTTTTGATATTCTGGCACCTCCTTATGATGCTGATGTTTTTGGTGTTGGTCGAAGACCATGTCGATTTTATGAAACAATTGACAACCAAGATCTATCCACAGGTAATGAAGGAGATGCTTTTAAAAAACCTACATTATTGACACTTCAGTGCATACCTGATCCTCCAACGTACTACTGTGACACAACTGAAGCTCATGGTTCTGTTTTGGAAACCGCCATTATTTGTTCTCAAGAGGCCTATAGTAGTAGCTTATTATAATATGTGTAAAAGTAGGAACATTGTAATTTATTGGATCAATTTTGGATGACAACCAAACAAGAAGACCAAGCTGTCAACTTTACAGACGTCAAAGCATCACATATGACAAACAGCTCTTACTTGCAAGCTTTTTGCTGTTAGACAATGGTTATAAGGATAAATCAATTAAATTTTTTTTTAAAACTAAGAACGCAAGTAATATTTTCTATTGACCATGTTGAAATTATAAAGATTTTACGTTCGAAAAAGTTTTAGACTTTTTTATTTTTCGAATACAAAGTCTGGCCCAGTTTCGTTTCGAATTCGGCTTTTATGAACAGGACTGTGTTGGCTCTTCTGAAGAGACTCAAAATGGGCCTGAGGGCCTCCGAGTGGAGGTGGCGAGTTGCGACTCTACACTACCCTTCGTAACCTCACAGGACTGTGTCAAAAACTCTTTTTCAATAGATTTGTTAAATTATAAAAAAACAAGCATTTTGAACACTAACTGCAGTAAATCTATGGCAACTAATAGCACCAATTATTAAAAAAAATACATTAATGGTGAATCCATAATTTTTATAAGTCCCATACATGCCCAAATCACGGAAAGTAGATTTAAAGACACAAAATGAAAATACCTAATGCAATAAAAATGTATTTACACACGTGCAAGTCTTTTTTAAATAGAAATTACTCTTCCAAGTTTTAGAATGAATGACTCAGTATTGAGCGTACCTCTCATAAAAATCATGGCTGCCCCACTCACCAAATTAACCTTAACCAGCATCTATTTTGTAAAATATGGTGGTATTTAAAATAAAAACTTAAGAGTCAAAATTGTCCGTCAGAATTGCGGCCACCTGGTACATGATTTCATCATGGCCAAAATCTTTATCAGGTGAACGCATTAGAGAGATAATTTTTGACTACCTTACTTTTTTATTTTTTAATATACATATGGAGTTCGACAACACGGTTCAAATTATTTCGCCACCGTTTTGTCAAACTCCATGTAAAAAAATAAAAAAGTATGAATGTCAAACATTTTATTTCTGATTCGTTCACCTGATAAATAATTTAACCATTATGCGACCTAATCATGGCCAAATAATTTATCAGGTCTTAGCAATGAGAGAATAATTTCAGCATCTCATGCTGTTTTCTTTTTTTTATATGGAGTTTGGGACTTTTCCGGTCACAAAAGAGAAAATTTCAAACGTTAGTGTCAAGGTGTATCTATACAAGGTGGCCGCAGTAACGGACGGTAATTTTGACTTAAATTTTTTCTTTTTTTTTATGAGGTTTGACACATCTATTAAAGTAGAATTTCTATTTAAGTTTAAAAACCATATAAAAAAGGAAAGAGTAAGAGAACTACTCTTCATTTCGCTTTGCAATCACCTTTTATCGCCTAAAACTATATTCTCTCATTGCTACGACCTAATGAGTTATTTTATCATGCTCCATATTGTTATTCGACCATACTCCAAACTGCTGCTACCACTTTTTGCTATTTTACCATGCTATTGACTTTCGGCTTGTTTAAAAACGTTTAGAAATTCATATAAAACAAAAGCCAAAGATTTATTAAAATAGGTATACATATATGTATATTTTTTTGTTATTAAGTAGTGATGTTCAAACATTTTTTAAGAAGTATTAATAAAAAAATAAAATGATTTAAAAAATCTGTTATTTTTTGTTTATTTAGATAGCTCGACAAAACTTCCCAGAATTTCCCAACGATAATTTTTATTCGATACACAACATACTTTAAATATCGCTCATTCATGGTTCGTGTGCAAATGCTTGTTCTTATTTTTGAGTAACTTTTTTAAGGGACAATTACTTAATTCGATTCGAATCAAGCAATTTTTCAAATTTGTACAAATTGAATTATTAAGTATAATTTTTGGAAATTAATTAACGAACGTTCGGAGACTAAAGACTACTAATATTCATAAAATATAAACAGCGATAGTGCGGACGCACCATTTATAATTGTTTAATCTGGCGAGATGAATAAAGTTCTGAAAAGTACTATAGTATGTTTTACAGCTCTGAACCTAAACTAGAGCCAAAGGTGCTTTAAGATGCGGGCAACCAGGTCGTGAGAATCTAAATAATAACCTGCAACAATTATTATGAATATTAGCGCTAAATTTTTATACAATGAGGAATCATCATAAAAAAATCTTTGACTTTATAAAACAGATTTTGAATTATCATTTTTCTTGTACAAACCATTTCATCAAGTAAAAGTTCGTTTATAAATATGATTTTTAATTTGCTATACTTTACAAAAAAATTTTTGTTTTGCTTAATAATAAATACTCCCGCGTAATTTAATTATTTTTAAACAACTTTCTGTTAATCTCCACCCTTATTGTGGTTGACGTAGTCGTTTTTAGTGTTTTGGTACCGTCTAACAAATACGCTAATGTTATATGAATAGCATAAACACAAAAAGGCTGCTTGTTTTAACATGAAGCGATTTTTTATAATCAGCCGTACTTTGGTACCGTCTAAAAAATACGCCAATTTAAATTAATAGCTCCCCTGTCGTTTTTGTGTCGAATTCGACAACATTCGACACGACAACGCCAAACACAATAAGGCTGAACAAAATTTTCTTTATATATATGTATATACATATAATACTTATAAATAGTAATATTAATTGCAGCTTAAGCAAAACGTATATTTTTACTAGCACAATGAACTACGTTGTTTCCTTTCGCGATTCCTCGTCTTCCTTTTTCTGATAAATCTCTTGATTACGCCTTTTAAATTTTTTAATTGGAGGTTTTGGAGAAGCTACTGACTCTTGTGTCCTACTTTGGACTTCTGTTAAATCGATTAAAGGTTCCTTTGCTGAAACCAATGCTATATTAGAATTTTCCTGCCCATCCTTTTGTAAGTCGTCGTCTAAAGTAATTTTCTTTGTTTCACATTCTACATTTTCCTGCCCATTCTTTTGTAAGTCGTCGTCTAAAGTAATTTTCTTTGCTTCACATTCTACATTTTCATCGTCTTGTGTTTTTGGTTTGGGCAGAATTAAACTAGAGTTACTTTTACGTTTTAAAGGACTAGCTAACGGCAAGCACACTGATGCTGTTGACGTATTAAGGCTTGATGGTAACTGATCATCCTGTATCAAAGAATCATTTAAAGCTGAATCTTGTGTGTTATCTAGAGTACTGGAGTGGCTCAATTCATGGCCGCCCATAAGCATTGCCAATGACAAGGGATCATCTATACCCAATGTATCACAAAACTGCATTGATTGTGGATTTATTTGAGATTTTGGCTGTTCAAAATGCTGACCCTTGTTAAAATTAGAGGGGTCGAATGTTTCTACTGTGCGACAAAAGTTATAAGGAATTTTCAAGTCGTGTTCAAACTTTCTACGCACATGTTGAAGTTCTTCTTCGGTGGGAGTAAATTGGAAGCGCTCGCCGTTATTGCTTTTTTCACTCGGCAAATAATAGTAGGATTCCTTTACATTAACCAAATGATTGGTTAGATACAATATAGTCAGCCACTCTAAATCGTATTCAAATCTTAGATGGCCCTCATCATCTGTATGGTTTTCTGACTGAATGTCAAGAATTTGCAAAAATCTTCGTTTAGGTAAACACTTATCTAAGGCCAAAAACTTTGTTAATGGTATTTTGGACTTCAAATCACCATCATTGTCTCTGTCAGTTGCCAAATCGTTGTCAAAAGCTGTACATGGATGTTGTACGATGGCTGCAAATTTACAATGCAAATGTGCAGCAAACCAGTACTGAGGATGTAATATATTAAGCAAATCCTCACAAGGTCGGCTACCGAGTGTATCATTGTCCATTTCTTCGCGCAAAAATGGTTTAAAACGAGCCAACTGTTCTTTGTTTCCAAAGTTGTAAATGCCTTTAGGCCAATCATGTGACATAAAAATATCAATTTTGCCCGACAACTGCTTTAAACGGAACACTTCCAACTGCCGTACGTGATAAACACTTCGTTTTGTAGCTTCAGAGTACGGAGAAAATTCAAAACGACCCTTTAAGTAATCATGGCCTTTATATATACCTGAAACTCCAGCAATTCTTATACCATTTACTTTTACTACGCCAGCATAACCCAAGTAATAAATATTGGGAGCAACCCAGCCACCATATGGCAATTCCTGTAGGTAATTAGAAGCCTCGTGATTTCCGCCTATAAATATAGTCAACATTGGTGCTTTAAGTTCACCGCTATAGTACCTGCAACGTAATTTTTAAAACTATAATACAAAACTTGTTTAACATATTATTTGTTTTTACTTATAAAATGTGCATATATTTTGATATTTTTGGGAAACGGCCATTGTTTGCAAGTCCTCCATGTTTCGCGTTGCCTGAAAATCTCCACAGCAAAGTAGCATATCCACCTTGATCTTATCGCGCTTTTCTAATTCGTTTATAGTTTCATAAATTTTTTCCAACTCTCCATGAGCACAACCTTCCACAGCTATTTTCATTATTTTTCTGTTTATTTCTTTAAGTTAATCCAAAATATTTGCCACAAAATCTAATTTGGAATAATTTTTTTATTGTACAGTTTACTTGTTTACGTTATTCTTCTTATTTATAGTGAAAAACAATATGCATTGATAATCTATTATTTTACAAAGGCTTGTACATGATACAAATAGGAGCATGGTGCAATTACCTTACAAGGTTTATCGCTACGGCAACAAACTCGATACCAAATTTATGAAGTTGTTGTAAAAACATCCTCGTTTATGTCAAAAAACGTACTGTTAGACAGATTTAACGTGTGGAAAAATTAAAGCATAAAATAGTCAGCTGTTCAATCGTGCAACACGTTTACCACTAGGCAGCTTTTACATTGGCCAGTGGACCGACGAGGCATCAAAAGTCCTGGACAATTTTCGTTTCTCGTTATTTTTTGTGTTCTCATCTTGCTTCACATTATTTTTATAAACGGAGTTTGACAACAGGGTGGTGATATAATTTTAACCGTATTTTCAAACTCCATATATACAAAAATAGTAGGGGAGGAGTTAAAAATCTTTCCCGGATAAGTACACCTTATAATTAATTTACCATTGTATCGTCTAACAAATACGCTATAGTGCAATTATCTGCATCATGTGGTGGCGATTTAACAACAAAAAAATTTGGGGAAAAAAATTTTCGTTTTTGTTGTAGTTTTCGTTTGCTCAGGTGTCAAAAAAAGATATGTAAAAGCAAACAACTTTGACAAAAAGTAGATCAGCTGTGCTCGTAACACCACCTGGTCAAGATACATATTTGCACCATGAAATCCGCATATTCACCAAATTTTGTTGTTGTAGAACAGTGGTCTTCACAAAGAGAAACGCACTTAAAATGAGAGTATTATTGTCAGCGTTGCCATTATTTTTTTTTTAAGAACTGCAAATTTGGAAAAAACAAATCTGCATTTTAGGTGAAAAAACAGAACATAACAAATTATATATAAAAAAAAAATAAAAACATAGCACAACATATCGCGCTCATTCAGTAATACAGTACTAACTGAAAAATGTAAAAATAAAAACCAAAATAATTCATTTTTATAAAAAAATTATAGTATTGTTTTTACTATATTTGTTTTTGTGTATCAGTGTTTTGTAAGCTTATGTTTTTTTCATTTCAAGGCAAAATATAAAATTATTAATATTTTGTTATATTATAACGGTATTTTTTAGCTAATTCTAAGCTGATGATATGTGAAGCCTTGATTTGGCTATCTGTATTGGTAGAGTTATTTGAGCATCTATTTTGGATACAAAGATTTTTAAGTCGAAAATCTTCTTTTAGTTTTTTTTATTATTTGATTTCTCTCATTTCCTGAAACAGAATGAAACTCAATATGCATTGTATGCCGCTTAAGGTGCGATGCAAACATATTTTTTAGTAACTGGTTGCATACAAGGCACTCAGCCTCTTTGAATTTGTTTAAAGAAAACAAAAAAGATTTTCCCACTTAATATCCCACATAATTATTATAAATATTTTTTTTCTAAAATGTTGTAAAAAATTTATATGTATGTCCGTAGGTTTTTACCTGAATTATGAAAAAGTTTTTAAATTGCATAAATTTATGTAGCTTGCTATCAATTCCTTACTGTAATTATCAAAAAAAATTTAGCTCTACCTATATTGCACACAAAAAGAGCTTCAAATTATTTTTGGATAATTACACACTATTTGGCAACGCTGCAGTGCAGAAAAAACATTTTTAGCTCTCTCTGAAAAATAAAAACATGCGACATACACCTACTCTGTTTGAAAGCTAGAAAGCTACTACTTGAAATTTTTTATTTTTCATATGTTTGTTGTTTTGACTATGATTACCGTTTGCAATGATGAAAACAAAGCGTATGGATTTTTTATTTATGAAAGATTGTGTAATGTTAATAATTTATTATGTTTTCTTTAGTTTACGATCGAAAAATAAAATAAAAATAGCTCGCCATGAATTATAAAAGCAATATCAGTAAACAAAATACGATATTTATTTAAAAATACAATTTAATCAGGATTAGTTATTCAGTTGCTGTTTGCAGATTTTAAGAAGCATTTTGGTAGGAAAACAATTTAACTTGGAAAACCCTGGTTGTAATATTCACGAAGAGAGTAAGTAAAAACCCGAAAATCTTCGTTAGCTGGGTAATATGGGTGAAGACCAGTGTTGCCACCAACGAAATGTTAAATTACACATGGATCAACCCAAAATTACACATGAAATTACGAAATACACATGTTTTTTTTTTTTGAAAAAAGCGTGTTTTGTTCTAAATTTAATAAACTAGCAAAAACTTGCTTTAAAATTAGTTAAAATCCAAAAAACAACTCAGTAGCATTTTAACACATTATTTAACATGGCGGTGACATTGGAGGCAAGTACTTACCATGCTCGCTTACAAAGAGGGAGTCAAATAAGCTATTACTTAATTGGCATTATGATAACCTTTTCCTGTTGCCCCCAGTTACTCATTGTTGCATTTAAAGTGTTTTGCTGTGATCTTTTGGTTAAAGCTGGCTTAAATAGAATTAGGTAAAAATTGTCAAACTGAAACTAACTGCCTTATTTTTAGATAAGAACGAACTCATTATCTAACAACTGCTTAGTTATACAGACGGTGTGTAATATTAATTTAAAAGTAAGAAATTTGTAATGACTAATTACTTCAAAATTTTTGTTGGGAACGCATACTTTTTTTGTTAAAAAAAAACTATTTACGTTTTTTTAAATTTTATACCCTTCACATAGTGATAAGGGTATATATGATTCTATTAGATAGGAAAGTCGATAAAGCCATGTCTGTCCATCTGTTTATCTTTGAAATCAAGTTTCCAGACCTTAAAAAAGTCGCTCCGAAAATGATCAAAAATATACCGGATTTAATCGCTATTTAAAATCAGCAAAATCGGTTTACCATTGACCGAGATGAGAGCAAAACTCTAAAATAACCCAATTTTTAGGACCAAATCCATATCCCTTTTTTATCTCAGTAAATACAGCCACTCTAGCCACAAAGATTAACACGGATACATTAATAATAGGGACCTAAATTAAGGGAAAAACTATTCATGTAGAAGCAGAAGTTTTGGGAAGTATTTTAACCAATCACAGCTATAGAAGTCAAATGTTTTACAAAAAGTTATTTTACAATAATACCTATTTTTGGAAAACAAATTTTTTGGATTAGAGCAGGGAGAGGAGCAATGCCTATTCAAATTAACAGTTTTTGTAAAATTTTTGATCCGATATATCGACTTCAAATGTTCCACAATAAGTAATTGAACAATAAAGCATACATTTTGGGAAAAAAATATCTCCTAGCAGGTGGAAGAGCATTACCAATACGAATCAACAACCTTTATTAAACTTTTAATACAAAATAAGTTGAAAAATGTTGGCCTCAAACCTACTACATGGTATTTCTAATATACATACATATAAACGTTATTATTTTCTAAAGTTTTTTATTTTTAAAACTAGAATAGCCATCGGCTTCAAACCCGGTACAAAGTATTTTTATTATAATATTTCCATTACGAAATAACTCGGATAAAATTTTGAACATATGAACATTCGTTTGTCGTCAGAATCTCTCGCATCTGGAATAGACTCCCTTATGATCTTAAAATATTTTCTTTGTCATTGCCTACAGCTAGATCTATGTTCTTTGAATACTTATCCTCCTTATAAGTGCTTCTCGTGTTAATTTCTATTTACTTATTTTTTACATATTGTAATTATCATTATTATTTATTAATTCTAATGAATGAATCATATTGATTTTGTTTTATAATAATCTTATGTTAATATTAATTTTATTATTAATATAAATATAATAAATTTATAATAGTTGCACATTTATGTAATCTTTTAACCATATATGGCCCATTGGGGCTCGGTTAATAATAAATGAATTTGAATTTGAAAAAAAATTACACATGAATTACACATGCAACCAATTACACATAGGCTACACATGAAACGAAAAATTACACATGAAATGTGTAATTACACCTAAGATGGCAGCACTGGTGAAGACCACTGATACTCTTAATTGCGCCATGATCCAACTATTAACAATGAATGATTCACACCAATTCACACTATGCAACCATTATATATTAAAAAAAACTTGATATTTTTGAAACCTCGAATACAACATGAAATGAAACTATAAACAAACTATGCAACCAGTAATAAAAAATGTCTAGTGGCATAACATGTTGCAGTGTGTACAAACCTTAAGTACTATTTATAAACACATTCAGGCATGTTCTAAAAATCACTTTTTGTAAAAGTGATTTGAAATCACAAGAAATTTTTATGATTTTTAAAATACCTGCCAATTCAAATTTACTTGGTTATATTTTTAATAACCTTATTTTAAATTGTGCAATAAATTAATTAAATAAATTGCGTAAAATCACAATTATGCTTTTAAAATCGCAAGTGATTTGAAACCACGCGATTTTCGGAACATGCCTGATTTTTCATGTTTAAATACTTCTTTTTAACCTAAAATATATTTATCATCCAAATATCGGTGCAAAAAAACTCATGCAAATATTACCAAAATGCAGGCCATGACAAACTATCTATGAAGTTTTTAAAAATAATATTTCCGTATATCGCCTCGCATTTACTTCATTTATTTAATACCATCTTTATGACTTCTGATTATCCTGTGGAATGGAAAAGGGCACGTGTGGTGCCATTACGTAAAAGTGGTGAATCTAACGCTTTAGACAAATTACGACCTATCTCTGTTCTTCCGATTATTTTTGAGAAAGTGGAGAATATTATGAAGGATCAAATATCCTCTCACCTTGATGGTAATTCACTTATATATTCATCTCAGTCAGGATTTCGGCATGGTTATAGTTCTAGTGGCCTTCTTATAAGTATGACGGATTCAATTCGGGAATTGGTTGATAATGGGAGGAACACAGTTCTGGTGTCGCTTGACTTATCAAAGGCTTTTGATAGGCTTATACATTCTAGGCTTATCAAAAAATTGCATCAAACCTTTTTTGTTTCGTCAGCGGCGTGCAGACTAGTTTCCTCTTACTTATCTGGTAGGAGCCAGTATGTCACGATTAGTGACTCAGCTTCCTCTGTTCTTACTATAATAAGTGGTGTTCCTCAGGGATCCGTAATTGGCCCACTTCTTTTTATGTTATATTTAAACTTTAGATTGAATATAAGCATTCTTCTCATATACATATATTTTTTATTATTACCCAAAAAAAAAAAAGTATACGAATCATAAGTAAATTCATTGATGAAAGTCAACCCGAAGTAGTTCTACTTTTAGGGAAACATCAATGAATATAACACGTGCTTGTCATAGGAGGTAAGTGGTCCAAAGAACTGAACAGTATGCACTTTAGATGAGCCCCTTGGTATTTAATGAAAATTTAAAATTTTGCATAGCTTTTTTATTATGGAAATAAGTTACTACTATTTAACAGCTTACTAATGAAAAATTAGATCCAAATCATTGGACATATAATACAAATAAAGGCATTCTAAAAACATACCTAGATGTGCCTAAAAATAGCTGTTTCGGAATATAAAATTCAGGACTTAGAGATACTTGGTATTTAATGAAATTGCTGCAATATTAAAACAACTTCCAATTTTTTTTTTTTTGCTGGGTATGTAGGTATATGATTCGAATCGGATTTTATTTGAATTCGTACAAATTGAATTGCGTAGTATGATTTTTGAAAATATTAAGAAATGTTATGAAATTATATTTAATTTTTATATGTAAATTGATATAAATAGAATAATTCCACAAGCTTTCTAAGTGCCACAATATTTTTAAATGTTCAAAGGGGATAACTTGATTTCTTAAAATATAAAAATTGCAGATCTTTTAAACGCATTTTATAGTACGAATTACTTTTTGAATCAGAAATAATTTTCGAATTTTTTTTTTTCGATTTGAATCGATAATGAATGGACAAAAATTACAAAGCACACAACAAATTTTTACAAATGTTCTAGATTTTAAACTCTAGAAAATTTAAGTTTGCTACAAAAAAAACTAACAAAAAATTTTGTAAGCAAAATATTTGTGTTTTAAACGTAAAGGTATGTATTTAATTTTTTAGCAAATAGAAAAAAAACTGTAAATTTAACTTTTAAAGTAAGATTGTTTCTGCTAAACACCCTCAAATATTTTGTAATAAAAAAGTACAGGGATTCATTTGAAAAAACCAGGGATTCGAGATTTTGTGATCGACCTTCCTAGAATATACGGAGTTAGGTGCGAAAATATATGTATGTATGTACCACCAAGGCACATTTGAATGTGCCTTGGACTGTACGTACTGTTTTCTTTTCCTGTTAAGGAACACAAAAGTCAAGATACGCCCTTTCTTTATTAAGCCATCGATATCTACTATTTTTCTATTATTCATTTAGAAAGAAGCCGAATTGTTATACATATGTATATTACGGTACATTAATAGTGTACCCTGGTAAATATGTATGTATATACATTTATTTAAATAAAACAATATTTAATATGGTCTCACTTTAGATTGAGTTGCATGTGTAAGAATCCATGATTTATAATCTCGTTTCTTCATAGACATTTGTTTGTGGCGCGGATGAGTTGGACATATGACATAACTTCTCTGTTGGCGTACTACGATATAACAATCTTTGCAACGACGTTTTAGCCGGCCTTTAACCTTAAAACCAGCCACTTGATTTGCCAATACTGAGACTGGAACTAATAAACGCTGTATGCTTGCTGTAGCTGAATTAAAAGTTATCATACTGCTAATTGAAGGATTCTGAGTTAAAGAAGTTCCACCAAAGGTTTCAGGATAATGTTTAACCATTAAGTGAAAATCGCGTGTAGGCTTTTTAATGCCAAGGCTTGCAGTAAGTGTTTTTAAACCATTTCCAATCAATGCTGCACAAATTCTAGTAGCAAAATACATCTGTAAAATTATGCACACTTTATTTTAAATTTGTAAATTTAAGATTTCTAATTTTAAAAACCTTAGATGTTTTATCTGGTGCAGAGAAACAAGTTGACGCAAAAACTAAACGGCGGTAACTAAGAAAATAGTCAGTGGCGGCTGATAGCAGGTTCAGGGATGAAAGTGCCAGTCGCCTTTTATTTTGGACAGATTTTGTTTAGAGAAAAGGCGAAAAAAGGGTGAATTTTGAGAATATGCTCTTTTTACTAAAAATATATACGCTCATTTATATTAAAAAAAAAAACTTGTATTTCTGCATTATAAATTATTACCAGTGTACAATGCGACATGAACCTGCTTTGTTAAAAGCTAGCATCATAATTAGGGTTTTTTCCTGGACTTTTTTGCTTTCCGGAAAACGGGAAATCAAAAATTAATTTCCCGGGATTCCCGCTCTTCAAATAAAGATAAATTTACAGGTTGTACTAATAAAAAAATTGTTTTTATTTTTATATAAAAAAATGTTTATAAGGTAATACATACATATAAAAAACTTACATATTTAAAAAAGAAAAATATAAAGAGATCAAAGTAAAACTTAACAATTCAGTCCAGTGCCTCGTTTCTGTATGGTATGTGAGAAGTTCTTTAGTCGAGAAATTTATAGTCGCCCTGTCAAGGACAGAATGAATCAAAGAAAAACTATTATAAATTTTTAATGTTAACTTGCAATATATTTAAATTATATGACTCGCCCTGTTAATAGCTGGAAGACTTCTATAATCTTATAAAATTTCTCGATGTGAAAACTTCTCGCAAGTTACAGAAACGAGGCACAGGGTACACATAACCAGGTAATCAAGGCGAATTCATAAACTTTGCCCTCTGCATTTACTTTTTGTGTTTGAAAGGTGAAATTAAAAAAATTTATAATTTCATAAAAAATTATATGTTCATTTTAAAAAACGAATGTCACATTTATTATAGTCAGCTGGGCTCTTGATATTGTCTTTTTGACTGTACAATTATGAATAAATTTCAATCACTGTAGAATGACACCAGCGGTAAAGTCTTCTTTAGTCAAAATTCCGATTTTGTTTCATATTTACGCTGGTATTTACAATAATTTAAAGGATTATTTGACAATTCACATAGACATCTCTCAAAAAAGCCCTTAATTACCATATTTTAGTTTTTTATGAATATGGGAGCTAGCATTTAATGTTTTATAAACCAAAAATAGGGAAAAAGGTATATTGAACAAGGTAGGAGTAACTGATCAGCGGACTTTTATTTCCGCCATATGTTTTCTAACTTAGCTTGGCAAATATTTTATTTTATATAATGGTTGTGTATCAAGGTATATTCAACAAGGTAGGGACAACTGATCAGCTGACTTCTATTTCCGCCATATGTTATCTAGCTTAGCTTGGACACTTGCTTATGTTGTACAATGGTTGTGTATACTGTGGGTATGTGTGTTCGCTACATTTTCGACAACCCAGCTGGAATTAGCAACAACAAAATACATGCTGAAATTTTACAGGAAGTTGTTGTTTTAGGGACGTTCCCACCTTCTTATTCCACCATGGGTATATTCAACAAGGTGGAAATAACTGTTCAGCTGACTTCTATTTCCGCCATATGATTTCTAACTTAAGGGCTAACTATAATGTGCTTTTGCTTACTTAAGCAAAAGTGCGAATACACAAGATTAATAAATAACAAGGTTACGACATAACAAATTGAAAACTTGCATTTTCTGCGCATGTGGTCAAATGACGTCACGAAACACTCTCTCATTTAAAAATAATGTAAACATAACAGTGGGACAATTTCCTAACTTTTGGAGAAAATGTTTTCTAATTTGTTTTTTGTTAATCGTGTTATAAAAAAATTAAATGTTCAAATAATTTATAATATTAAATAACATTTAGAAAAAAAAATTAAAACATTTAAAATTAGTTTATTGTTTTACTAAATTTTCGTTTTTGGTTATTTGTGTTTTGCTTGATTTCCGCATTAAGCGATCTTATTCTAAGGTTTATCCACACAAACCAAAATACTTCTAGCTTACCCATTTCATATATTAAATTTTATTTCAAAATCTTCCTGTTTTAAATGTAATAAACAAATTCTCTCCCTATATATTTTATTCGGTGTGACCAGATTTTCAAGTAAAGTTAACAAACAAAAACATAAGGCCAAAAAATAAATCTAATTTTTTAATGCGTTTTTAAAAAATTTCTTCGTTATAAAGATATTTTTCATAATATGGACGAAACGTTTGTGTGCTAAAAATATTTAAAAAGAAAGTTTGTTTTAAAAATTTTGATTTTATTTACAAAAACTTGGTAACCCATACCTTAGGTAAGAAAAAAAATAATATGTGTTCATATACAAGAGATTTTTAAAAAAGTTTTTAGCAGCAGGTGTTAATTTGCTGCCTGTTTTGGTAAAAAAAATTTGTAAGATCCCTGCAGGAAATGTCAATAGAGAATCACTAGAAACTCACTACTGACATTGTCACCAGTACTACTGTTAAGCTATACCTCAGACAATGCTCTTTGCTATTAACATAAAATCAACTGCTGACTTTGGTACTATTGACAAGGTGCTTCTTTTGGGGTCATATGTACACATTGAAACCAGCGATTAACTAGTACCTTTTAGCAATTTTAGTATACAGTACTACTGATAAGCTAAACTATTGTCAATGTGTTTTTGCAATAGACATTTAACATGCGTCTGTCATTGAAAACAAGTATGATTTGTGTATATAAATCACTTTTATAGCACAGCAGAAAAAATAAAAAAGGCCATAATGTTGCTGATACATTTTTGCATTTGACGGCAAACTGAAGCATTAATTTGCCGCTGACAGTTTTCTTTTCTTCTTATCAAAGCTTAATATAAAACTGTAGACGTACTGTTGACAATGTCGCCAAAAAGGCAACATAATAGTCGATAAAAGTGTTGACATGGGGACACTTGTTCCTAAGTTTCCTTCAGGGATATATATAAAAAAAAACAAACACTCACACACTATTCGTTAATTTTTTTACAAAAACACGTAAAATTTAGTAGTTTATTTGTAAACTTTTTTCATATAGACAAACACTTGAAACCAATAAAAAATCGAAACTATAAGATTACATTTACATGATGCAATTTTTTTAATATTCCTTCAATAAAATTTTTGTTTGTTGACAAAACGAGTTGAAGTGACTACTTTTCTACACAGTTCGTTAAAAACCGAAAATTTTCATTCAAGTTCATACTTACATGCCTATATCATGAAAAATGCCTTCATGTACATTTTGTTCAAGAAAAGAAAAAAAGGTAATCTTTAATGTAAAAAGTTACATTGTAAGAAAGCATTTATAAAGGTATTTTTATTTTTACATGTGTGCCTCAATAAGTATTTAAAACCAATGACTGTTAAAATGAAAAAATGAAAATCAAAAAATAAAAAATATTATTTTTTTAAACTTATCTATAAAAATAATAATTATCGTTGTTACCAGTTTTTATCAAAATTAAAAAAATGACCGTCCTACTAAAAAAAAAAAATTACAGAGAACATGATATTCAACAAATACAGTTTAATACTATCAAAATGGTGAGCTTTACTTGATCCTACGATGTTTCATTGTGCCTGCTTTTTTCTTGAAAAATTATTTCGGTCCTGTTGGATTTGATTTTTTGACAAAAATACACTTTAAAATTCTTATTAAATAAAAATATAAACATAATAATTTGTTTCAACGAAAGACATAAGTGTTTTTACATTTTTGAGCAATATATTAAAATATTTTTTAATTTAACCAAAAAAATTTTTTATTACTGTCAGGCCGATTGAAAAATTTTATCCGAAGCTTTTTTTGTTTTTCATGGTTTTTTGGGAAAGAGTAAAAGGACACAGCTAAAATAAGATTTGTTAAGAACACGCTCACAATTAGTTTTAGCACAATTTCTCACTTGAATTTTTCTGATCGCTTTGCATGCATTGCCCCACTGCACACTTCGTGTTTACGATTTGCTTCGAAATTTTAAATAAGTTTTTTTTGCTCTTATAGCTTTTAAATACACTTCGCACACAATTTTTATAATAACTATTATTTTTTTGCACTATATTTAATAAATTTAAATTAAAAATTCTTTTTAAATAACGAAATTCGACAAATTAATTTTTCGGAGAAATGTCAAAGTGATTTTAGTGCAGGGTTGTCCAATCTCACATAACATATAAATCTTTTCCGGCAAAATTAGGAATTAATCTAGAGCAACAATAATTTCAATTTTAGTGTCAAACTCCATACAAAAAAAGCAAAGAGTAAGAGAATGACTGTCTTATTTTTTTTGGGATGTTGCACCTAATGAGAATAACAGACAAAAATTGGCGCCATGCTCATTGTTTAACGTAAGTTGACGTAGTTGTTTCTCTTTAACTTTGCCAGCCGTGTATAACAAAGGCTTGCTATAGTTCTTGTAATATTTCTTGTTTGGCACTAAAGGTTTCAAAAACAGTGCTAAGTGCTGATTTTCTTGTGGCTATAAATGCTTAAATAATTGTGTTAAAATTGATTCAGCATTATGCATAATTAACAGAAAGTTAATATTATTTTAAACGTTTATGGATACAAAAAAACAAAATTTTTTTGGGTAAAATTTAAATTAGATGATGTAGTGTGATTTAGTTGTTTTTCAAATATCTAGCGCTTTGTTTTTAAGCAATTAGAAACTTTGTATTATCAACTTATGACAACACTGATATAGCTTTGACAAAAGTATTCACACACTGAATAAATTCACAATGTATAAATTCATGCATTGATCAAACGAAGATAATTTTATTCGAGGCAGATTTTTGTTCAACTCATTAAAATCGCTTAAGAGTTTAACACCAGATAAAATCTAGATAAAACGTAATTATGCTATTCTCTGGTACGTAAACATACTACTGCGCCATTTTTCATTGTAAATGAGAAAATTCCAAACGAAATTGGGAATTTTCATTTGAAATTCAGAATTTTTATTTGTGATTGAGAAAATTCCAATAAAAAATGAGAAAATTTTACATGATATTGAGAAAAATACCAAAAAAAAATTAAAAATTTGAAATTAAAAATATTTTATATTAAATCAAGATTTGTTTTTAGAAAATGCCTTCTACCACCATCGTATTCAACTAATTTTTAAAACGCTTCATCGACGCGTTAAAAATAAAGCGCATTCTTGCAGTGCTTAATTTAATAAAATTATATGGTTGGAGAAAAAAACAATGTTTAGGCAAAGATAAATGTACCACACGTCAATCTTCTCCAATGTCGGAGATCAAAGGCTCGCTTTTAAGAAGAAATTAAAAACGTGTGTTATTACCACAGATTGCATATCACAACATTAAATTAGTTTAGTTTGGATCTGGAAGATAGGCCAGAATATATCTCTGCTACTTATTTAATAAAATTGCCTGCATAGATTTGTATTTACCTTTCCATATTTTTATTTATGTTGCGTTATGAATGCATTTATGTTGTACGTATTGTATGTAAGTTCATACTAATTTTAAATAAAATTTTATTTGGAATTTTCTCATTTCCAATTAAAATATATTCACAATTTCAAATACAAATTCTCAAGTTCAATAAAAATTTTCTCATTTACAGCAAAAAATGAACAAAACTATTATATCGAACATTTGTTCTTGGCTTCCAAAAGGGCTTTTTATAAATTCAATATTGAGTAAGTAGCCAGGTTGACACCGGCTTCGGGAATGTGTTATCTTAATTTCTGGGGTATCTTCAGCTTAATATATTGTTAATTGGTTCCAAATATATTATATCCATTATACCTATATAGACATGCATGCATACATCCTTAGTTCATTAAAATTAACGCATTTAAACTTATTACGCTCATATTCATATTTCAAATTTAAAATATTCTCATTTGGACCATTAATATTAGTCATGCAAGTTAAAGTTTTCAATACAAATAAAGCCCTAAATGATTTAAAAATACAAAGAATAGGCAACCCTTGCATGGGTTAAACTACGTCATCAGAGAGGCAAACATGCGCAAGTCGCAATCTCTAATAGTCTATCATTCTTGCGAATACACATGTTTAAATGTGTATAACTATAATGTTCTTAAGCAACTTTTCGTTAAGTTTCGTCAAGTTACATTTGTTTAAGCAAAAAGCGAACCTGGTCGTACTTTGATTAATGGATCAGCTGTGTATACATGAGTTGGGCACACAGTTGCACTTTTAAGTACACTTTTATTTATGAAAAAAACATTTTTTATTTATTTACTTTTATAATATAATTTTATTATTTATTTGCTACTGGTTTAATATTTTTAAATTGTAGATGTTACTTAAATAACATTTTGCGAAAAAAATCCATATATTTGGAATATGAAAGTAAAACAGTTTTTGCAAAAGTACAAATATTTGCGACTGAGTTCTGTAAATATTTAAGTTCAAAAAGTACAATATAGCCACTCAAAAGTCTCCAATAAATTGCTTAAGCATTTGACAGGCTTTTCGTTGATATTTGACATTAGCATGAGTTTGTTTAAGCACAATATAGTTAGCCCTTTAGCTTGGACAAGTGTTTATGTTATGCAATGGTTGTGTATACTGTGTGTATGTGTTCGCTACATTTTAGGCAACCAAGCTGGAAATATCAACAAAATACATGCTGAAATTTTACAGGAAGTTGTTGTTTTAGGGACGTTCCCACCTTCTTATTCCACCATGATACCATATAGTGTTGGGCATAATCTTTCTTTTCAGGGAATCGTTCACAATCGGTCGGAAAGGTTAAGGGAAATAGTTCGTTCTTTTCGTTCATCTTTCTTTTATGAAAGATGTTTTGTGTGAAATATGTTCTGTGGGAAATATGAATGACCGACTGAAACAAGAATTGTTGACAGCTTTTTTTTCTTATTTAACGAAAATGGTAATATTTAATGTTAATTGATAAACAAAAAAATAAAATTTTTAGTGATAAATAAGTAAAAAATATGTTAATAATAATAAAAAATAAATGTGTGGGGCATGAAATACAAGAGATGTCTGTAATTAAAAAAATTATTTCATTATTGATAAAACTATTAATCTAATAAAGAAAATAACTATATAACAACTGTGTGTGCCAAATGAAAAACCGTTTTTATTTTCGGCACAGTGACAGACTACCGTTCAATTGAAATAGTTCTTTCAAAACCGACGTAACTCTGTGTGAAACATGAAAGGTGAAAGATGAACGAAGAAAGGTTTGAAGGAAAGAGTACGAACTATTTCTCATCTTTCCTTTTACAGAATCGTTCAATTGAACTAGTTCGTTCATGACCGACACAACTCTAATACCATATGTACGTATGAGATTCCAATATTTTTGACCATTAATGGCATTAATCATGGATATCATCCTCGACATATACAACACAAACATACGCATTAAATTCATTTTATTCAAGTCTTTTTTTTTTTATAGATTAAAAAAAAAAATTGACAGAGAAAATTATGTATATAAAAGTAAAAAAACTAATCAATACTTATTACTCCGCCAGCGGCTTCCTGCGCAAAAGTTTTAGAACGTTTGGATTGCGTAGGTCCATTTTCTTCATCCGAATCTAGTACTTCTGTTATATCGTTATCATTTTGTTTACGCTTTACGCCTGGAAGCTTTTCCAGAGTTGTTACCAGAAGTTTATTGGTAGCAGCAGTCATTTCTTCGCTTATTGTCTCCAAAGGTTTTTTAACTTCTACCAAATCATTGTCTTCTTCTATAACACACAAATCATCGTCATCATCATCGACCACATCATTGATGCGCGCTCGCTTTGAAGTTGAAGGGCCATCAGTCGTATTGTGTTGTTTGCCATTTTCCTTATTGTTGTTATCGGCTTCTTCTTCCTCAGCTTCTACTTTAGGTTTAAGCTGATTTTTATCGGCGATAACTTCAAATATTGGTTCATCACGTTCCGCATCAATATGAACGATAATAATGCTTAGCTCGTAGTTTTGGAAAAAGTCATCACATTTAAGAAGAACTCCATCAACAATGTCCATTTCACATAAAAGTTTACCTTCATTACATTCAGTTTCTCCTTCTTCAGAAGAGATGACAACAACACCCTTTGCATCGATTATAACGTCTGGGTTAACCATATTTAATGTTTTTATTAATACTTCATCATGGAATTCTTTGATATTCATACGGTTGGTGTCGATACGCAAATGTATAGCAGGCTCTGCTGAACATACATAACAATTGGGGTTGGGAGCAGAAAGAAACTTTTCGGGAACCAATAACTGATTACGAGGATTAGGTCGTAAGCGCATGTAAACCGACTTGCATTTATCCAATTCGTTTTCTAAAACTTTAAAAGTTTGTAACACAACAACTCCAGCTGTAATAGCATTAGTTGTAGCAATTGCTGGAATTATATTACCAGCCATTGATTTAATTTCAAATCGCGACTTGCGGCCAATTTCGAAGATATATGCTCTAGTATTAGCACATGCAGCAACAAAATCCATTGCTGGTTGATCGTCCTTATCCCACACTAGAGAATCACCTTCTTCTAACTTTTCAAGATTACTCCTTAATTTATTCAAACAATCCGCAAATACTCCAGCGCACTCAGCTAACGACCAGATTTTGTGATACTGGCGCATGTAAGCCTCATCGGTTTGTGAATCTTTTTTTAATAAAACGCTATCCCATTTAATGGGAGTTGGAGGTTTGCGGGTTTTCCAAAGGTTTGACATTGACAAAAGATATTTAATATCGTCGTAAAAGAATTTATTAAAAAGAGTTTTAGCATCATAGCCGCTGTCTTTAGCCCATTGACGAGTATTTACGCGAACCACATTACCATCCGTTGATACAACTTTCTTATTAGTTTTTACATCTTTATCTCCACCTGCCATCTCGGTCTCAATTTCACCATCAGCCTTTTCTTCGCTGATTTCATCTTGTGCTTCTGGATCTGCTACATCAGGAGAAATGTCCTCATCATCAACAGTTTCTCCAAAAAGTTGACTGAAAATATAAAATTTTCACATCCCAATATTACTTCAACCGTTCTATTTTCAATTTTCTTTATTGTATCTGTTAAAACTTTTTAACCTTTAGCGTTATTTAAATATGTCCATGTGCATTCTTTAATGTATAGCCAGAATTGATTATATAGGATGTGTTAAAAATACAGATAAGAAAACTTAGTTTTTTTAAAAACGAAAAAAAAACAAGTAAGAGCGCTATATTCGGTTGTGCCGAATCTTATATACCCTTCACATTGGTATTTTAATATACCCAGCAGAGTTATCTTGTACTGCAAATATTATATTAAAAATACCTTGTGAGTTTTAAGGAACTTTACAAAATTTTAACGTTCGTATGGATAATAGAAATAGATGAGGAACGCTTGAGGTCGACAGTAATAAAAGTTTTTGACATTATTTATATTAAAAGGTTAATAAAAGTTGTTAATTTTTATGGGATGTTCTAGTCCCCATGCTCCTCTCAACCTTTTTTTCCAAAATGTATGAATTATTTGATTATTCCTTTTTATGGAATAATTGAAGTCGATAGTTGTTAAAGTTTCCCAGATGTGGCGTATCGAAAATTTCATAAAAATTGTTAGTTTGTATTAGAGCTACCCCTTCCAATGCCCAAAAAACTTTTTTTTTGAATGTAGGTCTTATTCTCCTGTTACTTTTTGCAGAACATTTGAACATTTGAAGTCAATTTCTGTTATAGTTTCCTAAATTTAGCATATCGAAAATATCATAAAAATTGTTAATTTGTATGGGAGCTCCCCTTTGTTCACCCTTCACCCAAAAAATTTTTTCTTCAAAGCGTAGGTTTTGTTGTAGAATTACTTTTTGTAGAGCATTTGATGTCGATAGCTGTTATAGTTTCCGAGATATAGCTTATCGAAAATTTCATAAAAATTGTTAATTTGTATGGGAGCTCCCCTTTGTTCACCCCCCACCCAAAAAAATTTTTTCTTCAAAGCGTAGGTTTTGTCGCCGAATTACTTTTTTTAGAGCATTTGATGTCGTTAGCTGTTATAGTTTCCGAGATATAGCTTATCGAAAATTTCATAAAAATTGTTAATTTGTTTGGGAGCTACCCCTTGTTCACTCCACACCAAAAAATTTTTTTCTTCAGAGCGTAATTTTTGTTATCGAATTACTTTTTGTAGAGCATTTGATGTCGATAGCTGTTATAGTTTCCGAGATATAGCTTATCGAAAATTTCATAAAAATTGTTGATTTGTATGGGAGCTACCCTTTGTTTACCCCCCACACACAAATTTGTTTCTTTAAAACATAACTCTTGATGTTCAATTACTTTTTGTAGAACATTAAATTTCAATATCTGTTATAGTTTCCGAGATATAGCTTATCGAAAATTTCGTAAAAATTGTTAATTTGTATGGGAGCTACCCTTTGTTTACCCCCCACACAAATATTTTTTCTTTAAAGTGTAGGTCTTAGTGTAAAACTACTTTTTGTAGAACATTTTAAGTCGATAGCTGTTATAGTTTCCGAGATATAGCGCATAAAATATTTCACCAAATTTGTGCAATTGTAGGAAAAATACCCCTTCCCCTGATCCTATCTGAAAAAACTTTTTCCATTTTTTAGGTCCCTTCTTTAGGAGTATCCGTGCCAAGTTTTGTGGCAAGACTATACTTACTAAGATATATAGGGATATATGCACGGATTTTGTCCTAAAAAAAATGGGTTACTTTGGGTTTTCGCTTATATCTCGGTCAATAGTGAACCGATTTCGCTGATTTTAAATAGCGATTGTCTCCAGGATATTTCTAATAGTTTGACACCATTAACTGGTCTGCATCTTTTTATTTGACTCCGGAAACCTGATTTCAATAGACGGACAGACGGACATGTCTATATCAACTTTCCTACCTATAAGGATCCAGAATATATATACTTTATGGGGCGCCAATTAATAATAAAAAAATTACAAACGGAATGACAAACTGATATATACCCTTATCACTATGTGAATAGTATAAAAACAGAAGTACTTAGGAGCTTTTTCTTCTCGGTATGTTGAAAAGCGACTTTGAATTTTTTAAATTATTTTGTCTGTTTTTGTCACATCGAATAGCGATTTTGCTGAATTAAGATATTCTTCCCAGCGAAAGTGTCTTTCTGCAAAGCTGTAGAATATATACATATATACACAAACACCTAGCGGACCCTCTTTTCTAGAGAAACCCCTTCAATCCAGCTGACCTTCTTGGCTGGATGCATTTATCAACAAAGGCGCTATTCGTCATGTCTAAAGGATAAATATAGTCAGATAGACATATGTACATATATGTTTATTTCCTTGTTTGGTAGTAATAACTTATACTATGAAATGGCAATAAGCAAATGAAGGGTAATTTATATAGGGAGATAGATATACGTATGTTTATATGCCAAACGTTTCACAGAAATACACAAATTCCGCCTTTACGTTACTCTTAAAAGGAAGAAATCCTGGAAATAAAAGTGGAGCCTAACGCAGAGCATTTAGAAAGTAAGAAAAATGGGAAGATGTACTCTACAGTCTTTGACGAAAATTAAATCTGTGGCACTAAAACTAATAACTTCGCGCTCTATTGGTTAGTCTAACCGGGTTTCAACAGTCGCCTAACAACCTACCGTATTATAAATGCGCCAAAACCGCAATTTCAAATATTCTATGGGTGTTTAATGTACATATATGCAAAGCTCTTTTTTATTATGCACTAAGGGTGCATATACACATATATGTAAATATGCTTTTGTGCATTTTTTTGGTAGTTTAAATGCATGCCAATAGTTCACACTAACAACTAAAAATTTCTTACTTGAATAAATGTTTTGCCCATACAATGCAATGTATGGGCTCCGATGGTGTATTGCGAATGGTACAACCAGGAAAACTTTTTTGGGCAGCTTTAGGCGTGCACTCGTAGCACTGTGTTAACCCCTTTTTAATTAATTCAACTTGGCCATTATAACCTGCAGTGCCACTTTCAATTAGGGGTCTCTCAGCGTTTAAGCACATGCGATTTACATGATTGCGCGCAGCTCGATTGTCTAAAGCATTAAGAACAACATCAAAATTTTTGAAGAAATTCACACCATAGTCAGTTCTGTTAAACAAATGAACAATATAAAATGAAGTTAAATAATATAGGAATTTATATATATATATATATATATATGTACATCTTTTTACTTACGCCATAATACTGTCATGATATGCTGTTATTTTTACATCAGGATTAAATTGCAAAGCACTTTCACGGGCAACTTTTGCTTTAGATTTGCCAACATGTTCGCGATGAAACAAAAATTGGCGATTTAAATTACTTAAATCAATTGTATCCAAATCAATCTAAAAAGAATTATGATAAAAGCAAATAAAACATAGGTATAATAAGCATTTGTGATTACTGTAATAATAAATGTTTTTATCACAATACTCACTATATCGATTTCTGGAAAACCTGAAAGCACTAAATTCTTTAAAATTTCACAACCAATACCACCTGCTCCGACCACCAACAACTTTGAGGCTTTTATTTTCTCTTGTAATTCGGATGGGAAAACACCATTTAGTGAAGCCGCCATTGTTATAAGACTGTCCTCTTAACGATTTTAAATTGAATATGAGTATATTTTTTTGTTCTGTTAAACACTTTTTTATGCAAAAATATATATGGAAATAGACGCCGCCGTAGATCTGGAAAAGAAACGATAGCCTTACCGATACTATCGATTATTATTATTGCTGGCGGTTTTTAATCCGATAGCAATCAGTGATGAAAAATGAGAATTTCATTTGGGTATCAAAAAAATGCTTCGAAAGTACTTTTTTAACGACAATAGTATCAAAATATCATTTTTTCTCTTTTACTTTAATCAACAATAAAGTCGTATAGACATCTTTAGTGTTTTTAGTTTTTTTAACAGTGAACCGAGACTGAACTGTATATATGTTTTGAAAAATTTAAATTTTTGTTTGAGTCCTTTATTATCCATCCAATGCTATTGCAATAATTTTTTTTTAAATATCCGGTTCTTCTAATTTCTTAACAAAAATTAAATTCTTTTTTCGAATTTGTGAAAAATAGCAAGACATTTCGTACATAATAATCTCTGCGTCTTTTGGGTGCACTTCTATGTTAACTGTACGAGTATTTACAATTTAAAAAAAAAGTTTGAGAAAAGTTACGTTTTTTTTTCTAAGTTTGATCTAAAAGTCAAGTTTCATAAACCTGTTGTTCATTTACTATTTAAAACCTGTAATTGTAAATTAATATTGCAAAAAATATTATTACAGCCTCTCGTAAAAGGGAGCATATTTACATTCTTAAGTATTAAAGAAAAGCACATGGAAAGAAAAGATAGTTGGCATAGGCAAATCTAAACCATTTAAAAAAGTAGATAGAAAAAGCAAAAGAGGGAATGAAATTAGCCAGAGGAATAACACGGTATTTTCCACCAGCCAATAGCATCAAAGAGGTACGCTCGTATCATTATTTTCATCACTGGTTTAAAGATTACATGAATGATGTGGTTGGCAAAAACGAACGAAAGTAAGAATTCGAACCCAACTCTATCTAACAGACATTAAAGTTAGCTGAATCGGTTTCTTTAAGGCGGTGGCACATACAATCCGTCATACGTCATACTTCGCCTTTTTTAACTGACGTTAACGTAACAACGCAAGAGGTTGTCACATAGAATCCTTTAAGGTACCTTTACACGGTAATACATATATTACGATATGTCAAAAAATGTTGTGGGATAATACAAAATCTCATCATGTAAAAGCATAATGTATCGGGTAGGAGAGAATACGGATGCAAAATTTGACAAGTGTTCGGTAAATGTTTATTTTCTAAACCATTTTAGAAACTTGTGTATTCTCATCACATCAGAGGTGTGAAAGATTGGCAGCACTTACAGGTTCTATTGAAGGTGGCTACACTTAATGAAACAATACACAAACAATCAAAATAAAAGCATATTTTTTTCATGTTGTTTTTGTTAATATTGTTGAACCTTAACCATATGGCGTTACCCCAAAAGGATAGTGGCAAGAAACAACCGATTTTGATTTTACCAACCTCATCCGTGTAAACATGAAAAATAGTTAGAACAGATTTTTATTCTCTTTTTTTAAACACGGAGAGAATTTCATAATATTTTGATTCTACAAAATCTAATTACTTTGTATTACCGTGAAAAGGTACCTTTATAAACGGATGTTAAATTAGCAGGTGGTGGTGGTTTTACAACAAAATTTGGTGAATATAATTATATTTTTTGTTGTAGTTTTCGTTGGCTCAGTTATCAAAAAAAGATATGTAAAAGTAAATAACTTTGACTACGCAGCCTCGATTTATGCATGAAAAAGGTCGATCAGTTGTGTTCGTAACACCACCTGGTACACATAATTTCACCATGCAACTTGTCAAAGTACTTGACGTACGTTGAAAGTTAAAAGTTGCCCAACTTTAGTACCATGGCGCAATTATGAGCAGTGTGACCAGATTTTCATGCAAAGTTAAAGCTAAATCACGTTTAAAAAAAAGCTAAAAAGAGCTAAAAACAAAAACTTAAAGCCAAAAAATAAAAATAAATTTTTTAATTCTTTTTTAAAAAATTTCTTCGTTATTTAGATATTTCTCATAATATGAACGAAACGTTTGTGTGCTAAAAATATTTAAAAAGAAAATTTGTTTTAAAAATTTTGATTTTATTTACAAAAACTTGGTAGATCCATTCCTTAAGTAAGAAGAAAAACAATATGTGTTCATATACACATGCATATACAAGAGCTTTTTAAAAAATTTTTAGAAGCAGGTTAATTTGCTGCCTGTTTTGGTAAAAAAAAACTAATTTGTAAGATATACATATGTATATTAAAAAAAAACAAAAAACGAAAATTTGTTTTAAATATAAATTATTCACACACAATTCGTTCATTTTTTTACAAAAACACGTAAAATTTTGTAATTTTATTACAAACTTTTTTTCATAAATACAAGCACATGAAAACAATAAAAATTGCATTTTCACGATGCAAATTTTTTAATATTCCTTCAATGAAATTTTTGTTTGTTGGCAAAACGAGTATAAAGAGACTACTTTTCTACACAGTTCGTTAAAAATCGAAAATTTTTATTCAAGTTACATAAGTACATACATATATCATGAAAAATGCTTTGATGTAAATTTCGTTTAAGAAAAGAAAAAAAGGTAATGTTTAATGTAAAAAGTTACATTGTAAGAAAGCATTTTTAAAAGTATTTTTTTGTATATGTGTGCCTCAATAAGTATTTAAAACCAGTGACTGTAAAAATGAAAAAATTAAAATCAAAAAATAAAAAATATAATAATTATCGTTATTATCCGTTTTTATTCAAATTAAAAAAATGACCGTCCTGCTAAATAAACGAAATTTACAAGGAACATGATTTTCAGCAAATATAGTTTAATACTATCAAAATGGTGCCTGCTTTTTTCTTTTAAAAATTATTTCGCTCCTGTTTGATTTGATTTTTTGACAAAAATATACTTCAAAATTCTTATTAAATAAAAATATTAATATAATAATTTGTTTCAACGAAAGGCATAAGTGTTTTTACATTTTTGAGCAATATATTAAAATATTTTATAATATAACCAAAAAACGGAAAAAGTTTTGTTGCGCATTTGGATTTTTTTTAAATTGCCGCATTTAAAAGTATTTGTTTTGGAAAAACAAATTCTTACGTTTTTTTTTGTAATACCATACCTTCTTTATATCTTTGTTTTATTGAAGTTTTGTGCTGTTTCACGTTTTTTAAATGTCGCTAAGAAGTAAATTATTAAACAAAACAATGGTTTGGAAACTGTAATGTTGTAGATTCGAAGAAAATTTGGAGCTTGATACCTTTCAGTATAATTGAGATATATACCAAAAAATATAATACGACAGATTTTTAACCTTTTATCTAGCTCCAAAAATTAGTAAAAAAAAGCTTAATTCAATTTTGAAAAAAGCCAAAAAAAATGCTAAAGGCTAAATGTAAATATTTCGGACTAAATGAAGAAAAATAAAGCTAAATTTAGCTCTAAAAAAGCTAATATGGCCACACTGATTATGAGTATCAGGTGGTGTCGATTCTACAACAACAAAATAAGGTGAATATAGTTTTCGTTTTTGTTGTAGTTTTCGTTGGCTCTGTTGTCAAAAAAAGATATGTAAAAGTAAACAACTTTGACTACCCAGCCTCGAATTATGCATGAAAAAAGTAGATCAGCTGTGCTTGTAACACCACCGGGTACGATTATTTCACCATGTTTAGTACGTTGCGTTGAAGGAGATGTACTGAATGTGACATTGTTCATAAGAAACCATGTTATTCAACTTAGCTGTCATTGCCATTCTTTAACAGTTGTAAACAACTCCAAGATTGTGTAGTCAAAACTTGTATGTTTAATGATCTCTTTAATTATTAAACGATGCGTTGTTCTGACGAAAAATCCTTAAGTCTCGAAATATTTACTTCAAAAACCCCAAAATAAATTAAGAATTAGAAGCAAACAAAAAGGGCGAAATATCAAACTATGATCACAGTCACTGTTTCAAAGATAAGTGATTCAGAAATTATATATGTATGTAGGCTGTTCACGATGTTCTTCAAAAATCAAAGAACCGGTTATCTCTACTGGGGATTGTATACATAGAATGATTTTAAAATAAATGGATATCATATAATTTTTGCGAAACAGGGCACGCTGATATGTAATATAACAGTGGATTGTAATTAATATAAAAAAAATTAGTTTAGAATTTTTTTGATACAAATTTGATTACATTTAACTCGAATGAAGTCTTACTCAAAATTATACCTTTTTATAAAAATATACGATTTAGTTTAATTTAAACTTTTATATTAATTCTCTTTGTTGATATAAGTAACGGTATTAACTACATTAGCAAGAAAATGGTCTCAAATGTGGCTTTCGAGATTAAAGAGTAATTTGAAATATATTGCAATTTTTACAGCAGATAGATATATTAATCTTGTTGATCAAGTGCGATATGAATTTTTTCCAAGCTAATCGTTAATTTTTGTTTTTCAACCCGAAATTTTGGAGCATATTTTTAGGCAAAAAACCTCTTATTAGAAACAGATGTAAAATTATCCATCCGGTTTCTTTGATTTAAGGTTTATTCAAACACAAATTTTTTTTAACGTTTTGTAGTTATTTTATTTTGATTGTCAAACATATTTTAACACAAAACCCTTTTCTTATAACCTATAGAGTTGATAGCTTTTTGTTAATCGATACAACTATTGCATACATACATATGTATGTATATGTATGTACATACATACATACTAAATATGTTATTATTATATATATTATCTTTCAGAAATCCTAAGTTTTTAGTCGTTCGCAAAATTTTTGCAGCTATTTAATGGTAAAGGCCGCATTTAAACGTTATTCATATTTATGAACCAGTTTTATTTAAAAATTTCTATACCGGCATATGTAGGTTTTGGTTTTATTTAACTGGCAGTTCATTAACTCTTTTGATGTCAACCCATTGTTTGTATGTAAATGTTTTGTTGGGTATTTTTCTTCTTGAATTTTTGATTGCTTTTGAAACAGCTTCATAAACACATAATATCTAAAAGGGGTCTGTTTTTTTTAATAGAAACGTTTTTACAATAAATTTTTTTAATATGAACTTGAACTTTGTGGATTACTTTTTTCAAAATCAACCAGTTTCAAATTCCTAATTAATCAGAAAAAATCGACAGATCGTTTTTTAGTTATTTTAGTTTTTATACCCTTCACATAAATGATAAGGGTATATATAAGTTTGCCATTCCGTTTGTAATTTCTTAAAGTATATATTTTCTTGGTTCTTATAGACAGCAAAATCGCCCGACAACTGACCGAGATATAAGCCAAAACCAAGACTACCTCTGTTTATTTCTCTAAAATTTGTACATAAAAATCTCTACAGCTGCCCAGGAGTTGCCCTTACACGGGCGCAATTCAAGACCAACTCCCATTAATTTTTCCGCACGAACATTTTTGTGGAACATACTTACACCCTATCTTCGCACCTTAATAGGGTTGCCATACAAAGTTTAATTTTTTTTAAATTGCTCCCACAGCTTCCAGGGTGATCCTACAAAGGTAAAATGTAAGACCGACTCCAATTAATTTTTCCCCCCAAAACATTTTGGTGGAACACACTTATCCTATCTCCAGGCCCTAACAGGGTTGTAATACAAAATTTAAAAAAATTAGAATAAAAACCGCTACAATTTTCCCGCAGTCGCTCTGAGAAAAATAAAATGTATCGCAGACCCTATTCGTTTTTCCTCCCAAACATATTCCTAAAACATATTTACCCCCTATCTCCATTGCCTAAGCGGGCTCCCATACAAGGTTTGGGAAATTGTAATAAATCCCCCTCTTTTGCTTCCAGGGTGAATGTGGATAGGTCAAATGTAGGACCCACCCCAACTCATTTTTTTTCAAACATTTTCCTGGAACATACTTACCCGATATCTTCACCCCTTAAGGTTGTTGACACACAAAATTTAAAAATAGGGTTAAAATATGACACCAACCCCTATTTAAAAATGAAAAATGTTTCATAAAATAAAAATATATAAAAACAATATTCTGGGGTTTCCAAAGGCCAATGTGAAGGGTATATAAGATTCGGCACAGCCGAAAAGAGCGCTCTTACTGTTTAAGGACAATCTATTTATTTTTATGCCCTTCATAGTGATAAGGGTACATGTATGAATGTATGCACATATCGATGGCTTAATACAAAAATAGAGTTTTTGCTTATTTTGTCAATTCATCAAAATTTTTTTCTTTTTATACCCTTTACATAGTGATAAGGGTATATGTATATCTTATAGTCATTTCGTTTCTATAATGTCCATTTGCGACCACATAAAGTACATATGTTCCTGATGCATTTGTTTGATAGAAGCCTGGAAGTGGCATTGCCAATGACTCGAAAGCGATCAGTTATAATCAGTGGTGGTCAACGAGAGGAGTTCATTTATGAGAATTTATAGCTGTGTGTATTATCTTAAAAACAATTAAATGAAAACGCGCAGTCCACCTTATTAAAAACACTTAATTACAAACTATTTAAATAAAAACCGCACTAAACTAAAAGCGCTAAAATAACCAAATCAACGTTTAACTAAAATTTTATGCTCAAAATCAAATTTTGTTCAAAATGTTCCACATACATAAGTATGTACTTACATATCTACATAGTATATGTATATTTTTTAAGCATTTTAAGATACGTTTTAGTTAAGTATTCACGAATATAACAAATATAAATTTTTTTAATAAAAAATTTTGTGCAAAGGTTTTTCCCAACATTTTTTTGTTTTAATTATTTATATCATGTGAATATTCTTAATTTTTAAAATGTATTTTTATTGTGGATGCGCGGGAAACGGTAGTATAGTTGTATCAAAAAAATATTCGTGGTAAAATAATTTTGTTTCTGCTGTGTGCAATTGTAAATTTTTTTCACACTAGTAAAATTTTAACGAGCAAAAAAAAAAATTTTGTTTAAAAATTTTCCTAAATTAAAAGAAAATAATTGTTAAGATTTTCTTGTTAATAAGGCTGCTTTAATTTCTTTATTGCAAAAGGGACCAGGCCGACAGGTAAAACATTGTAAATTGGTTTTGAAACACATATTATTTTGTAATTATTTAAGGCATTTTTTACATGCAACTTCAGTTGTAACAATCAAAAATGGGAAGAATCAACACAGAAAAAACTACAAAAAAATTTTCTTAAAAAAATTCTTGTTTAAATATTTACTGATTATCTGAATTTTGGAACTGATTCTACAGTTCAATTTTTTCTGTTTAAACTACAAAAACTAATTTGTTTTTAGGTCAAATACGCACACATATAAAAAAAAATTATAATGTAATTCAGAACTGTTGCATAAAACTTACATTATTCAAATAAATATGTATGATACATACATATGTAAATAAATTTTTATTGACAAAAAAAACTTCACTTTTAATAAAATCCTTTTTTTTATATAATACAAAGTTACCTAAATGCTTTGAAAAATTAAATGCTGAAAAAAATAGTGGTAAGGAGTGAAACTCGCAGTTTTAGCAAATTTTGAAATAGTTTTTTTAATTGTCTGTAAGAAAAAAGTAAAAAAAATAGCTAGTTGCAATAGTTAAAAAAATGTATTGATTTATGAACAAAATAACGTGAAACATGCCAATTTACCTCGTTTTCGAAAAACCGCGCTAAGAACGCTGGGTTCTAGTTAGAATAACCTCCATTAGACTGTAAATGCTATGACTCTATAAATTTTAGTTCCCGAATTTTTTAAAATTAAGAATATCAGGCATGTTCTGAAAATTACGTGGCTTTAAATCACTTGTGATTTTAAAATCACAATTATGATTTTACGTTATGCATTAATTTAATTGCAAAATTTAAAGTACGGTTATTGAAAATATAACCACTTGATTCTATATCGACAGGCATTTTCTGACCGGCTTAAAATCACAAAAATTTTAAAAGTTTTGTGTGCTTTTTGTGATTTCAAATCTCTTTCACAAAAAGGGGGTTTTCAGAACTGTATTAAATATTCTAAAAAACAAACAGAATTATTTCGATGTAACTAATTGTTTGGACTATTTTTAATTATATTTGTTATTTAACTGGAAAAAACATTTACGAAAAAAAACACATTTCAAATTGTGTATCTCTACATCACTTAAAAATGGCAACATAAAACAGTTTTTAAAAATATAATTTTTACTTAATTTTTTTTTAATTTTAAATTTAGTTTATTGTTTATTAAATAATTTAAAATTTTTTGTTGGCATTTTTGTAGCGTATTTTACTAACTATTTTCCATACAGTAGTTTTTATTCAACTGCATTTTGCTTATGTGCACTAAACAAAACAGGCAATTTCTGTCACTATTCCTTAAAACCCCATACAAATGGATTTTTTAATTGCATTTTCTATACTTGCGTTTTTAAAACAACTGCACTTGGTTTTTGGCATTTTAAAAATATTTTCATACAAAACATCAACGTTAGCTCCGTTTTGACTTAACTGCGCATAATTCTTTTTTTTATATTTAAGATAACAGCACTTTTGATTTAGCTGCACAAAAATCGTGTAAGGTAAACTGTGCATTCAAAAGTTTTGTATTTAATTTAACAGTATGTATTTATATTTTCTATATAATAATCTATAATAATAATCCTAATCTTTATTAAAGAATAAAACTGAAAAGTTAATTTTCCGACACCAGGCAAAGGGAGTGCATTTTCGAAACCCGCTATAGTTTTCCGTCAGTTTATTAGTTTAGAAAATATCTTCTATATACATAACTCAAATTCCATAATTTTCAGATTCATTTCAATTTGGCATATAATTATTTTATTTATATCTTTAACTATATTATTTGAGTAAGAATGACAATTTAACTAAGAAAATGGCCCCCAGGATGCCCAAAATATTCTAATTCATCATTTAATCCAACCCATTAATACAATTTCAATATCACCACCATAATCCGAAAAAATAAGCGATGCAATTACGCAGCTTCAAAAGAGTAAATCTGCAGAAGTCGATAATATTTACACGCAGTTTTACAAATTAGATCCTAAGAGTATAGAAAATATAAATAAATAAATAAATAAATATACTTTATGTCTTATTCTTTGATATATGGAACACAGAGCCCATACTACAAGAATTAAAGGAAACCTTTATCGATAAAACACCAAAAAAAAAAAAAATCAAAGGCGTACAAAAACTGGATCGGAAATGCGTTAACACCAACCGTATATAAAATGTAAAAAAAAAATATTAATGAGTCGCGTTTCTGAGCCTCTGAACAAACAGCTGTGTTAAGAGGAGGCAGGTTTCCGCCGAAATAGATTGAGCATTGACCAAATAAACAGCCTGCGTCTTATAAAACAATGCAATGATGTCAATACAACCATTACCTCGCCTTTTTCATCTTCTAGGAGGCCCCTCGATGTCATTAATCGAAATGCTATATGGTTGGCCCTGGCAAACAAAGGGGTTTCAGAAAAAATCATAAATAAAGGCTCAATACGATAACACGGAGCAGCAACGTATGGACTCCCCATCAATGCAAACAGGACGAATGCGACCATTACCCAACTTTCGAGGTCAACATTTCAATCGAGAAAGCTACATCTATTAACTGCTTGGGAGGCATAACAGCTGCAGACAGAGAAGCCAATGAAGACGTAAAGACCTGTATCCAAAAAATTTAGAGTTGCGTTCATGAAACTCAAAATATTTGGAACATTACGAACTGTCACTGACGACTAAAATTTTGTATGCATTGTATTAAACTGTGTACTGCTGTATGGTTCCACACTACCATTAAACAAAAACTTCAAAGCTTTAACAGACTGATTCTTAAAATTTGGTGGCCGAGGACAATCTCAAATAATGAACTCTTGACGCTCAAAAACAACATGAAAAAAGGAGATAAAAATGAGGAAGATAAAATGATTAGGTCACACTGATATAACGTAATATCTCACGCCACTCTAGAACGGAACCCGCATGGCAACAGGAGAGGAGGCATGCCCCGAGAAACCTTTAAAGTAACCGTATAAAAAAAACTGGCAAATCTTTCAACGAACTAAGATACATAAAACAAGAATAGGGAGATTCTTTGTTAATAATCTTTGCTTCTGATGGAATATGATAAATAATTAAAATATCATCCTCTTGCACCAATTTAAATCATTTTTAGGCTCGAGGAAGATTTATTTACCAAGTTTTGTATAATGTAATAGAAAATATTATATGTACATATTTGTGTACATAAATACTAAATTAAACTATTTATTTACAAATGATTATGCAAACTTACCAGCAACATGGTGAATAAGAGATTTTTGCTTATCAGTCCGTTTTTGAAAGTTTGAAACCAATTTTCCGTACGAGTCTTAAAATAGCTGTGCTGAGATAAAGAGCAGGGGCGTCGCTGGTCATTATTTTTTAAGGACAACCAGACCGCCCTTTTTTTATCGCACTTTGAGAATTTTGCGTCTCACTCTCGCATGTTGGGAATTGTTTGGCGTTAAATATGATCGTCTGCATGCAAAAAAGATTTTGAATAGATAAAGGAGAACCACTAAACTCAAAAAGGAAAAAAATATAATTAAACTAAAGAGTATATTCTAGCCGAAATTGTAGTTGGCGTTATGTATTAATTTATCGGCAAAATTAACCTTAGTTTTTGTTAAAGCTATGAAACCTAAAAACTAAAAAAACAAACAATTTTCCGTAGTAGGCTTTAAGACTCTGAAAAGCTAATTGCAGTAGACAAACATGTCTTAAACAATATCCTTATCTATAAGGATCTATTGTAGAATTTGTGTTTTTTATAGAGTTAAAAACGAATACCATAGAAATTTAAAAAAGGAATCAAAACGGATATACATATTTACATACCAGTGTACATATCGCTTATTTGACAAAAGAACGTCATAACTTAAAAATGTCATTTCGAGACAAACGCGTTTAAAGTTTTCGAAGACAAAAATTTTCTGTTTTAACGCAAAAAGTAGAATCCATAAAAAAATAAATTTATACACAGTATAACCCATAGCATATCCAATAATCCTGCATATGTAACTCCAAAAATACATTTTTGAGTCATGGCGTTGTATGGAATATGTATGTATGCATGTGTGTACATACAATGTTTTTAAAACTGGCTAAACAATAATACATATCTGAAAATACATACATATGGGCATTTCCATGAATATGTCAACCACGGCTGGAAAAATAAAAGTCATCGCAACTTTTTTTTAAATATACCAAAGAGCAATAAAACACTTAAATTTTATTATGTAAAAGTATTTATAGCTAATTATAATTTTAAAAGAGCAAAAATAGCAGATTAAACTGGTAATCTCTTTGATCAATTTCCAGAATTTGAAATTAACTACTTTCTCTTAACTAGTGGCTAAATTTAGGTAATTGTAATATTCCAATTATACTTTAAAAATAATGTTAAAACATCAGTGGCCAAGTTCCATTATGAAATTAAAAATTTAGAGTTCGAATAGCGGTATTTTTTATAAATTGCTTTGAATGATATTCTAATGTCACGTACGTAATGCAAAAACGTTATTTGTCGTCATCATTTGAATTCGACCGGTCGCAAGTATTTAAAAATAAAAGTGCAAAGCAAAATAAATCTCGCAAACAAATATTGATCGATTTTTTTTTTAAATTTGATGCAGTAAAAATTTTATAGTCTTCCAAAGTTTGTAGCATACGATATTGTAAGTAACATAATTCAATTTAATACTTTCAAATGCCTTTATAATTTTAAATATTTTATTAAGATGGGTAAAAATAGCTATGAGACTACAAAGAAATGAAGGGAGGACTTGAAGAAAAACGAAGAACAAATAAAGAAGTACCGGAAAAAGGAGGCTGAATGACAGCATATCTATCGAAAAAAGTTCGCAGATGCAGCCAAAAAAGACAAAAACAATAATTAACGACAAATTAACACACAATAAGTTTGATGTTTACTATTTTATTACAAAAACTATGCTTGAAATAAGCGAACAATATGAAGATATATCGTCTATATACATATTTTCTGATTGGAGTAGCGCTCAATTTAAAAACAAATTCATTTTAAAAAGTATTCCCTCTTTTGTAAACAAATTTAGCTGCCAACATTTAGAATGGAACTTCTTTGCCACATCACATGGTAAAGGTGCAGTTGATGGAGTAGGTGGTACTGTTAAAAGAAAGGTCTGGCAAATTGTAAAAGCAAATAAATTAATCTTGCCAGATGCTTTCTCATTTTATTAATGTGCTCATAAATATGTGGAAAAAGTTAATTTGTTTTATGTTGCTACCGAAGAGATTGAAGGGTTTTCTGCTCATCTCCATGAAAAATGGCAAAATGTCCAGCCCATCCCAAAAATAAGAAAACTTCATTCGTTTACTTATCATGATAGTCAGTATATAAATGTGTCTCGAACTGCGTATTCAGTAAGAGAAAAAATTAAAATTTAATAATTAAGTGGCAGCGCCCAAGTACATAGTGTATAGTAAGAAATGAAATTAACCTTTTATTGTTTTTATTGCTATTATCACCGAATAAACATTTTTTAATTCTTTTTAAATTTGTTATGTAAACATATATTTAAAAAACCTATTTTTTTCAGACAAATACTATAAGAGAAAAATCTGTCACATACGGTATGTCACGAACGATATTAAGATTTGTTCGTAACAAAATCATCTAAAAATCTTTTTGTATTTAAAAATTATGGATTATCAAGGAAAAATATTTGGCTTGGTGTAAGAACTTAAAGAAAGGAAAAAAACTTTTACAATTCGCAGATTTTCGTATATATGTGCATGCACCTCGACATCACTTCCGTTTTTTGTCACGTACGATATGCACCTTTTTCGCCCGATATTTGGGCCGGCAAGGTTTTCAAAGTCATGATTTTTTTTTAGATTATAGTACCCTCTAAATGTAACATACTGACGAAACAATTTTTCAGTTACCACTCTTTTTGCAAAATCTACACCACTTTGTAGGCGTACAAATGTCACGTACGATGACATGGAAATGCCCATATGTATGTTTTAAAATGTTTTTGAATACGGCTGTAAGTCTTTAAGCTGCATATAGTCTTCAATTTTTTCTAAGGTAGACAATTAACAGTGGTTTAGGTATGTACATATATAAAGCCGATGCAACCAACGCGCCAGCTACAGTAAAAGATATTTTATTCAATGGAATGGAATATTCAACGGATTAATTGAATATACAAACTAAAAATTTATTAATGTTAATGCGGTTGATGATGAAGTGAATACAAAAATAATAGTTATTTTTATCAATTAAACAGTTGTTTTATAAACAAAAACAATAGAGCTGAATACAACATGAATTTCCTTGTAATATTGGTAAGATGAAGACAAAAGTTAAATAATTTAAAATGCATAACTGCACAATTAAGATGACATGTTAAATTTGTGTAAAGCTTATAGTTCAATGAAAAAAAGTTATCTAATAGTGATTCCACTTGTTTAACAACTATTTGTCATTGTATCACAAGATAAAGCAAAAAAACATTAAACTATGTATGTATGTATCCATAAATATGTCTGTACATACATTATGCATTTGTGTGCCGGAAGATTTTTATGAATTGCACTTTTCTAACTGGATATAAAACCTGTTAAGTTTGTTAAAAAAAAAATAAGGAAAAACATACAAATGCAGTTTTGTTAGCAATGTATGCAAAAATGCAAATGTTATATGTATGTTTATATATTTATACATATGTACATATATAGTATGCAACTATGCCTAGTGCACTTCTTTAAATATTTCAGCTACAACCTTATAGTAATTGGCCTTTTGAATTATTTAACAATCAAACAGGCTAACTTAAAAAAACAATAGAAATAATAATTAAAAATATTTTTGTATATAGTATAAGATTTAATGAAGAATTATGAATCCAGTAAAAAACAGTTATAACCTGGAAGTCAATAACTATCAACAGAACTTACCTCCAAAAAATTTTAAAAATAAAAGAAGAGATAGGTTGTTCCTGTCGGCCTGCTCTTCGAGAGTTTTTCAGTGCTTTTTATATACATAGATTGTACCCGGAAACTTTTTTAATATACCTAGGTATCTATTAAAAAACTGGATTATTAAAACCACGGAAAGTAAACTAAAAAAATTGCCTTTTAGTTGTAATAAAAATTTTAATAACAACTAAATTTTTATTTATTAATGATTTTTAAGACTTGTGAACTGTTATACTAACAGCAAACGAAGGAACTAGAGATGAGCAATTCCGTCATTAATAAAGAACACTTTGAATCACTGTTTATTTAAACATTGACTGCGATCGCAGTTCGTTATTATTGACTTTTTGGTATCAAAGTTTTTAACATCTCCCAAGTAAAAAAACTTTATTTTAAAGCATAAAAAGTGTCATTATTTGTTTGCTTTCGTATCGTTTTGTACTAAAATAACGCATTTTTTTCATTACAAAAACGACAGGCAGTAAAAAGAAATCTATCGTTTTTAAACTTTATATAATAAATAATTATTTTTGATTTCGAGGGTTAAAACAAGTAAGAGCGCTATTTACGGCTTATATACCCTTCACAACGTGTAGGGGGTTTTTCCAATTTTTCAAATTTTGTTTTGAAAAATAGTTGCAAGGAAAAATGAATTGGGCTCAGTACTACATTTGACCTATCCACGGGCACCATGGAAGCTGTAGAGAAGGACTTATTACAATTTCCCACACTTTGTATAGGAGACTCCTTAGGCGATGGAGATAGAGGGTAAGTATGTTGCAGGAATATGCTTGGGAGGGAAAACTATTGGGGGTCTTCGATACATTTTATTCCTTTAAGGGTGACTCCAGGTCTTACATTTAACCTTTGTAGGAGCATCCTAGAAGCTGTGGGAGCGATGTAAAAAAATATTTTAAAATAAGGCTTTGTTTGGCAACCCTGTTGGGGGCGGAGATAGGGTGTAAGTATGTTTCACCAAAAGGTTCGTGAGGAAAAATAAATGGGAGTTGCTCTTACATTGCAACCGTATAGAGGCAGTTGTAGAGGTTTTTATGTACAATATTTAGGGAAATAAACTGAGGTAGTGGCTTGGTTTTTGGCTTATATCTCGGTTAGTTTTCGGGCGATTTTGCCTGGTTTCAATAGCCGAAATTTCTAAAAGTTTGATACAATTGACGGGTCTATGCGACATTGGAGGGTTTCAAAAATTTGATTTAAACCAAAACACGGAAAGACGAACATCGGTAAATCGACTTCCATATCTACATATATGGACCAAGAAATTATATAATTTATGGGGTCGCAGATGGATACTCGTAATAAAGAAATTACAAACGGAAATACAAACTTATATGTATGTATATACCCTTATCACTAATGTGTAGAGTATAAAAAGAGAATAAAATTGCAAGAAACCAAATATATGAGCCGTTGATTTTAAAAGTGGCATAAGTCACCTTTTTTAAATTTTAGAAATTTAAAGATATGAAAAAATACCGTTCAAATGGTATTTAGTGTTGGCATTAACTCAAATTTTTTTTAAGTACTTTATGCCACTTTCAAAATAAGCGGCTCATATATCTTTACATAACAGACCAAATTAAAAGATTGTTGCACTTATTTCACACTGTCTATCACTGTTTTTTACATTGATTTTCAAGTCACAGTTAAAAAATCACAGGTACAGAATGTTGCTCATATTCAGAAAAGACAGAAAAAAATTAAAAAAAAAAATTGTTTATAGCAAAAAATTTGTTGAAAAAAAAAAATCAATAGCAAACAGAAATAAAAAATTTTTTAATGTCTCAAAAATTGTCACAACCGAAAATCATATGGGCTTTGAAACTGTTGTTATCTTAATTTTCTTTCTGTTTCCTTAAAAGCGAACTACACTGCCTTGTTGTTCCTTGTTACACTGCTAAAGTTTAATGCTTCGATGGATGACATCAGGAAAAATATCATTACAGTTAAACAAATTTCACCAATTGTAATAGCTAGATGTCAATAAATTTAGGGATCTAAAATATTAAAAAGCTTGAAGTTTTGTTGATTATTTTATATATGTATGTTTGTATGTACATAAATATATAAACGTACATTAAAAGTACATATTGAGAAGTTGCAAAATCGTAAAATGGAAAAAACAGAAAAAATTCGAAAAAAGCTTAAAATATCAAAAATAGCATTTTTATCTGCTCTGCTTATACGTATCTTAAAAGCAAAATAGATATTATAGGTTTTAATGAAAGAGCCAAAGTTCATTTTGTTTCTGCCAGAAATAAGTCTCACATTAAAAGTTACTGGTAATATGAGTATTTCGTAAGCCAAAGCCAAAAAGCATCCTAACTTTATCTATATTCAAGGTGTAATAATGGGCTTTACTAACAGTCTACGCGAGACTAAAGTTTAGAAATCTTCATGCTTGCAAATCTCAAAATCTGTTTCTTACACAAAAAATGACCGTGCGGACTATAAATTTTAGCGTTTTAAAATAAGTTTTACAACACAAGGCTGAGCAGTTAGTTATCTTAGGACACAAACTGTCAATTTAAGTTGTTAAAAAAAATGTGTATATAAGAGAGTATTAAGAAAATATGAACAAAATGATAGCAAAACAAAGTAAATTAATAAACAAACATTCTGCAAGGTGTAATAATGGGCTATACTAGGGACTTGTATGTCGACTTCGATTATAGTCGAAAATCGATTTTGACCCCGAAAAAATCGATTTTTTGTAATCGACTCTTTGTTGACGATTTTATACTGAAATCGATTGTTGAGCCCAAAAAATCGATTTTACCAAAAAATTTTAAAATGCTATATATAAATTTTACGAATTATTTTTATAAAACAATTTTTTTCAAACTTCCTGCACCGAAAACTCATTTGTCAATATGAAGCGTTAGTGTATTATTTTAAAATTAATGATAGGTATTTGACGGCGAAAGTTAATTAAAAATGCTGACAGATTTGGAAAACGTTTAAACAATTAAAAATAAAAAATAGTTTAGTACCAATACACTAAAAATTAAAATTTTCAGTCTTGTTTAATTTTATACACTGAAATATAATGGATATATGCACTTAAGTGTGTACATATATACTTATGTGCATATGAAGTTAAGCTATCTGAATTTATTTATGACCTGCGTTCTTTGTAATAATTAAATAGGTACGTACACCTTTATCAGTAATAGCTTTCTATGGTAAAAGTTTAATTTACTCACTTAAAAATCATTTTTGAGGATATCTATTCATTTTACTATAGCATCAAAATAAAAATCGACTATGAATTAAAATCGATTATAAGCTTCGATTAATCGACTTTAAAAATCGAGATGAAAATAGTTGATCGTAAAATCGATTTTCGGCTTTGCTTACCATTTTCTTGGCTGTACTTCAATTTTTGGAAAATTTAATTAATGATCCCTAGCAAAGTTATTTTTTGTTACAAGTAACATTAGCTATCCTAAGCAACAAAGTGGCCTTTAACTATTTTTTGTTATTTAGCATTTGTAATATCCTTAAAATGACTGCAGTATCAGAGAAAATAAATCTAACTAAAAATTTATTGGATTAGATAAGGGTCATTTTATCTCCAATACATAAAACATCCGCTTTTGGGGTTTCTGGATATTTTTACTGTTATATGTAATTCTCAAACTCAAAAGAAACTACATTGTAAGTTATCCATTAACTACAGTTTTTGTAAAAAAACATATAGAGTCATATAAGTGGGGTTTTTATTTTAAATATTAAGAAATTTTTTATGGCAAAGCATTATCTAGGGAACTGCATGTGTATGTACATACATATATATAAGCAAAAGGCACATAGGTTTAGGTCCATTTAATACATATATTAAAATTTTAAGTGATGTTTTTTTCTTTTAGCTGATTTTGTCTGTGTTTGCAGCTGTGGATTCTACTTTAACAAAAGAAAAGTCTATGAATAACAAAATGGCAGAAAAAAATTCTTATCACAAAAAAAATCGTTCTAATAAAAAAGATTCTTTGAGATTATCACTCAAAAAATATCCAAATATAACTGAAAAGTTTAAGGACCTACCAGCTGATGACTTAACCTTTATTAAAGAGTTAGATAAACAGTTCAAAATGTATAGAGGCAAATTTAAAATTAGGCTAGAAAACCAAAATGGCACTAATGACTCAAATAATAATAAAAGAACTATAGATGGAGAACTTGGGTAAGTTAAATTTTTTTTTCGTATGAACGTACATATGTATTTAAACGTTTGTATGCATGTAAATTATTTTTCAGTTATGGATATGCACAAAACGGATATTACTACAATACCCCAAAGTTCATGTTTTACCCTTATTCTCAACAAAATATAGGATATAAAGCGACTAATGACTTCTCAGCAGGAAATGGAAAAACGCAAGTTTCTATAGAACCATCATATTCATACGAATTGAAGTCGCAATCTTATGTAACTCATAATAAACCTCAGCTTGATTTACCTAAACCTGAAGTTCAACAACAACCAGATAACTTTCATGTACAGCAACATAATGTTCAACAACAGCGACAGTATGAGGAACCAGTTATAGTATTACGCATACCTGGTCCTGCAAAATATGCCCTACATTTGCAAATGCTTTTGCAAAGATATTTAGAAATAAGAGCTGCACAGTATTTACGAATTTTAGAAGAAACAGAACAGAGAAGCAACCAACAATATGACCTTCAACAATTAGAATACGGACACGGAAATAATGCAATCGCTGATCATCCCGTAGAGCAACCAATTGGCCCAAATAAAGACGAATACGACTACCAACAACAAGTACAGTATGACCATCAAATTGCAGCGACCCCCCAACCAGTACAATATCCTGAAATTGATAATGTCTATCATAGCTATAAACACAGATATTCTGCACAGACTGAACAGTATCAACAGCGACAGGTATTTTATAAACCACAACAGGCCGATGAAGAGCAACAAGCACTACAGTACCAGCAACAAACATATTTCCAGCAACAAAAACAACATCAGCTAGAACATAAAGAATATAATCAAAAACAGCCTATTTTACTTTACGCACACAGTCACCAAAACTCTCAAAATGAAGAAACCCCTGCTAATACATTAGATCATGTATATATAATAATGCAACAAGGGCAAGCTATTGATGAAACTCCTAAGACCTTACAGCATAATCAAGAACGATTTTTTGATCAAGATATTCAATATCAAAATAAGCATGTATCCCCATTGCCTACTGCCGAAAATAATCCTCGTTCCTCACATACTAAGGTTGTATTTACTAACAAAAATGAGCTTTCCACTCAAGATTATCAAATGTATCAATTACCCTCAATTAAACCAAATGAACGACATGCACCAACATCTATACCAAATTATCATCAAGATTTTCAACGCGAGCAGCAGTATCAAAACGGTCAAGAAAAACAAGATTTAAAAGAAAGTTCCATTAACTATCAAAAACATTACAACACTGCAGAAACAAATGAAGCAAAAGTAGTGGCGATTACTCAAAGACCATTCAATTACCATGCTCACAGCGTCAAGGCCCGAACCAGAGAAAATACGGCAAATACCAGGAGAGCAATAGAGGCTGATAAGGATTTTCAGAAAATTCGCGAGTTTGTTCGTGAAAAATTTGGTGCTGAGACGGGTAGTTCTATAGAATTTAAGACGACTCAAGTGATAGTTTGAATAATATAAAAATAAAAAAAAAATCATTAGTTAGACAAATATAAGAAAAAATCTAAAATAGGGCAAATATTCAGCACTATCAAAAAAATTTTTGGACACGTACGTGTCCAACGTTACAAGTTAAAAAAAAAACTTCCGGTCTTCGAACCAAATATTACGGAAATCGTAACGACTTTATTGTGAAAAAACTGACTCCACTTCCTTACAATATGTAGGAAGCAAATTTCAATTCATTTATGTATTTTAATATAAAAATTTACAGCCTGATTCTGGCAAATACTTTGTTACTGATTAATTGCTATCTAATAGTAATTAATTTTTTGTAACTGTATCCTGGATGTGAATTTTTCCTATAAAAAAATAAACATTTTTGTAAATGCATATAACATACTTCCATAGAAACTTAAATGTAAAAACATATTTTACTCAATTCAAAAATTGTACTGTATCAAATGCTTTGAGCAGTAAAATTGCTTTTTTAAATCAATAAAGAAATGTATACAGACCCAGTACGCCGTTAAAATTACTACAAGGATCAAAAGTGCAAAAAAGGAAAATTTGAGAAAATTTCTGGAATATATTTTTGCTTATTTGGGTTATCATAATAATGTATTTTTTAAAATTACAGTGAACTCGCGGAAACGTGAATATCCAGAATCGTGAACATCCAGAAACGTGAACACTTTTTATTTAACATTAACTGCTCTAAACGTGAACAAACATTGAAAGCTTTAAAACATGAACAGCTTTTCCTGAGGTTTTTTTTTGTTTACATTAATTTTATTGGTTTTGGGAGTCCCCGAATTATGCAATAAAAGCATCTATAAGCGATATACATAGTTTTATTTGCAAAATGTTGATTTTTGTGGCCAGATTAATAAGACAATTATGTATTATCCAAAAAACTTAGGTTTGAAATTTTTTAATTGGACTTTTCGGGTTAAAGCGTTGTTAAGTTTTAACTAGATTTAGATGTTTTTGAACTAGTAACAATAAATTGATAAAAAAAAAATTAAATTCGTTAGAAAATAATTAAAACATATCCAATCAGAAACGTGAACAAAATCGAAAACATGCACACCCTTGGTAAAAAGTGTGAACGTCTCAGAAACGTGAACAAATTTATTTTTCTACAGAGTATTCTAAAACGTGAACAAAATCTGAAAGCTCTAGAACGTGAATACTTTTTATTTATTGTTTTTTAATCGGTTTTTAAATTGGGAAATCCCCGAATAACATGTTACTTGTTTGTTTACATATGATTAAACGTTTTTTTTTTCATTTATGTATGCGTTGACCTGTTAGTTGCTGTTTGACATTGCTACGCAGATGAGACAAGTGATTAAAAAAAATTAATTCGTGAAATTGAAAAATGTCATTAAAAAACCTAAAGTTTTAACCAACACAATTTTTAAAAAATTATTTAGGATTTAATCCCAATTTTTTTGTTAATTTATAGGGTTTGTTGTTGGTTAAGTTTGTCTATATGCATTTCATTGGTTCTTACACCAAATCATCAGTAGACTTCAACCACCCAAATTCTTAAAAAACTCATGAATATTCTCTGTCTTTATATAATATTCTCATTAAACAAAATGAGAATTACTATAAGAAAACCAAAACGTTCAAAACAAGCGAATAGCGAATAATGGTTTGTTGGATTCTTAAAAAAACTTGAACGTTTTGGTTTTCTTATAGTAATTCTCATTTTGTTTAATGAGAATATTATATAAAGACAGAGAATATTCATGAGTTTTTTAAGAATTTGGGTGGTTGAAGTCTACTGATGATTTGGTGTAAGAACCAATGAAATGCATATAGACAAACTTAACCAACAACAAACCCTATAAATTAACTAAAGTTTTAACTTTAAAAGATAAAGTTGGTATTCTTGAATTGTTGCAAAAGGGGCGCTGGCAAGAAAATATGGAGTTGCCAAAGCAACAGTTTCTTGCATTAAAAAGAAAAAACGTGAAATTACTAATCGTGTAAATAAAGCATTAAATACATTCCTCGCTACAGACTACCGAACACAACCAGCCAAAAATAGAATACACGTGTGCTTATGAGAATAATTTTTTAATTGCTACAATGCAACACAACTACGGGTTGCTGTCAATGCTAATTTTGTGGCGTGGTCGAAATTAAACTAATTTCTATTTTTATACGCGACAGATGACAGATTAGTGCTGCCAATACGGTAAGATGCACAAAATATAGCTTTAACAGTACAAAAAGACTTTAGGTGGCACCACAGAAAGTCATATTGCTCATATGTTTATTTTGTAGTGGTAGTCTAGTAAATATTTCAGTAGCAGCCAGTCGGACACAAATTTAGCAAGAAACTTTTGTGTTCGTGTGTTCCTGTGTTCTTGTTGCTTGAATGTGTTTAATGCATAATACTCTTTATGGCACTGGAAAGCGTAAAACATTACGCGCTTTTGAACTTCCGAGAATGGAAAAAAATCTTTATAAATGGTTCCTTCACATGCGGAATAAAAAAATGCCGGTAAGTGGACTGATGTTAAAAGCCAAAGCTTTAGAAATTCACGTTCAAACTAAGGAAAATAATCGTGGTTTTAACGCCAGTGACGGATGGCTCCAAAAATGTAAACAAAGGTTCGGTGTTCGCCTTCTTAAAATTTCCGGAGAAAAACTTTCTTCGCAGTCACAACTTGTTGACCCATTTAAGGAAAAGTTTAGAGGAAAAATGGAAGAACTATCTCTATGTGAAGATCAGCTTTATAATGCTGACGAATCAGGGTTATATTGGAAGCAGTTGCCAGATAAAACATATGCATATTTATGTTTTGTTATTAAAAATTAATAAAATAATTAATTTAAAATAGTGTTTAGCATTTTTTTCTTAATAATGTATGATTTTTTATACTAAATAGGGTAACTTTTTGTTTTAAATTTAGGTACTCGATAACGTTAACCAACTCGTATATGTGAACTGCCTTGGTAAAAATTAGTTCACGTTATCGCGAGTTCACTGTATATATAAAAAAAAGCTTTGTTACCTACTATTCTGTAGGTGATTTTTTTTGTTACATTTGATAACAAAAAATTTTACTAGTATACAATTTTTTTTCTCATTAGTTATAAATTATAACCATGGTGACTTATCCTACTACCCTACAGATAGAATAACTATTATGTTGTAACAAATATATTAGTTGCTTTTGACTTTGTAGTTGCATATCTGTTCTTTGTTTATGTATCGAACTACCGTTATAACATAAGGCTGTCATAGGAGTCCAACTAGTTTAATTTCATACCCAGTAAAAAAAGTGAGGGAAAAAAGTGAGGAAAAAAAGTAGAAAAAACCCAGAACTATCTAACTTGAATCAGTTCAAATTATGAAGAACCCCCATGAATTTTACATAGAGTTGTCATTGAATGGATACTATTCATTTTTGCAGAGTTTAATCCGCATACAGCCAGCAAAGAAAAAAATAATAGCAAAGAAATAAAAGAATAATTCAAAAATCATGTTGTAGATTCACTTTTTTTGAGACCCAAAAATTCTTTCTTTAACAAAAATGCAAAAATGACTTCTCCTCACATCTTAAATGCAAAAAAAAAGTTAACATTTTAGTATGGGAATTTTTTAGCATCGAAAATATTCATGGCTATTCTAAAATGCGCTTCAATTGGACGCCGTCGAATGTTCACTTTCGACAGTTCGCCATCGACATACTCTAAAAATACGCGCGAAGAGAAATCGAGTATTGTAATCAGTTTTATGATCGCTAGTAAAAAATATATATATTAACAATGGACTCTATTTCACATTTTTTTTTAAGTAAAACAAGAAAACAGCTTTCGGAGAACGCTCAGAACGCGACGATAAATTTTTATGGATGTTTTTAATATGGATGTGCGGTAAGTTACAAAAATATAATGCTTATTAGTTTTTAAAAAATCTGTAGTATCTTATTTTTTTCAATAAGATTTTTTTAAAATTATAAATTCAAATATCTATGTAAACATAAAGAGCTACTTACATTTTTTCAAACAAAAACCACGGCCAAATTTCTTCCCCGTCGAATAAAAATGTATAAAGAAGTATTTGGCCGCGTATTTTAGAATATGTATATCGAAAAGTGATAAAGTTATCGATGTTCACACGCGCGTATTTTAGAATCAAGAAATGTCATATGAACGAGAATTTTTGAAAATCCATGATTGTTTATATAGGGTTTAAATTGTTCAAAAATTGATGGCAATCCTATGTAAAATTCATTGCATTTTTCCCCTAATTTGAAGTGATTCCAGGCGCACTCATATCGTGTACCCTGAAGTGAATCCAGCAAGGTATATTTAACAAGGTAAGAGTAACTGATTAGCTGACTTTTATTTCCGCCATATGTTTACCAACTTAGCTTGGAAAATTTTTTATGTTAAATAGTGGTCAGGGCACACTCAACCTGGTAATGTTAAGAACCCAGCTGAATAAAATCAATTTGACATTTTCACGTTATAAAAATTTAATTTTTTTATGAAATTTTTAGTTTTTCTGACATTCTACCGTTCAAACACAAAAAGGAATGCAGAGAGCAAATTTTTGGAATTCGCATTGAGTTACATTTGTGACAACTAAGCTGAAATTGAGCAACAACAAAATACATGATTCAATTTTACAGGAAGTTGTTGTTTAAGAGACGATGTCACCTTATTCCGCCATGGATTCAAATTACCTAGTTCTGAGTTTTTTCTACTTCTTTTTCCTCACTTTTTTTACTGGGCAACCAACATTTTCGATGCTTACAAATTTCTATACTAAAATGATGTTTAATATTTTTTTAATATATAAAATGTAAGGAAAGTAAATTGTTAAAGAAAGAATTTTGGATATAAGAAAAAGTAAAGCTACATTTTAAAATAACTATTAAAATTTTTAAAAGCACTCACTAGCTTTTTTGGTTGTGATTAAAATGTGGTGTTTTAAAGAATCACATCTATTATTATTTGCTGGGTACAGATATATTCTATAGAATATATTTTAACTGTGTGTAGTTAAAATACTAATTTTTGTTTTTTTTTTTTTTTAATTTTTAGCTTTATATCTGTGTTTTATTTTTTATAACACTTATTACTAAGTGCGTCGATATTTTTTTTCTGAATTTTTCTCTTTTTTCACTGGTCAAACATTCCACTCTTCTGTTTTTACTCCTCTCGTTGCAACTAGTGCATAACTATTTTAATACTGTCGATATTTTTTTTTTTTTTAATTATTTTCTTTTTTCACTGGTACAAACATTCCACTCTTCTGTTCTCACTCCTCTCGTTGCAGCTAGTGCACAACTATTGTAATACTGTACTAATGGTAGTCGGTCGTACTAATTACAACTTCAGCTGCAGAGTACTTTACAATAAGACTGTTTATAAAAGCTTTCTAAACATACATACACATACTAATGATAATAACCAATAAAACTAAATTTAAACTTTAGTAAATATCGAGTCAACGACATAATAAGATCTTTTCCTCTTTTTCCCGAAATGTCTCAACAAAATTTTACCAAGTCTGACTTTAAAAAATGTTAAAACGTTTGGTATTATCATGTATGTAAAAGGTTAGTGAGAAAATTTCCTGCAGATAACCAGCTTTTTTGTATATATTTTTTTGGATTAAAGTAAAGCAGAAAAAAAAGATAATTTGATACTATTGCCAAAGGCACATTTAGCTGATCTACTTTTTTCAATCGAGGTTGAGTTGTCAAAGTTGTTTACTTTTACATATCTTTTTTGAGCCAACGAAAACCACAACAAAAACGAAAATTTTATTCACCACAATTTGAGTTTCACAACAAAGGCTCATTTGAATAGTGTAAGAACATGTCTGTTTTTATATGTTAATATTTTAGTCTAATCTCATTTTTAAACTATTTAACGTCTGAGTTTTATATGTAAGTTTTTATGCTTGTTGTTGTATTGCCATACACTTTGTACCAGTTTAACAACTTTTGTAATTAGCGGACATAAACTGATTTTTTAGACGTAATGTAATAATGTACTAAACATTAAAAAATATAATTGTTTTTTAACACTCATAAAAATTTAAACTTATTTTTTTGACATTCAACTCAGATGAGAACTCAGGTGGTGTAAATATAGCTTAAGCTAGAAAACATATGGAGGAAATAAAAGACAGTTGATCAGTTGATCCTACCTTGTTCAATGTACCTTGGGTTGTGTACACTCATGGTGGAATAAGAAGGTGGGATCGTCCCTAAAACAACAACTTCCTGTAAAATTTCAGCATGTTTTGTGTTGTTGCTAATTCCAGCTTGGTTGTCGAAAATGTTGCGAACACACATACGTACGTATACACAACCATTGTATAACATAAAAAATTGTCCGAGCTAGGTTAGAAAACATATGGCGGAAATAGAAGTCAGCTGGTCAGTTATTCCTACCTTGTTAAATATACCTTGACTGATTTCTTATATAATGAGACAGTGATGAAAAATGAGAATTTCATTTGGGTATCAAAAAATGTTTCGGGGGGACTTTTTTAACGGCAATGGTATTAAAATATTTTTTTCTCTGTTTTACTTTAATCCACAAAAAATAAATACAAAAAAAGTCATATAGACATTTTAAGTGTTTTTAGTTTGAAAGCAATTTTATTTTCTTTATTTAGGCTCAAGTTCAATATTTACTAAATCTTTATTTTTTCACTTAACTAACGCTAATGAAGTAGTAAAAACTAAAAAAAATGAGAATTTTTAGTTTGTTCAACAGTGAATCGAAACTGAACTGTATATATTTTTTGAAAAATTTGAATTTTGGTTTAGGTCCATTAATATCATCCAATGCTACTGTAAATTTTTTTTTTTAAATCTGACCTTTAATTTGGGAAAATTGACTTTAGCCGCTTGAAAAAATTAAATTTTTTTCTTCATTGACTTGCCGAATTTTCCTTATCGCATCTCTATGAAATATGTTTTATGCCCGCCTTTAGCTACCAAGCATCAGGTTAAAAAGTTTACTTACAACTTTTTTATAGGCTATGCCAAAGAAATTTGTATATTTAAAACATTTAACAAGGCAACTACCTAAAGGTTAATATTTTATGCTTTAAAAGAAATGCTGCAAATAGCGACCACTGGTTACTTTATTACTTGACTAATTTAAAAACATATTTTTTCATGGAGACAATTTTAAAAGCTTTATTTCCTGTACACGCCACCTTTTTGCACTTTTTTAATTTAATTATTTTTTTGTTTTTAAATAGATTTTTTAAACGAAGTTTTCATACAAAATCAGTATCTTAAATATGTTTAAAATATAAAAATTGTTTTATATTTTATTTTGCTTGGGTAATAATATTGTACGTAATTTACCATTAAATGCTTTAAGACAATTTTGGAAACCTTCTTATTTCTTAACAAAAATTAAATGATTGCATTTCTATATTAACTGTATTTATAAATTTTAAAAATAATTGAGAAAAAGATATGTTTTTTAAGCTAATCTAAAAGTAACGTTTCTTAAAACTGTTTATTATAACTTTTGATTGTTAAATAATATTGCAAAAAATATTATTTACAGCCTCTCGTGAAAGGGAGCATATTTATGTACTTAAGTATTAAAGAAGTATGGAGAGAAAAAGATAGTTGGCAAGCGGCAAAACTAAACCATTTAAAATAATAAGAAAAGGCAAAATACTTAGCCAGAGGAGTAACTCGGCATTTTCCACCATCCAATAGTATCAAAAAAAGTACGTTCGTATCAACATTTGCAGCACTGTAATGAGATATACACAAGCATGGCGAAATAATTTCACCATGTAAACAAGTGTACCTTCCATGGTGAAATAACCGTACCAGGTGGTGTTACAAGCACAGCTGATCTACTTTTTTCATACATAAATCGAGGCTGGGTAGTCAAAGTTGTTTACATTTACATACATTTTTTTGACAACAGAGCCAACGAAAACTACAACAAAAACGAAAATTTTATTCACCAAATTTTGTTGTTGTAAAATCAACACCACCTGATAAATTATTGCGCCATGGTACCTTCCATGGCGCAATTATGAGTATAACACCACCTGGTACGATTATTTCACCATGGTACCTTCGATAAACATATGTATATATGTATACATATAAGTTTACTTATGCATATGTATGGCTCCGGAAAACACAAATAAAAATCACAGACAGACTATTTGTAGTAAAAATGTCGTATGAAAATTGGCTAAATTATTTAAAGAGTGCCGAGAAAAACTCTATGATAAGTGGCCGAAGTCGTAAAATTTTTTATAAATTTCCTGATGGTCAACAAATGGCTGAGGAATATAGTTTAGATACTGGTGTGGTTCAAAAACGAGCTTGGCGAAAAAAAAAACAGCTAATTGGTGAGCCTGAATGGGAAATAGAATGTGGTGAAGATACTCGGCATCTGACGACAGCCAAAGGTGATTTACGGGAAATGGACAGTCTTATTGTTGAAATCAGTAACACTGAGCCAATATTAACAAAGCGCATAACAAAGAAAAATATCGAATGGCGCATTAGGAATCTTCCTTATCCCAAAGAAGTCTATTTAGTGCAAGCGGACGCCGAGAAAAAAACCATAGTTGTCAAAACTACAAACAAAAAATATTATAAGGTGATTTCTGTACCAGATTTAGACCGTTGTGGCATTTTGCCATCACAGGCAAATATATCTGTTCACCATCAGTATAATACCCTTATAATAACATATAAGAAACCAGATATCTTGTGTGAAATGGAAGCTCAAGTTTTACTGCATTTAAAGGAAGTAGAAACAGAAACTGATATGGAAGATATATTGCAGGGACTTTTGGCTAAATAAAATGCTATAGGTATATTTTTTTTTATTCTAATTTTATCTTAGAAATAGTATTCATATATGTATGCTGATGAAATAAAAATTGTTTTAATCTTTATTTTTTAACGCGGCGATGATACTTTAAAGACAGCGTAATCAAACGAGGGTAATTCTAAAGGAGCTAAAGATGGCAATTCGTCATCTGCTTGTTGTAACTCCATTATACTCAATCGTCTAATGTTCGTGTTTAAATTGTCTATTTCATTTGAGTTTTCTTTATCGATATATTCCTGGGATACTTTATTAGGGTCGTTGTTTTCCTTTTTTTTGAGCTTTATGTTTTCTAATAGTGAACTGCCGTACTTATCGTTATACTCTTTTAAAGTTTTATCTATTGAACGGGCAACCAAGTGTGCATTACCTACGTCAATTTTTACGTTGTTACCAGCTCCTTCACCGCAATGCACTGTAGGAACAATTTCTTTCGATTTCATTTTTTCATAATGAAACTTTCGCATTTTTATTTGGTTTAGTTTTCGTTCGAAGTCCCATTTTTGTGTATTCAAAACGTCTAATGATTTAGGCATTCTAACAACCTTGTATGCATCTTCAACATATAACAATGAAGTTTCAATTGCTTTTAAAGCTTCCTCATAACGATGTCTTTTGATCAACTTGTCAGCTCTTCTTTCATGAAAATGAGCCTGTAAAGGATAAAACATAATTATTTATATTTTACCGTGGATCAAATTTTTTATAAACGAATTAATTTTAAATTATTAAAAAAAATTTTACGTTCTTTATAACCGTAATTTGCTTTAAAGTTCAAAATGTTATATCCTTCCTTACTTATGTACCGTTTATACCATGGCGCAATAATTTATTTCACCATGGTTTATACCTACAACACGAAAAGTAATTCGTCATGAACGTTTTGTGTATTTTGTTATTGTATAAAACAAAGCACCAAACGTCCTAGACGATTCGTCTTTCTTGTTCTATAAACAGCAAATAATTCTTTCCAATTTTGGTAATCTTCACAGTTTCCACTACATCCACATATGTATATAACTATGTATAAACACTCCCATAGAGCAGACTATATTCTCAAAATCTTGAGCTTTGCTGAACCCAGTTTTCGTACGATTGCTACATTACATTGAGTACAATGTACATTTGTTTATCTATTTTGTATTTTTAATAATTACCAAATTTAATGGAGCACAATCCATTACCAGCAATTTAAAAATTACAATATACCTATGTGATTAGAAATTTTTTTTTTAATTTTATAAAAATAACAAAGCAAGGTTAATTAATGTATCAGGTGAGGGTATAGATGCCAGATTTGACGATTTATCGTCATTTTGACTTCTTTGGCCACAAAAAATGGCTTTTGCCGATTGGCCTTTTTTTCCCTTAAATTTGACGATTTTTATTAATTAAGGTTTTTGATTTTAGCCTACATACATGCAAAAGTTTTGTTATGACTTTCGTATGACTTTAAAATATTATATAATATTATGAAATAAGGCATTTTATGTTAAACTATTCTCGAACCTTTGGTACCAAATAAAAAGTCTTTAAAGGCCCTTTAGCCTTAAAACTCTACAGTACAACACACTTTATATACAATAACGACAAATTTGCAAACACAAATGAATAATAATTTTTTACACCAATCATACAGCAATATTCACACATTCTATTCAGTATTTATTTATATGAATGTATGGGTAATATTTTGTTTTCGGTTGAAGTTGTTTTTTATTTGCTTTTGCTTGTGGGTTCATTTATTTAGTTTGTTTAACATTGAATGAAAAACACTATGTTGTTGAAAAACAAACGAATGTATTTAAACGGCATTTGGGTGTAGTCAAGCAGACCTCTAATATATACCACTTGTGCTAAAAAATAAAAAAACAAGTTTCTTTCGCTCTGAAACCCCCTTTTTACCATTCCATATAAGCCATTGCGTGTTAATTTAAAAATATTAAAAATGTTTTTAGTTATAATACCTACAAGGATTTGAAATAAGATCCCTAAAAAATGATTTCTGAAAAAATTATTTGTTTCAAATAAAATTGTTTTTAATATTAAAAATACTTTTAAGGACTAAACTTTAAAATCTTTAAAAAAATTTTTTTCAGTTTCAGTTTGTTTTGCTTTGAATGATGAATTTTTGCCTTTTTGTTACTACTTTTGATGAAACTATGTACCTGAAAGCACTTTGTTTCTCCGCCTCTTTTTTTATTATTAATTAAAAAAGTAACTTTAATCATAAAATTTAGTATTGACGATTCTTTGACGATTTCCAAACCTTGTTTTGACGATTTTGACGATTTTTTCCCAAAGATTTGACGATATTGGACCAAAATTATCTGGCAGCTATGTGGTGACTAGGTGACCTTAGTTAATCAGCTGAGTAACGGTATTTCGGATGTGTAATTGTCAAAACTTGTTTATGCTTATGTTTTTTTCTTCTTTTTAACTAACAACAGCTGTAGAATCTAAGAAAAGCTCAAAGAGAAGAAGAAAGAATTTGTAAGTTTTTGTTATATGATTCTGACTTTCGTACATCCATTTTAATTGTTTTTGCAGAACCGCTCCCACCTGTATGTATGCGCCTTGAATAAATTGTAGTCATGACACAAAGAACCAAGAAGCCTCGTTGGCCCAGCTGATTAGTGCCAAAATGTCAATTTTATCTTCTCCCTGTGAAATAAAACAACAAAAATTATTACTCATCGTTTTTGGTACTAATTTTTAGTTGTTGCGGGGACGAGATTACCATGCTTAATACTTTGTAGTACCATGTACAGCCAACTTAAAGAACATAAAAAATTTGCCAAGCTAAGTTGGAAAACATATGGCGGAAATAAAAGTCAGCTGATTAGTTACTCCTACCTTGTAAAATGTAACTTTTTTTTTTTAAAGATTGGTAAAGTCCAAGGTGGAATAAGAAGGTGGGAACGTTCCTAAAACAACAATTTCCTTTAAAATTTCAACATGTATTTTGTTGTTGCTAATTCCAGGATGGTTGTCGAAAATGTAGCGAACACACATACAAACAGTATACACAACCAATGTATATGGCGGAAATAGAAGTCAGCTGATCAGTTATTCTTACCTTGTTGAAAATTTGTGAGTTTTTTTTTCTCTGTTTCTGACATTCGTTCATCTATATTAAGGTACCTTTACACGATAATACTTATATTACGATATGTCAAAAAATGTTGTGGGATAATACAAAATCTCATCATGTAAAAGCATTATGTATTGGGTAGGAGAGAATACGGATGCAAAATTTGACAAGTGTTCGGTAAAAGTTTATTTTCTAAACCATTTTAGAAACTTGTGTATTCTCATCACATTAGAGGTGTGAAAGATTGGCAGCACTTACAGCATCTAATGAAGGTGGCTACACTTAATGAAACAATACACAAACAATCAAAATAAAAGCAGATTTTTTTCATGTTGTTTTTGTTAATATTGTTGAACCTTAACCATATGGCGTTACCCCAAAAGGAAAGTGACAAAAAGCAACCGATTTTGATTTTACCAACCTCATCCGTGTAAACATGAAAAATAGTTAGAACAGATTTTTATTCTCTTTTTTTAAACACGGAGAGAATTTCATAATATTTTGATTCTACAAAATCTAATTACTTTGTATTACCGTGAAAAGGTACCTTTAGTTGTTTTCGCAGATACGCTCCCATCTGTAATGAATGCGCCTTGAACAATGAGTAACAGAGATAATCTTATTACTTTTACCGGTTTTTCATAGGCTGTGTATATATACTTGCTCCTTTTTTGCTTTAGTGACTAATAAAAGAACAAAGGTGAAGAAATAATAGACAAATTCATTTTGTATAAAAAAGCTTAGGTACGTGGATGAATAACTATTTCATCAGTTTTATTTAAAAACAAAAAATTGGAAATAAAGTGAGCTCAGTTAACAAATTTATAGATACATATTTAAAGATTTCTTTTACATATTATATTTTTTGAAAAGTTACTTAAAAATTGCAGTTGCTTTCAGCTCGTATTTTGTAGTCGAAAGGTAAACCGACAAAAAAAAAATTTTTAAATCTATTTTAAGATCATCAAAATAAAATACCATAATCGAACAAAATGAGTCTTGTCTGGACTTTGATAGCTGGTTTTCTTTATGCGGAAATAGCTTTAGTACTATTATTGGTTTTGCCAGTTGCCAGCCCATACAAATGGAATCGATTTTTCAAATCAAAATTTTTGGCAATGTTGGCCCAGCAAGCCCATTTATACTTTTTCCTTATTATGGGCGTATTAGTGCTATTTCTTTTAGATGCCATACGTGAGATGCGCAAGTATTCCCATCACGACCATTCTTCCGACGTTCACTTGAACGTAGAAATGCAGTATAGCATGCGTCTATTTCGTGCTCAGCGTAATTTCTATATATCTGGATTCGCCATCTTTTTAGTTTTGGTAATTCGGCGTCTAGTTACATTGATTTCGGCTCAAGCGAATCTTTTAGCTCAAAGCGAAGCATCTTTAAAACAGGCCCAATCAGCGTCTGCTGCTGTAAAATCAATGATGGCCGAAAAATCCACAGAGAACGCAAAAGAGGCTACGGAAGACAGTAAACTGGGCGAGGTACGTTATCTAAGAAATTGTAAAAAAATTATAATCTTAAAATATCGTGATTCATACAAGCTTTTTACCTTAAGATAAGTAAATTTCTTTTTCCTAATAGTATTTTTAATGCTTAGACTTGAACGCAAGCAAGAAATTATACCAAGCAGTAAATTTGTATGGATGCGTATGCTGTTAAGAGGTGTTAATTGGGTTTAAAATTGAATTGGAAGTAATTGTGACATTTTTTCATTAAATGGTTACGAATCCTCCTTTAAGAAAAACTTTGGTTCTTTTACCTTTGTAGGTATATGGGTGATTCCGGCAGAAAGTAACGAAAATGGTTTGAAAAAAGACTGAGTTTTTACACATTATACCTACATACATATATAGTATATGTACAAACATATTAAAAAAATTTCTTCTCTAATTCAAAGTGTAATTGCAAAAAAGAATTAAGATTTCCCCTGGCAAAACTTATTTATTCTATCTGGCGTTGCGTTACAATTTACAGGAATGGTCCATATATATCTCCTTCCAGGTAGCAGTATAAAAACTCCCCACGCTTTGTACCATACTTGGGGCATATGCAGGAAATTAATAGTTTTTAGTAATTTAAAAACAGCTGTCAACTAAGTTAAAATGATATCTTAAGAGTTGTAAGTAATTTTCTGCTTCTAGGAAACTCCTTTAATTATAAAGCTAGATGGTAGGGGCAAGTAAATCGACTTCGATTATAGTCAAAAATCGATTTTGACCACAAGAAAATCAATTTTTTGTAATCTGCTTTTTGTTGACGATTTTATACTGAAATCGATAATTGAGCCCAAAAAATCAATTTTACCTAAAAATTTTTAAAACGCTATAAATTTTAAGAACTTTTCTTTTAAAACAATTTATTTCAAACTATCTGCACCGAAAACTCATGTGTCAATATGAAGCGTTGGTGTATTATTTTAAAATTTGTATTATATGACGGCAAAAGTTAATTGAGAATGCAGTCAGATTTGGAAAAATTTTTAAACAATTCATTTAAATAAAGCATCAAAATAAAAGTCGAATATGAATTATAATCGATTATTAGGTTCGATTAATCGACTTTAAAAACCAAAATAAAATAGTTGATCGTAAAATCGAAAATCGATTTTCGGCTTTGCTTACCATTCCCTACTAGATGCTACGTTAGAAAATTTGAACATAGATTTGCAATAATTCTTATTTAAAAAAAAGGTAGAATTTAGTACACACATATGTAATCATAACATAAACCATATGAAAAATTAGTACACATACTGATAAAATTAGCACGAATGCTGACACTATACATAGGTTAATATCTGGGGACAAGTTTAAAATTTTCCTTAATTTTAAAATGCATTTTTAACGTTTTCTTTTATTAAAATGTGGATACGTAATAAAATTTACGTAAAATAATTGAAGCATAATGATTTATTTGCTGGGAAATAAGGAAGTAATTTTTTAAGTCAATCAACTTACATATAATAAAAAAAAATAAACAATATATTATTTTATAATAAACGACTTAGTAATAGTTTATAATCATGAACTATTGAATACTTTGTTACTCTCCTTTTTGCACGTGTGAAATAAATTACATATCCATTAAACATTTTTTTTTTTGTTTTTGTGACAATATAATAAAATTATATTAAATTATATTATCAGCATTGAAGGTCTGTTTGAAGGAGACAATTTGCACTTTCCTTTTATTTAACGCTTAAAGTTTAATCACTCTTGGGAGTTACAGGTTTCAAGTTTTTAAATAACATCAAAAGAAAAAAAGTAAGTTTAATGGTCACACCTATCCCAATGGAATTACCCTATATCAAAATAGATATCCTGTTAAAGTAAAATGCGTTTGAAAATTAAAAAAATGCGGAAATATTTACCCTTATTATGGTTGGCGTTAGCGGTGGCATAGTCGTCTTTAGTTTTTTTGTACCGTCTAACAAATAAGCACAATGTCGTTTTTGTGTCGAATGTTGTCGCCAAACACAATAAGGCCGATTAAAAGTTGGCTAAAAAATTTAGTTATTTATATAAATAACTTCATGATTTATTTTTAAATGTTTAATTAAAATGAAGCGAACTTACTTTTTATATACTAAAGCGAATATCGTTTTAAACTTTTTTTCTACGACAGATTTCACAGTTGAAAGGGCGAATCCATGAACTAACCTCTGAACTTAATCGCGAAAAGAAGGACAAAGAAGCCTTGAAGTCGCAAGCTGACAGTTTAAATAGAGAATATGACCGCCTTACTGAAGAGTACTGTAAATTGCAAAAGAAAATTACCATAAGCGGTGGCAACGAAGGCGGTAAAGGAAATTCTAAGGATGATTAAAGAATGCAAAATAATTTTTTTATGTATTCTCAATTTTGTTAACATAGAACGTTTGTATTACTTATTTATGAAATATTTTTTGCCTTTGGGTGTGTTACAATTGTTTTCATAATTTCTTTGATATTTAAATATAGTTTTTTTTTATAATTTTGAAATAAATAAAACATTTTAACAAATTATGTATTGTATACCCAAGTGAATTTTTTATATTCATATGTATATGTGTGTATATGTGTCTAAGTGTTTTTTTTCTACAACTTCATACTTAAAAACTTGAGTAAGAATACCCATTACAAAGTCCCTTCATCCTTAGATGCGCTAGGCTAACAAACAGAATACGTTGGTTTAAATAAAAAAAAAAAAAATATTTTTAAGTGAAAAAAAAATTTTTTAACAGGCAGTCTGACAGAATTCTTTTATAATTGTCAATTGTATTAGTGTATCCTGGCATGTACATACATATGTATGTGTGAACTCGAGGATTTTGTAAGGAAATGTAGGTACGAAGTCGTCATTTTCCCTGTTGATCAGGCATGTTCTAAAAATCACTTTTTGTGAAAGTAATTTGAAATCACAAGAAACACAAAAACTTTTTGAATTTTTTGTGATTTGTAAGCAGTCAGCAAAATGCCTGCCGACAAAGAACTACTTGGCTATATTTTCAATAACCTAATTTGGAGTTTTGCAATAAAATAATTAAATAAATAACTTAAAATCAGAATTGTGGTTTTAAAATCCCAAGTGGTTTCAAATCACGTGATTTTTAGAACATGCCTGAATATTAGATTTTGGCAAATAATTTACTGTATTTTTAATAGTTTTATGTTTAGCCTGACGCGACATAGCTCTTGTTGGCACGTACAATAGAGTATTACGTCATTGTTATTTTGCTTTTCTTGGGAAAACAATTATTTGTTAAACTTTTTTTTAATTTTTCGTAATTTCTTTTTTTTTTACAGTTTTAACCATGGTTGCTTTACAATAGAAACTGCTCGTCAAAATTTCATAAATTCTTTCACTTTTAATTTAATTAACTATTGTCAAATTTCGTATAAAATGAATTTCACCACAAAACTCCGAACTGCAATTACCCATAATTATTCCACCATGGTTTTAACTTGAAAATCAAAGTTTTTTAATTAAAAACATATTTTTAAGCTACTGAAATGTCTAGACGAATTCGGTACGAACACTCTGATTTCAGACGTGTTACCGAAAAGTCTTAACGAATTTGTAGCGATAGTTCAGACCTCAGAAAAAATCGAAACGTTTGGTTTGCTGGGTAAAGGATTCTTTATATTTTACGTTTTATATGTGTATGTACATATGTACATATGCAGATTAAACGCATTTTAAGCCTTTTTTTATACACACATATTTTTTTTATTAATTTACAATAAGGTGGTGTTTTTCAAAACACAATTAATTATTGGTTTAATGATTAATCAAATAAAAGAGTGCACGTATGTACATATGTATAAAAGTAATGTTTTGATTGGTTTACTTGATTGCCTGTAGCCATTAAGAAAGCATAACAATATGCTAGATTGCATAACCTTTAAGAAAAATATATTTTCGGTCCTATGTTCTGGCAATGGCATTTCGCATAATATTGGCGATGTAATTTTAAATTGCATGCAGGCATGTTCTAAAAGTCATGTGATTTCAAATCACTTGTAATTTTAAAATCACAACTTTGATTTGAAGTTATTTTTTTAATTATTTTATTGCAAAACTCCAAATTAGTTTATTGAAAATATAACCAAGTAGTTCTTTGTCGGCAGGCATTTTGCTGACTGCTTGAAAAACACAAAAAATTCAAAAAGTTTTTGTGTTTCTTGTGATTTCAAATTACTTTCACAAAAAATTTGCGACTTCACACCGCAAGAGGTAGATAAGTTTATGTATTTTGCCCAAACTAAGTTTAAAAAAGAAAATAAAACTATTCACAAGTATAATATGTTGGGGTTTTGAATATTTTTTCATATATTTTATTATTTTTTGCAAACAGTCAAAAATATGCTTCAATAAATAAAAAGTATATGCTTTAAAGATAAGAATAAATATGTAGTTCCAAAACTGTTGCATTTAAAATTACGTAGCATTAACGAATTAACATTGCCAAAAAATTCCGGAACAAAATAAAATTATGAGGAATGCTTTGAAAATCAGGTGGTTTCAAATCACTTGTGATTTTAAATTATTTATTTTATTAGTTTTTTGCAAAATTTAAAATAAGATTGCTAAAAAAATAACCAAGTGAATTTGAAATGGCAGACATTTAGCTAACCGGTTTAAAATTACAAACATTTTTAAGTTTCTTTCAAATCACTTTCATAAAAAGTGATTTTTAGAACATGCCTGTATGTTTAATAATGTTTAATTAAACGGTCTTTAAACTAGTCGGGTGTCGATTTTTTGTCAAACCAAACAAGATTTTTTTTTTTTTTAATTTAATTCAAGAAAAAAAATAAAAAAAAATGCTTTGAAACAATTTTCCTTGAAAAAACTATGTCAAATATGCTGTTATATGCAAATATGTATATGGCCTAACAAATTAATGCCAAAACTTCGCAAAAATTTTAAAGCTGATGAAAATAATAAAAGAATTTGCTTGAGAATAAAGAATAATTAAAAACTTACAAAAGGTGACAATTTAAACAGTGATTTACAAATCACGTTCACTATTCACAATGTTCTTTAAAAATCACGGGATCGTTTTTTTCTAATATCTGTGGACTTTTGACAAAACCACTTATTTGAAAAAAGTGAATTTTACAGGAGAGCAAAAAAACTACTTTAACATCACAAGGAACTTTTGTGATTATTATTTAAAAAGTTTTAAAACCTAAAATTGTAAGCAAGTTAGTTGAATTATTTTCCAATATTGAATTTTCGCATGTACTTGCGATGTTTTTCAAATAAGTGGTTTTGTCAAAAGTCCACAGATATGTATTAACTTAATATAAATAATGGAAGTCGACAGTTATTAGGGCCAGACCGAACGTGCGTTTGTTAAACCGAACCCGAACTTCGGTTAAATTTATATTGCTTGACCGAACCTTTGTTCTTTAAAAAATAAAATTATAAGATATATAAACGATTATACATTCATGACAAATACAAGTTAATGAACTAATAGTCACAAGTATGAGTTTTCACAATTTTAATAAAACTGCTTTTGCATTAATATAGAAATTAATACATACATACATACATACATATTTTAAAATATTTCAAATTATTATCGATTCTTTTGTATTTTTTTGTGAGGCAATTAGATTTTTAGGAAAAGTTCAGACTGCGTTCGGTCAGTAGCGGATTTAGGCCTGGCCCATCTCAGGCACTCTGAAGTGCCGCCCTTTTTGATTATATGTGACATTTAAGTCACATATAATTACTAACAGTATTTTGTCCATTGCAGTGTAATTCAATTATTAAATATTGTTTATTATTTTCGACCAAAAAATTTATAAAATTATACACATAATTGGGGAGTTTTAAATAATCTTTTATTTCAAATTTTCTGTTTGTTTTTTTAATTAGAAATTTCTTAACTTTTTGAGTATTTTATTTTATTTTACCATTAAATTTTGGCGCCCTTTATATTTTGCCGCCCTAGGCCCTGGCCTCATGGGCCTAGGCGTAAATCCACCACTGCGTTCGGTATTGTGTTGCGAAAACATCGAATTCCGAACATTCTGAACGTTACATTATCAAAAGATATTTATAAATGTTAAAAAATTGCAAATTAGTTTTCTTTAATATAATACTTATTTGTTGCAAAAAACTGTATTGATGATTATCAAGTACAGAGAACATCAATTTAAATTTTATTTTTCCAACTTTAATATAGTAAAGTAATTGTGTAATTTATTATTTAACACACTCTTAAATAGATAGTGCTAAGAATTTTTAAAGTTACACTGAAATTCTTTTGGCATGATTGTGTATTATTAGTTTAAATTCGCGAACATGTTTAGCAACATTGATTACAGCAATTCAGCAGCAATGTATAAAATAACCTTACGCCCGATGCGTTTTTTAATGTATGCTTTCGGCGCTCTTCCTTATGAGTTTCAGCATGAGGCAAAATGCTCGCGAACTGTGCTAACTTGGAGATTAATACACTTCTCCTTACTCGTAACGTTTCTAACATGGATTTCGATTTTACGTTTTATGCGCTTTAATGAAGTCTTATACAAACGAAACGATATATTCTCCAATGGTATGGACATGATGAGTTATATTACACTTATTATCATACACTTGATAATATATTTGGAAAATACTTGGAAAGCCTATCGCTATAAACAAATATTTAATAATTTTCAATTATTGTACGAAAAATTTAAATTTGTTCTTGGATATTCATTTAATTTGGGCCGCATAAATTTATACGCCATTTTACTCTACACCCTACTGGCGGCTAATGTACTAATTACTCTGTTTGTTGTCTTTATTCGCTACATAAAATCACTGAATGGATTTCGGTTATTACTTTTACAATTTGGTGATAATTTAATTAAATTAAAATTAACCGAATTCACAATTTTTGCCGTTATCGTAATGGTGTTCCAAACTGAACTAAATCAGTATCTGTTGCGCTATATTAACGAAATACAAAGCAGCAAAATGTATGATTGGTCTCAAAAGCGTCAAGTATTCGATAAGTTTTTTATCCTACAGGATATTCATCGTATCTTAATTATGACAGTGCGTCATATTGAGGAATATTACTGTTGGAGTTTGCCCGGCTTAATGTTAAAAATGTTTTTTGAATTTACGTCAACGGCTTATTGGATCTATTTCAGTTTTGATTTTAATATACCATCAACATTTCAGTCGTGTAATTTTTATTTTTCTCTTTTCTTTAAGGCATAGATAAATTTTTTTTTTGTTACAGATGGGTTTAGTGTAATTATTTTAAACTTGATCATAATATTTGTTAGTTGCAGCATTTGTTCAAAATGTGAAATGTTGGTAAGTTAAGTCGAATTTTTATTTTTTAACAAGGTTGGCAGCCGATACCGTTTAAATTTGGTAACCGGTATTGATACCGATACGAAATAATTTGTTTCGCAAAATACCGGTATCAAAATACCGCTTTCTTTGATACTGGTTTCCTTGATGCCGGTATCAAAATACCGATTATACGTTTCGTTAATAAAAATCCAAGAAATTATGTAAGTAGCAAACTTTACGTTTCACAATTGTAATGCTGTTATTGTTGTTTTCTAACAAAAAAAACTTTAGAGGTGATTGCAGTCTTCTTGTACGTATTACAACCTTAAAAGCAATTCTGCCAAAAAAAACTGAAATAAGTAGTGTGTGTAAAAAAAATAAAGTTAATAGTACCCAACTTAAAACCATTTATTTACTTAGAATTTGAAAAGTATACTTTTTTATTTCATGTTCTACAAAACAACAGATTTTTTACTCGTTTTAAAGTGGATGTTCGAAACAAAACAAAAATATGTAAAACGTAAAAAGAAGTTTGCAAAACACTAAAAGTTCAATTTCAATTTTCTAATTCAAAGTGAAATGCAGAACATACCTAAATAATCTAAAATTAAATTTTTAATTCTATTTCAAGGACAAACAGCTGGCGCATATGTTTCATACAATAAAACACGAACGTTATGACCCATTTTTAAGTGCATGTTTAAACGAAACCGCATTGCAACTATTGCATCAGAAAATATTATTTACTGCTGGTGGTTTTTTTGATGTTAACTATTTATTTTTGGGAAAGGTAGGTTAAAAATTCTGTAATAGTCTCATAAACCTTTACTTGAGAACTACACGTAGCAATATTTATTGCGGCAATGGTAAAATTTGATTGCTTTCATACAAATTGTGACGTAAGGACCGTCATATGTAGCAGTCCATTGCGCAATGATTGCTTTAGCAATCGCCTAAGTAAATAGCTGTCATTTTTAGTATTTCCAACATTTTAGTTAATGTAGAAATATAGAAAATATGGATATATTTATTTAAATTGTTAAAAAGCTAAATAGACATATTTTATAAAAAAATGTAAAGAATACTTGAATTTGCTTTTTAACGTGTTCTCCCCTCAAGTACAATTGTTGTGCCGTTATTCTGCCGACGTTTTTGCTCGAGCTCAGCAATAAAAATTGCTACGTGAAGACGCAGCTGTTAAAATTAATTATATATGGCGCCATTAGTCATGAACTTGGTTTTTTTTATCGAGTTTGATATTTAATTTTTAAAAAAAAATTAAACCTTAATTTTTGTCTTCTACACGCAAGTTAGTCAAGTGAGAAGAAGCAATATCATGTTCCTAAGCTCTGATTTTTTTTGCTTCTATTTCTTTGTTTTTCTTCTGCTTTTAAAATAATTTTTTCTCTTAAATTTTTTAGTATTTATTTTCAGCTATCTGCTACATAGTAATCTTAATACAATTTCACATGTCTGTTTAAGGAAAACAATGTTTTTTTCAATATTTTGGGTATGTTTTATTTAAATATTAAAATAAGTACATAAATTAAAAACTAATATTTAATTATATATAAGCAAAATACTAAAAAAATTATTTTAGCTTTAGTTTAGGGATTGGCAGTCATGTGAGTGGTTGTTTATATGAATTCTATGAAAATTTACACGGCTAAGTGTTCTATACTTACTGCAAAAGCCCTAAAAAACAAATAAAAATATATGTATTAATTGGCATTTTTTTAGCATATAAATTTTTGTTAAGTTTTATTAATGGCCTTATTTTTAAAAATAGATTTATGTTTTATAAAAGGCTTATATAAATATTATATTATACATAAAGAAAATTTTCCAATAAGCCCTTAAAAACATAAAAAAAATAGTTTATATGTATAAGACCGTTAAAAATCAGCTACGAATTTCAAATCAAAGTACATTTGTTCATAGTCTAACATATTTTGTAGATGACATCACGTTTTTTTAAATGTATGTAAAAGTACTTAAAAGAATACACATATGAAAGTATTTACCTTTATATGGAATTGCAGTGGATTATGATAAAGCGTTAAATCGATATTCAAAAGTGAACCTTGAAATAAAAGTAAAAATAAAAACAGTTATTACAATATTTATAAATTAGTAATTGCCAATGTTTTTAATTAATAAATACTAATTTATTCAGTTATTAAAATTTTACACAAATCATGATTAAAATCATAGGTGTCCCAAGGTAAAATCGTTGTTCATCATAAAAATTTTCATTTTTTATATTTTCATATGTATATGGGTTTTTCCATGTCATTGTGCGATACATTTTTAAATCTACAGAATGATGCAATTTTGCAAAAAAAAAAGCGGTAACTAAAAAAAAGTTTCATCAATATGTAACATTTAGAGGATATTACAAGGTGAGCCAAAAGAAGTCATCCGATGTTCTTTGGATCTCATTTTTATTCCAAATGAAAAACTTCGTTTTTGTTTTTGATTATGTTTATTTGAATCTTTAGAATTTTATTGGTCAAGTTGAGAAGATGATATCGGCCAAATGGGCGCCGCCACAGTTGATTACTATACGGACATTCATAATCATTTCGGCGAGTACATTGGCGACAGATTATCGCAATCGTGTCAATTGTTGTCTTTAAGGGCTTCCAGGGTCTCAGACTTGTTCACGTTAACGCGGGAGTTCAAAAAAAACCCCACAAAAAGTCAGTAACGGTTAAATCGGGCGATCTTGCGGGCCAATATAAATCGCCAAAACGAAAGATGAGGCGACCCGGGAACGCTTCCTTCAGAATATCGGTTGTGGCTCGCGCAGTGTGTGCCTTTGCTCCGTCTTGTTGAAGCCACTTGACGAACTTTTTAAGATTATAAAGTTCTATTTAATCAGATTAAACAAAATCCGATCAATATTTGTTTGCGACAAATTTCCTGCTTTAAACTTATATTTTTATTTACTTACGACCGGTCAAATTTAAATAAGGTAGGTAGACAAATAATGTTTTTTTTGCACCACGTACATGGCATTAGAAAAGCATCTAAAACGAACCATAAAAAATACCACTATTGGAACTCTACATTTTCTCTCTCCCTCTGGATACTGTCCATTGTTGTTGTTAAATTAATTTTAAAGTATTATTGCAATGTTACAAATGCCTGCCTGGATTTCAACTAGTTAAGGTAAAAATTTAGTTGATTGCAATTTATTAAAGCTTATCAAAAGATTATCAGTTTAAACTATGTATTATTTTTGCTCTGTTGACTTTTGAGATCACACTGACCCTTTCTTTGTGTTTCCTTTATTTAATTCATTTGCATACATTGTTGAACATTCTTGCGCCTTAAAACACCCGCCCAACTAATATTTACAATCAAGTAAAAATCCGTAGTTCATGTTCAATATTCTACTACAGTTCTTATTAAATTTTAAAAACCTATAAATACATCTATGTAGATAGTAAAATTTGTGTGTTCTTTTTCTATTTAGCATATCTTAAAACAAGTTTCGGGGTTTTTAATTTTGTTCACTCGTGGTTGACATATTCATGGAAATGCCCATACATACACATTTAAAAAAAGCGTAGAACATTTCAAAATCTTTTATGACCAAATAATAAAAAAATATCACCAAAACAAACTCACCTTTTTAAAAATATTGAAAAGAAATACAGCATACCTGAAACGATTACAAAATAATATGTATTAAATTATTGCATTTGGCATTTTAAACGAATTTTTATTATACATATTTAAATATCATCAGTATTTAGTTTTAATCAATGTTAATTCTTTAGTCTAACATATTTTATAGAAACATCATGATAAAAAAAAAAAAAAAACACAGGAGACCAAGAATACAACTTGGCTTAATTATGTAAAACTATCAATAATTCCATAATATAAAAAGTTTATAATTTCAATTTGATTTCAAATTAAACAAACAAATTTTAGTTTTTTATTTGAACTTTTTTTAAAATATTTTTATATGTTTATCTTATAAAAAATTATTTTTATTTGGATTTAAGTTCACTATTTACATTGTGATATTGATATGGAATTTTTTTAAAATTAAGTGCTGACGAGAAATCGTACCTGATTTCAAAAATGCATTACACTCGGCTAGTATCGGAATTAATTAATTTGAAAAAAAAAATTCCATTCTTAGGTATCACAATTTTAATAATGGAATTAAAGCCGAAAAAATAGTAATTATTGTTAATCGAAAAAGTTATTAACCTTATATTTTTTATTTCTTTCAAAATAAATAATTTACCTTATTCTACAACTTTCTGCAACGTCTGTTAATTTTTTTATTTATTATATGAGTTAAAACTACAAGGATGTACAGAAAAAAACCTGAAATAAAACAAAATACCATTACATTAGTAAAGTTTTAAATGTAAAACAGTAAAAAAAAAAAAAAACAGAAAATAAAAAATATTGCGTCTGGTTTTGAGTTTGGGCTAACTTATGTAAGTGATTTCATCGACTCAGATACGATACCACGTAACTACACAACAATGTGTCGATTTTGTACACGGTGTCCGCCGAAAAGGTATACTATTTTGCTTGTTTCTAATTTTTGATTAAATGAAATAAAATAGATCATATATTGATAAATGTTTTATTTAATGTCGGCAATTATGTATGAAATACAATATCAGATAAATGTCCACCTCTGATAGCCTCACAAATGGGAGCCCTTTTGAGTACATTTTTTATTACATTCTCACACATTTCACGCGGCATTTCAATAATTTCATCACGGATACTTTGCTTGAGTTGCTCCAGCGTTTCTGGTTTGCTTGCATTAACTTTGATTTTCAGATATTCCCACAAAAAAAAGTCCCGAGCAGTCACATTATGCGACCGTGGAGGTCAATCAACATCACCACTTCTTGAAACGACTTATTTTGAAAAGAGGTTTTACAGTAATTCCATCGTAATCCTGGCTGTATGCGATGTGCCACCGTCTTGTTGTGGCATTAACAAATTTTCAATCTTAACACCCATTGACAGTTACCGTTATGCCGTTTAAGTAAGGTCCAATGATTTTTCCTGACCAAATTTCACACCAGACTGTCACTTTTAATGGATGCAAAGGTGACTGATGGATAATTTGAGGGTTTTACATTACCCGACTATTGTATTTATTCACATATCCATTCGAATAAAAATGTGCCTCGTCACTGATTATTGTTTTTCTTCATTAATATAGGGGTTGTCATGTATTTAACGATTAAAAAACGTTGGTTTACTGGTTAGTTCAACAATAAATAAAAATTATCATATAACTAACACATGGCACGGTGCAAAATGATCTTTAATAATTTCTGTCCATTTGCCCTTTTGTATAATATACAATAATAAAAAGCGTTTCATTCCATCTGAGAGATGGATGATGCTCGACCGTTAGTCAAGTGTTGCCGAAGAGACTTTTAATACAAACAAGCATAATGTATGTGAAAAGTAAACTTCGTCCTAACTTACAGAATAAGAAAAAGAGGGGAAACTGCCGTGCCGTATCCCTTTCTCTGTAACATGTAAGTTAATTAGGTAATGTTTACAACCAAAACACACCACTACCGTCCAAAGAGTACTGATGATGAAATTGCGTAGCTGCTTTCGAAAATGAATTCTACTCGGCTAGTATCGATAGAAAAATCTGTTTTGTTTTTTTCAAAAAAAAGTTTCTTTCAACATTAACGGAAAAATATATATTTCTTCTAATAAAAAAGAAATTATATGAACTTAAGCCAAACTTAAAAAAAAAACGAATATTTTTCCATAATAAATTTGCCACGTCTTTACTTCACGACTGCCAAATATGAATTTTCAAGACTAATTTTTACCAAAATGGCGGCAAAACAAATTATGTAGTATACCTTGCCGGCGGATACCCTGTATGACAACCCGACTTCAGCTGCGTAGCCAAGCGGCAACCAAAGCCAAAAGTTAACCATTTGTTAATTAACTTGAGTTATGTTGGCCGACGACAACCAAAAATACTCGGTTGCCCTATTTTTAATCATTTATTTATTAAAATTCGCAATCGTAAGTTGTCAGTTGCCATCTGTAATAAAAATTTGGCAACTGACAACTGTAAATTTTTAATTTAAACGCTGTGTATACATAGCATCATGTTATACAAAATCAGTTTTAAAACATTTTTACACTAATCATAGAACACTTCATAGGTGTCCCAAGGTAAAATTACGTTGTTCATCATATTGTAAAATAAATTGTTGAATATCCCAACATAAACCGATTATTTCTATTTGAAATTGAATTAAATATAATATTCACTTGCCGATTAATCATGTGAATTAGCATGCAGTAATTAATTAAATGATATTATTTGTCAACAAAAATTTGAGAAAACATGTAGATTTTTTAGTCTGAAAAGTAAAATTAAATTGCAACCACATCTTGGCCTATAAAAAGATTCGGTTTCGGTTGGAATTCAAAAGTTTAAAAAGAAGAAAGGAATATAAAATTAACTTACCTTCTTAATTTATATGAATTAAGGGTTTTCATGAAATCCAATTGTGGTTAGAATTTAATTTGAAAATAACAAATAAAAACTTTAGAGTCCATGGTTTCAATGTTTAGAGTATTTTCTTAAATTTCAAAATTCAGAACAGAAGCTTTTATTTCTCGTATTAATTTCTTAAGCAATTGGAGTTTATGACCACCCTGTTTAGAATACCAGTCAGTTGAATACTGTCGCAAAGTTTAGAAGGCGTAACGCGTTCTAATATCTTCCAATTTCTTGCAAACTTGATTTGGAGTACGAAACATATCGACTGCAATTGATTTTTGTTTGGCCGGATCTATCGATAAATACTGTTCGCACAGATCACCATCTATAACATTTTTGACTGGATAGTAAGAACTACGATAACTGAGATGATCACGTCCGCAAAGAGGAGGATTTTCGTTGCGCATATGCATTTCAAGATGCTGAAAGAAATCAAAGTCTTCACGACTAGTAAAGGGCACAAATGCTCCAACAGTACCGCTAAGAGTAGTGTAAATCATGGCCTCTGAACCGCCCGGTATAAGAGTGGACTTCTGTAAGGACATTAAGATTTCACCCACATGGAAGGTTGAAATATTTTCAGCCTTTTGGGAGGCGCCCGAGAGTAAGCCACGATCCCACAAGGACTTTGTGCCCGTTGGATCTTCGTCTACATCGTCAGTTACGGAATGTGGTAATCGCTGTATGCTCATGTTACCAAATTTATCACCTATCGCTATGGTATCATAATCCAACAGTGTTGTGGCTGTAACCCACCTGGGATGAGTATCGTCCGCAAATATAATCAATTGATTTTCGGCTCTTTTGTAGCGTATGAAAAATATAGACTCTTGAACATCTGAAGCATAAACCCGATGACCCATGGCCTGTATGTTGACAATTTGGTAGGGTATGTGTTTGTTTTCACATTTACGTAACAATTTCTTTTTGCCCAAATCATATATACGCAATATACGGCCACAGCCGGCTAAAAGGCGCCCTTGGAAGCCACAAAGCGCTCCAGGAACTTCGTCTAGTTCGGTGCGATGTAGAAAATCTAATTGGGAGCATGTTGGATCAATTTTGTAGACATCAATAAAACCGCCGTTGGTAATGCGAGGATTTAACAGCAGCTCTTTGGCTATTCCAACAGTTAAATAATAACGGCCATCTTGAGCAACGGAAAACTTTAAAATAGCCATCGACAAAATGGCTTCATTTTGTACTAAAGGAATTTTAAATAAGGTTTGTCCGTGAATGGGATCTAAAGCTCTAATTTGAGAAGCCCACAAGCCCACACCAGCTTTTGGCGCTGAGAACACATCTTCGGGAAGTACTTCATTTATAAAAGCATTTGCCATTTCATTAGCCAATTCACGTTCTTCCTCCCCCGCTGCCATACGCATTTCCTCCGCCATTTGTTGTTTGCGAGCATTTTTAGTTTCCTCTGTATAGGCATTATGATCCGTTTCAGCAATAATCATACGCCCCGTATCGGGATGAATTACAAATGCTTTCGGTGTATATTCCAAACCAAACGAAACCTGATTGAAAACGGCTCCCAATTTTTCTAAAGCCAAAATACGTAGTGTGTTGGTTGAAATGGCCACAATACCTTCATTACACTGTTCACTCGAAAAACCCGATGCATATTCCAAAGTCTCGTATGAGAGGGGCGTTAGGTGAAAACGATTCTGATAATAATAAGATAACCAAGAACGACTTGACATGGCCAAAACGGCCTCAGAGCCTTGCATACGTATGCGAAAAAGTTTAACAGGTCTTGAACCCAAATAACGCGTACGCGTATCTGCCAAGTCTCCCGATACAGGATCCAAAACTGTGCGCAACAACACACCGTTGCTTAGGCCAATATTTAAGTATATTGTTCCTCCCTTTGAGACAACTGTTGAACGTTCGTTAGCTTCATCGTTGGCATTAGCCGTTGTTTCCGTATGACCCATTTCAACCAAACACAGAGACTCAGCTGGTGAGGGCAATGCCTGCATGGAACAGGGCGTTAAGCAATCATTGGGATCCAATGATATGATGCGCACCGTATTATCAGATAAACCAACAGCTAAAAACCAGGAACGTTGTTCTCCTTCAGGGACTGTGCCTAACGCCATGCACATTATTTCGGCAGGCATTTCAGACCGTTCCGTATATTCATTAAGTTCGCCGGTCTACAAAGGAAAGAAAACCGCGTTTGCTTTTAACTCTTTATTTATTAGTAATTTAAGACGCAGGAACTTTTGTACATACATATGTATGAATGATCCCAGCATACACAATCACCCTAATTCTCCATTTCGACTCGAATCGGAATTTTCGTCGTCGGATTTCTTCACTGTGGAATAGTTTGGCCAAAAATAGTTTTTTCTAAGTATATATATTGGATTGTCCGTCTTTGCGTACTAAGATCTTGTGCTTCTTACTATTAAAGTTGTTAAAATAAATTTGTCATTTCTTTTTTATTACATGCGAAGTTGTAGGTCAAATGCAGAATAACCCCCAATGTAAATCGTATGCAAAATAATAAATAAAATAATATGTATGTATTACGAAATAAAAAATCTTATAAAAAAAAAAATGTAAGAAAACGTCTTAAAGTAGCTTTTTCTATCATTTACAAAAGTAATAAAAGAGCGTTTGAAAACCAAATATGATAACCAATTTTTTTTTAATATGGCTGAATTCCAAAACACAGTTTGCTTTGCATTACAAATTTGCAACTTCTTCCCTTATACACTCCTTACAATTTTGACAACGTTTTTTGCTTCCAGGACATAAATGTAGCTATAAGCACTCATATGGAAGTAGAAGATATTATCAAAAACCTCATCTTTGCTTTCAGGAAAAACTTGAAATTTTGTGATGCAAAGCAAACTGCGTTTTGGAATTCAGCCTATATTTAAAGTATCACTTGCTTATGATCAACGTAGTTGTTGTAGGGAAAATGGATTGGCAGTTAATAAATTCAAGGAATGCAAATACCGTAGTGTACCGTATTGAATGGTAAATTGCTACCCATTTAGAACCAGTGTACACATAACAGTACTTCATAATGGCAGCTACAAAAATTAAATATTTTCCTTCGTTAACTAGGCTAGCCTTTTTGGTGAATGCTGAGTTACCATTGTTTTTCAAAGCAACACAGGGGAAAAAGACGAACGAAAAAAATTGTATTTTTACAATTTTACAAAAGAAATTGACAATTTTCGTACTTTTTTATATTTATAAAAGTACAAATTCGTTAACATGTTGCATGCATTTGTTGAGTGTATAGTAAGTAAGAAAGCTCTTGAGTGATAATAGAACAAAAACTAGTTAATTCTCTATATTGCCCTGAACTGAACTAAGGTCAGTGGGCTCTAGTGAAAAAAATAGAATTGGAGAAAACAAAAAAGTACTATTGTTGCTTTATAATTAGATTGACTTCTTGCTCCAACAACGTGACAGAAGCAAAAAAAAAAAAAAAAAGAAAAAGAAACTTAATGGAAGGGTGTTCTGGAAAAGGTTCATAAATTTATTACTTGTGATTAAAACTATGGGCCTGTTCGCAAATGCATAACTGCTCTGCATCACGAGCGCAAACTTTTACGAAAACTGAAATAAAATTATAAAAAGTGAAATTGAACAAAAGTTATAGCCATTTGTTAAAACATTTTTGAGGTAAGACTGTATTAAGGTTTATTTATACGTGATATAACCTTAGCTTCAGAAAACAGCTGTTCAAACCAAACTTATGGGTAACACTGTTTTTGATTATAGGTGACTTACCATTACGCCATAACCATAGAAACCAATCGAGTTTTGGTTTTTATGGCAACGGTTATGGCGTTATGTTAAGTCTCGTATAATTGAACCTTTAAACTGTGTATTAAACTGTTAAATATGATTTTTGCAACGCCAAATTTCATGATGCAGTGCAGTGATGCATTTACGAACAGGCTTTAAAATTTTTTTTTTGAATTTTGTTAAAACATATCAAAAAAAAAAAATCAACTGTAAGTAAAGTGGTTTCTTTTTTTATTTACAAATGTAAAGGTTTTTTCGATCTCACTCCTTATGTAAAATTATTGAGCGGTAGCCACTAGCTTCAATAGCAGTGTGACCAGATTTTCAAGTAAAGTTCAGGCTAAATCACGTTTAAAAAACAGCTAAAAAGTGCTAAAAACAAAAACTTAAGGCCAAAAAATAAAGCTACATTTTTTTATTCGTTTTTTAAAAAATTTCTTTGTTATTTAGACATTTCTCATAATAGGAACGAAACGTTTTTGTGCTAAAAATATTTAAAAAGAAAATTTATTTTTGAAATTTTGGTTTTTTTTTACGAAAATTTGGTAGACCCATACCTTCAGTAAGAAGAAAAATAATATGTGTTCATATACATATGCATGTACAAGAGCTTTTTTAAATTGTTCTTAGAAGCAGGTGTTAATTTGCTGCCTGTTTTGGTAAAAAAAAACTTATTTGTAAGATATGTATCAAAAAAAAACCAAAAACGAAAATTTGTTTTAGATATAAATACTCAACACACTTTGTTCGTTCATTTTTTTACAAAAACACGTAAAATTAAGTAATTTATTTACAAACTTTTTTCATAACTACAAACACATGAAAACAATAAAAAATCGAAACAATAAGATTACATTTACACGATGCAATTTTTTTAATATTCCTTCAATGAAATTTTTGTTTGTTGACAAAACGAGTATAAAAAGACTACTTCTCTACACAGTTCGTTAAAAATCGAAAATTTTCATTCAAGTTACATAAGTACATATACTATATATCATGAAAAATGCCTTTATTCATGTAAATTTTGTTCAAGAAAAGAAAAAAAGATAGTCTTTAATGTAAAAAAGTTGCATTGTAAGAAAGCATTTTTAAAAATATTTTTATTTGTACATGTGTGTCTAAATATGTATTTAAAAAATGACTGTAAAAATGAAAAAATAAAAAATATTATTTTTTTAACCCTATCCATAAAAATAATAATTATCGTTATTAAACGTTTTTATTTAAATTAAAAAATGAGCGTCCTGCTAAAAAAACTAAATTTACAAAGAACATGATTTTCAACAAATATAGTTTAATACTATCAAAATGATGAGCTTTACTTGACCCTACGATGTTTCATTGTGCCTGCTTTTTTCTTGAAAAATTATTTGGTCCTGTTTGATTTGATTTTTTAAAAAAATAAGCTTTAAAATTCTTATTAAATACAAATGTTAATATAATAATTTGTTTCAACGAAAGACATAAAGCTGGAGGTCCATACCATACGTTCTATGCGCTGTGCGTTCTCTCCGACTCTCACAAAAGTAAAATCAGTGTAGTTGTATGTGGCAAGAAACATAACAAATTGCATAGAACGCATCGGCGCAAGTAACGGATAAAGTAGGTTTACTTTCTACTTTTTCATACGTCGCATGCGAAATGAGAAAATGAGAGATGGTTTTGTTATCCAGTGATGACAAATTTTAAATACTATCAAAAAACATGTGTGTGTGGTAGATTATATTTTTGGTATATTTTGTGTTAAAAACAGTATGTTATGAAAGAAAATGCTTTTATTATAAATTTTGCAAATAATTTTAAGAATAAATTTCCTTAAAAATAAGTTTTCAACCCAAATATTTTGTAGCCAAAGTTAATATTGTTTTTATCGACTACTTTTATATTTTAAGTGTCATCTCTGTTGTGTTTTTATTTATGTAAGTGTAATGAAGAAAATCTGATTTCTCTTCTCTTCACTTTTCGCACAAAACGTATTGCATGTAACTTGGCAAAAACAAACGTATAAAACGTACAGAAATATGATACGCATAGAACGGAGCCACGCATATAACGTATGGTATGGACCTCCAGCTTAAGTGTTTTACATTTTTGAACAATATATTAAAACATTTTTTAATTTAACCAAAAGACGGAACAAATGTTTGTGTCGCATTTGGAATTTTTCTTTAAAATTGCCACATTTAAAAGTATTTGTTTTGGAAAACAAATTCTTACATTTTTTTTTTTTGTAATACCATACCTTCCTTATTTCTTTGTTTTATTGAAGTTTTGTGCTGTTTCACGTTTTTTAAATGTCGCTAGAAGTAAATTATTAAACAAAACAATGGTTCGGAAACTGTAATGTTGTAAATTCGAAGAAAATTTGGAGCTTGATACCTTTCAATATAATTGAGATATATACCAAAAAATATAATACGACAAATTTTTGACCTTTTCGCCCATGTTCTGACAATCGCATTTCGCAAAATATTGGCGATGCGATTTGAAATCGCATAACAGGTGTTCTGAAGTTCACAATCGCAAGAAAGTTTGCGACTTCAAATCGCAAGAGGTAGATGAGGTGAACCGATGTTTTTTGCCCAAACTAGGTTAAAAACAGCCAATCAAACTATGCATAATTATAATCTATGGGGTTTTTGTTATAATTTTCACAATTTGTTTTATCTTTTGTAAACAGTCTCAATAAAAATTAAATTTTAAAAAACTGTTAGTTATGTACATCTTCATTTTTCAGTTGCTTACTTTTTTTATGTATGAACTTTATTGGAAAACAAGAAAGAAAAAATGTTGTTGCAATTTGTTATATATTCCTCGGTTTTTTGTTTTGTATTTTTAAAAGAAACATGTTTTTATTTTCGAATACATCATCGAAAAAAAAACAAAACGCAAAAAAAAAACGCGTGAACTACAGAACAGGCAAAAAAAATTTTTGCGATTTACAAATCGCATGTGATTTGACAATCGCGTGAGAGTCAGAACATGGGCGTTTATCTAGCTTCAAAAACTACTAAAAAAGCTGAATCCAATTTCGAAAAAAGCTAAAAAAAAAGCTAAAGGCTAAATGTAAATATTTGGGGCTAAATGAAGAAAAATAAAGCTAATTTTAGCTCCAAAAAAGCTAATATGGCCACACTGTTCAATAGGCTTGGTTTCTATACCATCCTGTTTCTATAATATCCTGTGCTTTAATTTAAGAATACGCGGACACCCTGTCAAACAAACAGACGGCGGACTTGCTTTAATCGACTAAGGAATTGATTATGAGTCGATCAGTACAATTTAAGGTCTCAGACCATTATTTTTTGACGCTGCAAGAATTTAAACAATCCACAAAATTCCAGATTACATAAAAATTACACCAACAGGCAAAGTGGGAACGCTGGTTTCGATACAATCAAATGTTTTTCCCCCCAAATTTGAACATTTTAATATAAATGCCTCATTCTAGGTTTGAAGTCAAACGCTAGTATTCCACTTCAGAGTCCTTAAAAATTAGGTCGTTACAAAAAAAAAAAAAAAAAAAAAAACCGGCCAGTAGCAATTCATTTTGTTCCAGAAAAATTATGGTAAATAATAATGGGTAATTCCAAGAAAAAGTAACGTAACGACAGAGCGGTCTATTCTAGTTTGTTAGGGAAATACTTCAATTTGTATATTAATGGGCCTTATTGTGCTTAGCGTAGTCGTGTCGAATTCGCCACAAAAACGACAAGGGTGCTATTCATTTAGCATTGGCGTTTTTTGTTAGACGGTACCAAAAACCTAAAAACGACTACGCCAATCACAATAAGGGTGAATATGTATACAAGCTATTTTGGAAAAGTCTATTCTTTCATTTAAACTGTAATTGCAAAAAAAAAAAAAAAAAGACAAGCTTTTCCCTGAAAAAATATATATGAAATCTGGCGTTACGTTTTTCCAGGAATTACCCATATACTATAAGCAGACCATTTATGGAAATATGCAAATGAAAATCTGGGCTTATAAAAGAATACCAGTTAGAGTTTTTTAATATTAAGTTACGATATGTACACTAAAATGCTTTTAATGCCTTTTAATTTAAACTTGTGTGTGCTGGGATTGGATAAAAAAAAATATAACTCAGAACTGCAGGACACATAGTGTCTCAACACGATTGTTCTTTATGGTGTTTTGATCATCAGTGTAATATTTTGTTAATAGATAAATTATGTTTGTGAGATAATCAATACATACATAGAAAACTATTACTTACTGCATCCATTTCAAAATAGACCAATTCACGACCCGACAATGTTATAACCACCTGCCTTTGATTGACAGCACATTTGGTTATAGACTTTTTGCCGGGAGCACGCCATTCATTAACACGTTTATCGGAACGAATATGACGTATACCGTCCGGATAGACCTGCACAAGGGCATCTTCACCCAATGAAGAACAGCATAAAGTGGGTGTGGTACCAAGAAACCCACTGTCGGTAACTTCTTCTACTGTTTCACCAATACTCAATACCAAAGTAGCATTTACGAAAGACACAATAATATAAGCATCAAATTCATCTAGTGTTTGACAATAAGACATACAAATAAAAGACAAAAACAATAAAGCAGTGCAGAGACCTATAATTTTGTAACTTCTTTTTAATAGCAAGAAAAAAAAAATAAAAAATTGTGTTTTTGTTTATAATCAGATATCAAAGAAATAATCAAATAAATTCAGCTGAAACACGGAGATAAAGTCACATCATTTATAAACAAAAACACTTAAAACTCCCATAATTAATAAACAGGAGTTTTAAGTTTTATATCGCTAAGAAGTGTTGTTGTAGTATCTGCTGTTTTCTTATTATTTCACAGCTTTTTTTCTGATATATGTTAATTTTTATTAATTTTATTAAAATGTTGCCTTACCTATATTTGGTTAACTGGTTTGATATATATATTTTTGAATTATAACAAAAGAAGTATGTACAGAGTAGTAGTAGAAAAAAGTTTTGGTTTTGTGTGCAAATAACCTTTATTTTTTTGTTATTTTCTAACACTAGACCACAAACTTTTTTCGGGTTATCGTGCTGCAAATATTTGCCTTTCTATTTCTTACAAAACCACTCGGTTTTTTCAGCACACAAAAGTTCAAGCGCCTGAAATAGTAAAAAGAACTGGTGTTTACTTTCTTTTCTGGCACAAAATTTTTAGCATATTAAGGCTACTTTTTTTAAACAAAAATTTGATTTTATAAAATCACCAGTTTTAATTTACATATGTATATGTATGTATGCATATCTTAAACACAAGTGGTGTTCAATGCCTTCCTAGTAAACACTTGCAACGAGAGAGTGAAAGAAAATTGGCAATATTATTCTCAAAAATTTTTAAATGTAAATGAACGCTTTTATATTAAAAATTTGTAAGCAAATGTATTTTGTTAATAGTTGTGTTCAATAACTTTCCAGTAATTACTAGCAACGAGAGAGTAAAGAGAAATATTTTAAAAATTGCTCTCAAAAATATCTAAAAGTAAATGAACACTTTTACAGTCAAAACTTGCAAGCAAATGTATTTTGTTATTGTAAACTTATAAAAATTTAAAACTTAAATTTTTTTTCAAAGCATAATGACAGAAAGACTGTTTGAATAATTTCTGATAGTAAAATTTTTACTAGCAGAAATTATCAGAAACATTTTTGTTTATAAACATATTACGCTCTTTTTTGGCTCTCTAGCTGCTAATTTTTTGTGTACGTGAACACTTACTAGTAATAATTATCGAAAATAAGTGATAATTTTCTGTAAATGAACACACCTATTGTAAATTTATTAAAATTTAAAACTTAAATTTTTTTCAAAGCATAATGACAGAGACTGAATAATTTCTGGGGCCAAATCGTCGCATTCGATTCGAATCGAAATTTTAAAATTCTTATTAGAATTCCTACACTTAAAGCATTGACAACTCGATCGATCGAGTGAAATTTCGATTCGAATCGAATGCGACGATTTGGCCCCTGATATTAAAATTTTTACTAGTAGAAATTATCAGAAACATTTTTGTTTCTAAACATATTACGCTCTTTTTTGGCTCTCTAGCTGCTAATTTTTTGTGTACGTGAACACTTACTAGTAATAATTATCGAAAATTATTGATAATTTTCTGTAAATGAACACACTTATTGTATTAATACCGAACAGCTGTTTAAAAAAATTCTTGAAAGTAAAAATTTTACTTGTAAAAAATTGTAACCATTTGTTGTCTCAATTTTTTACTCTTTTTTGATTCTCTTTCAATGCAAGTTTTTTTTAATGAGAAAATTCCAGTTGAAATTGAGAATTTCCGTTCGAAATTGAAAAAAAATCAAATTGAAAATGAGAATTTCAATTTGTAATTGAGAAAATTAAAAATTAAAATGAGAATTTTCATTTGTATTTGAGAAAATTTCAATTGAAAATGAGCATTTCCACTTGTTAGAATTTTCTCAATTTCAAATGGAAACTCTCATTTTCTCAATTTTAAATGAAAATTCACAATCGAAATTGGAAAAATGGTGTAGTAACAACTGTTAAAAATTTGTAACAATTTGTGCGTTAAACAAACCTTTAATCAGAGAGAAGGAGAGAGTTTCATGTGTACATGGTTGTATGTAACTTATGTATAATAATTTTTAAATGATAGAAGTTTAAACTATCGACACCAAACAAATATAGGCATAAAATGTAAAAAAATCAAAATAAGAATAAATATTTTTTGTTTTTTGCATTATATTATACATTGATAGATAGATCAATGTATATTAAAGACTGCCAGCCAAAATACCCAAGAAAAAAATTACTTACCATCAATACGCTTTTTAACTGTCCATACCGCATTAGGATTACCAGGCAGTTCAGAAACAGCCATTTCAGATACTTCTAGACCATGGCGTAGTACACGCAAAGACGATCTCGGTCCTCGACCACATAGTACATATAATTGAGGAGTATCTTCATTAGCCAAATCTGCAACTTGTGACGAAATGATAGGTGCGAATGAAGGCATTTCATCGACCACTACTAAATTCTTTAAGGGTCTTGGGGCAAAGAAAAATGTTTCACCTTCCTCTAATGGCATTGCTGAACTAAATTCTGGTTCATCATCATCATCACCCAAGTGTGCAATTTGATAAAGGTAACTTTAATAAAAAATACGCAAACACACAATATTAAAATACATAGTATGTCTTTATATAGTGCGCTAAACGAAACAATATGTTTGACTGATGTGTGAGGTGTTCATAAAGCCTTAAGACTTTCTATGTTCGTTTTAAATTGTAAATATGTACGTACATATTGCTCCTTTATATATACATATATCCAGATAGTTTTAGTTTAATATTGTAAATTTTTCGAAACAAGTAATCCACTTAGCAAGTAAGATCGCTATATTCGGCTGCGACGAATCTTATTATATCACATTAGCCTTTCGAATCCCCGATTTTTTTTTTATTTTTAAAATTTTTTTTATTTATGAAATTTTTCTAATTTTTAAATATACAGGCATGTTCTGAAAATCACGTTGTTTCAAGTAATCACTTGTGGTTTTAAAATCACAATTGTGATTTTAAGTTATTTATTTAACTAATTTATTGCCAAATTCAAAACAAGGTTATTGAAAATATTACCAAGTGATTCTAAATAGGAAGGCATTTAGCTGAACGGTTTAAGACTGGCATGCCTTCTATACTAACCTCAATAGTCCCTCTAAAGGTGACCCAATTAGTTTATCGCGGGTTCCTATAGAGTTCTCGCTTAGGCCGTGTATTATTATTTAGCAAACAATATGCATGTTGAAACATTTTTGTAAAAAGTATGACTGTTTCATTTTTAGACGCACAAAGATAAGCCAATATTGGCCACATTATATAGATATATCTGAATAAAAAAATACTTACTGGTTACCAAACTCACAGGCCACAAACAAAAATCCCGTCTTTAGAACACACATTGAAACGGCTGGTGGCACAGTATCAAAATATTTTAATTTAATTTCAGAAACTACATCATCATCAGTCTCCAAGGTAACTTTAAATATATCGCCTTGTTCAGTTTGCACCAAGAAGAAATACATGCTTTTTGTGCGATGTGTTGCTGAACAAATAAATATCATTCCACGTTCAGGATCATCTAAATCATTGCGTCGACGTGGTATTGGACAACGTATATCATGTTGATCACCCAAATTTTTATAAGTCAAATAGTTTTCAGAGCATATCAATACACCTGAAGGACCATCATTACCACCTGGCACGGATATAAGAAAATTAGCATGTTCTTCCAAAGGTTCCGAGTACTTGCGGACAACATGATTTAAACCTAAATCTAATTCGTAAAAAGTCAATGTTTGTTGTGTACGCTCAGCAGCTTCCCCTAAAACGAATAAAAGGGGTAAACACGTTTTTAGGAGAAGATTAATTAAGTTTTGCATATTTGACAGAAGTGTTGCTTTGAAATAGTTCCGCCCAGGCTCCTCTTTATGTGAATGTAATGTTTAAAAGCTACGTAAATATAATTTTAGAAATATTTGTTTACAAAAATAGTTTAACAACGTAAACTAAAAGCTCCCATATCCGACACTTTCAAAGGGTTTTTTTTTTCTTTTTTGGTTTAGAGGAGTTGCCGAGAGAAAAAGATTTACACATTAATTAAATTTTGTTGTGGAACACTTTTGATTGCATTTGGGTGTTTTTTATAAATAAAAAATTGTAAGCAACATATCAGTGAAGTATTTGCAAGTATGTAATATTTTTACAAATACCAATGGTTCAGATGCTTAGCATTTAAGCAATTTCTCTAGCACTTAGCCAAAGTCAGTTATTAGGTAATATTTCCAAAATAATGACATGTCTAATAAGTGCTATAACAAAAAATATGAACATACATACATATGTATGTATGTATATACAATTAAGTTTTACCTGATGGATCATTATCGGCTTCTTCATAATCAATTTCCAAACAAGCAAACATAGGATTATCAAAACCTACATCAACCCCAACCATATGATATGTAAACGTATTCGATTTGTGTGCTTCCAGCGGCGATGAAATTGTTAAGCGGGCTTGAGCATCTCTATTAAGAATATATGCTAACTTTTGTTTTTCTACTGCTCCAATCATAACAGCACGACCCTTTGGATCTATGGCCAAATATTGACCAGGTACAATACGACGACATCCCGATTTACCAAAGGTTTCTTGATGCACCTTATCTAAACAGTTTTTAGATGGATTATATTCCAAAATAACAATGCGACCAGAATCAGATCCGACAACAATATAATCTGAAATTTAATTAGAAACAATTTTATTTATTTTTTTTTTTGTGGCAATGAGTCTCCTAATACATAAACAAGTGTAATACTTTGGGGATTAATAGGGATCCATATCCTTTTCTTTCCTATTTCTTTACTCATAATACATATTAAAAAAATTGTATGAAAAGTACTTAATATATTTACTTGCTTTTGGCCTATCGATCGACACCTAAATTATCAGGGTTATCACGAAAACCGATAGATGTTAAAAGTTGGATTTGAAGATTTCTTATAGATATTTCAAAGTAAGGTATAAATTTGAGTATCGTGTTTTTATTTCTAAGTTAGAATACTGGTTTTTATTAAAGCTTTAAATTTATAATTTAAAAAGTTGTTTCAGGATATCTATTCTTTTAAATGACTATGAATTATAATCGATTATGAGCTTCGTAAAATTGAAAATCGATTTTTGGCTTTACTTATCATTCCCTCCCTAAACCCTATTTTGTTTCTAAGATTCCAATTAAAAAAAAAAAAAAAAAAAAAAGAGCCAAAAATCAGTTTTCATATTTTTTTTGAAACCTGTCGAAGCTACATATCTTAATTGGTTCAGAAGTTAAAAAATTAGCCTTAGAAGTAGTTCGGTAGTTTTTAACCTGTTTTACCTTCAAGGGTCCGAATTTCAAGCTACATGTGTACATTAATTTTTTGAGTAGTCTTTTTTAAATTTTGTTGCTATCATATATAGTTGGGGAGATAGGAACTTGCAGATTTTTCTATTCTTATTGCATTTTTACTACCTAAGGGTTCGAATTTCCCAAAACACCGTCTTAATGGATTCTATGTCGGGAGGTACCCGTAGTCCGAGTTTAAATATTTAGATTTACGCGTTTCGGTAATACGTTAACGACACTCATTTATACATGCATATGTACATATACAGTGTGCGACAAAACATATGCACGAACTTCTGTTAAGTAGAATATGTCTCAAAAACAAAAGCAAACACATTTGGATTTGGACTTATTTATTTTTTTTATAAAGTTAATAACCTAAATTCAATAAAATATATAAAAAAAAAATAAAAATTCTTATAAAACTTAAAAAAATTCATATAATACAATAAAAAAACAGTTTTTTGTATGCGACAAAACATATGCACGTCTTAAGGAAATTAAAAAAATATTAATATTTATTTGAGTAGCCATTATTTCTTAAAACTTTTTCACATCTTCGTGACATGGACTCAAGTAGGTTTGATAAAATTTCTCCAGAAATTTCATTCCAAGCAACTTCCACCTGGCGGAAAAGTTCATCCCTATTTCCGCAATTATCACGGTTAATTTTACGATCTACAATATCCCATAGATTTTCTATGGGATTGAGATCTGGCGATTGCGCTGGCCATTTTAAAACATTAATTTTATTAACTGCAAACCACTCTTTGACGCATTTAGCCGTATGTTTGGGATCGTTGTCCTGTTGATACCTCCACTTAAGCGGCATTTCCTCCTCTGCATGTGGTAGCATTATGTTTTGTAGGATATCCTTGTAAACGAATCGATCCATTACACCACTTATTTTATGAATTAGTCCGATTCTATGGCTAGAAAAGCATCCCCAGACCAATACATTTCCTCCTTCATGTTTTACCGTACCTTTGGTATATCGAGGGTTAAGGCGTTGTCCTTTCGGTCTACGTACCAGCCTTAATCCATCAGAACTTTTAATATTGAATTCAGACTCATCGGAGAGGAGTACGGTTTTCCATTAGGTTGTGGTCCAGTTGATGTGCTCCTTTGCAAATTCGATTCTAGCTAATCTGTTTTTGGCAGAAATAAATGGTCTTTTTGCACTTCTACATGATTTTAATCCACCTTCAACAGATCGTCTTTGGATGGATCTAATCGAGACATTTAAGTTTAACTGACTTGCAATATATCTTGCTGAGATAAATGTATCCTTTTTCATTAAGCGCAGTATTGCCTGGTCGTCTCGTTTGCTGGTTTTCCGGGGCCTACCACCTCTGTGTACGGTTGCCAACGATCCTGATGAACTGAAACGGCTTACAATGCGAGAAATGACACTGTGGTTAATTCCAAATTTATTTGCAATCGACGTCACTGATTGCCCTTTATTATAATCATTTATAATTTTTTCTTTTAAATGATCGGAATATTTGCTGTAAGCCATCCTTTTATTAAAATATTGCAAACTTTGACCAATGACTTTGAATGAATATAAATAATAATAAACGCGTGCAAAATTTTTCAAATTATTCCGTTAAAATTTAAAAAATTGTGCATTTCATTTGACGGTTCTTTTTTGTTGGTAATTTGTTAGAAAAAATGAAGAACATAAATACCACCCACTTCGTGCATTTGTTTTGTCGCATGTAATATAGCGGTTTTGTAGATTTATTATTAATTTTTTTTTTTTGTTAAATATTTTTTTCTTTTCTTTTGTCTTGTGTTAGTAAGAGGACTGTATTATCATTACAAAAAAATAACACAAGTAAAAATACGATTGTAATTTTCTATATTATAAAGATATTTGATTGTAAGTACAATCTCGTGCATATGTTTTGTCGCATACTGTATAAATAAATTGTATCTCGAAGTTTCAGTTCAATGTGATATAAAATAATCACATCGAATGCGACGTCAAGATTTTATATTTTATAGCACTTAGTCTTGTTTTAAAGACTTACTGGAATTCCATTAAACTATGAGATCTCAGTATGGGTCCGTGCTTAGGAATGAATAGATAAAATAGTTAAAATAAAACTTACCATATAATCGGCCCTATTCTGCTTGTAATAGTCGTAGTAGAGTTGTGTCGGTCATGAACGAACTAGTTCAATTGAACGATTCTGTGAAAGGAAAGATGAGAAATAGTTCGTACTCTTTCCTTCAAACCTTTCTTCGTTCATCTCTCACCTTTCATGTTTCACACAGAATTGCGTCGGTTATGAAAGAACTATTTTATTTGAACGATAGTCTGTCACTGTGGCCGAAAATAAAAACAGTTTTTCATTTGGCGCACACAATTGTTATAAAGTTATTTTCTTTATTAGATTAATAGTTTTATCAATAATGAAATAACTATTTTAATTAAACTCTTTGCACACATCTCTTGTATTTCATGCCCCACACATTTATTTTTTTTTTATTATTAACATATTTTTAAATTATTTTTTACAAAAAAATTTCCTTTTTTTGTTTATCAATTAACACTCAATATTACCATTTTCGTTCTTATTTCAGTCGGTCATTCATATTTCCCACAGAACATCTTTCACACAAAACATCTTTCATAAAAGAAAGATGAACGAAAAGAACGAACTATTTCCTTAAACCTTTCTGACCGATTGTGAACGATTCACTGAAAAGAAAGATTATGCCCAACTCTAAGTCGTAGTTTAATGTTAAGATTTAGTGATAAATACTATCAGCGAATATTTCGCGCAGTAAAGTTAAAAAGCATTTGAAATTTGTTTGTTCTATGTGAATAACAAGCAAAAGGTATAGAAAGATCACTTAAAAATGTACACATTCCTAAACGCAGTTTGCTTTGCAGTTCAGATTAAACTTCTTCCTTTTTACAACTCTTTCAATGTTCTGTTTGCAATGCAGTAATATAACTACGACTCATTTGAAAGCAGAAGATATTGTAAAAATCTTAAGCTTTGCTGTCAGGAAGCAATCAAAATTTCGTGAATAACAGGTGTGTTCATTTACAGAAAATTATCAATAATTTTCGATAATTATTGCAAGTGTTCACGTACACAAAAAAAAAATTAGCAACTAGAGAGCCATACGTCAAACTCAGTATAAAAATGCCGGATTTTTTTTATTTGGATTTTGACATTTGTCTGGGCATAAATTTTTCTCAAGACGTACAGTTATGCTTACAAATAAAATTTATAATATATGTAAGTTTACAATAACAAAATACATTTGCTAGAAAGTTTTGGCTGTAAAAATGTTAATTTACTCTTAATTATTTTTGACAACAATTTTGAAATACATATTTCTTTTTACTCTCTCGTTGCTAGTATTTACTGGAAAGTTATTGAAAAGAACTAATAATAACTGTAGTTGTTATACCGATTAAACAGTGCTGACGAAATCGTAGCTGGTTTCACCACGCCAATATTGCAAATACTATAAACTTTGTCAAATAAAGATATGCTCTTATGTGAAAAAAAAAAAACAAAAGCTCAAATGAATAACCAACTTTACAAGAACAATGACAGTCATTTGACCGGTCATTCGGTCATCATTTTCAATCATTTTCTTAAGGGCGATGTAAAAAAAATGACTGAAACTTTGTGTACGTGTGATCTTGCATATTCCTCGCTCCTAGAGAAATGATAGAAATACTGGTCACAAATGACCGACAAAAAATGCTTTAGTGTTAGTTTCGGTCACAAATTTCTTGTAGGGAATAATGTAGAAAGATTGATTAGCCTAAGTTCATGCTTTAGAAGATATTTTGTACATTTAGATTTAAACGCTTAGAATTGTTTTAATTACTTATTATGTAATACACGTATCCATACATATTGGCCTGGAAGGTTTTGTATTATTATCCCCCCTTCTTGTGAAAGTCGCTGTCGACTGTATTTAATTTGCCATCCTTAACGTGACCCAATATCACTATTTATTGGCAGGTACATGTGTTAATGTCGACATGTTAATGATATCTTTACAAAATAAATACCATTACTATGTAATTTTACCGTATTTAATTTACAAGTCAACGTCAACTATGTCGCCATTGACATTCGTAATAAGGGGTATTATATATAAAAAAAAAAAGGAAAACTCACCTTTTGTACCACCAGTTAAACGAAAGGACATCAAAGACCTAACACACCCGAACACTTCAGTAGACAACACAGTATGCACTTTGCCGGTATTGGAATCGGGCCTGACAAGTTCCAAAGATTTGCCACGTGATATTAACACTTCTTGTTGTTTGCTACCGGAAAAATTACCATGAACAGCACGAGTAATACCGGTGGCTTTCTGAAGTGTCAAATTATACAAATACATTTTATTTCACAAAAAGTTTTTTAACAATCTGAAAGAAACGAATCCGTTTGTAAGCATGTTCACGTACAGTAAAATTTTTAAAACTTATTAATTAAAGTTTGTTCTGTTCTCGTAATTCCAGGGTGATAGTAAGACAAAAGTTTCAGTATCACCTAACGATGCAAATGAACAGTGTAATGATGTTGCACGTTTACAATTGCGACCAAAGTACAGACATTTCTATAACCCTGGAGATACATCGTGCATTTTAAAAACTAGTATACTAAAAACTATTTAATTAAAGTGCATATTTTACCTTTGTTCTACTTTATAATCATTAAATTTTAGAAAAGCTAGGATGCTAGCAGATTAAAATTGTCATTTTTAAAAAATATTTTGCCATTTTTTTCCAAATTATTTAACAAGGCTGCCAACGTACTTGTAGTTTGCCGGGTGAAAATAAAATGAACGTGAAATGAACATATTTCTATAACCACAAGTGCATGGTACAATTACCAGGGTACACGCATATCAGGTGGCCTTACAGTACGTCTTGACGAGTCAAATTAAAGTCTAGACATATGTCAAAATCCAAATAAAAAAATCCGGTATTTTTGGACTGGGTTTTTTATATACAGAGTTTGACGTTTGTATTAGGCATTAATTTGTCTCGTCATTAGTTCCAATTCCCACAATGCAAGAAAATAAGAATGCTTATTTTCACTTTCTTCTTTGAACTCTCATTGGCGTTCGCACGATACAAGTCTTATTGCTTATATTGTTTTGTTTTTTTCCTGAATGTACACACACACTATTGTGTTTTTTCATGAATGTACACACACACTACACAGACACTACATTGTTTTTTACATTTTCTGATCAGTTATTCCTATCTTGTTCAATGTACCCTGCGGAAGAAGAAACAATTTGCGATTTTTTGTTATATGTAATTTATATTCTTGTGACGGTTTAGTTGCTTTTGTAGAACCGATCCCATTTGTTGCACTCGCCTTGTACACATTCATCATCGGACAGTACATGGCGGAATAAGAAGGTGACCTCGTCCCTACAACAACAAATCCATGTTAAAATATAGCATGTATTTTGTTGTTGCTAAATTCTATTTTAGTTATCAAAAATGTTGCGATCACACATACACACAGTTTACACAAACATTATATAACATAGAAAATTTTTCAAGGTAAGTTAGAAAACATGTTGTTGAATATATCTTAGGTCAGCCCATGGTACCATGATATCATCCCTACAAGAAATTCGTGACCGAAACTAACACTAAAACATTTTTTGCCTGTCATTTATGGCCAATATTTCTATCATTTCTAAAGGTGCTAGGGAGATGCAAGATCACACGGGGTACCCCATGATTAAACGCAATTTGATTTATGATTTGATAATCATTGGTTTAGAACAAGGTATATTCAACAAGGTAGGAATAACTGATCAGCTGACTTCTATTTCCGCCATATGATTTCTAATATAGCTTAGACACTTGTTTATGTTATACAATGGTTGTGTATACTGCGTGTATGAGTGTTCGCTACATTTTCGACAACCAAGCTGGAATTAGCAACAACAAAATACATGCTGTAATTTTACAGAAAGTTGTTGTTTTAGGGACGTTCCCACCTTCCTATTCCACCATGGTTTAGAAGCAGTGTGACCAGATTTTCAAGTAAAGTTAAAGCTACATCACGTTTAAAAAACAGCTAAAAAGAGCTAAAACCTAAAATTAAAGCCAAAAAATAAAGCTAAATTTTTAATTTAGTTTTTTAAAAAATTTCTTTGTTATTTAGACATTTCTCCTAATATGAACGAAACGTTTGTGTGCTAAAAATATTTATTAAAAAGAATATTTTTTTTTTTTAAATTTTGATTTTATTTACAAAAACTTGGTAAACCCATACCTTAAGTAAGAAGAAAAAAAATATGTGTTCATATACATATGCATATACAAGAGCTTTTTAAAAAAGTTTTTAGAAGAAGGTGTTAATTTGCTGGCTGTTTTGGTAAAAAAAAATTAATATGTAAGATATATGTATATTTAAAAAAAAACAAACAACTAAATTTGTTTTTGTTTTATATATAAATACTCACATCCAATTCGTTAATTTTTTTACAAAAACACGTAAAATTTTGTAATTTATTTACAAACTTTTTTAATGAATACAAACACATGAAACCTATCTATTAAAATAATAATTATCTTTTCGTTTTATTTATTAGTTGAACTATTTGTTTTAAGACAATTTTTATTTTCTTTATCAGGCTCAAGTTCAATACTATACTAAATTCTCATTTATTTTCAAATGAAGAAATTAATATTTTTACTTTTTACTACTTTATTAGCGTTAAAAATCTTGTTTTTTCAATAAAATTTTCCTTTCTTAACTAACGCTAATAAAGTAGTAAAAAGTAAAAATATTAATTTCTTCATTTGAAAATAAATGAGAATTTAGTATAGTATTGAACTTGAGCCTGATAAAGAAAATAAAAATTGTCTTAATAATAATTATCTTTAAAAACCGTTTTTATTTAAATTAAAAAAAATTACCGTCCTGCTAAAAAAACAAAATTTACAAAGAATATGATTTTCAGCAAAAATAGTTTAATACTATCAAAATGGTGAGCTTTACTTGATCCTACGATGTTTCATTGTGCCTGCTTTTTTCTTGAAAAATTATTTCGGTCCTGTTTGATTTGATTTTTACACCAAAATACACTTTAAAATTCTTATTAAATAAAAATATTAACATAATAATTTGTTTTCACGAAAGACATAAGTGTTTTTAAATTTTTGAGCAATATATTAAAAGATTTTTTAATTTAACCAAAAAACGAAAAAAATATTTGTGTCGCATTTGGATTTTCCTTTAAAATTGCCGCATTTAAAAGTACAGTGAACTCGAAAAGTGAACTCGAAAAGTGAACTAATTTTTACCAAGGGTGTTTATGTTTTCGATTTTGTTCACGTTTTCGATTGAATATGTTTTAATTATTTTCTAACGAATTAAATTTTTTTTATCAATTTATTGTTCAAAAACATCCAAATCTAGTCACAACTTAACAACGCTTTAACCCGAAAAGTCTAATTTAAAAACTTTAAAACCTAAGTTTTTTGGGTAATACATAATTGTCTAATTAATCCGACCACAAAAATTAACCTTTTGCAAAAAAACTATGTATATCGCTTGTAGATCCTTTTATTGCATAATTCGGGAACTGGAAAAACTAATAAAATTAATGTAAACAAAAAAATCTCAGAAAATTATTGTTCGCGTTTTAAAACTTTCAATGTTTGTTCACGTTTTAGAGTAGTTAATGTTAAATAAAAAGTGTTCACGTTTTTGGATGTTCACGATTCTGGATATTCATGTTTCCGCGAGTTCACTGTATTTGTTTTGGGAAAACAAATTCTTTTTTTTTTATTGAATTCTTGTGCTGTTTCACGTTTTTTAAATGTCGCTAGAAGTAAATTATTAAACAAAACAATGGTTCGGAAACTGTATTGTTGTAAATTCGAAGAAAATTTGGAGCGTGATACCTTTCAGAATAATTGAGATATGTATATACCAAAAAATATAATACGACAAATTTTTAACCTTTTATCTAGCTCCAAAAACTTTTTAAAAAAGCTAAATTCAATTTTGAAAAAAGCTTAAATAAAGCTAAGGGCTAAATGTAAATATTTCGGGCTAAACGAAGAAAAATAAAGCTAAATTTAGCTCCAAAAAAGCTAATATGGTCACACTGTTTAGAAGTTACAAATACGTACCTAAAGAGTACTAATGCAGAATTTATACTCTTTTTGTTTTGGGGTCAATATTTCAAAATAGTGGAAAAAGCATATTCATGCTGCTTTTCTAGAAGTTACAAATACGTACCTAAAGAGTACCAATACAGAATTTATACTCTTTTTTTTTTGGGGTCAATATTTCAAAATAGTGGAAAAAGCATATTCATGTTGCTTTTCTATCTGTTTCCAACGTCTATATGTATTGTTAAAAATAGCTTTTTAAAATTTTTTAAATAAGTTGCATCAAAAGAGTATAGAAAAACAACTAAATAATTTTTTAAGAAACAAATAATTTAATTTATATATACATGCAACATGTTATTTTATATAGCAGCATGTTCAATGAGTTTGTGTTTTATTCACGTTGGCGTAATCTTTGGTTTTGTGATACTTATTGTGAATATAGGGCATGTGCAAAAGCAAAAATGAGTGAACCATTGGCAAAAAAACAAAAATTCCAAAATAAAAAAAAGTTTTATCAGCCTAGTAGGAAACAATACCTAGAAGTTGGACAAAAAGGATTCCTAGCCACCTGTAACTTTGATCAAAGAAACTGTGTGCGAGAATGTTATAATATTTTAAACCAATACGCCAATGAATTGTATGGCCCGGAAGAACACTGTAATGAAGATATAGCACATGAGCAAGGAGATGAAAAAACACGTCAAAGCGCCGATGATCCACCAAGTGGCGATATATCCGATGAACTAAAAAAACAAATCGATGCAACACACCAAAAAGGGAGATCAAACGTCAAACGTCGATTCCAAGTTGTTGATACGGGGGCTTCGAATTGTGTTTTCATTAAAACAACACTTGACGATCCAATAGCGATTGCTAGCCAAATAATTAGGGATATATCAAATACGAAACAACAAAAAACACGTCATCTTTTACGTTTAGTACCGATTTCTGCAGTTTGCAAGGCTAACGATAAGGATATTGTAGATACCGCCGGTCGGCTATGTGATAAGTACTTTCTCAAAGATCCTACTACCTTTTCAGTAGTTTTTAATAAACGTTTTAACAAGGAGTTAAATCGTGATCATTTAATTCGTGAAATAGCGGATTTGATACATGCTAAAAACGTAAAAAATAAAGTTGATTTAAAACACGCCAAACGATCCTTAATTGTGGAAGTTATCAAAGGACTATGTTGCCTTACTGTTATAGACGATTATATGGCAATGAAGAAATACAACTTAATAGAACTAGCTAGAGCAGATCAAGACTCTAAAAAGGAACTTGAAAAAATTGATAAGGAAAAAAGTTTATAGATCAAAAAAGATACTAAAATTATAAACTAAGAATCCACTAATGAGTTGATTGGTATCAGAATCAACAAAAAATAAATGAAAATTTAATTAACCGAAAATAGTAAATACCTATTTCATTAAAAAAATAATAGCCCGAAACAAGAAATAAAGGGAATTCAAAGATTTTTTTTTACTTTAATTAAAATATATTTGATAATGTAAAATTTTAACACCACGATGTAATTATTCCAATTTGATCTTTTATTATGACTTTTTCCCATATTTCTGGCAAAATATTTATCCCGCAAATACAAAACAGTAGAATAGGCTCTTACAATTCGGTTTATCGAAATATGTATAGGTATAATTTTTTCCATCGTAAGTAATCAGGCATGTTCTGCATTCCACCTTGAATTGAATTGTCCTGCAATCTACTTTATACGTTTCATTTTCGTTATTTTTTAACATTTGTATACAAAAAGAAATAAAAAATTGCTACTTTTGCAGACCATTAAAATAAAAAAGTATACTTTTCAAACTGAAGTGGTTTTAAATTCGAAGTGGAATGCAGAAAATTACTGAAAAAACTAACTGCTTTTTAACAGTAGAAACTATATCACATTAAAACCGATAAAACACTAAAAACTTCGGTGTGCTTCAGCAGTATTTTTTCCAAGTTAAGGAAATAAAGCATAACTCCCAGCATATCGTCGTTGTTAAGTTATTGTGTTCTATAAGTATAGGATTTGTGTGCTCGATAGAACACAATAACTTAACAACGACGATTTGTATGTCACTTTGTTGGCACTTAATATTTCGATAATGCGAAACAAAAAAAAAAAAACTTTGTTGATTACACTAGAATGCTCAACAACATTAGAATTAACTATTTGAAAGTTTTAGAAGATGGTATGTAAATCAAACAAATAAATTATAAAAATTGAAAACGTTATTATTTTAAATTAAACACCTGCTTACAGAGTAGCTTTAAACAAAAAGTGAATAAAAAAATATTGTTCATTTTCTTAAAATAGCGCTGGTGATGTGTTTTTTTTTTCTTAGCGCACTTCTTTATGAGTAAACTGCCTTATTCTAAAAACATGCGATTTGTAATTTTAAGTACTAACTTATGCTCTTAGTTCTTAATAATAGACTAGTATAAATAAAAAAATATTTTGGAATACATATAAAAATTCAGCCGCAACCATATAAGTATATATGACTAATATCCTTTTTAACCAATTTTATTATTATTTTCTTGATAATATCCATTGAGTTTTTTTAAAGTATTTTTCCATTTATTTAGTAACCAACTTAGGCTGGCTTTTTCTAAGTAGTAAAACTACCGTATTGTTGATTTTTTCGTATGCCATAAACATAAGAGCAGCTGTTAAGACGGTTTGTAAAATTTTTGCTTCCATTCCACGAAACAGTCCTCGAAATCCTTGAGTATTAAGTATATGTAACATCATTTGTATCATGCCCATTTGCTTTGCACCAGCGGCGTGTTTTGAGGTCGTTGGACCATTGCTATCTTTTGAACGGTGTCTTTGTTTTGTTTGTACTAGTTGTAATGGGTAGGTCAAGACGGTTGCAAATGCTTTGGCAGCGGCGCCAATTAAAAAATATCCTAAGCTGGAAATATCTGTACTTCCAGAGAATTTAATTAAATTGCGCTTTAAAAGCTCATACATCATAAACTGCAGTGAAGGATTTGAAACTAAGATAAGTGAAGGAATTGTGCCAGACCATAATCCCTTAAAGCCTTCTGTTTTAGCTACATATTGCAGACCGGAGAGCAGACTTTTATAATACTTGTTAATTTCATCTGAAGTGCTAGCAACATTGCGCATGCGGCATCTAGTGTTTACAACCCAGAATGGTGTTGTGGTTAAAACATTTATTATTCCGGCTATGGCGCCCAGAGTTAAATCCTTTAGAGCGCTTTGTTCTTGTTTATCAGCACCGATTGCCAATGCCTTTAAACTGTGGAACGTGTAAAAGTATACAAAATTTGAAATGCATAAACTTTGCAATACCGGTCCAAGACCTCTATACAACGATTGGAAACCTTCGCCTAAAACGATTTCCTTGATGACTTTTATAGTACTACGTGCTTCTCCTGTTTTATCGGGATCCTCAACTAAAAAAATTCAGGCATTGTAAGATATTTACAAAAGTCTGTATTTTAATACATGTGATGTACTTATGTACATAAAATAAATTGCTCATAAAATCTTTATATCGCATTGATCAACAAGAGGAAAGTAACTCAAAATTTTTAAAATTTTATTTTGCAACTAACAATATAAATATCTATCTGCTGTAAAACAATATTTTTTTATAAAATACTGGTTCAAGTTCAAACAAAGGGCCGTAAGCACAATAGTTTGTTGTCAAAATAAAAATTTAAACAGATTAAAAAACAAAAAATAATAATATTAATAATATGTATTGATAATAATAATATTGTTATTTTGGCCATTAATGGCTTTATATTACAAGACTATGAATAAATAAATTAAAAAAATTGAAAAAAAAGGTTGGACAATTTGCTTAAAATGGGTTCAAAATAGGGTCGTACCAATTTTAAAATGTGTTTGTTTACACAAGGTTTTCAATAGGCTTTTAAAGCTTAAATTCGTTTATGAACACAATTTTATTGAAATTTGCTTAATAAAGATTTCAATTGCTGTTTAAATTTTTAGGAATACAGCCGTAAAATTTTTTTATAAATTTTTTTTAAAACATATTGAATAATTTCTGATAGTACAATTTTTACTAGTAGAAACTATCAGAAACATTTTTGTTTCTAAACATATTACGTTTTTTTTTTGCCGTCTAGTTGCTAATTTTTTGTGTACGTGAACACTTACTAACAAATTTTATCGAAAATGATTAAACAGTTTTCTGTAAATGAACACACCTATTATTAAAAAAAAATTAATAAAATAAGTTTACAATAACAAAATACATTTGCTTGCAAGTTTTGGCTGTAAAAGTTTTCATTTACTTTTATTTATTTCATTTTGTTTATTTTTGAGGACAATTTTGAAATATTTATTTTTACTCTCTTGTTGCTAGTATTTACTGGAAAGTTATTGAGTACAACTACTGTTTTCTTAATGTAATCGTGGTGAAAATAATTATCAGGTGAAAGCATCCGAGAGAATTTTTGACTCTTTTACTTGTTTTTTTTATATATGAAAAAGAAAAAAGTAAGTCAAAAATTGTACTTTGAAAGCGATCACCTGATATATAATTGCACCACGTATATCATTTGTTTGATTTTATAATTTAATTTCAAACTGTGGCCCTTTTTATAAGGTAGTTTACATATGATATGATATATAATATGAGAGGAGAAACCATGTAAATATATTTTTAAATAGAAAATAATCGGACTTTCAAAATCCCCTAAAATGTAGCTAGAAACAGTTTCCTTCCGTTGCTAAAACTTTTAAAATATTGAGTTAATACCTTCTTGTTGAACAAGCGCGATATATATAAATGTATCGACGATATAAAAATATATGTCTCATTTGCCAAAGCAACGTCATAACTCAAAAAATTCATTTTTGGAGTTAATGATACAGAATTATTATGTTATGCCTTATACTGTATATAAAATTTTAATTGTTTCTACTTTTCGCGTTTGAAGAGAAAATGCCGCATGTCTTTTCTACACCATTTTTAATTGCAAATGAAAAAACTCCAATTTAAAGTTTGAAATTAAAAAAATTTCAATTGCAAATGTGAATTTTGATTGAAAATTGGGAAGTTTCCAATTGAAAAGGAGAATTTCCATTTGTAATTGAGAAAATTCCAATTAAAAATGAGAATTTCAAATTGAAATTGAGAAGTTTTCAATTAAAAATTAAAGTTACCGTTTGTATGTAATTGAGAAAACTTCAATTGAAAATAAGAAAATTCCAATTGAAATTGGGAAAATTCCAATTGAAATATTTATTTTTATTATAATAAGTTCGCATGCACACGTATACATAAATGCATTCATAATACAACATGAAAAAAATGTGAAAGCAAATACAAACCAACGCAGGCAATTTTATTGACTAGCAGCCATATCTCCCGGCCTATCTTTCAGATCCAAAGAAAACTTGTTAAGTGTTGTGAAGTGCTTAATATCTCTTTGGAAATAACACACGTCTTCAATTCCTTCTAAAAAGCGAGCCGCTGCTTTCGCACCTAATTTCATTGGGTTAAGCAATTTTTAATTGATATCATTTTTAATTGGAATTTTCGTATTTTTAAATGTAAATTTTTATTTTCAATTGGAATTTTCTCAATTTTATTTAGAATTTTCTTATTTACAATGAAAAATGGTGAAATAAAAGTGAGCAAATCGAAAACTTTAACCGCGCTTTTCTTAGAATGACTTTTTTTTGAATTATGACGTTGTTTTGACAAATAAGCGATATGTAAGAAATAAGTACATATTAGTATATGTACATACATATTTACTATATAATAAGTATTCAATATTTCTTGAATAAGCACAGCCTTCGCACGTGGTAAAATTTTGAAACTTACGTTGCAATCTCGAGCGCACGGTATCCAGTGGATAAAAGGTTGACATTGCGATGCAGCCACCCTATTTAAAATAATTAAAAGAAAATAAACTTGCATAAAATGGCTTTAATTCTGCTTAACGATAAATGCTGCTTAATGAATATTTGAACTAATACATATCGCTCTTTTCTATTAATAGGGCATATTGTTCAATGCATGATATCATGGTTCAATGTTTGCATCTACTACAAGGACTCTTTGGTGTTTAAAGCATATATGCATGTTAGTATGAATGATGCACTTGTAATACATGTATGAAAACATATGCACGTTTTTGTATTTAATGAGCGTAATGCATATAAAACATGAAATAAACTAAACTTACAGCAGCTCCCGACACAGCATGCACCCAAGATTCATATGTAAATACTTGACCTAATTTTGAAGAAGCCACCATTTTTTATCCTTTGTTTTAAAAAAGCCGTCGTTTTAATTTGGGTATAATAAAAAAAAAACACAGTGTGGTTTCAATGCAATGTTCACCTTTGAACTTTTTAATAATTTATAGTTTTTAATCGCCACATACACAACCACTTTAGACGGCTGATAGCTCCAACGAAATTTATTTTCGTTGTATTTTTTGTTTGTACTTCAAAGTGTATTTGCTTTATAATGTGGTATAATACAAATACCTATTCCTTGTATATTTGTTAGCAATACACCTTTTGTGTATTTTTTTGTTAGAATTTGTTTACATTTTTCCGTATATTTTTGTTAGTGTTTTTTTGTGATAATTTTTTTTAACACCTTGACAAAAAGTAAATGACGTTTTTGCATTAATGCAGGGCTGCCAGCCTTCAATATTGTCCACAAGTCGGGGGGGACTTTGGAATTTTTTCGTATACCGGCAATTTTTTCAACACAATTGCGATTGCTCGCAAAATATGCTGTTATAACAATAAATAAAAAAAAGGTGGTTATTTTTTGCCAAGTTTATAAGAGAATATATTCCTGATGCGCATGTCGACATACTTCTTTATTTACATACATATATACTTACATATTATTTTTGTAACTCCAATTATTTGATTTAGATATTAAGGCATGTTCTGAAAATCACTTTTTGTAAAAGTGATTTAAAGTCACTAAAAACCCAAAACTTTTTAAATGTGTTGGTTTTCGAAACCAATTGAGTGATTGTCTCAGACGATTTATGTATATTTTATTTTTGTTTACAGTAACAAAATACAAGACAATCACTCAATTGGCTTTGCAAAACAGTAGCTAAATTCCTGCCGATTTATAATCACTTGGTTATATTTTCAATAACCTTATTTTAAATTTTGCAATAAACTAATGAAATAAATAAATTAAAATCTCAAAATTGTAATTGAAAATATCACCAAGTGACTCTAAATCGGCACAGTTCTAATTTGAAATAAAAATCAAAAAGTTATTTCCAATGTAGGATTTAACCACTTTATGTCTATATTTTATTAAAACTATGTACGTTCAATTTATTTATAAAATTCTTTAATATCTACCTATATTATACGCAAAAGATAAAATTATGTATGTATGTACTTCTAAAATTAAACTTAAACTATTACCAATGACTTTTTATAGTCAAATGCAACTAAAAATGTAAGCACTTCATAATAACTGATCTATGAAACATTTTTCGCGTCGCGGTTCAAATTTTGGTTTTTTCATAAAATTTTTACCATTTTCATTGCTGCTATTTAATAAATCATCGGCTTTACGTTTGAGAATTTCATGTTCCTCTTCTGTTAAAGTCGCAAAAACAAAATTTTTTGGCTTAATACTTTTAATTGAAACAGTACTATCTGAATCTTTAACATCGGTGGCAGCGTAAGATGACAATGTACCCTTTGTAAGACCAGCTAACTTATTAAGAGTTTCTTTATCGCGAACCAAAAACGAGCCACGCACACTTTTTTTAGGTATAGTCGATATACGTTTCGATATAAGAAAAGAAGTGCTTGTTTTTACATCGGGCGAAGATACAGTAGATTTTTTCGACGTTACAATTTGTATTTTTTTTGAACTTGCAATACTTGCTGTTGTGGTGTTTAGTGGTGATAAAACAGAATTCGTAAGAATTACTGACATGTTTTGAGAGTCAGATTTAAGGCTCTGCTCTTTAAGAAATTGTTCACGTTCGTAACGTATTTTGCGCCACTGATGTTCATTCATCTCATCACCACTATCACAATTTTGGCTATCAGCATTTTCATCATAAGGTCGTCCTTCGTCTAAGCTAAAACCATTTTCAGCATTTTTCCATTTAAAAGTTCTTTGCCTTCCCACACCATCCTTCTCTTCATCTTCAAACAACATTTCTTGTATTTTTCGCACTTCCCGTATGTCCTCGTCTAACATTTTACGGCTACAAGTAAAAAAGAGGAAATTAGATATATAAAAAAAATCAATCTTTAAAAAATTGAACTTACGCGTGAATTTTTCCCAATTCAGTTTGAATTTTTTCCCTATCAAATTCGTCCTCGTCGCCCAATTCAATGTCATATTTATCCAAATTTTTTTCATCTTCGTCGGCACTGCCCCATTCTGATTCAGAAAGTTCTGCTTCTTGTTCGAAAAAGTTTTGGGCTTGTTTAACTTTATCGCTTTTAGTCATTTGTACTAAAATCTCATTTTCCTCGGAATCATAATCAACAAAAGTTTCTGGTTCTTCTTCGCTCCCTACACCTAATTCGTTTTGTTCATCAGACTCTTCTTTCTGATGGACATTCTTCTCTTTCTCTTCTTCTGCTTCTTCTTCGTTTTCGTCCTCTTCGTCATCGGAAAATCCAAGTTTTGTTTTAATTTTCTTTACTCTTTTTGTCAATCTTTTTAAACGTGTCTTATTTTCTTCATTCTTATTTTCATCATCGTTGTCTTCGTCGCTGGATAAAATTTTATTGCACTTTGTCTTAATACATTCCGCAATTTTGTTAGTTTGTATTATATTTTGAGTTTCTAGCTGCTGATCAAATGCTCCTGAGCATAATTCCATTAACTCTTCATCAGCCACCGGCTTGCCATTATTTTGTGTCATTGGTATTTGTGACATTAAAGCATTGAGCGATGTTTTTTGCCTTGTATCAAATGTTCCAGAGCAAAAAGCCATTGGTTTATTTTCAAAAGAGATTTTAGCAGATTGTTGGGTGTCAAAAAGTGGTGCCTGAGTGATCGGTGATTGAGTCTTAAGAAAGTCGATATCATCATTAACACCTTCTTCATCTTCTGAATCATCAAAAGCTTTAATTATACGACTTTTACGTTGTGACTTTTCCACCGTTTCCTCTTCTTCTTCTTCTTCTTCTTCGATATTTTCTTCATATTCCTCTTCGTCATCATTATCACTGTCGCAGACATCTTCATGACTGCTAACTTTCATAAACTCTTCTTTATGTTCATTTTCGATGCCTTCATCAACATCTTCATTATCTACTATCAAAGCATTTTCCTCCTCATCAATCTATTTCCAAAACACAAAAAAATTGTTTTTAATTTTAATATTAACATTTGTAAAGATTTACTTACCATTACTACTTTATTATTTGAATAGCTGTCTGGATCATGAGCTTCTAAGCCCATTTCTTCGATTTCACTCTCATCTTTTACATTAACTTCTTCCTCATCCTCTTCCTCACCATCATCATCACTATCGTTCTCTGCCAGACATTTAGTATATTCTAGTTCATCTTCTTGTTTTTTATATAATTCTTCCAAACGTTTTCTTTTTATTATCTCCTTTAGGTTATTTTTTAGCTCAAAATATGCGGCACCCGGTTTGGCTTCCTTTTGGACATCGTTTGTTTCCTTAAGACTTATATTTACTTTAGACATTTCTATTTTACCATTTTCTAACGAAAGTATACTGCAGGTTTCTGAACCTTTCGATTTTTTAGCCTTAACGTTAGACATTAACCGTTTCATAAGGTTTTCTATGCCAGTCGGCTTCTTTTCTATTAAATCTCCCGTTTCTAAATCTATTAACATATTAGGATCACCGCTAAGTGAGGGACTTTTGGAGAGATTTTCTTCTGTCAACAATTGTTTAATATTTAGAGATGGATGAGATGTTTGCCTTTTTGCCGGACTTATTTGGACAGTGTTCATATCGAGTTTGGGCAATTCAATTACCTCTGTTATCACAGCTTTAGAGCAAGCAGGGATATCTTGAATTACCGATTCAGCTTCTGCATCGTTTACGGGACCCTCCTCTGATAAAATTTTTGTCAACTCCTCTTCAGTTAGTTGCACACCATCTAAATTTTCTTTATATTCGCCCGCTTTATTATTGCTGTCAGTAGCAGTGTTAGATTCCTGCGTTTTTATTCCAGTCAGTAATTCCAATAGTTCTTTTGATGTATTTTCATTGTCCTCTTGAATGTTTACAGCTGTAGCGTCTGCAACATCCTTGTTGTCTTTTAAAATTTCCTCCTTTTTAGTTTCCGACTCGGATTTGAAGAACTCAGTGGCTTCCTTAGCTCGCTCTTCCATAAGTTTACTGAGTAAGCAAAAAAGGACAAACATGATATAAGGTTGTTAATTATATTGAGAGGATTCACAAGGTAATTTATTTGCCCTATTGTTATAAAATTTCACAATGCTTTTAACACCTTTACCAACACTCGGCGCAGGTGTATGTGGAGTGGTTGTGACAATTTAATAAGCACATTGAACGACGCAGTAGTTTTTTAAAGTTTTTTTTTTAATACAAATTTTTGATTTTTAGTTTGGCTTTAGTTCATATAATTTCTTTTTTATTAGAAGAAATTATTATTTTCCGTTAATGTTGAAAGAAACTTTCAATTTGAAAAAAGCTTTTTTTTTTTTTGGATAAAAACAGCAAAACCATTGTAAAATTTTATAACAATAGGACAAGTATAACTCATTGTGAGTCCCCTAATAAAAAAGGGTTTAAAGTGTTTTACTGGGCCTAATTGTACTATTTTCGATCCATGGTGAGATTTTATAACAATAGAACAAATAGAAAGCCTTGTGAATCCCATAGTAAAAAGGGTTTAAAGCAGCGATGTCAAAGTAAATTTTTCATAAATGCGGAATAAGTTTGCTATTCTACTTAGTTTTGCAAAATATATATTGACAATATTTTATGCGGATAAGACCTTTGACATGTTTATTACTTAGCTTATTTCTGATTTTGCTTTTAATTATTTTTTATAACGAAAATGAAGACTCCAGATATAAGTTAAACCAAGCATTAAATATATAATTCAAAAATTTGTCCATTAAACATTTTGAAAATCCTAGCTGGTCACACTGGTCGTCTGGCACAAGAGACTATAAAACCTATTTTTTTATTTTTACTCTCTTCAATGCTCAGAGACCACGCACACGCATGTGCGGCTTGGCGGATCACCGGTTTAAAGTGTTTTACTGGGTCTAATTGTAATATTTTCGATCCATGTTATTATGCTTGTTTTTCTGTTTACGTAAGTACATAGTTTAATGCAGAAGCGTCATTCTCTCTATAGGTATGTATGTACATGGTGAAACTAATGTTTAGGTGAACGCATCTGGGAGAGAATTTTTGACTTTCTTACTTTTTCTTTTTTAAATTACAAATTTGAATTTTTTGAATTACAGTTAAAAAGTGATGCCCCTATTATGGGTTATAACTCAACTCAGTTGAGTAACATGGTCACACACGCTACAATGGTATTGCACAAAATAACTTACGCATACTCTTCAAGTTCTTCTGGGGACATTTTAAGTTTTCTCGATTGTACTGCTGCACTAACTGGACTAGCTTTTTGCGGTTGAATGATGGAACGTCTATTAAGAAATTCATCTAACGTATGCTTTTTTGGTTTGTGGTAAGGGATACTAAAAGTAATAACATAAAAAAAAGTTTTACATAGTTTTTTTATAAACGTATGTCTTGCTTTAATATTGCCTTATAAGAGCCTCACGATGTAATCTTTGCTGCTCACTTTGAATGGCTTGCATATCGTCCAGCGCTTTTTTGGCTGAAGCCTAAAATAAAATTGTTAGTGTTAGTTTTATGAACAACAAACCACAATAAACATTCGCCAATACTCTTATAACTTTGGATTTCATATCTTTTTCCTTTGAACTATCCATGTTGTTGTTTTCTTCGAAATTTGCTTCTCTGGCGGAAGTCTCCAAATCGGATTCATTAATTTCTGTTTCCAGTTGTTCGCTGTCAGACTCACTATCTACCAAAGAGGAAATGTTTTTACTTTCCTTGTTTTCGTTAAAATTTGACTTTTTTGATTTTTTCTCAGAGTTTTTGAATTGTTGTGTTAAGGTGGACTTTTTTTTATCTAAAATTTTTTTCTGGCTGGACTTTTTTTCAACAAATTTGTGTCCAGAGTTATTTTCAACATTGAAAACATTTTTTAGCCGCCCTTGTTTAATTTGTTTGAAATCAACTTGTGTATCTACAGCTTCATTGAAATCCATTTGGAGGGGCGACAAATTTGTCTCTTCGAGTTTACTTTGAGATAGTTCAATTTCTTCATCACTTTCTGAATCAACTAAAGTTGAAATTTTATTTTTACTTGTTACTGGTTCTTTCTCTGTTGGTTGGTGCTCTGGATTACTTTTATCCTCCTCATCATCACTGTCCAGTATGCGTTTGCTTCTTTTATTTTTCTTATAAATACCTAATTCATCATTGGTATCATCTTCGGATTCAGAAACTAATAAACTCTGAGTTCCTAATATGTCATCCTCCATTGAAACTTCTTTGTTTTCATCTTCTTCGATTTTAAGTTCGTCCATGCTAGTGTTTTGCTCCCTTTTTTCTTGAAGATCTTCCATTATAAAATCGTTTAAAATAATAATATATATTTTTATAGACTTTCTATTGTTTTTTTATCACTTCTATTTTTAGTTTTTATATACTCTTAAATTTATTTTTTATTTTATATTTATAAAAAAAACTCATGAAAATAAGAGCGCCAAAAGAAATCACAAACGTTATTTGATAATATAAACAAAAGCTGAACTGCACGGTAAAATGTTGACAGCATTCAGCTCATGATACAAAGCTAGTTGCATGGTGAAATTATGTGTATCAGGTGGTGTTACGAGCACAGCTGATCTACTTTTTTCATGCATTAATCGAGGGTGGGTAGTCAAAGTTGTTTACTTTTACATATCTTTTTTTGACAACTGAGCCAACGAAAACTACAATAATTCGGCAAAATTTGTTTACGTATTTTTGCTTGTTTAGTTTAGTGCTAGTAAATAGTTTGTGAGCTTTTGTTATCAGTCTTTAAATATCTATGACGATTCAATTTTTTTGTAAAACTAATCCCATCTGATATACATGTGCGTTGGCGTCTGATTATGGAATATTTTTCACTGAATTTTTTGAATAAATACCACTGTGTTTTGACAGATGATCATGTGTTAGGAATTAATGTAACCAAAGACGTATTTCTTTTTTTTTCCAATTTAATAAATATGACCCGCAAAAAACCCCAAAAAACTAAATTGGAAATTGTTTTTGATGAACGCAAAAGAAGGTGAGTTCATAACATTGAAAATATATGGTTGATGTACAAAACTAAAATGTAATTTTTAGAGAGTTTCTTACTGGCTTTCAAAAGAGGAAAAATGAAAGACGTAAACGTGCTAAGGAAGAGCTCGAACGTAACCTTAAAGAAGAACGCAAACGTATACGTCAGGAAATTAAGGATGGTGTCAAGCATCTGAAAAAGTCGTATGAACCTCTTAAAGAATTAACTGACGCCGACAAAGCAAACGAGAATGAATACGAGGACGATGATGTCAAAGTAAAAATAGTAGAATTAACTACCGGAGATTTGGCAGCCCAACGAAATATGCTAGGAGAAAATCGTCAGGATTCAGAAGAAAGTGCTTCAGAACAAATAACTGAAGATGAAGATGTAGAAAAAAGTACTAATTGTATACCAGGAATGGATTTTGATATAAATTTGAAACGCAAACCGAACTTTGCTACACATACACCATCAGATGAGACAAATGATCACAAAAAAACATCGAAGAATTTTAAAATTGGAGTCGAAGATATAAAATCTAAAAAAGAATTGGATCACTTTAAGAAAACTAAAACTCTTAAGAAACTTAAAAATAGTAAAGTTTTCAAAATAAAAGAACGTTTGGACAAAAAGGTGAATCAAAAAAAGGCCCGTAAGGATAAAAATAATACACTAAAAAGTTTACCAAAACATTTAAGGAAAAAGAAGAAATTTGAGAAAAATCCCTACAGTAAGGGAAGAAAATTAAATAGAAAACAAATAAGAAAAAAATATGAAAACTAATTTTAAGTTGATCATTTTAATTTAATCATGTATAAGTACATATTATTATGGGTCCTAGCACTATTCATATAATAAATTATTAAACACATTTCATTTAGAGATGATCGATATTTTTGCATTTCGTTTGCATTTACGTTTTATGTAAAAATCACGGGGTTGCTTGTCTCTCATTTTACTATAAGTAAAAACTACTAGTTATAAAAATTATTTGCCACTGAAATTTTGCTAGGCCTCAGTTAGCATTTTTTATTTTGTTTTTGCTTTGACCCATGGTGAAATTATTTATCAGGTGAACCCATGGGTGAAAGAATTTTCCACTCTCCTACTTTTTTTTTATATATGGAGTTTAATCGTGTTTAAAAAAATTATTTTTTTGTTTTAATTTAATAACACGCAAAAACTAAAATAATCACCCTTATTGTGATTGGCGTTGGCGTAGTCGTTTTATTCTTTTGGTATCGTCTAACAAAAACGCCAATGCTATATGAATATCACCTTTGTCGTTTTTGTGGCGAATTCGACAACATTCGACATGACTACGCCAAACACAATAAGGCCCAATTACTTATTAAAACAAATAAAAATTATTCGTTTCTAACCTTTTGCTGAGCAAAAACCTGATCCAGCCGCAGAATTCATTATTTTTCGAATTCTGCAAACAATTAACTGGTGAAAAAACATTTGTTACAGTTTGACTTTTGGACTACGCTTGATTTTCTCAAACGATTTTGACAGATCTAAATACTGGATTTGAATCCTACCCTCAACCGTAACATACTAGTCGGTGGTACATATGTATGTAAAAAGTCGGAGGCAAATTCCGTTATTTTGTAGCAATCCAAAAAATTCATATTCCCCCTTATTGCGAATGTCAAGGTTGACACTATTGACGTCGACTTGCAATTCAAATTTCTGTTAAATTATAACTTAATGGTAATTATTTTCTTAAAAATATCGGCAAAAGGTCTACATTACTTCAATATAGTACCGGTTTCGAGAGAAATCGTCAACAACGACTTTCACAATAAGAGGGGTTAAGATTCCTGTAGCATTGTTATGAACGAGTTTTAAGCTAAGAACGTTACAAAGTGTATTTTCTGTTTAAGTTCATCGAGTGAAGATACATATATCGGACGGTTTCCAAAATAACGAAAAATCGCTAATCTTTAATTATAGTTAGTTTTTTTTATAGAGTATTTCATTTTGGATTTAGGTAAATTTAGTTATTTTTTTTAATTTTTATCCTTTTTATTTGTAATGAAATCTATATCAGAACATCTTACGGGTCGTAAAAACCCAATTTATGTTGGTCCCGACTTTAAAATCCCTGCCTTTAATAAAGTAAGAAATTAATATACATATGTATGTAATTAGAGTTTATGTTTTAAAATATAATTTATTTTCATAATATATATTTATATAATTTATTTTTTTATATTCACATTCATACATTATTTGTGTTAATTATAATTTTGTTATTAATTAGCAATCCTTTTATTGTTTTGATTTAATCTGCATTTTTAATTTGTTTTCAAACTTTTGTGTAGGTACATATGTACGTACATACACACGTTTATTTTTTTAATTACATATTACTTTTACGATTTTACACTTATAAGTTAATACTTTGTATTATGTAATTTAATTTTGAATTATATAATTTACATTAAATTTTAAGATTCTTTGCAATACTTACAATTTTTAATATAAAGAAATTTATTATTTTATTCTCAATTACTTAATTTTTTAAGTTTTTTTTTTTGTAAAAAATATAAAGTTAATGTAACAAACAAATTCCTATAATTTTGAAATATGTATTTTATTTAATAAAATTGTGAAAACATCTAAAAAAAAATTATTTATTTGATTTTAAGTTACAATTTACAAAAATATTATTAACAGATGCAGTTTTATTACTTGTAGGTTAGGTTAGGTTATAAAGGGTTGCATTTGTCACCTCCACCCAGAGGGCCCTAGGCCTAGTGTGAATCCCTTCAGAAGAGTCGAAACGGGAAATAGTAATAAAACCCTAAACTTTGTGATTTGAAAAAATAGTTTTATTTTTAAATAAACAGTTATGTTCTAAAAATCGCGTGATTTCAAATCACTTGTGATTTTAAAATCACAATTCTGATTTTAAGTTATTTATTTGATATTTTTATTGCAAAACTCAAAGTTAGGTTATTGAAAATATAACCAAGTAATTCTTATCGGCAGACATTTAGCTGACTGCTTTAAAATCACAAATATTTAAAAAGTTTTTTGTGTTTCTTGTGATTTGAAATTATTTGCACAAAAAGTAAAGACACTTATACTTGGTTTTGTTTGACGTCCAAATAGAAACTTAATAGTTAAAAAAAATTTTTTCCTCAAATAACTTTTACGAAATAAGAAGCGCTTGAAGTTTTTTGAATATTAATATTTCGTTAAAAAAAACAAATGCTCAAACAAATCAGGTAAGATTTTTTTTAAATTAAAATATTTTTTATTTTATTGTTAGTGCATTCATTTAGGCAAATTTTTAATTAGTTTAATGTTTTAAATCAGTTTACTTTAATATTTTTCGACGAAATCAACTGTTACAATCGAAATCTGGAAAAAAATTCATTTACAAGAGATTACCTACAAAAAAAAAAAAAAAGCCCGGTATGTAGCAAAATATAAAAATTACGCTACACAGTAAATAAGCTTTTTTATCTACACCATTTCCAAATGTATTTTAAAACTTTTTTAATGGTACTTCAGAGATTTTCGATTCCTTTTCTGAACTTTTAAATCCAATTTCAGGAATATCTAACTTACTTTAAGAAAATTCTTATTCAATTTTAAAAATTTTTCATTAAAATTTCGAAAAATTTTGTATAAATTATGGAAAATTCTGAAATACAAAAAAAAAATTTCTAAAATCGAACTAAGAAATTTATGATATATACATATGTATATAGAAAGTTTTGAAATAAATTGGAAATGGTGTAGTGGTCGTCCATACGCTTAAACTTTTTTTGCAAAACGTTTTAAGTTTTTTTGTGCAAACTTTAAAAAATGCGAAAGCAAAAGAGAGTTACGTGTACATGAAACGTTTTACAAATTTTTACTTGGCTTTTCAAAATTTCTTTTCATCTTCAAACTTACCTGCTTTAAGGGCAAAAGTTTTAGCGTATGAACGTTAAATTGTGATTTTTTTTATATAATAGCATTAAGGGATTGCATCTTACACAATCAGACCTTTGAAATAACAAAATAATCCCCTAATTGCGTGTGTTGTCTTTTAAAAGATAAAGATTTGGGCAATAAACACGTGAAAAAGTTTATTTAGTATATAACAGTGCAGGTCGAATTGAAAAAAATCGATTGGTAAATATTTAAAAATTCAAAAATTGATTAAAGTTGCCGAAGTCGTATTTGATTTTTTTTCTGCCGAATTTGACAACTCGATTTTCGACCTTTTTGACCTATAGCACCCTAGCTAAGTATAATATCAAGAGCTTTATTACGTTAAATGTAACGCATTAATATACAAAAACAATTGTTTGAAAAAAAAAACTAGAATTTAAAAAAATTTTCAATATATTTTGTTTTTGTTTTAAGGCAGTGCGTTTTAGAAAAATAGGAAGTAAATATTTCAATTACATGGACTGTTTTCTGGTGTAGCGTTTTAACGATTTTACTTACATTGCGTTCTTTTTTGATTTCAGCAAATTTCCACGACATTTTCATTTACATTTGCACATTTTTTTGTATTTGGCTGTTTAATTGAAGTTGTAGTTTTTTCTACGATTTTCTGTTATTCGACTTTTCTAATTTCAAGCACTATCAAGGCTACAGCGGTTGTAGTGTTGTTGGTTTTTATATGATTGTTTGTGTAGCAGTAATTAGAGCTGCACTTGAATGTATTGTGCAGCTCTCAAGTATGAATCATTAAAATAAAAAAAAATTATATGTTAAAATGTTTGTTGTAAATAACCATTTTGCAAATTTTTAATTTTTTGTTAGATTTATTTCAGACTATATTCTTATTAAATATTTATATGTAAACTATGTACAATCTTTTTTCTCAAATAATTTTTGAAACATTAAAAAATATTTTTTTTTTCGATTTAAAATTCATATTTATTTATTTTCGTTTAAAACTTGCTAATAATTTGTATACATTTTTATATAATTTGTTATATATGTAGGTATGTGGTGTAGAAATCCCAGGAAAGGGGATTTACTATAGAATTTTGTAGGTTTTTTCAAAACTAAGTCTTTAAGTTTATTTGTTTTTATTATTTTTATTTTCTGTTAGAAGTTATATGTACAAAACTTATTACCTAAACTTATGTCTGTATAGAAAGATGGTTTAAGCGTATTTAACGCATTTTTAATTAATTAAAAATTTGCTTTTTTAAAGATAAAAAAAAATCGCAGTCGATAATGTATATTAAAAAAAATATGTAAATATGTATGTATTTTATAAAAAAATCATGCTGTTTTAACGGCATTTTAATTGAAATAATGTATATGTTTAGTCTCAATTTTATTACGATATTATTTCTTATTGTTAAGGTTCATACATACTCACTAATCTTTTTTCGTTTTAATTTTTCTTCATGATAAAAAAAAATAAATAAAATTTATTTAAAACAACATTCCTTATGCATATACATATGTAAACTTTAATATAAAACAAAAAGTCAATTTTTAGAGAGAGAAAAAAATAAAAATTAATAAAATTTTTTTTCATAATTTTATAAAAATTCAAATAGCTCATCAGATCGTAGCACTAAGGAAATTTAGTTTGAGTCTCTCTTACTTTTTTTCTTTTTTATATATTGAGTTTAAAACTTTCCCGGTCATAAAAGAAGTCAGACACCATATAAGGAAAAAAGTAAGAGAGGCCAAAACTACATTCGGTCACCTGATCAGTTATTTGACCTTGATTTAATATATTTAAACCATGTTGAAATAATTTATCTGGTGTGCTCAATTCAGAGAGAATTTTTGGATCTCTAATTATTAATCCTTTTGATTAAAATTAAAATCAAAAGTTATGTAAATTTTTACATTTAATCTAAGAGTTTTTAAATTTAAAAACATTCGTTTGAATGTTTTAGTTTATATATCTTTTTTTAAGGGTTTTTATATAGTTAAATAGTAGCGCTTAAAAAAAAACTTAAAAATAATTATAATGATACAAGTAGTAGTTATAATAACAATATTTAAAATAAAAAGCAAAAATTTATGTATTCATTTAATTTCATCTTTTGTTATGTTTTAGTTTTAAAAGTATTGGGTTTCTCCGCCTCCAGTTTGGTGGTTAAGAATCATTGCGTCTACTTACATTTCATAAACTATTTCCGCCATTGTGGTTCATGTTGCCTTTTTTTGGAAATTTATACTGGAAACGTTGAAATTTAAATTTGTTGCGTTGAAAATTGTTACGATAACCGTTACTACCGCCACCCACATGATGATAACGTTTCCAACGTTTTTGATTATCATGCTCTTGGAATGGATTATAACCGGGTGTTCGCGTTGTTGCATATGAATCTTTTTGCCCTTTTATTTTTTTCTGTCGACCACGATCCATTTCGTTTTCTTCTTCGTCTTCCCAGTCACGTTGTCGCTGTTCACGCATTTCACCTATGATCTGCAATTAGAAGAATAAAATATTTTGCACATTTTTGTTGAAGGAGTTTCAAATTGTTATCGCTATTTCTAAAAATTAACCTCCTTCAATTTTTGGTAACACATTTAACCTTTCTTAAGAACTTAAAGTGTTAAACTTAAAAATTAAGGATTATTTAACTTCAAAAATGTTAAGTACGTTAATCGTTACTTTCTATAAAACTCCGAAACTCTACACTAAAAACTTGCTTTTTAAGCTGAACGAAAGTTTCGTCAAATATACAAATAAAAATATATAACAAAACGTTTTTGTTATGTTGCGAAGGGTGGTAAAAAACGGCAAAGCCTCTCATACTCGGAGACCTCTTGGCTCAATGGTGCGTTCCAAGGACGTTTTTGTTACTTACGTAAAAATATCAAATTTTAGCATTAAAGTTTTTCGAAGTAACTACACAACTTTCGTACACTGAAAAAAAATTATATTGCGAAAATATATAATACGAAAGGCTTTCATTACTCTTGTAAAATAATAGTTTAATTGATTTTTAAATCAGTACAAAATGCCAAGCGCCTTATTTCACAAAATACAGTTAAAGGTTCTATTTGTTAGAATTTTTAAAAAACAAAAAAAAAAAAAACTCTCATCCATGGGTTGATAAAAAGGAACAATGCAAATCGAATACTTAATTTTACATAATAAAAAATACATTAACCAAAGAGTTAACATTAACAATGTTGCAGGGAATATTTTTAGTGTAACTATGTATAACCTTTTTCTATCTTCCCGGCAATTTATGTAGGATTCAGCGCCAAAAGAATTAATCAAGCTAATTTCGGAGATTTTTTTGTAGGTAAGAGTATCCCAAAAAAATTTCTGCCACGATTGAAGCAAAAAGTTTTCAGACGGGGTAAGTTCTGGGATATGAGGGGTTTACGCTTCGGGTTATTGTAATAATTCAAATTTTAATTGGAATATTTTTTTTATTTTATAGGATCAAAACAGAAGCATGAATTAAGCTGCTTGCATGTTTTCAAAATTATTGTTTGAGTATCTAAAAATGATTTTGCGAGAAAGTAACTTTATATATAAAAAAAGTCCTGTCGCAATAAAAATCAAACGAACGTTCGTTCAAAATTCTATATTTTAGCCAAAACAAATTTTCGTTTTTGTTTGAAATATAAGTAATCACTCACTCACTTGCTCGATTTTTATTAGAGCAGGCAGCTAGTAACTTATTTTAACGATATTCGCATTATTTAAATAAGTTATTAATAAATAAATATAACGATTTTGCGATTCAGTAAATTTTTTTAACGATATTCGCTAGCGTTAAAGTCAGCTATTATTGTTAAGTAAACAGCAAAAATTTTTAATGTTGTTGGCAATGTTATTTCAACGATAATAATTTTTGTGTGTTGATAATTTTATTGACAAAATTTATAATTTTGTATTTTAAAATGTCCTTTAAATATTTTATTTATCATTTAGAAAGCATAGTTTTTTTCTTTTTGTATATGCAGTTTGAAACTTTCTCGGTCATAAAACAAAAAATTCCAAACGTTAGTGTGCCAAACTCCAAATGAAAAAAAAAGGAAAAAGTAAGAACCGTATTGTCCATCTCCATATATAAAAAAGAAAAAAAAAAAAAATTATGAGAGGCAAAAATGCTCTCTGCGATGCGTTTACTTGATAATTAATTTCACCATGCATACGTTTTATGAATAAAATGTATTTATTTCGTTTATTTACTGCAATTTATAAATGAACAAAATTTGCTTTGAATTTATCAATAAAATATAACACACAAAGTGTCATCTCACGTTCAAAAAACAAAGGACACAGCCAAAATCGTTTTTTGTTTTTTTTAAGTCTTTTGTATGCACTTGTAGCTCAAAATAATATTTGCATAAACACAAAAAATTATTAAAATTCTTTAAAAACCTCAATTTTACTTTCCGATATAAAATATTTCTTTTCATTAGATTCCACAAACTTTCAAAACAGCTTATAATAAAAAAAATTCTATGCGTCAAGGCGTTGCATGTAACTTGAGACGCGACACGGTGCAAAAAGTTTAGAAAGCCACAACGCATTGCGATGTTGACGTGTGCCATGGACTTTCAGCTTTACATGATGTTATTGTTAATGTTAGTGATGTCATTTTTAATCGAGGACATAGGTTCAAAAATTTCTGGCAGTAACCTATCATTTACATATGAAATGCCTTCCTTTTTATTAGTTTAAATGGTAACAACCTCTATTCTAATTTAATATTGTTGAAAAAAACTTCGTGTGTACTGGTTTTCCAATTAATGTTCTAACGCGATATGTACTTCCATTTTACGTTGCTTTTCGTTTTTTTCGAAATGCAGTTTTTATCTTAATCAAAACAAAAATTCTTTAAAAATTCTTTTTTTATCTGAATGTCTTTAGATTAAAAAGAAGTCCAAACTAAAAGCTTACATTTGTGTTTATTTTTAATTTTTATTTTATATAAAAATTATTAAGAATAACATACATAGTCCCAAGTTGTAAAAGTTTTTACAGTGCAAACAGGATAACAACCTACAAACTAGATTTATATACATATTTATGGAGTTTAAAAATATATTAAAATTAATTTTGGCTGTGTAAGTTAGTATCCACAACAAAAAATAAAAGATTTAAAAATATTTTATGAAAAAAAAAAAATAGAGAAAATTATTTTAGTGTGAAGTAAATAATTTTAATAGTATGTTAGAAAAAATCCAAATAAAAAATGAAATTACCTATATGTAGATAGATAAGCCATTTTTTCTATTAACTTGAAACGTTTACTAAAGAAGCAATCACCATTGAATTAATCGATCGTTTAATTACAATCACATCACCATATCATCACTTTATTGCATAATCATCGAATTGTTTATGTAATTAAACAATTGAGGAAATTTTCACTTTTTTTCCTTATTACTCTATCTATTAGCTTGGCTTAATAAGCAATAAGAAAACATTTGTAAATAAGCAAGCAGGTAGAGGTGTTTTGGCAATGGAACGTCTACCGTCATGAAATCACAAAAAAACGCACAAATTTATAGTATTTTTGTTATAGATTGTTCAAAACATCTTCATCATTTGTGGTTTCTTCTGATGTGGCCGTTGTTCTAATTGTGGGCAGCGTTGCTAATGTGTTTAAAAATTGGGGTGGCGGTAGGGGAGAAACATTGGATGGCGGACAATGTGTTTTGAAAACTGTAGAGGCGGTTGTGCTAGAACTGCAAGAATCAATATTTTCCATTTCATTATCCATTAATTGTTGAAGAACACATTCTTCCAAACCAAATTCATCGTCATCATTGAAAAAATTGTCTTTGAAATCATCTGTTATATAAATCGGTGACGGCAACGTTATCATTGATGTACTAGTGTTGGTACATATGATATCTGAAGTTTTATTTTCCTCTTCCCTATCCTTTTCATCAAATTCATTATTTATACGATTCTCTTGTTCAGTTGCGAATATATTTAATTTGAGATCTTTTTGTTGAATGGCGGTTGTTGTGTTAATAAAAACGCTGCCAATGCGACTGCCGTAATGTTTTTGATTAATTTCATTTTGCTGATGCAGGTGATCGTGGTTGTTTTTAAAGTCGTTTAAATTTGAAGTTTCCTCAGCATCATCATCGTCATTTAGATCATGGCCGTGAGGTGCATGTTCATCATTTTCGATGTTGATGTTGTGGTTTTTATTGTTATTGTTGCTGTCGTCTTCTATCCGTTTCTCATCAAACAAATAAAAATTCTAAATTAAAGGGAAGTGGAAAATAGGATAATGACGCTGTTTTTTTTTTGTTTTTTTTTTTTACTTTATATCTTAATAAAACAAAACAAATAAATAATAATTGTAGAATGAATAAAAAATTGCACACATTTGAAATGTTTAAAAAAAGTAAAAAAAAAAATGATTTTACAAAAGTCTGCTTTTCGTGGATTTGTTTCAAATTTATAAAAAAATAAAGTAGATTAATTAAGTAGATTTAACAGATGTCTATGGAATTTTTGTATACAATACTATAATTGTTATGAATATTAGCGCTAAACATTAAAAAAAAAACGCATCCAAAATTAAAATGTTTTATAAAAAGTAGTTTGTAAATAATAAGTGGGTTCTTCAAGTAATTCTGTTTGTAAGATTTTTTTTATATCTTTTATCTAAGTTTTGTAAAAAAAAACGATAGAAGACGACATTATATAAAACCTTTGGGCTATAAAGCGTTTGAAAGAAAACAGTCAAACGTTTGATTAAGTACTGGTCGACAACAAAGTCAAGCAATAAAAGGCAAGCGCTTTATTGTCTCAGTGTGCAAATGTTGTTTTTATTAAAAAGGTACATATTTATTTTAAAATGGTAACAAATAACTTAATGACTTTAATGCATGGGTTGTCAAAAATTCATTTTTAGTGCACAATTGTGCTACAAAAACAATAAAAACAAACTCACACCGACGCTTGTTCTCTTTTATTTCAGTTTGATTTCAGTCGTTAATTGAGTGTTAACGAGTGCACATGGGCGGATGCTTACTGTTTTTTTTTCAGCTTTGTTGTTTTTTCAGCTTTGATTTAATTTCAAAATAAACCAGCAAACAAAATAGTATAATGGAAGACAAAAATTTTTGTTTTGTCATTAAAAATGCTTTTGGTAACATGCAATGCATTTTATGTTACCAAACATTTAAAACAAAGAAAACATTTTCAATTAAAAGGCATTATGACCTTTTTCACAAAGAAATAAATAAATTAAAGGAGGAAAAGAGGAAAATGTTTTATATTTAGCAAAAAAAACCTTTATATTAAAAAAATTAAAGAATGTTAATAAGAAATTGTTACAAAATCTTGAATTTGGAAAACTTAATTTATAATACCTAAATACACTTAATTTTTTAAGTTTTAACTGTAAATTGAACTCGCCCAATGGAATATGTGTGAAAAAAATTGTCTAATTCTGTAATAACTGAGGCATATTTTTTATTTAATTTTAATAACTTTTTTTAAGTTCATTTCCATTTTGCTTTAAAAAGTAAAATTCATCACATTTGCAATGCTTAGTTTTTTGTTTGCTGGGCAATTTTCTCTTATCCAATACAGACGCATTTCATTAAATGAGAATTTTGACAATCCCTGCTTTAATGGCATAAATTATAATCTAATTAAGAGATATATAACTTAACATCTTTATTCATAAAACAAAATTTTCATAGAAAACTATAAACCTTTTATAAATCAAAATTTTTTTTATGAATTAGACCCTACATACAACGAGCCAATTATCTTAAAATTTTAAAGTAAAAACAATTTAGTAAGATTTATGTCATGTTTATACCAGAGCTCCAACTACTTGTTTCGCTCTTTGACTTACTAACACTATTTTGCCTGTTTATATTACACTCTTCCTTGGAAGGCCACGGAATTGATAGGAGAGGAAGCGGAGGAAAAAGGAGACGTGACAATCTACGTCATTAGACAGGCCGCACTCAAGCCTCTAAAGAGACATTATAACAGTTCTAGACTTGTAACCGATTCTAGGCTTGCTCTGAGGGCGATCGGTTAGGCTCTGTTCTAAGGTGTATGTTTGGGGTTCTAAGGTGTATATTTAGGACTCTCACAAGACAATTCGATGTAAGATATATGACGAGTAGATGGAAGAGGAAATCTTTGGACTTCTGTAGGTTATGCGGGATAAACATAAGATTCATCAAATGGGTTTTGGTGGCTGGGTAAATAGGTGGTTTTAGCGCCTGTGCGTGATTGACAAACACTGACTTCTTTGACTTTGGCTGAAGGCGTTTTTGGTTTCTTTTCTTATTATTGCATTGTTCATTCTACAAGTTTTCTTTTCTTGCTTATTTATCTTCTCAACTCTTCTGAAGGGATTCACAATGGGCCTACAGGCCTCTGGGTGGAGGTGTCGAATTGTATTTGTCAGTACCCTTCGTAACCAAACCTACATGCACAAACACAACCACACATGCGAATATTGTTATATCCTTTTAGCTATGGGCAACAGTCTTCTTAACATACGGGCAATCATTAATTCGTTTGAAATAATTAAAATTAAAATAAATTGGGGCAAAAGAACACCAGAATGTTAATTGTTTGGAAAATGCTTCAATATCTGTTTGTTAGTCCCTCTAAATTGTAGACAGCTTAGTTGCAATAGTTTTTAAGTGTCTTCTAACCATACCGTTACGTTAGGTAGAACAGGCAGCCGTTAAAGAAAGCATACAAGTCACTTGGGTCCGCATTAACCGTTCCCTTTGTGTAACCTGAAGGGGCAGGTAGAAAGGGTTGAGGTAAAAGGAAATAATAAACCAAAAGAAGGATAAGGAAAAAAGAAAAACAGGATAAAGAAGATTATTTACCAGGGTCTCTGGTGAGAATCGAACCCATCCTGGGGCACCAAGCCGTTAAAATCAGTTCATATCTTTAAATATTTAAGTATTAAAAAAAACATAAAAATCGAAGCTTAAGAAAATTCAAGTAGTTCTGGCGTTTTATACTGTAAATTAACAAAAAAAAAAAAAAAATAAAACAAAAATTTCTAGTTTTTTAATTACATATTTGGATTAAGATATGTATGAACTTCACATAAAAATGTAATTTGTTTTGATACCTTTTCAATGTCGACCAGTGGGATTAACCCAAATATATGTATCTATTATACATATGTACATAATTATTAAATTCACAAGGAGAGTTGTATTGTAATAATATTCTAAAAAATAAATTTGGCTTAAAAATATTTTGGAAAACATTTTTTTTAAATTATTTTATATTAATTTTAATTTTTTTATTATTTACACTTATATAATACATTCATATTAAAGGATAATTAAACATATTTCATAAAATTTTTCATTTTAAAAGGGTTTGGTAACACTTAAAGTCTTAAGTACTCTAGTTGTCGTTCTCGTTGTTAAGAATCACTTATTCTGTCGTCAATGATGGCATCCAATAACAGGCAAAAAATTGACTCGATCTTACGAAAAGATTTTATTGAAAGTGTCAGTTAAATCGTTATTTTTTATAAAAATTGCTTTATACCGTACTCCTTTTCAGATGTTTATTTCCCAAGCCAGAGTTGATTATCTTGCTGCCAAGCGTAGAATATCCCCACTCAATTAGGATGACTTAAGCTTCTTCTTCCATCATTGCGCTCCTAATAGCCTCTATAGTCATATTTTAATTGAATTATTTGCCAAAATCACAACTTACTGTAGTTTGCGAATACGTAATGCTATCGAAATATATTAACGCATGGGCAAGTAATTTTTTAAATAGAAATGAGCCAGCAATTTTTGTAGAGATTGGTTGTTCATTCTTGGCTGTGCCTTCCGTAATAGGCTTTTCACGAAATTCACCTTAGCCTGCGTACACTTTGTGCATAAAGTGGTATAAAAGAAAATGTGGTGTAGGGTATAAAATGGTCGGGTTTGACATTTTAACACAAAATCAACGGCACATATTTAAAATGCATCAAGCTTACCTCAACAGCCATAGATAAAACAAACAACGACGACAACTAGAATAGCGGCTTAAATTTTATTAACAAACCATACATAAGCAAAAATGTTAGACAGATAAAACACCGATTAACATGGTAGTTTATCAGTCTTTCCCGCTATGATTCTCACACAAAATAACCTACAAATTCAGTTTTTTGTTTAAATTGATTAACAAAAGTACATTTCACAAAAAAATTACATTCAGAGTTGTCGTGGTGCATAAAAAAGTATGTAAAAAAATTAGGTACTTTTTTTGCACAGAAAACCAAACGTTTTTTTTTAGCTTCATGTACATATATATTCTTTGAAAGAATTTATCACAGAAAAGTTACAAGGATTGGTTTTTTTTTCTTAAAGAATTTTTTTCAATATTTTTAGTTTATATTGGTTTAAAATACTACATATATATTTTTTTTGGGCAAAACTATATAAAGCGTTTGAAATGTTTGTTGTTAGGGTGCATGGTTAAAAAAAAAATTTAAAAGATAATAACTAATAGACTTACCTCTTTGTCAATTTCACTTTGCTGGCCATTCCATGTTAAGACTGGTGCCCCGTAGCCGCGATGTGACTGTTTTAGAAGTTCTGAAACAGCTGATTCATTGGCAGTTATATTACGCTGATATCCGCCATTGCCAATAAAAGTTTTATTTGGCGATTCTTTTTTTGCGCGTTTTACACTATCTGTCGCAATAAACGGTTTAGTTGCAAAAGGATTTTTTGGATTCTTGGGGGTTCTTTCTGTAACTAGAGGGGAAGAAAAAGCTGCCATAGATGAAGGCAATGATGTTGTTGAATTTACGCAGGCATTGACAGGCGGCAAGGAAGTAACTTGCCATAATCCAGAGTTCGTTTTTATTACGGGAGGTGAGGGTGGTGTTGCATGTGATCTTTTAAATGATGGTATATTGTTTGGGGACACTTTTGTTTTATTGCTCTCATCTTCGGAATCTGATGAGAAAAAATCGTTTGTGGTAGTGGTTGAGGTAACAGAAAATTGTTGGTTTTGTGTTTTTTTCTTTAATGGTGAAGTGCCGGAGGTTATTGTGGCATTATTGTTAACATTACTGGAACGTTTAATGCTGTTGAAAATTTCATCGATAGTATCAGATGATTTTTTTGTTTCCGGTGGCTTTGCTAACATTTTCGAAATAGCAGCGGTGGATGAGGCGGCCCTTTTTACTTTAATTCCATTTGATGAAGGCTTTAAGTCTTTATTATTTGAATTATCATCGCCATCTGACAAACTACTACTAGACCATGATGATGAACTCTGTCTTCGTTTTAGAGGATTTGATACTAAACTTTTTTGCTGTTGGTCGCTAGATACCGCTACGATTGCCATGGAGACATCATTTTCATCATCTGTCTCAGAGCCATAGGGTACCAGGCTTTTTATAAGGGCAGGTGATGATTTCTTAGTAAAACCATTCGTTAAAGTTGATGATGTGGCGGTGATGTTAGCTGTTGCAGTTGTGGTATTTATCGATTCGTTGACACCTAGCTTAGGCATACTTGGCAGTGTGGCTTGCGTAGTAGCGATTTGTTTTTGCGATGAAGTTGATGAGCTAACAATCTCATTTTCGTCATCGTCATCGGAGGAACTTTCGTTGCGCTTTTTAAGATTATTAATTTGCCTTTTAGTTGTTGAGACACCCAAAGTATACTTCGCGTTCGTAGACTCCTGAAATTTTTCAGTCCCCACTAAGTGGAGACTGTTGGATATTGTATTGTTATTACTATTGCCACTATTCTTAAGATTATCAAAAGTTGAACTGCTGGAAGTTGAAGTTGCCGAGGCACTAGTTATTGATGATGTCGCAGCACTGGTTTTTACTGAATTTGAGGGATTGCTGTTGCTACTGTAATTGTTACCGTTATTTTTAAAATGTATCATTATTTTGCTGATACCATTATTTGAAACTGATGGCGTTGGCGACGTTGAAATTGAAGAATTACGATTAAGTATTAATTTACTGCCACCATTTGTTAGAGGCAACGAGGATGACGTTGGTTCTAAACTCCCACCATGTGTGTTGATGTGAGTGTTGTAGCCGGGCGGCAGCTGGGGTCCTATTATACGAGGTGAACCACCCAAAGTATGACCGTTCATTTTAACCGTTTCCTTTTGATTTGTTGCTGTTGCGGCCACCGAATATGGCTGTGAACCACCACTAACCTGTGTACAACTTATATTCCTAGATGGCTGTGTATCCATTTCATAGAATATTATATAGGCATTTGTATTGCAAACACTTTGCATAGTTATTGGTCTCACATAACTGTCATCGTAGTTATAATAAGTACCTGATTCGGTTAAGCCGATCGCTGTGTAATGACCACAATGCTGTGATGCACCCAAATGGGTGACCATGGCTACAAGACGATAGGTCAACTGTTCGCCCGAGTTTTTACGCGAGGCATATTTTGTTAGATCCAGTCTAGGTTTAATAGTAATTTGTTTATTTAGTTTAGTGCCTAGCATTGAAAAACGTTTTAATTGTATGCACAAGGCAATTGGCGCACGTTCCAAGGAGAATTGTTTTGTCGCCGAAACCTTTTAAAGAAGAGAATTTTGTTAAAGGTGTTTATTTTCAACTTTTTAAAATATAATACGAAGTAAATTTAGTGTATGTCATGCTTTCTTAACGCACTCAGATGGCGCAATGGTAACATAGTTTTGAAAAATTATAAAATTGTTTTTTAACTCTGTTAATTTATGTATTTTAAATCAAACTCTTACAATTGCTAAATTTTTGAGCTTTAATTAAAAGTAGCTTTGAATTATTCTTTTTTACAATATAGATATAAAATATGCATGTGTGGGTATGTATATGTAACATTTATATTTGTCGATTACGTATGACAACCTGACTTTAGATCGGTTGTCAGTTGCCAAAATTTTGTTACAAATGGCTATCAGTTGCCAGTTTTAGTTAACAAATTGTTAACAATGTACCAACTGAGTAGTTTTATTTGCCGTTGGGCAACGCAATAATTTATTTAGATAATACAACAATTTAAAACAAAAGTATAAGTGAATATAAAAAAATATGTAGATGTTATTGAAAATTTATATTACACTTACCTTTTTCTTGCACGCTTCACATTTATAGCCCATATCTTCAAGACGTTCACGTGAAAAATAACCCTCTAACGCTTCGTCAACTGTATCAGCCTTACGTATGTCCAGTAGTAAATCTTGAAAATGTTGAAATGTAACAGATACATGATTGCATGCCAAACAGCGAACAGCAGACTTTAGATAACCGCCTAGAATTTGATTAAGCGGTGTTGTCTCCTTGCTGTATTGATCCAACTCTTTATAGTTGCGAAAACGTGACAAATAAGATTTTTCCATGGCCTCCACTAAATAACGCAAAAACTCGTGAGCATCCTCTTGGCGTCCCATTACTAAATGTTTACATATAGATTTTAATTTTGAATAAACATAATATGGTCTTATAGCTGATTGACTTCTTTGAGATTCCTGCAGTGTCTTTGCCATGGCGCAGATAATGCAACCAACATCTGTGGATTCACAACGTTCCATGTGTGCACTATCTGACATTAGCCAGTTTGCCATAGATGGTACGTGAAATAGGGCTTGTAAAGTTGAATTTAAATAACAGGTATTTCCAACATTCATCATTCCCACACCTACGTCCCATCGGTGTCCGGAAGCTCTCCAACCAATTCGTACATTTTCTCGTGGATAAAGTATACGTTTAGGGGCAGGTAGTTCATTTGGATTAGTGACTTTTTTGTTAAGTATTGTGCCTTCATTTGAGCCCGACAAGTCCTTACCATTAGCATCTGTTGTTGCATTATATTCATTGTAATAGCACAGACATTCGTATATTGATGAAGAACAAGAATAGCACATTTCATAATTAATAAAGTATTGAAATTTATAGCAAACACATTTAAAAAATTTCTTATATATATAGTAAAGAGGCTTTAAAGCAAACTGATATAACAGCCACAAAGTTAAATAATCGAGTGCAAGAGCACGCATTGTTTTCCAATTATAAAGCACTGCAACTTTTTAATTCTTTACATTTGCCTTAAGGTCAATATCTAAAAACTTCAGTTGTTAACAACGAATAATTGTTAACGAATCGAATACATTTTTAAATTTAAGTTGTTGTCTAAAGCAATTTTTACAGATTTTCTTGAATTTATTCTTATTTTTTAAACGCAAACACAAATTTCTTTTTTCACAGCTGGGCCCATAATAAATTTTTTACATTTCTTTTTAAAAAATTGTCATAGTTTTTTATTTTTCTTAACATATTATTAGTTTTTTGACATACTTATGTGTTTTTCACAAATTTGTTAATCTTTTTTGAGACATTTTTCCCTTTATTTACTTGTTTTATTTGCTTGATAAGCACATTTCGGTATTTTTACATTCGTGCGTTTTGTTAATGTGTTTGTATGAATATGAAAGCTAAAGCAAATTTTTTTAACAGCGTTGCCCTATCAAAGGATTAAATTGTGATTTTAAGGATTTTACCACAGGTATAACAATGTCAAACTTTTGCATCGTATAACCCATGTTGTATCATCTAAACACAATTAAATAACATATACACAGGTTATATTATGATGTCATATTGTCGCTTGTTAAAGGCACATACACATACATTTAAATGTATGAAATGTTTAAGTCGACGTCTATATGCTGTAACCTTTTATCAGCACAAACTCAATTGGTGGGTACCTATATAGAGACACGTAAAATTATTTACATCGTTTAATGTACAAGCAACAGGCTTTTTTTTTTATTTTTTATTAATGGAGTTTAAAAATATGTAGACTAATAATTTGAATATGAAATCTAAAAATGTTCTGCAACTAAGCGCCTGTTTGTAAATGCATCACTGCACTGCATCATGATCGCAAACTTTTACAAACACCAAAATGATAATGGATAATTCAAAATAAAGTTTTATAAAAGGTAGATAAAGCAAGAGTTTAAGATACTTTTATCGAAAAATATTTTTTAGGTAAATCTGTGCAGTTAAACACCTATGCTTTTTGCAACCCTCAGTCATGATGCAATGCAGCGATGCATTTACGAACAGGCCTTAAAGTTTTATAATCTGGACAAGCACATACCTATAAAACTTGACTTGTTTAAAGTACTTTTTAAGTATACATTTGATGTAATACCTACATATGTATGTATGTACTTATATGTATACCGTAACTTAAAAATCACCCTGAAGGTCTCGTTGTTTTTTTAATATTCTTTATATACCGCAATGAGCTTCCAAGCTTGCCTTTAATTACAATTTGGGTTGACAAATATGACGTTTCAATGATTTTGATAGTAGGTACCTATATAAAAAGTTCTAAAAAAAGTTACCTACGTATGTGTATACATGATTTTGCTTTTAATATATCGTATCATTAAAAAAATATTAGTATTCGAGTCGAAATTTAATAAATTAATTAAATTTGTCATTATAAATAATGCACAACTTTATTAACATTACTGTTATTTAAATTTTTCTTTAGATGTAAATTCATCGAATTTTTTTAAAAAGAAAACGATTTTATCTAATTTAGGGCTGCTTTACGTAAAATTGGCCATTTACTACACGTAAACGTGTCCATAAACGGCTGTTTTATCCAAATTATTATTATTAATTAAACATATGTACATATGTATGTATGTAGTTTATGTATATGCAAGCATACCTGCTTATATACCACTGTGTACATGCAAATTTTTGCATATGCTTGGTAAGCAGTGTGGCCATATTAGCTTTTTTGGAGCTAAATTTAGCTTTACTTTTCTTCATTTAGCCCGAAATATTTACATTTAGCCTTTAGCTTTTTTTTTAGCTTTTTTCGAAATTGAATTTAGCTTTTTTAGTAGTTTCTGGAGCTAGATAAAAGGATACAAATTTGTTTTATTCTATTTTTCTGTATATATCTCAATTATACTGAAAGGTATCAAGCTCCAAATTTTCTTCGAATTTACAATATTACAGTTTCCGAACCATTGTTTTGTTTAATAATTTACTTCTAGCGACATTTAAAAAACGTGAAACATTACAAAACTTCAACAAAACAAAAATATAAGGAAGGTATGGTATTACAAAAAAAACGTAAGAATTTGATTTCCAAAACAAATATTTTTAAATGCGGCAATTTCAAAGAAAAAAAATCCAAATGCGACACAAAGATTTTTCCGTTTTTAGGTTAAATTAAAAAATCTTTTAATATATTGCTCAAAGATGTAAAAACACTTATGTCTTTCGTTGAAACAAATTATTATATTAATATTTTTATTTAATAAGAATTTTAAAGTGTATTTTTGTCAAAAAATCAAATCAAACAGGACCGAAATAATTTTTAAGAAAAAAGCAGGCACAATGATACGGTAAAAAAATAATATTTTAAATTTTTTGATTTTGATTTTTTAATTTTTACAGTCATTGGTTTTATATACTTATTGAGGCACACATGTACAAATAAAAATACTTTTAAAAATGTTTCTTACAATGTAACTTTTTACATTAAGGATAATATTTTTTACTTTTCTTGAACAAGCTTGAATAAAGTTATTTCATAATTAAAATCAAAATTTTTAAAACAAATTTTTTTTAAAATATTTTTAGCACACAAACGTTTCGTTCATGTTATGAGAAATATCTAAATAACGAAGAAATTTTTTAAAAAACGAATTAAAAAATTTAGCTTTATTTTTTGGCTTAAACTTTTGGTTTTTAGCTCTTTTTAGCTGTTTTTTAAACGTGATTTAGCTTTAAATTTACTTGAAAATCTGGCCACACTGTTGGTAAGTACCAATATAACTAAGTATATTAGGTACATGTCTGCAAAACTTAAAAAAAAAAATAAAATAGGCCTTAATGAATAAATTATGTGTAAAGCAGGTAAAAAACATAGTTCCGAGTAATAATATACAGAAATAGGCATTTTCTTTGTTATCTCTGGTTAAGGTCCAACCCAACTTGTTAACGTTAAAGTTAATATTACAATAACAATGATTCATTACTACCAAATATGATTTTTGCAAATATGTAAACATATGAAAGAACAAATTGATCAATAAATAAAGAACAAAAATATGTACTACACACGTGATTTCTATTGGGACAAAAAACGTGTTTTATTGTTTGTACCTATCCATTAAACTTCTTTAATTTTCTTTTTTCCCACCAACAATAAAAATGTGGCGTTCCTATGTCAACCTATACCTATAAGTATGTACACATACATACATTTATTATAAGGTCAATTCAAAAATACACAACATTAAACAAAATTTTTTTAGTTCAATTTTTATGAATCAAAAGACGGAAAATAACATGGATGATTGAAATCAAAACGCCGACATACCTATGTTTCCCAAAGCCGCCGCTTAAGTTTTTTTACGAGATTTTCTCAAGTTTTTTAAAATTAAAAATGCTTTTTTAAATACTTTTTTTTACCAAAAAATGTAAATAATGTTACTGATGTATGCATGTACATATGTATACAAATCTTCTATAAAATGTGTATTGTTCATTTTTAATAATGTTATTGCCGAATAAAAACTGCTTTGTGTCGGCCGCCGCTTCGGTAAATTTGATTAGCAGTGGACTCGCTGAACAAAAGAGAATGACAGATAGCAATAACGAATATTTAACAAAAAAGAGAGACGTATTTTTTTTTGTACGAAAATAGGAATATATGAAACCAACAAAAAAAAATCATGTCATGCATTCTTACCGGCAATGTCGCCATTTGCGCCAATATTATTACTGTTTACTGGAGAGTTTATACCATTTTCCATAGAAATGTGATTACCCGAAGGTTTTAACACAATATACTTAGATTTTAAACTTTCCAATACAGACTGGCCGTAATTCGTGACCTCCTCGTAGTCAATTTTAGAAAGCAAAACTCTTTTGGCAGATGCCACGAGTTTGTCATGCAATGAATCGATGTCATCGCCATTATTAATAGAGCCACCATTTAATTTGCAGTCATCTTGCTGCGATGTCTGTTTGGAATTAGCTGCAGATGAACAGCTACCTCCCGAACCTAAAGATTCCCTTAGGGCGGCATTAACACTGGCCGCAGTCTCACAGACTACGGAGACGGGCATGGAGGTGTTTCTATTTGGCGTCTGTGGTGGAATTTTGGCAATTTTTTAATGTTTTTTATTAATGTACCTATATAAACGTTATCCTTATGATATAAGGCAACCAAGAATATTTAGTTAGTTTGGCGGGTGCGGTTGGCCTTGGTTATTATTTCCTTGGTATCCTAAAAGCCTTGTGTGGCAACAGCTCTCACTTCACTTTTTTTTACTAACTTTATCTTTTTTGGCTTTTATTGCTTTACCACGTAATCGTAATAAAAACAATTATTTTTTAATTCATTCATTTACAACTCGTTACTTTGTTTGACTGTATGTATTTTCTTTATTCTTTTCAGCCTGCTCACAAAATTTGCCATGAATGTCCTTTATTGTATTTTTTTGATATTACGATCCTTAAACCATATTTTTATTTTTTTTTCTTCTATCTTGATGCCTACATTTACTAGCTTTTCTTGTATTTAATTTGTTTTGCAACACTTTTGTACGTTTTGGTTCTGTGTGCATTTTTACTTTAATTCCATATTCTTGTTAACTTCAGCGTTTAATAATTATTAATCCCAATAAGACGCTGCAGAATTTGTAACCACTTAAAGTTATTATTAAATAATTAGCGTGCACACTTCTTTATAAATTTTACATGTCTTGGCCTTTTTAAGTCGAATATTAAATCTATAAAAATACGAAAAACTATTGGAAAAATTTTGCTGCTGTCTTAGCAAAAATTTTTTCTTCCGACTAATCTAACGAGTAACTAGTTGGTAAAGAAAACCCGTTTCATGTGAAGGAGAACAACCACGCGTTTTTTGAACAGAGTTGTACTTAATTACACATTAAAAATCCGCTAGTATATGTAATATTTTCGAGTTGGCAACATGTGGTCACGGCTGCCAGATTTGAAGATTTATCGGCGTTTTGACGGTTTTTGTGAAGAAATGCAAGTGGCTATTTATATAATTAGCTTAAGCTATATTTACACTACCTGAGTTATAATATGAGTTTCACAACTTAAGGTGGTTTTATACGAGATGTATTTTACACATGACTTGTCACTGTTGCAATCCACATGTAACTGAGTATGTCTGTCAAAATTGTCATTTTACAGAAGGTTTACAATATTTACTTTCACACGTACCCACGTAATTACATCTGACATAACCTCCAACCTAAATTAAAAAAACTTACTTTTCTTTGTTGTTGTTCTAAAAACCGCTAATGACACATGCTTTGTCGGATGAAAATAGAACGCGCTCAAATTGAAAATTTGTCATGTGACTTTTACATATTTGTTTCACACAAACAATGTTGGCACGCGTTCACACGACATGTATCAATTTTGCAGTGAAAAATTTGACAGGTCATGTGTAAAATACATCTCGTATAAAACCACCTTAAGCATCATTTGTATAGTGTAATAACAAGTCTGTTTTCATTTGTAACATTTTTGTAAAAATCTTAGTTGGAAATAGAACGTATTCTATTTTCAAAGTTTTTAACGTCTGAGTCTTAAATTTAAGTTTTTAAAAGTAACCGGATTGAATGCTTGTTGTTGTATTGCCATACAATTTGTACCAGTTTAACAACTTTTGTAATTAGCGAACTAAAACTAATTTCTTAGACCTAATGAAAACCTAAAAATTAATAAATCAAATTGTTTTTTGAGACTCATTAAAATTTAAACTTATTTTTTTGACACTCAACTCAGATGAGAACTTAGGTGGTGTAAATATAGCTTTAGTATTAGAATACTACAGTTGTTGTTTGTAAAAAAGAAAAAAAAAACACAAGAATTATATGACATTAAAATAACGAAATACCGTTACTCAGCTGATTAACCAAGGCACCTGATATACGTGCGCCCTGGCAATTCTTAACGTGTGATCGATCATGTTAGTATGCTACATATTTGCTATGACTATTTGAAATATATCAACAAAAACAAAAAAGTGGCTTATAATTGGTTTGACGTATAAATATCTGAAAAAACATTAGAAAGCAGCGAACATTTTATAATCTGAGGAAAATTTAATGTTTGTTTACGAAGATAAATTTAAGGAGACGTGCCGTACACAGTACCAAGTCGCGTATTATTGAAATTTGTTAACTTTAAAAATATCTCAAAAAATTACATTTTAAAATCAACAAAGATTTTTTTAATATTTTGTCGGGAAATTGACGGTTTTTGCGCAAATTTATCTAGCAGCCCACATGGTGTGAGTGATTATATGTAGTTAAAATACACCGAAAGAAATTGTGGTATTTTAAAATATGTATATTAGTGAAGAAGCCCTTAATATAAAAAAAAAATAAAAAAAAAAGAAAAAATATAAATAAATATAACATGAATAAATACAACAAGTAATTGTATAAATATTATTTTTATTTAAGCCAACAGAGTATTATTATGTTGGTTGTATTGCTGACCTCATCCAACCCTAAATATAAGCAAGATTATTTTTTTCTAAAATTTTTGTTAAATATTGTGAATCAAAATAAAATTTTTTTGAATTTGGTTTGCGGATTAGCTAATTTTAGAATTTTTTTGTGTATATATTTTTAATTAAAAGAGCTTTTTATTTTTAAATGTTAATTTTCCTCGTTTTTGATAAAAAAAAAAATAAAAAACTAATAGGCATTTGTATATTTGTTTAATTGTTTAATTTTTAAATTTTAATAAAAACCTACAAATACTATCAGAAAAAAAATGATACTTGCAATTACTTAGTTGCATTTGATGTTAGGTTCATTTAAAGAAAAGTTAAAAATCTAAAAGTTGCGTTATAGATTTATAAAATAGTTTTTTTTAACAAACATAAAACAGTAAAAGAATGACAAAATAAAAAAAAAATAGCATATATATCTTTTTTTGGTAATTACGCAACTACCTTGTAGAGCAGTGTTATCAAGTCAAATTCAGCAAGTCACCCCAAATCCATAATGTTTAACTCGAATTTGTATTGGACGAAAAACAGAAAACCCTATAAAGTAGCCATTCTGGTTTAAGAGTTCTTTTTTACATTCTTAGTTTCATTTTCACTTGACCACTCCTTTAAAAATTTCTAAAAGTACAAAATTTTTTTCACTTTTCATAAGAAATTATTATATAAAAAAATACAAAATACGAGCTGAAAAATAACAGCAAATATAAAAAAACAAATAAATAATCCAACTATAAAGATTGAAAAATACAAAATTTTAAAATACTTTTTACCCTATATATCCCTTTAACAATTTTTAAACCTAAAACCTAGGGGGAAGAACCTTGACTTGGCAACAGCGTGACATAGAAACACATTGAAAAATCGTTTATCAAGTTTTCCATTGTTTGTTATGCCCAAGGCGAATTCATAGAGAAGGTGGACTCGACAGATCAGCTGGCTATTTTTTGCTCGTGCAATTTTGTTCACACTATGTCAAAAGTTTGTCTATGTGCTTCTTCTTGATTTAAAAAAACATATGCGTTGGTTTTTTTAAATTTTAAACATTTTTCATATGAACATATACATACATATATTTTGCATATTTATAAAAATCACTTTTGATTTCTTTGGTATTAATTATAAGTGGTACGATAATGCTAAGAATACATATGTAAATCAACTTATGCATTTCCCTTTTACGAAACATTAATAGATTTAGAGGTGCTTATTACAAACTTTATGATTCATTCCATTGTGGTTAGGACTGAACTATTTTTAAGCTTTAAATTCGTTTGCTTGCGATTTCCTATAAAAGCCTAAAAAATCTGAAAGTAATTTGTAGTTGTTTTACAGTAATCGATATAAAACGTATTAAAGTAAAAAATAAAAGTTTCAGATGAAATTGTTTTTAAATTTAATGGTTGTTTTGGCCATCTGTCAAATGACAGTGGCAAGTCGTTTTAATATAACATGCTTTTATGATACGTTTAGTATTGAAAGAGGTGGTGAGTAAAGAGAAAGAAAATTGAAAGTGGTTAAGGTTTTTAAAAAATATATTTTTTTTAATTCTAGTTAAAATTAAAATAAAATAAAAACCATTTCTTTTTACTTAACTACAAACATATGTATATGTCTATATATCTTTAATCTTACAGGTTATGCGAACTTTACCGAACATGATTTAAAAACCTCAATGGAATATTGTACTCATGTTGTTTATGGATATGTCGGCCTGAGACCAGATACATTCGAACTACAACCTTTACACACAAAACAGTTTTTGCAATTTTCCCAAATGAAAAAACTAAAAAAACAATATCGTCATATTAAGTTTTTGGTAAGCTTAGGTGGTGGTAAGGATTTAGTTCGTCCGGAAAAATATGTAAAACTTCTTGAGGCTTCTGAGTACACGCAGCAAACTTTCCTTAGGTCCGTAAAAACTCTTTTGCTTAAATACGATTTTGATGGTTTGGATCTAGGCTATCAGTTTTCGCTCAACAAATCGCATGGTTCAGCTGTTAAAAAAGTTGTAAACAGTGTTAAAAAGATTATATCCAATAACAATGTCGCTAAGAAAGTTGTTGGTAACAAATTTTCGAAAAATATTGGTAGAAGTGGATATAATGAAATTTCGCATAAACATCAGTTTACAGCGCTTATAAGTAAGCTCAAGAATATCTTGAAACGTGACAAGCTGATGCTTACGTTAACTGTATTGCCTCATGTTAATGTTACAAGTAAGTTTTAACTATTCTAGTCAGAAAATATGTTCGAATTCTATCAGATTTCTAATAGAAATGCCAGCGAAATTCGTCAGATAATACTGGTTCGAAATTCGAAGCCGTTGCTTTTAACAGAAACCTGTTAAAAATTTGACAGAAGTCCGATAGTAATCAGTCAGATATGTCGGACTGAGATTATAAATACATATTATGGTTTTACCATAATGTACGATCTCCACTAGCCATGAATTGTTTTTTAAGTATGATATTAGTTGTTTTAACATTTGCACTTACAACGGTGTTATAATAGTATGGAAAAAACTTTAAAATTGTAATGCTACAGATTTCATGTCTTATGGAGATCGTAGGTAATGAAATTTATATTTATATTTCCCTTAACTCCGTTTTAAGCATAGGACCATAATGTAATTAACGTAACATTTTTTTATATTTTCCCACTCAGAATACATAAACATCCCTTCAATAATAAAAGATTTAGATTTTGTTAATTTGGGAACTTTTGATTATTCAACGCCAAAACAAACTCCCCATGCAGCTGACTACTTGTCACCATTATATACACCTTCCCGTCGTGATAAGAATGCAGCGTATTCAAGCATCGAACGCGACATAAAGCAATGGCTCTCACAACACGTTCCTCGCAACAAACTAAATATTGGTATTCCCACGTATGGGCGTACCTGGAGAATGGTCAAAAAATTAAAATCCTCTGTTATGCCTGTACATTCGACTTTAGCGGGTCCAGCTCTGTGTGGCGAGCTTAATCGAACTCCCGGTTTGCTAAGTTGGGCTGAATTGTGTTTTAAACTTCCAAAGTTAACTAAAACTTGCGATAAAAGATATGGCAACTATGGATTTCGCTCTGCATCAGTTCTAGGACAAGAAGGCTTATTCGTTACATACGAAGATAAGGAAAGTCTTGGAGCCAAAGCTGAGTTTGTTGTTAAAAATTCTTTGGGTGGTGTGGCAATTTTTGATATAACATTGGATGACTTTCGTGGCAAATGTAAAGAGGGTACCTACCCTGCACTAAAGGCCATTAAATTTAAACTACATTAATAACTTTGATTTTATATTTTTAAATATGCTTAAAAAACGGGCACAAAATAAACACAAATAGGTTATAACTAAGCTTAAATTGAATTAGTCATTAAAATTAAATAAATTTGTAAAATTTCTACCTTCAAATTTATAAAAGTTATTAAATGTATTGTTCCATATAAATTTGTCAAATATCATTTAATAAACATACAATAATACTGGGAATAAAGAGGTAATATTTTACAATTTATAGCCAAATATTAGTGCTTATTTTATTTTATTAATTTAAACATAAAAGCGTTAAAATTTTGTAAAGTTTTTTATTTCACCTTAAAACTTGGGGCAAAATATTTGTATTATAATATTTGCAGTACAAAAGCAACTCGGCTAGATTAGATGATCAGGTATATAAAAAGACTAATGTGAAGGGTATATAAGATTCGGCACAGCCGAATACTGCGCTCTTACTTATTTTTAATTTAAAAGTTATATATTTAAACCTTTTGTTAAAATGTGACACACATACTTACACTCAGGCATACATCAATTAATAAATACTAAGCCAATTGGTGAAGTGAGTTTAATAATATATTAATCAATTAACTTTAACTAATTACTTCCTTCTTTTAATGCTTAAAGGGCTTTCCATCTACAAAAGTAAATGTCACAGTTCAAAATCATGTTAAACATTGTAAAGACTAAATTTATATTAAGTCAAGTGATTGATATGTTGACTTGATTGTTTGAAAACATAAAAGAGATACCAAACACATATGTAAAATTAATAAGTATATGTGTGTCTATGTATGTGCTTGTAAAGTACGTTGCTACCCAGCATACAAAAATACAAACGTTCTTATGAATATAATTTTTGTCGTGCAGTCAAGTTATCAGTAAAAATTTGAAAAGACATAAGAAAACGTTTAAAGAAAATTTTAAAGTTTTATTAGAAATAAATTTTGCCTTGATGTATGTATGTATATGCATTTCTGATAATCTGCTATGTTTTTAGGGTATCTGGTTTTTCTTGTACAATTTTCATTATATTCATCTTAAAAATAATATCAAATTCATTTCAGATTCTGTCATAAGTCCTAGTAAGAAATACGTAAGTCACATAATTGTTTACTTAGGGGTCTACACGTAGGGGGATTCCATACAAAGTTTTGTAAAATTGTTATAAATCCTTCCCAGTATGCCCGTGGATAGGTCAACTGTGGGACTGGCCCCAACTTATTTTCCCTTGAGAACATTTTCCTAGAACATACTTACCCCCTATCGCCACCCTCTAGGGGGGTTTCCATTTAAAAAAAATTCCTAGTCACCCTAAGAGAGCTAAAATATGACACCGACCTCTATTTAAAAATTAGAAGTATTTTATAAATAAAAAAAATTAATAAAAATAAAATAAAGTTTGGGGTTTGGAATGGCCAATGTGAAGGGTATATAAGATTCGGTAGGGCCAAATATACCGCTCTTACCTGTCTGTTCTGAAAACATAAAATCAGTCCAAAATATTTGGTTGTAATATGTGCCAAAGGTTGTCTACTAAAGAAAGCATTTGCAATTATTTTTTTGAGCCTTTCGCAAAGTAGGTAAACTAGGTGGTGGCGTGGTTTAATATCGAAAAGTTTACCTTGCTTTTTCAATATTAAATTCAAGTAAGGTATCTGTTTTAATTAAATTAAAGCAAAAGCAGAAGTTCTATAAGTTTTGTAAACATAGGATTAATGTAATTTGTAATTGAAAGAGCATTAAATACATTTGAATGTTTTTTTTTTAATTGGAAGGATGCATTAAATTGGATGTATTATATTATCGTTGACAAATTTTAATGACCACAGCAGTTTCAGTTGGCGAAACTAACTGTGGACTTTAATTTTTTTAATATTTTTTTAGAGCATTTCTGACTAAATATCTTAAATAATTAACAGATATGGAGACGCACGATCTTGTCCAATTGACAGGTACAGTTATCTCAAAAAGACTTATCCAGGGTTGCAAACAATTCCATTGGAGGTTATACAAACTTCGGCTATATTTTTAAAGAAATGTTGTACGATGATACCACTAGCGTGTAACCGCATAAAAACATGTGTTCCTTGGATGCAGCGGAGCCTATAGGGTCTCTAATGGATAAAGCTTTTTTCATATGCGGTCACTTTAAATAAAACCCCTGAGCAAAAATTTGCCTTATCACTTCATATAGATTTTTAACTTTAAGTTGTGCAAATCTATGGAAATTAAGTGATTTTTATATAATTTTTTTTAAGAAAAAATAAATATTTATATTTGTTATGTTTTTGTTGCCATAATTTATTATTAAAACAATAGGTTCATTCATTTAATTTTTCAGTTAAGTGCAGTAGCCAGAGTTGGGCAAAATACATGTTTTGCTGTATTTGAAATACAAAATACAAAATAGTTGTTCCGGTTGTATTTCAAATACAAAATACCAAATACTTTTAAGTCGATTATTTGAAATACAAAATACAAAATACATTTATAACCATTAATCAATCTTTCTACAGGTCCTGGTAAACATAAACTGGTGTTTTTATGAATACAGTTCTCTGTATGTGAAAAACGATTAAATTAAAAGTAAAGTAATATCAAGGCGAATTCAAAAATTCGCCCTCTGCATTTCTTTTGTATACTATTCACATAGTGATAAGGGTATATATATATCAGTTTGTCATTCCGTTTGCAATTTCTGTTGAAATCAAGTTTTCGGAGTCAAATGAAGTGATACGGACCATTTATTGGGGTCAAACTATTGGAAATATCCTGGAGACAATCGCTACTTAAAACTAGCATCGGTTGACTATTGACCGAGATATAAACGAAAATTAATTTTTCAGGACAAAATCCTTGCATATATCCCTATGTATCTCAGCAAATATAGTCATTCTTGCTACAGAACTTGGCACGGATACTCTGAAAAAAGGGACCTCAATAAAGGAAAATTAGAATTGGATCATGGGAAGTTGCTTTTTCTCTACAATTGCACAATTTTTGTGAAATATTTCATGCGATAAATCTTAGAAACTATAACAGCTATTGACTTTAATTGTACAACAAGACCTACACTTTAAAGAAAAAATTTTTTGGGTGGGGGCAAGAGAAGGTTGTAGCTCCCATACAAATTAACAATTTTTATGAAATTTTCGATACGCTATGTCTCGGAAACTATAACAGCTATCGACTTCTTGTGTTCTACAAAAAGTAATTAGTGATAAGACCTACATTTTGGGGGAAACAAATTTGGAGAGGAGCAGGGGACTAAAAGATCCCATAAATATAACAACTTTTATTAACTTTTTAATACAAATAATGTCGAAAGCTTTTATAACTCTCAATCTCAGACCTTCTTCATCAATTTCTGTTATTTATACTGACATTAAAATTTTGTAAAGTTTTCTGTGGACTTAAAAGCTGATACAAGGTATTTTTATTATATTATTTGCAGTACAAAATAACTCGGCTGGATATATTAAAATACCAATGTGAAGCGTATATAAGATTCGGCACAGCCAAATATAGCAATCTTACTTGTTGCGTTTAAAAGTGTGAATGTCAAAAAATTTGAATTTTTATACAAAATTTAATTTTTTGACATTTACATTTCCAAATATCCGCTGAGCTCTTGATATTGCCTAAATGAGTGAGCCCTTGAAAAGAACGTGGCTTGCTAAGGCGAAGATATGAATGAACACGACGACAAAGTTTCGATTCTGGGAAATTGTAACATTTTTCAATTTTGCTAATGACAACTTTTTTGTATAAAAAAAAATTTATGTAAAAAACGCAAAACAAATAAAAATATTACAAATTGAATTTTGAAATAAAATATTTGAATTTATTTTAAATTTAAATACTTATGCATATGCTGCAAACTGATACGAATAAGAAACGGGGTTTTTTTAATTTCTTTTTTTTCTCTTATGGACAAAAATTGATAATTTTTTTTTAAAAAATAGTAAATTATTTTCTTCTTCCATTTTGTGTGGTGTTGGCTATATTTATATACGGATTTCTATACGTATACGTAATAAACAATATAATCTTCAATTGTGTATTAAGTATGCGTAGAAGTGTCCTTTATTCCTTTAAGTAACAAATATATTTGTTAATAGTTTAAACATTTATTATATTGGCTTTATTGTTGAAGGGCTAACGGAAACGATATAGTAAGTGAGGAAGAGGTCAGGTAGGTTTAGGCTTGCTACAAAAAAATTTTGCTTTTAGATCTTCAGTGAAATATTTTGAGATATGAACACCCCAACGCATACGTAGTCTATATATTTAAAGGAACAACGTTGATGACTGCATGACTGATTGACACACTCATCATCGTAAAACTCAAACTTGATACTTGGACTACGAGTACAACTGTCGATGTATAGATCCACTAAGACACGATTTCGGGAAATTGGCGCGTTCACTGTAAAGAGATTTTTTTTAAGAGTAATGATGCTTTCGTAATTGCTCGCCGATAATTTTGTTTAAAGTTCGTTATTTGGCAAATACGCGATAGACCGAGTGTAAATTTGATTCGTTCGTAGGCGCAAAGATTCCGTGCAACTGCTTTGACTATGAATGTCCCACGGCTAGGGCCCAGTCGATCTTCAAGGAAAACAATAAACTGGTTGAAAGCAGTTTACGTAAAATCCGCGGCCTTAAATACGGAAAAGAGCAGCCTCACTTGGACTTCTAAGAGAGATTATTTTTTTAAATTTTAAAAAAAGGATCTGAGGTTCCATCCTTTTAAAATTTGAATCATTCAAAATCTGAAAGAAAGTAACTTTAATTTACCCAAAAATTTTTGTGAAACGATGTTTGAGCGTTTTCGTACTGTAAATTCCAATTATTTAGAGCGACGAGGCTCATTTTCATTCAAACGGTCATATTAACAAGCAAGACAGCCATTACTGGTCTCCAAGAACCCGCAACTTTCGATCAAAAATCATTGCACCAGAGTAACTGTTTGGTGTGCTTTATCCACGCATCAGATAATTGGACCATTTTTTCAAAAATTCTAAAGGCCAGGCGACGAATGTCGATGGTGAAAATTATTGACGCATGATTACGTAATTTTTTTGCTAAATCTGTAAGCTCATTAATAGTACTCTTCACACTTGTAATTTCAACAGCCAGAGATTCAATGAACTTGCCTCGGGAAAATTTCCCCCAAAAAATGATTAGTCACTTTGAGAACATCCCATGGTCACCCGATCTATTTGGATTTTCTATGAGGCTGCCTTAAATAGAGGGTTAATAATGACAATCGCCACTCACCTGTGGCTTTAAAGGTAAAAATTCGTCGAAAAAAATGAGCTCAACTGAACCAAGTTTATTGCAGCGTACGGCGCAAGACACAAGGCTCCGTTTTTAACAGTGTATTTAACTCAACAAACGTAATCTGTTCCTGATCAAAAAGTTTAACGCAAACTAGTAAAGCTGGAGTTATTAGATACTTTTATCATCAACTTAAGAATTTTTGGCAGAAAGGATAAGAGAACAAGACATCTTAAATAAGAAACTTTGTCAAGTAACAGCGAAAAAATAGTTGAAGCTTATGACGTTTATATTAAAAGTACTTATAATTTAGAGGCTCTACGAATAAGAGTTCATCCACGAAAATACTCAAGTATATAACAAGTTCAAGTATATCCGTGTAGCTGTTTAATAGGGGCCATCCCCTGAGTGTTGGTTATTACAATAAATAAATAAAAGCATTAAAAAGTAAAGATTATATATTGGTACTTTTTGTGACTTTTAACCTAATAAACTAACAAATACAATTCAAATTGCGTTCGGAAGGTGCTAAAAAAATATGAAAAAGCTTTTACAACTTTTTTTAAAATTTTGGACTCTAACGGGTAGTAAAAAACGTAAAAATTGTGTATTGTTACTTTTGCAACTTTCAAACTAATAGAAATAAATTTACTTTCGGCAAGCCTCAAAATATATAAAAGATTTTTTGTTACTTTTTTGAAATTTGTACTCAAAGAGGTAACAAACGGGTAGAAAGGGCGGGGAGAGGTTAAACTTAGATTTTGATGCTGTTAGTCCCATTTTGTACCTTTTAAACCAGTAAATACAAAAAATGCGTTAGAGAGGTTTTGAAAAAATATAAAGAGACATGTTGAAACATTTTTAAAAATTTGTGCTACTTAGTATCCAAAAAGGCTCAATATTTAATTGTGGTACTATTGATCACTATTAAGGCCAGAAGTCAGCAAAGTGGACAATAGGTACTTATTTTCATATTGAGGGATTTTTCTAATTTTCGGGATCAGGAGTCCTCAAATATGGAATTCAGGGTTGACCCAGATTGTGGTCGAAAGTCAGAAAAGGGGAAAAAGGGTACTTTTTTACATTTTGTAATTTTTGGTCCTAGATATATGAAATGAAGGTCTAAATAAAGGAAGTCAACTAGGGGGCCAAAATTTTTGTTACTTCTTGAACTTTTCTGAGATTTTGAGTCTAGAAGTAAGTATTTAGTTAATGACAAATGTACTTTTTCACATTTTGGTTACCTTTTCCATTTTTTCTGGATCATCGGTCCATAAATTCAAAATTAAGGACCTTTGCTTCTAATTAATGTTGAAAGGGAATTAAATTATTAAAAAACACTTTTGACACAAAATTAAGGGCTTTTGACCCAGATTGAGAGTTGGAAGTCATAAAAATAAAAAAAAGTATAGATTCCGGGATAATACTGTAAAGAAAATCATGCAGTTTTAACATTTTAACTCTAAAATATTGCTATTGAGCTTTAAACCTTTACGTTAAATATAAAGATTTAACCAAAGAAATGGCAAAAGTGTTGATGCCGCATATGCCCATTTAAAACATTTATATATTTTCGTTATTGGAAATAGTTTTTTTTAGCGTTTTTGGGCTAATTTGGAGGGTAATATCTTACAATATGATCAAGATCACGATCTGAAAAAATAACATATAGTCAATTTCTAACTTATATTTTAAATATGCCAAGCAGCAAATAAGAACTCCCACGACGACCTGCTATTTATTTATTTTAATTGATTGCGATGATATAAGCTCACATTTTTACACTAAATTTGTAAAAAAAATAGAAGTATTTAGACATACTTATCAATATATAAATATTTAAGCTGTTAAACTTGTGTTTATGCAAAGCTGCATAAATATAGCATCTTAAGGCGAACCATAAATTCATTTACACATAAGCACAAGGTGTGCCATGGTAAATCAGTGGTAAGTTCGCGAGTCTACCAGTCTGGGGGTTGTGGGTTCGATTCCCATCAGAGACCCTTGTAAGTCTCATTCATCCTACTTTTCTTTCTCTAAATGCTTTATCTCCTTCTACATCCACCCTTTCTCCTCTTCTTGTAACACAAAAGCACCGAATTAAGCGGACCCTAATGATATGTATCCTTCCTTTCCTGCCTTGGCTGCCTGTTTTACCTACTTAACCACAAGCACATATATTAAGACATTTCAATGACATGAATTTTATAAAATTAACTTTGCCAACTTGCTTTGGGGCGTGAAACAGGTAATGAGTAAAAGATAGGTTGTAGTGATGCACACATCTGTTGATATGACAAAATTTAAAAATACACTGTCAGTATTAAAGGTATTGAAAAAAGCGTTCTCTGTGTAAGGAACTAAATGTTTAAGGTCAGTTACAAGTTAAACAGCCCAAATTGGAAAAAAATAGATTTTTCTTTATTAAAAAGATCGATAAATTTACATCTAAAATAAAACGGAAATGTTTAAAATATGAATATATTGGTTTAAATTTAGATTTTTAATTTATTTTAAAAGAGTTTAAAATGAAATTATACCAAAATTGTTGTAGAAACAATTTGATGATGAAGCAATTAGACTTTCGTAAGTTACAGCAATAACTAACCAAGTACGAAAAGCTTTCTCTGTTTTTCAAAAATATTTATGCACATACAGTTTGTACGAAGCAAACCGAAATAACGCCGAATGCCGGTTTAGTCCAATGAAGGCTAAATTGGGCAATTTTGGTCAAGAGACAATACATACATATATAAAGCCTATCAGAGAAAGTGTTTGGCATACAAAAAGGGATCAGAAGGGATCGAAAGTTTCTAGTTTGAACTATTTTATCTATTGTCCTTTATTTTTTCACAGGAATCACCAAGGGCTTAAAGTTACAGACCGAAATGGGCCTTACATTGTCTTTTATTATTTTTGCAGCTGCCTACCTTAAAATAAGCTCTCTATAGTTGAAAGTAAGGAGAGTCTTACAAATAATAAAAACTTTAATTTGCTAAATTAAAAAAAAAACTGACAACAAAAAACGACAAGAAAATTAATATCTATTAATGTCAGGATCAATGTTTTCATTACGTCCACTTTCCACCGCCAAACAAACAAAATATCTAATCGTTAATTATGCAAGAATGTATTTTTGTTGCCATGAAAACACACAAGAGGAAATTCAAACCCACATTCAGTGCATGTAGCATAAAAAATTAGGTCACATAGACAGGAACAGTCTTACACACAGAGCCATACACCTGCATACATATGTATATCTTTACTTAGATAGTTAAACAACAATAACCTTCAATGTTTAAATAAAAAAAACATTAAATAAAAATACAACAAAATACATTGAAGTTCAATGGGCGGGGAAAAGTAACAGTTTGTCATTTAAAGCATTGAAAGTTTTTAAAATATCGAAATTGAAATGGGAACTAAATATGTAAAAAAAAGGTTTCAAAAATAAATAAAGCAATTATTTAAGCGAACGTATGGCTAAGGATATTGATTAACTAAATCCTCCATATGGAAGAAACATTAATACATATACATATATATTTAATTGGTTTGCAAATAAATATTGTGTTTAACACATGCCCAAACACACACATATATTTTTCCTTATCATACAAAGATAAGGGTATAATTATCCAACTGAGTTGATTGTTATTAAGCTATGGTATTACAAAACAACAGCTTTAATTTTTATTTATACAAGTAAAATAAAAACATAAAAATCCACTATCCCATAGAGTTTGTTTGTTATTTGTTTTGTCTGTTATTTAAAATTAAGTGTTTGTTATAGAGCTCCTAAATTACGGACTACTTATGTATATACAAATTGTGTGTACATAGTTATGTAGTATTTTTAATGTTTACTATAAAAATATGCCTTAATCTTCAATGGATAAGTCCCCAAAAACAAAGACTAGAGCACATGGAAAATTATGTCATTGTCAAAATAGCAAAAAATTAGCTCAACAGCTGTTTAAACTATTGTGCAGATGTTGTTGCCATAAAATACATAAACAAAAAGGCAATAAAAATATAGTGATGGACTCTTAGGACACTTTTTCCACTATTTTGTACCAATTGAACTTAATGGAGCTTTTGTTGGAAGTTTGTAGGCTTCCAAAGAGCTATTGCAGGAAATTATTATATCAGCTTATTTAAACCGAAAAGGTTGTGTTTCTAATTCGAAAAACAACTTGTATTATAATAAATATGTTTTAACATGTTTTATGAAAGAATTTTGGAGAATCATTTGGTGATGCCAAATTTTAATATGTAATAAAGCTTTGTGGCACTTTTAAAACTAGCGGTAGTATTCTCTTAATGTCAATTTGCTTTAAAAAATGGTAAACTTTTGAAAGTTCGTGTAAAAATTTCGAAAATCGTACTAAGTAACGGTCAATTCCATGTAAAATGGCCCAAAATGGGAAAAATGGTTGTTTTTTTTTTTATTAAAGAAATCGATGAATTTAAAACTTTAAGAAAAGGAAAATGATGAACAATTTAAATAATTTGGTTTGCATATTTTATTTTTATATAAACTGCAAGAGTTTAAAAAATTGCATACCGAATAATTGGTTCTTATTTTTTTACGTTTTAATGAAAATTTCTCACACTTTGCATTTTTTTAAAGGGGTTTCTTTAACCAAAAAAAGTTTTTTTGAAATAATAAATCAAATATTTTTAAAAACACTTTATACTATGGATAAATTAAAAAAAATTGAGCTTGATCCCAATTAAAGTTTAGCCAAATCCTAAAGTCAAAATTCCCTAAAACTGAAATTTCGAATGTCATACCCGTCACAGTCTTCAAGCGGTTATTGTCAGCAGAAATCATGTTCTTTCAGAGTCGTTTAAAACCATACCATTCATGAAAATCATAGCCTTTTTTTTAAATAAAAAATTGTGAAATGTTTGAGTTTTAAGCAAAATTGTGAGCAAAATGGTCACACCCATCACAATGCAATTGCCCTAATAAAATTTGTTGAATATGTTAAGGGGTTTTTGTCTTTGCTTTGTTTGGAGTATTTTGCTCGCCCCAGCCAAAGGTGTCTTTTTAGGAAGATTGCTTTATATTTTTTTTTTTTTGAAAACTAGCCGAGTAAAATTTTGTTCACGAGCCGACATTCATAAGCTGGCTATGGTAAAAAAGCCAACTTGTACGGTCAAATGTTATTTCCAAATGTAGGACTTACGGTTTTATCATCCCTACCTTTGAAAATATGACAGATACTTTTGGTGCATACAGATAAAGTTAACGTTTTAGGGTGATAATACCATCACTGGTAAATAACAAAAAGCTTTGGAGTACGATAGTGATAGGGAGAGAGTAAAGGTATAAAAAACTCTTTTTATTATTTAAAAGTTATGTTTGTTTTCATGGTAAAAAGCTTTAATTACAATTAGGCACAACAGAGATTACCTTAATCTTGAACTTTTTTGTGTGCTTGTGTGTATGTATGTTCCTTAATACACTCTACAAATACAATAATAAATTTTAGTTTTTACCCTATAGATAAAATTACTAGTATGTGTTACAAATATACGAGTTGCTTTTGACTTCAAACCAGTTGCCTAGCTGACGTTTTCGCATACATTAAACTATCGATTTTAACATTAGGCAGTCATAGTTTCATATAGTTATATACTAGGTAAAATACTAGTTATGTTTTTTTTCATGTATAGCTTTTTACCTGTATTTTATTTTTTAACTGAACGTATTATTTAGCTCAGTAGATGTGAAAAATATTTCTTTTAAGTTGCTCTTTTTTGACTGGCACAAACTTATCACTTTTACAACAGTCCTGGTTGCAACTAGTGCATAACTATTCTAAAACGTTTCTAGTTTCAACATTATCTACAGGGTAGTTAAGTGTGTTACACCTGAAAATGTTAGTTTAAAATATGGAGGGTAAGACTTTTCGAATTAATTTATCTATAATTAAAGGTCTGTTGGCAAATAAATTTTTATATATAAGAAAAAGCATTAACAACTGACTGATTGAGTTCACCGTTTTACAGCCCAAACGGGTATATTTAGAGACTTGCTATATATTTGGACTGCGTGAGTCTTTGCCCGTCTGTAGATTAACATACAAGAGATTTCTGAAAACTCATACCCTTAAGGAGGTGAAATAGGGCAAATTAGTTAAGATAATTGGTAGAAAAAGACAAAATTTTATATGCTGTATTCTATTTAAGGAATAAAGTGAACTGTTTCCAGCAATTATTCGAAATTTGATACCGCTAAGGTCTATTTAATAGCTTTTAAACTAACAAAGATTTCGATCAGATAATTGCTATTGCGATCAACAGGCATTAAAAACTAACGAATTTTTTAACAATTTACGCAGCCAAATTATATTTTTTAATTTTTTGATCTTTTTTTGGAAAAAAATTCCTTTTTTTTTTACTTTTCAGTACTTTTTGAAAAGAATATAATTACGAAATATTAAATCGAAAACAGTGACCTAGATTAAGGTCAGCAGTTAACTACTAGAGTAGAATTTATTTTTTTTTATTTTTAGAACCTACATATACTGAGTAAGTCACCCAAAACGACAAAAAATTAGTTTTTCACTTTTAAGCTACATTTCCTTGCTTAAAATTATGGCTCTAGAAATGTAAAAATAAAAACAATAAAGAAATGTAAAAAGTCATATATTTATTTATAAATAGAAATTTTGATTTATTTATAAATAGAAATTTTTATATAATTATATTTTTAGGGATTTTTAAACTACTTCACACTTTTCAATCTGTTTTGAAAATAGCAGTCTTTTACATACGCATATATCAATATTTCAAAAGCCTTACCAAAATTTATCTTGGGGGTTTTTAAAATGATACGTAAAAAAAATAAATAAATTTTAAAGCTTTTTAAGGTTAAACAAATTTTTATTAAAGGGTATAGAAGATTCACTATTGCCAAATAAAGCATATCAACATGTTTGTTTGTTGTTGTAGAAAAATACTTGTGTTGTTTTTTATTTTTTTTACTTTTCTAGGACATTGCTACAAGTTGTAAACAACTTTTGAAAAGAATTCCGACATGCAACAGGAGGATATTTTTTTGAAAGAGAGTAATCACAGATAAATTAAAGCTTTAATGCAATGTTTTTGTCGAAGCTGTTATTTTATTTTTAAGTTTAGGGAGCTCCAGTATAAAAGACAAACATAGAATTGCTGAAACTTTTTTTAAATGTGGAAAAACTAAAAAGGGTTTCGAGAGAAAAAACATCGAAGAATATTTTTATTCAGAGTAAATTAACTATGTACTTTGTTTTTAAAAAATACCTTTAAATTTTTGTTTAACTATATTATAAGCCTCTACTTCGTAAGTATAGCTTAAATTATTTTTTAAAACAGAATACTAAATGCAAAAGAATACTTCTTTTGAGAATAAAAAAGTGAAATCTCATTTTCTATACAATTTTAATCCAGAACCAGGCATCTTATTTTAAAAATGAATATAAATTTTTAAAAATTTTTTAAGCCCACCACGTACATATGTATGTAGTAGGGATATTATGCCTTTGTGACCAAAAACAAGGGTCTGAAACCTACTTTTCAGTATAACGATTGACTCAGAATCACTTCTTGAGTAGATTTTAGCATGCCCGTCCTTCCATCTGGCTGGGTTTCGAATTTTTTTGCGACAAAAGTACAGGCGGCACTTTTGAAGATATTTTGATGAAATTTGGCACAGTTAAATATTTTAGTACTGGAACGAATCTTATAGCCCCCATACAAATGTCCTCCCAAAATAAGAATTTTGTGCTGTCACTGACTGGAATACTACTCTGTTTTGACAAAATTTTGCGTATGTGTCTTGCTTTATGCGTAGGCTGACCATTTATTTCTGGTTCGAAATCAGTATGGTTTTCAGTTTTTATTGTCTAAAAGCCACCTTCAGTTCCAGCGATTGAATTAAAATCATTTCCTGAGTCGACAAAAGCTTTTTGGTCTGTCCGGGTGTCTATGTGTTCTTGTAAAGAAAATATTTAATTCAGAAAACAAATTGTTAAGAAACTGTCAATCGGTTCAAAACAAGATGTGAGTGATTAAAATAATTTTATTGCACGTTTTGCATTACCACACTACCTTACAAAGAGGGACTTAAATAAAATAGCTTTATTGGAATTCAAATAACATTTTCCTGAGGCCCCTACATACTCATTGTTGCATTTAAAATTTTTTTCTTTGATGTTTTTGTTAAAATTGCTTGAAAATGTTAAATTAAAAAAACATGAAATAAATCCTAAACTAAAAGTATCTGCTTAATTTAAGATAGGAAATAACTTGTTATCTAACAACTGTTAACTTATGCAGACGATATGTATTAGTAATTGAAAATAAAGTTATTTGTAATGACTAATCACTACTGAGTTTTTGCTGGGTAGGTCAGAAATAAAATTAGAAAAAAATACCAAAAACAGGAAAAAATATATATTTTTTAACTTGATGACTTTCAGCATCAACAAGTGTCAATAGTGAAACAAAACTAATGCAAGCAAAATCATGGTTGTAACATAATGATCCAAATTATTAAGAAAATAAAAAAAAAACAAAAAACGTGATACGATTTGCGGAGAAAAATGGTTTGTCGTATGATATTATAGATTAAAAAAATATTTTGAAATGTACATATGTACGTGTATACAAAAATAATGGTAACCGATTTTCAATCAACTTTGAGGTAAATGGAAATATTTACTTCCAATACCTAAGTTTGGATCAAACAGTGTAATGAAAAATTGTAGTTGCTAGAGATTAATTATTGTCTTTAAGTAAGAAATAAAATGAATATAATAAAATTACATTATTATTTACTCAACTGAGTACTAAAGCACGCATGTTCTTTTAGCCGAACGTAGAATATAATTTGAAGCACTTTGGTCTTCTACGCTTTTGCTCTAATTTCGGATACCAAGTTTCGAGATCTTTCCTTCTACTTGATCAACCAGAGTTTCAGTCTTCCGCTTTTGCGTGACCTGTTACCAGGCTTGCATTCAAATTACTTTTTAGCTGGGTTTTTTTTTCGTTATTACAGTAAGACCTAGCCAAAGTAACTATTCACACAAATAGATAAACAAAATAAAAACATCTTTTAAAAGCCTAGTTTATGTTACATATGAACTCCTTGTCAACAGTTTTTGAGTAATATTTGAAGTATAAAATTTGTTGTTAAATTTTGTGTCAGTTACAAAATGAAATAACAATATTAAAAATGCTTACTAGAAAGCTATGTTTTTAAAATAACAAAAACATAGAAACTTGTTTACAAGTTATTAAAGCTCTAGATAATTTCTCTCTCGCTCTCCTTTTCCCTAACCTAATAAGAGACTCTCTGCTATTTTCCTTAAGGTACCTGTGTACAAGTACTACACAAAGTATGAATAGAAAGCAACAATGTAAACCAAACAAAATACACGAACAAGAAAGAACAGAGAAAACGGGAATTTAAACAAGGATAAGCTATTGCACATACACACTAACACATTTACCTACTTTTAAACGGGAATTCAACAACAAAATGTGAAGTGAAAGTTTATAAAATATTTCAGTTGTTCTAAAATAAGCTCAGTTAGCAATTGGCAATCAGAGTAAACGGTAGTAAACGAACTAAAATATTTAAACGGGAAAAAGTAAAAAAATGAAAGTTGAAATATAATAGTTATAAAACGGTACCTATCAATATACATATATGCATACATACATACCTAACGGTATTTATTTATTGTAACAAATAAAACATATAGAAAATTTTTACGTACTTATGTATGTATATTCTGTTCTTTTTTTCGGGCTTATTAAACTTAAAAAAACTGAAATTTTAAAAGAAAATAAAAAAGTGTGGGTGAAAATCAAAAAGTGTGCGTAAAACTTTTTAAACAAAATTAAAATTGTGTAAATCTTACTAAACACCAACAAAAATTCTAAGTTAAAATTAAGCAAAAGAAATACTTACGGCAACTACAGTTACTAAAATTTAATAGGAAAATAATCAAAAAGTTTTAAAGTGAAATAAGTGAATAGGTGTTAGCATTTGAAAAAATTCAAAATATCCTGATTGAATTAAAAAAAATATTAAGGTAGTTTTTGTTGATAAATAAGAAAAAACATTATTTTTTAATTTAAAAAAAAAAATAAAAGTTTCAGTGTTTTAGTTAAAATAGTGAAAAGTGTTTAGAAAAAGTTTTTATTGATACAAAACTGCTGCGTCAACAAAATGCAATAATGTGTTGAAAAGGTAAGCAATTATTTTTTCATGTCTTATGATGGCTATGATAGGCTCGGGGCTTGGGGTTATGTTTTGTAAGTCACTTCTTGTGTTTGGGAAATAGACACCAACTAAAATAATTAACTTATGCGTTTTTTTTATAAATTTTTTATAATAAGATGTTTATAATTTTTTTTCAAAATTCCCAGAAAATTTTTAATTGCTTAATGTATGAGGGACCTTTTCGTTAATATTTGTTAAGGGGTTTTATTTGGCTTACGGTCTTTTATAAATAAAGGAAACTTATAGTTTATTTTTTTTACAAAGTATCTGATTTTGTAGCCAACTTTCTTGGTCACTTTTAGAAGTACATGTGCGTATGTATTGGTTTATATATGTAAATAGTTGTGAAGTCTTTTTTGTTTTCTTTGCTTAGAGCATTTGCACTTGTTTTCATATTTACACATAAATATTATTAAGAAAAAAGTATAAAGTTTGACGGGGTCAGAATCTTTAGTTGAAAATAAAGAAAAACTTTTGCTTTTAGGACATTTCGAGTAAAACTGTCTTTAGGGTATTAAAGCAAAGAGCTGTCAAAATTTAAAACAAACTAATATTTTTTTTTTTGCTACACAAAAGAAAACAAAATTTTCAAAGGCTAAAAGTTTTGTTGCTGTTTATGTTTGATTATGTTTTCATTCATAAACAAAATATTTTTAATGTAAAAAGTTTGCTTAAACACAGGGGGCTCACGGTTTACAGATTTTTAGGTGTTTTTAAGTCTAAGGGAATTTGTATTATACATATATTAGGTTTTTGTGGGATTTTAACTAACTTCTTCTTTAACGAACTTTAAAATTTAAATTAAAACAAAATGCTTTTTTTCCAAAGATGAGACATTAAAGAGAAACAATTTGCATTATTTTTTTACAATATTAATCCAAAGTTTCTAGTTTTTATTTTGAATACTGCATATTTATATATATTAAATTTAAAAATCATATGAATTTTCGATTTTTATTTTAATCTGAAAAGTAACTAATTTTTATTTAAACAATAATAATTAAAAAAATGCAAAGGTAGGAAAAAAGTACTTTTTGTTTACTTAGTTGATTTACGACCTTAATCTGAGCCATTATTCCTAAATTTCATATTTCTAGGCTTATAATTTCAAAAAAATATGAAAAATACCAAAAATGTGCGAAAGTAATTTTTGCCCAATTATTTGGCTTTCAACCTCAATCTGAGCAAATTTTCATATATCTTGACTCATAATGTTAAAAGGGAAAAAGTAATTTTAATCTGGGTCAATATTTTTTAATTTTATATTTTCAAACTTAAAACCTCAATAAATACAAAAAGAGCTCAGCATGTTAAATATCTTTAAGTCCACTTAGTTGATATTTGACGGCAATTAGGGTTAGCAAAAATGAATTTAGTTTTTCTTGACTCATAAAATTAAAAAAGGTACCAAAAAAGTGAAAGTACTTTTCGACCACTCAATTAGTTTTTTACCTTAATTTGGGTAAAAATTACTTAACTAATTCATTACTTCTTTACTCGTTATCACAAAAAAATTGCAAAAAGTACAAAAAAAATGTGATTTAAGCACTTTTTAGTTACTAAGTTGACTTTCAACCTAAATTAAAAAAAAAAACTCAAAAAATATCAGACGTATAAAAAAGTACTTTTTGTCCAGTTTGTTGACATTGGACTTCAGTTTTTTATATTTCTTGACTCATAATCTCAAAAAATGCAAAAAAGTATTTTTCGTTAACTAAATGGACTTTTGACCTCAATCGGAGTAAATAGCTTTTAGTTTCATGTTTCTAGACGCATAAAATGGCAAACAAGCATCTAAACAATGCAAGGAAGTACTTTGTATTCAAAAAGAAGCCAAATATTTTAAAATGTAAGTTTTGCCTGCATGTGCTGTTTCAAAGCTTAATGGCGTTCCGTAGCTGTGGAACACAATTTAATTTGTGTTTTTATATAAAATGATCTAGAGGTGAGAAAAAGTATCTAAAAAGTACACAAGTATAATTTCATCCTTATTTTAATCCATTTTGTTCTTTTATTTTGTAACACCTGTTGAACAAAATTTGAATTAGGTTTTTATCTTTATAGGGTTAAAAGGTATGAAAACATAATATACCCTGTTTTAAAAAAGATACTGGTTCGTTTATTTTTTTGAGGAAGATTTAATATTTTTAAAATTTTGTTTTTATCGTGGAGAGCAAAGGAGATAACGGCTTGCCGATTTTTTCCTGTTAGGCCCATGTTCCAATTTCACAAAATTCTCCCTTATTCGTTCATATATCAAGAGAGGTACCCACAGTTTTAAAATTCATGTATATATTACAATAGGTCTCTGGGCTGTACGACAATTAAATGATTGAATCAGTCAGCCAGTAACGTTACCGCTTTTTACATAAAAATCCCACACTAAATCAAAAATAGTCAAAACTAAAACTATTTTTTCCATAAAATTCTTCTTTTCTGATTTTAAAAACATTCCTATAATTGTATAACCAAATTTTGATTCGCAACTGTTAAAATACCATGTTCAAAAGAAGCTTAGTGGAATGCAACAAAATTCTTGTGCTTCTTAAGAATTTCATCTGCTTGAGAAAAAGTAAATGTTTCTAATATATTTAAAGTGGTGACTGTTTTGATTTAGTGCAAGATATATACAAACATATACAATCATTTTGGTTGACTAATTGAGCAATCGAAAATTAAAGCTTTACACAGATGTATACTTTTATTACTTTAACGTCCTTACTTCTTTTTATGAAACTACAAATTCTAAAAAAATTTATATGTACAAAGTCTTATAGTGCAATTGATATCGCGTTTAGGTTTGGTTGGTACTAAAATAAGTAATTTGGCCAACTTGGGAAGAAAAAAATAGTATGTCTAAAATATTTTAAAGTGCAAGAACATAAAATTTATGAATTTTATACCTTGTAATAGTTAAAGTAAATTTGTGAAAACTTTATAAGTTTTTTTATACCGACAGTAGTAAACAAATTCATAAGTTAAGATCAGCAGTAAACTTCGAAAACAAACGAGTTATGAGAATGTATGGGTGCTTTTACATTGTGTTTATTATTAAAAAACCATTCATTATTAACAAGAATGGTTCTTGTTGTTACTTTCCTTTTGTTTTGTTTTCTTTGTTAAATTTTTGTGGGTACTCGTGTTGTGTAAATATAAAACGCGATTTGTGTTCGGCCCCCGGAGACACTCTTGGCTAGCATTGGCTAATTGATATGTCCGTAAAAAACTTGGCGTTTTTGTATGACTTAAAAAGCAAAGAGTAGAAAGTAAACGCTGAATGAAACAAATAAGTAAATTTTTTTCATTTGTGTTATTAAAATACTTACCTCCTAAAATAAACAACAATTTTTAATTTTTATGTTTAAAAACGACATAAATTTTTATTATACTTCAGATCGCTTTAAATGTGCATTAGATGTTAAACAAAAAGATCTGTTAATTACTTTCGTATACATTAGTACGTAATTTCAAGGCCAACAACAATATTTATTACTCCACTGGCAGCTAAATCTCTAACTAGTAACGTTTTGGAATGGTCATGTAGTAGTTGCAACCAGGACTGTTGTAAAATTAATAGGTTTGTAATAGTCGAAAGAGAGTAAACTTAAAAGAAAAGTTAAAAATATCCACTGTCCTTAGTAAAAGTGTAACTAAAAATAAAATATAGAAATAAACATATAAATAAAAAAACAAAAATTAGTATTTTAACTAGTATATAACTATAAACTAGTTGGCTTCCTATGACAACCTCATGTTAACATCGATAGTTCGATGTATGAAAAAAGAACAGATATACAACTAGTCTGAAGTCAGAAGCAACAAGTATATTTGTGAATTCACACTAGTAATTTTATATGTAGGGTCTAATAAGGTGGTACTACAAATGCAACACCCACAACCACAAAAAATAAAAAAAAACAACCAAAAAACTAAACTTAAGGCATGCAACTTTTGACATCTAGGTGTTGGAGCAAAGGAAAATAAATAATAATCACCTGATGCTATAACACCACCTTGCGCAAACCCACTTTGTACTATATGTTTGATGCAATCAACAGTTGTTTCACATTTTTATTTGTTTGCTTTTATTTTACAAGCAAGGCTGTATAATTTTAAACTCATACACTTCATTAATTCCAATAAAGAGAGGCTATTAAACGTGCACAACGTACTCATCAAATAAAATGTAATAAAGCTCTTTGTATAAAGAAAAAGAAAATAAATATTAATAAGTAAAGCAATATTTTATGGCTTCTGCTCGTAAAAATAACACATGCAAGCAAATACATACACACATTTAAAACAAAAGAGAACGAGCTCCCACAATAGTGACATAAAAAACAAGCAGCATCAATTTATTGAAAGCAGTAAAAACTAAGAAAAAAAAATCATATATAACAGTTAGGTATTCTTGCATTCAGCAAAACAACAACAAAAGAATAGCTGTTGCACAAAAACATAAGTTTTAAAGAGAAATGAAAAATAAGCCAGGTGGATAAAATTGATATAAAGTAGGAGAAAATTTGTTAAATGTGAAACACATAAAAACAAACAGACGCGCATATTTATCTTACACACATCTTTGCAACAATGAAATATAAATTTGCAAAGGGTACAGAAAGAAAAAAAATATTTGATTTTTTTTAATACAAATCTACATACATACATATATACATAAGAGGGTAAGACTACTGACTGTCACTAACCAATGGAAATATTCACTGATAGTTCAAGTATTAAGGAGATAAAAAACGGATAACCGCTTACTAACTACCTTCAAAACTATACGCCCCAAAATACATTTATTCTCTGAAACTTTTTAAAAATTTTTGGGTTCCTAAGGGAACAAAGGAGAAAAAAATTATAAATCATAATTTTTTAGGTACGTTTTGTTACTACTAAGCCAATAACCATAGAAGAAGCGTCTGACAGGCCTTAAAGATGTAAAAAATCTTTTGGCAATTTTTTAAAGTTTTGGAAAACAATATTTTCGTACCTTGTATTCTAAAAAACTGGTCTCATAAATGTACAAGCCTCTTTGGTACTCTTTTGAAAAATTAACTTAAAGAAATAAATTTAATAATTTCTTATGGTTGTTATTTAAAACAATTACTTTCAATGCAATTTTCGAAAAACTTTGTAAAATTTTTACAGAAAAGCATACACCTATGTATTTTTGTGTTGCAATGAGGTTGAAAAAAGTACCAAAAGGGGGAAAATGAAAAAATAGGTATGTGAATGTGAATTTCTTGGTGTTTTTCTGAATATTTTTGGGCTTTATAGCCGTAAGTAAGGGGCTAGAGTTCCCATCCAAATACAGAATTGTATAGGCAGGCAAACACTGCTTTTTAAAACATGTTATTATTTTTTTTTGTCAAAAAGTACTTTTTGCTTATTGTTAATACTCTTCAAACTTTTTGAAGTTTTAAGCAAAAAAATAAAAAAATGAGGCTAAAATCAAACTTACTGGACAAAAGGATTTTGTTTTTATTTTATTTTTACTTTTGGAATTTTTTGAGATTATAAGTGGAGAAATATGAAATTAAGGACTACAGACACATATTAGGGTTGAAATTAGCTAAGTGTGCAAAAATCACTATTAAATTATTTTGGTGCTTTTTTTCAATTGTGACAATTGTTCCAAGACAACTAACTTCACTTTTTTCTTATTAATAGTACTTTGTTGAAACACGAAATTAAGAGCTACTGACCCATATTAAGGTGCAAAGTCAACTAGTTGGTCAAAAAGTACTTGTTATCATTTTTGATATTTTTTGAAATTAAGGTCTACTGACCCAAAATGAGGTCCAAAGTCAACTTAGTGAACAAAAAGTACTTTTTCATATAAATGGTACTATTTTGCATTTTTTGAGATTAAAAGTCTAGAGACGAATCAAAGGATTATTGAGTCAGTCTTAGGTAAGAATTCAACTAATTCACTTTTTGGTACCTTTTAGCCTTTTTTAACATTAAAAGTCAAGAAACACGAAATTAAGAGCTTTTGAGCCAATTAAGTTGGACTAAACTTACTTTTTTAAGTTTAAGCTACTTTTTTAAGTTTTCAAGTTAAGAGCCAAACAATTAAAATTAAGAACTATTGACCCATATTGAGGCCCAAAGTCAATTAACCTGACAAAAAGTAGTTTTTCCATATTTCTGGAACTTTTTGCATTTTTTGAAGACGGAATTCAATATGGAGGGGAAAGCGTACTTTTCTCCCATTTTTAATGCAAGTACTTTTAAATCATTTTTGACTTTATGAGTCTAGAAATAAGAAATAAGGCAACAATTCTTATTAGAAAAAAGCTATATCAATAATCATTTTAAATATCCTTAATTTTGGTCTTATATAGGGCAATTCCGTTTTTGCTACAGGTAGCATTACTACTATGTTTTTTATTTGACGTTTTAGCAAAGAAAAATAAAAAAATTAATACTTTTTAAAAATAAATTAAAAAAAGTCCAAATAATGATATTAAAAAACTGTAAAAAATAAAATATTCACTTGTTTGTTTGTGTGTGTGCAGTTAAAAGGTAATTAAAACATACTGGGAAAAATAATCCAAGGCATTACAAAAAATTTTATTAAATCTTAATTTGTATGTTGCGGCTTTAATAATGTCGCAGCGAAAATAACATGTAAGCTCCTGGTTGCTGCTGGCGTATACCTAATATGAATAATTACAAGAAATAATTAGATAAAGTATACGATCCCTTGGCCCGACTAATTGATTAAAACGGCATGAGAAAAATTACAATATTTATATAATTAAAAAAGCAAGAAAAGTAAAAGAAGAAAATAAATAAAACACATATTTTAATATAAAAGTTTGATTATAAATATGATTCTTTTTGTTTATTCCTCTTAACTATATTATTTAGATTTTCTTATTGCTTTTTACCATTTTTTATTGCGTTAACTTTAAGATTATGCTTAGAAACGCCGAAGAATCATATTTAAATAAGCAAAATGTCGGTTTACTCTGTGTTTGTATGGGCGTACGTGTATATGGGTTTAGAACTCATTAAATTAATGCAAAAGGTGTGCGTTAAAATAAAATATAAATTATATACAAATATGTTTTAAAATAAAAACATGACTAAAAGAAATTAGGATTCAAGTATAATAAAAATTTGTTGTAATATTATTTTTACAGAAAAGAAGACTTTGCAAATGATAAGGGTAATATGTATGTAATTACTCCCAAAGTTTTTTTTTGTTAAATTCGTTATTTTTTTCATCAAAAAGCTTTGAATTATTTGCGGTTTTATAAAAAGCATTTTGGCGTGCTTTTCTGTTTACTCATATTAAGATTTTGATTAAAAATTACAAGTTTATAGTTCTAGAAAAGTAAAAAACACGTTCAAAGAGTATGAATAACATAAAATAGTATTTATTAGCATAAAAAATTTTATTTCACCAGATATTCAGTTGCATAAAAGTTCTAAAGAGTTCGCTAAAAATACAAAAAACCCAAAAAATATTAATTTTTTGGAGCTGCAAATTTATTTTTTTAATCTATATTGGTTTAAAAGTTTTAAAGATGGTCTTAAAAGTGCTACTCAAAATTTTAAAAGATGTTTCTTTTGTGTATAGCTTATGAAAATGTAAATAAATTTTTCCACCTTGGTTTTTTTAATCATCTAAAGAATTTGAATTTCGAAAAGCCTTTTTGTAAGAATAATAATTAAGGTAGGCTTATATGGGGCTTTTTTGACAATTATTCCATAGATATCTGTCAAGTAAGTGCCTAATAAGCCTAATTTAATTTTCATGGATATGAGGGTATGACTCTTGAGGGTAAGACTCTTGGGCTGTACAATGATTAGTCAATCAGTATATACATATGTAAACTATTCGTAAACGAACTTTACCTTTTTAAAGCAAATTTTTCGTACCAAATCTATTTTGTAAATCCTATATATATCATGAAATTTCTTATGAATACACCCAAAAGATTTTAAATTCTGTTTACTTTTTATTTAACCCTTAGCTCTGGCATGTTTATGGTATTTTTTTTCTCTTTAAGTAAATATTTTGTTTGAATTTTTTTATTTCAAAAAAATTTTATTTAGTTAATCATTTCATTATCTTGCTACCAATCACCAACAGGGTATTTATTAATAAAAAGTTCTAAGGGGCCATGCCATATTCATGGCATAGTTTTTAGCAAATGGTAGTAATAAAAACTGATTTATGATTTAATTTATTTTAGTAAACGCCTTGATTTTGGGTGTGTTTTTCAAAGGGCATTCACACCAAATTCATATTGTGTGTGCCAAAGAAAAAAGGAAAAACAAAAGCCACAATCAAAAGGATAATGCACTAGTTAGTATTTTCCTGTTTTGTTTTCCATTTCCTCATTTTTTTTATTTTAATAAGATAAATATACTATGTTTCTTTTCAAATATGAAAAAAAAAAAAATAAAAAGATATTTAGAAGAATGGGAAATTACTAAAATTTTATTGTTCTTTTAAAAAGGTTTTTTCTTATGAAATTAAAAAAAAAACAAAATAAAATTTGTTATACATGTGTGTATGTATGTAAAATTGAAATAATTCTGGTTAAAAACATAACTTCAAAATAATGTTGTTTAGCATTATGTGGTTTCCCATAATTTCATTTTTAAGTATTAGTGATGACAAAGTATAAACAAACGTATAGGTTTTTAGATGCAAAGAAAATAAAAAAAGCAAAAAACAAAAAGAAAAGAAGTGGCATTGATACTATTTTTAGAGAAAATAAATTTAATGTATTGACCATCATTAGACATTCAACAAAAGGCAATTGTTATCACTATTGACATTAAGAGCACGATTTGTATATTTTGGTGTACAATTTTTATTTAACCTTATTCTACCTGGGAAAAGGTGACGCCGAAAAAGAAGAATAATCGAAATTTATGTAGTTTTTTCCTTTACTGCCTTAATTTTTGACTTTCGACCTCAATTAGGATTAATAGCCATTAATTTTTAAATTTTTTAAGTAAAAAGGTGAATTGAAATATAATTATACGTTTTTTTATTTATTAGTATCTATATATACACAGAAAGAAAACCCGCTTTCTAAAATCAAGAATTTTATTCCTAAATTTATCCAAAATCTTTCTTGAAATTTTTAAGTACGATCTGTACTTACATTTTCTTAAATCAAGCCTAGTCGGATTGCTTCAAAAATCAAGCAGAAAAAAACTTATTGTTTTAATTTATTATTTTGCATTTGAAAACAAAGTGCCTCGGTGGCCTAGAGGTAACGCGCTTTTGCTGCAGTGCAAAAAGTCCCTGGTTCGAATCTCAGCTTCGGTAGGTACAAAAATGAAATTTTTAAATTATAAATTTTAAGTATTTATAAAATAAAAATAAAATATAAAACTTTTCTTCTTCTTAAATAAAGCTCCATAAGTCAAAAAAATGACATTTCATTTTCGAATTAATCCCGCTTACGGCTTAAATCAATCTTCTTTTGGCTTACAACAAGTACGGTTTCGAACTTACATCAATCCTTTTCTGACTTAATTGTAGCTAAAAGTAAGAAATTCGCCCTTGAAAAATTTGTGTGTATATATATATTTTATATATTTGTATATAAAATACATACATATAGATATAAAATAAAAAAAAACAAAATAAAATAAAATAAAATAAAATAAAATAAAATGACATAAAATTAAATAAAATAAAAAAAAAGTAAAAAAAACATAATAAAAATAAAATAAAGTAAAACAAAATAAAATAAAATAAAATTAAATAAAATATAATAAAATGAAATAAAATAAATAAAATAAAATAAAATAAAATAAAATAAAATAAAATAAAATAAAATAAAATAAAAAAAAATAAAATAAAATAAAAGAAAATAAAATTAAATAAAATAAAATAAAATAAAATTAAATAAAATAAAATAAGAGCATTAGCAGTCATTTTTAAATACAAATAATATGTAGAAAAAAATTTTTTTTTTAACTGAGCCGTCATTTTCCAGTCAGTGGGACTACTCAAACTGCGTTTACAATTTTTTAACATATGCATGTAAGCCCATATCGTGTTTTTTAAAATTAAGATTAAAAATTGTTAAAAAAGTTCAAAGGAAAAGTTAAGCTTTGCAAGCTTATCAAAAGCTTAGAATACAATTTTCGCACGAAATTCTATCTCTTGAATTAGATTTTTAGGCCTGATTTAATTGCCTTTGTGCTTACGTACTTGCGATACTATTACGAGTTAGTTTGTATGTACAATACAAATTATACATCCATACATAAGTAAGTATGTAAACAAACTTGAATAAGAGTTTGTGAGTGTAACGGTGCATATTATAAAAAATTATAAATGATCAACATATGCTCTTAGTTGTTTTTATTGCTTTTGTATTTAATATTGAGTCTACTCTATTATGTGTATGTACATATGTAGACATGTATGAATGTATACAAATTCTTATTGTATGGAGCAATTATAATATACCAATTGTGTGTTTAATATTTACATTTGTAGATTATTCCATATTTGTAATTTTAGTTCTTGTTATTGTTTTTTCTATTGTTCGTTTCTTTTCTTTATTGAATTTTTACATTTTAATTTTTTGTGCATGTTTCTTTGTGTTGCTATATTCAATATGTTAGGGCTTTTTATATGCAAATTAGGAAAATAATTTTTTATTAAAATGAAAAATATTTTTGTGGTAATTTGAATATTAGATATATATACATATATATATAATTTCCATAGTCCCAAGGAGGAGCATATCGCCGAAGATATTAGATATACTGATAACATATTTTAAAAACATATTAATGCTTGTGTGGATCAATGTGCGCTACAAATTGAGACATACTCATTTTGGGAAATTTTAAAGTAAAGTGCACTTATAAAATCATATGCTAATAACGGCTTGCTGTATCACACATTTTCAAAGACTGGGATAGAAATAAAGTGATGGAATAATGTTTTAAAGTAAAACACCTGTATTAATATTTAAAGAGGTCAATGGACCGCTCAAACACTTTTATTGAGCATCCTATACATTGCAATAATAAAGCAAATTGTAATAGACAAAAACTAAACTAAACAAATTTTGGCACTAAATATTTTGTTTGGCAAAATTTTTAAGTGCTTACAAAACCTTTTTTTATTTTAATTCCTACCGTTAGGTTTTATAAACTCTTTCTAATCTCTATTCGATGGTTTTTGATTTGATAAAAAGATGAAAGTGTAACGCCTTCAATTTTTTTATCTAGAAATTTTTTGTAACAAACAAAAATTCTGCGCCTATTTCTAATCTCAGCAAGATGTTTTTTTTATCTGATCTTTCCATTGCAATCCTTCGTGATCGTGTTCAAAAACTTTTTGAATGGAGATGAAGACCATTTGCACAACAATTTATTTTTATTTATTTATTTATTTATTTATTTTATTCAAATTGCATACAACAAGAAATTAATCTTTTAAATTACAGTATACAATTTTATAATGGTAAACAAATATCATGACAGTAAAGGTTATATAAAACAATATAAAAAATAAAACTATTTATAGGAATTACAAATTAAAAAAAAAAAAAAAAAATACAATAACATTATGACATTTCAAAATTTGAAAATAACATCTTTTTAAATTGCATGGCGTTGCCTGTAGTTTGCAAAGGGTTTGGTAAAGAGTTTTAAGATTTTTTACGCTAATATCGTCATAAAACTCATACAGCTCATGATTATTGCAATGCCGATGGTCTCTGCTAACATAAATTGGCCAATATATTTATCGAAACATTTCCCTCTCGAATACGCTAAGTGCAGCTTCATCTGTTTGCGCATGTACCCACGTCTCAGCCCCAAATAAAAGCACAGGTAATATAAGTACCTTGTATAGTGATATTTTCGATCGACGAGAAAAGGCTTTACTTCTTAATTGTTTACTCAGCCCAAAGTAGCATCTAATTGTTAGTTTTACTATTCTTCGTACCTCCGTCAGCTAAATAAGCGCACTTGCTTTGTACAAGGATCATATATTACAGGAGGAGTTCCTCAATACGTGATCGTCAACAAAAATGGGATTCCGTTTTATTTTTTCTTTCTTATCTTTTTCTTTGTATATTGTTTTCTATGGAGCCCAACGCTCCAACCTATAATTAAAGTTCCTGGAATGAACTTTTAATTTCTTTTCTAGTATCTTGCCCCTAGCGTTTTATGCTCAGCCGCCAGGATTTGTGTTTCAGCCGCCTCTGACAAGGAAAACAGGTGCTGATCAGAAACCCGCCCAATAAGGGTCAGAAGCTTTTAGATTTGTGACTGGAGGAACTACAGAGTCGTCACTCTCATATTTACACCTTTCTTGAGGGAACGCTTTGCCCTCATTTATTTAGTGACGGTTTTGAGAGGTTTTCAGAAGTTTTTTTTCAGTTTAAGCAACAACAATTTTTAGTTAAGAATAAAACAATTAGGGCAATTATACTTTTGTGCAGATTGACATAACATATTTCTTATCCTGAACCCTTTAAGTATTACCATATCTGTTAATATTTTAGGTAAACATTTTTACAATTTTCAGCTATGACCAATAAAAAAAGAAATTCAAGACTGGTAAAGGCTACGTGAAACATGCGTAAATTAACATTCGCATGCCCTCCACTATATGTATGTATATAAACGTTGTCGTTTTAATTGCATATAACTCATACGCCTATTTGGCCATTGATATCGTTAATACAATACGAGACCAAAAACAAACAATCTCCAATCTTACATATTACATCGAATTGTACTCTTTATTAAAAGAAATAAAAAAAAATGAAATCGTTTGCATTAGTACACAACTTACAACTTCCTTTTTAATTACTATTGCCTGTCACATGCATTACTTGGCAGTTGTTAGGTAATGAGTTATTTCTTGTCTACAAATTAAGCAGATAGTTTTAGGTGACAATTTTTTTAATTTATTTTAGTTTAATATTTTATGCTAGTTTCAACCAAAATATCAAAGAAAACCATTTAAATGCAACAGTAAGTAACTGGGGGCCCCAGGAAAGAGTTATTTTAATAAAGTATAAGATTATTAAAGTTCCTCTTGTAGGCGATCATGGTAAGTACTTGCCCACAATGCTAACGAATCAGTAGTTTTTAGCATTTTGGCTTATTACAAAGCAATCTAAGAGTTTGCTGGGAAGCTTCACAACCTAATTGTATATTATTTTGAATGCTTTTGAATACCTAAAGTTGATAAAGTTTTGAAATGCATGTAAAATGCATTTAAATATGACTTTCTTTTGAACTACTGGCTTTGCTGGGTTATTTTATATTTGTTTACGTATTTGCAATATACAATCAAAGCATATTTATTTCAGTTACGTATACGTAAAAAGTTTCACATAAAAAATTAGCATAAACTAAAAGCAGGATAGTTTTTGAATTAGCACTGTTTGTACATCAAAAAAATATTAGTTTATATATCTACAGAGATATTATCAGTGTACACTTATACAGGTAGTGCTAAGAACTTAGCTGATTATGAAATCGTCTTGAAGTTTTGTGAAAGTGATTGTCAGATTTATTAATTTTATTTGAAATTTTACATTTTTTTGACATTCACTTTTTTCAATACAAAGAAGAAATGCAGAGGGTGAGTTTTTTTAATTCGCCTTGAAACTACCTGCACTAGTGTACCCTTGTAATAATGTATGCTTCACTTGAACGACAATTAACATGAAATGGAGATGGAATTAATTTTTTTAATTGTTCTCAAAGTAGACCCCCAATAAAAAATGCTTTAAATAATTTTAACACTAAATATATTTATTCTTTCATTAAAAATGACAATAATAACCCGTTTCTTACTGTTGCTTTTTTTTTGATTATTTTTGTTTGCAATAGCTTAAGTATGCTTTTATTGTAGGTTACTATCTTCTTAATTCATATTAAGCATAGAATTATTCTATTTCTGTTTAAAAAGTCCTAAATTATATACTAAAGTTAAGAAAATTCCCTACTTTTCATTTGAAGGAAAAATTTTTTTCATATGCGTTATGCTCTAAAGTTTTAAATAAAATCCATATAAATAGACAAAAGTATATAATATTTAACATTCTTGATTTAACGTACTTGAAGTGTATCAAAGTGCATAAAGTAAGATTAAGCTGAAAACTAAAAGACAAACAGACAGACAGACAGACAGACAGACAGACAGACAAATAAATTTACGCTTTTATCTCTTCCAGCATAAAAACCAACAATCTAAAAGTGCCAAAAAATATAATTTTGAGTTTTTTTTCATAAACATTATTTTATGCTTTATTGAAGTGCACAATGGGGATGCTTGTAAAAGAATGAATAAATATAAAAATTTTAAATTCAAAATGAAGTTATTTTTAAAAACATTAATAAAACAAGGTAGGGTTTAAAAAAACAGAATGATTTGATCCCAGTTAATGATCGATAAAAAAGATTTTGCTTTTCATTTATGATATTCGTCAAGAGTAGGGTTAGATTTAATTGGATTCTGGGTCATTGTAGCGTTTTCGGAAATGAGATTGACGATGAACTGGCAAGAAGGGAAATCGCCAAGGATATCGGACTTCGCTGAGAGCTGGTGAGGCCACCATTGGGTTTCTATTACAGGCTGATGGGGATTCGGGTAATGGAAAATGAGGGCCAAGCCTAAAGATTCAGAGCTGATTGTGGGATCTCCAGACGTCTGTGACCTGGGCTAGGCAGGATGGGCACTGACCTGCTACTTAAGGAGAGCAGGGGGTTCTGAGGTGTATTATTGGGACTCTCACAGGGTACTGTGACGTGAGATATATGAAGAGCAATTGGGACAGGAACTCTCCGGATTTCTGCAGGTTGTGCGAGGACGAGTAAAACATTTTGTCTGCTACTGCCCTTGGCTAAAGATCTACAAACCGAGGTGTTTGGAAGGGTGTTTGTTAGATAAATTTGGTGAGGTATCTGGCTGTGGGCTGGGGAACATCATAGGATTGATTGACTTCTTGCTCTCCTTTCATATTTCTGTATCAATCTACCTGGTTGGTAAATTATATGATGGAAGAGGAGGGCACCTTCCATCAGCACAAGTGCCAAAGTCTACCTCCTCGTAGTATTAACGGGGCTACTTTCAGTTACTGGAAGGCTAACAGACATGCCTAAATAAAAAAAATTGTTTTGGGCTTAAAACGATCAGTGGTTACTTACTTACTAGTCTGGCTTAGGGCAGGTTGTCCTTATTGACGCTGTGGCATGTACATCACCAATAATTGTCAAAGAAATACAAGGTTTAAAGGGTACCAATACCTTATCTTTGTTTAATAGAAATTGGCAGGAATTATACGGAAGTAGATTCCTACGGGAATCAGTTGGCCCCATGTGCTTACCAAGTGCATGAACTGAATATTGGTGAGGTCTCATCCGGGAGTTCACGTGCTGGCTGTAGTTATCCCCAAGCGGGGCAACTGAGAATGAAAATTGATATGCTGGGGTCCGTTTTGTGCGGGCCCCAGGGTGATCACGTAAGCGGTCGTATATAAACTTAAGGTTCACAAGATAGAGTCTCTAAGTTTTGGTGGGTCTACCCAGGCACATGAGCAGCTGATGGAGTAGGCTAATAGCTGAAAAAGTGTAAGTGTGTTTGGAAGTAGGTGAATAGGGAAACTGGCTACGGCTAAGGATCCTAGGATCTAAAACAAGATCCCGTTAGAGTAGTAGCGAATAACGAAATGGCCGTCATTGACATGTTGAAGCATGTGCGTGATTCGGTCTTGACTGGGGGTGAGAAGATTATGAAGCGTTGATGAAAGTAGAGAAATTTATTTCTCTAAATGAGAAAAGATTCTTAAAACCGAGCTGGGTGTCGTACTGAGGAGTGCGACATGATAATCCTAATATTTCTTGCTTAAGGTTGGGTGCTGGAGATGTGTCTTGCCGACACGGATCTGTTTTGATTGGAAATGACGAGATCAAAACTAGGGACGCAATTTGGGTTTAGATAGCCTAACTCCTCAGCAAGGGGTCTGTTATCGCTTGCACAAAGTCATGGCAGAGAATTGTAGCCTGGGTGGTCTGGTAAGCGATTCTGGGGGCGCTTGTAGACGCACTGTCTCCACTATGTGTTTAGAGCACCGTCAAATATTGCCCTCCGGGTAGGTGTTCGCGTAAAACCCTTAACATCTGTATCAATCTACCTATGAAATTCTTGTTTTTCCTATTACTTTTTTTGACTCCTCTGAAGGGATTCACAAAAGGGATAGAAGCCTTTGGGCGGAGGTAGCGAGTTGCACTCCCCACTTCCCTTCGTAACCGAACCTAACCTTACCTAAGCTGAGTTCATTTGGCTTGAGAAGGTTTAACAGTATAGAGGTAAATTAAAAAAAAAGTATAATTAACATTACCAAAAACAGAATGCCTTACTGATTAAGGGCACAGAGGATACGTCTTGCAATCATAAGTTCCGGGGTTTGAGTTGCTGTTGAGGAATGTAATATATACTAAAAATTGTTGTATGTCTAAAGTAAATTAAACATAATATGTACAAAATTAAAAAAAAAAATATATATGAATATAAAGACATAAAAAAGTAACTACTAAAAATGTAAAATCTAAGCTTTTTGGAAATTCAGTCATTGTTCTGGATTAAATTTTTAATAAATAAATTTAAATTTTTAACTAAATGAACGTTGAATAAAGAATAAATAAAATGTTAATATAATTTACATGCCTAAGGTGTTAAATAAATTAAAATTTAAAATTTATGCCTTACATAGTAGATGGGTAATTGTTATTCTGTACATATTTTCAATTAGGACCTGTTATTCCTTCTTTTCTTATTATTTAAATAAATTGGAGCTTCAAAAATTTATAACATTGAAAAACATTTGAAATTCAAAAGTTATAGTTTTTCTATTGAAAAAAAATTTTAATAATGCCGATTGTGCAGTACTAACAGTATTTCTTTCATCGTATTGTATACATACGTTTTCTCGTTCATTCAATTTTTCTTTCATTTAGAGTCTGTGTATTCAGTATGATTGCCTATGATATAACAATTTTTTTCTGCTGTTTTTAAAATTTTCTTTTTATATATTTGCTTTGCTTCATCTTTGTTTTTAGAAACTGCTGCCACTTGAAGGATTAAGAAAAGTTGTAGAGGTAAGTGTGTAAAAATTTTAACTTTCTTATAAATGAAAGAAATTTGTGTTTAATATTCTAGGTACATATTTATATACATATGAATGTATGTTTAAGTAAAGAAGAATTTATAATCTTTGTAATAGAAGAAGAAGAAAAAAAATGACAAAAATTAAATAAAACTGTAAATGTGTTAATTGGTGTGAGTCACATGTTGTTTTGAGAATAGCTTTTTTTTTTTTTTTAATTTTAATTCTCAAAATCTAATGAAAACAGAAAAAAACGTAGAAAAATAAATTTATAATACTAAAAGTTTCTTTGAAGTATAACGACGTTTGTTTAATTGTACTAAAATTAAGAGTCTAATTACGTAAAACGCAACGCATAATAACGCAAACAATTGTATGGAATAAAATAGAAAAAAAAATTTCCATACATTTTGTTTTTGTTTAGGGCGTTGCGTTTCAGGAAATAAGGGGGTAAATTTTTTTTTTGTCTGCTGTTTTTTGAAATACTTTTTATATAAAAAACTTTTACATATTCTTAACAGTTAAAATAATTTAAAAATTTATTTAAAAAATATTTTTTATCTTTTGAAGAGAATTCTTTCTGGCTTAATTTATTGATCCTTTTGAGAAAAAGTTTCTACACGTAGATGTAATGTTTATTGTAGTTCTTATTGTGAAACATAAACATTCCTCTAGAATATTTACCAAATTACATCTGCCTTAAAAAATGTTATTATGTACGTCCAAACTATTTAATCTGGTTTTAAGACGGCTTAGTTTTCCAAGTGTAAGCAAAAAAAAAAAAAAAAAATACAAATATAAAATAGAATGAAATTTTTCATTCACAAATGAAAATAACAACCAAAAAATCGTCATATAAATTGAATAAAAGAGTAACAAATTAAAGCCAACAGCCATTAAGTTTATTTTTAATACGAGAATTTAGCAAAAGTAATTCGAAAACTTAACAATAACATTTAAGCAACAACAATGCTAAAGAAAATTAAGAGAACTGTTATAAGGCCTAAATAGATCCGGTTTATAAAAAAAGGATGGAGAAGAAACAGCTGAGATTATGGTTGCTACATTCACGTATATACAGGGTATCCGCCGGCAAGGTATACTAGTTTGTTTTGCCGCTATTTTGGTAAACATTGGTCTTGAAAGTTCATATTTGGCAGTTGTAAAGTAGATACGCGATTAATTTATTATTAAGAAATATTCGGTAACTAACTTGTTTTAAACGTTAAAATATTTTATCAAAATCAATCATCAACTACGCTGCCGACGAGAATGTTACGTGAAATTGTGCCAAGATGCACGCACTATTTATCGTGTAATGAATGGTTTCGAAGAAAGAGGGACTGCAGCTTATAAACCCAAGCATGGACAACAATGTTCTTAAAGATCGACTGAAAAAATAACTGCTGCTCAAAAAAGTGTTCAAAACAATCCATCAACCGCAATTCGACGACGTGGTCAGAAGCTTTGTTTTCAAGGAACAACTTTAGCCATAATTTTGCACAAGGATTTTCATTTGTTTCCATTTAAGATCTAGTTGATACAAGAGCCTTTTCCAGAAGACCATTTATGCCACCGTACATATGCCAATAGGATGTTACAGCTGGCCCATGGCAACCCAAGTTTTCATGAAAATGACAAGACACATTTGCATTTTTTCATGGGTGAATAAATCGAATATTTGTTTCTGGGCAATAGAAAACCCTCAAATTATGCATCAGCCACCTTTGTATTTACTAAAAGTGACAGTCTGGTGTGCAATTTGGTCAGAAGGAATCATTGGACCTTCTTTTTTTTAAATTGAAAACGGAGTAACGGTCAATGAGGAGCGATATCGTGATATGACTGAAAACTTTTTATTTCCACAACTGTATGATTTGGGATTGGTTAATATTTGGTATAAATAAGACAGTGTCACCAGGATTATAATGGAATTACTGCAAGAACTCTTTACACAACAAGTTATTTCAAGAAAAGGTGATGTTGATTGGCCTCCACGGTCGCCTGATTTGACTGCTCCGGACTTTTTTTTTGGGGATATCTGAAATGCAAGGTGTATGCCAACAAACCAGAAATGCTAGAGCAACTCAAACAAAATATTCGGGATGAAATTTACGAAATACTGCATTAATCTGAAATTTTATTTCAAGTATTTTGAGTTTCTGTAGTGTGCCGAGAATAGAGAGAGATGGTTGAGCATATTTTATATCCCTGTTTAAGGTCTGATCGTTGTAAAGCAAACAATCTTATGTCTTATTTCTTTCAAAATCTGAAAGAAAAATCGGGAGTTAAAAAGACTAGACTTAAGTTTTTTACTCCAATTTAGTTAAACTGGATGCAGCGAGCCAGTGTAACCTAGCCTTATTTAGTTATACCCACACCACATACGTAGTAGGGTATTATGCGCATGGGTATATGTTTTTAACGCCCAAAAGTAATGCTCTGGAACCCACCGTCAAGTATACCGATCGACTCAGAATTGACTTTTTGTGAACACGCCACAGGCCAGTGACACTTTAGAAGATATTTTTAAGAAATTTGTCCCTGGCGCAAAGCTTATAGTTTTCGGTGTTGATCGGTCTATTTTTTTTGACATAGCCGCCATACAAAAGTCCTCCCGGAATAAACGATTTGGGCTAGAAATGATTTAAATATTATTCTCTCTTCACAAAATTTTGTAAATGTATCTAACTTTATGGCATTAACTAGTTCGCTTAAGATAAATCTGATCGGTCCTTTTTTTGATATAGCCCCCATACAAATGGTCTCTCGGACATTTGCTTATTTTGGGCTATTACTGACTGGAATATACTTGGATTTGAACAAAATTTTGTACAAGTATCTAACTTTATGCCACAAACTAGTATTCTGGGAAAAAAAATCTGATTGGCCCAGTTTTTGATATAGCTCCCATAAAAATTTGGTGTAGGGTATAATATGATCGGGTTTGACCGACTTTTTAAAGGTTTTTTTGTTTAAGCAAAAAGAAAATAGCAAACAGTTTTTTAAGGGAAGAATACATTGAGTAGATATCCTACCCTTCCCTTTTAAGATACGAGGGCGTTTTCATTGGGATAGGGTGTACATTTTACTTGCATTTTCAATTATAATTCAAAAAATTTAACAATTTCGACTTACAAAAAAGCCTATAATTCCCAATAAAATAAAAAAAGGTTAAAGGCTAAAAGTCAAATGCCTCAAGTCTCGCACGACTGGCTAAAGGTACGCTTCTAGCATGGGAAAAGAATACTAGGGGAGAAGTTCACAGAATATTAATGATGCAGGCAAATTTTCTTAACATCTTCCATTCAACATCTCCTAAATAAGCCATATCTGGCAAAAAATCGGACATAATAATGCAAAAGCCATACAGTGACAAAAGAAATACCAGATCGTTTCAAAGTCCTCCCTGCATGCACTGGACTCACTGTTCTCCGAAAGTCCTATCCGAAGGCGTTTGGGTGAACCATCATCTTGCTCATTTAAGTCTTCCCAAGTTTCAGAGTGCCTCTACTTTTGACCTTATTTGGCTCGCCCCAGAAGATTGTCGTCATTTTACTAGCTGCCTCAATGTTTCATTTCACCCTGTGGTATTTTCTGTGTTCTCTTTTAACTCGGCCTCCGTCACAGAAAAGAGCTTTGGACTCTTCTGGTCAATCTTTCGCTATCCCCTAACCGTAAACATCAGATAACTTGTTTATATCTGACCACCCTTTGATGAACAGGCACAAATATTATGCAAACATGTCCATATTGCGTTTTGTTTTATCGTTTTGTCCTAAATCAGGTGCTCGTAAATATAGTTGCCTTTATTGACGCTTGACTATCTGTACAGATGTTAATATCTGTCAGTTATGCGCCAGGATAGACATTCCGTGATTGCCCAGACCTTCGCTTGCCCCGACCCTCCACCGCAGAGCCATCCGTTAGACAACACATCACTTTTGGCATCTGCCATAACCATAATTTGCATTAAAAGTTTACCCGTATAACCCTCCAGTGTCTTTCAGTGATGATGGTTAAGCTTTGAACCTGCATTAATCCATTCTGCCGTCACCTGAAGGTGTTTCGCTATAAGTGCCACCTCAAAGGGTTCGCGCGTCTCAATATGCTTGATACTCAAAACCGTCTTCAAAGCTTTTGCCGGAAAACTTCTAATTGTCCTGCTTTTCCCTAAGCAATATGTACGCTGGATCATTTTTTGGATTGCAATGTTGCACTTTCTGTCCATTGATACACTCCTGTATAGTTAGTGTGATATCTTTGGATGGATACCCTATTTTGAGCCTGTAGTCCATCTACATTCATAGCGGCCAACATCGGTGGGCTTTTACAATTCTATCCTACAAGTGGTACTTCCAATTCAATTACCGATCCAGGATTTTTGCTGGAATAAATATCAGCCTGGCTTTCCGCTAGTCGCAAGACATCATATGAACCAAAGTTCATTTTGATATCTGCGTTGGTATAACCTTGAACAAATGGGGGACTTAACAGAAGTGGGCGAAATGCGTCTTTTATTATTGGCATTATTAATGTCTGGATTGGCAAAAAAAAATTTCAATTTTGTCCGCCTATATTTGTAGAAAGTACAATATTTAAAATGAATTTTCAAATATTCCAACTAATTTGAAACCAATAAAATACTTTGAAATGGTTCTTTTGAAATGAAATTTTGTTTACTATAAAAATGTATACATTTGTCAATATTTTTTATTCAAGAAAACATTTTTAAATATTTGATATTCAAAAAAATAATTTTAAATACTTTTATTTCGATTGGTTTTTTTTGAATAATTAATTTTAAATGGGAGCTGGAAAAGGAATGATGATAGAGGGTAGGTTTTTTGCAGGGAAATGTTGGGAATAAAAAGTTAATCAACCCAATTCGGACACTCTGGAAGGGGTGGAAAAGATTTTTTACTTTACACTAATGTTTTTTGTTAAACTAGTATTAAAGTCCTTTTTTGAAAAATACAACTCAAAGTTACACTATTGTGTTTAAATTTTGTGTAATAAAAGTACTTTTAAACATTTTCTTGAATATTTTTCTGTTTAGGTTTTATCAATTGAATATTTTTTTCTCAGGCTTTTTTTTGAATAAACATTGACACATTTTTGTTGGTTATTTGATATATGTACAAATGGAGAAAGTTTAAATTTTGTTAAGGGCCTAGTTATATAAAATGCAACGCATAATAACGCAAACAATTGTATGAAAAAAATTAAAATTAAAAAAAACTTTTCCATAAATTTGTTTTTGTTTTAAGGCGTTGCGTCCCGGTAGATCAGTGGAAAGTGCACGAGTCTACCATTCTGGGGGTTGTGGGTTTGATTCCCACCAGAGACCCTGGTAAGTCTGCTTCATTTTTCTGTTCTTTCTTTCTTTCTTATCCTTCTCTAAATTTCTTATTTTCTTCCATCTCAACCTAATCTATCTACCCCTCCAGGTAACACAAAGGGACCGAATTAAGCGGACCCAAGTGAGCTGTATTCTTTTCTTCAACGGCTGCCTGTTTTACCTAACCTAACCTAGGGCGTTGCGTTTTAAGAAATAACGGGGTAAAATTTATTTTCTTTAAAATATTAAAATTTTAAAGTTTTGTTTTTAGATAACAAGGAAATTCTTGAAATTTACAAATCTGATAAAAAAAACATTTCTAAGGCTTTCAAAGTTGTTAAAGGTTGTTTTTTCTTTAACAAATTGCTTAGTTTTAATTGTCTTAAATGTAAAAACGTAAATAAATTTTTTTTATCAAATTAAAAATTTGCTAAAAATGTTTATTGAATCCTAGATTTTATAAAGGTTTACAAAAGGTATTTATGGTTGAAAGCATTTATTAATATTAATTTATAAGAAAAAGTAAAAAAGATTTAAAAGACTGTAATAATACGAATGCAGAAAAATTAAACTAGAAATAAATTCTTACATAAGTCTTATAATGATAATAGAAATTTTACTTTTATATTTTTAAAACGATTGCCTTTTGTTGTAATAAATTTTTAAAGGAAAATTCCTTTTAGATTTTTTAAATTCCTTGCTTTGTGTATGGGATTAAGATTAACTTTGATCAAATTTTTGGGGACTAGTCAAATAACTAAAGAATTTTCTGTTTTTATTATAATAAAGTTTTCAAATATGTAACCTCTTTTTCTATGCTTTATTTTACAAAAATAAAATTAAATGTTAAGATTCTAATGTCAGCAAAATATGTGGTATTTTTAAACGGATTTTCACAAGAAATTTTATTGAGCTAAACGATAAGTTATTTTCCATCAAAATAGCAACGGGGGGGAAGAAAGTGTTATTATTAACCCTTTAAAGGGATATTTATTTTAAATACTAATCTTTGCTTGAAAAATAATGAATAAATAATTAAACTTAAAACTTCCCGAACTCAACTTAATTTGCTTACATTTTTACACCCTTCACATAGTGATAAGGGTATATATCAGTTTATCACTCCGTTTGTAACTTATTTATTATCCATTTGCGACCTCGTAAAGTATATGTATTCTGGATTATTGTAGATTAAAAAGTTGATAAAGTCATGTCCGTCTGTTGAAATCAAGTTTCCGGAGTCAAATAAAGCGATACGGACCAGTTATAAGTGTCAAACTATTAGAAATATCCTAAAGACAATCGCTATTTAAAATCAGCAAAATCGGTTGACTAAACCTAATTTTTTTGGACAAAATCTGTGCATATATCCCTATATACATATCTCAGTAAATATAGTCATTCTTGCCACAAAACTTGGCACGGGTACTCTAAAAATAGGTACCTAAATAAGGAAAAAAATTTTCTCAGATAGGATCAGGGGAAGTGATATTTCCTCTACAATTCACAAATTTTTTTAAATATTTCATGCGCTAAATCTTAGAAACTATAACAGCTATCGACTTCAAATGTTCTACAAAAAGTAATTGTACAACAAGACCTACACTTTAGAATAAAAATTTTTTGGGTAGGGGCAGGAGAAGGGGTAGCTCTCATACAAATTACCAATTTTTATGAACTTTTCGATACGCTATATCTCGGAAGCTATAACTGCTATCGACTTCCTATGTTCTACAAAAAGTAATAATCAAATAATTAAAGCATTTACAGGGGGACTAGAACATCCCATAAAAATTAACAACTTTTATTAACCTTTTAATACGAATTATGTCTTGATCTCAAACCTTCTACATCTATTTCTATTATTCATACGAACGTTAAAATTTTGTAAAGTTTTCTATAGACTTTAAACTGGTACACAAGGTATTTTTACTATATTTTTTACAGTATAAAATAACTCGTTTAATTTGTAATCGTACGAACAATAAGAGAAAATCTAATTAGCTTGAGCTTAGATAAAATATTGGTTGACTTAACCGACTATAACTTTTGTAATTGTTTTCATAAATGTAACCTGAAATAATTAAGGAAATTAACGTTTAAGCTTTAACACTATATTTTAAGAAGTCCATATCCCGCTTGTTAAAGCTTTGATTTTAAGCTTTTGAATTAAAAAGTCCCTTTTGGCCTTCTTTATGACTTCTAACCTAAATCTGGGTTAAAAGTCCTTAATATCATATTTTAAGGCTTTTTAATATTAATAAACGCAAAAAGGGCCAAATATTACCAGTTTAAGGACTTTTGACCTCAGTCTGCGCCAAAAGTCATAATTCCAAGAAATTAAAAAAAAGCTAAAATGCAAAAGATATTACTTATCCTCATTTAAGGTGGTTTTATATGGTATGTATATTACATATCACAAATCACTTTTGCAATCCATGTTTTTTTGTCATTTATTATTTAATCTTCGCTTAAGTGAACTAACAATAAGTATTCAAATCTTAAAACTAAGTAATTAATATTAGTCCAGTCAGTACCAGACTAATATTTAAGTTCTCACAATAAAATTAATTAATTTCAATGGTTCCATCTAAGCGCGGTAGTATCTCTTTTTTTTTGCCTCGAGCGAGCAGATTTGGATGTGTTTCCATGTTATCTAATACATAATTAAGATTTCGCATTTTACCAGTGAAACTTCTAGATCCTTGTAGATGTTGGTGTTTTTAATATACAAAGAAGCACCAGATACTATTCTAAGAAGTTTGTTTTGACGGCGTGGAATTTTTTCTAAGGCTGGTATTTTGTTCGATTTTACGAAAAAAGTTGAGGAACATTGGTTATTTCGTTTGAAAATTTGACAAGCAACATTTTTATATAAAACCTTAAAGAATGCTACATTTTTTATATTCTATAGACAAAATCTTTACGTGTTGCTTGCTAAACAAAAGTTTATTTGATAAATTTCTTTGGTTTTAGTATGAAAAATTATCAATGATTTTATAGCAAGTGTGTTCGTTTAAAAAATAATCAGATTTTTTCAGAGTTTTATGTTGTTTTTAACTTTAATTCATGCTTGGTATAATGGAAATCATTAAAAATAATTAAGATATTTTCTTTGCATTTGCATACTGATTTTTACCTTTTTCCCATATTTATTAAAAGTTTTTTTTCATAAATAAACTACTTAATTACGATCGATTTTAAGCTTTTGAAAAAATTTCGTGCGGAACAACAAAAGCTGTAGTTATTTCACATGAAAAAAATGTTGATTGAATGTAGCCAGATACATTTCCCATGTTTTATACCACTTTTGCAACATTATTTCACAAATATTTCGTACTATTTTTTTCTATATGGAGCTTGACAACATTTCGCACAAGGTCCCGAACACAATACCTAGCTTTAGGTTTAACATATTCTAAAAAGTACCAAAAACTATATTCATATTTCATCGAGATATGTCGAAAATAATTTTAGTTTTGTTTTTATATCTATTGGTAAAGAAGTGACAAATAGGACCCAGAAGTGCAATTAGAAATTTTTTACCCTTTTTAGAACCTTTTAAAACCTAAGGATACGAATTTTAAAACAAAAAGCAAATATATATTTATATATTTTGAGACCTGTAATTCGAACTATATTTCTATTTTTATTATTATTTGTTCAGAAGCTACAAAGTGGCCACTAACAAAATTTAGTTTCTGCTTTTTTTTTGGTAAAATTCTATACTTCTTAAGCAATGTTGGTATCGTTTTCCATTTTTTCGATATAAAATTGCAAATATTTTCATTTTTTGCTCATTTTAACCCTTATTAAATCCGTATTTCCCAAAATCCCGCCTTAATGGGTTTTTGCATTTAGAGAAGTACCCACAATCCAAATTTTAAGTCTCTAGCTCCATTCTGTACGATGATCAATCAGTCAGCCAGTCAAACTGTCAGTAATTAATATTATACCTTTATATATGTTTATAATTTAAATAAAAAATTGGCATAATTATTCTTTTACATTTTCCTACCCTTGCCACTTTAAGCTTTTAAAAATGCTTCGGAAAAACGTCCCTAATGATTGAAAAAAATTGTTTTAATGCATTTTGGGTGGGCAAGTAATAATTAAAAAAAAAATAAGATTTAAACAAGATAAATTAAAAGTATTTAACCTTTTTAAATGTATTTAAGTATTTAAGGACGAGGAAAAAAATTTTAATAAAAGAAGGAAAAAAATGTCCCTTAATTAAGTTTGTAATAATTTTAACAGATTTTTTCTGTCTCTTTTTCTTTTTTTTATTCTGCCTAATAATGTTCCCTCTAAAAAGCTAATGGAAAATATTACAATCTATCTTAGATAAGCTTGATAAATCCTATACCCCAAGCTTGGAAATTAATTATTTGTTGGCAAAGTTATTTCTTTGTTATTAGTCTCTTTTTATAAAACTTTAATATTTTTTTGTTGATTCTTTTTTTCTAACGCAAACAATATGCGCATTTTGAATAATTTTTGTTGCCATTGTTGCTGCTGGTATTAGTGATGTTGCTGTTGATGAACTTAATAAATCAGCAACAGCTGAATTTATAAAATAGTCTAGAAGAAAATCTGTAACTAGACACGTTCAGTTTGCTTTCCGCTTCTTTTTCACCCTCCATTTCATAAGCCCCACATCAATGGGAATTTGAAGAAAAAAAGATTTTCTTTTCTTCATTTGGAATTTTTACTATTTATTTAAGAAAATTGAGAAAAATTATAAACAACAATGATTTGTCTAAGAATCTTGTAATATGAAACCAAAGCAACAAGACAAAAATACCAAAACATAGAAAAAAATATTTTAGCATATTTAATGTTGTGAATAAAGCAATAACACGTATAGAAATCCATTTAATACGCAACATTTAGAAAAATCATTTCCTTCTTGTCATTGTTGTTTCTAAATAAAAAAAAATGAATAGAATTAAAGAAGATTTTGACAACGTTACTGGCATATCAAAAAAGTGGGGAAAAGTCAACCATCATGCAATCATTCTCATTATAATATTAACACAAACATTAAGATTTAAACTAAGTAGTTTTAAGGTTTTATTAAACCCTCCTTTTTAAAGGAGGAAACAAAATAGAAAAGGAAAAATATAAAAAATAATAATTTTGATTGGTTTTTATTTTTAATGTAGGCAGGTGTCTCTAGTTTATTATTAATAAAATTACCATTTATGCATTTAGTTTCATCAGGCAAAGCTTTTGGTATCTGGGATACCAAATAGGTTGGTCGGTCCTTAAGAAACTCAAGTTTTGTTCAAATCAGGTAACTTCTATTCATTGTTAATAAAACCGATATTTATTCTGCGATTTTTACCAAATAAGATTTATATAATTTAAATATGTGTAGTCTTAGGATCGTTTAATAAAACTAGTAATTTTTGACACTTTCTATTTTTGTAAATTTTAAAAAGGAAAAAAACTCAAATTTTTGCCAAAAAAGTTTTTTTTTATTTGTAAGAATTATTGAAACTGCAAAGAAACTAGATATACCCGTTCAGAGGCCCTTTACTAATCTGAAGCCAAGACCGCTATGGCATTATCGACAAGAGGCTATAGACGTTTCTCTTAGTAGGTTACCAAAATCCTCCACGAATTCAAAAAACATACGGTAAAATGTTTGAGGAAATACGTAACAAGAATAAGGAACATGTTTTTACCTATACTGACGCCTCCAAAACGAAGGACATAGTAAGCTACGGTATAACAACGCAAAATGACGTCATTAAACAATCTTTACTACCTTGTTTTACTACCATATTTACAGCTGAAATAATAGCCATTCTGGATGCAATAAAAACCATTAAAAACTATTCTGGATATTTCGCAATTTGCACCGATTCCCTTTCTGCTTTAAACGCAATAGCAAATGTTTCGAGTAACAACTACTATGCCCACATAATAAGAAATATACTTATTGAGAAGACCCCCAATATAACGCTCATCTGGACCCCAGGTCATTGTGGTATTAAAGGGAACAAACTCGCGGATAAAACAGCAAGCCAGGCCTCGAAATACCCCCTTTTTTCAACCCCAAACTTTAATATAAACGACATAAACAACTTTACAAGAGCACTCCTTTCCAACAAAAATAGCTTGTTTATGCACACTGCTAATTGTTACAAAATGATAAACTGTAGGGAACTTAGCATCGACAATCTCCTGAGAAGTAGGGATAAAAATCTTAACAGAAGAGACATAATTAAACTTGAAAGACTTCGCTTAGGATACTCTAGACTCTCCCACGGTCCACTCATTAATATAACAACCCCGCCAGTATGTAATTGCAACATTCCATTACCTTTAATTCTTAAGCACATCTTTACCTCATGTCCAAAATTCCAAAGACAACGCAGAAATATTTTCCTAAACACAAAAAATCCTTTACAACTGATCTCAAACCCAACCCCCGAATCCATAAAAAAAATTATTTTATTCTTACGTGAAACTAAACTGTATAATATAATCTAACAATATTGTATATAAAACAACATGTATATAAAATAACATAACATTGCTTTTAAGAGCCTAAGGTCCCAGTAACCATGGCCTCAATATCATTAGTCCCTAATTTGTAAATTTGTACTAATGCTAAATAAATAAATAAAAAAAAATTTTTTATAAAAAAAGTTTCATCCATATATAAACATACATATGTAGGTGAGACTTTAAGTATTTAAAAAAAGGGAGACACTGAAAATATATTTTATCTGCCAAAAATTGCCTCTTAAAAACTAAAAAAAAAAATTTGGCTTTAAGATTATGTTCTAAAAGACATTCTTTTATAAAAATAATTCCATTAAAACTATATAAAAAAATTGCTTCTTTTCAAAAAACGTAGCAGGTGTGTAATTTTTATTAAATATGTAAAATTGGATTTGAAAATTAGAAACTATTAAATAAATTTTTCCTGATTTTGCAAAATTAACGTGGAACTACCCATATATTAAAGGAAAATTTAAGTTTATGTTTCGTTCTTTTTTCTTTTAAGGGCATTTACAAGATGTGCCAAAAGAAATCATCCCAAACTGTTTCGCTCTCATTATATTTCTAAACGAAAAACTTCGATTCTCTTTTCCGAATGCGTTTATCTGAACCTTTAAAATTTTAATGATCAAGTCGGCAAGATGATATCGGCCAAACGGGTGATGTCACAATTATTTGCTGAACGGGCTCGTTTTATGGCATTTTTTTATCAATTCGACAAAAAACTACAGGCGGCAGATTTTCGCACTCATGTCGAGTATTGTCCTTAAGGGCTTCCAGGGCTTAGGGCTTGTTCACATCATTACAGAACTTCAAAAACACTACAAAATTGTCTAAAAGGGTTAAATTGGACGATCTTGCGGGCCAATGTAAAACGATAAAACAAGAGATGAGGTGACCTGGGAACGCCGCCTTCATAATATCAATTATGGCTCGCGCAGCGTGCGTCGTTTTACTATCCTGTCCAAACCATATGTCCTACAGTCCTAATTAAGCGCGGCAGAAAAAACAAGGCTAACATGACCCTATAGCGCACATCATCCAATGTTGTCGTTTAACCAGCGGCTTCCTCAAAAATATGGCCCGATGACTCCTCCAGCGTGAACAGCGCACCATGCAGTCACTTTGAGCGGCTCCAATGGCTCCTAGTGCATCAATCGTGGATTTTTGGTGCCTCAGAAGCGAAAGTTTTGCTTGATTACGTACCCGTTGAGGTGGAAATGAGCCTTAACGATCATTATGGTTTTGGTCGAAAAATCGTCCACTTCGGCCTCGAGATTAAAAATGGCTTGGGTGTAGGTAAAACGCAGCAGCTAATGCACGGACTTGACCTTGCTCGGGATAATGCGCAGGTCTTTGACCAAAATTCGCCTTAGGGACGACCGGCTGATGGCTAATACCGAGGCATGGCGTCTGGTCGATGTTTCTGGCGACAGCTCGACATCTTCGCTAACAGCGGCGACATTCTCGGCAACACGGGCGCTCCGAGGCCGACCACTCTTGACAGCGTCTTGTGTGGTGCCATACTCTTTAACGTTGGTGGCAAAAGGGACAGAATTCGCGCTGCGCCAACACCACAGACGAGTTGTTACGCAAAAAATTGACACGATTTTTTTTCGTTCTTGGAGAGTGTATAGCTCTATCGCTTACTCACTTGTATTCAAAATCTGTTTATTTCACAAATGTCAAAGCAGATATTACATTGGCCGCCATTGACAAAAATAAGTGCATCTCCCAATAGGGTGATTTCTTTTGGCCCACCTTTACTTTTCATTGAGAATTTTTTGAAGTTTTCAAAGAGTAAGTCCACAAGTATGTAAATATAGTTGCCGTCTTGAAAGATATATAAAGTATTTTATAATTATGTATTGAGACTTTCCTATACCTTATATAAATTTCTATTTATTTTGGCTTAAATTCATTGTTGATATTGTAACATCTAGGAGTTTTCCTAATTAAATATGCATTAACATACATGCAGTATTAAATATTTCAAATCATAATGAACATTTTTGAATTTTTTGTGAAAAATATAGATTTTTAGGAGAAGAACGGTCAGCTTTTGTTAAAATGAGGTGTAAACGTCGAACCTAAAACATCGGCCGACTGCCCCTTTTTACCGAACTCTAAACTCGAACGTTCGGTTGGGCTCTAGTTTTTATAGAAATAATCTTAACAAGAAACTATACTTACAACGCTGTGCAACAAATGAAGACTTTTTTAAAACCAAAATGTACCCAGCACAGGTTCGATACTACTATGAAATAGTAAAACCCTATACTGTTTGCCAAAATTGATTATCATCTTATTTTTAAGGGCCTCAAAACTTTTAGAAAATCAAGGGAATTCTCAAGGAGTTGTGATTCACTTATATTCAGCAAGACTCAAAGTATAATTAAAGGCAAAAATTTGTTTTTTTCACTTTTTGTGGAATAACCATTGTTATGAACGCATTCGCTTCACCTTAATTGGGATGTAAATTCGGTGCTATTGTTGATTCGTGCTCTTAGTGAATTTTCGAGAACCGATGGGAGCAATTGCAACTGCTAGCAGTCAGCCGGTTGGGTGGGTTCTTGTTCTCTGGAAATTCTTACAACAATAGGTTTCGTTCAGCATAAATATTATTATAGACTCCCGAAGAAAAACTAGACGTTGATCGAAAAGAAACAGATGTGATAAGACCCATATTATGATCAACGGAGGTCTGAATGAAATTAACCATACTAAGCAATGATGATCTATCCTAGATGTCGTTGGATAGATATGCGTCTCTTTACCCTCCCTACCATGGATTTTAGTGACGCGAAAAGTAGCTACCAAAATCCCTTTATCCTCCTACCACTTTCAATTACACATCACATTCCGTAAGATAATTTGCAAATTTATTTATCCATATTAATTCACACTTTATTCAACAGTATTTATTTCACGAAATATTATACAAAAAAAAAAACCAAAATATCTGCAAATTCTAAAATAATACTTTTTCTTAAAACAATATGTGAAATTTATATCTCAATATAATTCCCTTATGGTATATAACTATTTAATTAAAATTCACGTACGAATAACACTAGTACGAAAATTATAATAATCTTAACACAAAGTATATATATATATATATATAGGTATATATATGCATAGAATGTTTATTACACCGACAATAGGGTGCAAAACCAAAATTGTAATAAAAGAGAATGTTGACAAAATATAAGTTTTATAAATTATTGAGCAACATGTTTAATTAACCCATGGTTATAAACATTCATGTAAACTTAGCTTGAATATTATTATTTGTAAAACTTTCTTGTTTAAGATAAAGAGTGCACAATAAAAAAAATTTTAATAAACACTGTTTATATCACTCACCGATACAATAATGTTGAGAGCAGCTGTTGATGAGGCCTCTTCAATTGCTGGTTCTTAACGGGTACATGTATGTATGTCAACAATCGTATGTGAGGTAAAATAAATTCATTAGGGTATCATGCAAAAAATATTTTCACAATTCTTAGCTAGATTTAATAAACAAAATTTAATTACTAGGTATACGATAACTACAGAAACATAAATTTCCTAATGCTATTTATGATAAACTGACTGTGATGGTGGTGCCATATTAGTTTATACGTTATACGTCTTACTTGATTACGATTTACTTAGTGTTTAAAAAGATTGCGTTTGTTGTTGGGTTTTTTTTCATTTTATTTCTTACAGGAGGTGCAAGATATCTGTATGTAGGTTTAGCATTAAGAAATTTAAGTTTTATTTTTGGTTTTAACTGTTGAATAGGTACATATAGGTTTTTAAGAAAGTTAAATACATATTTTTATCAATTTTTTATATTTACTGCGAATTTATTTTAGACACTAGGACACACAAAAACACTATAAACATAAATCTCCATCCAGAAATGTGGAGGTAGCTGCTAGATCATGGATTTGTTGCAATTGTAGTTGTAGCTTTTTGGACTAATTGTTTTTGCATAGCATTTTCAATTTTAACCAAGTTTTGCTGTTTTCACCGATCTAATGGTTTTCTTTTTCTTTTTCCCTTGAGTACTGGTTAGTTGTACTTTACTTCCATTTATTTTTATTATTCTTTTATCGTCTAGTAAAAAAATATATACTCGATCAAAACCATGTGTCTGAGCAACATTACTTTGGATATTGTTTAACAATCGAAAAGAGATCAATAGGTTGATTGGTAGCCAAACAAGTAGACTAATGAAGAATAGAAAAAAATCGCACAGTGGTGGCTCAAATAATGAGTCCACCACGATTTTTTTTTTTTTGCAAAAATTAATTTTTAGAACTCCTCTTTAGGTTAGATAATTTATTTATTTCTGGCAAAATGCTGCTATCGATGTTATGCATCGAGAAATAATTTTGCATTTTAAATCAAAAAAAAATTGGTTATGGTTTATTTCATCTGGTTTGACGGAATCCTACCCACCAATAATATCCATTTACTAATGGCACACCCTGGTTCGGCGCGTTCACTTCCTTTTTATAATGAATTATTTTTTTTAAATTTTTCAATTATATCTTTACAAGTTTTGAGGAGCTATTACCGTGTTAACTGGTTGGAAGATCGATGAAAAAGAATTATGGCAACCGGAACCTGATTGTAACATACCTCGCTTTGCTTATTACAAATACAAAAGTTATTGCTCAAACGTTTGAACACTTCCAAACTTAATGTTGTTTGTCAAAAGTTGACAACATTGGTAGAAACTGGCAACACTTATAGCGTGACGGTAGATATTAATACTAAACATAGCTGGACGTTATATTATTTAAAAAAAAATTTAGTTTATTTTTACATAAAAATTAATAAGTTTAACCTTTTTCTACCAATAGATTTCAAGAAAGATTTATTCATTTATTTTTTTATTTTTTTTTTCTCTGTAATAACCATTTCGTATAAACTCTGCTAGTAATAACAATTAGCCAGCAACATCATTTTATTTCACAGATTGTGCGCTGTTAACTAATGATAACATTGGGCAAAAGCTGTTAAATCACATCAACATAAAATATTTTAAGACTCACGACTGGAAATGTTAAGTTAGGTTTTGTGTGTATTAGTATCTATGAATAATACCAGAAATTTTAAATGCAAAAAGTATTAAACAATTTTCACTACTACTTAACAATCTTATAATTTAAAATACATCTACATATAAGATCTTGGATATCATATATGAAAATTATAATAATTTAGAAAATATAATACTAATATTAAAAAAAATAAAAGGTAAGCTTATTAGGTTAAATTAAGTTGTCTTAATTTATACACAACAGATATTGTTAAAAATTAACTTTATGAAAACGTACATAACACCATAATATTAACAAAACAAAATTTAGAAAATTTTAGCCACCATAAAGCCTAGCTACTTTTATTTAACATAAACATTATTTTAATGTGTCAAATCACTTCAAATAACTCATGAAGGCCTGGAAATAATTCCTTCTAAGCTCGACTGCAATTACCATATTGCGTATAAAAACTCTTTACAACATTTTTTGACTTAAAAGTAAATGTTCGATTCTAAAATCGAAGGGTAGTAAAACTTTTTACTTAGTTTGGCAAGATTAGTGGTCGTTTTCATTTTATGGGCAATAGAAACTTGGGGAGCCCTTCAAAAAGCGTGCCATTATTTTTTGTTCAAAAGCTGATCTTAAAGTAAATTTTAGCCTTTATTTAAAAGAAAAAATTCACAGAAGTTTGTTTTTCATAAACTTAAAAGTAAATATTTAATGGAAACTTTGGTTAAAATTTCTGAAATAAAATTAGTGACACCTTTTTTTGAGGGGTTCACCAATTTTTAGAAATTTTAGGCCCATAAAAAGAAAACTGTTACCAATTTTGCCAAATTGAGTATAGGGTTTACCTTGCGTTTGGTATAAAAATCGAACGTATAAATACTGTTCCATCTTGTGATATTGCCCTATAAGTTTTTAATTTTTTTTACGGAATTTTTTAATCTACTTTCAGTGTTTTTTGAAAACGAACAAAAAATTTTAATTAATTCTTTTTTTTAATTTTTATTTGTAAGACGTATAAATATATATAAGGAAAATTGTTTCATATATATAGGGTATATAATAAAAGCTGCTAAAAAACAAACTAACTTTTTGATAAGATGTCGCACATGTGTCACCAAGTGTTTGCATTTGTAGTAGTTACGCTACCACCTTGAATATGTACACCGTGCTCATGTTTTGTGCTTCAAATAAGCCGTTGTTGTTGCAAGTTTTGTGCTGCGCTCTGCCTTACTATTCCTATTAGAGGTGAGCGATCCCGTGATTTTTAGGGAATATCGTTAATAGTGAATGCGATTTTAAAATCACCGGTTATTTAAACAGTGACAGTGATCACTGTTTAGCATTTTTCACTTCTTGTAAAAGAGTTATTTTAATCTCTGTTAAATTATTATACATAATGTTATTTTAAGCAGTGATTATGCGATTTTAGTTCTTTTTAACGAACTCCTGAACAACGCATTGGAAAAATAATATAAATGATAAATAAGAATTAAAAATATTTATGAATAAGAAATATCAATTTTCAATAGGTATGTATGTACATAGTTACAAACAATATTCCATATTTATATTAATATTTTTAATTTACTTTAAACAAAATTTTTATAAAAAATTCAAATTTATATCTTTTGAGATAAGTTTTGAGCTCCAATGGAGCATTGAAATAAAGCTTTAATTTAGAAAAGCAGCTTAAAATTCTTGTTAAATAGATTCCAAACTTAAAAATATATAAAAATATGTAGTTGAAATCCATTGTAACAAAAACAAAAACCTATAAAATAACAAATAACACAAATTAAGCTGTATATGTACATAACACAACTAAGTATAATATAACATTTGTGCCTTTTCTCGTTTAAACGCGTTCGTCGGTCACTAAGGACTTGTCCAGCTTTTGAAAATATTCTTTCGCATGGACTGGCGATCCTAATGCAAAAAAATTTTCTTGAGCTATTTGAGAAAGATTTTGACATTTTTATTCTTTTTTACTTCACCAATCAAAAATATTTTTATTTCTTGATAATTGAAAGTTAAGTCCAAAAACCCTGAACATATTAACTAAAATTTCATTTCAGCTAACGATTTATATATATCGCTCATTTACTCAAAGGTTGTAATTCTAGAAATGCATCTTTGGAGTTAACGATTCAGAATTGTTTGTTATGCTATGTTTAATGTCGTATATAAGTTTCATATTAAAAATTTTTCTACTTATAACGTGTAAAAAAATGTTATTCGTTTCTATATACTTAATGCGAGCAAACTAAAAACTTTATACGCATTTTTTTCGAAATATTTTTGTTGTACCTTTACAAAGATTTTCGCTTATCATGTAAAGTTCTATTTTTGTTAGCTGTGCTTTTTTTCATTTTAGGTTACGATATGTGTTTAAAATAAATGTGTGTTTAAATCTGTTTTTGAATATTAATTCTTTAGCCGGCTCATATCTGAATTTAATCCGCCGGCGCGGACAAACAATGCTCGGCGCTCGTCTCTGACGGCACCTCTGTTGTAAAGTTTTTAACAGCACTTTGACAAACACACATACAAACACATAAGCCCTTTACTTCTTTTAAAGAACAAAAGCAGCAACATGATTTGTTAGCTATGACCAAATGTAAACATGAAGCACAAAAATGTTACTTTACATTTTGCAAAGTTTAACATAATAAGAGTAACATCGCAGGTAAAATTACTGCACAATATTTCAAAATGTTACTTTTAGTAACATAATAAATTAAAAGTAACACTATAGTAGAAACAGTTACTTCACGGTTTATGTCACTGTCGTTACATGTCAAAATGTTATTTAAATAACATAATAACTTAAAAGTAGCAGTAGCAGTTACTTCACAGTTTATGTCACTGTCGTTACCAGTGATTTGCAAGTAACAGGTATAAAATCACAGGTACGGAAATATCACTCATCTCTAATTCCTATCCTTCATTCTTTAACTAGTTTGTAGTAAAGTTTTCGTTGTATTTTTATTCAAATTAAACTATATTAATCCTAAAACATATTTTTTAATCAGAAAATTTTGTTTTGTTATTTTTCCGTTTGCTAAAGAATCATAATCATCAATGCGTGAGGTTAAAAACTTTGTGCCGTGAACATAGTTCGAGAAGAATATATAAAAACTGATTAAGGAAAAAAGTATTATGTATTCTGCTTACAATTTTTTTTAAAAATATTTGCGTTAAAACTTGCTATTAACACGTATCCTCAACGGGCATACCCGGCAAGAAAATAGAAATCATTTGAAATAAATTAAGGTTAAGAAACAAAGCTTAATCAAATTTATGACTCGTTTATTTATTTATAATTTTTGAGCAATTTATTTTGTTTTAGTAATAATAGAAATTTTTTTATGAAAAAAAAAAAATGCGACGTGGTAAAGCAAACACCTCTAAACATATGTACCTAAGTGTAATGGTGAGAACCTGAGATTGCCTGTGTATACATATATATTTATAGATGGATTTGTATAGATTTGTAAGAGAAAATATATGTTTGTGTATTAGTGTAAATAGGAAATGAAAAAATACGTTAAATTTTTCTTCTGAAATAATTTAAGCATATAAATCTTTATTTAAAATACCAATAAACATTTATACGAATGAATTCGAAATTAAGGTCTAAATATATTGATTGTATTTATCTAATAATACTTTTGGTTTTTTTTTGCTTCTTTGTTAAGGAAAGAAAAAGAAGAAAAAAAAACAATACCATAAATATATGTAATTTTTGGATTTTTTTTCTTACAAATAAATTTCGTAAAGGTGAGGCTTTTTTAGTTGATAATACTTTATTCTTATAACATTAAACTAAAGAATTGTTGGTTTAATAAAAACAATCTGCCAATAAAATAAATTTCTTCTTCAATTGTTTGTATATTATTATAATAGTTTAGGGAATTTTTTTAAAGGAGAATAAAGGAAAAATATTAGACAAAAATTTCTGTTCTTTTCCATAAATTCTTTAAACAGTTTTTACCTTTTTCTTGCTTGGTATTTTATAAAAGCAAATGGAGAAGAAAAAAAATTACAAAAGAAAAATATGCTTAAGGCTTTTAAAAATCACAAGATTTGAAAAGCTACTCTTAAAGCGGAAATAAATAAAGGAAAAAGATAGAAATTCAAAAAAATTTAATTATTACCTCGCAAAACCGCCAAAAGATATACTTTTAATTATTACTCATTAAGAGATTCTTATGTAAAGCTAGTGGCCACAAAAAAGTCATAAACGGCTTAAGGTGTAATAAAAACAATTTTTTTTATTTTCTTTTAAAAAAATAAAAATTTTGCTTATTTTTTTGGGTTTGTTTTAAGAACTTGAGAAAAAGTAAATGAAAGGTTTTAAAATAAAGAAATTTTTAAAAACAAACTAAAACAAAACTTAGAACCGATTTTTTCAAGGAAAATAAGCAAAATAATGATAAGATTCAAAAGTATTAAAGAGCAAATTAGTTTCTAGCTTAAAGTTGGATTTCTTTTTTGAAGGAACACCTTTAGGTCAGCTTTACTCAGCTGCTGTAAACTCAAAAGGTTTGATTCCTTTAAAGAAAAGAATTTTAGAATGTTAACTGAGTGGTTCAACGAATATCATGGCTTAAATTTGTGAGCTCTGACGAGAAATAAATTGTGTTTCGGTCTTTCGATAGTAACAATAACAGGAGTAGAGTATCAGCTTAATCGGGGTATTAATTTGATCGAGCAAATAATAAATTAATTTGGGAATTTTGATTTTGTTCGAATAATCAATGAAGACTTTTTGATAACTTGACCTAAAAATTAATTTTTGTTTATGTATACAAAATGAGTTAATTCAAAGTGTTAATGTTATGGATTTTAACCAGAAAGAACTTTTCATGTTTTAAGTGTAAAATAAATTATCAAAACATCAAAAAATCAATACAATAAATGAAAAAAAAAAGATTTTGATATATTATACCTACAAACATGATAAAAGTACAAAATAATCAGCTGGGCTAGCGATGCCATCTTTTATTTAAACTTACCTTGGTTTTTCAATTTTTACATACATTTTTACCATTTATTTATATCAGGCGTGGATTCAGGGGGATGTTTTATATACATATATCAAAAATAGTTCGAAATGAAATCAATAAAAGTTCCTACAATCTTAGAAATTTTACCAAAAAAATATTTATGGCGCGAAATACTTTATGACTTTGTTTGACGAAACCACTGATTTATCAGGAAAAATTCATTGGCTATATCGACGCATTTGAAGAGGCTTTAAATGATACTGGCGATGACGTCGAAGTGTCAATTAATGCAAACACACTATCATCAGTAGTTTTGAGAGCTTTAAAATTGTGTAGGGATTGAAATAAAACAAATACAAGAAACCATAAAAAATGCAAAACAAACGCAACAAGGCAACCAATAATACAAAAAAAATTAATCGTTTGTTAAAGAAACCAGCAAATTTTTTAAAAAACATCATCCTAAGTTTTTCTGAAATATCAAACTACAAAGTTGTCTCCATATGCGAAACACGATGGGTGGATCGTCATGATTCAATTTTTCAATTTGCAGTAAGAATAAAGCACATAACAGAGTCTTTGAAAAACATACCCAAGTCACCCGAGTGGAAAGATTGGGATACGTCTTCAAAAGCCTCATTATTAAGAACTTTTTTATTTGCGGATTGCATATTCTTAGAGTAGAATATATATTTACAAAAAAAAACATTTCTTATATTGTTTCTTCAGCGCACACATAGTACATTTAGAGTTACCATATACCAAGAAATAGGAAGCTCTTTTTCTTTAATTTTTACATGTTTGCAATGATAAAGGAAACCCTTTTTAAAAAATTATACATATTCGTGTCTAAATAGCCGACTTTTTCACATTCGGAAATGTTGATTTACAAAAAAATAGCAAAACTAACAAAACCGAATAAAACCGTCAAATAATAGATGGTCGATATCCCTAATATTTTATACAGCAAAAGAGTAATTCTCTTTATTTTTAACGCCATATAACGGTTTGAACATTTCCCGCCAGTATGGAAAGTTGCCTTGATGAATTTGATTTCTAAGCTGGTGGAGTCTTAAAAGCCTCAAGTATATTACCAACCATGCCCAAATTGCTTGAAAAGTTGCTCAAAAGTAAGCTAACTCCGATCCTACATGACAAAAACTGCATTCCAAATCACCAATTTGGATTTAGAAGTTAACATAGTACCATCGAATAAGCCCACAGATTTGTATAGGTTATAAGAAAAGCCTTGAGGAAAAGAAATACTGCTCCGCGCTAAAAATAGATGTCTCTTAAGCCATTGATAAAGTTTGGCATGAGGCCCTGTTGCAAGTTAAAGCTAAACTTACCAGTGAATATCTTCAACCTTTTGAAAAAGTACGTAACTAGCCGGCAATTTATGATTAAAAAAGGAAACTGCTTAAGCTGTCCTAAACCAATAGGGGCGGGGGATACCTCAAAGGGCTATATTAGGTTCAATTCTGTATTTGACATCAGATATGCCCACAAACAATCTTACTCATATGTAGACATTTGCTGATGATACGCCTTTTTCAGTAATCACATCACGTATCCCAAGTTGACACAAATTAACTTAAAACGGCCAAAATCCATTGGCTTATTGGTAGAAACTCTGTGCTACGTCTTGATTGTAAACTTTTACTCTACAACTCCATTATTAAACCAATTTGGTGCTACGATATACAATTATAAAGCACTGCTTCCGCCTTCAATATTGGGCAATTTCAACCCTGTCAAAATAAAATCCTAAAAATGATAAATGGTGCTCCTTGGTACATTAAAAACAGCAACATCCTCAAACATCTACAAGTTTCACTAATTAAATGCGAAATCCTTAATTATGTGGACAAGTATTTAAATAAGCTGGAAAAATATCCAAATCCGCTCGCTTAAAATATTTTTCAACATAGGGGACACACTCGTCTGAAAAGAAAAGATACTATTGCGCTTAGATGAAACTACTGAAAATGATTATTTTTATTATGAGAACTTGAATTTTAGTCTGACACTAGCTGGACTAATATAAGTTAAATAGTTTTAAAAATTGAAAACTTATTGTTAGTTTGCCAAAGGCTAAGACTCAATAAAAAAAATATGAAAAAACTAATTTATACTTTTAAAGATGACATTTATATACGAATATATTTATTTGCTTCATACATTTTGCATAAGTAAAAAGGTTTCTGATTGGCACTTAAGGGATTTTTGTAAAACAAAACTAAAAAGGCAAAACTAATAGAATTGATATCAGGTTACTTATAAATAATTCTTCTTAGCTATTTTAAATAACCATTTACTTACTGTAACATTTAGATGACTTTGTGGTTTAATAAATTACTGTTTTTTTACTTTTGTGGCAAGGGATCAAATAAAAAGTTGAAAGTATAAAAATTTTATATTTACCTCTTTTTTATTAAATGAAAACCCCCAAAGCCGTTAAAATCCAGCATAAGAATGGTAATTTTGGGGTTTACTCTCGTGATTAAAGTGTTCGTTGGCCTCCAGAGACCATCTTGGCTACCACGCAAAGTCTTTATTAACCGACTTTTTTACTTGTTTTTTTTTTGTTGTTAATTAAGACAGTTTATCTATATTCAAAAGTTTTTTTTTAAGTTTTTCTCACAAAAACAATACGAATTTTTCGTTATGGTGAAAGATTAATTTCTTAGTCAACATTATATTCCGCATTTAATCAAACATCCGATTCGAATACAAATTTAGAAACCTTATTAAAACGCTTATTTTAAAAGAGTTTGAAATATCGAGTCAAATTTCTAACATTGGTCTTTTTATATACCAAGCGAGTTTAAAAGTCCATAGAAAACCTTACAAAATTATACCGTTCATATGGATAATAGAAATAGATGAGGAACGCTTGAGGTCGACAGTTATAAAAGTTTTCGACATAGGATGTTCTAGTCCCTCTGCTCCTCTCCAACTTTTTTTCCAAAATTTTTTTTGATTATTACTTTTTGTAAAATATTCGAAGTCGATAGTTGTTATACATAGTTTTCCAAATCTAGCGTATCGAAAATTGCATAAAAATTGTTAGTTTGTATGAGAGCTACCCCTATCCCTGCCTCTGACCAAAAAACTTTTTTTCGAATGCAGTTCTTACTATCCTGTTACTTTTTGTAGAACATTTGATTTCGATATCTGTTATAGATCCCGAGATATAGCGTATTGAAAATTTCATAAAAATTGTTAATTTGTATGGGACCTACCCCTTCTTCTGCCCCCATTCAAACAATTTATTTCTTTAAAGTGTAGGTCTTATTGTACAATTACTTTTTGTCGAACATTTGAAGTATATAGTTATAGTTTCCGATATATAGCGCATAAAATATTTCACCAAATTCGTGCAATTGTAGGAAAAATACCACTTCCCCTGATCCTATCTGAAAAAATTTTTTCCATTATTTAGGTTCCTACTTTAAAAGTGTACGTGCCAAGTTTTGTGGCAAGAGTGACTTTATTTACTGAGATATATAGGGATATATGCAAGGATTTTATCTTTAAAAAATGGGTTATTTTGGGTTTTCGCTTATATTTCGGTCAATAGTGAACCAATTTTGCTGATTTTAAATAGAGATTGTCTGCGGGATATTTCTTACAGTTTTACACCAATAACTGGCCCGTATCTTTTTATTTGACTCCAGAAACTTGATTTCAACAGACGGACAGACGAATAGACGGACAGACGGACATGGCTTTATCAACTTCCATATCTATTAGGATCCAAAATATATATACTTTATGGGGTCGCAAATGAATAATAAAGAAATTACAAACGGAATGACAAACTGATATATACCCTTATCACTATGTGAAGGGTATAATAAAAAGTGTTGACATACACATTTACAAAACTTATGCACATATAGACCATCAGTTTAAGATTTTAAATTAAAAAAACAACTCGTTGAAAGAATTTCCCTTTATTTTGATTTAATTATTAAATAGAATTCCATCTTTTTGTTCTTGTTTTAATTGTGCTGGTGTCATTGTGCTGTTGTCATTGTGTTCCTTCTATTGTTGTTGTCATTGCTCTTATTAAACTAAAAACAAAGAGTATTTTAGGGAATCAAACACTTAAGCAAAGCATAGTCTAATGAAGTTACCAACTAAATGGTTTTGGTTTAGTTCTACATTAAAGCACAAAGAAACAAACACATACAAACGCACTTGAATGGATGTTCGTTTCTTTAAGTGTCAAATATTTACATTTTTTAACATTAGTAGCAACAAAAAGGATTACAGGATTTGTAACAAAAAGACGAAAACGTGACCTTTGAATGTGTAAGAGCATTTATTAACTTATTTATTAACCAGCAAAGATTTAAAATATTTACAAGAGAATTTAACTTGTAACAAAAGTATAAACAGAAATAATAGTGTAAGAAAATTAAAAATAAACATTTTGAGGGTATAAACACGTAAATATAAATGAAGTACTTCTAATTTCCTAAGTGTTGTTGATTGTTAGAATAGAAATCCTTAAATTATAATTTAAATCAGATTTAAGAAAGCATTAGCTAGCTGTTGACTAAAAAGAAGAAAAATTTTTTAAACTTTTATATTATTAGTTTCTTTCTTTTTTAATAAAAATTTAAAAATTTTTTAAAATTTTTATTAAGAAACCTGTGTAAATTCCAGTACAAACCTGTGATAAAAATAAAAAGTAACAAACCATGTCATATTAATTTTATTTTATTTTCAGATAAAATTTACAAATTTTAGTTCAAACAAACTGACGGAAATGTGATTTTTGAGATAGCCAATAAAATAATAAATAATAAATAAATAAATAAAAAAAGTTTTTGAGTTATCCGGTTCAACGATATTTTAAATCGAAAAGTATATTGAAACTTATTTTCTTAAGGCCAGTTGTTTTGGGTATTTGTTCTGACTTTTAACGCTTATATAATCTATCAAGTCCACTATGTTTGCCCTGAAAATAAATAAAAAAATATATATTTCTTAGAGTATGTACATATACAGACAGGCTGCTTTTTATCTAAAAATGCAAAAAGAAGATACCAGAGGTATGACCTAAAATCTGACAAGACGCTGATAAATTTTTATGTTTATAAAATCTAAAGATATTTCTTTTCGTAAAAACTATCTCTTTTTTTAGCAAAATTAGTTTTAGAATTACTTAAATGTATACCTTGGCTCAAGAAATTCAATTTTGGTTTTGCAAATTAGTTTTCTTCCCCCCCCCCAATTAAGGTGAGTTTTTACAAGAACACTTCTCCTATTAAAGTTTTGAATGTGAGGTCTTGCAGAAGAATAACAAACCGCTCTAATGGCGATTTCTTCAGACTCACTTGTGCCCCAGGATATATTTTCTGCTATAGCTCTGACTTATTAAAAGCAATCCAGCAAAACTTTTGGTTACCGAGTAAGTTACTATTGATGAAGAAACACCACTTACCTTTTGGCTCAATAACTAGTTATTTCGGTTTGAAATGTCCCGAAATTTAAGACTCCCACTTACAAATTTGCCTTCAAAATATAATCAAATAACTAGCTTTCTAGCATTTGCCAAAAATCTTAATTTGAAAGCCATATTGTTGCAGAAATTCATAATCTTTTTTTTGCATGTAAGCTTATAGATGTAATTAATAGGGCATTTACCAAAAGGCTATTCTTATTACCCTATTACTTAGTTTAAAGAAGATTTTACTGGGAAGGGAGTTAAAAAAACAAGTGCGTTCGTCAACCTTAATATCCAGTGAATAAAAGAATTTCACAAAAGATTAGGTGAATAAAAGAATTTCACAAAAGATGAGGTAAGTGAAGTTAGGTTAGGTTGAAAAAAGAGGCCTTAAAAGGGCCTAAAATCCCGCAGGCCATACACCTAAGTCAGGCTTGGTGTGCGTTTCTAGCGTAGGAAAAAAATTTTAAAATGAAGTTTACAAAAATCTGAGAGGCGAAAAAAGTTTTCTTAATATTTTCCACCTCTCAAATAGTTTCACACTTTGTAAACGTCGGACAAAAAATATCGGACATTAGTCTGTGAAAAAACTGTAGCACAGGAAACACATCATTTCCATAGCCCCCATCTGACTGAACCGTCCAAATACTCATCAACTTGTTCAGTTTACGTTTCACCTACCTTTATCCGGCTCGCCCTAAAGGATTAGCTCCATTTTTAATGGTCTCGTTGTCACACAGCACTCTTTAAAAGACTCGAAACGATAGATTTTAAGTTACTTAGTCCAATAATCCGCTGTTTCCTAGCCCTTATTGCCGGACTACTCGCCCGATGATTAGCGACAGCCCTATGATGACCAGGCACCCACTTGATTGGGAGCCTGCCCTTTTTCCGAATAATCATTAGTTATCCTTTCGAATTAAAACGTCAGGTTATATCCCAGAGCTCCGTTTGTGGGACAGTATTGTGACTCGGGAGGCGGGAGTAGATCTCAGTCTCCGGGTTTCAAACAAGGGTGATCAGTGTCATACTACCCTCTTCTCTGGATCTAATCATACAGCAACACGTCCTTTTGGGCACCTGCCTTAGAGTAATGTTTAACCAGAACTACCGATCTGGGATCCCGACAGTGCATTTAGCTTTTGATATCACTGGATGTATACAGTCAAACAGCTCTTCTAGGCCGAGCTTAGTCATGCGCAACATTTAGGGCGTCATTCCCTTAAGAAGTATAACCCCAACGCCTGCGTAGCAAACGGGTTTATATCCTCCGCCAGTCAAGACCCCTAGTAGACTGTGTGTTAAAGTAACCCATATTTAAGAATGTCATCTTCTTGGGTTCCACGTTCCACATTTACTTCAACCCTTTCACCATATAATTCGCATGCAATGCAGCCTCCTAATACGAGTACAACGTGAAACTTATCCAAAGATTGAATAAACGTATCAGTTCGTACATTATTTATTAAAAAAATTCATTTGAGGCTGAGCGATGACTATTTTGCGCTAGGTCAAATGGTGCCATAATGCCTTGTATATACTAATAAAAACTCCTATCAAAGGTGAAAAACTAAATTCATCGTTCTTGCAAAAGCTAATGTGCGGTTTATTTGGCATCACTGGTGCGATCAAAAATCCCTCAAGAGGCATTAGGCGTAATTTTCCTCACTAAACCTATTAAGTACAATGCGAGGGATATGGCGGCAAGAAACTAAGTCAGAGAGGGAGTCAGGATTTGGTTAAGTTTATATCAGTGACTATGCTAGGATATTATGAGTACTAAAGAGCACTTGGTCGGGGGCCTAAAATGGAATATATGGTCACAGAAGCTAGTTTTGATAAAACACCTATCAAAGTAAGCCATGTAGCCAGTATATAAGAGTTATATAAGATCATTGTTATAAGATAATGGTTTTAAGGTAATTGTTAAGCTTTTATTTTTATAAACCTATTTTCTTAATTGTTAAAGGTACCTTATTTAAATACGGTAAACCAATTTCAATTAAAAAGGCATGAACATTTATTCATAAGTATATAAACAAGTAAGAGTGCTTTATTCAGCAGTGCCGAATTTTATATGCCCTTTACATTGGCCTTTTTATATACCCAGCCATCTGATCTAGCAAAGTTGTCATTGTACCGCAAATAATAAAATAAAAAAATATTTAAACTGGGGTTTGAAGTCGATAGTTGTCCCAGTTTTTGAATCAGAAAGCTTTCCAAAATGTATACGTTTCTATGTATGATAGAAGTACCATGTAGTATGGCGGGTGCCCCTCCGCCTTTTCCTATCCAACTAAACTTTTCCAAAATGTAAGCATTATTACACAAATACTTCTTGTAGGGCATTTCAAGTATATGCTGTTACAGTTTCTAAGATATAGCGTACCAACCCCCACCCTCTGCTCCTATCCAACTAATTTTTTCCTAAAATGTAGGAATTACTGTACAATTACTTTTGGTAGAAAATTTTAAGTCCATAGCTGTAATATAGTTTCTCAGATTTAGCACATGAAATATATTAAAATACAATTGTAGGAGGGATACTTAGGTCACTAGCTTCAAAGTATCCGTTTCAAGTTTTGTGGGTAGAGTGTCTATATTTACTGAGAAATATATATATATATTAGTATTCGCGGATTTTGTCCTAAAAATGGGTTGTTTTGGGGGTTCGCATATATCGCGGTGAATAGTAAACCGATTTTGCTGATTGTAAATAACGATTGTCTCAAGGATATTTCTGATTGTTTGATACTTAAACTTTTTTGTGCGACTTTTGTTTGGAAACTTGATTGCAACAGACACACATACCGGCATGGCTATATTGACTTCCATATCCATAAGGATCCAGAATATATATGCTTTATGGGATCTTAAATGGATAATAAAGTAATGACAAACTAGTACATATATACACTTATCAGTATGTGAAAGGTATAATAAACATTTTAGCTCCAAAAATCCCAAGTAAATAGATTTGTACGTATGAGCAATATGTTTTGTTTTTAAATAATAAGATATTAATCATACGTCCCCAAGCGCCAGTTCATATTAAACACCATAATACAGAAGGCCATTTTTTCTTTTTGGAGAGAGTTTTGATTTGCCATTAAAAAGCACTAATTTTGTTCACTCCGATCCTTCAAAAACAATTTCAAATAATACTAGGCTATATAGGGTATTTAAATGTAGGTCGATTGCGAAAGACACTTCTGACTTGCTAAACATTTTTTTTTTTTTTTGTTCATTTATTTTATTATTGAATCTTCGCTTAAGCGAACTAACAATAAGTATTCAAATCTTAAAACTAAGTTGTTAATACTAGTCCAGTCAGTACCAGACTAAAATTTAAGTTCTCACAATAAAATTAACTAATTTCAAAGTTTTCATCTAAAAGCAATTGTATCCCTTCTTTTTAGGCGGGTGTGCCCACTATGTTGCAGGATGCTTCGAGCGAGCGGATTTGGATGTGATTCCAGCTTATTTAAATACTTGTCCACATATTTCATGATTTCGCATTTTACAAGTGGAACTTCTAGATCCTTGTGGAAGTTGCTGTTTTTAATATACCAAAGAGCACCAGTTATAATTCTTAGAATTTTGTTTTGACGGCGTTGGATTTTTTCGATTTTAGAGGCGGAGGCAGTACCCCATAATTGTATACCGTAGCACCAAATTGGTCTCAAAATCGAGTTGTAGAGTAGAAGTTTACAATCAAGACGAAGCACAAAGTTTCTACCAATTAGCCAGTGGATTTGGGCAGCTTTAAGTTTCATTTGCGTCAGCTTAGCATCTATATGAGGCTTCCATGTAAGGCGGCGATCTAGGTGAATACCAAGATATTTTGTCTCAGATCGTTGAGGCACATTATGGTTGTTGATAGTTATTGGAGGGCACGTTTCTTTGCGTAAAGTAAAAGTTACGTGGTTACATTTTTGTTCATTTATCATTATTCCCCATAACTTTGCCCATTTCTCAACTTGGGTTACGTGTTGTTGCAGCTGGTTCGAAGCCTCTTTAGGGTCTTTGTGAGTACTAAGAAAAGCAGTGTCGTCAGCAAATGTCGACGTGTGTGTGAAACTATTGGTTGGCATATCTGCCGTGTAAAGCAAGTACAAAATTGGACCTAGTATACTTCCTTGAGGGACACCAGCCTCTATTGGTTGGGAACAACTTATTTGGTTTCCCTCTTTGATCATAAATTGTCGGCCCGTTATATATTTTTCTTGCTAAACATATTAAGACATTAAATTTTTAAATTTTTTAAATATGCTATGAAACTTTGTTTTTATTCCACTGTTAAATCAAATATAAATTTTTTTATGTATTAAAAGCTCAAAAACTTTTTAAAGTCAACAATTTTGAGTATAATGTCTAAGCTCTTTGACACTTTCTCAACTTCAAAAGTTTCTTTTCTATAAAAGACATTTGTCAATCTTCGTAATGCTGCTGTTGGCAACAGTGACAACAACGACAATTACAACTACTTTAATGAACAAATCTTTTGGTTGTGTGAAAGCATTAGTGTTTTGTACACATACATATACAGAAACATATGTCGGTATAACGGTTTTTTATTCCCAACACACATTGGGGTTTGAATCGGAAGTTTTAGTTCAGAAGTTTCTTTTTTTATTTGATGTAAACAAAAAAAAGTAAAAACACAAAACACTTAGAACAATCTTCATACAATCAACGGGGAGTTTTTAGTATAATTTAAAAAAAAGTCATAATTAGTAAATTGGAAACGATGTCGTATTAGAATTTCCTTAGAAAATAAATAACATTTTTAAACTCTTTTACAGGTTTTCATTAATATGTTACCAAGTGGTTTGCCTTATGTAAGCCAGATTCTGTATATAATTCGTTACACCCTTTCGAAAACATCTTTCGTTTTTGCAAGGGAAAAATTATTAAAACCATTAAAACTTTTTCATGAAAAGGTTAACTTGATGTTGTAACGATTTGTAGGCATAACGATATTTTTGTATAAACTTCTGGAATGTCCCAAGGAGTTTGATGCGATAACACTGATCTTGGACGAACTATCAAAATGCTTTCACAAATATTTTACAGAGAATTTAGTTTTAGATGAACTTTTGAAATGTCATAACGAATTTGTTATGAATTAGAAAGCATCAAGTTTTGGTGTGGTGGGTATGTACATAGTTTCACACATGCATATCAACATACATACGTACATACACGCATACACACGTACATTAAATATTTATTAACTTTTTAGGTCTTATTAACCCTTTTAAAACTTCGTTAGGAAAAATCGAATACGTTTGGCATTGTCAATAAAGCTTTAAGGGAGGTTAAAATCCTTAGAGACAGGCTTTTTATAAAATTTAAAAGTAAATAAGAGTTTTTTTACGTATATTGGTTTACCTCAAGTTTTTGCAGTCAGAAATTTGTTTTTTATTTAGTACAAAATTAAAACTTAAGGGAAAAAGCTAAGTTCTTATGAATCTATAACATGTAGCCTAAGCCGCCCCTTTTATGTGAAAGAAATAATTCAAATACATAGATGTTTATAATATTAAAAATCATATCGATTGGCTTTAAGTCAAATTTGTTTGTTTATTTAAAAACGAAATGGTTAAAGATGCTCTTGAAGCAATCTTTTTTACACCAAAGTTCACCTTGTTCAATGATTTTATGTATTCATTCCAGTTGCTAATTAGTTTTATATTGATAGTCATTTTAAAGAACATATTTTAACCTCCTTTGCTTTTACCAGAAATTAATAAAATATTATATTTTTTTGTTTATTTGTATATAAATATGTTGAGAAACTTTATTTATTTATTTATTTAAAGTTTAGAAAATACATAACTGTATAAGCTAAATAATCAAATAGCTATAGCAAAGAAGCCTTAAGCTAAATAAAACTTAATAGGAGTTAATTCATTTTTTACATAGCTCTTATACATAATTAAATTGAATTATAAAGGTTAGTCCTTTTTAAGATGTGTTGTTATATTATGATTGGAGTGGTTGGACGAATAGGATAAAGAAAAAATGGGGTCAAGTGTCCCAAATATTTGTCTTCTTTGACTATTAAATTTAGCGCACTCTGATAAAATGTGGGATACGTTGAGGATGGATGTGTCGTTACATCCACAAATTGGGTGGGTTTCTTTTTCTTAAATGTAACTATGGATAAGTTTTGTGTGTCCTAAACGTAGTCTTAAAAATAATTTTAGATCTCTTCTACATATATCTTTTACTTGCACAGTCCACTGAGAGAAATTATTTTTGTGTGGGTTAATAGTTTTGTACCAATTACTAGCCAAGTCTCAGGTTTCCAGGATATCTAGGTATACTTGTCTATTTATCGTTTGCCTTATGTCCGCAAAGTTTAAATTAACAGTCTTTATTAGGGGTGTTTTAATTGCCTGTCTTGCCGTGTAATCCGCGAGCTCGTTACCTTTTATAAGGGAATCTCCTAAGATCCAGATAATAATAATTTATATGTTGATGAACTTTTCTTTAAGGTTTTATTAATATTTTAGACTCTCAAACTAAGTTTGCTATTTTTTTATTGTTGTTATAATAAAGTTAAAAAAAATATATTTTTCCCTCATTCCAATATTTAATCCTCATAAACTGTCAGTTTAAATTAAAATACACTTGAGTGACTTTTATTGTTTAATGTTTAAATATTAAATGAAAATAGCAAAAAACCTTAAGATGACAAAAAGCGTGAGAGAGATAGATAGTTAAAAGGAGGGTATTGAAATGTCATTTAAATTATAAAATAAAATATTCATTTAGTTAATGTAAAATATTGTATGAATATTTACGTAAACGTACATATGTACATATATACATATGTTAACAACACACGCTTTCTTTTTATTTTAATATTTTTTTAATATCCTGGAAGTGTTATAGTTTTACACATCTACATAAAAAAATATCCTTTTTGAAATCTTTACATGTGTGACAAAGTTGAGAGTTTGTCACATAAGAACTTCTGCATATCTTCTTGGTCATAATTTATACTTTACCCAAGGAGTTAGTTTTCACCAAATTATATTCTTCGGATACTACGGATGTTTAACGAAATTGAATTATTATTTATAATTATTTTCGAATGATCAACGATTCCAAAACTGAAAAGGTGTTGAGTGTGTTAACGAGCTGTAGATTTCCTACAAGAACGCCTCCATTGGATCTTCTGTGTCACAGGCTAGCTTTGGCAAACTCTTAGTTCCAATGTTTTAAGTCTAGTGTGAAATAAGCATCAAGGAATCTCTTTAAGTATCAAGACATTTACTGTGTGAACCTTTAGATATGGCTGTTGCCTTTCGCATTCATCGTCATAATTCAATATCAGTAAGTCATTCTTGCAAAAAATTTTAAACTTATAATAAACTAGCAGTTAACTCGTAATTATGTAGTGACGTTTTTAATACTAACTCGAAAGTACCTACTTATTGCGATGAATAAGTAAAGTTTGCATAATTTTCAAATTAATCTTAATTTGGAGTTTCTAACATTTCTAACTGTAAAAACAATTATTTTAAGGTAAAAAAGTGTGTTTTTGGTCCACTTTGTTAAATTCTGATCTCAATCGCGGCCAACAATTTTTAAAAGGACCAAAATATCGCAAAATGTATTTTTCAATACGAAAGATGTAAAAAAGTACTTTTTATCCACTTTGCTAAATTCCGGCCTCAACCATATTTGTTATCTCATATTTCAAAAAAAAAGTACCAAAAATGTAATAAAAGGTATTTTTGTCAATTTAACTGGCTCGCGCCCTATGCGGTGATCAATAGCCCTTGCTTTCATTTATCAAAATTCAAAATCTCATTAAATGCAAAAAGGACCATAAAAATAATTTACCCATTTTATGACACTAAATAGAGAAAATATTTCAAAACATTAAAACTTTTATGTTTTTTCAAGACCATTTGAAATCAATTTTATTTATTTTTCTATCTTTTTTGATTCCGAAGTTAAAAATGTAGCTAAGCAGTACCAAGTGCCAAACTTTTCTTTTCCCTTAGAGCGCAATATTTCAAAAAGATAGCAAAAACTTTTTTAAACCTATCGAACGTATTTTGAAACCTATCGAACGTATTATGAATTTCGTTTTTACCTCTGCCTTGCCTCTTATTTATAAAAAACTACAAATTTAAATATTTTTAAAACCAAGATTATATTTTTTTAACAAAAAATTTTTTAAAAATATTTGTTTACTATTCGATATTAAAATGTCAAGATTGTACATTTTTATTTGTTAAGGTTCTACGTCAATATATGTATTTTTCTTCTCATATAAAAAGTTCCTTTTGCTTTTTAATTATTTTCTATATAAGAAGAAAAATATATTTACCTTATGGCTTTAATAATAAATAGAAATGTACAGTTTTGAAATTTTAATATAGAATAATTAAAAAATATGCAAACAAATATTTTTAAAACCTTTTCAATGCAATTTTAATTTTGTTTCTATTTTCGTTGGTTTAGAAGTTACAAAGTTACAAAAAAAAAGTGGAAAAACGTATTCAGGTATTTTTAAGATCTGTCGAATTCAATTTAAGTTATATTTTTATCTTTTTATACCCTTCACACAAGTGATTTCTGTAATATATATCTGCGACCCCACAAAGTATATATTTTTTGGTCCCTATAGATGGCAATGTCTATTAAACGATATTCGTCTGTTTCTCTGTCCGTCTGTCCATATTATGGTTGAAGTCAACTTCTTTTAGCCCCCGGATGCTGCATAGAGCTTTAAGTATTAAACATTCAGAAAAATCTGCTAACAATTTGCTTTTGAAGTGCGGCAAAATCACTCGATAACTACCCGAGATATAAGCCAAAAACCAAGACCTCGGCTATGACTTCCACCGAGTTACCCCTATGGGTACAATATAAAACCGACTCCCATTACTTTTTTCTCACGAAAATTTTCGTGGAACTTACTTGCACTAATTTTTAAAATGTAGGGAAACCCCTTACTACAACTTTCCCGGAGTCGCCCTTAGAGAAATATAATGTATCACAGACTTTCGTTAGTTTCCCCTCTCAAACATATTCCTAGAATATACATACCTCCTATCCGCAAGCCTAAGAGGGAACCCATAGAAAGTTTTGGAAATCCTAACAGCTTACACGGTGCCCGCGGATATGTCAAATATAGATCACAACTTATTTTTTCTTGCATTTCATAGCACAGACTTACCCCCTATCAGCTTCCTCTAAAAGGGTTGCCACATAAAATTTACAAAAAAAAATAGGATAAAAACCCCTACAACTTCCAGCTACTCACCCTAAGAGGGTTAACTTAAAATGTCATAAATATAAAAATATAGATAAAAAAATTGGGGTTTCAAAAGCCCAATGTGAATACCCTTCAAGATAAGATTCAGCACAGCCGAATATACCGATTTTACTTGTTGTATTCAAAAGTTACAAGGTTTTACCACTTAAAGTCCAAGAATGTGTAAAAGTACTAGACACAGATCAGTTAATTTTCAAAGCAATTTATTAATTTTTTTAAAGTTTTTTTCTATCGTGTAAAGTTAAGGAGATATTCACATTCCGGTTTTCTACATTTGGCTAATTTTCGCCCTCTCCCGGCAAAAATATCACAATATTCCATCTAAATAGTTCTATACAGTTCAAGATTCAAGCCTCTAGCTCAACGCACGTAGGCTGTTTAATGGTGAATCGGTCAGTCAGTCACGTTATACCTTTATTAATATAAGTTAAGCTCAGAAAATGTTTTTAAATATAAATAAAAAATATTACCATACTTTTAATACGAGTTTTAAATTTTTATTTTTAGAGACTTTCTTGGGCCATAAATTAAGGTAAGTGTTGCTTGTTTTTATATGTGAATTTAAACACCGTGCTAAAAAAGAATTAAGAAAACAAAATTAAAAAGTAAGGCCGTTATATTCGGCTGTGCCGAATCTTTTATACGCTTCACATTGTTTTTTTTATACCAAGCCATCTGGGGGCCAATCGTTGCATTCTATTCGGATCGAAATTCAAAAATTCTTGTTGGAACTTCTATATTGATAACCCGATCGCTCAAGTTAATTTTGATTCCTTTGTAACCACAAGTATTATGATAAAAATATTTTGTGCCGGGCTTAAAGTCCACAGCAATCCTAGCTTTTGAAAGAGAAAACATTACAAAATATTATATAAACGTATAAAACAAATACCATGTAGAAGGTTTGAGGTCGAAACTTTTAATAGTTTTCGCATTATTAATAAAAGTTGTTTATTTGTATGGGAGCTGCCCTTTCCCCTGCTCCTATCCAAAAAAATTTGTTTTTCGAAATCTGGTCTTATTGTTCAATTACTTCGTGTATAAAATTTTAAGTCGATAGCTGTTATAGTTTCTAAGATTTAGCGCATGAAATATTTTATAAAATTTGTGCAATTATAGGGAAAAAAGACTTTCCCTGATCCTATCTGAAAGATTTTTTCCCTTATTTAGGTTCCTATCTTCAGGATATCCGTGTTTGGTTTTGTGGCAAGAGTGACTATACTTACTGAGACATGAAGGATAATATGCACGGACTTTGTCCAAAAAAAATTTGGAGTTTCGCTTATATCTTGGTCAATAGTCCATCAAATTTGTTGATTTTTTAATAATTTAATATCAAAACCTTGTGTCTGCGGCTTTATTTGGCTCTGAAAATTTGATTTCAACAGACACACAGACGAACAAACTGGCAGACGAACATGGGTTTCTCGACTTCCCTATCTATATGGATCCAGAATATATATATTTAATCGGGCTGCAGGTGAATATTTTAGAAATAACAAACGAAATGATAAACTAATATATATCCTTATCACTACGCAAATGGAATAAATGGGAAGCAGCAAGAAACAAAAAAAAAAAAAAAAAATAGAATAAAAATCAATAAATAATAACAAAAAATTCTAAGACAATTACCATTTAAAGGAATACACGTGTTTGATATTTTATTGACAATTTTAATACATTGCGTGTTGCCTTCCAGATTGTAAAGGAATGTTAGTTCTGCCAGCTGAAATTTCGTGAAAATAAAATGAAAATATATTGGTAACAGAAACTTTTTTAATAAAAACAAGTAAGAGCGCTATATTCGGCTGTGCCGAATCTTATATACCCTTCACATTGGTCTTTAAATATACCCAGCCGAGTAATTTTGTACTGCAAATAATATAATAAAAAACCTTGTGCGAGTTTTAAAGCCCATAGAAAAAATAACAAAATTTTAACGTTCGTATGAATAATAGAAATAGATGAAGAAGATTTGAGGTCGAGAGTTTTTAAAGTTTTCGACATTATTCATATTTAAAGGTTAATAAAACTTATTAAATGTTCTAGTCACCCTGCTCTTCACCAACTTTTTCACCAAAATGTATGAATTATTTGATTATTACTTTTTGTAGAATGTTCGAAGTCGACAGCTGTAATAGTTTTCCAGAAGTAGCGTATCGAAAATTTTATAAAAATTGTTAATTTGTATGGGAGCTACCCCTTCTTCACCCCCCATCCGAAAATCTTTTTCTTCAGAGCGTAGCCCTTAATGCCAATTACTTTTTGTAGAACATTTGATTTCGATATATGTTATAGTTTCTGAGATATAGCGTATCGAATATTTGATAATAATTATTAATTTGTATGGGAGCTACCCCTTTTTTTGCCCCCACTCAAAAAATTTTTTCTCTAAAGCGTAGGTTTTCTTGCCCAATTACTTTTTGTAAAACATTTCATTTCGATATCTGTTATAGTTTCCGAGATATAGCTTATCGAATATTTTATAATAATTGTCGATTTGTATGGGAGCTACCCCTTTTTTTGCCCCCACTCAAAAAATTTTTTCTCTAAAGCGTAGGCCTTCTTGCCCAATTACTTTTTGTAAAACATTTCATTTCGATATCTGTTATAGTTTCCGAGATATAGCTTATCGAATATTTTATAATAATTGTCGATTTGTATGGGAGCTACCCCTTTTTTTGCCCCCACCCAAAAAATTTTTTCTCTAAGGCGTAGCCCTTAGCGTGCAATTACTTTTTATAGAACATTTCATTTCGATATCTGTTATAGTTTCCGAGATATAGCTTATCGAATATTTTATAATAATTGTCGATTTGTATGGGAGCTACCCCTTTTTTTGCCCCCACCCAAAAAATTTTTTCTCTAAGGCGTAGCCCTTAGCGTGCAATTACTTTTTATAGAACATTTCATTTCGATATCTGTTATAGTTTCCGAGATATAGCGTATCGAATATTTGATAATAATTGTCGATTTGTATGGGAGCTACCCCTTTTTTTGCCCCCACCCAAAAAATTTTTTCTTTAAGGCGTAGCCCTTAGCGTGCAATTACTTTTTATAGAACATTTCATTTCGATATCTGTTATAGTTTCCGAGATATAGCGCATAAAATATTTCACCAAATTTGTGCAATTGTAGAAAAAATACCCCTTCCCCTGGTCCTATCTGAAAAAATTTCCATTATTAAGGTCCCTTCTTTAGGAGTATCCGTGCCAAGTTTTGTGGCAAGAGTGACTATACTTTTTGAGATATATAGGGATATATGCACGGATTTTGTCCTAAAAAAAATGGGTTACTCTGGGTTTTCGCTTATATCTCGGTCAATAGTGAACCGATTTTATTGATTTTAAATAGCGATTGTCTCCAGGATATTTGTGATAGTTTGACACCATTAGCTGGTCTGTATCTTTTTATTTGACTCCGGAAACTTGATTTCAACAGACGGACAGACGGACAGACGGACATCGCTAAATCGACTTCCCTATCTATAAGGATCCAGAATATATATACTTTATGGGGTCGCAAATGAATAATAAAAAAATTACAAACGGAATGACAAAGTGATATATACCCTATCACTATGTGAAGGGTATAAAAATTAAGATTTCATTAAAAAAATTTTCAGTTTTCAACAAAAATCTGTGTAAGAATTGCATTATTGCGACGCAGATAAAGGTAGCTGAATCAAATTATTTCTTCCGTTATATGCAGAACACACACACACACATAAGTTTGTACTGCGTCTTGATAAGTAAAAGAAGCAAACAACTGAATTTTGTTATTTATATTAAGCAGTTAAGTAATTTTTTTCAATGTATGGGCGTTTCCGTAGGCAAGAATGTATAGTCATACTTCTTTGAAAAAAGAAAATATTAACATAGCTGTTTGCTTGTTTTAATTGTACGATAACATTTGAATTAAAAAGGGTTTCAATCATTGGTTACTTTCAATACATTAGAAATATATAGAAAAAAATGCCAAAATTAAAAAATTAAATGCAAGTAATTTTTTTTTACAATCTGGCTGATTTTTCGTTATTATTGTGGTAGTAAGTTTAAATACATCACATATTTAGGTAAAACTTGTAGGCATTTGTTGTTTTATAATCACATATAAAAAAACAGAACCAGAGCATTAAACTGCCTAAATTATTTAAATAAGCCTTTAATTATTTCGAGCACGGAGAAAATTTTTTCAATTGTAACAATGATAAACGACGCCACCCCAAATGTTTAAATTAGAAAGCTATTTTTAGTCCAGCTAAATAATAGTATCCGAAAGCTTATCCAAGGCATTTGTTATAATAAAATATAATATTCCAAAATCTTGAGTATATTACTCTGTATGGATTTCGAATAATGATTAGAAATGTGTTTAAAAAAAAAACAAGAAAAAACTTTTATTTCTTAACAAAACAATAAAAAAAAATCTTTTTTGAGAAAAAATTAAAAAGTTGTGATTTTTAAAAAGTCGAGTTTAAATTAATTGTTTAAAATTTTTTTATTAAACAATTTAAAATGGTTATTACAGTCCTCGGGAAAAACAATCATTTGAGATACTAAATGTTTAAAAAAATTTAATTAAAAAAAAAACAATGCTTTTATCATGAAATAACCCATACGTATAAAAAAAACTAAAAAAAGAAAGTTATGTGTTCGTTACACGCAAACATAGAATTTTCATAAGCATATGTAAATTGAGTTATACGAATTACATGGGAAATACCTTTACAATGTGAGAACCTTAAGTTATGCTAATCAAAAAATAATTAAAAAAAAAAAGAAATTTAGGCTTAAATGTATACTAACGCATGTGTGTGAAATATTTTATCAATACCTAAATAAAAGGAACATTATATAAACCTTTCGAAAATTAATTTTAAAGAGATTTATTTACTTATAAAATTATAGAATATTTTATTTGCATATGTATGTAAATATATTAAAATATTTAAATTAAAATTCGTTGCAGCCAATAACTTATTTTCGAAAAGACTAATGTTTAATATAAAATTTATATACACGTGTATGCGTGAGAGTCTAAAACAAATAGAATTAACAATTTAACCCAGTTTTAGTCCTCTTTAATTTTCTTAAAAATCCCTTTACTCTAAGCATGAAACCTTTATTTCATTTGATAGTAGCATTAGTTAAAAATGGTTAAATTCAATCACTATGAAAAGGATAACAAAAGTCCTAAATAGAGTATGTGGATTAGAGCTTACGAGTCCTTTAACGCGTTCGTGTCCTTTTTTCTTAAGCAAATAGAAAATTTTATTTGTCATTTATTTGAATACAATTCTACTTATACTGTTAAAAATTTATGCAAATATTTATACAAAAATGTAGGTCTGTAGTTATTTGTGATTTTGTTTATTTAATATTTCGTTAGTATTCCTTCATGCATGCAAACAGCAAATCTTTAAAAATTCCATATACATGCATACATACACTTAAGATTATATATAAAATTGGGGAAAAAGAACTATTTTCGTATTTTAAAATTAAAAAAAAAATTAAAGAAAAACTTTTACAAATGTGGTTTTTTTTTTAAATAAAGGATAAAATAAAGATAATTTTATGATAATCGTATTTACCTTAATTAAAATCTTATACATTTAAGCTTTAAAAAACAAGAAAGAAAAAATTTTCACGAAGCTCTACGACCATTTGTACAAAATTTACCTTGTGCCCATATAAGCGAAAAGTGGGACACTTCCAAACAGGGTCTCTAACTCTACAGGACGTACACATAAAAAACCAAATCGGCTTCTTGTGCTCTTTAAAATAAATAAGTTCAAAAACTGTTTGTTTAATATTTTCCATTCGTACAATTTGTAGAATATAAAACATGAGAAGTCAAGCTTTAATCTGTGCAAAAGCTGGGCACTGACTGCCCTTAGTACGTGCCCTATAACTACTGTTTTCCGGACCCTAGGATTTTTTGATCTAGCACACCCCAAAGGATTCTCGCCACTTTTTAAAGTGTGTCAAAGTTCCACAGTTTATTGTGTGCAATATCTGCTCACTTCTTAACTTGGTCTTTATTGCAAAGATGGGCTTTGCGTTTCTCAGGTCAGCTGCCTTAAGTCTTTCAGCTCCAGTCACCAGACTATTTCTTTGATCATTATTTATTACCCCGTAATGTGTATGCACTAGAGTATCAATTTAATCCGGTTTTTGTTTTGTTCAAGCAAATAATTATTCGATTTTGGATTTTTACTTTTATCCGAATAAATGATTAAGGTTTTTTCTTAACTCTATAAGCTCAACAAATTTAAACAACGACTTCTTAAATTTTTCAGCGACTTCTAAAATTATTTAATTCTATTGGGTGTATAGCTTAAGGATGTGAATTTTTGAAACGTTTGTACAATATAAATTTATTCAAGGTATTAACCATATATTAAGCAATATATAAACTCCACAACTTAAGAATTTCAAATCTGTTCGGAAGAGAACAAAGAGATCATTTTGCATGAACTGCAACAATTGGTAGGGCGTGGTAAAACTTCCCAGTAACTAATTTCTTAATAGTTTTAAACAGATATGGCTTTGGCATAACACAATATTACGGTTCATACCTGGTCAAAAATTTTGGGCGTATTTAATTCAGTTGTAGCTTCAATGGAATTCATTTTGTTAGTCGTTGACCTTTTTCATTTAAATAACTCATTTCCAGGGGGGTTATTATGTAATTCGATTCCAATCGAAAGAGCTTTCGAAAGGAATTTTCAATTAAAAAGGAAAATCTTAATAATCTAATACGTTTAAAATATTCATAGCTAAATGGAATAGTTTAAGGCAAACCTGAAACTGAAATTAAACACGTTAAAAAACATAGTAACATCTTTAAGTTTTGAGAAAAAATTCTAAAAATGTCGATTTTCATTTAAACATAAAACTTAATTTCCGAACGTTCGTAAATAGATTTTCAAAAACGTACTATATCATTCAAATTGTACGAATTCAAAAGATTTTTAATCGAATGACATAATATCTCCCCAGATCGGTTATTCTAGGTTTCTTACAGTCATAGTGTGGTTGTGACAATCAAGTACTTATGTATTTTTAGGATTATAGAAAAAAAATATATTAAAAATATATTTCTGTGAGCATATTAAGCTATATGCTCTTATTTTATATTTTTCCTAAATGTAAGGTTATGTCGCTGCGGAAGTGATAGAAAAACAAGGTAAGCCTACTTGGATTCGATTCTTTGATCCCTTTGTGATACCTGTAAAAGTGAGATTAGAAGAGGATTAAATTGGATGAGGTTAGAAAATTTCTTGTTTTAGGGGAGAGAATAAATCATGTGGTTTGCTATAGTCGCACTATCGTGGTTCCTATATTCGAACCAGCTGCTATCTTTAATAAAGAATAATAAACAATGTGGTTCAGTATGAGCCACACCTCACATGCTGTCTCCAAAGCTTCTTATCCGGACATCTTTTAGCATTGGACAGTGTCACAATAACTTGTCTAGTTATTCTAGTAGTTCATTGGACAATTTGTTTCTTGCGCTTCTGCCATCACATGTATCTACGCGGAATTTAAAGGAGGTGAGGGGAGTGCCATAGAAGTGCTCAATTGCCCCATTTTTAATTTAACCGCATTCTTGGTCAGCAACACATTTGCTTGCATTCGTCGATGGTCTCGCACCTATGTCAGAGTTATGTAAGAAAGCATTTTTAATCAGTTTCAGAATGTTCGCCATGCACGGACTTGTGATGTAGAGTAAAAATCATTAATTGGTCTAATGGTGACTTAGTTGTAGGCAAAGATCCTGATAGATCCTGTCGGATATTCCATGGTACCGTTGGCAGCTAGGCATTAATCCAATCGTTAATAGTTTAGCCTGTAGTTCACTACATTAATTAAAAATTCTTTACTTAACCTGCACTCCTCTTTGTGTAATAAAAATACCTCCGCCAAAAGAAGATTCTCCCTTAGATTCGTTCGTTTATATCGCTAGATCGACAGATATTGAGATGGTAAATTTTATCCGCCTCTCCTCGTAAAACATTAAAGAAATATTATCTTCAAGCAAAATGTTACGGTATCCAATATTGCTACTGAGATGGTGTAGGATTGTGCTTTCAGTTTCATTTATATTGTTCTTTTAAAACATTTAAACAAGTAATGTTTGATTTTTGATATAAATTAAAAATTTATATTTGTGATGTAAGGCATCAACTTAAAATTACAAAATTTCAGCTTTTGTGTACACCGGTTATTTTTAACTTTTTAAAGGCTTTTAAAGTAAATTTTAAAACAGCTTTGTTCTCGGGTTTTTTTGAAAATAATTAAAAAAAACCTTATGGGATATGAAATATTTACTTGCTTTTAAAAACGAAAGATAGTAAAGGCTTTTTAACCCAGTTAAATTGAAAATCCTACAACAGCTGCGAAATTGGCATCTAAGAATAACAACAAAAACAAATAGCGAGAGTTCTTGAATAGCAAATATATGTAAGTCCTCTAGGCAAAATAGATACAGTGGATAGTATTGTTTTAAACGTTTTTATTTTTTTTTCTTCTTCTTTTTCTGATTTTCACACAAGGGCAGAGCAATTAACTTGTCTAACTCGATTACAAACATTTCCGGCTCTTTACTTACAGCAAAACATCTACAAACCCATATACATACACACATACATGTTTATTAGTACAAAAGTAAGCAAAAATTCAATTTCAAGCCTGTCGAGATATATACGTTACAAGAGCTTCCCAACAAACCAACACTAAATAGGAGAAGCTTATAACAAATTTGTTACCATAACCCTTACTTTTTGTCTACACGATATAGAAGTTTGGAAATTTTTATGTTCGTAATTTTCAAAATCAGGGGGAAAATTGCGGCATTCGATTCGAATCGAAATAATATTCAACCGATCGAGTTGTCAATGTTTTTAATGTAGGAATTCTAATAACAATTTTTAAATTTCTACTCAAATCGAATGCCGCAATTTGCCCCCTGATTTTGAAAATTGCTAAAAAAACCACACTGTGAATCGCAAATTTAAGGGTTTAAATATAAGTTTGAAATAACTTTTGTATTACAAGGCTGATTAATTATTCTAGTACACAAGCTGTCAAATTACATTGTTGTTTTGTTTAACAACTGGAATTTATACGTACATACACATTGTTTTACGTGTTAGTTATTTAAAAATTTTAAATATTTGGCCAAAAAAGCCTGGCCACTATTTTAAGCAAAAAATTGGTTCATGTTTTTTGCCCTTAAATAAGTTTTTTAAGGTGACGCAGTAAAATAAATGAAAAGATAAAAATCGATTGTTATTATACCCTTTTCATAAGTGATATATTTGTCATTTAGTTTGTAATTTCTTTGTGGTCCATTTGCGACCCCATATTTTCTTGGGCGATGTCCTTTGGTCCGTCTGCGCGTCTGTCCGTGTTATAGTTGGGATCAAATTTTTAAAGCGCTCTGATCAGAAATATCTGCCAAAAAGTCGCTATTGAAATTCAGCAAAATCACCCGATAAGCGACCGAGATATAAGCCAAAATCCAAGGCTACCCTACACTAGTGCAATGTAAGATAGACTCCCATTCATTTTTTGTGGAACATACTTACCCCCTATTTTAAACCCCTATCAGGGTTGACATACAAAACAAAAAAAAATTACGGTACCTACAACTTCCCTGGAGTCTCCCTTAGAGGAATAAAATGTATAATAGGCCCCCATTAGTTTCCCTTCCAAACATATTCCAAAAGCATGCTTACCACCTATCTCAATCGTCTAAGGGGCTGCCATACAAAATTTACAAAAATTCTTCCCCTGGGGAGGCTTTAGAGAACTAGGTTCACGACCAATCCCCATTAGCTTACCCTCCCAAACATTTTCCTTATATATTCTTACACCCTTTTCTCTAACCCTTAAGGCGGTTGCAATACAAAATATAAAAAATTAGGGGAAAAACTTTGCCGTAGTCACCCTTAGGGGGTTAGAATATGACACCGACCCATATTTAAAAATTAGAAATATTTCATAAATAAAAAAAATTTATAAAAATAAGAAAAAAGTTAGGGGTTCCAAAGGGTCAACGTGAGGGGTATATAAGATTCGGCCAAAACCGAATATAGCGCTCTTACTAGTCATGGATGTTTGCAGCAACTTCTCCCAACAAAAATTTTTAGTTTGTATGCTCATTTACGTTTACCTCACTCTGAATATAAGCTTGAGCACAAACATATTTTGTGACGTTATTATTCCGACGTTATTTCTTCAGTTATAAAAAATGTGCATCTAGCCCCAGTGTTAAGCTTATAAATTTTTTGAGAAATCTATAGCAAAAAGCCTGAAAAATAACTGATTAAAGAAACCCGATTCCTTGTAGGTATTTTGGTAGTTAGTGCTTGTAAAAACTTAAAAGTGTATGATAAAACAAGCTAACAGAAAAATTGTTTTCTTATTTTAATTGAAATAAGCTTTAAATGGCAATAACTGTACTTGTTAAACTATTACTACAAAATGTAAATATATAAAGCACTCTTAGGAAAATTGCAATTAAGCAAGTAAGCAAATAATAAAAATATATTTATAAAAGTTATATAAAATGTCTTATGACAAGCTAATTCTCCAATACAGTTATATTTTACTTCAAAAATGGTTTGTTGGGTTATGTTTAGAATAAATGTTAAGTGTGTAGGTGTGGTTGTTAACATGTATATGTGTAAAGTAAACGAATCAATTTGTACTTTTAAGATGAAATGAGATAGAAATATTTTGTAATTAACTATCAAGTTTGTATATTTTCAATTTATTTGCTGGCTGATTCCTTGCCTGTTTTTGTTTTTTTTTTGATTTAAGTTTCCTAATTAGGACAATCTAAGTTTGCCATTATGGTTCTTTAGAGTCTAAGTAATGTAAGTTATTTAAGCAGTATAACTAGTGAAAGCAACACACCCATATCCATTGTTGGTAAATCGCAAGAATAAGCACCATCATATCAATTGCTTATCAAAAGCTCATCGTTACAATATGCCTGGCATTTTGAAAATTTACTTCTACGACCCCTGCCAGTTACGTAGGATAAGTTTGTCTAATGTTTGCTTTTTAAAGTTTTCTTGATAAAACATTTGTTGATGAGCTGGCGAGTTTGGTTTTTCTTTAAACAAGTTTTTGTTTTGCCTTTGTGGAACTTTTATAACAACAGTTTGATTACAATCCTCTTCTTAAAATTAAATTTTCAGTTGGGTTGGGTTAGTTAAGGGGGTAGCAGCGGGTTATGAAGTATTTGTTTTAAAATTAAAAATATTTGCTTTTTTGAAAATTGATTAGAATCTTAAAACTTAATGATGAACTGTTTAACATAATTAACAAAATTTCTTTTTGATTGTTTAAAGTTTTCAAACGCAATTTGGCGTTAAAATTTAATTAAATATTTAAGGAAATTAAATAATGAAGTTTTGCTATCGACTTTTAAGTAATTAAATTTTTTTAATAAAAATAAAGAATTAGGGGGTTGAAGAGAAAAACTTGGGCAAGTAAAAGTTTACAAGTCCTGATTCTAAGAAAAGGTTTTGATTTCATAAAATATACAAAATTTAACTTTGCGGAGCAGGTGCACCATTTAAAGTTCCCTGCCTTTATAAGCTGTACATATTTGGATACTTATAGTTATGAAAAGTTCGTCTGACAGTCTTTTAGTTTAACTTATAGAAGCCACTACAGAACAGTAATTAATTTCAAGCTGTTAAAAAAGTAATAATTTCTGATTTTTCTGATTTCTAATTTTAAAATTAGAAAGATCAGTCTGCTTGGACCAAACCCATGCGTGCATAACTAACTAAGGTCTCTGCTACACTTATTTAAGGGAAAGGTAGAGAAAGAGATAAGGAAGATGGAGAGTTGGGAAAAAAGGGGTAGCATTCCTACAAACAAACTTACTTTATGATGTCTGTGTTGTCCTATATGCTGTAATGTATAGCTGCTATCGACTTTAAGCCTGGTGCAGACCTATTTTTGTTCAATATTTACATTCAAGATAAGTCAGACTAAAGCAAAAATAATTTAAGAATTTTACTCACGCTGTGGGGAAAAATAAGCTAGATTTTGTAAAGGATAAAGGACAGGAAGACCTCAAAACTATATTAGGTTTAATTTAAATCTGGGGCAAAAATATCAAAAAAGAAAATTAAAAACAAACTGTATTTAAAAAAAGTAAAAATGTGTTTAAGATATTTTTAATTTATGCCCAAAATTAAAGTAAGTAAAAATAAACGTAGCAAATTACAAAGAGTTTTTTGCATAATGTCTTGTTAAAAACTTGAACTGGTAGTGCTTTTGAAGTTCCCGCACTATGGCAATAGGCACTTAAAACATGAGTGAGCCAAAGTCTCTAATTGCCTTGTTTTAACATAAAGTTTTCAACAGCTACTACGACACAAACCACCAACGCTTTCATGAAAATATTTTTGTTTGGTTAACAATTCCATTCTTTTACTACTTTAACTTACTGCTAACTAAATGCTATTTTATTGCTACTTTATTGTTGCTAACATGCTATTTTAATATGATTTTATTGCTACTTTGTATACAGGCTCATCATTTTACTATTAAGTTAGAAGTTGTAAGAAAAGCTAAAACTCCCAACGCATTACTCGTAATAAAAAAAACTGGAACAAGCCAATGAAAAACTTTATTGTTGCATGTTAAAGCTGCTGCTGCTACATTTAAATTTTATTTTTATTGCTTCTGTTTTATTTAGAAGTTAGTAACATTTTCATGTGACATTATTTTTAAAAACTATTAAATGACTTTGCTACCACTATATACAATTATTTGGAATACAAGTTTTCGGTAAAGTGCAATAGTCTTTTAAATGTTTAATAAAAACTCTTGTCCTAAAACAAACATACATTTTGTCGTGTGATTTCTTATTTGCTTCATGGCATATTCAAAAACGATTTCGATAGAAATTGATTTAATCACGATTTTTAGGGTAGCTTCTAACTATCCTTATGATATATGCGGGTGCACTAAAACGTGTCTCCAGAGCCTCTATCATGTCATACTACGTTACGCTGTTAAAATCGTTTCTAACATTCTCGATAGCACCTACCATGCCTTAAGCCAAATTGTCTCGTGAAGAGTCCTCCAGAATTTTCAGCAGACGCCCGCATTCTAGGAGACATGTTATGCCTTCTACTCTTACCTATTAGCATAAGGTGTTGCCAGACTTCTGTAAAAATGCCTTCTTGAAGGCACTCATAAATTCTCAATAGTGCCTGAGGTTTCTGTTAGGCCATTATTTTGAGAAATTTTGCTGGTGGGTTGAATTTGGGTTACTCAATAGAATATGCTTGGAGAATGAACAAAAAAAAAGGAACTGCCCTTGTCAGAACTTAATTTTTTTTGTATTTCAAAAACTGCAAGCAAAAGAACTAGATTTCAGAAATTTTCCCTTGTCGCTGCAGAACATAACGAACACTAAATCAAAAACACTTAGAACTATAAATGCTTATTTTTTTGCTTCTGCTTTTCTTCTTTCAAATATATGGTTTAAGGTGTTTAACCAAATTAGGTGTAACAGTCAAAAACGTGTCTAAGAATGAAGTTTACTAAGGTGCAAATAAAAAGTTTGTTTTCGCTTCAGATTTAATCTCTAAACTGCCTTAAGGAAGCAGATATGATTCTGATGAATTTTGAGTTGTTACTTTTTCGATTTAGTGTGCGATAAGTTTTCTTTATTCATTTAAAAAAATGTGTGTTTTTTAAATAAAACAAATTTTATTTTTGAAATTTGGATGAAAGGACTAATTTGTATTATCTGTAGGGGCAGCGTTTTGACTTATTGCACCTCGTTATCGTTGTCCTTGTCCTTGATCGTTTAATTTTAAAGCCGCTTAGGCAATTTAACCGAACTTAACACCGTGGCCGATTTATGTCAATTTATATCATAGGATGTTTAGTTTTTTTTAGTCGCTGCTTTCGTCTGCCGTAGAGCGTTGTTTTCGTTTTTTACTAAAACAAAGTATTAATTTTGTGAGTCCTACTTCAAAAGCGTCTTTTGCTCCTTAAAGAAACAAAAGGAATTAATAAGCTTTAATTGCCCTTAATTTTATGTAAAACAGTAATTTATGACGATTGACATCTGGCCTCAATCAAAGTCAGAAGCAATTTGTATTTCGCTACTATCTTTAAAATTTATAAAATGGACATAAACAGTATCAAAGCTATTCTGTCTTGCTTCCTAGAAGTCCATATTAAAAAAAGTATCAAAAGCAAATTCTATTATTTTTAAAACTTGTCGATTGCAATTCGAATTTTGTGTATATCTTTATTGGCTGCAAAATTACAGAGTGAGTCTTGACGGTATCAAAATAAAGTTTTTACCCTTTTTTACCTTATAAGGTCCAAAAATCGAAAATAACATTTCTTTACATTAAAATTAAATTTAATTTTATATCTTTTTAGCTGCAAAACATATTCTTACTTTTGTATGTATGTAGCCATTCTGCTAGGAACCCATTTACTAACTACTTTGTTTTTGTAACTTCACTTCATTTAAAATTTAATGGCGGGCCGTAAATTGCGTTCTAACCAAAAATTAAAAATTGTTCAAGGACATACATATGTATGTGAGTACAGAAATTATTACTGTATTCTAATTTCAATTAAATTCGGATTAAATAGAAGAAGTTTACTATCAACGTTTTGTACAAAACAAGGAGTGCTGATGAGTAGCGATAGCTGGGTCCGAAAATGCATTCTACTAGATTAAGGTCGCGAAAAAAACTTTTTCAAAATTATTATTTAATAAAATCTTATCACAATAGTAACTAACCAATTAGCCTGACAAACTATAAAGAAAAAACTGAAAATTAAAATATTCCTAAATAAAAAATTTTAAATGCTTTGCAGATTTATCAGAAAAGACCAAGTCCTTGAAAGGGATTTGTTTATTACTTAGTATCTGATTAACGTTAAGGCATATAAGCAAATAGAATCTTAAGGTACCGGTATCCAGTCGTTGCCCAAAAAAGTGTTTAAATATTAAAAACGTAAAAATAATCGCTTTTTTAAAGCCAATTGGAAGTAGTTTTATGTTTTATTTTAGTTCAAAGTCCTTCGTTTGTATTGAATTGCCCTTTGTTATAAATTGAGTTGTTATTTCTTGCACAAAAATTAAAATGAGTTTTTTGAAAAACGAAATTGTTACGGCCAATCATATTTTAATTTAAATTTAACATGCCAGCAACACATAGTTGAATATTAATCAAACAAACAAAGAAATAGAAACACAAATAGAGGTAAAGCATGCCTTCCGGCATAACATATACGTTAATTAAAATGTTGTTTCTTTACCAAAGGATATTGCTAAAACAAAAAAAAAATTTTTGTTGTGATCAAAGAAAAAACAAGTGCCAAATCCTATATACCCTTCACATTGGTCTTTTTGTTTATCCACTTACCTGATCTAGGCAAGCTGTTTTGAACCGCAAATATTATAATTATTTGTGAAACAGGAAACTCACAACACTTGAATAATTTTTTCGACTTCCCTACCTTTAGGGATCCAGAATATTTATATCTTATGGGATCGCAAATGAATATTAAAAAAATTACAAGCCAAATGACAAACGATATATAGCCTTACCACTATGTAAAGGGTGCAACGATAATCACACAAACACACACACTATAACTGTCAAACTCCTTTTATAAAAACAGACTTTTCTCTCTTTTTCGATTGTAGTCAAATGTGTGCCGAAATCAACAACACATGCTAATACATACCTACATCCAAACATACATACACATCCATATGTATTCTTAACAGTGTTGCCAGTTGGTTACATTTGTTACATTTTTTGTATAAATTTTGTTCTTAAAAAACTAGGAAACTGAGGCAACCACAGTATTTTGCCTATATCTAGATCCGTGGTAAGCCGATCTGTTTTTCTTAAATAGCGACTATCTCAGGGATATTGCTGATAGTTACACACCAACCTCTGCTTCGTAGTACTTGAATTGACTCCGGAAACTATACATACAGACGGGCATAGCTAAATTGACCTCCGTGTCTATTAGGGTCCAAAATATATATACTTTATGGAGTTGCAAATTGATAATTAAGAAATTACAAAGGGAATGACAAACTGAAATATACCACTATAAAAAGGGTATAATGACAACCAGCATTAAAAAAATATTAAAATCGTTTGATAATTTCTTTTACTAATTATTTGGTAATCAATATGACAATTAATTTTCAATTTTTCTGTAAATGCAAAAGCTTGATTTCAATAAACTAGTTTTTAGTATACACTTTTATATTATCTTTTTTTGTGTCGTGTTTGCGAATGCCGCATATTCATTGCTGACTTTTTAAAGCCACTAACATGATTAAAATAGGACAATTTTTCAGTTTTTTGCTTTTTCCTCTCGGCAATATAATATTTTTTCTATTAAAATTATAACAGATATTAAATGCGATATCGGATCAGATTTTCACCATGTTTTATTGGAACATTAGTTAATTCTTTTTGCTTGATTATTTTTAAAGATTACAAAGGGACAAAAGGCTAAACAAACTATAGGTTCCAATTTTGGAATTTTATGTTTTAGTTCGAAAGCAATGAACTCTAACACTAACACTACCCAGCAAAAACTGCTGCTTCGCCGTAGGTAGGTTTGTAAGGGAATATCAAGAGAGCAAATGTTGCAAGCCTGCTTACGTATGACATGATATTTGTTCGTGATGTCCCACTTAGTTACATTTAATGTTAAGTGCTTATTTCGGCGCTATAAATATCCAGTTAATTTATGTAATTTTGGTGCTTCTTTAGCTTTTTAAATTTATTGCGTCATCGAAATAAATGTTTTTCCGTGTTATAATGTTTGTTACTTGACGAAAAAGTAATGTTTTTTTTACTCACTGCCTTACAGTAGTGCTTCTTAGTATGCACTTTTGTAAGCAAGTGTGTAAAACAGTGAAACTTTTACATTTTCTGCCATACGCTATTGCATTTAATAAGGGAATATATAAGTGCTTGCTGCGAAGCGCATTAGTATACTAAAAAAAGTATTAACTGCTAACAAAATCTCGATTATTTTTTGCTGGGTAATATAGACATTGATATTTTGCGGTTCTGCTGATTGTAAATGATAGTTCTCTAGTATTCCTTTAGACCTGTGTAGATATAATTATAATTTATGTCTTATGCCTCGTCACACGTGTATTGCAATAGGCAAACCTAAGCAGGTGTGTGTTTGTTTTTTGTTATTGACGTATGTGTATATGCTGTTGAGCAATAAAAACCTTATTTTCAACTTTTTTATACACATTGTGTTTGGCAAATAGAAATAACACTGAAATTAAAAAAACAACAAAGGGAAACAAAAATAAAAGGAAAAATGTCTCAAAGCAATTTTTTTCCTTTCGTTACAAAGGAGCCAACGTTTTGAAACCTTTTTGTTAAATTTTTTTTTCCCCATTTAAAAAGAAAATTTGTTATCAATCGACAAACACATAAAGTGTAATTGAATACCTTTCATAAAAACCTTTGTTAAAACCTTTTTTACACAATTGAAAAAAATAAAAAGTTTATATTTAAATAACTTTTTACTAATACCATTTCAATAGATATTAAGGAAAAACTTTTTAATTTTAATCAAAAAATTTGATTTTTTGCAAATTTTAGCTCCTGGGAATCTCAATTTAACTTGTTGTTTTGAAATTTCAATAAATTTTAAACAAATTTGTTTTTGCTGTGCTCTTATGTAACTGTTATTACACATTTACATAAAACTATCCAAATCAAGAGTAATAAATAAAAAAAATGTTTTAGTTAATAGTTTTAATTGGTATCACGTAATTGCGCAAAGTTTCACAAAAGTTATTAAATTTTTTTTCTCGTTAGGAGCTCAAATAATTAAACTAATACGTCACTTTAGAGTTGATTTATCATGATTGATAAATATTACTCAAACGATTACAGCCAATATTATAAAAAAATAACATGCAAAAATTTAATTTAGGTTTTTATGAGTTTCAAAAAAATTTAATGCAGATCATTATTCCCCACACCATCAAACATTTTTTACAAATGCTTAACACAAAGAAGTTAAAGCAAAAAAAAAGGAGTAGATATCTTTCAGCCACCTAAAAAAATCTAGGGGGTTTATTGAAAACTATATATGTACAGGGTGTCTGGTAGCAAATATATATTTTTAAATACGATTATTTCGAAAAGTAATAAATGGTGTGGAGGGAGGGTGTGCGGATTTGTCAGTTACGATGTCGCTGTGGTCGAGTGAGCATCGCGCGTTCGCTGTGGAGGCATTTTTTAAAGTAATGGTTCTTACTTAATTGATCGTCGACAATTTTGTTCCAAGTTTGGTATTCGGCGAATACGTAATGGATTGAGTGTAAATTTAATTCTTTTATGGGCGCAGAAATTCTGCGAAACTGCTTCGGCTATGAATGTCCCACGGCCAGGGCCCAGTCGGTCTTCTAAGACTCCCGAAAACATTGAATTGGTTAAAAGCAGTTTGCGTAAAAGTCCACGACTTTCAATATGGAAAACGGCAGCTTTCGGGAGCGTTTATTCATGAATAAATAATGACTTGAAGTTCCGTCCTTTTAAAATTCAAATCGTTCAAGAACTGAAAAAAGTGACTTTGAGTTACACAAAAGTTTTTGCAATACGATGTTCGAAAGTTTTTGTACTGCAAATCTAATATTTTTGAGCGACATGGCTCATTTTCACTTCATAAAGCAAGACTGTCGTTACTGGTCTCCAAGAATCCGCAAACCTCGACTGAAGCATCAAAAACCATTGAATTACCTCAGGGCAACAGTTTGGTTTGCTTTGCCCATGCATGAGAGAATTGGACCATTTTTTTTCGAAAATTTTCGAGGCCAGGCAACGAATGTCAATGGTGAAAATTATCGATGAATAATTTCGGAATTCCTTTTACCAAATCTGCGATATCAGTCATCATACTCCTCACACACGTAGTTTCAACAGGATGGGACTACTGACTGCACACAAAACACATGAACTTTTTTCGGGAAAATTTTCCCCAAAAACTTATTTGTCGCTTTGGGAACATCACATAGCCACCGAGGTCGCCCGATCTAACTCCCAGAGATTGTTTTATGGCACTATTTCAAAGAGAGGGTTTATAATGACGATCCCTAATCTCTCGTGGTTTAAAGGAAAATTTAACCAAGTTTACTGCAGCTAGTTGCGCATAACCCAAAGCTCCGTTTCGAACAGTATGTTCAACTCGACGATAGATATCTTGGTGATATCCTTTTTTAAAAATTAGTTCTGCATTTTTATTCTATCGTTCAATGCTCTTAATAAAACTTTGTGTCAATTATTGCGTTTTTTATTTAAGTTTGAAAATATAAATCCACCACCAGACACCCTGTACATGAAAAAGTAGATTTGCTTCAGTACAATACATACATACACATAAATAAATAATATACCAAAGCACACTGCTATTTGACTGTTACTTTCCTCTTGACAGGACTGAGCCTAGAACGAAAACAACAACAACAAAAAAAGAAATAAGAACTAATTGACTACTTTACCTTTGTTGTTGCTACTTTGAAAGTTATTGTTGTCAGTTACGTCAATATGTTTCGTATTGCTGATTATTTTATCTAATCGATACAAATGTTTAAATCAGAGTTCGAAATTGCTCACTCACTTCTCATTCGTGAGAACGAGTGTGAGCGCTGTGTTTACTACAGCAATTTTTCATTAATGAATGAGTTTTTAAAAAACATTTTGTGCCTTCTCACTCTCGAGTGAGAAAAAAAAATTTTTTTTTCACCAGTCATAAGTGAGAAGTGAAAAGAAAAATTTACTTTTTTTTTTCACGAACATAAATGAAAAGCATCAAATTCGAGTATTTCTCATAAGTGAGAAATCATAAATGAATTTTTTTCGCGAAGCATTCATAAATGTGTACACATAAAATTTTTTGGTCATGTTACTGGTGCTGCCATATGTAAAATTTTGTCGCATAATTTTTGAAATGCTTAAAAAAAGTAGGAATAATTATTTTTTTAAACATGTTTTTAATAAATTAAAAACTGTTATACGTTGTGGTTCTTAACTACTTTTTTTAATTTTCTTGCTTTCATAATAAAATATTTGCATTTATTTAACTTCATTTCATTTAAATTTTTCAATGAATTCGATTTAATGATTTTAGTAATAAAAATATGCGGTTAAGGTTTTACAAAAATGGGAAGCATTACTCCAGTGACAAATAAAAGAATCTTCGCCATCACTTTCATCATTACTTTGTATATCTTGTTTGTGAAGTAGTTTGTAATGTCTTTCACTAAGTTCCTTTTTGCACGATTCTATTAAGCAAATACTTTTTTTGAAGATGCATCGTACAACACATATTTTTCAAAATTAAATTGTCTTTTAGGCACTGATTGTTATTCACTTCACGCTATTTAAAATCCAAATAAGGTTCTTTTACAAATATTTAATGTTTATATTGCAAAAAACATAGAGCTGTTACACACACTCATGCAAATTTTAAAAGGATTGGAAAAAATTGCATTCGGCTTTACCACCATTAGAGATAATTGTTCATCATTTAATTTTGTTTGGGATTTCCCACTAATTTGGAAAGTATTTAGTACCTGCCTGTCTGTCATCCTTTTAGGTATTGGGTATATTGTTACAAAAAATTGTGGTGGTTATTATACAATACACACGCAAATCTTTTTATGTACAACAATTTGAAACTTTATCTTTCAGGTCAATTAAATAGAACCTAAGAGTTTGAAGGAGTTCTATTTGCAAAAGTAAGGTAATTTAAAAAAAGAGCAGTTACGACCTTGAACACAATACACAAGAAATACTTTTTATTTATCAGAAAACGTCAATTAAAAATTTAGGAAAATAGTTCAAAAATATTTTTAAAGATTGCTATGAAAATTTGTGTCAGTGAAGACTATAAAATTTCTAAAAAATCACAACATAAAATATAATGTATTATTTAAGTTTCTTATCAAAAACAATTTTTTTATAAATATGACTTTTTCACAATAAATACTGCTAAAAGTAATCCTTTATATTAATATTTATTTATTATATTAGCAAAATAAAAAAAATTTATGTAAATGCAAGAATTTTTTTACTCCCATTGGGAGTACAAATTTCACACGCTTTAAAAATTATTTTCCGGCAACTCTGTTACAAAGCGTGAAAAATATTAAAGCAACACTCGCGCTCATAAAAGAATGAATCGAAAGTGAAAAGAAAAAATTTCTCATTCATTTGTGAGTGAGAAATAAAATTTGGTTTTTATTTTTCATTTGTGATTTGTGAGCGTGAAAAAAAAAACGACAAACTTCTCATAAGTGAGTGAGGGTTGGCAAAAATTTTTTCACGCTCTTTTATGAACGTGAGAAGAAAAATTTTTTTTTTAGGATTTTTCGCTCTCGAAATTTTTCATGAATGGTGTTTTTTTATCGCTCACTCTTGAGAAAATTTGTACTCTGGTTTAAATGACGTGTTTACAACAAATCCAAGTTCAATTCTCGTTTTCTTTGACAATTTAAGTTCAAGATATTTAATTTAATACCAATACATCTTCATTTGTATTTAGATATTTATTAGATTTGAGAATTAATTTCATTTGTTTGAGAAAAGATAAGAATGTTGAAAAAAAAACAAGAAATAATTTAATTTATGTTAAAATTTAAGTAGTGTGTTTTGGGTTCATGTAGGTGTGTGTGCGTATAGCCTTACATATCATATGGAAGGGGAAAAATATATTAAAATATATACATACATAAGTACATAACTTTGCTTGTACATATGTATGTATTTATGCTTGTAGCCAGATAGCATTTGGGAAATTGCTTGATGATAAGTCACCAAAATGGGCCCCAAAATGGTTAAAAACTGATTCTGCTCAAATGTTCAAAAGTGATTCCGAAAAATTCTTAAAAAGCGACTATTTTCGAAAGGCAGAAATAAAATGTATAGAGTGTGTGAGATCAAAGTTGGATTATTCTTAAGCTCGAAATGCGATTTTCATTCAAATCTAATCGGAAATGGAGCAGGCACGCGGCACATAAAAGATTCGTTCAGTAGATTCAAGAATAGAATACGATTTTCCACCGAAAGCATAAGTTATTATTATTGGCCTCGCAGGGGAGTCGAAAAAAGGAAAGCAGATGATAGAAAATGTTAACTGGGTAAATACAAGTCTTCATACAAACAATTAAATTTATTTTCAAAGAAAATTTAATAAATGTGTATAAGTGTTTGTGCAAGTGTATTTGTATGTAAATGCTTGTGTGTTCTGTGTTTCGTTTCTAATGTAATTAAATTTGATTGTTAACTTTTGCTTGAATCGTTTGCCTTAAGCATTTGTTAATTATTTGTGATGTAGAAAAAGGAAGGATAAATAAATTTTGACATGATAGCAATTTAATGTTTCTGAAAAAACATGATAAAACTATTTTTTTTAAAACATGGTACTTAAGTAAAGAGTGTTTGCAGAAAGAACGTATCTGGTTAAGGTGTTGTGCAGTGGTATCATAAGATTTATGGCTGTTTTCATTATAACTAATAGCAGGCTTATAGACCGTTTATGTATAAAATTCCCTAAAACTGTATTCAAAAACCTTCACCGGTTTGTTTAAACCTTTTGCTAACCTTCTATAACATTTTTAAATTTATTGTAGCATTTAACCTTCGATAAACCAAAAATAAAATTGAATTAATGGTTAAAGTATACAAGATGACTGCAGTAAGGCAAAAACTTGTTTGAGATTTGAAAGCGTAAGTTGAATAAAATTTAGTTTTAATAAAATTTAGAAAGATATGTATAACGATTAATAAATATCAGAACTTGTCAAAAATTATAGTTTATCGTTTCTTTCTCCTTATTGAATTGGAGTTATTTTGTTAATTATACTATCAGGAAGGTGAATTTGGTAGTTCAATTGATTATTTTTGACTCGTATAATTTACCAGATTATTAAATACGTTTTTTTTTTTTTATTTTTTGCATTAAAACCTTAATGCAACGCACTTTAGAAAACTTATTCACATTTTTGTTAAATTTTATACATTTCACATTAGTATATATAAGTTTGCCATTCCATTTGAAGTTTCTTATATATCTATCTGCGATCCCATAAAGTACATAATTTTTTGGTCCTTATAGATAGAGAAGTCGAATTAGCAATGTCCGTCTATCTGACTGCACGTCTGCACGTTGTGATTAAAATCTAGCTTTTAAAGCCCCCCCTCCCCCTATCACACACAGACCCGTGAGGGGTATCAAACTTACAAAAATATTTGCAAAAATATTGATGATGAAATCCAGCTGGCCGAGATATAACCCAAAATCCAAGACTACCTCTGCTTCTTTCTCTAAAACTTTGTACATAAAAACCCCTATAACTGCCCGGAGTTGCTACTACACGGGTGCAATGAAAGACCGACTCCCATTAATTTTTCCTCATGAACATTTTTGTTAAACATACTTACAACCAATCTCCGTTCCCTAACAGAGTTGCCATACATAATTTTATTTTTTTTTAACTTTGTTTAAATCGATCCCACAGCTCCGAAATTCAAGTGTGAAACCAACCCCAATAATTTTTTTCGCTCGAACCCCTTAAGGAGGTGGTCATAAAAAATTTACAAAAATAGTACTAACACGCCCATTATTTCCCCATAGTCGAAATGAGAAAAATAAGGTGTACCTCCAGCCCCCATTTGTTTCTACTCCCAAACATATTCAGAGAATATACTTACCACCTATATACATCGCTCTTATACAAAGTTTGGCAAATTATAATAAATCCCACGTACAGCTTTCAGGATGCCCGTGGATAGGCAAAATACTTACCCCCTATCTCCACCCCCTAAAGGGGTTGCCATACAAAATTTAAAAAAAAATAGGCTCAAAACTTTTACAACTTCCCCGTGGTCGCCCTAAGATGCTTAGAAGGTGTCACCTAAAAATATTTCATAGATAGAAAATGGATAAGAAAGAAAAAGTGCAGTCTCAAAGGGCCAATGTGAAGGGTATATAAGTTTCGGCACAGCGGTCTTACTTGTTTTAACATAGATTTGCTTTAAAATTTTAAAAATATTTTTTTCGCCCCTTGAAGAGGTTTATATTAAAAAAGTTTTTCTTTCAGTAGTAATAAAATGAAAAGTAAATATAAAAAAATTGGCGCGGTTAAGAGTAAAACATACAGCAGTTAAAATGCTGATATTGCCCGTTTATTCATTACCTACTTACTAAGGTGGCTATAAACGAACTTCTGTTCCATTAGCCGAACGTAGACTCGGTTTCGATTCGCTATGATCCAACTCCAACTTGTGAGATGTCTTCCTCCACGTGATCCTTACATCGAAGTTTCTTTCTTTAACTGCTGCGTAAGCCGTCACCAGATTCGCATTTAAATAAATTTTTTCCCAGAGCATGTTCCTTCATTCTCATCTACGTAAAATATATCTTTGGTCTGTTCGTTCTTGCTTTCGGCCAGGGAATGGACACAGATAAGACCGATGTTAAAGAATTTAGCATTTTAAGATTTTGTTGCGAGATTCGAATACACTGGGGTAAATTTTGAAATACGGTGTTTGAGTTTTTGGCTAACCACGAATCCATAGACAAACTAAAGTCTTGTTTTATGGCAACTATATAATACATCATGTCGCCTTTTGGTGCAATTGTGACGCCTTTTCCATTTAATCGTACTAAATATTTTTTTTCAAAAACAATTAAAATCGAGGAGCTTTTGCAAAAGTTATGGAAAGTTTTGAGTGTACAAAGAAACAAATTGGAAGATATTTTGGTTTTTATTTGGCAAAGGTTTAAAGTTATCATACATTCTGAAAAATCAGCACTTCTTTGATGAAAAGTATTAAGTACAATTAAAAGCACTTCAAACTGTTATATATTCTTAAAAATTTACATTTCTTTCTAAAAATATTTAAGTCCTCTAGTGATCATTATTAGAAATAATTATGTTTTTTCAGTGTCTACGTTACTTAACGTTAAAAAACATACCAATTTCAGAAATTATGATCCTTTTTTACATCTAGAATTTGAAAATATTGTTTTATAATAAAAAAAATAGGAGTAAAATGGTCACACCCGCCGAAAAAAGTAACCCATATGCATATGTTCAATATCTGCCTATGTATCTACTTAATTAGAGTTACATATACATGCACACATACATATAGTCTAACAATGTTGTTTCAAGGCCAGTAACATAATATTTACTATTGAAACAACTACAATATTATGTTTGTTTATTTCCACATAAACAAACAAGTTGTTTAAACATGCAGAAATATTGAAAGGTTTGTTAAAGCGTGTCGTGATAAGCTCACGAAATAAAATACTTAAAGAATAACATTTGGTTAGGCATATCAAACAACAAAACATCTTAAGAAATATAAATTAAGAGAAGTATATTAAATCAAAAAGATTTTAACGTTATAAACATGTCCATGTGGGAAGAGATATTATTTTTAAATAAATATAAACATTTGTACAAATGTACATAAGGGTATACCACTGTCCATATTTGTTTAAAAAAATGTGTTTCAATATAATCCTTATAACAAGTTGATTCAATTAATTTTTATTTATGAATTTTTTTAAAGGGTAACTTAAAAATTAAAAGATGCTTTATTTAGATTTTTTTTTCCAAATACTTTGCTTAGTTTAAAACCTCTTTATGAATACAACTGTTTGCAGGTTTAATTTTCTTATATAATTCCCGTTTTATTTTACTGCTGCTTCATTAAAAAACAATTACAAAGAGAATAGAAAAACCTTAGGTTATTTTCATTTTAACAGATGCAATAACGGAGAATTAGGATTTAGAACCTTGGAAAAATTATGGTGAATCCATCGTGTTATAAATTGTATTTTTCGAACACTTATTGCTTTAGTAAACTTTAATTAAAAAATCATAAAAATAGGTTTTAGTTTTCCACCTTTAAGTGTAAACATGCAAGAGACATATGTAAATAATCTCTAAAAAGTAATTTTCAATCTAATGACATTATTTATTTATACTGAGAAAAGAGTTAGTAACGATTCATGCAAAGATTGCGCAGTATTCGTTTAATAGTCTACTGAGAGTACCTCTACACGTATAAGCAATATAAAATAAATACGAGTATTGTAAATTACGTATACGTAAGTAAACAAAAGAAAAGAAATTTAACAACAACCATACAGTTTGATAATGCTTTGTTTTTTAAGCACCTATACATTCTCATACATCAGCTTCCCTCGTGGGGCTCTGCTGATTACGCACTAATGCGTTTTTCTTATTCCTGCTTCGATTTTTATATATTTATTATTTCTTTAAACACTTTTATGCACATATTACCAAAGAAGAGTTCTTAACAATTTTTAATAAATGTGACGAATAGCAATATTATCTTATAAAAAAAAAACACCTTAGATAGCTTCTTTGTGGCAAAAAATTTCATACAAGCTGGCCAAAAGAAGTCATTCAAAGTTGTTTGGCTCTCATTCAAAAAAAAGCCAAGAGTGATTAAATCGGGCAATCTTGCAGACCAATGTAAACCGCCAAAACAAGAGATGATGCGAACAGGGCACGCTGCCTTCAGAATATCGGTTGTGGCTCGCGCAGTGTGTCTCGTTGCTCCGCCCTATTGAAGCCACTAAGTCTCCTGTCCAATTGCGACAGAAAAAAATAACGCAGCTAACATGGCCCTATAGTGCGCACCGTCCACTGTTGTCGTTTGACCAGTGGCGTTCTGGAAAAAAATGGCCCGATGACTCCTCCAGCGTGAGCAGTGCACCATGCAGTTGCTTTGAGCAGGTGTAATGGCCTCTTATGCATCACTTGTGGATTTTCGGTGCCCCAGAAGCTATAGTTTTGCTTGTTCACGTACTCGCTAAATTGAAAATAAGCCTCATCGCTCATAACGATTTTGGTCGATGGGCGTGGGTTACACGAGTTTGGCGGTCGAAAGGCAGCAGCTGATGCACGGGCCGGACTTTGTACGGGAACATGCGTAGCTATTTGATTAAAATTTTCCGATGACCGGCTGATGGATAATTGCGAGGCACGGCGTCTGATCGATGTTTTTGGCGTCAGCTTAACGTCCTTGCCAACAGCGGCGATATTCTTGTCCGGAAGACCAGGACATTGGCGACGAAATTCGCCCTTCGCAAACACCACAGGCGAATTGTTACGCAAAATAATAGACACAATTATTTCGCGCTCTTGAGGAATGTATTGATCGATGGCTTGTTCACTTGTATAACACATCTGTCTAGTTCACAAGTGTCGAAACAGATTTGACATTAGCCGCCATTTGCAAAAATAAAAGCATCTTCCAATAGGGTGATTTCTTTTGGCCCACCTGGTACTTCTTGAATTTAAAATTATTACATCGAAAAAAATATTGCAAATTTCATAGCAAATAATCAAAAAGTCATTTCACATTTAACTTCACTAACTTTAACTAATCAGATGCAGCAATATGCTATTATTTCAAGAATCACTTGGTAGCTTTCTCAAAAAAAGGTTTATTTTATTTTTGCCCAGAGTAAAAAGTAGAAACAATCAAAAGATTAAACTTATAAGCAAAACAAATCACAATAGAACCAATAATTCTGCATTGTTAACCCCAAAAATGCATTTTTTTAATTATGACTTTGTTGTGGCAAATGAGCGATATATGAGTGGAAATGTATTCTTATCACATGTTATACATTTTTAGTTTTAAGACATAATAAAATTCGTCTGAAGGAAAAGATAAGTGTAAATGTGGTAAAGAAAACACACATAAACACAATTACACCAGTATTTATGTGATCGGATATGTTCATGTTGGTGACTTAATATAGAAACGGCGTAACTTGATTCTTTGGTTACTTAACAGTGGATTAAAACCAGTTCATAAAACTTTTTAAATTTAGCTTGTAAAAAAGCAAATTTAATATATATATATAAATGAATATGAATGGGTTCTAAAAAAGCGCACTTAATATTTTTTTAGCTTTCAACAGTAAAATTGGAATTACATATTTATAGAAATTTTCTTTTATTTATTTGCAAGTTTTCTTTTTCATTTTATAGTAAGATATTTAGCAAACACTGTTTGTTTGTAATGATTACAACAAAACTTTAAAAACAAATGCCAAAACACACTACATAAAAAAATATATAAAACCTAAATCCATTTTTAATATTAAAAGACAGATCAATCTCCCCACATGGGCCTTTAGCAAAAGAAATGAAAGGAAATAATACATTACTTTAAGTGCACAGACATATGTCTATTTAAACCTGAAGACCATGAATATTATTATTTGTAGCAAATATTTATCAATGAAAGTTTATCTTTTTAATACATAAAACTTTACCAATATAGCAATAAGAATAAACATAAAAATAAACATATGTGTGTATATGTCCTATTTATGTTCATGTTAAAAACAAACAAAACAAACATTAATAAAGTATAGACAAAGTATAGAAAAAAGTTTAGCGTGTTTCGTACTTATTGAAAAGTTTTTGTGGCCCCTAATCAAATTGCTTTAGGGCAAGTAAAGAGATGGTTTTGAAAAACAGTCAGCCAGCCAGACAAGAGTGTGAGAAAGTCTAATTTGTTGTTTTTGTAATTTCATTACCGTAATAAACTAACGCATATATACGCACACGAACTTGAATGTATTTTTTAAAGACAATAATTAAAGGCAAAACAAAAACCTACCATATGCTGAGGATTGCTTGCTATTGTTTTTGTTTTGTGCTTTTATGCGAGAAATACTGTTAATGTTAAAGTATTTTTGTTGTTGTTAAGACCAGCAGAGTTCTAAGTACGAGTATTAATATTGACATCCTAAAATTATGCCATAAAAATTATTTGTTAAGTGTTATAGCAGCAATGAGAAATAAAATGTGTTTATATGTGTGGTAAACTATGTTAAACGTACGTACGTGTTTATATATTATGAGTAAGATAAGAAATTCATGTGTTTCCATTAAACTAAAGCACATTTAAATTTACTTAAGTGATCCTGAACCTAAATACTAACTTAAATATACGTTTGTGCTAATCTACATATCAATCTATTAAGAAAAAAAAATTTTATAATACTTTTGTTTATAATAATTTTTATTATTTGACTTTAAGTTCATTATTAAAATTGTGATAGCTATGAATTAAAATTTTTATTTAAAATTAAAAAATTCCGATATAAGCCGAATGTAGTGCATTTTCGAAATCAGGTCCGATTCTTCGTCAAGAATCTTTCTATTTGGTACTACTGTTATTTAATGTTGATTTTGTCTTTTTAAACAAACTTTAATCAGAATTTAAATACTGGAATTATATTCATATTCTATATTATTTAGACCGAAATAGATCCACATTTAACCCTAAGTTCTCTTATTCTCATTATATTTGCAATGTTGTTCCCGTGATGGCTGTTCACTGAAAAGAGTGGCGGATTGTATTTACAAACAGAAAGTATCGATATATTCAAATTATGCCTTTCCAGTTCCTACACTCTGTTGAAATTCAAGTTTTATTGACATTGCGGCCCTTAAGTTACGCTTCTTTCATGTAATTCGGAGATGTCTTTCTTCAAGTTTTTTCCAAGTTAAAAAATGTGGGCGGTTTAAGATTATTGCGCTCATTTTTTTGGTGTCACTTAAAACTTAAGACTTCGGATATATATTTTTTTATAAAAATTCTGTAAGTATAACTCCAGCTCCTTGCAAAGAAACTGTGAGCTATTCAGATTTTTTGAAGCCGGTGAATATTGAATTTTTTCCCAGCTGATTGTTTTTATAACTTATAATTATATAAAGCCTAATGATTCTTACAAGTAACTAACAGTCGCTATATATGTATTTCCAGTTCTCTGGTTGTTGTTACGCCTGCTAAGCACTTCAAAACCTTTTTGTTTATCCTAAAGAAAAAATACGCTATAAAATCAAGTATTTTTTTTGTTAGTTTATCCAAAACCGCACTTGAAATTGTTTACTTATGTTTCCTCAAATCAAGTCCTGTCGTGATTACTTAACAGCTTAAGCAGATTAACTTGTTGTGTTTATATAAAAAAAGCAATCAGTTTTGGTGACCTCTATGACAGCGTACCGATGCTGCAGTTTGAAGAGTCTTAGGTTCAAATCCCATATGTATAAAATAACAATAAAATATAAAACTCTTTTTCTTTAATAAATATCCGTAATAAAATTTTTTTTTTAGTTTTTGGATAAATCCCTTACACATCAATTTTTTAAGCTGACTGTTTCGCAACTAAATCAATCCTTTTTTGGCTGAAATATGGGTAAAAGTAGGAATTTTGTTGTAGAAAATCCTATTTGGTTTTAGAAAATCCATACTCACCGTTCTTTCGACACTGCTGCGGCTTGATTAGAGAAAAGAATACTAGTTTTCCTTCACTTCTATATAGCTCTTAGGCACAATTGCGATTACTTTATTTAATTCTTCATAAAATCAGTTTTTAGTTGCTACTGTTAGTGATATTTAATAAACGTTTTTTTTATCTTTTGAAAATTTGAATTGTTCTCCTTGAGGCTTTTTACATTTCCCTGGTGAGTAGCAAACCAGCTCCGTTTGAATGTGAATGCAAGTTTTCACCAAAAATCAACAGATTCTTTGAATCAGTATGCATTAAATGGTGTTGTTTAGAAAAAAAATCTTATTAAAATATGGCCGACTATATTGTACACTACATTCCAATTTGTTCTACATTAGGTACTAACAAGTTTATGCAGGCTACGATGCCATGCGTAGGTGAGGCTTATAAGCGATCTACGCCAGGTTTGTGCCTGGTAAACCAAACTTTGTGCGGTTAAACCTAATAAGTAGGACTTGTATGTGACTCATGGTAATTTACGGATTGATCGTACTTATATTCAATATTAAAACTGGTGGCATACGTTTCTTAAGATTTGTGAGAAAATAGTAGTTATATGCAGTTTTAGCCTAAAATGCTTACTCTGTGGGAAAATATGTAATGCACTGCGCTAGTAGTGGAAGTGTGAAAGTTCTTCAGGAATATTTAAAAAATTTTTTTATTGACCTCATACTCGATAAAATAAAAACAGTATTTAAAAGATAATCGAAAAATAGTTAAATGCCTATTTTTCAATTGAGAAATTGAGTTATAAATACAATATTAAGAATTTTAGAGCACATTTTTCTAATTGATACGCCTATTAGTATTTTTGAAGTAAAAGGATATTTAAAAACTCGTAAAATTACAGTCAACAAATTTTCCCTATTTTAGAATTTATTTTAAGTTTGCTGGTTGTTTTTTCATAGAAACTTTAAATTACTTCAAAGAAGTTATTTTCAATAAATAAAAGAAGATGCATACTTTATTTCTACACCAAAATTTATATGTTATTTAAAATTTTAAAGTAAAATGCATGCAATATTTTTATTTAATTTGCAAGTTAGTGGGAGATTTTTATGACAATATTTTTTAAAATGATTGATTTCTAATAATTTTACTCAGTAAAATTCAATAACAGTTTAAAAGGAAATTTGTACGTAAATCGTAATGCTATGCATAACACTCAACGCTATTTATACTAAAGAGCCGGAAACGGAAATTATTAAGGTTATCGGAAGTATAGAAAGGAAGCAATATAATAAAAGAAAGCTTTAAGAAAGTGATGATATTAACTTCATCAGATGGTTTGATAGAGGGTTGAAATGCAAAAAATATTTTTTTTAATTTAATGTTAAATTTTTGTTAAAATAATTAAATTTAAAAACATTATTTAATTTCTTTTATTTTTAGAGCGTGTTATCTAATTACTGCAAAGTTCAATTTATAAAAAGAAACTCGGTAAGTTTTCTTATATGCTTAAGAAATATTAAGTTTTAGAATATAATAAGATAAAAAGTTTTTGTTTCAAAATAAATTAAAAAGTATTAATTTAGGTAAAATGATTAAAAAACTATAAAAACTGTACTTGCGTTTATGGCTTTCACATAGTGATAAGAGTATATATATTAGTTTGACATTCTGTTACTTCTACAATATTCGTTTGCAATCCTATAAAATATTCCATATTTTGCAAATATATTTTGTTGTCAAACAATCAGGTGTATTTATAGGCAGATCATTCATTAAAAACAGCAAGATAAGTTTACTACGCAATACTCTAAATTAACCATTTTAAGGGAAAAATCCATGAATACATCACCATGTATTTCGTAAATAAAGTCAATGTTGCAACAAAGCTTGGCATTAGTATTTTGAAGACGACTAGAGAAATTGCAATATTTCTTTTGATAAGAGCAAGGGGAGTAGTAGCCCTCGTACAAATACATACGTTCTATAATCTACATCTGCAAAAATGTTACAATTATCGACCTTAAACCTGCTACAGGGTAGCTCTGGTAAGTATGGTGTTTACATTTTAGGAGGAGCACGGGTGAGGTGGCGCCTATCCAACCGCACAATTTTTATAAAGTTTTTGATAGGCTTCTGTGCGACCATTGGACACCGCCTACCACATTTGTACAGTGAGCCGGTAATACAATTTATTTCTCTAAGGGGGAGGAGGGGGAAGGGAGGATAAGTTTGATCTGAAAAAATGTGTGAAAGAAAAAATGAGCTGGGATCAGTTCTACATTTGATCTATCCACGGGCACCCTGGAGGCTATAGCAGAGCTTATTACAATTTCCCAAGCTTTGTATGGAAGCCATTTTAGGCGATGGTGATAGCGGTAAGCAGGTTTTAGGAATATGTTTGGGAGGAGAAACTAATGGGTGTCGGTCGTACACTTTATTGATCTAAGGCTGATTCGGGGAAAGTTATGGGCATCTTTACATAATTTTTGTAAATTTTGTATGGCAATCCCCTTAAGTGATGGAGATGGGGGGTAAGTATGTTTCAGAAATATGTTTGGGAGGGAAATCTCATGGGGGTCTCTGCCACATTTTATTCCTCTGGGGGCGACTCCAGAGAAGTTGTAAGGAGTTTTGCTTTATTTAAAAAAAAATTGTAATGCAGTTATGTAAGGGGCTGGAGATAGGGGCCAGTCTGACTCTCAAAGATGTTTGAGAGGAAAAATTAATTGGGGTCGGTCTAATGTCAAATATTGTACGGGGCAGCCCCAAGGTAGGTGTAGATTGTTTTTTGTAAAAATTTTAGAGAAATAATCAGATGTATTCTGGGTTTTTGGTTTATATCACGATCAGTTATCGGGTGATTTTGCTGGATTTCAATACGAATTTGTTCGCAGATATTTCTGATACAACTTATATATGCGACATCAGGAAGCTTTAAAAAGTTGACTTTAATCGAAACACTGACAGACGCACGAATGGGCAAATGGACAGACGGACATCGCTTAATTGACCTCACTGCCTATAGGGACAAAGAAAATATATAGTTTATGGGGTCGCAAAAAGATATTAAGGATATTACTAACGGAATGACAAACTTAAATATACCCTTATCACTTATGTGTACCGATCATTACCATAAAATAAAAGGCTTCTTTTTGGTGCCAAATTTTATCAAAATACATTTAAAATTACGACCTTTACTTTGATTACAAGAATACATGTGTATCGAACAGGGCGAACAGACAGACGGATGGATTAACGGACATGCTTAATTTGGCTTAGGAAGTGATTTTGAGTCGGTCAGCATGCCTCTAGTACATGTGTGGTATGGGTATAAAAACTAGATGGATAGGTGCTGGGGAAAAAGTAGCTCAACGAACCAATTTCATGAAGATCTTGGTACGTTTTATCCCGGAAACTATAAAAGAGATCGACTTTAGATATACTACACAAAAAAAAATAACCAAGCAATCTTTTCTTAAATCATGTCGTAGCGGTGTCAAAAATACGGATTTTCTTAAGCCAAGTATTATTTATCTAGCTCGAGTTTTCCAGCTTAAGTCACATTCAAGCCAAGAAAGAATTATAATAAGTTCGAACCCGTACTTTATGTATGCTTAAAAAGATTGATTTAAGTATAAAAGTGATTAATCCAAAAATGAAAAGTCACTTTTTTGACCGAGGGAATTTTATAAAACAAGGCGCGTTTTATTTTTTTTAGTTTTGTACATTTTTAATATTCATTATTTTTAAATTTTTGTTCCTGTACTTGCAATAGCGGAAATTCGAACCTGGGGCTCTCTTAACTGAAACGCCAGCGTGCTACCATTCAGGCCATAGCTATAATAAAACTAAAACAAATAGTTTTTCCTGCTTGATTTTTTGAAATTATCCAACAAGATTTGAATTAAGAGCTTCCAAGTACGGATTGTATTTAAGAATTTTCGGTACGATTTTGATTAAATTCAAGAATAATATTCTTGATTATGGAATGTGTTGTTTTTCTGTGGACGATTTTTTTTTACACAAGTTCCAACATTTAAAAAAGAAAATCATTTAGATAAGAGCAGGAGGAGCACTAACCCAATACCAAAACAAAATACAATTTTTGTTGATTTTTTACTTAAACAAGAAGGTATTTCTATTATTATTGAATGTGTTGAACAGAAGTACTTGGATAGCACCGCATACATAAACAATAAAGTTTTGTGAAGTAATTTTTTTGCAACATAACTTGGCTGAATAGGATTTTTAAATACAGAAAAATACCATTCTGAAAGGTACATAAGACTTGGAAGAGCCAGCATTATTTATTTGACCTTAAATATTTATGTGAACAAAGAAATGTTTTACCGGGAATTCAAGAGTTTATGTCGTTGAAGTTATAACTAATACGTATATAAATTTAATTAAAACATACATACTCATTTAGGTTGCTGTTAATCTTTTTAATTTTTTTTTTTTGAACACAAATAACACTGCGTATGCGAATTTATATTCAACAGATGTTTATATTACTCATACGTAATGGGTGGAAATTATAAATTTCAGGCACAGCTAATAACCTATGCTTTGCTTTTTTGTTTGTTAACATTTGTGTTTTGTTTACTACAGTGCTATTTCTAATAGGAACACGGCAAAATTTTTACTGCTTCTTAGGAAAATTTTAAATTTATTGTCATAATGTTTTTAAAAAATTCTCTTAAATAATAAACAAATTTCAAGTGTAAGATTTTCTGTAAAGACTGTGTCACACGAGCTTAAAAAATTTACAACGTATTGTCAAATTATACAAATTATGCAAACAAATTTTTTTAATAAATTATAAATTAATTTTTTTTAATTAGATAAATTTGCTTTAATTATTTAAAAGATTAAAGATTTAAAGAATGAATAACAAACAAAAAAAAAAAAAAACAGTTTGAAACCTTTTCTATTGCTTATAAATTATTCAAATGTTTGTTTTGTTTTCGTCGCGTCCTACTGTAGCAATTTTTTATCAAATGACACGTAAACTTGATGTTCTTTTTTTGTTACAACATCTGCTTTGTTGACTGCTAATGTCCAAAATGTAAAAAACAAAATTAACATGATGTGACTCAATTGTCATGTATTAATGTTAGTTAAGTTTTAATGCAGGAAACATTTGCAATGACTGACAAGGGTATGAACCTGTTTGTCATTCTGTTTGAAAATTATACAATCTTACCAAAATCGATTTTTTACGCAACAAAAACTTATTAGTGTCTACAGATTTGAAAAATGTATGTATTTACTTTGATAAAAAGATCTTAAAGTAGAGTCAGAAAAACAACTACAAATTTAAATTTTATTATTTTATTATTATTTTCTTAAGAAGAAATTTTAAAATTCCAGCAGAGAATTTTAAATTTTGAAATATTTTGCTAAATAAATTTTAAAATTTTTGCATTGAAAAAAAATAATTGAAAGGCAATGGTTATAAAAAAAGATGACGTTTGTCAAGACTCAATAATGCCCTTTGAAATTTCCTCAGCAAGCAAACAAGCTAATTGAAATTTTACCAGCTAGGAGGATCTTGTTGACCAAGTACCTGCAAGGGGTTGCTTTTTTTCTACTAGTACTTTGATATATAAAAACAAAAGTACGTGGTTCTTTTTCAATTTAATAGGTAAAAACAGGTTATTTGACCATCCCTTCAACTGGCAGAATATCTGCATTTTTTTTTAACAAAATACAGGTTGTATTTTTAAAGATATTTCTTTACTACTCATCGGAAAGCAGATTTCGATAAAAAAACTTTACAAAAATTGTGCATAGGGTTTGAAAGTTAAAAATTAACAATTGAAAAAAAAATCGAAGAATAGTGTGTTCACTACAAACTCAAAAAAATATGTTAGCACAATTCAAAACAAGTAAAGCTTGCAAAATATAACAGAACTCTAATTTTCCTTTAAAGCCAAAAAATTTTAGAAAAAAAATGTGACAACCTTTATGAAAAGTTATACCAAATTTCAAAGTGGATATATAGTACCTTCAAACACTATGCTTACTTTTTGTGGAGTATTCTTTTTGTTAAAATCTGCTCTCAGCCAAACAGTGCCTTATAATATTCTATAGGTCATTCAGATGTCCTATTTCTATTAATTGGATAAAGTCGCATGAGTTGCAAAAATAACGCTATTGAGAGTTGAATAAGCAAACACAAATAGGTCAATATTTTATAACGTGTTTTTTAAAATAATAAGGGCACCGCCTGTTATTTGAAACTGCTTTGCTAACATGAACTCTAAGCGACCTTAAGTTGTAATAAAATAAGATATTTTAGATAAGCTCTCATTTATTTTGTTTAGTTTATAGTTTATGAATAAAGGCGGTGACCTTTGAACGAAAATCGATTTTGTTCATTTATGCAAATGGCTTCAGCGATTTTAGATATAAGAAAAAACTAAATCCATTGAGTTAAACTACCAAAAATGAGCAAATATTTTACCACCATTTAATAACAGAAACACGAACAACTTTCACCCGTCAATCTGTCTTATTTAGAATTAATTATGAATTCAAAATTTAATATTAACGGTTTTTTGTTTATTTGTTCTTTTAATCGTCTTGCCATACCATCAATCAAGCAGGTACCTAAAAACACACACACATATGTATGTATATAACATACTAATACACAATATATAAATATTTTTTTTCTTGTTTATTTGCATATGTATTACAAATATTTAGATATATAAAAGAAAAAAAAAATTCAACAGGAAAAAATCTTAAGAAAAAACGACAAATCCTCAGTTATGTTTCTTTTTTAGGCGGGGAAAAAATTAGATTTTACTTGTTTTTTTTTTATTATTAATAATATATAACAACGAAGTATTATTCTATTTATTTAAACTTTTGTGCAAAGAAAAGGGAACAAATAATTGTTTTATGGTGCGTATGATTAATATTATTACTTTAAGCAAATTAACGTTAGCATGTAGATTAAATTACTTAAATAGAACAAACAATTTTTTAGAAACATGTCAGCAAAAACTTTCATTGCTTCCTAATTAAATAAAATTCAAAAAGCTTTTGTCTATTTGCATTTTAACACATTATTTTTGTATGGCATTGATGACATTGAAGGTAAGTATTTACCATGCTCGCTTACAAAGAGGGCGTCAAATAAGTAATTTCCATGCTCGCTTACAAAGAGGGACTTACATATGCGAATATTTAATTGGCTTTAAAATAATCTTTTCCTGGGGATCCTAGTTACTCATTGTTGCATTTAAAGTTTTTTTCTTTGATGTTTTGGTTAAAACTGGCTTAAAATATTAATAAAGAATACGTTAAGGAATTTTCAAACTGAAAATATCTGCCTAAATTTTAGATAAAAAATAACTCCATATCTAACAACTACTAAGTAATACAGACAGTATATAATAGTAGTTGAAAAGTAAGAAATTTGTAATGTTTAATCACTTTCAAGTTTTTGCTGGGATGTTTATGTATCTACAAGTTAATGAGAATTGTATGTGCGCTTTTGTTTAATTGTAACTTTTTTATATTTTTATAATATCTTTGAAAAGTTCTATATTTAATTTATAACCTTTTTTAAAAGAGGTTTTGAGTAACTTTTCATATTTTCCTTAGTTTTGTTTTTTTTAATTTTCCTATTAACTTGAGCGCCGGCACAAAAGGTGTTCTTTCAAAAATGTTAAAATTCTTGTTACACTGAACTTAAATTTAGATGATTTATAGGTACAACTTGACATTGTGCTTTACCTTTTTTTTTTTGGCAATTTCTGGTTTTATTTGTGTTCTTGCTTCGTTGAATACGCAGCCAACTACATGAATAAGAAAATTAATGTCTGTTTTGAACTTTGGTGTTGATTTATTTGCATTTCTTTTTTCGCAAAAAAAAACTTATCATAAAGGTTCAAAATACTCATTAACTATAGAAGAAGAACAAGAGAATAAAATAAATAAATTATGGAGGGTTAAAACAATGTATGACAAGCGGCTAACGGCAAGCCTTTTAGGAATAATAATGTAAGGGAAAAGATAATATAACATATGAGGGTTAAGCCCCAAGAAAAAGAAGAAGAAAAAGAAAGAGCAAACATTTTGCAAAATAAGTTTTTTAGGGTTTAAAAAATTTAAACACAACTAAATGCCATCGCAACTAAAAAGATTCAATTTTCTTCCCCCTTTTAGCAATTTTGCATGAATTATGAAGTTAATATATTAATAGATTGTAAGAAAGTATTTTTGTGTAACTTAATGGGGTTGCGAAGCGAGCCGGGTGTGAAGTAATGTGTATTTACTTGCTTCCTGAATTTGAGCCATTTTTTGCTAAATTTTTCTAAATCTACCAAATACATTGAATGCAAAAAAGAACTATTAACAGTTTTGTTTCTTTTCAAAACGTGACCCTTTTTGCATATTTCAATTTGAACTTAAATCAATTTTTTATTTAGAATTAAATAGAACTTTTAGGCCTAGTTCATATTTTTTTATTTCTTATCCCCTCGCCAATAAAATTGAAGAAGAGTGAAAAAATGTTTATTGATTATATATTTTTCTACAAAACTTTGAAAAGGTACCAGAATGTTAAAAATGATACTTTTCGCCATAAAATGCTGTTTACTATAGTATCCACTCCATCAATAATCGCTCCATAAATGTAACAATTTTCAGTCAGTTAATCGCTAGAGTAACAAAAGTTGCGATTTTCGACTAAAGAATAATTTGATCACCAGGCCATACTACGCTTGCTTCCGTACGTATTTTTACAAACACATTTATAAATTTATCATTGTTAACCCCCATAAAATATTTATCGATGGCCTATTAGAAGGAAGGAGTAACTCGATCTTGTCGCTTAGACCAGAAGGTGATATTAAACTACCAGAAATATCTGCGAGAAAATCGGTATTTAAATCCAGGAAAATCGCCCGATAACTGGCTGAGATATAAGCGAAAAACAAGTCCACCCCTCTTTATTTCTTTAAAATTTGTACATTAAAACCTCTACAACATCCCCGGAGTTGCCTTGTATGGGGGCAATATAAAACCGACTCCCATTAGTTTTTTAGCAAACATTTTTGTGGATCATAGTTACACTATATCTCTGTCCCCTAAAAGGGTTGCTATACAAATTTTAATTTAAAAATTTTTTCTGGTAAATAGCTCCCACAGCTCTCAGATTCCTCCTACAAAGTTCAAATGTAAAACCAAGCACAATTAATTTTTCTTCCTAAACATTTTTGTAGAACATACTTACCTCCTATCTCAAGCCTCTAACAGGGTTGCCTTACAAAATTTAAAAACAGGGTAGAAACCCCAACAACTTTCCGAAATCGCCCCTAGAGGAATAAAATGTAACCAAGGCCCCCATTAGTTTTTCCTCCCAAACGTATTCCTAAAACATACTTACCCCCTATCACCATCACCTAAGGGGGTTGCCATACAAAATTTACAAAAATGATGTTAAAACGCTCATAGTTTCCCCAGAGTCGGCCTTAGAGAGATAAAGTGTACGACTGTGTGCCATTAGCTTCTTCTCGCAAAGATATTTCTATCGCCACGCCCCAAGCAGGGGTGCCATACAAAATTAAAAAAAAAAACAGGGAAAAAACCCCTTAAACTTCCCTGAAATCGCCCCTAGAGGCATTAAATGTTTCACAGACCCCCATTAGTTTTTCCTCCCAAACATATTTCTAGAACAACTAACCTCCTATCTCCATCGCTTTAGGGGGATCCCATACATAAATTGGGGAATTGCTATACATTCCACCCTCGTTGATAGATCAAATGTAGGAATGACCCAAACTTAAACATTTTCTTAGAACATACTTACCTATCACATATGGTAAAAGGCCCAAAACTTCCTCAAAATAGTCTTTAGAGAAGTAAAGTGTTGGACAGACCCCCATTAGTTTCCCCTCGCAAATATATTTCTAGAACAACTTACCTCCATTACCTAAACAGGCTCCCATACAAAGTTTGGGAAATTATAATAAAACCCTCCCACCCCTACAGCAGGGGTTGCCATACAAAATTTAAAAAAAATAGGTTAAAACCCCTATACGTTTTGAAGGGTAAATAAGACTCGTCACTGCCGAATATAGCGCTCTTGCTTGTTTTTAATTTTTTCGCCTCTTGTTAGATTATGCAATAAAGTGCTGATCTAACAGCTATTGGGCGGCAGTTATCCTTTTTTGGGGATCAATGTAACATTCGCTACTTTCCGACATACGAAGAAAACCCCGGAACGGTTTATACTGCTAAAATTAATAGCTAGTGGACGCGTTGTCCCACATTGTGCCTCTTACAATGACAACGGCATGTAAAAGTGTCTCCTTCATATAAAGTGTAAGAACTTTAACCAGTCCTCATCTCTGAAGTGATTGTAACGTAAATAGTTTCTTCTGAACGCTTACAAAATTTTAATTAAAAAAGCTCGATGGATAAGGTTAATGGAATTTTTAATATCTTGTATTTTATATTTATAGTTTGAAAGCTTATTTTTCTGTGTTTTTTATTTCAATGCCAGCACAGAACTTCAAGGACTAAATTCAAATAAAAACAACGGCAATTTCTTCTCTATGCTGTTTTGCTCCTTTTCTTACCAAAGTAATGAAATTTTTTTTTTAAATATTTTAATAAATATGAAAGTATGTGTATGTTTATCAAAACATCTTGTTAAATCCTTGATTGAATTAAAATTTTCATAAAATTATTTTTGTTTTTATTGATGGAAAATAGCGTATAAAGCCCTTTTACTGCAATTTTTATTACCAAAAAACAATAAAAATATTTTCTTTCACAATTATTCTCTTTAAATTTCCGTTTCTGTGTGTTATTGCCATCTTAAAATTAATGTAAATGTTGCATAAATTTTAAGATGATAAATTGTTATTGTCATTGCTGCTGGTTATGGTTTCGTTGATCTTCTGTCTCTACTAAAAGGCAATAAAATCTAATGCCAATATTGTTTGGCAGAAATAATTTCGCATAGAAAGGACTTAGGGGGAAAAAAGTGTTGACACATAAAGTGAAATAAAAAAAAAACTGAATAAGATGAATAATAAAAATTGAAATTATTTGTAAAATATTTTTGTGTTTTATTTTTTATGCAAAATGCCGCGCTATTTCCTTTTTGCTTTGAGTACGAGGTTTTGTTGTTGTTCGTTCTTCTTGTCATATTATTTTGTAGGTCTTTCTGTAGAAAAATGAAATATTATTTTTAAACATGTTTGTTTTTTTTTTGTTTCCTTTTTTTCTGTTAACTTATTTTTGTGCTTCTGGCAATTACCTCTGGGAATATATGAAATAATGATAAGCGAATATATTAAGAACAACAAATTTTATTCGAAAAAAAGTAAAAATATATTTGTTTTTGATTAATGAAAATTAATTCGATATTAAAGGTGAAAATTAAATTCAGTTACACCTTTTGTTTTGGAAATAATTTTTAATAGAAAGGACATATCAATACTTGTAGTTGAACAGTAAAGTCCTTTATGTAAGTAGCTCTTTCCTTAAGGTGTCTTTACATGTTAATAAAAATATTGAGACACGTCAAATGGAATAATATAAAATCTCATCTTGTAAAACGCTAATGTATTGGGTAGTAGAGAGTGTATTAATATCCCTCAATGCAGTTTTTCATATCCAGCCTCTTTTTTTGGTACTTAACGAGAACTCTTTTTGAAGTTTAAGGCTGGAACCCCGAATAAAAAACCCCAATTTTTTCAATACATTTCTGTTTTAAAATAATTGCGAAGTTACTAAGTAAAATAAACGGTATTTTCGTTTTCTACGGGTTCCACCAATTCGCAACTTCCATATGGGATAAACTTCTTCTAAACTTTTGTATTGCAGTCAGAACAAACGGAAACCGCATACAAATAAAACATTTATATGAAATTTTTGATACGCCATATCTTGGAATTTGTCAGAGCTGTCGATCTCAAGCCTGCTGCAAGGTAGGCAAATTAGGATTTCTTAATTTTGAAAGAAAAATTTGTGGGATAGGAGCACGGGCAATGGGATTCACCGTGCAAACAGTCGTTTCTTTTGAAGTTTTTTTATTTTAAGACTAGAAAAGCTGTCGACTTCAAACCCGTCGTCACAAAATAATTTTATTAAAATGTTTCGGTATCCTACACACCACTCATTGACTTTGTAGAAACATTAAAAAACAGAACCTTTTGTCGTAAAAAACAATTGCCACGACTCTGTAGATGAAATAAAAACATCCTGCAAAGCCTTATTTAAGAAAATAAATATTGAAGGACATTGTTGAAAGGATGTTGGTTTGTAAACTCTTTAAAAAAAATTTTCTTTAATAAACAAAAGTAAGCACCGTATGGGACGAGGGTCTGGATATCTCATATATATCCTTGTTAGCAAGATATAACAATTTAGTATAAAAGCTTACTTCCTTTTGGGCCATAGTTCTGCTTAAAAGGATTTTTTTAAAATCTAAATAAACACGTATAACCTTTTTTTATAAATTTTTATTTACAATATTTGCTTGCGACTCCCCTCTGAGGGATTTTTTTAGCCTTCACATTTTAAGTCGAGCTCAACAAGCAGCCTTAGAGAAAATCGGTTAAGAATGCACTTCATGCTGTAGACGGTTACAAATATCGGGAACTGCATGATAAGGAATCTACTCTAGCGGCGTTCCTAGACACAGAATGAGTCTTTAACAATGGGAAAAAGAGGTAATAGATGAGGCTCTTAGAGACCTAGGAGTCGAATAGTACTTAGTCAGATTATTATGGAAAAGAAATACTCAGGGGCCAAAAAGGGATTTATGGCATTCTACGCATGCAAAAACTATATTAGATAGAGCTGGGACTTGCCACTTAGGGTAGTTAATTGGATTTATAAAAGGGCTGCAGTTGAAAGCTCCTTACTAAGGTCCAACGATGTGCTTTGACCCAGCCTGCAAAATTTACCAAAAATGTCAATATCAGACAGGTGTAGATTTTACAAATATCTATCAGACATTTCTGGAAATTTTGATGTACGACGTATCTTTAAGATTTCTAATCGATTTCTTCCAGACATGTTTATGTCCCCTTAATTCCTTTGTTTCTTCTCTCTTCTTTTTTTCTTTGCTTATTTTGTATTTAAATAGCTTTTTCTCATTGCAAACAAATATCACTTAGCTTTTACAAAGGAAAGTGTCGCAGTAGTCCTATGATAAAGTGCTTGATGTAAACTAATACCAGACTTACACGGCAAAGTTTCCATTATTTTGTGTTTCTAGATGAGAGGTGTAGAAAAGTAAGCTTTTTTACATCTTTTGTCTACAAATAAAAATTAAATGGGAGTAATTTCATGAAAACTTTTATCGCGTAAGTCCAGTATAAGTGGTATTATAAAAAAACAGTAAAAAAATTATTAGAAAAAATATTACTAGATTAAAAAATTAACATATTTCTTTAAAAAAATTACCAAAAGCAAGTTTTAATTAAAAATACCATAAAGAAAAAAATTTGTTTATTTGATTTATTTGATGCTTTATCAGAATTATCTCAGATTTCTTTAGATATGTTGGCTACAAATTTCCTGCGATGTGTCTTACAGATTTCTTTATATGTTTCGCGATCAAAAATTTGTCCACATTTGTTAAGAATTTTGCTAATTTGGCCGATGTTAGTATCTGCTAGATATCGTACAAATGTCGCCCAGATTTGCAGGCTGGGAATTGGTATTAATGGCGTCATAGAACACCTCAAGCGGTATTAGACGTCATTTTCCACATGTCCCTTATTAAGTACTGTGGGATGAGAACGGCAGCAAGAAGATTGGTTGGACTAGGTGAGCCAGCATTAGGAAAATTTTTCAATATGATATTATGCGGGGTTACAGATGATTTGGTCCTGAGAATCTTAAGGGGGACTATATGGTCGCAAAGGTCCGTTTTGCAAAATTATTACCGATAATATACCCTGAAAGAGATTGTTGCTTAGGATCTGATACTAGTAGTAGTAGTAGTATGTATTAGGGGTGTGCAGTTTTTGCTGCCCAATCTTAAATGAATACAGGCACGGAAGCCTGGTTCTTTGTCATGACAGAAAATACCAGGATATCCCAAATGCCTTTCGTGGAATATTAAACAACTTCAACGTTAGAGTTTGTTATGTTCCAAAGGCATAGTGAAAAATAAAGTTAGCGACGAGCTCGTTCGTTATGGCTCCGCCCCGAAATTTTACATATAAGAATAAGACGGGGAAATCACCAATTTGCTACTATATTACGACATGAATGCTTAACATGACAAATCTTCAGTGGGTAACAGGAGTGTTTGCAGAGTAGCTAGCACTGTGTGGCCGAGGTTGAGCGCAGCAGGCACTAAGTTGCTCATGGACTTGGGGAGAATAAGCCTGATGACCATAACGAATGTCATAACTGGCACTGTTCTGTTAGGGCTAGGTTAAGCACATGGGATTGCGGAACTTTTGATTAGTGAAGGATGTGTGATGGTGAAGAAAAATTAGAGATGATGGAACACGATTTCTGTGACAGTCCGAGTATGCAGAAACATAGTGTGCAAGCTAAAAAACATCATTGGGATAATCGTGGGAATCAGTTGGAGTTTACTGGTTTTATTTTTTTAAGCCAAGACAAGACCAAGTATTGGTATTATATTATTAGAAATATTCTTAGATGGCATCTGTTTTCAATTAGTAATATCGGCCAACTGGAGACTCCAGATAAAACCTAAAACTGAAACAACTGTAGTCTTTAAGTATGCTACAAAGCACTTTTAGTACCGTTTCTATAGGTTGAAAAAAATCGTTGAATAGAATCAAGATGAATGGTAGCCCCCCACAGACTGGAAATTTTAGGAAATTTTTCATTCGCTATACTTCGAAAACCATTACAGCTATCGAAATCAACCCTGCTATGAGGAAGCTTCACCTTTATTCTAAGATTTTGAAAACAACATGGTTGGATAAGAGCACTGAAAGTGGCATTCCCCATACAAACGGTCCAATTTTATTAAAGTTACGAACTGTTATATCTTAAAAATTTTAAGAGTTATTGACTTAAAACTTGTCAGTTCGAATTTTAAGTACCTAATAAAAAGTCTTATTATACTTAGAACTTCTTTATGAGATATTTAGCATTTCTCTTGATTTAATTGAAAAAGGTCTGCGTTTGATAAAAAAGGAAGAATAAATAAAGCTTTTAAATGCAGAAAAAGATTGTAAAATTTTTTTTTGATTAGGTTAAAGTTAACAAACCGTCACTAATTGGTCTCAGCAGTAACTAGGTTTTGTATTTTTTCTCTTTGTATTAGAAAAGTAAAATTTATTAAAACAAAAAATAATATAAAACTGAGTCTCTTAATAATTGTAAAATATATTTTTTACATTTAATTTAATCAATAAGACAAATCGATATTAAGTTAATTGTACGACTCCTTATTACAAGAAAAAATATGTTTGAAAAAACCTTTACAATTCTAAATTCCAGCCTTTTTTGTTTAAAAACTTTCAAAAGTAAAAGTAAAAATATTTTCACAAAGGAAAATTTTAACCGCATGAATGGTTTAACTGTATGCCCTTTTGTTGAAATATGTTCATAAGACTTAAAAGGGAAATACTAGAAAAAATTAAAAAGAAGTCACGTATTTATGTTTGCTTTTAATTTAATTACATTTTGTCCTTTTTAAGATAAACTTATCTTTGCTGGAAATTTTTTGAAGCATGTTTAAAATATTAAAGTTGCATAAAAAGGCAAGTACCTTAAGAAGTTAAGATTTAGAAAAAAAATTTAAGAAAACTTCATAAGCGGAGTCAATTAAAATGATTGGAGGAAAAAACTTATACGACACACAGTGGATGAAAATCTGTTAAAAAATGTTTAATATAAATCAAATTCAGATATATGAGTAACATAGCTTAATAGAGCACTCCTCGCACTTCATTATGCATGTGGTATATACATATGAATGACAAAGAAAGACTTGGCTAAATATGCATAAAATCCTTCAAGGATACCATAATTTTTCCCAAAGTGATATTTTAAAAAATTTTTTAAGACCCTCCCAAATACTGTCTAAGTTGTATGAGTTACATAACTTAGTAGGGGACCCCTTGGTATTGAGTTTTCATTCCATATTTGACCATTTTAGTAGTTCATCTTACGAAGAGTTTTCATAAAAAATAAATATTTTTAAACTTATTTGATTTACTGTCCAAAAATATATTATTTATCACACTATTCTGGTTTCAATAATTTAACTGGGATTACAAATTTTTTTAATTGAAACCAATTTTCTATTTTTCCTGCGTAATTTTTTTAAAGGTGCCAAATGAAATTCAAGTTATGTTTTTATCTTTGATACAACTTAGTGTAAAAAGTATTTAAGAAGTGCCAAAATAATTACCAGCCAACATTTGAAATAAAGTGCCAACATGCCAAAGGTCATTTGAATTATGTTTTTGTCTTTATTGGTTTAAACATTTTATAAAAATTTCCTTTTAAATGCTTTAGGATCTAATATTTCAAAAATTTATCATAACATTTCAAAACCAATTAAAAACAAGTTAGAGTGCTATATTCGGCTGTGCCGAATCTTATATACCCTTTACATTGGTATTTTAATATACCCAGCCGAGTTATCTTGTACTGCAAATAATATATTTAAAATACCTTGTGTGAGTCTTAAGGCCCATAGAAATAACAAAATTTTAACGTTTGTATGAATAATAGAAATAGATGAAGAAGATTTGAGGTCGAGAGTTTTTAAAGTTTTCGACATTATTCATATTTAAAGGTTAATAAAACTTATTAAATGTTCTAGTCCCCCTGCTCTTCACCAACTTTTACTCAAAAATGTATGAGTTATTTATTGTAACAGTTTTCCAAAAGTAGCGTATCGAAAATTTCATAAAAATTTTTAATTTATATGGGTGCTAACCCTTTCCCTGCCCCTACCCAAAAAATTTTTCCTTCAAAGTGTAGCCCTTGTTGTCCAATTACTTTTTGTAGACCATTTAATTTTCATATCTGTTATAGTTTCCGAGATATAGCGTATCGAATATTTCATAAAAATCAATAATTTGTATGGGAGCTACCCCTTGTTTTGCCCCCACTCAAAAAATTATTTATTTAAGGCGTAGCCCTTATGGCCCAATTACTTTTTGTAGAACATTTCATTTCGATATCTGTTATAGTTTCCGAGATATAGCTTATCGAAAATTTCATACAAATCGTTACTTTGTATGGGAGCTACCTTTTTTTTTGCCCCCACTCAAAAAAATTTTTCTTTAAAGTGTAGCCCTTTTTGCTCAATTACTTTTTGAAGAGCATTTCATTTCGATATCTGTTATAGTTTCCGAGATATAGCGTATCTAATATTCTATAAAAATTGTTAATTTGTATGGGAGCTACCCCTTTTTTTGCCCCCACTCGAAAAGATTTTTCTTTAAAGTGTAGCCCTTGTTGCCCAATTACTTTTTGTAGAACATTTAATTTCGATAGCTGTTATAGTTTCCGAGATATAGCATATCAAATATTCTAAAAAACATTGTTAATTTGTATGGGAGCTACCCCTATTTTTGCCCCCACTCAAAAATTTTTTTCTTTAAAGTGTAGTTCTTAGCGTACAATTACTTTTTGTAGAACATTTTAAGTCGATAGCTATTATAGTTTACGAGATATAGCGCATAAAATATTTCACCAAATTTGTGCAAATGTAGGAAAAATACCCCTTGCTCTGGTCCCATCTGAAAAAAACTTTTTCCATTATTTAGGCCCCTTCTTTAGGAGTATCCGTGCCAAGTTTTTTGGCAAAGGTGACTATACTTACTGAGATATATTGGGATATATGCACGGATTTTGTCTTAAAAAAAATGGGTTACTCTGGGTTTTCGCTTATATCTCGGTCAATAGTGAACCGATTTTGCTGATTTTAAATAGCGATTGTTAGCGGGATATTTCTGATCGTTTGACACCATTAACTGGTCTGTATCTTTTTATTTGACTCCGGAAACTTGATTTCAACAGACGGACAGACGGACAGACGGACATGGCTATATCAACTTCCCTATCTATAAGGATGCAGAATATATATACTTTATGGGGTCGCAAATGAATAATAAAGAAATTACAAACGGAATGGCAAAGTGATATATACCCTTATCACTATGTGAAGGGTATAATTATGTGTCTATGTAATGGTTTTGAATTTAAAAAGTAAGTACCAGCTATATTTTATTTGGGATATATTACGTTAGCCTTCTAAAGGGATATATACATCGGGAAATGTTCAAGAATATTAAATTTTAGGTCTGAAGCTTAACACATTAGGCCAGGACGATGATCCAGCTTTCAGTCAACCACTCAGTTAGTAACAATATTCTTTTATGGATCGTCCATTTAATTTTAAAAGCCATTTAAGACCTGAAAAAACATTAAATTACTTTCTTTTTAAAAAGTGCTTCCAAAATTGCAGAAACATAAAGCAGATAAATCGTTTGTATTATTGGGATGTTTTTTTATTTTCTTTAACAGCTTTAATAAAGACATTTATAAAAGGCAAACATAAAAAAGCGGGTTATAAAAAGCTTATTTAATACTTTAAACATACAAAATTTATAATATTAACTTTTTGCTGTATATCGTCCACATTAAGAAATTGCTTTAATACAAGCAAATGCTTTTGCTGTACGTTTTTTTTTAACCGGGTGAATTGTAAAATATCACTTTAAAAGAGATTTTTATCCAAAGGACTCATAAAAATTGGAGTAATTTTAAAATTTTGATATAAAATTTGTTTTATAAAAGTTTTATTATTTCACATATTTTACCTTGTAAGGAATGTTGTATTAAATATTGTTAAAAAATTTATAAAATCTTTTTGTTTGTTTAGGAAAGATTTTTTTTTATTTACAATAAAGTTTCTTCTATAGCAGGAAGTATATAACTTTGAATATGAAAGTAAAAATATTTTAATATTTTTAAATTTAGGAACTTTTTAAAGTTTGCCAAAGTCTTTAAAAAGTTCAATTGATTAACACCTGTTTATAGTGTGAAACTCCAATTGATTTCAAACAGAAAATTTCTTTTTAAGTTTTGTTGAAAGTTTTAAAAATTATCAACAAATTATCAAAGTAGAAGAGAGTTTTAACTTATAAATTATTAATTTAAGTTTTAAGAGGATTTTAAATAAAATATAAAACTCTAAGAACCCGCAAAAATTTTAAAAAGTTTTCCACTTTGCCATATAATATAATATGTTAGGAAAAAAAATAATAAGATTAAATTTTACAAAATGATTCTTATATTAAAAAACCCACTAACAACTAAAGTTATAAGTAAAATAAATAGTTTAATTTTTTCGTACCAAAAACTATTTATGTAAGTTGGCTCTACCGTCTGTTGTTAGTTGAGGCCTGCTCAGTGAATGGGTTTCAAGCACTTTAATATAGTGCGTACTATCTTAAGTTCGTTTGATCAAGGACTTGTATATCTTTAATCACTTGGTTCTCAGTTTTTTCTGTCTCTGCTACCCATGGTAGTTGCCATCCAATGCCTTTTTGGCCTCATTACAACAGGTCATGCCAAGAACTTGGGAAGTTTTTTTTTTTTAAATATCTAGCAACGCTCCATCAGATTTCGCAAGTTCCTCTGCTTCAGAATTATCATGAAGAACGGATAGAAGAAATGTTGGTACAATGTAATTTATTTCTTCAGGAGAGAACTCTGATCTTGAACTGTTTCTAATGTATGCAACTTAAGAGCTCTTTTCCTATAGTGTTATACAGATTTGCAGGTACTTGGTCTGCACCTGCGGCCTTGCTATTCCTTAGCTGGCCGATTGCTGTTTTGGTCCCATTTGAATAAGGATGGGATATTTATCTCCATCATTTATGATTGGTTGGGATTTGCATTAGTTTAACGGTTTTTCAACCGTAAACATGGTGTAGAAATGCTCTCTCCGAATCTCTAGAACACTCGGTGTGTCAGTCACCAGTAATGTCGATATACAAACCTTTTGTTTGACATTTTACTCGCTGGTAGAATTTTTTGGCATCATTCCTGTTTCCATGTATCCCTATCCTAAACCTAAAGTATCGCTTTAATACAGCTTGAGTTGCCATAATACCAATTTTCGCCCTATGTGCACATTTTTAGCTTCTGCAATGGCTATATAAACGTCGTAATGCAGTTTGCTCCCTTCAGGCTATTTTAAATTACCAATTTTTCTTTGGCAGCTTTTTTCGTGGAGTTGTACATATGTTGCCTTTGTCCGCTGATGGTATCGGGAGAAGGTGGGACCGATAGAAGAAGTTGATTAGTTAGATCATCAATTGGGAATGAAGCTTCTCGGCGTCTACCTTTCTCTTTATGTTGTAAAGTACGCGTTTTTCGGCACTTAGCCAAGTGTGTAACTCTATTGCTACAAGGTAGTGACCCAAAGCTATGTTCGCAGTTTAGAATTATCTTACATCCAACATGCTAGATGCATGTCTTCCGTCCATCACAACATAATTGTTTTGATTGTTTTTTGTCCGTCAGATGGAAGCCGCGTTGCCTTGTGGGTTTTGCGATTTTTGAACCCCGAACGGCTAATAATTATATTTCTAACGTCGGCGGATACGCTTAGTCTCATTGCATTATCGTAAGTGTCGTCTTGTTGACTGAACTTACTGACAGTCATACCAAGGATTTTTGCTTTGGCATTTTGCATTAAAATGTAAAAATTTTTTTTATGTTATGGCCGCAGCATCGCTCGTAAGTATGCTTTAGGCGCTCGTAAAACTTAATTTTGGAACTTTCATCTTTCCCTTTCACCTCGGCATGAGTACATATCAGGCTATTAAGAGAACTCCACTTGACGTGAATTGTTTCTACGAGTTTATCTACTGGTGTGAAGCCAGCGATCAGGTGACGAATTCGCATGTTCATTACAAATAAGCATCTGAACTGAGACTTACTTCAATGACAGCTGTCAAAGTTGTCACGGTCCTTTGTTTTATTTATGCCGTTTCCTTTCCTTTATATTTCAAGGATAATGTTGATACAAACGCTGTTATTTTGTGTTGTGATATTATTAAAGAAAATAAACGGCATCAATACTGAAAGCAGCAAAGGACCTCATTGGCTAAGAATATTGGAACTGAAAATTACGTAAGGAAAGAAAAAACATGTTCTAAAATCAAGAAATTTGTACTTGAATTTTTTACAACCGTACTAGAATTTTTCTTAGTACAATCCGTACTTAGGTTTCCTTAAATCAAGTCCATTCTGGTTGTTTCAAAAAATCAATAAAAAAAAATTTAAAAAACAAAATGTCTCTGTACCTTAGATGGTAGCTCATTGGTGTCGCATTTGTGAGAGATTCAGGTTCAAATCCCAGCTACGGAAAGCACAGAAAAAATTTCTTTTCTTACTTTAAATTTTTGGATTAATTCCGTTTATTTTTAAACCAATATATTTGTGCCTACATCAAGTAAGGCTTCGAAATTAAATCACCCCTTTTTATAACCATCACATAAGTGTATATATATGTTTTTCATTCCATTTGAAATTTCTGTCTGTCCGTGTTATGGTTGAAATCAAATTTTTGAAGCCTTTCGATGTCGCGCATACCCGCAAGTAGAAACAAACTATTATTAATATTTGCGAGCAGATCGCCATTGAAAGCCAGAAAAATCGCCTGATAACTACTACACAAAAACCTTTTAAACTGCCTCGAAATTGCCCCGTACAATGTTCAATGTAAGACCGATTCCCATTGATTTTTCTCCACGAAAATTTTTTGGAACAAACTCTCATCCTATCCTTGCCCCCTAACAGAGTTGCCATACAAAGTTTAATTTTTAAAATATTTTTATTTGGTACTACAGCTTCCAAGGTGCTCCTACAAAGGTAAAATGTAAGACCGACCCCAATTATTTTTTTCTACCAAACATTTTTGTGGAACATACTTACCCCCTATCTCCAGCCCCTAGCATGGTTTCCATACAAAATTTGTAAAAAATAGTGTAAAAACCCCTATAACTTCTCCGCAGTCACCCTATAGAAATTTAATGTATTACAGACCGCAATAAGTTTTTCCTCCCAAACATATTTCTAGAGTATACCCACTCCCTATTTCCTTCACCTAAGGGGGTTTCCACACAAAATTTACAAAAAATAGGGGAACAAACCCTAACAGAGGCCCTAATCACCGTAAGAGGGTTAAAATACGACAGAGACCCCTATTTAAAGATTATAAATATTTCATAAATAAAAAAAATTGATAAATATAAAAGAAAAGCTCGGGGTTTCGAAAGGCCAATGTGAAGAGTATTTAAGAATTGCTCTTACTTGTTTTTGCTTAAATATGGCTTCATGTAAGAAATTTGTACTAGATAAATCGTACTTGGTTTAAGAAAATCCGTACTCATCCTAATTTTGACACTGCTACGACTTGATTTAAGTACAGATTACTTGATTTATTTTCTTCGTGTAAGATATTTGGTAAATTATTTTTTAAACAAATGAGATATTCTAAAATAAAAACTTTTTAAAAACGAATGTATTTAATAAGTTATTACGAATATTTAATATTAAACTTTATAGTATTTTGATTAATTCAAACCTTTTATTTGTTTTTTAGAAAATTATTTTATTTAGAAAAAAGATAGAAGTTTATATTGTAATTTGTTTTCTTTTATTGGACATAAAGTTTAAACTTTATTATTTTGCGCTTTGCCGAATTTCTAGTTCTTTAATTCTTTTGTTACATAAAATTTTTTTAGTTGCTTAAAGCGTTCATGCTGTTTGCAATAAAAGTAAAACGTAACAAAAGAAACTTATAAAAAACTTTAAAAACCATTCGCACCCAAACAAAAGAATTGTCAAAAGCACCTGTTCAACAATAACAACTAAAAAATTTTTCACGTAATTTTGCATGTTCATCATAAAAAGCATGTTGAACGCAAGGGATATAAAATGGAAGGAAGGAAATATAGTGAAACAATTGTACATATGTCCTTGCTAAAGTCTTGCAAGTATACAAAGTAAAAAAATACTGGTTTTGCTTTAGCTAGAGGTAAGGAAATAGAGCAAACATACATACGCACCCGCATTGAAATACATTTTTAAAGATATGTAGAGGATGTCTCGTACCTGCTCTGTTTACTACGCACATAAAAAGTTCTTTTTTTTATTAAAGACATATTAAGTTAATTCACAAAAAGCATATAATATAGGCAAATTGAGTTTTTTTTGCTTAAAAACGTATCTACTTTATGTGAAATGATGAAGACGATATAAACTCCCTTCCGCCTGCATAACTGCTTGTGAAAGTAAATTTCTTAGTGTATAAGTGCTTTGAAGATATTAATCTTTTAAAACACTTTGTTGCATAACTTTAAGACAAATAGAAATTTGTTTTGCTGCAGCTACAGTTAATGTTGAATGTTTTTTTATCCGATAAAGAATAAGGCTAAATGACATTAATCTCCACATTAATCAAAAAATTTAAAATTTTTAGTACTAAACGCAGAGAAAAAACATGGACATATGATCATGGATGATTTTTTCATTGTATGGTTGCGAAGATCATTAGTATGACTTACACAACCATACCATAGTTTTTTGGTAAAAAATGCAATCATAGTCAGGATTTAAATTACCATTATATGTTTGTGGTGTAGCTTAGTAGCTTTCGTGGTTTGTCATGGCTTGTTTCAATTGATAAAAATGTAATGAAAATATCCGCCACCCCGTAATATTTTGTGTGGTTGTTAAAGCTGCTTTACATTAGTTAGACGTTATTCGGGATTTTAATGCCTATGGCTGATTCCACGTAAAAGATATCTAAACATGAAAACCTTATTTATTCCTTTTTAATAAAAAAAAAAGAATATGAAAATTATGGGTAAATATACAAAATTACTTGTTAGAATAGGTGTATTAATTCCACAGTTTCTCTGTAGGTTTTGAAAAGTTGACTTAAGCTCAAAGACATATGAGTTGCCAGATAGATGGGCCTGGATAAATTGATTTCCTTATCTTTAAGATTCTAGGCTGTATATATACAAATATTTTTATATATATTTTTATTGCATCTTCCTTCCTGCAAACTATTTCTTAAAGCACCAAATGTTTGTGAATAAAGTTTGGGGAGCACATCGTTTTGCGCAAAATTAAAATGACTTGTATAAATTTTTGTTAATTTGTTTAAATACCCCATAAACTAGCCCAGTTCACTACTTGGGTTACGTGATGCTGCTGTTGGTTCGAGGCCTTTTTGAGGTCTTTATGAGTACCGGGAAAGGCGGTGTAATTGGCAAATGCCAACATGTGTTAAACCCTGTTTGTGGATGTAGCTGTGTGTAAAGCAAGCACTAAATTGTTCCTTAGATAATACCCTGAGGAACGTCAGCCCCTATTGGTTGATGGCACTAAGAGTGGTTTGCCTCTTTGATCATTAATTTTTAAGCAATTGTGTACTATTCTAAAAAGCTAAAAAGATTAACAGGCAAGCTCAGCTTTCGTTTGCTTAACATTTTTCATTTTTGACATTACCGAAAGCTTGGGAGAAATCAATAAACAGCGCGGAACAGTACTACTATTTTTTTTTTAAGATTTTCCTATAACGTGCACCAATTTGTGGGTTTGTTTGATAGTAGATTGTATGTTGATAGAGCCGATAGGTGATTTGAAATGGAACTGATTTCATTCAGCGTGGGAGTCCGCTTGTTTTAAAGCAATATCTCGAATAGACTTCACCTTCAAAGGTTCCTTTCCACGCTTAGGAGACATTTTTACTAAGGGAAACTTCCATATTGGCGGGATATGTTCAAGCTATTATATGGCGTTAAGGACAAAGAGAATTATTCTTTTTGCTGTTAAAGGCAGTTTTAGAGCAGATCACATTTTTCTTCGTTGTTTCTTGCCCCAGATTCTCTTAAATTACGTAGTAGTTTGCATATTCCTTTGCTTATTTTTAAATTGGGGTAACTTATGCTTTTGCAATTCTCTTTGGGCTATTATATTTTAAGATAAAAGCTGTTTCACATTGGTAAACATTTTATTGTTGTATGTAGTCTGGTTTTACAATTTGATTAAATAAACTACTAAGATAATCATCAATGTTTTCCGGAGTTTGAGAGATTGTCTGGGACTATGCCAGACATATTCTTTCGAGCTCGCGCAGTTAAAAGGGTTCTTTTGGATCTCAACACTAGTAAGTCCCCTGGGCCGGATGGTATACCAGCACAGGTTTTAAAAGAATGTTCTTCGGCGCTATCGCGTCCATTAGCTAACCTTTTCAGCCGTATTTACCATGCCGGAGCATTGCCGACGTGCTGGAAAGTAGCTAATGTTACACCGATCCCCAAAAAGGGAAAGGCTGAAAACCCTAAAAATTACCGACCAATAGCAATTTGTTCAGCGATCTCCAAGATTATGGAGAGTATGGTTAACTACCGCCTGGTTAACTATCTGGAGATGAACGGTTTATTAAGCGACCGCCAGTATGGCGGGGGACATACTGGCCTTTCTGACAGAAAAATGGTGTGCCTCAATTCATCGTTTTGGCGAAAGTAAAGTGGTGGCTCTGGACATATCTAAGGCGTTTGATAGGGTCTGGCACTGTGCGCTTCTATCTAAACTTGTTGCTTTTGGTGTCGGTGAAAAATTTTCTCGATTTATATCGAGTTTTCTCAGAGATCGCACTACTCGTGTTGTTATAGATGGGATCTCTTCAAACGAGTTCAGAATCAATTCAGGGGTACCGAAAGGCTCCGTCCTCTCTCCTACTTTATTTCTTATCTTTCTGAATGACCTTCTATGTCAAACTTCAAATCCTATTTACTCTTTTGCAGACGACAGCAGCATATGCCATTCATACTCTTTTGACCATAGGCCTAGCTCTCTGGAGATTGGAGCTAGTAGACAGAGTATGATTGTTTCGATTAACCGCGATCTGATGGTAATCTCCAAATGGGGCCGTGCGAATAGGGTCGATTTTAATGCCCGTAAGACCCAATGTTGTCTTCTGACACATAAACGCACAATGGACGATGCTGCCTCGTCTGTATTAATGGATGATATAATTATTGAGAGGACAGAGACTCTTGATGTTCTAGGCATGAGAATCCAGTGCGATGTCCGCTGGACGGAACACATTTTTCTTGTGTCGAAAGAAGCATCGAAATGTCTTGGTTTTCTTAAACGGTGTAGGAATTACTTTACACCATCTGATCTTCTCAATATTTATACCACCTATATCCGACCAAAAATGGAATATAACTCCCATGTATGGGCTGGTGCCCCAAGGTCTATTTTGGGGCTACTTGACCGCGTACAGGAACGGGCGAAGATACTCATCGGCGACGTTGTGGTATCTAACCGTCTTGACTCACTGGAACACCGTCGTGATGTGGGGTGTGTTTCGCTGTTCTATCGATACTATAATGGAATGTGCTCTGAGGAAATCAGGGAACTTGTTCCCGAGACCCGAAACTTTTTGCGTGATACACGTTTTTCTAGAAGAGAAAGAAGGCCAGTGAATCGCACCACTCATTACAGGGAGAATTCCTTCTTCGGCCGCACAGTTCGTATGTGGAATGAACTTCCTACTGATGTCTTTCCTGCCACAGTAAATATCGAGAAATTTAAATCAAATGTCCACAAACACTACTCCCTTTATCCTCCTTCCCATAACCTATTTTCCTGATACCAAGACAATGCAATGCATGTGTAGGGGCCATCCCCTGAGTGCTGGTTACTATTAAAAAAAAAAAATGTTTTCCGGAGTTGAAAACCAACCGCTAAAATTTTTTGAGCAAAGGATGCTAATATTTGTTTTTTATATTTTTCTCTTTTACTTGCAATTTTGTGGGTAAGTGATCTAAAGATAAATCCACCGAGGCTTGAGAATCAAAAGTGTTTGGGTATTTACCTTTTGGTACGCCGAAATCGATAACATTTGAAATTTAGTTGCTTTTAATTTGCCAATAGGCAGTAGGCAATAGGTCAAGTCCCATTTTAGACACAGACTTAGACAAAATGTGACCTCTTGGAAAAATTAAGCGGGATCATCAATACGTACGCTTAGCGTTATTATCTCCAGCAGGCTAGAAGGGGACGGACCTAAAGATATATAAAACTTGTTTTACTGATGTTTTGTTATGGAAAATATGGGTATGGAAAACCGACGAATTAACGGGGTTCTGGAAAAATTTGGCAATACGAACACTTGCTGCTATTTCTATTTGCAAAACAAACTATATAACCATATCACTAATGTAAGGTTTAAAAAAAAATTTTGTCAACTGTACGTGTTATAATGTAACGGACTGTACAGAGTTTTTAATATTGGTTTCTTTTGCATGTGAGCTAAACAGTTTAAACAAAGTGTATTTGGTCTGGTTTCAGGCAAAGGAAGAGCTTATTAAAACCGCTTTTGTTTGTTGGTGTTTTATGTGTGAATGTTTGTGTGTATGAGCATGTATTTATAAGTCTTTTTAAAACCATTTGTTGAAAAATTTAAATTTGTGTTTAATTTACCAGTTTTTTTTGTTTTTCTTTTTTACTTTAGTTTAATTTAAAAAGGAAACTGTGTTTATACAGTTAACAAAGCGTTTCTTTAAGCAAAGCGAAAAGTGGTAAAAATATGATAAAAAAAATGAAAGAGATTTTCTTCTCTTTGTCAAGTAAGTGCAAAAACGTTAAAAGTAAATTTTTAAATACGTGATTTAACAAAAGTAAAGGCGAAGTGATTAATTACATCTTTGTATGTATTTGATTATAAAATAAAATTAGCTTTTTTCACAGCTTTAGCGATTGAGTTAATGTTAAATAATAGAGAAAAGGATGCTATTTAGATATGTTTAAGTTGTTGAAAAAAACTACTCTAAGCAACAGATTTCTGAAAAAAACTGAAAATAACATTTTAATTTACTTATCTTGGCTTTGAAAAAAAGTATAAGCTATGTTCTTAATGGGGAACATGACAAACATGCTTTAATCAAATCAGGAGGTGACTTCAATTCGATAAATAATAAAGAAAAAGACTATAAGAAAAAAAAGACGTACTGGTTTTGACCCAGAAATAAATGGTCCCCCTATAGATACATACGTGACTTTTTTAACTTTTTAAATTACTTCCTTTCACTTTGTAACTACTTTTTTTAAATAAGTTACCCTCTCGTTAAGTTAGGGTAACGATATATGATAAATTTATTATTAATGGAAAATCATTAAAAAATTTGTTGCGAATATATGACGAAATAAATTTTACATGATAACATAAAATTGACAATACCTTTGTACTATAATTACATAAAAGTTTGCTGCCTTATTTGTAAAAACATATAACTTTGGTTTTTTATAACTTCATCGTATCATCTCATTTCGGTGGCTTCAGACATGTTACATGTCTGTCAATACAAAACAAATATCAAAGTCGTTATGCATAACAAAGAGCTGTTTACTGCTCAAGTTTTCTTACCTCTGAAATAAGGAAACGATATCAGCTCGTTATTTGGCATAAAAATTTTGTTTTACGCATGACACGCTGTTAATTTATAATGATTTGATTTTTTAAAAGAAACCCCTGCTTTTTGCTATGTTGGTTATATGTGGTTAAGGAATTTTTTTTATACTAATGAAAAAAAAATATATAAGAAGAGACGCTTGTGACTGTTTAAGTTACCAATGAGAATTCTTGTTGGTTAAAAGTCTCATATTGCCTGCCATGAAGCTAATTTTATATATAAAACATAAAACAAACATATATATAAAAGAAACATATTTAAGAAAGTAAAAACAAGGTAAAATAGCAAACAGACATTTTTATTTGATTAGCTAAAATTACGGACCGATAAAATCGAAAATTCATTATGCGCTCCAGAGCCCTGAAAGATTTTACTTTAATATTTATTGAATACTAGTGGCTAACTGACTGACTTGCTGTACAGACCAAACGAAAAAAAGTCTGATACTTGAAAGTGTTAAAAATGGCCCAAATAGAGAAAAATCGGTATGTTAGTATTTTCTAACTAAACACAGTGAAAAAAATGTTTAAAATATAGAATTTCGCTCAAAAAATTAACATACGGGTGCTTGGTACTTTTCTGAAGTTCTGGACCCTAATGAGCAAAACAGGATAAAATTTGTTTTGATAATGACTGGGTCCCCTCTATAATTTATAAACGAATAAAAATGACTTTTTTGAAATTTTGAATCAAAAAAAGGGTAAAGAATTATATTTTGGAACTTTTTTAGTACTTCTTGCAACTTTTAAACCAATAATAATGAAAACATAGTTAAAATTGTGTTCTTCAAGTCTCGATGATTTTTAGAAAATTATAACTGGTACTTTTTATAATTTTTAAACCAATAAAGATAGAAAAAAAATTTGAATTGCATTCGAAAAGTCCTTTTCCTTGAAGTTTTGGATTGTAAAAGTTAAGAAAGGCAAAATTTTAATATAGGTACTTCTTGTAACATCAAAGCAATAAATAATAGAAACGTTATTCAAGTTGCGTTCTACAAATCTTAAAAATATGTATATGAAAATGTTTTTGGTACCTTTTTAAAATGTTTGCGCTTAGGCTTAGAAGAAGAAGTAAAAATTATATAACTGGTACTTTAAATTTCCTTTTTGTCACTTTTTAACCCATAAAGATGGAAACATTATTCAAATTGCGCTTAACAGGATAGTTAGTAATAACTATCCCTTACGTTTTTAAAGAAAATTTTTTTTAGAGAACTACTCCCAATAGTTTTTTTTTCCATAAGGTACGTATTGCACTGTAACTAATTTGTAGTAAGATTTTAAGTTGACATCTGTTATGGTTTCTTAAAGTAAGCCCATGATAATTTTCACAAATTTTTTGTAATTGTAGGGGAATACCATTTTTTCAGTTCCTATCCAAAGAAAACTGTTTTTTCAAATTAGATCGCTACTTGTATTGTATCTTGGTTTTGTGGAATAATTGGCTATATTTATTAAGATAAGTATATCGGGAATTTAGGAGTTTTGTCCTCAAAGAAATGGGTAATTTTATTTTTTTTTGCTTGTATCTTTATTAATTTCATTTTTAATAGCGTTCTGATTGGCATTTTTCTTATAGGAGTTTGAATCAAAAACATTTTTCGTGGGACTTTGTGTGGCTTTATAAATTTGATTTCAACAGACGGACAGACGGACATGGCCCAATCGACTTTCCCATTTATAACGATCCAGAATATATATAAATATAAGGGTTCTCAAATGGATATTAAAAAAAAATTACCATGGCAAACTTTTTTATACTGTTATATGTAAAAAGTATGTCAATTTCTTTCCTCTGACTATTGCAAAGCGCCTAACTCCAAAGCAAAAATGAAAAATTGTAAGAAATTGGTTGATGCCACAAAAGATTTTTGTTTAAGAAAAGTCTGCGCAGTCATCTGCCCTTATACTCGCTAAAAAAGGTGAATCGAAAAACTAAGCCCGGGAAGGTTTAAGGGTAGCTCAGAGGGCAGTTTCAAACGAAATATAAACAATACGTTTGCTTTAATGCTACAAAGAGATATGGTTTATTAAAAGAAAATAAAATTTTGGCTTCCAAATGCAAGTATTAAAAATTGGTTTCGTTAGTTTTATCGCGTCAATTTCTTATAATTTTATAGTTTTTACTTTAGTAAATAAAGGATTTGAATAAAAAAAAATATTTACATATCTGTTACCTATTTGCGTTGCCCATGATTTTTTATGCTGTTTTAGCGTTCTTAGGCCTGAGAAATTTTAAAAAAGTTAAAATAATTCCTGGCATTCTTGTTTTTTTTCATTAAGTTTTGGCCGATATTGTACATCCTTGTATATCTCAGTAACTACGGATGACCGCTTTTATAGCATGGATACTTTGAAAACGGCAAGCTTATTTCACAAAAACTGTTAATATTAGTTTCCAAGTCAGACGAAAATATCAATTGCATTTCATTTATACAGAGTGTCTAAAGGCAGATTTATATTTTCAAACATAAATAAAAAAGTAATGACTGACAAAAAGTTTTATTTAGGGCATTGAACTATAGAATTGGATTGCCATCCAATTGTGTTCCGTCAATTTGAACACACTGCTCAAAACGGAGTCTTGTGTTCTGCGCTACACGCTGCAGTAAACTTGGCTCAATTAAGCTGATTTTTAAGCAAATATTTTTATTTAAAGCCACAAGAGATTAAGGATTGCCATTATAAAACCTCACTTTGAGGAAGTCTCATTAAAAATCCATGGAAGTTAGATCGGGCGACCTCGGTGGCCATGGGATGTCCCAAAGCGAAGAAAATTCATCAAAGCTTTGGCTGTGTGTGCAGTCGTCCTATTCTGTTGAAACCACGCGTGTGAAGAGTACGATGGATGAGCTCGTAGGTTTGGTAAAACTATAAAAGTATGTAACGAAAGTCACTTCCTTTTAGTTCTTGGACGATTTGGATTTTAAAAACATGTAACTAAAATCCTTTTTTTCAATTAAATGAATAATCGCTCCTGGAATATCCAGTGAGGCTGCTCTTTCCCGTATTGAAAGTCGCGAATTTTTCATAAATTGCTTTCAACCAGTTCAATGTTTTTAAGAGTCCTTGAAGATCGACTCGTTCATAGCCGAAGCAGTTGCGTGGAATCTCTGCACCTACGAAGAAATCAAACTTACACTCTGCTCATCACGTATTTGCCGAATACCTAACTTTGAACCAGATTGGCGCGTGATGCTCACTTGACCAGTACAACATCGTGACTAAAAAATCCCCACAATCGATAATTTCAACGGCGCCAGCCTCCCTCCGCAACATTTATTACTTTTTAAAATAAACGCACTTAAAAATATAAACTTGCCACCAGACAGCCTGTAATAATTCTCAAACATATTTAATTTACTGTGGAACTTACTTTAACTTAAGACTATTTATGATTAAGTGTGCGATATATGCGTTAAGTATACTAAATCAGTTTGTGTTGTTAAATGCTACCTTTTCGAAATAGATATGCGTATGCGTATGTATATGCTTTTGTTGTAGTTGGCTAATTAAATAATAAATGTTTAAGAAAAAAAAAAAAAAAAAACAATCGGAAAACCTATTACGGCTTTATTGTCAATAGCACAAGAAAAAACTTTTTTGGTTCGTTGCCAGAAAATCTTGATTAAAAACTTACATTTGTATGAGGAAAAAAATACAATTAAAAATTTTAGTTTAAAATATAACTGAATATAGTTTTAAGGCAAAAAGCTCTCTTTTATTATTTTTAAGCCAATAAGACATAGAAGGGGACCTGAAATTTGGTACTTTCAATAAAAAATTAAAAAAATGTACTAAATTGTCAAAAAGTGTATTCTTAGTTAAACAAATTATTTTGAAACAATTCTTGTTATTGTTACTGCCGGCTTAAGTTCAATCCCTATAAAATTATTTTTTTTTCGCAAATAAAGAAAAAAAAAATTTTTTTTTAAATCTTTTCACTCGCTTGGTGTTAGTTTTGAATAAAAATTTTTTTTGAAAAGATAGGTTTTTTTTACCGATACTAGCTTAATAGAATGTGTTTTCTAAACCATTTTTAAATGGCTCCAGCTTATATGCTTATAGTTTAGTTGTTTTCCATGGGGTTTTGCGTATCAAAAAAAATCTACTTGCAGTTTTTGGTACATAAAATTAATTCTGTTCCAAATCTCAAAAAAAAAAAAAAAAAAATTGAGAAAATAATTTATTTGGTTACTAATTTCACAATTAGGTTGTCTAATTGTTTTTCGTAAAAATGTATTTTTTGCGAGTTAAGAAAACCTAAAATTATTTTTTTTCTCTTAATTCCCATTTTTATTAGGTAATTAAATTAGATTTTTTAAGGTTTGGAAAATGATGTTTTATTTTACTATAAGTTTTTAAGAGCATCAACAATATATTGTTACAAAATAACCACAAACATTATAAAAACATTAATATGGCATCCCTGCCTTTAGGTAAGCTTAACAATTTTTATGTTGGTCATAAAATTTTTTTATGTATTATCAGCGTTAAATTGCGGATAGAAGGAAATAACAATGACAGGAACTGTTGTAGTAGCAATAATAACAATAACAACTATAAACTAACAACAATGACAAGACAAAGGAAAATGTTTTTGAAAACCCATAAAAAAAAAACTAGAATTTTCAATGATTGTATGGGTAATTTGTATTATGTTGATGTAATGGCTTTTAAAGGGAAGTTTAGCCTTAATTTGTGGTTGTTTTAGAAATAAAACAAAACAATAAAAACAAAAAGTTTTACATAATAACTTTAGCAATTAGCGTTTATTTTTTTAAAAGCTATTTTACTTCTGAAATTAAAAGTATTTGTTTGTATAGAAGTTTTACCATTTAAGATACAAACACATACATACTTATATCACTACGTTTAAACACAAATGTTCGTTAGTACAATAATTCCTTAGAAAATTTCGAAAGTATTTTAAATTGTTTTGGTTTCTATGCAAACAAATCCTTGCATGCCAATATTAAACCCACAATAATTTTAAATCTTTTGAAAAATATTTCTGGAGAATCTACATAATAAAGCGCACACAGATATATTTTAGTACTCGTTTCTTAAGATTTTTATTAAGAAGAAACTCTTTAATGTTTTTTCTTATTTATTTGTCGAGATGGTGAGACGCGCTTAAGATATGTTTTAACAAGTTTTTGCTTCAATAAATACGTATTAGAATACGGGTTTGCATGTATTGGTGATTTATGGTAAAAAAATTGTCATCTATTATATAAAGAATGGTTGTATGTATGTATGTTTGTATTTTATAGCTGGCCACACCAGTGGATCGATTTTTTTGAAATTTTTACAGAAGTTTCTTCAAGTCTGGAAGGAACAATAGGCTACTTTTTTGGAAATTATTGCTGCCACGCCCACAATACGCCCATTTGTGTGGAAAGGTTAGGTTATGAGTTGCCTAACAAAATTATCCAAAGCCATATTGATCAAAGGCGTAGAGCTAAATACATGAAATTTATAACACGTGTGCTTTACATGTTTGTTTAAATACACATGAATTTTTAAAAATTGGGCCCGTAAAGGGATAAAAAGGGGACAAAAAGGGAAAAATCTGTAACCTAATATCTTTTGATGTACATATATAAGATAGAAACAAAATTTAAAAAGTTTTGCGTTTTCTTTAAGAAATAAACAGACATGTATCTGGAGTTCTTTTTTTATTTTTGGTCTGAAAGGGTGAAAAAAGTGGTTAAAATTATATTTTGGTACTTTTTCTTACTTTTAAACAAATAAAGATAGAAATATTATTTAAGTTGTATTTGATAGGTCTTAAAAATATGATTTCGTTTTTCGTACGCTTGTAAATTTTTGACACAAAGGAAGAAAAAGGGTTAAAAATATATTATGATTTTTTTAGGCGTTTTTTGTAACTTCTAAGCCAATAAAGATAGGAACATTGTGCGAATTGGGCCTAAAAGATATAAGTACGGTTTTGGGATTTGTTTAATTATCGGACCCTTAAAAGGAAAAAAAGGGCTAAAATATGTTTAAGTACTTTTTGTAACTTTAAAACCAATACTGATAGAAAAATTATTTAAATTGCAATCGTCAGGTTACCAAAATAAAGTTTATAAAATAATTTTAGATAACTAAAGCTTTCTGGATATCTCCAAAACTATAAACCTTATAAATTTCTACTTCTTGTACGTTAATTAGGGAGTAGGGCTGACTTATAATTTGTTGCAACTCGTGTGGGGCAACAAGTAAACTAAAAAATATATAAATGCTTTTATTTACATATTTTGGTAATTTTACTATGATTACTGTAGTGAAGCACACCGGGGCTTAGCTAGTTTGATATAAAAACGGTAATTTACATTTTACTTTACATGACTACAAGAACAAGAGATATTTGTTGAGTTTGGTAAACTCTTTTTTATCATGTTGAATTGTCTAGATTAGAGAGCCAAATCAAAGAAATGATTTAAATACACCAACCTACAAAGCTTTTTTATCAAGGACTGCGAATAATAATTATTTTCGATTTTTCAAAAAAATTACAAAAACAAGTCGAAGTGTTAGCTGAAGTACACCATCTTCATTGTATATTAAGTTTTTGAAAATCAAGTGCTTTTTAACTTTGTTATAATATTTTTACAATCATTTTTACCTTTTATTTTTTTTATATTAAAAACAACAGAAATATTTTTAATTGATATAAAAATAAAAAATGACGATTATTGGTATTTAACTGCCTGTTTTTTTTAAATTAACCAATTTGTTAGTGAATATTTATATTAAAATTTAACAAAAATCGATTTGAACAAAAATTCGTTTATTTTTTACAAAAAAAGGAAGGCAAGCAGGGAATGTAATTATAATGCATAAAAAGTGATTCTAAAATATATAATTAGAGAAAAAGCGCACAAGATCAAAGCGTCTGGAGATCGATTCTAAATTCGGCTAATGAAACAAATTTTCTGTAATAGCCATCTAAGTAAGTAAGTTAGTAAAAATATACTTATTATTTTTTAATATTTATAGTTTTTGTTGAAAAACTATTATTTTTTTTGTCAAAAAATAGATTTCATTTTTTTGGATATTTTTTTTGGCAGATGGGATTATTATTTTTGGATTTTTATAAAAATCAATTTTAATAATAATATTCAAATTTTTGATATTTTTTTTATTATAAATATAGCAATTGTTTCTGACAAAAAACACAATAATTATTTTTTAAGGAAAAACTAAAAATCAAAAATTTTAATAACACTCGATATCTAAGAACTTAAATTGAATACCATGAACATGGTGTACTTTAATTTACTTTTCAATGTTTCCTTGTAAATGATTTTTTTTGTTGGAAATTCAAAAATAATTATTAAATATATACAGTCATTGGTTTTTGTAATTTAAAATAGTAATTAAATTTATTATTGAAAAAATAATTATTTCTGTCAAAAAATTAAAATCTATAAATAATATTTAAACTTTGAGGTTTATTTTTTCGGCATAATTATTAAGATCCCTAAATACAAATATTTGTATGTGTGTACGTACACATATGTACATAGTTCCCAACAAACAAAAACTATACTATACAACAAGCTTATAACCGTAAGCCTTAAAAATTTGTTGTAAAATCTATTGCGAAACGCTTGAGAATAATTATCCCTATGCCTTGTGATGATATTGTTAGTCAGTGCTTATGAAAAGCTTAGAAGTCTGATGATAAAACAAGCTTGCAGAAAAAATGTTTTTTTTATTTTAAATTAAAATAAGTTAAAATTAATAAAACTTGTTTAGGGTTGTGGTATAAGTAGGGTGACCATTCATACTAATTTCATCAGTACATTTACTGATTTATTTATTTGTGATTTTCGAAAAAATGTACTGACTTCTCAGGATATTTAATTTGATATGTATTTCAAATTTGCTGGGTAAAAATTTAGTTAAGTTGTAGTATAACTGCACCATTTTCAATTTTATTTCAGAGCTTTCTTATTTAATATCAGAAATTGCTAATTGTATTTTAGAATTTTCTTCTTCCATTTCAGAACTTTCTTTTAGATTTTAGAAATTTCTAATTTAATTTCAAAAAGTTCTAAAATCCTAAAATTGATTTATTATTAATGTTTTAAAATGTTCTAGTTAAACTTTAAAATGTTCTATTTGTATTTCAAAATTTTCTAGTTTTAAAATTTTCTAGCTGGGTCATACTGCGGCATTCGATTCGAATAGAAATTTTAAAGTTCCTATTAGAATTGCTATATTAAAAACATTGACAACTCGATCGTTCGAGTGGAATTTCATTTTGAATCGAATGCCGTAATTTGCCCCTTGTTTTTCAGGATTTTTGATATAAAAAAGTAATTAAAGTAAGTAATCATGCGAATTTTTTTTATTGAATTTTGAGGCTTGTTATAAGATTCAGTAGCAGTCGGAATTGGATTGAAAAATAGCGAATAGATACTTGAGTGTTTGAACTTTTACATTGTTTTATTACCTCATTGAAAAACTGATTTAAAATTTCATACAAGAGGTATTTATTTGGCGCCTTGAAATGCAAGTCCAGCAGTTTTTGATTTCCATGAAAATACTGCTCATTTGAGAGCTTAAGAGATATAAAAAATGTAGATACCAAGGATATTTATGGTTGAACCTGTGCAAGTACGCACAACGCAAATTTTTTAAATGAAAACTTAATTTAATCAAATAAAAAAAAATCTAAAAAAAAATTTTGTACAAAAAAAGTAAACAAATAAAAAGTTTACTAAATTTTAACCACAAAAAAATGGCCACCCTAGACATAAACAAACATTAACTACAACGTTTCCTTTTTTAACAATTCGAACACTTTGTTACCATTTTGTTTAAAATGATATGGCATACCTGTAAACTATTATTTGCTATATAACGGGACATCGTTTTTACATAAAAACACTTAAAAATCGTCTGCAATTGTGCTTGAAAAACCTATTTCTAAGAAACGTGTATAGCAGGCACTCCTAGAAAAACTGCAATTATTTTGTACATATGTATATATATGCTTACTATATTACGAATGCTTACTAAGATTTATATAAAATGTCTTTTGACATGCTTATTCTCCAAAAATGGTTTGTTGGGTAAAATCACTCAAATCACTGATACATAAACAGAGTGATTTTTATCATTTTTATAAGTTCAGACAATGATTACGCTGCTGTAATATCGTTTGCTTTATCATGATTTTTGAAATTTAACCTTTTTTCTTTTTAAACCTGTTGCTATAGCTTTTTTAATTCTTTAATACTATGACTATTAAATTCATCAATTTCAATTAGTTTGTTTAACGCAAGCAATATACATAATATTAAAGTGTTTTTGTTAAACATATTGTGAAAAAAAAACAAATAATTATTACATTTATGTATATGGATATCATCAATAACAATTAAGTAATAAAATAAAGTTTTACTACCATGTACTTGACATGCTGTTTCATTAAAAAAATTTGGGTCCCAAGTTGTTGTATAATAAATTCACAAAATGCCCCTAAGGAGTAGTTGCGATAATACGTTATTACAAACTGTCAAAAAAGTTTTTCATTTTGTAATTAATTGATTTTTAATAAAAGGCTGAGAGCTTAATAAGGCAGAAAATATTATATTTTATATTAATTTTGATAAAAAAAAAAATTCTGAACATATTGTTTACACATGCAAGTAAAAATACGCAGTTAATAAGTTTGTAAAAAAGGACGCGAACAATACTTTGTGAAGGGTATAAAAAACATTTGTGATTCGAAAATGAGACGAAAAAATGAGACCAAAAATTTAAGATCTCGGAAACTGCAAAACGTCAATAATGTTGAGTTCTGTAGGGGCCTGTAGGTACCTCTAAAAATTGTCCAATTGGCCTCAATATTATTAAAAAGGTCATATATTGCTGAAGAAGTAAAAAAACCTGTGTCTAGCGAATTTTTGAAATTTTAAACTTTGAGGGGTAAAAAAGAGGTACTGCCCGGTACCACCTTGTAACGTCCAAACCAAAAAAGATAGAAACCAAATCCAAATTTTAATTGACAAAAACTCTAAGCAGCAAGGCAGGGAAATACTTGTATTTTCATACTACTAAGGTCCATCTTGAGACTTTTGAATCAATTAGAATGAAGACAAAACCAAATATTACGCCCTTAATGGCAAGACAAGGTAGAACCTTTTTATTTTTTTACTGGTTCATTTTGTAACTTTTAAAGAAAGATAGAAAAAAATAAAACTGTGTTCAGCCTTAATAAAATCTGACACGTTTTCGTAGTAGAGTACTGAAGTATGACAGAAAGGGCTTTGAATCACCATTGAGGCTGGAATCAACTAAAAAGAGAAAATGTGTTTTTTTAATTTTAATTTTTTAAAAATTTTTTTTTGTATGACTAGCTTACAAAAATTTTATTAAGTACATTAGATCCAGATTGAGTTTAAAGTCAGCAAAAGGGGCAAAAAGTTATTTATGTTCATTTTGATACTTTTTTAAATTTTTGGGGATTTTAGTTTTAAAAATATGAAATAACGGTCTGTTGATATCAGCTAAGGCCGAAAATAAACTATTTTTTCAAATAGTTTCTTTTTTAAGTATTTGGCATTTTTTAAATTTTTTTGGTAATTGAATAAAATTTTTCAAAATTACTTTAAATACATTAAACTTTTTAAAAGCCTTTTGTTGAATTATGAGTCTATAAATATTCAAACACTATATGCTCAAGTTAAGGTCGAAAATCAGAAAAAGGCAGAAAAATTCCTTTATTGCAATTTTCAGCATTTTTCAAAATTTTGGCATTTATGTAGTTCTTTCTTTTATTTTATATTTAAAACTTTGCATACAAACTAACGGGTTAATTGCTAGTTTATTAGTCACATAGTAAGACAAAAGGCACTTTCTGAATTCTGGGCGTAATATTTTACATTTTATTTTTTTTTTTTAATCTTAAAATACTCTTTTGCACTTAATACTTTATTTTAAAAAAAATTTATGGCTATAGAATATAAAAAAATTAAATAATATAATATATTTAATTAAAACTATCTTTTACAGCAAGAGTGATTAGGTAAACAATTTTGTCATCAACTTTTGCCAGCAATATAAGTAATTAATCTTAATTGAAATATTTTACTTTTCTCACTTTTTCCTCTACTTATCAATTATGTTGCGAAATAGAGAAAAAGTATTAAAAAAAGAAAGAAAAGAAAACACAGACAGAAACTTTCCCAAATAACAGTAACAAAACTTTGAAACTTACGCAGCACCAGATGTTGCAACTACGCAATTGAAAATAAAAACAATAATTAAGAACTAAGGCGGACAAAATATATAAAAAAGTGAATTTTTATAACAGTTGAATAAATGGAGAAACTAAAGGTTGGGAGAAGAGACAAAAAATAGTTTATAAAATAAGAGTTAAATTTACGTATGATATTCCAAATTACAAATAGTCACAGGGTATGGCAGTTTAAAATCTTTTTGTGAACTGATTAGCATCTACATCAACTTAGTAAAAATGTAAGTTTCATTTTACTTTATTTTGATCATATTATTTAAAGATAGAAACAAACTTTTTAGTAAAAGATAATGATTTAATTCTCAGAACCAAGTAACAGTTAAACTTAAATTTTTTTTAGGTCGTAGCTGCGTTTGCATAAGAAGCAGGAAAACATGAAGCGTAAGTTGAGGGCGTTTTTTAAGCTTCTTTCTTTAGTATTCTTATCTAACAAGCAACATTTTTTTAGCAATTTAATGAAAAGAAATCTAAGAAAATTGTAATCTACATATACATTGGTCCTAAATTGTGCAGTTCCAAGCACTCAGACTTGCTCGATTCTAAAACCTTTTAAACTTAATTTTGTTACTAAGTAAATGGTAAAAATAGGTTATTTAAAGCTGGGTTAGGTAGAAAGCAGAAAGCCTCAAAGCTCTCAAGTTACACAGAGCATACACCATAGTCAGTGATTGACTTGTTTTGTGCTCTGAATAAGAAAAAATAGTCCCGGGTGTGAAAACAAATTCCTTTTACACCTACCATTCTACAATTTCTAAGAGAAAATCTGACAAAAAACATCAGGCTATGGCCTTTGCAAAGCTCGGCCAGTGGCACAAGAAATGCTCCATCGTTTTGATGTCCTCCCAGCATGCCATGTACTCGTTGTTCTCAATGGAGGTGTGTTCGTTAGTTTGGCTTTTATCGCAGCAATGTACTTTGGTTTCACCAGGTCAACCTTCCGTTGTCCTTTAACGCCAATTTGTCAGATAATTTGCCTGCTAATTTCGGACCATAACCCGATGACCAAGTACGCTATTCACGCGAGTAACCATTCATCAACTTTTTTTTACTGCAAAACCGTCCTAGATTCGGTGTTTGCAGACATAATTGCCCTTACAGACGCTTGACTAGCTGCACAGATATTCAAATCCGTTGGATTTATATGTGCCCTGAGCCAAAGCATTTATTCCGTAATTGACCAGGCCTCCGATTATAAGAAAGTATTGCGGTCAGGTTGGCTGAACAAAGTTTTAATTTCCGAGTTTTCAACAAGGATGTCCAGTTTCCTTTTTTCAATGGGCTGGATACTCAAAATCGTCCCCAATGTTCTCATTAGACTAGTCCTCATTACCCTGCTAATCCCGAGGCAACATAAACGTTCGACCTTTTGTAGGATGGCAATGTTGCACTTTCTATTCATTAATGTTTACCTTTCCACCAAAACGTAGGTTAATATTGGTATAATTACACATTTGTATAGCCATCTTTAGACGAACACCCTATTTTGAGCCTACAGTTCCTTTACATAGTGGCCAAAGTTAGTAGGTCCCACTGGTCTTTCCTTAAAGTGGTGCTTCTAATTCAGTTTCGAAACCAGGATTGCTTCTAGGTACTTGAACCCCTCGGATATGAGAGTCGTCTTACCCAAGAAACGATGCCAGCCCTACAACTCGTTTTCCTCACTCAGTCCTCTAAGTTGAGCACAGTCATGCACAATATAAGTGGCAACCTCAGCCCTTCTACAAAGCTGATTCGGGTCTTTTCCACTTAGGTCATACATTGTCCTCATAGCAGGTTGGGTCAAAACCTTTATCAGTCAAGATCCCTAGAAGACTGTGTATTGCAGTAACCGACAGAACAGGCAAAGCACTAAGCAAGCCGCATGTTATCCTTTTGCTCACTAGCATGCGACTGATCCAGTCTCTTAGTAGCAGATCAACGTAAGACTGGTGTCACGTCGTAGTAGCAGATCAACGTGACGCCGGGTAGAGCTGTTTCCACAAATCTCTTCTTAATCTGGCATGTTGCTTAAAACTCAGCCTGCCATGTGGTATCTTTTAGGACATGGTTAAGAGTATACAGGATAAAGAGTACACTTTTAATTATTTCATCAACTGCCCGCACGATGACCTTGAGCAGGAAAAATGTTAGGTTTATAAGCGAAAAAGGTTTGCGTAGCTTTTCTTGCTATAAACGTAGTGGTCAATACACAAACCTGTTAAATATATTTGATTAAAAATCGCGAGTTTAAATTTTTTTATTTCTTAAAATTTGCATTTTTAAAAATTTTCAAAAAGAAAATATAAAATATTTTGTTAATAATTTTTTTAAGAGAAGAAAAACATTTTAGTCAAAATCAGTCATACAAACAGACTTTTATTTAGTTTTTCTAATTGATTTTGGTTTTTGTTCGGGTTTTGTTTTAAAGCTTTCTAGCGAGACTGTTTTTGTTAGGGAATGCTCCTTGAATTGAAGGCAAAAAGTTTCGAAACTTCTTATTCTTCAATTCTTATGATACTATATGAATTAAAATAATTAAGAATACTCAAAACACACGTACACACTACTAACAATTCTCAAATAAAATGTCCTTCAACATTATCTCACACTTTAATCGTTATGTTTGAGCGTCTTATATACAAAAGTGAAAACTTTTTTTTTGTTGGTTTTTGCGTCGTTATTTGTTTTCATGACCACAACAATTGAAATTTTTTTTATGATTGACTTAATTTTTGTTGTTGTATTTATAGATTTATACTTTCAAAGTTGTTTTTGTTGCCACATTCTCTATTACGCTTGTAGAAATTATAACGTTTTCTCCAGCAAATGGTTAAATTATAGTGACTAACGTTTATTTTCGCCAAAGAAAAAAACATTGTCCATGTGGCTGAAGAATGTTTAAGTTGTTGTTGTTGTGGTTTCTTAAATTATTTGTTTTTTTTTTGATAACAATCGCTATTAAGACTTTTTTTAAATAAAATAATTCAAATGAAAGTTAAGCGCGAAGAAAATGTTGATCAACTGTGTTCAGTTGATGTTGTGGTCCATTTATTTCAAAAACTTAATTTTTCTTTAAGCTCAAGAGGGCACTGTCGACTTAAACTGAAACACATCTGAGATGAAAGACATGAATGAATTAATAGACCATTTAACTGTGACGGGTGTGACCATTTACTGAAATTTTTGGTTATTTTTCAAAAATTTCTAATGTGTAAATTGAAGAGGCTGTGTTTATCGAGGATGTTTTAAACGTTTTATCGTACTCAATGAAAATGATTTTTACCCATAGTGGCCACTAGAAGCTTGTAACGGTGTGAAATTACAAAATTTAGATTTGAAAAACTTTTACTATTTGATTGCATGGTATAAACAAGCCCTGAAGCAAAAACACGCTTATTTTGATTGATTGACTCAAATTTTTTTTAACATTTCTTAGTATTAAGTTTTAACAAAAAATACTTTTTTAACAATAAATTTATGGTTTTAAAAAGGAACAGAATTTTCTAGCATATTACTTTATTTTAAAAGAAGTAGGTTCAGGTCCAGCAAGAAGGGTCGATTAAAGCTAATACAAGTTTAAAATTAGAATTGTGAAAAACTAGCATCAATATTAGTTCCCAAAAAGCCAGTATAATTATTTTTATTTTTTTAATTTGTTAATTGAATTTTTAAAATCTATAGAGAGTTTTTTTTAAATAAATAAAGATTTATTTAATATTTATTTTTTGGTTTTCTTTTTAAAGAGGCTCCTGAAAATAAAATTTAATAAACAAATATAACAATATAGCAATATGCTATCATGTCGGTTATTATAAGTCCACAAATTATAAAAATAACAACAAAAACTAAGCAAGAATCGTATGTATATATTAAGGCTAAAAATTGTATTCGTACTCATTCCGTTTATGAAACAACGCAAAAAAAATCATAATAAAAAAAACTACTTATGCCTTAATTAAACTAATAAAACACGAGTAGTAAAGATAAAATATCCATATTTATAATTTCCTTTGCAATGACTACATTATTGATGTCAGATAATGGGTAACATGCTGTTTATCATGATGGAAATGTTATTTCTTTGTATTTGTATATGAACATTGTTGTTTTAATTATATATTACTCATACGTCAATTGGGCCAACGATATTGTCAATACAATATAAGACCCAAAACAAATAATCCCCACTTTCATCTACTACATCCAATTGTTATCTTTATAAAAATAAATAAATAGAAAAACGATATTGTTTGCACGCGTACACACACATACCCACTTGTACAAAACAAAATAATAACAAAAATTGTAAATGAAAAAAATAGCAATAACAAAGAGTTAACAAAAAAGGAACAGTTAGAGATAATATAAATGTACATGGGTATATATATAACAAATAAAAAACAAGTAAGAGCGCTATTTTAGGCTATGCCGAAGTTTATATACCCTTCACATTGGTCTTGTTGTGTCGACCTCCCTATCTTTAAGAATCCAGAATTTATATACTTTATGGGGTCGCAAAAGGATATTAAAAAATATTAAAAACGAAATGACAAACTAATTTATATCACAAACACACACATTATGGCTCTTAAAAAAACAGAAAACAAATTAAGCAAACACAACATACACGAATGATACGATGTACATCTATTGTCTTAGAAAGAGTGCTAAGAGCGATAAAAATCTGTAACTGTCAAACTCCTTTCATAAAAACAGCCTTGACTCTCCTTTGCGTTTGAATTGTCAAACATATGCCGAAAACAACAACACATACCTGCATCAAAAGATACATCATCTCAGGGATATTTCTAAAAGTTTAACGCAAATATCTGATCCGTAGTACCTAAATTGACTCTGGAAACTTGATTTCAAAAGACACCGAGATGGGCAGATGGACATTTGGACCTGAATAAATGGACTTTCCTATTTTTAAGGATACAGAATGTATATGTTTTGTGGGGCCGCAAATAAATAATAAAGAAGTTACAAACGGAATGATAAACTGATATACATACATATACCCTTATCACTATGTGAATAGCGTAAAAATATACAAAATAATAATAAACATAGTTATAAGTTGTGACTAGCATAAGAAATATAAATATTTTTGAAACTATTTTAATTTTGTTTAAGTTAATTTATTTAAGTACTATGAAAAATGTTTATTTGTTAAATAGAACATTTACGTAATTTTTTTAAAAAAGTTTTGCATACATTTTGGTTTATTTGTTTCCTTTGAACTAAAAAAAATTATAAAAATTATAAATAAAATTTGAACTTTTTTGTTGAATATCAAAAAAATCCAATAAAATTTTTATTCAGGAAAAACCTAAGAAAATAAAATTATTCAATTAAAAAAACCTGGGGCCAAATCGTCGCATTCGATTCGAATCGAAATTTTAAAATTCTTATTACAATTCCTATACTCAATGCATTGACAACTCGATCGATCGAATGAAATTTAGATTCGAATCGAATGCGACGATTTGGCCCCTGAATAGAAAAATGATCAAGAAAATATTCAAAAATATTTTTATTTCATAAAATACAAATCAAATATTTGTTTTTTTCAAAAAAATAAGTTAAATTAATGTTTTACCAAAAAGAAATAGTCTATAGTAAAAAATTTTAACCACCGCTTTCAAAGTGCTTCTGGGCGATTCAAATGTATGACCGGCTACCATTACTTTTTTTACTCTCAAAGATTTGTCGGAACAAAACTACCCCCTACCTTAATTCTTAATGGGGGCTGCCATAAAAAACTATTTTTTTTAAGAAATCAAAAATCTTAACCACCGCTTCCAGGGTGTTTCTATATGTTTACATGTATGACCGGCCAATATTAATTTTTTACTCCTAACAACAAAATCATATATCCTTTATTCTCATACTGTTATCAATACAAAACTAAATTTTTAATAAAATCTTTATCACCGCTTCCAGAACGCTTCAAAAGAGGTTGCAGTATATAACCGACCACCATTATTTCAACAGTTACCTTGTTGGCATTTTAACCAATAAGATAACCGTTGAAAGAATTACATTTGTATAGAATCTTTAAATATTGTGAAAACCTAAATCAATATTTTTGTAAAAAACAAATATTTAAAGCAAATAGATTAGAGTTTTAATATTCAAAGATTTTTTACTAAATAAAAAATATCCAGAATTTCTTTTTAAATTACAAATATTCAATTTTTTTTAAAGTAACAAATAATGAAAAAATTTTTCTTGAACCACAAATATTTCAAAAAAATTTTCTTGAATAACAAGTATTTAAAAATTGTTTGTTGAATAAACGTTATTTTATTTTAAACTATAAAAAGCGATTTTAAAGGGTTTTTTTAATGTGGAACAAATAAGAATATTTGAAAATCGATTCGCACCACAATAAATCGAATGCAATATTCTCTTTATTTGAAATTTTTTATTTTCATTAAAAAATTCCTGATCATTATTAAATTTCTTATTACTTAAAATGATTTACTGTTATTTAATTTTTTAAATTATGAATTAAATTAAGGAAAAATTATTTTTTTTAAATATTTTGATTAAAAATATTCACAGCTTACAGCAAAATGGTAAATTATTAGAGTTAAAATAAAAGAGTAAAAACTGAACAAGCTGCATACGTTGCTAGTTAGAATAAATACATTTTAACTTCTCTTCTTCAACCTTACAGAGGGCATTTTTATAATAATATTGTTAAAGTGATAATTGTTAGAAAAAAAAAATAATCTGTGTGAGTTGTATTTATTTGCTCTTTTGTCACTTTTCTTTTTTAACTATAAGCTAGAGCATCTAGTACTCGTATGTAAAAAAGAGGGTTTAGGGGGAAAAAAAAAATTAGTTCAGAATTGTTGCTTCGTTATCTTTTTAAATAAAAATTATATTTAAGTTTTTATGACTGAATAAAAGGAATTATCTGCAATTATGTATTAGTGAAATTCATATAATGTTTTAAACTTTATTACTTGTTTTTCATTCACTTTACTTAAAAAAGAAGTTTTCTCTTAATGACTTGTTTATTAAGTCCTGAATAACATACAGACATAATAAATTAATATAAATTTAGAACATGTTTTGTTAAATAATACATGAAATAAAACCTTTAAATATTAAATAAAGAAACTTAGATTTAAGCATATATCAGGCCTTGATGAATATAATTAAAGTCATAATTAAGTTCGTCAAAAAACAATTCTAGCAGCATAAAAGTTTTACATACTAAAAGAGGTTAAACCATAAAAAAGACTAAAAAAACTTTTCAAAAGCAGTTTTTGGATTTCAAGCATATATTATTAGCTTTTCAATGGGGTTAAAATTTCTGTGCTTATGTAAGGAGAGGGTAAAAGTTTTCGTTAATATAATGCAAAAAAATTTAAACTTTTAAAACAATTTCAACAGGAACATGATAGATACTGGATGCTAATCTTTTTGTTTTAGATGCGGCTTTTTGAATGGTAGTTGTGCTCTTGGCTATAAACATCCACTATTAAGTTTACATGCTACCTGGAAAGGCAAGCGGAAATATTTTTTGCAAATTAGGACAAAGTTTAAGTTTTCCAAATACACTTAACATTTTTTCATTAAGTCTTTCCTAGAACACTAATTACTAACGGTTAAGTATCATACATCTATCGGATGGAATTAAAACGCTTCTTTGTGTTGTATTAAACAATTGGGGAACTTCTCCAAATTTTATTTCTTTGATGGGGTCATAATATCGTCATCGTTATAAAATTTATAAAATGCTAACAGCAGCGCGATCCCTATGAAAGTAAAATTAGAGAGAATTAGCTCTCTTCGGTAAAAGGTATTTTGTATTTTTGGGATCGTCGTCACATATCCAAGATATCTTAATCTGCTTGATAATAGTCTAATCATCTATATTAGTGAATGAGTACTATTTTAAATTAACTTTTTCAATCACAAATTAGTTTTCAGAAATTTAAAACTATTTCTACTAGGCGATAAAGGCCATGGGATATACTACAGGACAGTTGGATAAAGCGTTTTGACTGCCTAAGGCTTAGGTTGTTTCCCAATAGTGGTAAGATGTCTCCTCTTTCAAAAAGCCAAATTGTCTCCTGTGTAGTCCCATAAAACATCAAAGAAAGCTTGTGGTCTAATAGAAGCACATTGGACTACTTTAGGTAGCGCTTCTTATTTAACTCGTATGAATCAAGATCCCGAAATTCGGTTTGGCTCTCAAACGTCACATGAATCCTGGTACCTCGTCCCCTCTCCTTAAGCACTAGTTAGGCAATTGAAGAAAGCGAAAAACTCCGGGTGGAGTAAAAAAATGATTTGACTTATAAGATAGTTCCAGACGAAAATTTCCTCCTCAGTTTTACCATTGATCTTCCGCCTGTAAGTCAAACCTGGTCAGTACCTTAGTGCCATTCAGCTGGGATTTCCCATTGGCTTCAATTAATGAGTGCTCGTCGTACCCTATCTGCGACAAAAATCCTCAAGTGATCCACAAGATCTTCCGGTTTTTGTGATTGAGACGTTTAGTAGCTTATGTGCGAGCTTCTGTGCACACATAAATCTCAACGGGGTTATATGGAGCATGAGGTTCTCTCATAGGACAGGGTATTATTGCACCTGTTTACAGGGGGTGTATTAGTTTAATTTTGCCTATATGGATTTTATTGGCCTTCACATAAAATCATCGGTAAAGTTTAAAAAACTTTTAAGTAAAATATCCCTAATCAATATCTGTTTAGGTAAAAAAAAAATCACAAACAAAAAACTTGATGAATATACATACAAGTACTACATAAAAATGATTTCTTTCACATGAAACAGGAAGCTACTTAAAAAAACAAAAAAAAAAATATAAAAAATAATTATTAAAAAATTAAATAACAGCTGCTTGATGTATTTTGAAAGCAAAAATTAAATAAATTATTTTTTTTAATCTCTTAGGTATTAACCTAAATTAAATTTATTATTCAACTTTTATTCTTTAACGAAGTGATTGATTAGCGTTTTAAGGATAACTCTCGATTTGTATTTCCCAATTAAACAATTTTTTTTATATATTTTTAACTTCAATTCATAAATTTAAAATTATTCTTATTCTTATTATTATTATTTATTGAAATAATCGCCTTTGAGCAACAAGCTGTTGTCATGTTAAAAAATGTTTTTACCAAACCTTAAGCTCTTTTCCAAGGAACTGTCAATTTCATATTTTCTATGGTATTTTAATTAATTTCAAATATTTTGAAATCTTTTGTTCTTGCTCTTCTTTCATTTTAATCCCTGTTGGATATTTAGTTAACTTTAAAATAACTTTAAGCTAAATATTTCGCAACTAGTTGCGACTTACTTTTCGGGGTTATCAACTAGCTATTTTGACATTGTGATGCCCCAGGAGGTAGTCTGTTGTCCGATTTACTACTTTTAACTAGCTTAAAGTTAGTTACACTATAGTTTATTTATAGTCAGAAAATTTTAGCTGTCCTGGGCTTGAGTCACATATTGGAATATTTTTTTTATCAAAAAATTTTTTTATTTTTTACACTTTCTTTTACTAGTATGATTGCAAAAACATGCACACAGAAAAAAAACCCGCTTTCTAAAATCAAGAATTTTATTCTTGAATTTATCCAAAATCTTTCTTGAAATTTTCAAGTACGATCCGTACTGTCATTTTCTTGAATCAAGCCAATTCGGATTGCTTCAACAAATCAAGCATTATTATTTTATTATTATTTTTTTATGTATTATTTTACATTTAAAAAAAATGGCTCTGTGGCTTAGAGGTAGCTCGCTTGTGCTGCAGTGCAGAAAGTCCCTGGTTCGCATCTCAGCTTTAGCAAGTCCGAAAATTGATATTTTTAAATTATTAATTTTAAGTATCTTATAAAATAAAAATAAAATATAAGACTCTTCTATTTATATAAAGCCTCCATAAGTCAAAAAAATGACATTTCATTTTCGAATTAATCCCGTTTACGGCTTAATTCAATATTTTTTGGCTTAATTGTGGGTAAAAGTAAAAAATTTGTACTTGAAAAATCGTACTTGATTTAAGAAAAACCATACTCACTGTACTTTAGACACCGCTATGGCTTGATTTAAGTAAATTTTGTTTGATTTATTTTTTGTGTGCACAGCCTTGATGCAAAGGACACAGATAATATTTTGGCCAGTACAATTGCTTAATATTTTCTACTTGCTAAGAAGGCAACAGACACAAAAGAAAATTGGTAGAAATAATATAAAAATTAAATATTGGAAATAAGAAATAAAATTTAAACTGCCTAACCAACCAAGCCGCTGGTGGGATTTGCACCCAGGCTCCCAAGATTGCCAGTCTTTCACTTTTACCACTCGCGCACAAAAAATACATATAAAAAGTGTTTAAAATAAGCCTACATTTAATACCAAAAATAAATATTATATGTAAGAAACACACCACTTTCTTTTTTTATATTTTATTATTCAGTCTTTGCCTCCGCCAAACTAACAACCACCACACACACCACTTACACAAAATGAGTGTGTGGTTTAACTTTGGGGTTCTTCTAGATACTTTACAGTCAGCATTGTAGTTAGTTATAAAAAAAATAACTTTAAGTGAGTTTTTTGTTTGTATTCGAATACAGAAGGTCCGACAGGGATTTTGATTTTTATTTATTTACAAACACATGCACACATACACATATTGATTTCTTTTACTCTTCTTAAGAACATATTGCGTTAAGTTTTTAATAACAAGAAAAGAAAGAAAATAAATAAAAAAAAATTAAAAATTAAAATGTAAAAGAGTAAGATAAAAATGTATTCGAAATATATAATTAAAATTAAAATAAAAATTATTTTTACAGCAAAGCATCTTTGTCTTTTGAAGGCGTTTCTTATTTGGGAAAAATATAAATAGATTTTATTTCTTAATTTTCTACTTGGTATAATTTTTTGGTGCAAAATAAAAACAATAAAAATCAATTTTTAAAGCAAAAACTATATTGCCTGCATGTCAATTATAGGCACTGAACACTAGAGTGCATCTTGTCATTTTTAGCTTTATTTAATTGCCTAATCTGCGGTTAGGCGTTGGGTTTTTAAAAATTCAAAACGCATGGCCATAAGAAAGCTATTTCACTTAATCCGCTAAAAATCCTCTTACTATGTAACTCCCACTGTGACATTGATAAGGAGTTTAGGGTTTTTATCCCATCCAGTATCAGGGGGTGCGGGAGTAGTCTCGCCACAATTTACATAGACAGCTCTTAGATAGGAGCTGGGAATAGATTCGGCGGCTTCTTAGAGGATCATGCCTAATTAGGGTGATTATTTCTGATTCAAAATCAGTACCCTTTTTGATCTTTTTTGTAATTGTAATATTCTTTTGATTGTTTTTTTTTTTTTAATCTTTGATACTTCGTTTCTCAACATATTCTTCTATTTTACGTTAATAATTATTTATTGTTTATGAGAAGTAGCTAATTTTAGTGTTGATATTAAAATGACAGAACGCGTTTAATCCTTCGAACATTATTTAGCAATGCAGGACAATCTTTTTTACACTTGTTTCAAAAAACCCAAAACAAAAAACTTGTAATATATTTACACTGGTTGACTCTTTTAATTATTTCAAATAATTAGGCCTAGGCTAGGTCAGTTATCTATTATTCGTTTAGTTTGGTTCGCTGCTCAAAAGAACTAATTTGATTATAATTAGGCAGACGAACTGGCTATACTTTGACCTGCTCACATATCTCTTACGCGGAATCAGTGACAATTACGCAAACGACTATCACGAGCAGAGTCCCCAGACTCTTTTTTGAAGTGGCAAAAAGTGAAGATAGTATTCTGGACATATTTGTGGCTAATTTTAATTGCTCATGCCTTTCCTACCTTACAGCGGTACCAAGGTGCAGGATAAATGAGCTGTTAGGTTACCTCCGAGTCAGTCACAGGTTTAATTTAGAACGCCAAATTTTAAATCCTGTAAAGGTTTCAGGGGAGAATACATCTGATGGTATGGTCATGCAAAAAACTGGATCAGCTAAGATCCTACTTAAAGGATTTAGAGCAAGGCAAGTTACCATGTAAAAATCTTAAATATGCTTCGTATAGCCTCTACACAAATGTCCTTCAAACAAAAAAACATTTTAGGCAATAATAAGCTGAACTTTTATTCTGACACCAGAAAATAGTGAAAATCTTAAGGGCCTTATGGCATCAATTATATATTTTAGTTTTGTTGTAATCGAACCATAATTAATCATGGGTCATATAAAGTTATACTCTCATAAATCACATATTATTGCATGCAAAGTTTTTTTTGAATCAAAATGCTTCTAGAAAAATTTTGTAAAGATCTGAATGTATCTCTGAGAGAAAGCCCTTGTTCGAAAAGTTGTATGCAAATATACTTACTGAAGTTTTGAGCTGCAATGTAAGGCCTTTAAAAATAAAATCCTAATTGTTCTATCCCCTCCATGTGTGATTGCTTTTCAACCTTCTGTTTTTATGAGTCTTCTCAAATGTGCTTTTTGGCCTGTCTTGTCTACGACGGCCTTGCGTGTTTCAGTCAAAGCTTCTTCGCCTGATATTGTCATGTCACTTTTTTAAGCTGTACCCGATATATTTTATTTGCGACGCTGGATCATTAAAAGGGGTGCATCCTGTTGTACTATGACTTATAGGACGGTGTCGGTTGTTTCGCAGCTGTACAAGATGACCGAGCTGACGTAGCCGTTAGATATTTTGGGCTGTTACGGTTGAAGACATAATTTTAGTTTTCGAAAAATTCATGCAAAGCTCAGTAGGTGCAGCGAGTGATGGGACAACACTCAACTAAGTGTTTATATCTGACTCTTTGTGCGCAAACAAGAAGATGTGGTTCTCTTATTTAACACCACCGAGAGATCCTTTCAGTTTCCAAGTAATCCTTATTAAATTAAAACGAATAGTATAACTGTAAGTAAAGAAAAAAAAGCGTTTTGAAATTAGTTAATAATTAACCGTAGACTTCATAAAAGTTTAAAAAATCAATTAAAGGGTGTAGTTGACAGGCAGGCAGACAGACAGATCGCTAGATAGGCAGACAGTCAGATGAACAGATAAATAGACTGACAGACAGACAGATACAAAATACAAGTAGACATACATACTTAGAGACAAAAATTTTAGATTTGGGGTCTCAAATTTTCGATTCGTAAGACACATCTTAAATTTTTAAAACATATTGCATTCTAGCTCTGTGGCAAAAAGCACTTTGGTCAACTTAAGCAAAATTTGAAAAATTTTGTACTATTTTTAAGGGAACTAGAGCAAAATGACTATCTTTTAGTGCTGATTCAAAAAACGTGTGCCTCTATTCTACCTTTTTCATAAATAAATGTTGCCATCTTGAACCAGCCATTTACTTTTTCTTTGCTATTGAAACGTGGAAGGTTATTTTTTCGAAGGGAGAAGATCAAATAAAAAAAAACTTTTCTTTAAGTTTGTTTACTTTAACTTTTTTCCTAGACTTAAGCTTATTTTCCTTTATGTCACAGAGCTAATGATTTTATACATTTTTAAATTTAGGCAGATATCTTACTCAGTACTGTAATCAGCATTGAAGCCAAAGCGTACATTGTCTGGTATCACAAAATGCAGAAAATTTGTAAGGACATGCTTGTTTTTTCGAAAATTTTTTCTAAATAAATTTTCCCAAAAAAAACTTTGATAAAATTTAATGCATTTTTTTGTAAAAATTTGTAAAAACTTCTTAAACCTAAAAAAAAGTAAAAAAAATATTATGGAAGAATTTTACGTTATAAGCCTTAAAATACTTTACATTTGCTGGGAATTAGAAAACCATGTAATTTTGAAATCCCTTTTCTTTAATACAAAACAATTTGTTACGGACGCATATAAAGGGTCTTATTTAACACATCACTCCTTAATTCACCGGATAAACGGATAAATGTTTGGATTCGTTCAAGGATTTGGAAATGAAAAATGAGTTTTCCTTTCGTTCTTTTTTCTTTTTTTTTAAACCTTAATGCTTTTTATGATGTACTGGACTAACCATCCGTAACAAAAACTTAAAATTGAATGTATTGGTCAGTGGTATTTAGGTATTGTATGAATGTATGTATGTATGTGTTGCATGTGTTTGGGTATGATATTTTTGTAATTTATTATGTGGAGAATTATGTGAAAGTAAAACAAATAATAAAATTGAATTTTAGTTTTTATGTTTAAGAGAAGAATGGAAAACTTAACATTTGTTTGAATTTGTCTTGCTTCTTGGTTTACTTATGTTTTTGGTTTTCTCTTTAAATACAATGGCTGGGGCGTATTTTTATTATTGGTTTTATTATGATTTCTTTTCTTTTTTTTTTCTTTCTTAAAAAATAATTGAATAGAAGGGCGATATTTATGACAGGAGGGCGGAAGTTGTATGATTTTTTTCTACTCGTTTATTTAGTTATGTCCCTCGCATATTGTTTTTATAAAAGTAGTGTTTTATGTTACACATTTGTCTTTGAAGTTTTGCTTTTGTTGTTTCTTTACATTGATTGAATGTATGCGAAAATGGTTTTTACATTTCAATAAAAAAATTTTTTTGATAATATTTTTTTTAGGTAAATTAAAAGGTGCTCAATTTATAAAAAGGACGTTTTTTTGAGTTTTTTTTTCAACTTATGAAAGCTTTTAGATAAATCAAAAAATTGTTTCTTCGTTCAAAATAATAAACCCATATTTAAGTTGTCTAATAAAAGTGAGCACAATTTAATTGCGTGCCCTTTTTCAAAAATAATTTGAGTGAGTGTCTCAGATGATTTATGTGCATTTTGCTATTGTAAACAAAGACTTTCACTCAATTGGTCTCTTAACAATTGAGTTTATTGAATCGGGTAGTGTTAAACTAAATTTGCACAAATCAAATATTTGAGTAAAATATTTAAGATCGCACTTACTATAAATCTTCTCTTTGAGTTTTCAACGACATAAAAAGTAAAATGAAAACTCAAAGTTTTGTAGAAAATAAATAACGAAATTATCCGTTCCTTAAACTGCTGTCATTTTGTAAGACCAGACTTAAGCACGTCATTCAAATGTGATAATTCTCTACATTAACAGAGGCACTGAAAACTTAATGCGTTTTTCCTTAGTTTTTTATTTATGTATCTGGAGTTACGCATTAGGAAATCCTTTATAAAATATTTTTATTTATTTATATATTTTTTGCTTTTTTTTCTTCTTGATTGAAACAGTGTAACAAAATTAACGATTTATATTTGTTATATGGGGCGTTTTATGTTAACACTACCAGGTTTTCAAATATAAATATTTAACCATAAAATGTATTCTTAACTATGTTTTTTTTTAAATAACCCCCCTAAATTTTATGCACAATTTAATTGCAGATATTATCACGTTAAACGAAAAAAAAATTGTGGTAAAAGAGCAGTACGTTCGGGCTTAATTTGTTTTCTTTTCGTTTTATTCCTAATTTTTACAAACTCTAAACTTTAAGACATTAATAAGTTTCCGTATGGGTTGCCTCTATTTGAATGAATTATGCTATAAACACATAGAAGACAGCAGGCTACAGACTACAATTTGGCAAGAATACAATGCATGCATTTAAATAAACACAATTATTTTGAGAGCATCGCAGCTAGACAAAAATATGAGCACCGTTGTAGCTTTGGCCAGATAAAACTAGTTTCTACTAAAGTATGCGACAAATGAACGAATTAAAAGAAATAATGCAAAAATCCAAAAAAAGTGCTGCATATCGAGTTTCTATTTTACTCTGCCATAAGAGCAAAATCATTAAAAAGATTTAAACTAACTATAAATAAAAAAAAAGATAAAATATAAGAAAAGGATGTTTGTTGAAATATAATTTAAAAGATCAATTAACTTGAATTAAAAATTTTTATACCCTTTATGTGTTTTCGTTTTTATTTATTAGTTGAACTATTTGTTTTAAGACAATTTTTATTTTCTTTATCAGGCTCAAGTTCAATACTATACTAAATTCTTATTTATTTTCAAATGAAGAAATTAATATTTTTACTTTTTACTACTTTATTAGCGTTAGTTAAGAAAGGAAAATTTTTATTGAAAGGCTACGCTACGCTCTAAACTTAGTGTTAAAACTTACATAGAAATGGCGTTAGTAATAGGAAATGGAAAAAAGAAAAAGCTTTGGTTTAGTTGGTTTAAGTGGAAAAAACTTCGTGCCGACTCACCTCGCCACATGGATCAGTGGGTTAAATGGCTGATGTTTTACAACCAAATTAATAACTAACAACCGAACAAAGAGTACTGATGATGAAAATCGTAGCTGTTTTTCGAAAATGCATTCTACTCGGCTAGTATCGGTAAAAATCTTGTTTTTTCAATAAAAATTTTCCTTTCTTAACTAACGCTAATAAAGTAGTAAAAAGTAAAAATATTAATTTCTTCATTTGAAAATAAATAAGAATTTAGTATAGTATTGAACTTGAGCCTGATAAAGAAAATAAAAATTTTTATACCCTTCACATAGTGATAAGGGTATATATCAGTTTGTCATTCCGTTTGTAATTTCTTTCTTATTCATTTGCTATGGGGTCGCAAATGAATAAAAGTATATGTATTCAGGATCCTTAAAGATAGGGAAGTTGATATAGCCATGTCCTTTTGACTGTCTCTCCAGCTGTCCGTCTGTTAAAATCAAGTTTCAAGAGTCAAATGAAAAGATACGGGCCAGTTCTTGGTGTCAAACTATAAGAAATATCCTGGAGACAATCGCTATTTAAAATCAGCAAAATTAGTTTTCTATTGACTGAGATATAAGCGGAAACCCAAAATAACCTATTTTGTTAGGACAAAATCCGTGCATATATCCCTATATATCTCAGTAAATAAAGTCACTCTTGCCACAAAACTTGGCAAGGATACTTTTAGGGTAGGGACCTAAATAATGGAGAAGTTTTTTTGAGACAGGATAAGGGGAAGTGGTATTTTTCCTAGAACGCACAAATTTGGTGAAATATTTTATGCGCTATATATCGGAAACTATAACAGCTATCGACTTCAAATGTTTAACAAAAAGTAGTTGTACAACAAGACCTACACTTTAAAGAAAAAATTGTTTGGATGGGGGCAGAAGAAGGGGTAGCTCCTATACAAATTAATAATTTTTATGAAATTTTCAATACGCTGTATTTTGGAAACTATAACAGAAATTGACTTCAAATATTCTACAAAGTAACAGGATAGGTAGACCTACATTCAAAAAAATGTTTTTTGGGCTGGGACAGGGGAAGGGGTGGTTCTAATACAAACTAACAATTTTTATGAAATTTTCGATGCGCTTCATCTGGGAAACTATAACAGCTATCTACAGCTATTCTAAAAAAAGTAATAATCAATTAATTCATACATTTTGGAAAAAAAAAGTTGGAAAGGTGCAAGGGGACTAGAACATCCTATAAAAATTAAGAACTTTTATTATTCTTTTAATATGAATAATGTCGAAAATTTTTATAACTCTCGACCTCAAACCTCCACCTATTTCTATTATTCATACAAACGTTAAAATTTTGTAAAATTTTCTGTGGATTTAAAACTCACTGGGTATATTAAAAGACCAATGTGAAGGGTATATAAGATTCGGCACAGCCGAATATGGCGCTCTTACTTGTTTGTTTTGTTTTTATTTGTTTTGATTTGCTTATTTCTCACATTCCACTTAATATGTTTTTATTATTATAAACATAAACAGCGTTATATATCAAAACATTAACACACTTTTCACATGTTTTGTTATAAATAAAATTTGAAAAACAATAACCTAAATATTTTATGGCATTAAAATTATTAAAAAAATTAAAAATTGTACAATTATGGAAACTTTCCAAACTGGCGTATTATGCGTCTTCAATATAATTAGCAGCTAACTACATGCCTACAACTGCAGCCAGCTGCATTTTTAGTCGTGTTGCTCTATTACCTGCTGTCGTCTATGTGTTCACAGTAATAGCTTCAACAACTTACTTTTTAGATTGATCAACAAATGTGATAATTGAAAGTGAAATTTGAAAAAAAAACTTTGATGGATAAATTGATTAGTTATTCAATTTTCTTAATTACAGTGGATTTTTCTTTATTATTTTCTGTTTTGAAAGGAAAAAGGCTGTAGTATTGTCATGCCTTATCCATTTGTCATTGTCTAAGAGAAAAAAGGTTTTCTAAAAAAATAATAAATCAAAGAGCCATAGAAAACTTGAAAGGGAATATAAATGATAATGTCAACTATGGCATAAACATATCATTATTTATATTTGAAAATATTGGAGAAATTATATGGAAAAAAGATTGATACAAGTTTTCCTTCAACTGATTTTAATTTTAAGACATAGTAAAAAACCAAATGGGGAAAATTCAATTGGCTTGTTTTTAAATTATTTTTTTTTTAATTTGCAAGCAAAGGTTAGTATCAAAGGTTTCTTATTGTATTTGCAGCTTGGTGAAAACCCACCACCAAAAGCATTATAAGTGTTTCGGGTTTTGTCTTTGAAGGCGGCAAATCCGCGGTTTTGGTTTCGGTTAAACTCAAACCGCAATCTTTACTTTAAATATGCCACTATTGAAGTACTTGCGAAATGAAATAAACGTATTGAAGGGGTCTTATACTGAAGTATTGAAATAATTCTTTTAAGGCAGGTTTACCGCAAATGTTACATATTTTACTTTAACAAACATTTCTGTTGTTGTTGCTATTTATGTATTTTGCACTCATGGTTTTCGTGACTTAGGGTTCTAGATTTAATATTAATACAACATTTTTCACATTTGCTCTGCAGTGTTAAGAACAAAGCTGATTATGAATTCGCCTTGAAACTTTGTAAAAGTGATTGTCAGATTTATTAATTTTGTTTGAAATAAAATTTTTTTTGACATTCACCAGGGTACACTTAACAAGGTAACAACAAGGCGAATTAAAAAAATTCGTCCTCTGCGTTTGCTTTTTGTGTTTGAACGGTGGAATGTCAGAAAAAATAAAAATTTCATACAAAATTGAATACTTGTAACGTGAAAATGTCAAATTTATTTTAATCAGCTGGGCTCTCTATATTACTTGGTTGAGTGTGCCCTGACACTCACTTTATTAAACACAAAAAGGAAATGCAGAGGGCGAATTTTTTTAATTCGCCTTGATACTACCTGTATTAGTGTATCCTGTAGAAATTTAAATAATTTTTAAAGTGATTTATTTTTGTTATCAAAAGGATGAAATTTAACAAAATATGTAAGAGTTTCGTTATTTAAAAAACTTGATGAATTTTTTTCAAATAATTTTGTTAATATTACTTAAGCTCAGGTTCGACCCCTGCTAAGTTCTTATTATTTTGCAGGGATCGAAATTGAGCCTAAAGGTAATAGTTACTACATTATCTGAAAACAATTAGTTAAACTACACAGAAAAAAATGAATTGGTACTAACAACTAAAATAAATAAATTATTAAAAATATTTTTATTACCAGCCGTCGCAAATTGAGTTTAGAAATTTATAGAAAACAATGGAGAAATTTAAAATTACATTTAAAAAAATTGTTAATAATTTAAGTGACGAGGGTTGCTTTTTATGTTTCGGGATTTGGCAATACTGGTGCTGCAATCTGACAACTAACAGCTCTATCGTAAAGTTTGACATTTTCTAGGTTATACGTACTCAGAACGTTTTGACATACGAGCGCCATTTGTGTTGTTTACAGTAACTTAAAAGATTCGTCTTGACCCAAAAATGGAATTTAATCGTGAACGTTTTCGTGCGATAATTTTTTACAACTTTCGACGTGGATTTACTCAGCAACAGTGCATGGATGAACTAAATTCTGTTTTTGACGATGAAGCTCTATCAAGGACCAGTGTTTATGGATGATATAATGAATTCTATCGTGGTCGTAATTCACTCCATGACGAATTTTTTGAAGTTCGTCCAATATCAGTTGTTGTTCCCAAACCATTTATGCTGTGCATGAACTGATGTTGGAATATCGTCACGTGACCTATCGTGGGATTGAGACAGCCTTAGGTATTATTGGGACTAGCATGCATTCAATATTGCATGAACATTTGACTGTCATAACAAGTTTTTCGCGTTGGACCCTACACAATTTGTCAATCGCCCAAAAAAAGGCTCGTGTCGATAAGTCGAAAGAAATTCTCAGAAAATACGATCGCGGTGCTTCGAATTACGTCTATGATATCATGACAGGTGATGAATTCTGGATTAACGCGTATGAGCCCGAAAGTAAACAGCAGTCGGCTGAATGGGTGTTTTAGGATGAGCCAAATCAAACAACAGCTGTTTGCGAACAAAGCACTTCAAAGCAAATGATCGCCAGTTTTTTCAGAAAACTGGACATGCCGCAACCGTATCACTTTTATAACGCAGAACAGTCAATTCTGAGTGATACACAACCATTTGTTTGCCAGTTGTGTTGCAAGAAATCAGGAAAATTAACAGCCGAAGATGGATCACTCTTCACCATAACAATTCGAGCTCTATCACATCGGCTCAAACAACTACATTTTTAAGCACCCAAAACATCAATTTGATGAGTCATCCGCCGTATACTTCTGACTTGGAACCGAATGACTTCTTTTTCTTCCCATTCGTTAAAAAACAATTAGAGGTCAACGTTTTTTGACACCTTAAGAAGCAGGTGCTGTATTCAGAATGCATGTTTTGGAGATCCCTCAATCAGAGTGGCAAAAGTGCTTTGACAATTGGTTCAAACGCATGCAAAAGTGTATAGATCTTCATGGGGAATATTTTTAAAAACAATTAGGTGATTTTTGATGATTAATATTTGTTTTTATTCTCTAATCCCGAAATATAAAATGCATAAGTCAATGTACGTAAAATTTGGTAGCTTTTCTTATAACAATCTGAGAGATGGTCAATGCGCTTTAGACACTATATGGCCCTAGTATAAGGATAAAAAAAGGAAAAGCTTTGTTTTTCTAAGTGTAAAAAGGAAAAATTTTTATGCCCACTCGCCACAGAAGGTGGATCGATACAAGGTGGTAGCACCAGTACTACAAATGCAACATCAACAACCATATAGAATTTTTACATATAAAATCCGAGGATCATTAATCAAAATCAATCATTGATTATTATGACGATGAGAAAGTTACGTGCATTTTCTGGGGAGAAACAACGTGCCAACAAGACACACTATTTATCGTGTAGTGAATGTTTTCAAAAAAAAGGGACTTCAATTTATAGGCCCTAGCATGGACCAAAAGGTACTGCAGGATCGGCTAAATACATAACAGCTGCTCAAGAAAGTGTTTAAACCAATTCATCAACCTCAACTTGGCGCTGTGCTTATAAGCTTTGTCTTCAAAAAAAACAACTTTGGCCACAATTTTGCACAAGGATTTTCATGTGTTTCCATTTATGATTCAGTTGACACAAGAGCATCTCTCAGAAGACCATTAACGCCGCCGTACATATGCAAATAGGATGTAACAGCTCGTCCATGACAACCCCGATTTTCATGAAAAAATCATTATGAATGACAAAGCACATTTTCATTTGAATCGATATGTGAATAAACAGAATAGTCGGTTCTTTGCATCCATTAAAAATGACAGTCTGGTGTGCAATTTGATCAGAAGAAATCCCTGGACCTTCCTTTTTTGAAACAGAAAAGGGCGTAACGGTAACTGTTAATGGGGAGAGATATCTTAATATGATTTAAAACTTTTCAATGCCACAGCTGCATGCATTGGGCTTGGTTAAAATGTGGTATCAACAAGGCGGTGCCACATCGCATACAACCAGGATTTCAATGGAATTACTGCGAAACCTCTTTCCGCAACAAGTTATTTCAAGAAGTGATAATGTTGATTGCCCTCCACGGTCGCCTGATAGACTGCCCCAGACTTCTTTTTGTGGAAATATCTGAAAAGCAAAGTTTATGCAAACAACTCAAACAAAATATTCGCGATGAATTTATTAAAATACCGCGTGAAATGTGTAAGGATGTAATGAAAAATGTGTTCAAAAGGGCTCACATTTGTAAGGCTAACAGAGGCGGACATTTATCTGATATTGTATTTCATACACAATTGCCGACATTAAATAAAGTATTTATCAATATAAGATCCATTTTCTTTCATTTAATCAAAAATTATAAACAAAGTAGTATAAGCTGCCGGCGGACACCCTGTATATAGATATATGCATGGAGTTTGCCCCCAAAAATTAGTTACCTCAGATTACTAAACTTAATCGAAATATTGAAACAAATTGAATTAATGAAAGTAATTAAAATTCAAACTTAATTGTTTACTTTATTATTCAAAAAACATTATGACCTAAAGACGAAAATTCAAAAGCACAACTATTCTGATCTTAGTGATTTTAAATTGCGATTCGCTTAGAAATATTTCCGACAGTTTGATGTTAAATGATGGGTAAATCGACATCAAAATGGGGTCACAAATGCATTTTTTAGAAATTGATATGTGTACCCATATCACCTTGTGAGAGGTATAATAAGAGCCAAAACATAGAATTAAATATATGCTTTAGGCGGCCCTCTAGCTGCCACATTTATTTATAAACACTTTTTACATTTATTACTAAGACAACAAACCTAAATGTGATTTAAAAATTTCTTTCCCCAAGATAAACTAAATCAACAAAAAGACAACCGGCACTGCATTATATACTATTTTTTAATACCTCTTGAAGGTTATAACAAGGTTATTAGTTAAAAAAAGCTCCTGTACACCTTTCACACCCTTCCAAATATCTACTACGAAAATAAACATGCATATTTTTACATAAAATTGTTATAAAGTACATACATATGCATTTTTAAATACATACGTGTCGAACACACAATAACTTTTCTAAGCACATACTCCTGTAATGCACCTGAGAATAATGTCAAAAGAAAATTAAACACATTTTTGAAAGTAAAGAAAGTAAACAGTTGTTGTAGAGAGACTTTAACTGAATTTTTAAGTAGAATTTGCAACATATGTGTGAAGTTATGACCAACAACTATCGTTTTATGTAAAACAAATATGTAAATATAAGAGATCAGTTAACCTACTACTTCGTAAACGAAGTTTTTAGTTAATTTTTTTACAGAAAAATAAATGCAAAGAAGTCTTATATGCTTTGAAAAATAAAATTCTAATAATATGTATAAAATTTTAAACTAGCATGATAATTTTTTTTTTATAAAAATTAATATATTTAAAAATTTTTTTTTAACTTGCTGAATGATTTTTTAATTCAATCTAGATTGAAAGAATATCATTTCATGTTTAAGATCCATACAAAGAAAATTAAAAATTAAACAAATAAGGGGAGAGGTTTATATCATTACACCAAATTTTATCTTGCACAATGCAGCCCCAATTTCAGGCCTTCAGTTTTACACATTTGATAGCCTTTTTCTTTATCATATCTTGCCTAACAGATTACGCAGTGGTAGTTTTTCGATAACAGGTCTTTTAAGAAACTTAGCTGATCGCTAAAGAGAATAATTCGTCTGAGGAGTCGAGCCAAGACTTTCAAGGTGCTCCCCCAGTGTTATCATTCTGTCTACCTCCAGCAAGTTTTTTAGTTGGTTTGTACATTCTTTAAGTTTAGTTTTGAGTTGGGGCAAACTATGCTTGTGCTCTTCTCTTCAAGCTCTCTCTTTTCCACATCCACATAAAAAAATTGGTTGTATTTAGTCTGCCGGTTCAACGAATTTTTTTATATCTTAATTAAGGCTGTTCAGACAACCATCTCTGTCTTCGGGAATTTTTGGCGGTAGGCTTTGCGAGCAGAAAGTGCTAAAATATTTTTTCTTTTAGATAAGGAAAAATTACATACAAGTGGCGATTTGTTGAGGACTGCAAATAGTGATTATTGTGGTCAGAAGTTAAGTCCAGCGAGGCTTAAGCTTCAAAGGGGGAGAATATACATTTGCTACGCCGAAAATACATAAAATTAAATAAGAACCATGTACATACACATATAGAGACGCTTGGCAAAATTTAAAGGAAAAAAACATACATTCTTTGATACAATTAAAAACAGTTTAAGGAATTTATTTTGGGTTATAATATTTTTATAAAATCTATTTGTATTAAGTTTTACATTTTTAAGTTGCTTAAAAACATGATGGTTTCAATTTAAAAGCCATGAATGTTAGAAATATTAAAAAAAATTTGGTTTAACCAAAAAAAACTTTGATACAAAATTTAAAACTACTCCATTTTTGGCACTTTTATTGTTATAACGTAAAACAATGAACAATTAATTTTTGCAATGAGTTGTTTAGTGTAGAAAAATTTTCAGATTCAAGATATTCGTAGAAGCTATAAAATCATGTCTATTTTTGAGCTCAGTTTTAAAAACGGCCCACAGTGGCTGCAAATCGTTTTTCATCGATCTACGGCCTGTTATTTTGAACCAATATAAATATTTTTAAAAGTTTTATTATGCAGTTTAATAACAAGGCACCCTCTCGGCAAATAAAGCTCACACTTTACTTTCAAAAAATTAATTATGAAAAATTAACTGGAAATCTATTTAAAACAACTGGATTTTATTTAAAAACCCTTTATCAAGATATTCATTAAAATTAACAAAATATTTTATTTAAATTCAGGCATTAAAAAATGAACTTACACATTCGTCTAAATTTATCATTTATAACAAGGCACAAACTATCAGAAAAACATTAACAAAGATAAATATTTTTAAAAAATATCTGAAAAAGCTAACTTCCACTGAGGATCAATATTTTTGTTTAGTTGAAGCTTTGAATAACTCTTTAAACCAGTTTAAAAGAAATATTATGTTAAAATTTAACTGTTTTTTAATTTAAAAACAACTTAACATAATACTTCCTGAATAAATTATAGCCAGTTACTGTAATATTTTTTTAAGTATATAACTGGTAAACTGATACAACTAACGAGTTCCTAAGGACTGCTACCCCACTAGCATAACAAAAAAAAAAACTAATTCATTATTATTGATACTGTGTAAGAAATCATAGTTTAATTTTGATAAAATAAACCAAATACTAATTTTTTCCTAAAATTAAACAAAAAATTTGTTTCCGGCAGCATTTCACCCCCCAGTTATCCAAATTTGTCTCCAGCTTTTTTGATACCTTTTTTCAAATAAGTTTGCTACCAAAGTTCATTAATATTTTAAAAACCGACATAACACTGTGCGGTCTGCCAAAAATATTAAAAAAAAAATAAATTTAAGCTAAGTTTTCCCTCTTGCACAAAATTTAAGCATTTTTCATACAAAGTCGGTTAAATATATTATAACGTCATTAATGTAAGGAAAACCTACTGTTTTGACATTTTGAACGTGTGTTCAAACTCAATCCAAAAATAGTCAGCTGTTGAATCGAGTATACCTTGTAGTGTAATTGTACAATGGGTTGTATAATTAACTGTCATAACCTTTAATTAGATGTGAATGAGTAGGAGAATGACAATACATAATCAGTGTCTGATCATATATTTACTAAAATAATGATAAAAAAAAATTAATTAAAGAAAGATTGCAAAATTTGATATTAAATTACAATAAAGATGACACAAGATGTTTTGTCTACTTCTGCTTTGTTCAAACAGTGGTAGTGATTAATGAGGTTTTCAATGGAAAAAATAAGAATTTGAATTCGAAATTATTGTTGCTGATAATGTTTATCTTTTAATGCCTTAAGGTGTGATGTTAAATACTAAATTGTTTAAATATAATACTTCTTATGTCTAATATTCTAAATATAATTAACTTTTGAAATACACGTGAAAATGATTAGTTTAAATGACTTTAAAACATCTAAAAGCGTTTTTCCAATTAATTTTAAACAATAACTGCTTATTTGTTAATCAGTGTTTACGAATTTAAATAGAGGATTTTATTTTACAGAAATTTATTAGAAAAGGATAATTGACTCGTTAAAAGGAAAGAAGTCAAGTAGGTAAAAAGCACTTTTTTTAATACAAAGTTGAGAACTATTGACCTCTGTTATTCATCCGTTTTAGAACTTTTGCAAAATTTTGGCATCGATTTTTTAGCCCAATTTTCGCATATTTTGCATCTATCAGCATATTTGGCATATTTTGCCTTTTAGTACATATTTTTTCTTAAAAGCCCTTTAAAATTAGTTTTAAAATTTTTTATATTAAATTCAAAAAAAAAACCTTAAAAAAATCTTTTAAGTGTTCATAGTTGTCACCTTTTGAAAATTTTTTTTTTTAATTCAATTATTTATTTTAAAGCAAAGATTTAAATTTTTATCATCCCTTTCATAACTTTCGCAAAATTTTGGCATCAATTTTTTACAGCATATTTTGGCATATTTTTTGCTTAAGATCGAATTTTTTATAACCCGTTTTTAAAAATTTTTTTAATATTTTATATTTAGTTTAAAAAACGTAACAAAAATCTCTTGAGAGTTCATTGTTAGTTTTACATTTTATATTTATTTACTTATCTTAAAACAAAACAACACTATTTAATATCATTTTCGTTTCCCTTTTTTTAATTTTTAGCGGAATATATTGGCAATGTAAATTCGTTACTTCGTTAAGGCAACTAAATTTAAATGCTGCGTTTTCCGACTCCCAAGCCTAAATCCCTAATATTCTTACTTTGAAAAAATATATTTTTAATTTTTTGAAGCATATTTCTGACTTTCTACCGCATATTTAAGCTCTTTCTTAAGAGCATGTTTTTGGTTGCCCTGGTTATAAGTCTTAAAGTACTTTTTTACATTTTTGTCACTTTTTTTGAATTTTTTAAATTGTGAATCTAAAAATAAGAAATCTAGAACTATTGAACCTATCGAGATATGAGGTCTGCTAAGTGGATAAACTTGTTTGATTTTTTTGATATTATGAGTCTACAAATATGAAATTGAGAATTTTTGACCGCTGTAGAGGTATGAAGTTGAATTTGTTGAAACCCTTTTTTCCTGACTTTAAATCCATATTTTTTGTAAATTTAGATTTAATATTATGTTTTTTTTTTCAATTTTACAGATGCATCAAACCAGTTAATTGCTAATTGAGGGAACCCTAATTTTACTGTATTATAAAGATTTTAATAATGTGACATTCACCAGCTTGTCAATTGCCTAGTTAAGAAAAAAATTAAAAAACAATTAAAAATTAAACAAAATTTTAAGTAGCAACAAATAATTAAAAAAAAAAATAAAATAAACTAAACCTTTTAAATGGCAAAAGAAATTAAAAACCTTTGTCAGAAAACAGGACCACCAACTTAAATTCATGCCTAAAAACAAAAAAGAAGCAACAATGGAATTCAATATTTTAAACTTGAAATAAAAAACAAGCATAAACTGGACTTATTTACGCATTTAATAAATAAAAACAAAAAAAAATTGAAGCTTCCCACACTTATTACAATTCCACGATAATACTTAAAGTCTTCGTCAAGGTGCTGCATAAATGTCAACATGAGTTTTTTAAGTTCCATGCAGCAATATGTAACAAGTGGCATTAGCAGTCTAGGTCTAGGCAATCGTCGATTTTCTCGTCAAGAATCAAGCGAACAACAACAGTCATCCTCTCTTGCTGCTGGCTCATCTGCAGGTGGCCTTCAAACATCGGCTTCAATAACTCCCTGTCCAACACCAAACATCCAAGGTAATGTTTCAGGTGGAAATTTATTTAATGTCGTAGCCTCTTCAGTAGGTGGTAGTTCACCAGGTCAGGGGATAAGTGGCAGCAATTATCCCACAGGAGGTGTTGTTATTGGAAATCCAAATGCTACGAATCCTTTATTGGGTAAGTTATCATTAGCAATTTTAAAATTTTCAAACTAAAATCAATACTTTTCTTTTTAATTACATTAAATTTTTCTACTAGAGAAAAATTGCACATTTTTTTTTTTGAATTCGTTATAAAATCTACTTATACTTAAAAACTGAAAAAAATTAAAAAATTTTATTATGCAGTTAAAATTATTTGCTTTGAACTATTTTGGTTTTGGCTAAATTTTTACTTATAAAAAACTAATATTTTTGATCAACTTTAAAAGCTTTAAAAGCAAGTAACTTTTACCGATGTTGGTAGAGTATAATGCTGACTTTCATCATTAGAACTCTTTAAACGGTAGTGGTGTTTTCAAACATCAACTTTTTAGTTAACATGGCAAACGGAATTTCTTTTTTTTTTAAATAAGGACGAAGTTTTTAAATTTTCCAAATGCACAAATTCTATTTGGCAAAGCTAATTAACTAACGGCTAAGCTTTTTCTATCTTTCGGATGGTATGGACGGTTTGGTTATTGCATTTTATACAATAAATAACAGTTAAAAATGTTTGCTTTATTTAAGTAAAAAGAAATTTTTATTAAAAAACAAGTTTAAGCGCTATATTCGGCTGTGCCGAATCTTGGATGACCTTCCCATTAGACCTTTGAAACCTCGAATCCTCGTTTTTTGTTTATGAAATATTTATAATTTTTAAATAGGGGTCGGTGTCATATTTTAACCCTCTTAGGGTGATTAGGACAGCATTAGGAGTTTTACCCTAATTTTTTTCAAATTTTGTGGGGACTTTTACTCTAATTCTTAAAAATTTTGTATGGAAACCCTGTTAGATGATAGAGATAGGTTATATGTTCTAAGGCCGACTCTGAGGAAGCTGTGAGCATTTTTAAATCATTTTTGTTAATTTTGTATGGTTACCCCATAAGGTGATGGTCATAGGGGTTAAGTATATTCTAAGAATATGTTTGGGAGAACTAACTAGTAGGGGTCGGTCGTACACTTTATGGCTCTAAGGCCAACTCTGAAGAAGTTGTGGGCATTTTTACATAATTTTTGTAAATTTTGTATGACAACCCCCTTAGGGCGTGGTGATAGGGGGTAAGTATATTTTAGGAATATGTTTGGGAGGGAAAACTAATGGGGGTCGGTCGTACACTTTATTGCTCTAAAGCCGACTCTGAGGAAGTTGTGGGCATTTCCATATCATTTCTTGTAAATTTTGTATGGCAACCCCCTTAGGGCGTGGCGATAGGGGGTAAGTATGTTCTAGGAATGTGTTTGGGAGAAGAAACTAGTAGTGATCGGTCGTACACTTTATAGCTCTAAGGCCGACTCTGAGGAAGTTGTGGGCATTTTTACGCCATTTTGTTAATTTTGTATGGTAACCCCGTCACCATTACTTAGGTGATTGGGGGTAAGTAAATTCGAGGAATAGGTTTGAGAGGGAAAACTAATGGCGGTATATGATACACTTTATTCCTCTAGGGGTGACTCCAGGGAAGTTGTAGGGGGTTTTACCCAATTTTTTCATGTTCTGTGTGCCAACACTCTTAGGGCGTTTGGGAGGGAAAACTAATTAAGGTCGGTCGTACACTTTATTTCTCTAAAAAAGTGTTTGGGAGGACAAATTTGTTGGGGTCGGTCTTACATTTTACCTTTGTAGGAGAACCCTGGAATTGCGGGAGCGATTTAAAAAAAATGTTTAAAAATAAAACTTTGTAACCCTGCTAGGGTGCGGATATAGGGTGTAAGTAAGTTTCAAAATAATGCTCGTGAAGAAAAATCATTAGGAATCCGTGCTACATTGCAAATTATACGGTACAATTCCGGGGCAGCTGTAGAGGTTTTTATGTAAAAATTTTGGAGAAATAAACAGTGTACCACTTTGGCTTTTGGCAGATATCTCAGTGAGTTGTCGCGATATTTTGCTGGATCCTCTCGATCTTTTCGCAGGTATTTCTGATAGTTTGACAGGACCACGGAGGATTTCAAAAAGTTGATTTCAACCATAACACAGACAGACGGACATGGCTAGATCGACTTCGCTTTCTATAAGAATTCAGAACATATATACTTTATGGGATCGTAAATGAATAATAAAAAATACAAGCAGAATGACAAACTTTTTGGTATATACCCTTATCACTTATGCGATATTTTACCCATTTTTTTATATACCCAGTCATCTGATCTTTTTTTGACTTATTTTTTTATATTTATTTTACCGAGAGCTTCCCTAGTTCTTGAAATAAAAACTACACAACATGTGTATGTGCAATGCTGCTTCTAGTATCCTATTCAACAAAGTTATCTTTTTAACAAGTAAGAGCGCTATATTCGGCTGTGCCGAATCTTATATACTCTTCACATTGACCTTTTGAAATCCAAAACTTTTTTTATTTTTTAACCATTTTTTTACTTATGAAATATTTTTAATTTTTAAATAGGGGTCGGTGTCATTTTTTAACGCTCTTCTAGGAATATGTTTGGAAGAAGAAACTAATAGGGGTCGGCCGTACACTTTATTGTTTTGGACCAACTCTGAAGAAGTTGTAGGCATTTTTACATCATTTTTGTAAATTTTGTATGGCAACCCCCTGGGCGTGGAGATATGGGGTAAATATATTCTAGGAATATGTTTAGGAGGAAAAACTAATGGGGGACTGTGATATATTTTTTTCCCTTAGGGGCGACTCCGGGTAAGTTGTAGCGGTTTTTACCTTATTTTTAAAAATTTTGTATGGCAACCATGTTAGGGGCTGGATGAATAAAATAATCCGGGTCGGTCTTACATTTTACCTTTGTAGGAGAACCCTGGAAGCCGTAGGAGCGATTTTAAAAATGTTTAAATTAAGGTTTGTATGGCAACCCTGTAATATGTACGAATATTAATACTAATAAAATTTTCGGTTTGGGTGTGGCTTAATAATATCTATATGACCGATCCTGTTTTTTTCTTTTTTTGTTGTTTTTTTCATTATTACACACATAAGTATGTTCTTTGTTGTTGTTGTAGACTGAAAAAAGTAGGTAGTCTTGGTTTTTGCTTATATCTCGGTCATTTATCGGGCGATTTTGCTGATATTCAATACCGATTTTAAAAAGGATCCAGAATATATATACTTTATGGGGTCCCAAATAGATAATAAAGAAATTACAAACGGAATGACAAACATATATATACCCTTATCACTTATGTGAAGGGTATAATGAGAAAAATTTTAATAGAGATATCTTGTTAGAGGTTTGAGGTCAATAGTTTTAACAGTTTTTGACATATTTCGTATCATCAGTTTTATAAACATTTTTCATTTGTATGGGGGTACCATTCCAACATAAATAAATAGCGGCACGAAAACTTTTTGTAAGAAATTTAAGTTCATTTGTATGAGGCTTCGGCTTCCCCTGCTCATAACCTAATTTTGTTCTAAATTGTACGCATTACAGTGAAATTACTTTGCACCTGGTTGCAAGTCGATAAATGTTATAGTTTCTTATATTAACATCGAAAATTTTACAAAATATATACACACATCTGAAGGGGGAATTCCCCTTTCCCTGCTCCTACCCGAACTAGTTTTTTTTTCCTTAATTTAGGCCGCCCTTTAAAAAGTATATGCAAAAAGTTTTGTCACAACAGTGCTATGTTTTCTGAGATATATAGGGACATATACATGGAATATTTCCCGAAATATGAATCGTTTGAGATTTTTGCTCATATCTCGGTTCATAGTCAACTGATCTTGCTGAATTTAAATTCGGTTCTGCCTTAAAATACTTCTGATAGTTTTCCACCAAAATATTTTCCGCTTGACTTTATTTCGCCCTGTAAACATGATTTCCAGAGATGGAAAGACAGGCCGACAAACAGATGGACTTGGCTTAATCGACTTTCCCATCTCTAATATCTATACAAACAGAATGGCAAACTGACGTATACTCTTATCACGCATTCATCACTCATCTAAGGGCATAATGAACCAAACTAAAAAAAAATGCAAAGCAAAAAGTTTGCTTTAAATACAACTAAAAAAATTTTTATAAAATATTTAAAATTTTGGTAAAAATTTTAAAATAATTTTAAAGATTTTTTAAACAAGCTTTTTAAAAACTCTTTTGAAATTTTTAATTTTCATTTTTTTTGATGATTTTTTTTTCAAAAACTAAATTTTTATTTATTTTCTTAAACGATTTAAAAAAGAAATAAAAGAATTAAAAACATTTGTTTCCGCAGGTTATCCAAAAGTCGTACCTACTCCCGGCGTTTCTGCAGCACCAGGCAATTCGCCATCGCAAACTGGATCTAATTCAGCCACGAGTACACCTTTAGGTTCTCGCCGACAATCACGAGCTCTAGAATGCTTACCGCCACCAAGGGCAGGTTCTTTTCGTCAGCGCACTTCGCCCATACACCAAGCAGATACGTCACAAAGAACGCCCCTGGCATTTTGTAAGCGGCGCTTGTCGTGGCCGGAAGTCGACCCACGCTCAAACTCAGGGTAAGTGGAATTTCATTTAAATGAAAAAAAAAATTATTTAATAAAATAAAATTTACGTTTTCCTTTGAATGTTATTATGCTTCAATTTTTTAAATTCCCATTTTTTTCTGTTGTTAATAAATATTTATTGTTGTAATTGGTTGGTTGTTAAGTAAAAAGTTTCCATGAAAAATTGTTTATGTAAAGCAGCCATTAAAGTATACGCTCCTTAATAAAAAAACTTCTTATGGATCATTTAGAAGGTTTCCGTTAAAGCAAAATTACAATGAATATGAAAAACCAGAGCAATTTTTAAACATGGTAACTAAAGCAATACATGTGTCAAGAAATCAAAAGGCGAGTGTAATTTTTTAAGCCCGGTTTTACTTTAAAATTTCGTAAAATTTTTTTTCAATTTTTTTTTTAATTTAAAGATACTCGTATTGTAGATTTCCATAAAAAATCAATTTTTCTTCATTTGTGTAAAAATGCGTTTCAATTGTTCATTTAATAGAATTTTGACATAAATTAAACATTATGACTCATTTTAAATGTGTTTGTTACTCGGTTTGACACTTCTTGCTTATAAAATTAATTATTTTTTCATTGCTACGGTTTCTCGTTTGCTTTTACAACAAATGTTCATATAATAATTGAATTAACAGCGTAACACCCAACTTGATAAGCAAAAAAGAAAAAAAAAACATTAAAGTAATAAAGAAAGGAACAGTAGGAGAACTTCCTGCTAAATAAAAAATAAATTTTTACAGAGGGAAGTAATAAAGAGGATGGTGGTAGGGGAAGAGAATGAAATAGAAATAAATCATGAAACTTTAATTTTGAATTTTTTTTTTTGTTCAAAGTGACAGACTGCTGATTGCTGCTGACTTAACAAGCAAAAAATAATTTATGAAAATTTAAATTAATAACAATTTAAAGCTCGTAATTATAACACAACATTAAACCAACAAATTTTTTTCTTAAATCAGCAGTTAACAGCATGCTGGCTTAAAGGCGTTTTATAAAATATGTTTTTATAATTTTTTGTAAAAAAAAAAATCAAAGAAAAATTAGCAAGAAAAATTCAAATTAATATTATAATTAATATTGTGTTTGGAAGTAAAAGAATGTGGATTTTAGTTTTTAAAGTGTATGTCATCCAGATGTCTTCAGTTGAGTTAAACACACTGTTAAAAATGGAGCCTGTTGTCCTTCACCACACTATGCAGTAAACTTGGTTCAATTAAGCAGATTTCTCAATGAAAGTGTTTATCTACAGCCACAAGAGATTTCAGATTGTCATTATTTCACCCATCTTTGAGGTCGCCCCATAAAAAAATCAATGAGAGTAAGATCGGATGACCTCGGTGGCCATGGGATTTCCCTAAAGCGACTGATTATTTCTGGGGGGAATTTTTTTTCCGAGGAAAATTCACCGAAGCTCTGGCTGTGTGTGCAGTCACCCCATCCTGTTGAAACCACTTGTGTAAAGAGTGCGAGGGATGAGATCGCAGGCTTGGCAAAAAGAAATTCATTATTATGCGTCGATAAAATTCCCCATTGACATCAGTCGCCTGGCCTCAAGAATTTTCGAAAAATATCGTCCAATTATTTCATTCGTGGATAAGGTACACCAAACAGTTACCCTGGGGCTATGCAACGGTTTTTTATGTTTCAATCGGGGGTTGCAGGTTCTTGGAGACCACTAGCAGCAGTTTTGCTTGTTGGCGTGGCCGTTTAAGTAAAAAAGGACCTCGTCGCACTTAAGAATGGGATTTGCACTGCGATAACGCTCCAACACCGTTTCCCAAAAATTTTTGCATAAATCAAAGGATGAAATTTAAGGTCCATTTTTTCAAAGTCCCAGTGAGACTGCTCTTTTCCATATTGGATGTAGCGGACTTTCACGTAAACTGCTTTTAACTAGTTCAGTGTTTTGGGGAGTCCCTTACGATCGACTGGGCACTAGCCGTGGGACTTTCATAGACGAAACAGTTGCGCGGAATCTTTGCAACTACGAACGAATTAAATTTATACTCGGTTTATTGCGTGCCCGCCGTAAACCAAACTTCCAACAAAATTGTCGACTAGCAATTACGTAGGAATTATTACTCTTGAAAAATGTCTACACAGCGAACGCGCGATGCTCACTCAACAACTGTGATAAATCCGCACAGTCGATAATTCTGATGGCGTGACCCTCCTTCCACAACGTTTATTACTTCTTGAAATAGTCGTATTGCAAAATAAAAATTTGCAACCAGACACCCTGTACTAAAATCCTGTACAAGTTGTCAAACTACGACCTCAGTAATTTTGCGGGCGGGCCAATTGTAAGCAAACGGTAGTCCTTTAAGGAAATTTATATGGTGGAATCTAATAAAGATAAAAATACACCTAAAATATTTTATTTCGGTATTTGCCTTAAGGAAAAATACTAAGGATGGCTACAACGCAAGGTTCATCTTTATGTACTAAATTGTCACTCTGCTTGTCAGTACTGACAACGGACTGACATCAAGTTTTTATTTTTCGTAGTATGAACAATAAACAAGTATCTTATTATGCTATTTATACTTGCGCTACCCTTGCCTTTTTAGAGACAGACATATATGACTTAACTAGGTTAGCGCAACTATCTCTTTGGTAACAGATGTGTGTAACAAAGCCCTTTTAAAAAACTTTAAAACTACTTGTGGAACGAAAATACACTTTCCAGGCTGTAGAAAGGTTAAGGATGACAACAGTGGGGGGTTACAGACCATAGAATAGTAGATAGTAGATGAACTGGTGATGCATGAGAGAGTGAAATAAAAAGTAATTATCCTCGAGGTCTATAAGTCCCCATTCCCAAAATCTATTATACATGACATGATAAAAATCTTTACTGGTAAATTTTTCATACAAGCGGTGATGATTTTTAGAGCATGCCTTCTTCAAAGGTACATAACGTAACTTTAATAAAGAAAGATTGTAGCTCGTATATTTTTAATAATCCCAGATGTTTGTTTTTTTTTCGATAAATAGTCTGCTTATAAATCACAATTACCCAAAAAAATTGAATTAAAAAACACGAGTTAAGACCTTTCTATATTAAGGTAGAGATATTTACCTAACATGCAGAAAAAGGTCAGGGTAGGATAGGCCACTCAAAACCAAAGGACTTCAGACCTATCAGTCAATTCCCTTCTCAGCTTAGAACATTAGATTGATTGATAAATCTTCATCTAAGAAATTATATTGATCTTTACACACCATTAGTGGAGCTCAGCATGCTTACCTTAAGAGCAATTTGGTTGAGAGTGAATTTCATGATGTGGTTGGCTATATAAAACAGGGCCTGCATAATTAAGAATACATAACAGCGGCGTCCTGAATGCAATATGAAAACAGTAGCAATAGATGAGGTACTTAGGGAGCTTAAACGTGGATTGTAATTTATAGAAAAAAGATAAGAACTAAGACGCCTCAAGGTGATGCTTCTTTACCCCTATTGCGGCTGCTAATGATTAAGGGTATACTAAGGAAGTAAGATGAATAGCCTTGTCTGTTGCCTGAATTGCAGCAAAAATACTCATCTTTGAGTTTTAAGTCTTTGAGAAAAAAGGAGTACTAAGAAGATTAAAGGACTTAATAATACCCGGTTCTTACAAAAAAACTGCTGCTACAAACCTTCTTTTATCTAGGACCCATTTTTAAGTTCCTAAGATCTGGAAAAGGACTTTCCTACTAGCCATGTTCTCTTAAAATTACACTTGGCTTCGCTATGAGACTCTATTGGGGGACCATATTTTTGCTGCTTGATTTTGCGTTGCAAATCTAAACCTAAAGCAACTTTTAAATAAGTTCTTTAATTTTACTATTTTTATGCGTTTGTATAATTTATTTAAAGCTATGCTCTCTATAGTTTTTCTCTATTAGTTTTCACTGAAGAGTGAAATGGCTTATCATTGAAAATTATTTGTTACTAAGCTTCACTAGTTTTTACTGAAAAATATATAGAAAGAGTTACCGGTTAATATATTATGCACCTTATAATGTCCTGAATAATTGTTGTTGAAATTAGAAAAAATTAAGTATTTATATGTGTTTTTTTTTAAAGCACAAGTTACCACATAAATTAAATTTTTTTTCAGACATTTCTAATTTATAAATTTTTAGAAATTCTTTTCTTTATCTACTGTAACATACACCACGTTACGTATACTTAATATTGATTTTCTTATGTATTTTAATTTGCGAACAAGTATACGCACTGCAAACATCTTAAAGTCAATTGTATTTACAATGACCGTAATGATATTTTTATTATAATAAAGCTTCAAATAACTGGACCCAATTTTCAAACCAAAAGATTTTAAAAGAGATAATAAAATAAAAAAAATTATCAACGAAAGAAGTAAAAATCCAATGTATAAGCAAATGTTTTCTCCTCCTAATGCTGTACAACATGTTTGTATAAAAAAAGATATTTTGCTAAAATACTTCAAACATTTGTTAACTCTAAACTATTTTAAATAAAACAAAAATTACAATAAAAGGCAAAAGAAGAAGAAAAAAATATTTAAAGAAACGGGGTTTTTTAAATATAACCAAAAAAAGGAAAAAGATAACCAGTGCAACCAAAAAATATGCAAAATCATATTATTTTCTGTGTATTGCATTACTCTATAATGTTGTTATTCAACAGTTTTCAAACTTTTGCAAAATTTTGGAATTGATTTTTCAGAACATTTTTTTGCATATTTTTGACATATTGCAGCATATTTTGACATATTTTCCTTTTTTCTTCAGAGCATTTTTTTGTAAAATTTTAAATTTTTTTATTTTGAAAACACCTTACAAAAATATTTCAAATGTTTATTATCACATTTTGCAAGATATTTATTTATTTAATTATTTATTTCCAAGCGAAAGCAATTTTTACTATCATTCAGAACTTCTGCAACATTTTGGCATATTTTGCATTTAACAGCATACTTTGGCATATGCTCTTAAGGAGCATAACTTTAATATAATCCGGTTTAACAGTTTTTTTTATTTAATTATTTAATTCGAAGCAAAAAATTTCTTTATAGAACTTCTCCAAATTTGGCGTATTTTTGCTTATTTTGCATTTAACAGCATATTTTAGCATATTTTTCCTTTAAAAGCACAACTTTGGTATTGTCGGTTTTTAAAGCATTTTTTTTGTTAAATAAAAAGAAACCTAACAAAAAATCTTCCGAGTGTTCAATGTCACCTTTTCTTAGTTTTTTTAGGTAACTGTAAGCGAAACTCATTCGGGTTTGTTTTGATTTAACAAAAAAAAAATATACTTGAATAATTTCAAAACCCTCTCAACATTTACATTTATTCTAAATTTCGACTTGAATTGAAACTTTCTTAATGAAGCTTTTTTACTTTGGAATCTTTTGGCTACAAATAACTTGTTCTTTGTATATTTTTTTTGTTTTTATACCCTTCACATAGTGATAAGGGTATATATCAGTTTGTCATTCCATTTGTAATTTCTTTATTATTCATTTGCGACCCCATAAAGTATATATATTCTGGATCCTTATAGATAGGGAAGCCGATTCAGCGATGTCCGTCTGTTGAAATCAAGTTTTCGGAGTCAAATAAAAAGATACAGACCAGTTAATGGCGTCAAACTATTAGAAATATCCTGGAGAGAATGGCTGTTAAAAATCAGCAAAATTGGTTCACTATTGACCGAGATATAAACGAAAACCCAGAACAACCCATTTTTTTTTGGAAAAAATTCGTGCATATATCCCTATATATCTCAGTAAATATAGTCATTCTTGACACAAAACTTGGCACAGACTCTCCTAAAGTAGGGATCTCAATAATGGAAAAGTTTTTTTTTCAGATAGGACCAGGGGAATGGGTATTTTTCCGCTATATCTCGTAAACTATACCAGATATCGAAATGAAATGTTCTACAAAAAGTAATTGTACGCTAAGACCTACGCTTTTAAGAAACAATTTTTTGAGTGGGGGCAAACAAAGGGGTAGCTCCCAAGCAAATTAACAATTTTTATTAAATTTTCGATATGCTATATCTCGGAAACTATAACAGATATCGAACTCAAATGTTCTACAAAAAGTGATTGGACATCAGGGGCTATCCTCTGAAGAAAACAATTTTTGGGTGAAGAAGGGTTAGCACCCATACAAATTAACAATTTTTATGAAATTTTCGATACGCTACTTCTGGAAAACTGTTACAGCTATCGACTTCAAATATTCTACAAAAATCAAATAACTCATACATTTTGGAGAAAAAGTTGGAGAGGAGCAGGGGGACTAGAACATCCAATAACATTTAACAACTTTTATTAACCTTTTAATATGAATAATGTTGAAAACTTTTAAAACTCTCGACCTCAAATCTTCTTCATCTATCTCTATTATTCATACGAACGTTAAAATTTTGTATAGTTTTCTATGGACTTTAAAATTTGCACAAGGTTTTTTACTATTTTATTTGCAGTACAAAATTACTCGGATGGGCATATTTAAAGGCCAATGTGAAGGGTATAAAATATTCGGCACAACCGAATATAGCGCTCTTACTTGTTTTTTTTTTCTTTTTGTACAAAATTTTGTGCTTTTATAATTAAAACCTATAAAATTATTTTTTAGTTCTTTACATTTGTATTTGTATTCCAAACTGTAATCAATATAGGGAGTTATTCTCATCATTTAACACCATTTTGGTTTCCCTTTTTCTTATTTTGTACCGAAATTATTTGGAAAAATTAATTCTTTATTTCGTTGACGCAACTAAAATTGAAATGCTGCGTTTTCATTATCTCTAATGTATTTTCCTATCATTCTTATTTTTAAGGCATATATTGTTTATTTTTGAATCATAATTTAAACCTTTTACTGCATATTTATTGTTTTTGGTTGCCCTGGTGATAACGGAAAGGTCAAAAGTAAAATAAGGAAAATAATGTCAACCAAAATGCTTTTGACTTTAATTTAATATTCAATATAAGCTAAAGTCCCTCAAATGCAAAATATCTTAAGAAATTTATAAAAAGGATTATAAAAAAAGTTTATTAGGAAAAAAAAGTTATAAAAAATTTACAAAAATAATTTTTATAGACAAAAAACCAAAGCAAGAATAATATATTAAGGAAAAACTCAAAACAGAAAACCCTCAAGCTCTAAAAAAAGGCAACATAAACTAGCATGGATGAAGCGAAATCTCTTTTAAGCCGTTACAATGGGGGTGATGGTAGTAGTAGTGGGTGTACTTAAACATGTTTATGTTAAACAAATTATCATAAAAGTCTCACACAATCAGAGCAACTGTCAACACAACTTTTGTGACATATGGTTGATGACGTTAAATTACAGTTCGTTGCGTAAATGAATGAATAAATAAAAGATAAATAAATAAATTAATGAATAACTGACTGACTGCTTTAGCTGCTGACTCTAAGTGCTTTTGGATGAAATAAGGAAGACAAATGAAAAGACATTTACTGCCTACATGCGTACACTAAAAAGGGTTGATTGGTGTTGCTCTAAATGCCTTCTCTAAAATTGTGAAACATCTTAACTGTGATAAAATAAATAATAACAATTATGGTTGAGTAGTTTCTAAAAATAATCGTGTAACGTAAATAAAATGTTTGGTCTTGAGCCACTGAGGTAAGGGTTTTATTAAATATTTATAGAAAATAAGTGAAAACAGTGATTAAAAAATATATATAAAATAAGATAAACTAAATAATGTTGGTAAAACAAAATATTAAATTAGTGTGGGATTAAAACAAGATATTACTGAAAGCAGTTTACACAAAAATCCACGACTTTCAATACGGAAAAGAGAAGCCTCCCTTGAAATTCCAAAAGCAATTATGCATGAAATTTATAAAGAGGATCTGAAGTTCCATTCTTTTGAAATTCAAAACATTCAAGAACTGAAAGAAAGTGACTTTGATTTACGCAAAAATTTTTTGTGAAACAATGTTGGAGCGTTCTTGCACTGTAAATCATATTTTTTGGAGCAACGAGGCTCGATTTTGCTTGAACGAACATGTCGACAGGCAAAACTGCCGTTACTGGTATCTAAGAACCTGAAACCCTCGATTAAAAAATCAGAAACCATTGCATTGCCCCAGGGTAACTGTTTGGTGTGCCTTTTCTACGTATAAGATAATTGGAGCATTTTTTCCAAAAATTTTTGAGGTCAAGCGATGACAGTCAGCGGTGAAAATTTTCGACTTATGATTACAGAATTCCTTTTCGCTCAACCTGCGAGTTCATCCATGGTACTCTAAACACATGTCATTTTAACAGGATGGGGCGACTACACACACAGCCAAAGCTTCGATGAATTTTCTTCGGCAAAATGTCACCCTCTGAGGTAGCCCGATTTTACTCCCATGGATTTTTTTTGGAGCTACCTCAAAAAGAGGGTTTATAATGACAATCCCCAATCTCTTGTGGCTTTAAAGAAACATATTTTTCGAGAAATCAGCTCAACTGAACCAAGTTCACTGCATCTTGTGGCGAAAAAATCATGGCTCCGTTTTGAACAGTGTGTTTATCTCGACGAAAGACATCTATGTTTTTTATTTAACTTTCAATACATAACTCTGCTACCAGACACCCTGTATTTGCGGCTAAAAAACCATATGACTGGATAATATCACCGGAAATTCCAAAAAACCCGTTGTAAGGTGTATGCAAGACTCGGCACGAAAAAGAGCTCGTACTTGGTTATTTTAAAATTACGCAAAAATATAGCAAAAAATAACCTTTTACCTCTATTCCTTAGGTTAATTTAGGTAAAGCTAGATTAAGCTAGGTTGAAAGGACTGGGCCTCAAAAGACTTTAAATTTAGCATGACGTGCACCTTAGCCAGTGATTGGCTCGGAGGTGGATCTCACAAAATTTTAGTGATGCGTTCCGAAAGAATTTCTTCAACACTTCTACTTCATTCCTCCTAAGTGAGCAACATCTAGCCAAGCATCAGACATAAAACATCGGGTACAAGGAGTGTTGCAGCATTTCAACACGCTCATCATTTTTCTTGTTTTAAGTCCTGACCTTACTTTAACAGCGCCAGAGGATTCTCGTCATTCTCCCAACTGTGCTTTTTGCCTTTATATTCTGTGGGAAGTTTCTAGCTCTTAAGAGATGAGCTCTGTTTTTCTTGCAACAAAGGAATTCGGGTTTGACAGGTTAACTTTCCACTGTCCCCTAGCCCTATTCGCCAGATCATTCGCCTGTTCATTTCTAGCCACTCCCTGATGACTAAGTAGCAAAGCCGTCTTAAATCCGTTGTTTGCAGATATAAGTATCCTTACGGACACTTGGCTATCTGTACAGATGTTACATCCATTGAATCTGTGTGTGCCCTTTGCCGAACCAGACTTTCCATGATTGCCCGAACCTCCGATTGCAGGATAGTATTGTGGTCAGTAGGGTGGTTTCCAGGGTTTCAACAAGATTGCTATGTCCTGCTTTTTCTCTGCCCTAGCGCCCAAAGCACGTCTCTTCAGGCATCTGCTTCAAAGTCAACCAGTCTAACCAGGTATGAGAGCTTTAAAATTAGTCTTCACCTTCGCTCCACTTTTACGATCGTACAACTCCAATGTGCCTATTTAACTCTCTATCTCTAAAATATGATGATGGTTAGACTCAAAGTCCTCATTCATCCATTTCCTCATTGCCTGAAGGCGTTTTGACGCAAGTGCCGCCCGCCTCTTGTCGTACTAGGGTTAAAATAGTCTATATACTCAAAACTGTTTCCAAGGCCTTCGTCGAAATAAGCCTGATTTTTAATTTTTTTAATTTAATTTTTTTCTCTTAGTAGGTTTTGATATTTATTGGAGTTGACAATCTTTTCATACATATCGACTCAAAATATCAATAGTGAAACCTGTGAAAAAATAAGTTTCTATGTATATTATTCAAGTTGGACCTCTGTCAGGGTTAGATGACTCAAATTTCTTGTTTTGAGATTCATAAATTTAAAAAATTAGCACAGATAGAAGACAATTTCTTTTTCTCCATCTTGTCAACTTTTGATATTTTTGGGTACTTCCGAAAAATGTGAAGAGGTAATTTTTTTGCATAATTACCTTTTGGCCTGAATTGGGTCTGCAGTCAAGTATTTTATATATCTACTTACATCTAATAAAATGCATAAAAATGCCAAAAATATTGAAAGGTAATTTCTGTCCATTTTGTTAACCTATGACTAATTGGAGTTAATAGACCTTAATTTTTTCCATTCTTAAGATCAGAACATCAAAAATATATATAAAAAGTACAAAAAATACGAAAAGTACTTTTTGCTTATTTTCTTGATTTTTGACTTTAGCCGGGGCTTATAGTCCAAGAATCCAAGTGCAAAGTTCAAAAACCCTAAAAATTCAAAAAAGTGCCGAAAACCTGAAAAAATCCTTTTGGGCCACATAATTGACTTTCGACCGAAATTGGGGTAAATGGTCCTTAGCTTTATATTAGTATAGAACTCATAATTTTAGAAATGCAAAAAATACCAAAATATGAAAAGTTTTTACTGTCCATTCTTTCGGCTTTTAGCCACAATCAAAATTTTATACTTCTAGAATCGTTATCTTAAAAAATGGTAACAAATAGAAACAACGTAAGAGATGCACTCTTTGTCCTCTTGAACCAATTAAGCTTTGTTGCCAAATATAACTTAAAAATTAAAGAATACAGATTAATTATTTAAAATTTTTATCTTTTTAATTCCCTTTGAATTTAAACAAGCGTAAAGGCCATAACTAAGCCTTTCCAAACAGAAACCATGTTCTTTTCACATCTATTATTTATAAATTTATAGACCTTGTGGCTTTAGAATGAAAATCTTTTTTTAATTGAATAAAATTTTGAATGGTTGAAACAAAAAAATAATTAAAGCCGTCACACCCGCCATAATAGACTACTTAATTTACAAGCTCCCGTAATGATAATTTTAAAATAATTCTAAGAGAATTTGCCTTAAAGAGTAAAATCTTATATTTGTCAGTGGTAATTAATCGTTTTATAAATTGGGATGTAACAGTTGAATAGAACCAGTCTTATTTCTTTTATAATTTTTTATAAAATATTTAAAGGACGAACCCATGTAAGCATTTTAATATTATATATTTTGGTCAACATTAACATTAACGCAATTAAATAAATTTTTTGCACCGACCTCAAAATGTATTTGCTTTAATTTATTTTGTTATTAACACATTGTGTGACAGTTTGCTGTTACCTATTGTGTTGAAATTTATTTATGAACATCCTTATTTGCTAAGCGCACGCATATGTACACACATGCTCGATTTCACTAATCAAGGAGGTTCTCTGAATTAAGTGGATTATTTAAAGGAAGAAAAAAAAAATCAAGGTAGAATAAATAAAGAAAATTTGATAAAGTGGAATGAAAAACAGGGCAACATAGAATATTATTTTAAGTTTTTAAGGACTCTGTACAAGTGATGTAAAAGTTTCATTTACTTTTGCGGAAAAAAACAACATTAAATAAACTTAAATTTTATTAGAACGCTTCGTTTAGTTTTATTTTAGTTGAATAAATGTTTAAGCTAAATGCAAAGGTAAACATGCAAAACAAATTAAAAAATTAATTAAATGTAAAAATTATCAAAATAAACTTTATTTCATTAACCACCTTATTAAACAACCCTCGTTTTTTTTTTTTTATCTTCGCAGAAACATCTAAAATGTATTTATTTAGTTTTTATAATAAATATTATTTTGGCCAATAGAGAATTTATGCTGATTAAACAATAAACTTCTTTTTTTCGTACAAAAACAAAAGTGCTTTAATAAAAAATGTCCCCATTACACAAACACATATACACACCAGAGTTGTACATTTTTTCAGCTCTATCGCCAAAACTATTTGAAAAATTATTTGCTAGGTTTTGAAAATATTTTTGAATGTTTTTTGTTAGTTTTCGTAAATCTCGCTAATGGGAATACGAACATTAATTATATTTTTTGGATTAGTCTACTGATAATTAATGAAGAAACGTAAAGATAATATTAAACCAACAACAACACCTAAATATGTAGTTGTAGAACTAAGTATTGGGAGCTACTCCTAAATAAAAAAATTTCTAAATTTGTTATGAAAGTGTTTTTTGTTGTTTGGTGATTAATATGGGTCCCGTCAAATATTTAAAAAAAAATATTTTTTATGCGATTGCCATATGTAATATGTAAAGGGAAAAGCAAATCCAAATAGCTATTAAGAAAAAATGGTTTGTTGGGTTTTTGAAAAATTTTTAATTTTTTTTTTTTAATAATAATTCTCCAAAAGTTAATTGAAGTTATTATTTAAAGGCAGAGGATATTTCTTATAGTTTTTAAATGGCTGAAGTCTGCTGATAATTTGATTTCAACCAAAACCCAATCTATAAATTAAAAAAATTAATATTACAAACTCATAAAATTTTATAAAATTAAAAACCAAAAGCGTTGTAATTACTTTAAAAAATATTTTCCATATCGCCAAACCTCAATTTCAATCAACAAAACCTCTAAACAGTTGCCACTTTTGGCATAAAATCGCCATAACTGACAGCCCTGAAACACAGGCACAATCCTACGCAAAAACTGTTTAAGTAAAAAATTGAATTTGTACAAATTGTTTTGTAGATTAGATTAAGATGGACAAAACTATTTGGTTGATAGTTGTATTTGTTTATAAAAACCATATTAAGGTAAGACAAATAATAACACATGTACATCAATAACTACAATAAACTTTAGGCCTTAAATTAAAGATTTGTAGAAATTTAAGGCCCGAAATGCTCTTAAACTTTAACAGTAAATTTACTTTTTTAACTTTTTAAAAACAAAAATGTGTTTGCATACTAATTAAAAAAATAGAAAAAATTATATTTAACCTGTTATCAGTTTTACCAGGTAGCGTTGTGCAAATAGCTTAAATTAATTAAACTATCCTGTTTAATTAAATAGAATTTCTTACTTTCTTTTTCACACCAAAAAGATTGAATATTAAATAAAAATCCTTTTCACATTGTGAATGCTAAAACCATTTCACCACGGCTAAATACATATAGTCATCTTTATTGTATTTAAAGACTAACAATTTACCCGCCTAAAAAAAATTGGAAGTGATTAGTTGGGCATTACAAATTTCTTACTTTTTAACAAATAATATATACCGTCTGTATTACTTAGCAGTTGTTAGATAATGATTTATTTCTTATCTAAAATTTAGCAGATAGTTTCAGCTTGACAATGCCTTTACTTATTCTTACTTAATATTTTGTAACCGAGCATGGTAAGTACTTATTTAACTGCCTCTTTGTAAGCGAGCATGTTAAGTAAGTACTAGAGACTTGCATCAAGTCCTATTTCAAGCTTATTCAAGAACCGCATAATTTTCTAATTCTTGTGCTGTTGTGTGATTAAACTGTTTAAGTGCTGTAATGTAGTGTAGCTGCCACAGTTTCTTTGATGCAATGTAGTGTAGTTAAGAATAAAGAGTGGTGTCATGCACTGTTGTTGAAGCAACTTATATATTGTCATGATGTGTGGTCGATAAAAAAATGACTTTTATGATGTGTGGTCAACAACAACAAAATTGTGTGTATTACACACAATGTTGAATAGATACATAAACAAACATATATACAAGCAGGCAAATCAATATAAAATTCATACGTATTTACATTACATTACATACATACATTAAAAACCAACCCCCGTTTTTAAAACTAACACACCAGGAACATCCCGTCAACAGTAAAGTTTCGAAATGAATTGAAATTGAAGTGTGTGATCATGATGAATTGATGTGCCGTTGTTGTTTACTTAAGTGCGCTTAAGTGTGAATATATTTTTCATTCAAGTTAAGTTAAGTAAACAAAAGAGGTGGCGAAAAATACAACGCAGTACTTATTGTTGTGTGTGCACACGTAAGGTATACAAAATGAATTGAAAATTCGAGATGATGCCTTATTTAGTGTCGTCTTGAGCTGGCCTCTAGTAAGTACTTGCATCCAATGTCCCATCGCCATGTTAAAATAATGGGTTAGAATGCTTATGAGTAAGAGTTTTTTGGATTTTTGCTCATTACAGAGCAATGTAAGTTTTAATTGGGCACTTTGTCATTTGCGCAGATTTATTCAGATAATACCCTGTGATAATTCGCATGATGTCAAAGCATTTTTATACCCTTCACATATTTAAGTGATAAGGGTATATTGAAGTTTGTCACCCTGTTTAGAACTTCTTTAATATCCATCTGCGATAGCCGTCTGTCCGTCTGCCCATGTTATGGTTGAAATCGACTTTTGAAGCTCACTGATGTCGGCTGGGGTGCCCGTAAGGGGTAGCAACCTGTCAGAAATATCCGCGAGCTCATCTTTGTGAGAATCTATCAAAATCGCCAGGTAACTAAGCGAGATATAAGCCAAAAATCAAGACTACCTCTGTTTAGTTATCTTAAATTTGTACACAAAAATTTTTCTAACTGCTTCGGAGTTGCACCGTACAATGTAAGACCGACTCCCATTTATTTATCCCAATGAATATATTGTGGAACATACCTACAAGCTATATTTACCACCTAATGGGGTTTCCACAAAAAGTTTAATTTTTTAAAATTTTTTTTTTAATCGCTCCCATAGCTTCTAGGGTGCTCCTACAAAGGTAAAATGTACGAACGATCAAAATTAATTTTTCCTCCAGCCTTTTAAATGGTTGCCAAACAAAATGTAAAAAAATTAGGGTAAAAACCCTACAACTTTTCAGGAATCGCCCCTAGAGGAATAAAATGTATCACAGGCCCCCATTACTTTTTTCTCCCAAACGTATTCCTGAAATATAATTACCCTATATCTCCGTCAACTAAGAGGGTTGCCATACAAGTTTACAAAAATTATGTAAAAACGCCTATAACTTCCCCGGAGTCGAACTTACACAAATAAAGTGTACGACCGACCCCATTAGTTTCCCTTTCCAAACATACTCCTAAAATATACTTATCCCCTATTTTCATCGCTTAAGGGGGCCCCATACAAAGTTTGGGAAATTGTCATAATTCCCCCCAACAGCTTCCAGGGTGCCCGTGGATAGTTTAAATGCAGGACTGATCCCAACTAATTTTTCTTTGCAAACATTTTCCTAGATCATACTTACCCCCTATCACCACCCCCTAAAAGGGGTTGCCAAACGAGTAGCCCCTAAAGTAATAAAATGCATCACATGCCCCCATTAGTTTTCCTTAGAAAAAATATACCTAAAACATACTCACGCCCTGTCTCCAACACAGAAAATTAACAAAGTGATGTAAAAACGCCCATAACTTCCCCAGAGTCGGCCTTAGAAAAGTAAAGTATAAGTAAGTCTAGTCAGGGTTATTTGAAAAAACCAAGCACAAAATACTTTTTGTTGCTGTAAGCTCTATTTTTTCTATCTCTTTTTGATATGCAACGCGATTTTTGTTTTTGCTTTTTTTTAGTATAATGTTCGTAATACGCACAAAAGGTATCTAAGAGTTCTGGACTCAAATTCAAGCTACGGGAAGTACAGAAAAAATATTTTTTCAAATAATAATGCATAACAAAATTGTATCAAATGATTATTAAATATATAACTACTTCTCTTGCAAGTACCAATGCTTTAGAACCATAAATAAGAAGACTTAGTATCAGTGTCTTGCAGAAAGTGATTTTTGTTTGTCGGGCGGCGGCTTTGCTTTTAAACTGCTAACTAAATTCAAAGTAGCATCTATTATCCAAAAAGAACAATTTTCTATCTCTAAAATGATGTTGTTTGCTTTGTTAATGATGGTGCCAAGGTTAATAAAATGGTTGACTATTTCAAAGTTGTAGTTTTCAATTTCCACTAACTGCCCAAATCTACTCGACATTTTGTGCGTTGATACCATCAACTTGGTTTTATCTTCACTTACAACCAGACATACTTTGGCAGATTCTTTCTCGACTTTTTTCAATGGTGGAAGTTACTGCTCGCAATGTTCGCAATTGCTTGTAGTTTAGTCATATTATTTGTTTTATTATTAACTGTTTGTTTTTGGATGTATGTTCATACCTACTTTATTTGTTGTTTTAAAAAGTATTTAAAAAAACTAAAACTAAATCCCTAACCAAGTAAAAAGGTTCTCAGTTTTGTTTTTATGTACTTATTTATTTTGTACTTTAAAAATAAATATCTTTTCTATTTTAAGTTTTTCCATTGTGAACAATAAAAAAAGGTTTTTTTCTATATTTACACAAATGTGATTGGTTTGTATTTTAAAAATCCATTGCTGTCTAAGTACAACTCGGGCTGAGAGAACCACGGTGGCCTACCACACGTACCGCAAGATGTTTGGAGCGGGATGGGAACTTAGCCCCAAAATTGTTAGACGGATGTACACGGCAATACATTGGATGTACATTAGAATTACGGGCGCACTGTGAACTAGTCCTTCTGAGGCATTGAATACTAGTTTGCATCTTGCTCCCATTGACCTTCATATAAGGGCCATAGCCGCTTGTAGTGCAGAAAGGCTTAGATCGACTGGATGATGGAAATCGAGGCCATATGGGCATGCGAGAGTTCTGCAAGGACTGCCCCAACCTTCTGACTATATGACTATGAAGTTCTTATTCCCTCCGGTGTGAATGGCGTAGGGGTATCCTTGGAGAATCTTATGACATTAGGGTCTTTAAGGACGGCTCTAAGTTGGACTGCGTAGTTGGATCCGGGGTCTTCTCAGAGGAGCTGGACGTGAATGCTTCTTTTCGTCTTCGGGATGAATGCAGTGTATCTCAGGTCGAGAAATTTGCCATTCGGGAGGCTTGTAAGCTACTACAGGACAGAAATATCCGCGGGAGTATTGGCATTTTTGTCAACAATCGGGCGGCGCTTGTGTCACTCAGATCATACACTACCACGTCACTTGTGGTCAGTCAGTGTAGAATAGAATTGATTAAGCTAAGGCAGCTGTCTGACAATACTATGGTTTGGGTTCCTGCGCATAAGGGGCTATCATGGTAATGAACGGGCAGATGAGCTAGCTAAGAAAGGATCTGCTCCGAATATCTCCAACGTAAATACAGTAATACAATGTAAATCCGTTGCAGACTATTAAGAGCAGCATTTTAAGATTCTTTATGCGCACTGCTGACGATAGATGGCGTTGGTTGGATACGTGTAGGGTTGCGAGACAAACGTGGCCTTCTTTCAATGTTGGGCGTACCTCGCACCTTATAAACCGGAACCGAGTGGAGATTTCGAAGTTGCTGGCGGTGCAAACGGATCATTGGATGCTGGGAAGGCATGCAGAACGACTCGGCCTCACGTTTAACGATCACTGTCGCAGCTGCAAGAACAGGGAAAGGTTTTCCATCTTCTCTGCGAATGCCTTGCTCTGGCTGTGAAGAGGCACAAGTTCCTGAGCCATCATATACTGTACAGCCTAGGGGATGTATCTGAGATTGGGCTGAACAACCTGTCGAGATACATTAATGCGACAGGGTGGGTCTAGTACTCCATTTTTCCCTTGGGCCATGGTTTAAGGGGACCTATTACCTATCGAGTGGTGCGGTGTTGTCAAAACGGGGTCGTTTAGACTCTACTTGACAGTTTGCGTGTAGCAAACTACCACGAAAACCAACCAACCAAGTACAACTCGATTTTGAGCAGGTTTTAATAAAGTCAAGTGCCGAAAAATATTTTTTTGTATTTAAATTATAGTTAGAATTAACTAGAATTAATCCAGAGCCCTAAAAGTACTACATTTTTGCACTTAAGGTTAAAAAAATTAGTTTTAATATGCTATATTCAATCTTGTAAGCTTATATAAAGGACGATTTCGAACTTGAATCAATACATTTTTGACTTAAACGTGGCTTAAAGTAAGAAATTTGTTCTAGATAAATCGTAATTGGTTTAAGAAAATTTCGCACTCACCGTACCTTTTTGTACCATATGCCTTATCATTCACACATAAGCAAATACTTACCTACTAGGATCACTTACTAATTGAAAAACAAATTAATTATTTGTTTTATAAGATGTGATATTTATTCTTAGCTTTAACTTTTTAACTTACTTTTTAACTTATTGGCTTTTACAGAAAAGCCAGCAAACTGCTTATCATTTCATTAAAAGTATTTTTAGTTATATTTACTTAGAAAATATTTTTATCTCCCTTAAATTATAATCGTTTTCTTGCTTTTCTTTGTTTGCAGCGTACAAGAAACAGATGGTTCATATTTTGAGAATTTCACATCACTGGGATGGAAACGGGAAAATCGTCGCATGTCAGCAACGCGTGCTGCTGAAGCACGTGCTGAGGCACATCATGAAAATGAACGAGAACCACCCAAGATTGCTGAAGATTCCATAGAGAAGCAAGAAGAAAATGAAAAATTGTATATGGAAGTATTGCAAACAATTGCCAATACAGTTGGTGCACCAGCACCTGGAGGGCAGGTGAGATATAAATGATATAAAACAATGCACACAGACTTACACACATACACGCACACAGGCAAAAGCTAAAGGCAGTTTTTAAGGTGAAAACCGTTTAATTTAAATTGACAGAGATTAACTGGTGTTACATTTTGTACAACTATTTTTATTTACTTTTTTCTTTTGTTTTTTACTATACATATAGATGGCCTATAGAAAGGGCGTAACTTGATTTCTTTATAACATAACAAGGGAGAAAAAAAAACTTCATAAAATTCGGCAAACAAATTTTAAATGAAATTTTTAATAAAATGGCGCTTAAAGTTTTATTTTCAGTTAAAAAGGAACAAAGAAATTTATATAAACTTGACATTTGTTTGCCACAGTAAGCAAAAAACGTTAAAAAATGTCAAGTTTCTTGAGCTTATGATCTTAGAAACATAAAGTCGAGGACTTTTTTCCTAGATTGAGGCCGGAACTGAAGTAAATGGAAAAATGAAACTTTTCATGTTTTGGGTACTTTTTGCATATCCTGATATATGTAATTTATAGCCATTAATTCATATTAAGATTGAAAGTAAACAAACTGAACGAGAAGTCCTTTTTTAATTTGTTGGTACTTTTTAGTATTTTTTGAGATTATGTGTTCAGAAATATCAAATTTAGCGTTATTGATTAGGTCATGAGGCCAAAGAGCGAAACCTTTTTTTGAACCAGATTGAAGTATAGAAGTTTTACTAAGGATAAAAATCTTTTAAAATAGTTTCGTATAAAAATTTAAAATTGCAAATTTCGGATTAAGATTTATTTTTAAATGTTCATAAAAAAGACAAGGATGAATTGCTAGCTGAAATATCGCTGGCCTAACATGCAAAGTCTTTAAATCTAATGTTTTTAGAAATTGAGATTTTAATGCAGTAATGCTAAAACTAAACTTTTTTTTATTTGCTTTTTTGTAGTGAAAAGCAAAAGCGGTTAGTCCAATTTTTTACAAGAAAAATCTTCAAGTCCAAACAAAAAATACAATTTAATCATCTTTGAAACTAATACGACCCTGCAGAATTACCTTAACTAATACGCAATCCTCGGTTAAAATAGGCAGGAATAGTTCTGAACCTTTCAGTAGAAAATGAGGTTTCAGACAACGAGACAGCATTTCGTGTGACCTTTTTAATATCCTCTTAGAAAGGGCTATGCTTTACCCAAAAATGAATAGAACTGGCACACCTTGCCCGTTGACAGTATAAGCATAATGGGGCGAACTTTGCGAGCGGTAACTTCCACCTTTGAAAAAGTCGAGAGAGAATGAGCCAAAGTGGTTCTGGCAGTAAATGCAGAAAAAAGCAAGTTGATGTCATCTTTGCACAAGACATCCAGTAGACTTGGCCAGACAGTGGAAGTTTAAAATTTAAGCTTTCAATTATTCAACGGTTTTATTTACCTCGGCACCATACCACAAAAACAAACAACATCAGCTTTGAGAGAAGGTCGTTCTTACCATAAAACTATGCTGAAAGATTATACAAACCAATTGAAAACCTTGCTGAAGGTCCACAGAATGGCATTACTTAAGAAACACTCAGAAGTTCTAGACTCGACTCTTCTTACAGACTATTCTCTATGGCGGTCAGCCAAGCGTCTTAAAAGACCCCCAATCGCAAAACCCTCACTGCGTATTATTAAAGGATCCTGGGCAAAAAATAACAAAAAGAAAGAAGAAGAAGAAGGAAGGTATTCTTATTTTTGAAACCAATCAGGTGCCCAGTGGTACAACTATGGTTAACTGCTTCCGCCTCCCACATGGAAAATATTTAACACTGTCAAAACAAAATCCTTAAACTGATAAAAGGTGAACCCTTTACAAAGATCTGCAAGAACCACTATAAAAACGCGAAATCCTAAACTATTAGGACAAGTATTGAAATAAGCTGGAAACGCATTCAAATTCGCTCTCTCAAACATCGTGCAATATATTTAGTATAGACACTCATCAGAAAAGAAGAAATACTATTGCCCTAAGATAAAATCATGAGAATTGATGTCAGTTTTTATATGCGAAATTTAATATAAGTCTGGCCACACTTAGTGAGTTCATTTTGAGTTATTAGCAGTTGGTTTCTCGTATAAGGGGTGTGATATTCAAGTGGCGTGGAGTGTAATGTCAGCGTCTTGAACAAAAAGCCAAAAAACATAATATCTTCTTTGTAATACACAAGAAATATAATGAAAACAACAAGCTTTAAGTCTATATAAAAAAGAAACTAAGTAACAAAAAAGGTTTTAAGTCCAAAAAAAAATATTTTATCTCATTTTCTTATTTCACTTTTACGCACTCTGTAAACAAGTGAGAATTTAAACAAATTCCACTGGCAGAATTCAAAAAGTCTGACTCTTTTTTGTCTCCCCTACATATTTTAAACGTATGAACTAAAAGCCATTGCATGCTAAGCCAGCGATATAATTTATTTAAATTAATTAATTGAATGAGCAATTATACGTAATTATTTGCTTTAAAAAATTAATATTATTTGCTATTTAATTAAGATTTATATTTTTCTGCAAAAAGTACCCAATCAATAGACTTAATAAAGTAATGATTGCTTTCAAAATGTCAAATTACCTAATGAGAAATAATAAAACATTACAATGCAAAAAAAATCGATAAAAGCTTAACGGCTGTTATAAGACAAAACACTTCATAAACATCATCAATTATAAATTGGGGCTAAAAAATGCCATTAATATTAATAACTGAAGTAGAGTAATTTTTCCTAAAAAGGAAAGTTTTTAAAGGTACTAAGAAGGATTACTTTAAATAAAAATATTCGATTTAATGCTACAAATAGGATGTTCTATCGTTATTTGTAGTTTTTAAATATTACAAGAGGTTCCCATAAATAGTTATTTCTACAACAATTTCAATAATATTGAGGACTTGATCCCAATTTTACTTACCAAATCCTTGAAAAACGTTATGAAAATTTTTTGCCTTTGTATAATAACTTCAATAAACTTATTGAGTATTACTTTAAAAAAATCAAAACATTCAAGAGTTTTTTTTACTCAGAAACCCTTAATAGTTATTCGACTGTTTTGATTTTTTCTTTCCTTTACGGATCTCGATAAAAGGTTTCTTGAGTTTAAAAAAAATTCTTGAACATACTTATACCCTATCACCCCTAACAGGGTTGCCATACAAAGTAAAATTTTTTTTTAATTTTTTTCTAAATCGCCCCCACAGCTTCCGACTGACCCTAATTAATTTTTACTTCTATCTCTAACCCCTAACAGGGATAAGAAATTTAAAAAAAAATTGGGGTAAAACCTCTACAAGTTCTCCGGAGTTTCCTTTAGAGAAATAAAATATATCACACACCCCCATTAGTTTTCCCTCCCAAAGATATCACCTTAAGGGGTTTCCACACAAAATTAACAAAAATTACGTTTAAACACCCAAAACTTCCCCAGAGTCGGCCTTAGAGAAATAAAATGTATCACAGAACCCCATTAGTTTTCTATCCCAGATATATTCCTAGAACATACTTACCCCCTATAAATAAAAAAAATTGATCAAAATAAAAAAACTTCGGGGTTTCGAAAGGCCTATTTGAAGGGTATATAAGGTTCGGTACAGCCGAATATAGCGCTCTTACTTGTTTTTACTTTATAAATTACTTGTTTAAATTGAGTAATAAAGTTGATCTGGTTAATTATTGCCTTTAATTTCCGGACAAGTAATCTTACTGTGTTTTGGGTAATCGTACAGAATAAAGGTTTTTTTGTTTATTGAAGTTATGAAAACAAATAATTCTATTTTAAAATTAAACAAATTAAAAAGTCTTGTGATATTTATAATTTACTCCCTCGTGCTAGCTTCCCTAACAAACATTAAATGAATCATTCTTATATGTTTGATACGACTCGAACATTAAAAATTCATTAAGAATAAGTAACACTAAGCACTTAATGTATTTACAACTTGCTAAAAGTGATTCATATTACACAGTCATCACTTACCATAATCAATTGTTTTTGTGCAATTCATTTCACTTCAACTTTTTTGTTTTCTTTTAATTCAGTTTTCTCAGTTTAGAAATGTTATCTAAATTATTATTTTATTTATCATCCATTAGTATGCCCATTATAAAGAGGAAATGTATTTGCATGCCCAACGGGCATTTGGCATTAGTCCAGATCGTCATTATCGCCTATTGCATTCAACAGCTGAAGATAAGCCCAAAGTTATTGTCCTGTCAGTGGTTGTACTTGAAGCTGAAGGTCTAGAGGCCAAAGATGCAAATGGTAAGTGAAAAATATTAATAAAAAATTTTGAGCATTTTTTTTCTTTTGAGTAGGAAAACAAACATTATTTTGTTGTAAATGAGTTTTTAAAAAAAAATTGGTCGAAATAAAAATTTGTAAAACCCCCGATGTCGTATAGACCTATAATAGGTATCAAACTATCAGAAATAATTGCGAGCAAACCGCACAACTGACCGAGATATGAGCAAAAAGCAAAAAACCAAGACTACCTCTGTTTATTTTTCCAAAATTTATACCTGAAAACCTCTACAACTAGCCCGGATTTAACCCGCACAGTATGAAATGTAAGACTGAATCCCTTTTTCACGAAAATGTCTTTAAAACAAACCTATACCCGCCCCCTAACAGGTTTTCACGGTGCTTCTACAAAGGCAAAATGTTAGATCAGCCCTGATTAAGTTTTCCTCCCAAACATTTTTTTAAACATACTTACCACCTATTACCAGTCACTAACATGGTTGCCATACAAACTTTGAAAAAAAATAGGTTAAAAAAAACCTCTGCAACTTCTCCGGAGTCGCCCCTAGAGTAATAAAACGTATCACAGACCCCCTTTAGTTTTACCTTCAAAACATAATCCTAGAACATACATTCCCGTATTTCAATCACCACCTAAGGAAGTTGCCAAACAAAATTTACAAAAATTCTGTAACAACGCCCATAACCTCCCTTAGAGGCCTTTAGAGAAATAAAGTGTAGGAACGGCCACCATTAGTTTCCCCTCTAAAACATATTCGTAGAAACTACTTACGCTCTATCACCACGCCCTCTATCTTCCCCACCTAAAAGGGTTTCCATACCAAATTTACCAAAATTATGAAAAACGCCCATAACTTTCCAGATTTGGGTTTAGAGAAATAAAGCGTACGACCGACCTCCATTAGTATTCCCTCCCGAACAAATTCCATTCTGTAAGGGGGCTGCCGTACAAAATTTGCAAAAATGATGTAAAAACGCCCCTAACTTCCCCAAAGTCGGTCTTCGAGAAATGAAGAGTACGACCGACCTCTTTTTAATCCGTCTCTTCATTTTATCTTCTCTTTAAGTGGACTTAAGTTATTTCTATACTTTTCTTTAACAGATGCCTGTTTTACTCAGTCCAACCTCTCGCTGTGGTTCCAGGGACTAAAACACACAAATAACCTGATATTTCAAAACAGATCTTATATATTTTCTTTTTAAACAGGTCTTTTAGTTCAATGTTGTGATGATAATTTTTATTAAAGAATAATTTTGAAAAAGTTATTTTTCCGATAGCGGCCGATTGGAATGCAGCTACAGTCTGCCGTCAGTACTCTTTGTTTGGTACTGGACTGAAAATTACTTCTGTCTAACTTAAATTGAATGTCAGGATTATTTTTCCTTTATAAATGTTTATCTTCAACTATTTAAATTGATAAAAAATGATACTCGTATAAAAGGCATGTCTCTTTTTTTCTTTAAAGTTATTACAGGGACGAAAATAAAGCCCAAAAATAACCATTGTTTTTTATTTTAATAACTTTTTTGAAAAGAAAATTTTTATTTTTTTATTTTTATATTTTTGTTAAATTAAAAAATTATTATTTTTATGTTGATTTAAAATATAATAAATATTTCTGTCAAAAAAAAGAAGAAATAAAAAAGCAATTTTTATTTTTCGACAAAAAAAAATTATAAATTAAAAAAGAATTATTATTTTTTGTAAAAAAAATTTAAAATCAAAGTCTTAAAAAAATTTTATTTTCAAAAAATTTAATATATTACCATTTAAATGGCACAGTTTTCTAGTTTTTTTTTTTTTTTTTGATAAAAAACAAATATAACTAGAAAAAAAATTAAATTATATTAAATTGAAAAAGTGAATGTAAAAGAAATTTTAATTTCAAACAAATCTGGCACTAATTTTCACAAAATATCAAGATGGAATCATAATCAGCTGTGTTCTTGTACCCAGAGTGTGCTCTGAGTATGTGTGTGTATAAATGTGAAGTTTTCAAATTGTCACCCTTTGCAGTTTTTTCTTAAATTGATACGATTTGTAAGTCATTTGTTTTGCTTCTTAATTTTTTTTTCTTGCCCCAAACCTATTTATTCTCATCAAAGCCCTTGTATTTATTTATATTAAAGTCTTTTAAAGGGGAAAAATATTTCATTTCTCTGCATTTTATTAACAACAACACAGTTGTTGATTATTTTTTACATATTTTATTTAAATCTTTATCGTTTAGGTAGGTGGTTATTACAACTAATTTTACAAATTTTACACTAAAATTGTTTTTAAAGGTTTTATTTGCTTTTTTAGTAAAAAGTTTAATTTATGACTTTTAGGTGAGAGAAACAATTTTTAACCAGCAGCACAGCCAAAAGATTAATAACATCCTAGCAGGTTATATTGCAATAATAGCATTTTAGGATTTTAATCTAGAATACAAATTACTGTAGAACTCCCATTTAGTTAAATTAAATTTTTATTTGTTAAACTTTGTTCGTGGCCAAGTGCCATTAACCAAGAAGAAAAGTAATATTTGGGGGATTTTTTTTATTTAAATTTATAACATTTGCAGCTTTAGACAGAAAATGTGTTTCTTTGTATTTTACAAATTTAATCCTTAGCTCATATATGTAACTGGTTTTAAATATAAATTTGAAATCAAATTATATATCGCTGGGATAACATGCAAAGGCTCTAGACAAATTGTTTTTTAGAAATCTAGATTTTAGTGCACAATAAGTAAAAATACATTAATTACAAAGAAAAAAATTACAGTTATCTCCATTGTGTTGTTGTTTTGTAGTGATAAGCAAAAGCACAAGAAAAAGTTCTAGGTCTCTATACAAAGTAAAGTTTAACGTTTTCTGTCAAATCGCTTAAGCCTAATCCAAAAATGTTTACGTTAAAAAGTTGGATTGTTTTCTACCCCTTGAAAAATTTCAAAATATGGACTTAGAGCCTTTGTATGTTTAGCCAGCAATACGAAGTTAATCTTAGGGCCATTACAGGTAGGGTGACCATTAATTTCTGTTTTAAAATTAGTACGATTTTTGGTTTCTTTTTTTAATTAAAGTATTCTTTTTATTGTTTTCTTTCTTTGATATATCAATTTCTCAATATTTGCTTCTATTTTAAGTTAATAATTTTTTACTATTTGTGGCAAGTAAATAGTTTAGGTGTTGGTCATACGGTTACAGAACGCTTTTGGTCATTAAGGCATTACTAATCAATGCAGGAAATTTTTATTATCATTTGTCTCAAAAAACCCTAAACAAAAGACAAACTTGTAACAGTACATAAACTTGTTAAAACATTTTCATTATTTCAAATATTATTCATACAAAATTGTATTAAATTTCTGATATAGGTATTTTTTTTTAGAAAAAGGACTTGTGTTAAATATCTGATTTTAGAATAATAACTTTCCGAAAAAAAAATTAATAACAGCTGTCAGTTAAGTAAAAAATAGATCTGTAAGTTTTAAGTATTTTTTTTTTTGCTTTTGAAAAAACACCTAAATAGGATGAAAATAATTAATTTCTTGTACGATAGAAGTTTAAAATATTAAACTGCCTCGAAAAATCAGGACAGTCAGTACTTTTTTCAAAAGTCAGTACAATGCAGTACACTTATTTTCAAATCAGTACACCATATAAGAAGTCAGTACACGTACTAATTAAATCAGGATGAATGGTTACCCCAATTATTGCTCTAAACACAACTGGGACGAACGACGAATTTCGCACTACACGACGAATTCGTCTGTTAAAATTCGTTGCGTAAATTCGTTAAGTGAAACACATTTAGAACGAATAAGACAGCTGTGACAGAGTGACCATATTTCTTAAAAAAGAAGCACTTTTTGAAAAAAATAATAATTAAAAAAAAAACTATTTAAAAATATATAAATAAAACACTAAAAATACACTAATTGCATTTAATGCAACAAATAAAAAGTGAAAATGATTCTTAAAGTATAAAATAGCATCATTTAATAACAAAATAAAAGCAAAATGGTCACTCTGTGCCAAATTATTCGTCGTTCGTCTGCGTAAGAAATAGAAATAAACCTATCGCAGAGTTTGTTACGCAAAACGAATTTTAGTCGACGCACTGTTAGTGTGCATTTTCATATAAACAAATGTGTTTTATTTTTTAAGACGAATATTCGCAACGAAAAATTTGACTTTCGTTCCAGTTGTGTTTAGGGCATATAGGTGAAATATAAATATCATTTAATTAAAAGAATGGTACCAGGCAAATATATCTAAAATATAAATTTTTGATGGAATGCTGCTAATTCAATCGTACCTTATAAATTAAATCCATTTAGATAATAAAACAAAAATTGCTATTTTTTGGTAAAAATTGCTTATTGGGCAATTTTATTATGTCAAGTGGGACCATTTTGTTCATACTTCTGCTTATTTCTCAAAAATTATAATATTTTTATTAGGAAAAGTCTTTAACTTCCAATGGTGGTATGGTTTAAGCGATTAATAGTAGGAATACACATGATGATTGGTTTAAGAGAATTTTGACTTGAGGATCATTTGTGAGAATAAACTTTATATTTTGATGTTTGCGGTAATATAAAATGTTTCTAATCGTGTTTTCTTCTTAATTAAAAAAAAAACAACATTTTTGCTTACGGAAAAACTTTTTGGATAATTTGATGGGTGTAACATTTTTTGTCAGAACGTAAAAAACAAGAGTAATTTTTTCAGAACATATGTTCATGTTTAATTTTTGCAAAATTAAAAATAAAATATGAATGGCCTTACTGTTGTAGCCATTACGTGGAAAAGTTTCCATGTAGCAAAGAATGAACTGTCTCTTTTTTTAACTTGTTCACATCATTGTTAAAAGAATCAGATTTGAAACCTTCAATGGTTTGTATTAACTCACTTACTAGCGGGCCGTTCATCTAAATATAGGTTCAGCATTACCTTTTTAGCTGACACCATTGCCTGTAGCACATCCTTAATAAAAAATGACCATCTTTTTTTAAATAATAACAGCATATTTTTTGGAGGAATGACATTTCAAATTTTTTTTCTTAAAATGATTGATTAATTTTTTGCCAAGTCCCACTAAACCACTTGTCTGGTTCCCTAAGAGTAGTGTGTTTCATAATCGTTTAAATAAATTCATTTGTTTATCTTCCTCTTTGTATCTTAATTTAATATTGTTTGTCCTTAAGACTGTGGTTAATTCCAAATGGATATTATTTTCTGTTTTCTATGTTTGTATTACAATAAATATAAAACTTCAGGCGGTAAAACAATTTTAAGTGAAATATACGAGACAACAAAGAAATAAATAAAAGCAAAATTAACTAAAAAAATTAAGAAAAAAAAATAAAAAAATTTAAGTCATTTTAAATGAAGCAACAAAGGAAACGTGATTGAAAAGAAAATAATTTCTTTAGGTCAGGGATAGGCAACCCATAGTATTAGATATTTCTTTGTATGTATGCGGTTTTAGATAATGTATAGATAATGTTAACTTTACATAGTTGTTGGTGTAATTCAGCAAACATGAGATAACCATTTACCTAGTTTGAAAGCTCATCTGAGAATGTACAAAATTTCTAGTGCTTCGTATACGTGAAATCGTGTGCGTGTGAAGATAAAAAAAGAAATTTTCGCGGCGTGGCAGAATGCCTACCATTGGGGTAAAGTTAAAAGAGGAAGTCTACGTCGCGTGACGTTATGCCTATCAATGCTTTATTGTAGTGCTAAGGAACACTGCACGTCGGCGAAAGTTAAAAAAATACAATTTTTAAAAAAGCCAACTGCTCTTAAAATTTGAGATATGGATTTCAAAAACATTGTCTGTTTCTTTCCTGGCTTTGAGTCAACTAGTTTCATTTTCAAACTCTAGACAGAAGTACGAGAGTAAACTTCTAGTCAACTTAAATACGATAGCTATTTCATATAATAATTATGAAGAAATATTTCACATCCATATACCTCAAAGAAAATTTTTTTTACTTTTTTTATCATAAAATCTCAATTAATAAAAATTCTGTTATTTTTTGTGTTGAATTCGGTTAAAGCATACCCCCTTCATCTTAAATTATTTCGAGCAAACTACAATTCAGCTGCTTGGTGATGCAATAATAAGTTTTATTAATTTTTCCTCCTAAAATAATTGTAAATGAAAACCTCTTGTTATTTCCCAAAGATGCTTCTTTAATGTAGAAGATAGTACGTCGTGCATAAAACATAAAACAAATGTAATTGTTATTTTAATGCGCAAATGTTTTCTAGTTACAAATATAAATTACTACTCACTTCTTTTAATGGCTTAACTTTAATTTAATTTTTCTTTGTTCTTTAATTTTTTTAATAGGATTTTCTGATCCCTATTGCATGCTGGGCATTCAGCCAGATGGTGGACCACCCGTATCGCCTTTGCCACTGCCACCAACACCACGCGCTTTATCAGCCGATATGAGTGGGTTTGACAACAATGCTGCCGATTCACCTCCACATCGCAAACACAGCTTTCGTTTGAGTTTTAAGCGTCGTGAGGGCAGTAGTCGTCGTGAACAACGTGATTCACTTGGTGGTCCAGTGCCAGCGAAATTTATTTGCGCCACATCAATTAAACCGCATACATTGAATCCAAAGTGGAATGAAAAGTTTAAATTGTAAGTACTAATGCTTGATAAAACGTACTAATGTACATTTATACTTACATATATTACCTACACATAGTACATACATACATATGTATTTTGCAAACACATACAAACACACTTTTTAATGCAAAAGCGGCTTAGTTTTCAATTTGGTTCGTTTTGTTTTATTTGATTAAATTTGAGATTTTTTTAAAAATTTCTTCCTTAACAGTTTTTTCATTTATTTTAAGGAATTAAGAAAACACTTCTGCCAATTTAAAAACAATTGCTTAGAGTTTTCGAAATTTTTTTAATTTAAATTTATCCAAAATTACCTTTAAGTACTGAGCTAAGTCAGATAGTATCACTTGGGGCCAAATTGTCGCATTCGATTCGAATCGAAATTGACTCGATCGATCGAGTTGTCAAAGCTGTTAATATAGAAGTTCTAATTAGAAATTTTTCTTTTGGAAGTCCAGGTTATTACAGCCATCACGTGGGTACTGAAGCAACTTCAACAATATTTAGTACCGGTCCAATGGCCGGGACCTGGACGCCGGAAATCCTATTGCTAGATAAAGATTTTGTTTAGACATCTTTGGGTAGTCTACCATAGTGGCAACTATACCCTAGAGGTGTCTTTCAAGTTATATATATATATATATTCCAAACAGATGTCTCCTAGATTAATGTGGATACCTGGCACCTTGCCACTGGGTAAAAACAATGCGCCATCGCCCCATTGATGGAATTTGTTCAACTGTGATATGAGTACCAATTGAAAAACTTCTCTTCTTGGTTAGAAGCGAAGCACGTCTAACCTTGTGAGCTATGGGACATGGCATCCGGTTGCAATAACTATACAGAACCTCCCCCCGCGATCTTGGCTTAAACCACAACCACCACGTTGCCTCATTTAAAGCCCTCAAAGAGTCCGGCAAGAGCCGAAGTTTTAGGGGTTCCTGACACCTGTGATACCAGAGTTTAGCCTCTGGTGAGGCCTTATAGCCGAAGATTCTGCCAATAGAACTCCAAACAGTTCAAGGACTGGTATTGTAACCCCCGTTGCTAAACTACATTCAGTTTCGAAAAAGTCATGAACTGAGAATACGTTAACAATATTGAAAGGCTGCCTTTCCGAGCAACACTTTGGTCGTATGATGTCACGGGTAAAACTAGAAAAAAAAAGAGAAGAAGCTTTCAACAAAAAGAAGAAAAAAGAGAAATCGTTAGTGCCCGTCGAATTATGTGCAAATGCCAAAATAGACATGTGGAAGGCCACTACACACCCTTGACAGAACCTGCTTTGTTCTCTAGCTCACAATCAAAAAACAATTCCTCCCCCATCTTTCGGGGCATCTGTAGCCTTGGTCAGTGGCTGGCAATGAGTCAGCACCTAACAAAGCCTAGTGTTTGTGTTGCCACATTGTCTCAAGGAGTACGTTTAAAAGTTGTCCTTAAGTCTAGACTTGACGTCGTGGGAGCGTGGCCTGACTTTCAACGTAAGCTTTTAAGTCGTCTCTTTCTACCGCATAGCATCTATCAATTAAATCCTACATCATCATCAGAATCTCTGCCTGAAAATTGCATTATTTTTCCAGAAATCTGAATGAAAACTTTACTTTTGTATCCAACATATAAACAACAGCCCCGGTGCCTATATCCATCTCTATCTATCAAAATATGCTGCGTGTCCAACTTACCCTTCCTTAAGCCTACAAAGGTTTGAAATGGTATACAAGTCTAAATGTGATGTACTACTCCTGGCCCCTGAAATGCCTTGTACAGTACATCTCTGGACTTTTAAAAGGCGTTTTTTATTTTGTTCCTCTGTGAGGTCCCCCATTATAATCACACATGCAATACAATAGTAGGGAGAGTATTTATTGTCGGACAGGATTCTAACTAAAACCTAAACTTCTGATTTACAATGAACATTCCTTCTCCAACTCCACACCTTATTTTCGACATATTCATACATAATTCTAGGTCGGCAATGAAGTTTTTTTAAAACAGGTTAAAAAGGTAAAGGATGATCTAGTCGAGTTCGATCCTAATGCATCTGTGATCAGGGTCGCAATGCTGATGATACTCTTTTTAAAAAGTGAAAAACTTTCAGCAGAGTCCACTTTTTTCCCGCGCAAAAAAAATTGATTTTGATCTGCCAGCGTCTAAGTTGTGTGGTCAACTGACTTTTTCGTTACTTCGGTACCAGTTTATAGTAAGGTCCGCACAATCAAATGTTGGTATTTGCCTTTTTTGAGCTTTTACATCCAACAGATTAAACGAATGGCCATTCTCAGCTTTTTGTTAAACACAATATTTTCACTCTTTGAAGATGGCAAATCTTCGGTTTTTTTGATTGTAAAGAACTAAGCTATTAGGCTAGGGGGATTATTTTATAATTCGATTTGAATCAAATATCTTTTGAATTCGTACAAATTGAATTACATAGTACGATTTTCGAAAATTTATTTACGAACGTTCGAAAATTAACTTTCATTATACCTTTCACATAGTGATAAGGGTATATATAAGTTTGTTATTTCGTTTGTATTTTATTTACTATCCATTTGCAACCCCATAAAGTATATATATTTTGGATCCTTATAGAAAGGGAAGTGGATACAGCCGTGTCCGTCTGTCCTTCTCTTGAAATCAGCAGAATCAGTTCACTATCGACCGAGATATAAGCGAAACCCAAAATAACAATTTTTTTAGGACAAAATCCGTGCATATATCCCTTTATATCTTGTTGAAAAAAAATTTTTGGCTAGTGGCCGTAGAAGGGTAGCTCCCATACAAGTGAACAATTTATATGAAATTTTCAAATTGCTATATCTCGAAAACTATAAGAACTATCGACTTAAAATATTCTAAAAAAAGTTATGATCAAATAATTCATACATTTTGGAAAAAAAGTTAGAGAGGAGCAGGGAGGCTAGAACCTCCAATACAAAGCAACAACTTTTTTTAAACTCAAATCTTCTACATGGTATTTCTATTATACATACGAACATTTACATTTTGTAAGGTTTTCTATTTCAAAAATGGGAACGGCTATTAATTTCAAATCTGGCACAAAGTATTTTTGTTACAATATTTGCAGTACAAAATAACTCGACTAGAAATGATGGCTGGGTGTATTAAAATACCAATGCAAAGGGTATTCGGCATAGCCGAATATAGCGCTATTACTTGTTTTTTAATAAAAATCTATATTTTTAAATTCTTTCTCAAAATTAAAAGGTATCGCTATATTTTTAACATGTTTAATTTCAGTATCAATTGATATTTACCTTAAATTATTCTATAAAATTATGAATCTTTTAAATGTATTAGATAATACAACTTGCCTTTCGATTTAAAAATTTCTTTCAAAATTCTTTTCGATTCGAATGGAATTACATAATAACCCCACAGTTATTAAAACTATTATTATGACTTTTAAAGTAAGTTATGTTGGGTTCACATACAGTCTGTTTATGTATGTCAACAGCTTAAAATATTTTCCAAATATAAAATAAATAAATAAATTATTCATTTTCTAATAATACTGCATTTGTTTTTAAATAGTTAAATAAGAAGAAGAAGCTATCAAAGATACAATTTGAAACAACTAAGAGTGTTATTTTAAAACGAACATTAAAAATTTTGAACACACGACAAATAAAAACAACCTTAAAATTTATGGTATATGTGGGTTTCAAGCGCCCACTTAAAAACTTAAGTACAACGTTATTTTTAAAAATGTTACGTCCACTTATTTAAAGAAATAACCATAGATGGTAGGCTTAATAGGGAGCTTTTTTTAGCCAGTAACTGCCCCAAACTATATCGCGGATTTTCAATAAAGCAAAACATTATGTATAAAAATGAACGTCTGTTTAAAAGACGGAAAAACACAGCTCGTTCAAAAATCCTTTAAAATCCCTATGTGTCCTTAAAAAAATATGTTGATGTGTTACAAGCAACATGATAAACTTGATAATTTCCCATTTTGTTCTTAAACGTCACTCAATATTTCATTAAACAATTTTTAAAGATTTTTTTCATCCAAACCTTAAACAAAGTTACAAAAGGACAAACAAAAAAAAAACACACACACCCACAAAAAAACTAAGAATAACATCATCACCAACCCCACCACCACCACAATTTACTTCAGCACACACACACACACATAAAACAAATTCAAATTCATAAATAAAAAACATTTTCATATTTTTGCTTTTCTCTCACTCCATAATTTTTGTAACCTTTTTATTTAACTACAAACATTTATTATATAAATCTTTAGTGACATTGATGACATAAACACTGACACATTTCACTTGGATATTTGGGACCATGATGATGAAAGCTGTGTACTTGATGCTGTGTCACGTTTAAATGAAGTGCGCGGTGTACGCGGTTTGGGGCGATTCTTCAAGCAGGTCTGTCAGTCGGCACGACAAGGATCACAGGATGATTTTCTTGGCTGCGTTAATATACCAATTGCCGAAATACCCAGCACTGGCATGGAATGTTGGTTTAAATTGGAAGCACGTAGTCAACGTAGTACAGTACAGGGACGTATACGTTTAAAATTGTGGCTATCAACGCGTGATGGTCAGATTGGTGATGGATCTTCTGCAGCGGATTTGGATATGGACAGTGAAGTAAGAAATATTGAACAGTTACAAATGGTGTTTATGAAACATGAGATTATCACACATGAACCATCGTGGACGTGGAATGGTGAATTGCCGGGACCAGCATTAACTATATTGCATCAAATGGCTGTGCAAGCGGATTTGGCGGAGTTGCATTGTGCGGTTGCGAGGTAAGTTAAAGTTTAAATGAAGATAAAACTGATTTAATAAAAAAGTTGATTTAAATGCAACAATAAATAGAAACTAAAATTAATTTTTTTATGAAACAATAATTGTGTGTAACTGTTAACAAAGAGTATTTAAAGGCTTATTTACAAGATAGCCGTGCTAGTGCGGCATATTCCCATATGGGCATTTCCATGAATATGTCAACCACGGCTGGAAAAATAAAAGTCATCGCAACTTTTTTTTAAATATACCAAAGAGCAATAAAACACTTAAATTTTATTATGTAAAAGTATTTATAGATAATTATAATTTTAAAAGAGCAAAAATAGCAGATTAAACTGGTAATCTCTTTGATCAATTTCCAGAATTTGAAATTAACTATTTTCTCTTAACTAGTGGCTAAATTTAGGTAATTGTAATATTCTAATTATACTTTAAAAATAATGTTACAACATCAGTGGCCAAGTTCCATTATGAAATTAAAAATTTAGAGTTCGAATAGCGGTATTTTTTATAGATTGCTTTGAATGATATTCTAATGTCACGTACGTAATGCAAAAACGTTATTTGTCGTCATCATTTGAATTCGACCGGTCGCAAGTATTTAAAATTAAAAGTTCAAAGCAAGATAAATCTCGCAAACAAATATTGATCGATTTTTTTTTTAAATTTGATGCAACAAAAATTTTATAGTCTTTCAAAGTTTGTAGCATACGATATTGTAAGTAACCCAATTCAATTTAATACTTTCAAATTCCTTTATAATTACAAATATTTTATTAAGATGGGTAAAAATAGCTATGAGACTACAAAGAAATGGAGGGAGGACTTGAAGAAAAACGAAGAACAAATAAAGAAATACCGGAAAAAGGAGGCTGAAAGACAGCATATCTATCGAAAAAAGTTCGCAGATGCAGCCAAAAAAGACAAAAAAATAATTAACGACGAATTAACACACAATAAGTTTGATGTTTACTATTTTATTACAAAAACTATTCTTGAAATAAGCGAACAATATGAAGATATATCGTCTATATATATATTTTCTGATTGGAGTAGCGCTCAATTTAAAAGCAAATTCATTTTAAAAAGTATTCCCTCTTTGGTAAACAAATTTAGCTGCCAACATTTAGAATTGAACTTCTTTGCCACATCACATGGTAAAGGTGCAGTTGATGGAGTAGGTAGTACTGTTAAAAGAAAGGTCTGGCAAATTGTAAAAGCAAATAAATTAATCTTGCCAGATGCTTTCTCATTTTATGAATGTGCTCATAAATATGTGGAAAAAGTCAATTTGTTTTATGTTGCTACCGAAGAGATTGAAGGGTTTTCTGCTCATCTCCATGAAAAATGTCAAAATGTCCAGCCCATACCAAAAATAAGAAAACTTCATTCGTTTACTTATCATGATAGTCAGTATATAAATGTGTCTCGAACTGCGTATTCAGTAAGAGAAAAAATTAAAATTTAATAATTAAGTGGCAGCGCCCAAGTACATAGTGTATAGTAAGAAATGAAATTAACATTTTATTGTTTTTATTGCTATTATCACCGAATAAACATTTTTTAATTCTTTTTAAATTTGTTATGTATACATATATTTAAAAAACCTATTTTTTTCAGACAAATACTATAAGAGAAAAATCTGTCACATACGGTATGTCACGAACGATATTAAGATTTGTTCATAACAAAATCATCTTAAAATCTTTTTTTATTTAAAAATTATGGATTATCAAGGAAAAATATTTGGCTTGGTGAAAGAACTTAAAGAAAGGAAAAAAAACTTTTACAATTCGCAGATTTTCGTATATATGTGCATGCACCTCGACATCACTTCCGTTTTTTGTCACGTACGATATGCGCCTTTTTCGCCCGATATTTTGGCCAGCAAGGTTTTCAAAGTCATGATTTTTTTTTAGATTATAGTACCCTCTAAATGTAACATATTGACGAAACAATTTTTCAGTTACCACTCTTTTTGCGAAATCTACAGCACTTTGTAGGCGTACAAATGTCACGTACGATGACATGGAAATGCCCATATTTGGCCCGTTTTAACTTTCTTCGTGTCCGAATTTCCTAAAATCTAAATTTCAAGTCCCTAGCTCTTCGCGTTTGGGCTGTGCGTTGATGAATCTGTTAGTAACATAGTTTCTTTATATACTTATATAGATAGATTACCATAACATGTTTGTGGTAATCATTACCTTGGTTTTAGGTAACCATAATCTTGATTATGGGTTATCATACATAGGTTTCTCGTAGATTGTGATTACCATGTTCTAAGAGAATAATATATTTGGTAAACCATAATCAAGATTATTACTGCCCAGGATCAAAATAATGATTACCACAAACATGTAAAGGTAAGTTTAATCATAGCTCTGATTGCATTTTTCGCCAGCTATAGTATGGTTGTGGCAGTCTATTAATAATGACCTTCGTAACCATACCAGGATGAAATTGTTCGTGACAATATTTCCGTGACCATACTCAACCATGTTTTTTCTTTGCATACAGGAGCTTTTAAAGTTAAGGAGCGACGTTTGTATACCATTTCCGTCAAGTCCAGGGACCAGCCAATGTTACAACGTACAGACGCAATATATCTAAGAAATACATTCCATCGAATTGCCTCTAAACGACGAGTTGCAAAAGCTGTTGAATAATCATGTAAAAACTACAGGCATTCACTTTGGGTAGTCAAAATTACTCTCGAAGTCATAGTTGACGTGACATTAATACACACATTAAATATTATAATTTCAAATATTCTACCCCCACCATAGCCGTGACCTTTTTTTTAAATTTTAAGTCGGGGAGTTCTCTTTGTTAAACCATATAGCTGTTAAGTTTCCATTTGAGCTAAATTACAAAACCTTGTGCTTTATATATAAAATATAACAAGTAGGAGAGAGCTTTATTAGGCCATGCCGAATTTTATATACTCCTTACGTTTGGTACCCCCATTAAACCAATGTATTTAAATTTTTTTCCCAACTTAGCCTACCATCTTCAAAGACTTCGTACTAAATTTTGTGGTGACATGCTACATGATCCTTGAAAATAGGTTCTCTCAGGTTTATGCTTATAACAATATAATATTGTAAATCGATCTTGCTGATTTTAAATAGTGAGTTGCTTAGAAATATTTTCATAATTTGACATCAAACTGTAGTGCGTAAGATTTGACTTGATTTCAATGGACGGCTAAGCCGATCTCCCTGCCTTGAAGGATCCACAACATAAATAACCTGTGGGCTGCCAAATGACTATTGTAGTAATTCTAAGAGGAAAAGGACAGATCCAAAACTATTGACATAACTGGTTCCCTGGGAAAGGGACTGGTTCTAGTTCTTACACTATTCTATTTTTTCTCTAAGCTTCTTTAATACCTTTTTATCAGTTACGTGATATATGTGTTTTTAACCGATCACAGCCCATAACTTTTTGCACTATTCATATTTTGTACCAGTCACAGAACTAGTATGCCGACCAAATGTCACACATTTTTCGCAAGGAAATACAAACGTAACGACTAACTGATATGTACTCTTATTACTATGCGGACACTAGGAAATTATGTCCATCTTTTTCTAAATTTCATAGCGAGTTTTCAGCTTATTTATTCCAAAGCTCCAAAGATCGGTGTACATTGTAACTGCATGAGGTGTGTAAATTGTGTTAGTCCCTCAAAGACACTAAACGCTATACTGTTCCTGGTTCCTAAATTCTTTTTATAACGATCTTGTATGCTGGTAGCCCAAAAAGCATTCGGATGTAAAAGATCAAGAACGTATGGTCCTTTGAAAATATTGAGAAGATTACCTTCGATCTAGGACCATGTTTCTGACGATGCTACACCTCATACTTTAATAAGCAGTTTATGGTTTTAATGCCTTCCCTGGAAATTACGATGGCTCTAAGATTTACTGTGGTGAAGGATTCGGCGATTAGTTCGTTAGTGGATGCAATGAAGTTAGGCTGAGATATTTGCTATCCATTAAGCTTGATTGCTACTACGTGGTAGAAAAATTTTCGAGAATTTTTCAACATTCAAGTAACACTTCTGTCACTCAGTTCTCACAGTACCAAGTCGTTGCTGGTTAGCCAATGTAAGAACAATTTTTCATGGCTAGGTCGTATGTAGCTCTATTAACCAACGGGCAGACGAACTGGCTAAGATGCGATCAACTCTACATATCTTTAATGTGGGGTCAGTCTCAATTACGTCAGTGACAATTAATACCAGAATGCTTAGACACTTTCTTGCAGTGACTGAGAAAAGGTGGTTAGTCTTGACACATGCAAGATCTCTAAAGTGTTTCAGCCTTCTTTGAAACGTAAACGTATGAGTCAACTGACAAACCGTATCAAGATTACTGTCAGCCCTGACGGGTCAGGGGGTTGGTAGGTAAGCAATTAAGTTGACTCGAATTCTCTTTTACTAATCACGTTCGCAGATGTTAGAACAGTAAAAAAGAAAAACCGAATTTTTACTTTCTTTTACAATGTCCTGCCTAAGCTGCCAGGATACATAGCTGGATAAGTATATGCAAGATGAGCTCAATGATGTATCACGTTGTATGTTGAATAACCCTTTGAGATACATCCTGTCCACAGGTTACTTAAAATACCACAAATTTTAGTCCAATCACGGATTTTTAGAGAAAATACAACCAACAGATGGTCATGTCAAAACAAGGTAGTTCGGAATTCATCGTATGCCATATTGTTTCGACATAAAAATTGAACTCTTCACTTTGCAAATGCTAGACAAAGACAAAGAAAATGTTTGTTCAGTTAAATGCCTTCGTTGCATGTACTTAAATCACCATACTTTGATACCCCCTTCCGGTGGGGTAATTCTTGTAAGTTTAAAGGTCCTGTCGTATATTCGCAACTTTACTCAGAGTTTTCGAAGGAGTAGGTTTTCCTTGGCTTTATTCTAATTCGTATCATTATCTCTTTCTGATCACCATTTTTGTCTTTTTGCTTCTACGTTTGTTTTGCCCCACGTTCCAAGGATCCTGTTCAACTATCATTTATTGAGGCCTTAGCATGCCTTTTTTATACCCTTAACATAACGATAATGGTATGCGTTAGTTTGTTTTTTAATTTTTAATTTCTTCACTATTAATTTGCAAACCCATAAATTAAATATTTTCTAGATCATTAAGATAGGAAAGTTGATTTTGCTTCGCCCGTCTGTACGTCCGTCCATTTACTGAAATCAAGTCTCCGGTTTCAAATTATTAGAATTATTCCTTTATCTAATTGTTGTTTAAAATCAGCAAGACCGGTTAACAATAAACCGAGATAAAAGTAAAAACGTGAGATAACCCAATTTTTTTAGAACAAAATTAACAAATTTTCAATCAGGCCAGTAAGCCACTGGAACAAACCCATCTAAACCGCCCCTTTCAATGGTCTTAATCACTAATACAAAATTGCGTAAATAAGACCAGTACGATTCTTAAAAATCTTATGACATTTCATCAATTTGCTAAACGTCGAATAATCAGATAAAGCCTGAGCAGCACCGATATCATAAATGTTAGATAGGGAATTAGATTCACCCTGCGACCATAATTTATCTAAATAAATCGAAATATTTTCAAGATGAAAGCATAAAAAAATCTTTTTTAAGTTCTTGCCTTTTTCTTCTTTCAGATTCGTTGCAGCTGCCAAACTGAATCGAAATACCCCTTTGGATCCCAAATTCATACATCGCCTCCTTACTGAAGTCGAAAAGCAGTGGAATACTTCAAGTCAAGAACATCTTACGCGTGAACTGGAACAGTGGCTGGCCGAGGCTATGAACGGTTTCGTTGAACGTTCTCTACATCAAATACGACGTCATCGCAATATATTTCCAGCACTTAATCCACCATCACTCATACGCCTGGAATTTCTTTTGCGCTGTTTAGGTCTGTTGGGTTCTATGCGTACATTTCGTGTTGTTTGCCCTTTTAATAAGGGGGTACGGGGTGAGGTGGTTAATGCTCTGCGTAAAGGTTCAGTAACATGGGGACAGAATGTATTGAAAGAAGCCCAAAATCTGCCAAACCCCTTAGCACATTTTGTAACAACATTAACGGCTGATATACAAATTGGACAATCTTATTATCATTCGCTGTTTGACAAGTAAGTACAAAAAAATGTTTAACAAAACAAAAAAGTATATTTTAAATTTAATAATAATTTTGTGGGAGTGAGAGAGGTCATGACTGCTAAATTTGCAAAAAAAAAAATTAAGAAAAAAATGTGTAAAAAAATTTAAAAAAGTTGTTAAAAAAACTTTGAAATAAGCATTTGTGGCACGTGCGATATGAAAAAAATATGTTCGAAAAGAAAACAAGAACTAAGAAGGGCAATGTTATTATAAGGACATATACGGCAGTATTCATATCCTGTTACTTTGGTGGTCAATAAATTGTGTGAAGTGTTTCCTTTTAAAATAAAGAAATATTGTATCTTGACAAACATGTTTTGTTGAATATGGTATTTGTTACACGATTCTAGTCACATCTTATATATAAAAGAACAATTTTTTTTTTGTTAGTGACACCGCTTATAACTCAAGAACGGCTGGACCGATTTTAATGAAACTTGAAAAAAAGACATACCGGATATCTGGGAATGCGTTTTAGGCTTATTATTTTTTGGAAATTCCGACTGGGCGTGGCACCTCCCATACAAATTGAACAGTTTTTTTCACATACCTCAATACCTATCATAGCTGATGTCTCCAAATTTGGCACTGGTAAATTATTTATTGATGTGCATAACTGAGCTTTGTATGGGCGGAAACAAATAAATGGGCGTGGCACCTCCCATACAAAAAAAATAGTTTTTTGTATATATCTCAACTGTAACAGCTTAAGTCTCCAAAACTCCTTACGGATGTTTATAGTACTAAAATGTCTAATTGAGCTTTGTATGGGCGGGAAAAAATAAATAGGCGTGGCACCTCCCACACAACGAAATCAGTTTTTTGTAGATATCTCAATAACTGTATTAGCTGAAGCCTCCAAACTTCGTACGGATGTATATCACTGCTAATACACAAAACTGAGCTTTGTATGGGCGGGGAAAAAAATGGGCGTGGCACCTCCCATACAACGAAAATAGTTTTTTGTATATATCTCAATAACTCTAAAAGCTGAAGCCTCCAAACTTCGTACGGATGTCTATCACTGCTAATATACAAAATTGAGCTTTGTATGGGCGGGGAAAAAAATGGGCGTGGCACCTCCCATACAACGAAAATAGTTTTTTGTACATATCTCAATAACTGTAATAGCTGAAGTCTCCAAACTTCGTACGGATGTCTATACTGTTAATATACAAAATTGAGCTTTGTATGGGCGGGAAGAAAAAAATGGGCGTGGCACCTCCCATACAGCGAAAATAGTTTTTTGTATATATCTCAATAACTCTAAAAGCTGAAGCCTCCAAACTTCGTACGGATGTCTATCACTGCTAATATACAAAATTGAGCTTTGTATGGGCGGGGAAAAAAATGGGCGTGGCACCTCCCATACAACGAAAATAGTTTTTTGTATATATCTCAATAACTGTAATAGCTGAAGTCTCCAAACTTCGTACGGATGTCTATACTGTTAATATACAAAATTGAGCTTTGTATGGGCGGGAAGAAAAAAATGGGCGTGGCACCTCCCATACAGCGAAAATAGTTTTTTGTATATATCTCAATAACTCTAAAAGCTGAAGCCTCCAAACTTCGTACGGATGTCTATCACTGCTAATATACAAAATTGAGCTTTGTATGGGCGGGGAAAAAAATGGGCGTGGCACCTCCCATACAACGAAAATAGTTTTTTGTATATATCTCAATAACTGTAATAGCTGAAGTCTCCAAACTTCGTACGGATGTCTATACTGTTAATATACAAAATTGAGCTTTGTATGGGCGGGAAGAAAAAAATGGGCGTGGCACCTCCCATACAACGAAAATAGTTTTTTGTATATATCTCAATAACTGTAAAAGCTGAAGTCTCCAAACTTCGTACGGATGTCTATCACTGCTAATACACAAAACTGAGCTTTGTATGGGCGGGAAAAAATTAATGGGCGTGGCACCTCACATACAATGAAAATAGTTTTTTGTATATATCTCAATAACTGTAATAGCTGAAGTCTCCAAACTTCGTACGGATGTCTATACTGTTAATATACAAAATTGAGCTTTGTATGGGCGGGAAGAAAAAAATGGGCGTGGCACCTTCCATACAACGAAAATAGTTTTTTGTATATATACCAATAACTGTATAAGCTAAAGCCTCCAAACTTAGTACGGATGTTAATAGTGCTAATATGCATAATTGAGCTATGTATGGACGGGAAAAAATTGATGGGCGTGGCACCTTCCATACAACGAAAATAGTTTTTTTTATATATCTCAACAGCTGTAATAGCTGAAGTCTCCAAACTTCGTACGGATGTTTATACTGTTAATATACAAGATTGACCTTTGTATGGGCTAGAAGAAATAGATGGGCGTGGCGCCTCCCATACAACGAAAATAATTTTTTGTATATATATCAATAACTGTATTATCTGAAGCCTCCAAACTTTGTACGGATGTTTATAGAGCTAATATGCATAATTGTGCTCTGTATGGGCGGGAAAAAAGAAATGTTCCTGGCATCTCCCATACAACGAAAATAGGTTTTTTATATATCTCAATAACTGTAACATTTGAACTCTTAAAACTTTGTAAAGATGTTTATAATGGTAATATGCATAATTCAGCTGTGTATGGGTTAAAGTCTCCAAATTTTGTGTAGGTGCTTACAATGTTGATGTTTACTATCAAGCTGAGTTTGGGCGTGAAGAAAATAATAGGCATGGCACCTCCTTTACAAAATAAAAATCTTTTACATATACCTGTGACAACTAAGGTCTCCAAACTTTTTAGTGTGGCACCTCTCATACCATTGGATTTTTTTACATGTACTTCAATAATTCTTATAGCTAGAGTCTCAAAATTGTCTATGAATGTTTATGTTTGCTAAAATACATAAATGAGGTGAGTATACTTAGGAGAAAAGATAATAATGGGCATGGCACCTCAATAACTGTAAAAAAACTTCAAATAACGTGTTCATATTTTTCTTAAACCAGTTGAACGAAATTTAAATTATTAGTTTAAAAGAAACAGAAATAACATAAAAATTACCAATAAAATGTTTATCCTTTTTACCCCTTAGGATCAAAATTATGAAAATTTTATATTCATATTTTTTCAAGACCTGTCGAATGCATGCTCAAAATATAATTTGAGCCCCTTTTTACCTTTTTCGGTTCCGAAGGTACAAAATGGATATAAGAGTTTCAAAATATGGTTTTTACCCTGTCCCGCCTCTAATGGTCTAATATTTCAAAAAAAGTACGAAAAATGCATTCATAACTTTGAAACCTGTCGAGCGTAAATTAAATTATAATTCTATCTTTTTTAGTTCAGAAGGTACAAAATTAACCAATACATAGTTCAAGTCTTACCCTAGGCATTTAGGCTATGCAATGATTAATCTTTCTGTCAGTTAATGAGTCATTGACGCAATTTTTTTCTATACATTGTTTTGTAAGCACAACAAATTTTAGAAAAATAAAAAAAAAATATTTACAAGTGGCGGATAGGGCTACAAAATAATGAAGCCATTATAAACTGAACTGTTTGTGAAATTTTTCTTAGTTATAGCTTCCCATCATAAAAGATGCGATAGGCTACAGATTTCTATTCACGCTTTATTAGTATTTTCAGTAATTATTAAGGAAACAAACAAAACATGTTTATAACGTTATTGGCATGCTATTTAGGATAATATTTTGTAAATTGTGTGTGTTTAGGCGAAAAATTCGTTTGATGATTATGCATATTGTTAGGCAATACGTGTTCGGAGATACTCAATGCTGGATGTATTCAATAGAGCGGCAAAACCGAGGCTTGCCGCATGCCTACATTCTTATTTGGTTAGTCGAGAAGTTCGACCAGACCAAAAAGATGATATTATAAGTGCCGAGATTCCTGATCCCGAAACAGATCAAGAACTACATGATGTTGTAGTTACAAATATTATTTATGGACCGTGTGGCACCATCAACCCCCAATCTCCATGCATGGTAGACGGCAAGTGTTCCAAACATTATCCACGAAAATTGACGGCGGAAACTATCACTGGCAATGATGGTTATTCACTGTATAGGCGTTGATGGCCCAATGACAACGGTCAAACTATTACAAAGAAACTAAAAGGAAACGATTTTGTGGTTGACAACAGTTGGACTGTGCAATATTTGCCACTTCTTTCCAAATCATTTAAGACATATTGCAACGTTGAATATTCTAATTCAGTGAAGTCGATCAAGTACATCTTCAAATATGTCACGAAAGGCAGCGATATGGGTGTTTTAACCATCCAATGGCAACGATAAAATTACGCGTTATCAAGTTGGGCGATATGTGAACTGCAATGAGGCGGTTTGGCATATTTCTCATTTCCTATTCATTCCACTGTTGCACATTTAGCAGTGCATCTGGAGAATGGCCAACGAGTATATTTCACTGCGGCAAATATTGTTCAACGTGCTAAAATACCTTCAGCGACAACATTGGCAAGTTTCTTTGCTCTTTGTCAAAGCGATCCGTTTGCACAAACTTTACTTTACTCAGAGATGCCACGGTATTACACTTGGAACGCTTCTTCAAAAAAATTTTAACGCCGAAAGAAAGGCACTATGATTCCTGGGCATTCAGATGTGCGTTCAAGTGATGCTCTTGGTTGCATTTATACAGTTCATCCGAAGAATGATGAATGTTTTTTTTTGCGGTTGTTGCTGGTGAATGTTCGTGGTCCAACATCATTTGCAGCATTTCGTAATGTTTATGGTATAGTCTGCCCAACATTTCGTGCTGCATGTCAAGAACTCAATTTGTCTGAAAACGATACTCATTGGAATACGACAATCGCTGAGGCAATTATTTCTGCATATCCAAGCCAGATACGAACATTATTTGATATAATCATTTCGACATGCTTCCCGTCAAATCCAAGTGACATGCGGAACAAATACAAGGACAATATGTCAAAAGACATTTTACATCAATATTGTGTCTGCTTGAGAAATCCAAATCTTAAAGTCAATGCAAAGATGCATAACCGGGCCTTGCTCTTAATTGAAGACATGTGTTACCTTATTTGCGGCAGTTTGTTAGTCAGGTTAGGACTGCCAGCACCAGAACATGAATTGAATGAGCTACTAAATCGACATTGAAGCGTGAACGTGAATACGATCGACATAAGTTGAACCAATTAGTTCAAATTAATGTTACCCTCTTAAACCTCCAATAGAAGGAAGTCTATGATATAATATTGAAGGCAATTGATGATAGAAACGGTTTTTTCTTTTCTTGGATGCCCCCGGTGGAACTGGGAAGACATTCGTCATGTCATTGACCTTAGCCACTGTTCGTGCGAGATCCAATATTGCTGCAGCGGAAGCTTCATCTGTAATAGCGGCCACATTGTAAGAAGGATGCCGCACAGCTCACTCAGCGTTTAAATTGCCATTAAACCTTCAAAATATAGAGCAACCAATATGTAACATTGCGAAAAACTCCGCCATGTCCAAAGTTTTAGTAGCGTGTAATATCATTATCTGGGACGAATGCACAATGGCACATAAACGCGCAATAGAAGCTCTTAAAAGAACACTTAAAGATCTGCGCAGTGACTCAAGATGTTTTGAAGGTGCAATGATTTTACTGTCTGGTGATTTCTGCCAAACACTGCCAGTCATTCCAAGATCGACGGCGGCTGATTAAAAAAATGCTTGCGTTAAATCCTCAAGTCTGTGGCGTTTTCCAAAGATACTGCAGATGACAAAAAACGTGAGAGTTACATTGATCAACGATTTATCAGCTCAAGATTTCTCCAACCAATTGTTGACTATCGGTAATGGCCGTATTCCAGTCGACGAATCAAATGGATTGATTTCGTTTCCTCAAAGTTTTTGTAATTTTGTATCGTCAGAAGAAGAGCTCATCCAGAAAGTATTCCCCCATATAATTGCTAACGAGAAAAATATAGATGTGGATGATTTAAACTATATAGTTCAGAATCAAATCGTTGGTGCTCTGCTTTCTTTTAAATTTATTGATTGTGTAACAAACGAAGATGAAGCCGCCAACTATCCAATTGAAGTTTTAAACCACCTGGATGTGCCTGGCTTATCACCGCACAACTGAAGGTTGACTCGGTAGTTATCGTGCTTCAAAATTTAATTCAACCAAAACTTTGCGATGGAACACGTTTGGTAATAATAAAACTGAAAGTCCATGTTATTCACGCAATTATACTTAGAGGAAAATTCAGAGGTGAAGAAGTTCTCATTCCGAGAATTCCGACAAGTTTAAGCGAACTCAATTTGCTATTCGTCTTGCATTAGCAATGGCGATTAACAAATCACAAGGACAATCCTTGAGTATTTGTGGTTTTAATTTAGAAAATACATGTTTTTCTCATGGCCAAATAAACGTTGCATGTTCACGTGTGGGCAAACCATCTACTTTATTTGTACTTGCGCCTAATAACAAAACGAAAAATGTCGTATATCACAAGGTACTACACTGAAGGGAATTAACTTAAACATAACCCATGCACGAAAATACATAGCTTTCTTAACAGCTTTTACCTGAAACGCCTTATTTTTGTAATCTTTTTGAATTTTTGTTTTCTATATAAATATATTCCAATGAACTATTTGACTAATAAACTTTGTACTCTTTTTAAAAAATCCATATATTCAATAATTGGTAGGTGGTACGAAGTTCACCGGGTCAGCTAGTCTTATATATAAAAGAACAATTTTTTTTTTGTTAGTGACACCGCTTATAACTCAAGAACGGCTGAACCGATTTAAATGAAACTTGAAAAAAAGACATACCCGATATCTGGGAATGCGTTTTAGGCTAATTTGTTTTTGGAAATTCCGACTGGGCGTGGCACCTCCCATACAAATTGAACAGCTTTTTTCACATATCTCAATACCTATTTTAGCTGAAGTCTCCAAATTTGGCACAGCTAAATTATTTATTGATGTGCATAATTGAGTTATGTATGGGTGGAAACAAATAAATGGGCGTGGCACCTCCCATACAACGAAAATAGTTTTTTGTATATATTTCAACAACTGTAATAGCTGAAGTCTCCAAACTTCGTACGGATGTTAATAGTGCTAATATGCATAATTCAGCTTTTTATGGGCGGGAAAAAATAAATAGGCGTGGCACCTCCCATACAACGTAAATAGTTTTTTGCTTATATTTCAACAACTGTAACAGGTGAAGTCTCCAAACTTCGTACGGATGTTTATAGTATTAATATGCATAATTAAGCTTTTTATGGGCGGGAAAAAATAAATAGGCGTGGCACCTCCCATACAACGAAAATAGTTTTTTGTATATATTTCAGCAACTGTAAAAGCTGAAGTCTCCAAACTTCGTACGGATGTTTATAGTGTTAATATGCATAATTAAGCTTTGTATGGGCGGGAAAAAATAAAAAGGCGTGGCACCTCCCATACAACAAAAATAGTTTTTTGCATATATTTCAACAACTGTAACAGCTGAAGTCTCCAAACTTCGTACGGATGTTTATAGTGTTAATATGCATAATTAAGCTTTGTATGGGCGGGAAAAAATAAATAGGCGTGGCACCTCCCATACAACGAAAATAGTTTTTTTATATATCTCAATAGCTGTAATAGCTGCAGTCTCCAAACTTTGCACGGATATTAATAGTGCTAATATGCATAATTGAGCTTTGTATGGGCGGGAAAAAATAAATAGGCGTGGCACCTCCCATACAACGAAAATAGTTTTTTGTACATATTTCAACAACTGTAATAGCTGAAGTCTCCAAACTTCGTACGAATGTTTATAGTGCTAATATTCATAATTAAGTTTTGTATGGGCGGGAAAAAATAAATAGGCGTGGCACCTCCCATACAACGAAAATAGTTTTTTTTATATATCTCAATAACTGTAATAGCTGCAGTCTCCAAACTTTGTACGGATGTTAATAGTGCTAATATGCATAATTGAGCTTTGTATTGGCGGGAAAATATAAATAGGCGTGGCACCTCCCATACAACGAAAATAGTTTTTTGTACATATTTCAACAACTGTAATAGCTGAAGTCTCCAAACTTCGTACGGATGTTTATAGTGCTAATATTCGTAACTAAGTTTTGTATGGGCGGGAAAAAATAAATAGGCGTGGCACCTCCCATACAACGAAAATAGTGTTTTGTACATATTTCAACAACTGTAATAGCTGAAGTCTCCAAACTTCGCACGGATGTTTATAGTGCTAATATGCATAACTGAGCTTTGTATGGGCGGGAAAAAATAAATAGGCGTGGCACCTCCCATACAACGAAAATAGTTTTTTGTACATATTTCAACAACTGTAATAGCTGAAGTCTCAAAACTTCATACGGATGTTTATAGTGCTAATATGCATAATTGAGCTTTGTATGGGCGGGAAAAAATAAATAGGCGTGGCACCTCCCATACAACGAAAATAGTTTTTTGTACATATTTCAACAACTGTAATAGCTGAAGTCTCCAAACTTCGTACGGATGTTTATAGTGCTAAAATTCATAATTAAGTTTTGTATGGGCGGGAAAAAATAAATAGGCGTGGCACCTCCCATACAACGAAAATAGTTTTTTGTACATATTTCAACAACTGTAATAGCTGAAGTCTCCAAACTTCGCACGGATGTTCATAGTGCTAATATGCATAATTGAGCTTTGTATGGGCGGGAAAAAATAAATAGGCGTGGCACCTCCTATACAACGAAAATATTTTTTTGTACATATTTCAACAACTGTAATAGCTGAAGTCTCCAAACTTCGTACGGATGTTTATAGTGCTAAAATTCATAATTAAGTTTTGTATGGGCGGGAAAAAATAAATAGGCGTGGCACCTCCCATACAACGAAAATAGTTTTTTGTACATATTTCAACAACTGTAATAGCTGAAGTCTCCAAACTTCGTACGGATGTTTATAGTGCTAAAATTCATAATTAAGTTTTGTATGGGCGGGAAAAAATAAATAGGCGTGGCACCTCCCATACAACGAAAATAGTTTTTTGTACATATTTCAACAACTGTAATAGCTGAAGTCTCCAAACTTCGCACGGATGTTTATAGTGCTAATATGCATAATTGAGCTTTGTATGGGCGGGAAAAAATAAATAGGCGTGGCACCTCCTATACAACGAAAATATTTTTTTGTACATATTTCAACAACTGTAATAGCTGAAGTCTCCAAACTTCGTACGGATGTTTATAGTGCTAAAATTCATAATTAAGTTTTGTATGGGCGGGAAAAAATAAATAGGCGTGGCACCTCCCATACAACGAAAATAGTTTTTTGTACATATTTCAACAACTGTAATAGCTGAAGTCTCCAAACTTCGCACGGATGTTCATAGTGCTAATATGCATAATTGAGCTTTGTATGGGCGGTAAGAAATAAATGGGCGGGGCACCTCCCATACAGCGAAAATAGTTTTTTTATATATACAGTGAACTCGCGGAAACGTGAATATCCAGAAACGTGAACATCCAGAAACGTGAACACTTTTTATTTAACATAAACTACTCTAAAACGTGAACAAACATTGAAAGCTTTCAAACGTGAACAGTTTTTTTCTAAGTTTTTTTTTGGTTACATTAATTTTATTAGTTTTGGGAGTCTTCGAATTATGCAATAAAAGGATCTATAAGCGATATACATGGTTTTATTTGCAAAATATTGATTTTTGTGGTCAGATTAATAAGACAATTATGTATTCCCAAAAAAACTTAGGTTTTAAAATTTTTAAATTGGACTTTTCGGGTTAAAGCATTGTTAAGACTTGACTAGGTTTGGATGTTTTTGAACTAGTAACAATAAATTGATAAAAAAAATTAAATTCGTTAGAAAATAACTAGAACATATTCAATCGAAAACGTGAACAAAATCGAAAACATGAACACCCTTGGTAAAAATTATTTCACGTTTCCGCGAGTTCACTGTATCAATAACAGTAAAAGTTGAACTCTCAAAACTTTGTAAAGATGTTTATAATGGTAATATGCATAATTAAGCTGTGTAAGGTTGAAGTCTCCAAATTTTGTGTAGGTGTTTACAATGTTGATGTTTACGATTAAGCTGAGTTTGGGCGTGAAGAAAATAATAGGCGTGGCACCTCCTTTACAAGAAAAAATCTTTTACATATATATGTCAATAAATGTAACAGCTAAAATCTTTAAATTTAGTATGGATATTTATTATGCTAATATGCATAACTAAGATGAGTAAAGGCAGGAAGTGAATTATAGGTGTGGAACCTCTAATAGCATGGAAATATTTATATGTGTATCTCAATAACTGTAACAGCTAAGGTCTCCAAACTTTTTTGTGTGGCACCTCCCGTACAATTGGATTTTTTTTTACATGTTCTTTAATAATTCTTATAGCTAGAGTCTCAAAATTGTCTATGGATGTTTATGTTTGTTAATATACATAATTGTGGTGAGTATACTTAAGAGAAAAGGGAATAATGGGCATGGCATCTCCCGTACAACAAAAATACTTTCTTATATAAGTCTCAATAACTGTAAAAAAAACTTCAAAAAACGTGTTCATATTTTTCTTAAACCCGTTGAACGCAATTTAAATTATTAGTTTAAAAGTAACAGAAATAACCTGAAAATTACCAATAAAATGTTTATCCCTTTTTACCCCTTAGGATCAAAATGATCAAAATTTTATATTCATATTTTTTCAAGACCTGTTAAACGCAATTTAAAAATATAATTTGAGCCCCTTTTTATCTTTTTCGGTTCCAAAGGTACAAAATAGATAAAAGCAGTTTCAAGATATGGTTTTTACCCTGTCTCGCCTCTAATGGTCTAATATTTCAAAAAAAGGACGAAAAATGGATTTATAGCTTTGAAACCTGTTAAGCATAAATTTAATAACAATTCTATCTTTTTTAAGTTCAGAAGCTACAAAATTAACCAATACATATGTAGCTCAAGTCTTGCTCTAAGCATTTAGACTATGCAATGATAAATCTGTCTGTCAGATGGTCATTAACGCAATTTTCTTCTATACATTGTTTTGTAATCACAACAAACATTTAAAAAAATAAAAAAATTATTTACAAGTGGCGGATAGGGCTACAAAATAATGAAGGCATTATAAACTGCACTGTTTGTGAAATTTTTCCTGGTAATAGCTTCCCATCATAAAAGATGCGATATGCTCAGCTTTTCTATTCACGCTTTATCAGCAATTTTCAGTACTTATCAAAGAAACAAACAGAACATGTTTATACGTTATTGACACGCTATTAAGGATAATATTTTGTGAATTATGTGTGTTTAGATAAAAATTCGTTCGCTGATAATATATATTGTTAGGCAATACGTGTTCGGAGATACTCGATGCTGGATGTATTCAATAAAATGGCAAAAACCAAGCTTGCCGCATGCACACATTATTATTTGGTTAGTCGAGAAGTTCGACCAGACCAGAAAGATGATATTAAAAGTGCCGAGATCCCTGATCCTGAAACAGATCAAGAACTACATGATGTTGTAATTACATATATGATTCATGAACCGTGTGGCACAATCAACCCCCAATCTCCGTGCATGGTCGATGGCAAGTGTTCCAAACATTATCCACGAAAATTGACGGCAGAAACTATCACTGGCAATGACGGTTATCCACTGTATCGGCGTTGACCGCCCAATGACAACGATCAAACTATTACAAAGAAAGTAAAAGGAAACGATTTTGTGATTGACAACAGTTGGACTGTGCCATATTCGCCACTTCTTTCCAAATCATTTAAGACACATTGCAATGTTGAATATTCTAATTCAGTGAAGTTGACATCTGCAAATATGTCACGAAAGGCAGCGATATGGCTGTTTTTAGCATCCAAATCTCCAATGGCCACGATGAAATTACGCGTTTTTAAGTTGGGCGAGATATGAATTGCAATCAGGCGGTTTGGCGTACATTCTCATTGCCTTTTCACGAATGTCATTCCACTGTTGCACATTTAGCAGTGCATCTGGAGAATGACCAACGATCATATTTCACTGCGGCAAATGTTGTTCAACGTGCTGAAATACCTTCAGCAACAACATTGACAAGTTTCTTTACTGTTTGTCAAAGCAATCCGTTTGCACAAACTTTACTTTACTCGGAGATGCCACGGTATTACACTTGAAACGCTTCTTCAAAAAAATTTTAACGTCGAAAGAAAGGCACTATGGTTCCTGGGCATCTGGATGTGCATTCAAGTGATGCTCTTGGTCGCATTTAAACAGTTCATTTGAAGAATGATGAATGCTTTTATTTGCGGTTTAGTCTGCCCAACATTTCGTGCTGCATGTCAAGAACTTAATTTGCTTGAAAACGATACTCATTGGGATACGACAATTGCTGAGGCATATACGAACATAATTTGCTATTGTCATTATTTGCTATTGACATGCTTCCCGTCAAGTCCAAGTGACCTGTGGAACAAATACAAGGACAATGTGTCAGAAGAGATTTTACATAAATAAATTGTCAGCTAGAGAAATCCAAATCTTAAAGTAAATGCGAAGATACATAACCTTATTTACCTTATTATGAGAACTTAAATTTTAGTCTGGTACTGACTGGACTAATATCAATTACATAATTTTAAGATTTGAATACATATTTTTAGTTCGCATTAGCGAAGGTCCAATAATAATAACATGGAGAAAAAAAAGATGCATAACCGAACCTTGCTTTTAATTGAAGACATGTGTTACCTTATTTGCGGCAGTTTGTTAGTCAGGTTAGGACTGCCAGCACCAGAACATGAAATGAATGAGCTTCTAAATCGAGAATTGAAGCGTGGACGTGAATACGATCGACATGAGTTGAACCAATTAGTTCAAACTAATGTTTCCCTCTTAAACCTCCAACAGATGGAAGTCTATGATATAATATTGAAGGCAATTGATGGCCCCGGTGGAACTGGGAAGATATTCGTCATGTCATTGATTTAAGCCACTGTTCGTGCAAGATCCAACATTGCTGTAGCGGTAGCTTCATCAGAAATAGCGGCCACATTGTAAGAAGGATGCCGCACAGCTCACTTAGCGTTAAAATTGCCATTAAACCTTCAAAGTATAGAGCAACCGACATGTAATATTGCAAAAAAAACCGCCATGTCCAAAGTTTTTGTAGCGTGTAAAATCATTATCTGGGACGAATGCACAATGGCATACAAACGCGCAATAGAAGCTCTTAAAACAACACTAAGAGATCTGCGCAGTGACTCAAGATTTTTTGGAGGTGCAATAAATTTACTGCCTGGTGATTTCCGCCAAACACTGCCAGTCATTCCAAGATCGACGGCTGCTGATCGAATAAGTGCTTGCGTAAATCCTCAATTCTGTGGCGTTTTGCAAAGATACTGCAGTTGACAGAAAACATGAGAGTTATATTGCTCAACGATTTATCAGCCCAAGATTTATTCAACCAATTGTTGACTATCGGTAATGGCCGTATTCCTGTCGACGAATTAAACGGATTGATTTCGTTTCCTCAAAATTTTTGTAATTTTGTATCGTCAAAAGAACAGCTCATCTAGAAAGTTTTGCCCAACATAATTGCTAACGGAAAAATTAATTCTGGTTGAGTGAACGGGCAATTTTAGCAGCTAAAAATATAGATGTTGATGATTTAAACTATATAGTTCAGAATCAAATCGTTGGCACTCTACATTCTTTTAAATCAATTGATTGTGTAACAAACGAAGATGAAGCCACCAACTATCCAACTGAACTTTTAAACTCCGCACTACTTATAACTGAAGGTTGGCTCGGTAGTTATCGTCCTTCGAAATTTAAACCAACCAAAACTTTGCAATGGAACGCGCTTGGTAATAACAAAACAAATAGTCCATGTTATTCACGCAGTTATACTTGGAGGAAAATTCAAAGGTGAAGAAGTTCTCATACTGAGAATTCCAAATTTACCAACCGATATCCTTTTTTAGTTTAAGATAATTCAATTTCCTATTCGTCTTGCATTCTCAATGACTATTAACAAATCACAAGGACAATCCTTGAGTATTTGTGGTTTTAGTTAAGAAAATACATGTTTTTTTCATGGCCAAGTATACGTTGCATTTTCACGTGTGGGCAAACCATCTGCTTTATTTGTACTTGCACCTGATAACAAAACAAAAAATGTCGTATATCACAATATACTGCACTGAAGGAAATTAACCTAAACATAACCTATGCACGAAAATACAGAGCTTCCTTATTTTTGCAATCTTTTTGAATTTTTGTTTTCTTTATAAATATGTATATTCCAAGGAACTATTTGACTAAATAAATTTTGTACTCTTTTAAAAAAATCCATATATTCAATAACTGTTAGGTGGTACGAAGTTCACCGGGTCAGCTAGTTCTTTATAAAAAGACACTCACTCGTTCCACTAAGATTAATTATTAGCGCTAAGGACATCATTAATTTATCAGCTATTAAGTGACTGAAAAATTACAACAAATTTTGCCGCTAAAGAAAATATTAGAAAAAAGGAATAACAAAAGAGACGTTTTATTTTTTGCTATAATTAAGGAAAAACAGAAAAATTAAAATTACCAAAAGTTAAGTGGAAAATCATGCTGAAAATACAAATTAAATGTTAAAGCAAACATTGACTTTTTTCGCTTTTAAAAATCATTGCAATTATCTTTAACGCAGTGTTAAATCTCGGCGTAAGAAAATAAAATGCAAAACAAAAATTAAAATTAATTTAAAATTTAGTCGCGGAGGCTAAACAGCCGGAGCATTAAGGAAAAAGGCAAAATAAACATAAAACAGACAAATCGAAAGGCTGAAATTTGACATTGGAGGCAAGGGGGTAAACACCTTTATTCCTTTCCTTTTACGCATGTAGCGAGACTCTATGGGATTTAAAGGAATAGCTTTACCGAAAGGCTGACTAACAAAATTACTTGCTGAATGACTGACTCATCATTGCACACCCCAGAGGCAGACTGCGGGTGCTTCTCTTAATATATAACATTTTGAACCCAAAGTTCCTTAAACGGGAAATAAGAAAAATCAAACAGTTGCTATTTTATAAACTGTGCACGATTAAAGCAAAACCTTAAGAGTATTTTTTCTATTAAAAAAAACTAAACAGATCAGTGCTTGGGCATTTTTCGTATTTCAAGTCGTTAAAGCCCAAACAGGCCTTAAACTTTACCTTGATGGTGCTTAGGCCCACAATGTTACTTCCAAATCAAAAATATGAATAAAGTTTGGGTACCTTTTAAAAGGGTAAAAAGGGTTTAATGGCATGATGTTATTTTTTTGGGATTTTTTGAAACTTCTAAACCGGTAGAATTAAAAACATTATTCAAGTCGCGTTCGACAAGTCTCGAAAAATTTAATGTTGGGCCCCATGGGGGAAGAAGAAGGGTAAAAATTATTTCTTGGAAATTTTTTGGTACTTTTTGCAACTTCTTAGCTAATAAAGGTAGAAATTGAAATTGCATTCTTTTAACAAACATTATTTTGGTTCTTTTTAGGTAAATTTTGTTACTCCTAAATATATACTTTTATCGGTGCATTTGTAACTTAAGCCAGCAATGATAGAAACATAATTAAAAATGAACTTCAACAGACGGACAGACGGACATTGCTAAATGGACTTCCCTACCTATAAGGATCCAGAATATATGTACTTTATAGGGTTGAAAATGAATAATAAGGAAATTACAAAGGGAATGACAAACGGAATGAAAAACTGATATATACCCTTATCACTATGTAAAGGGTATAATAAGGACTTACTATTAACCAAGATTTAGGTCGAAACCTAAATTTTGTATTTTTTTCATTTTTCGTTTGTGCTGAGGCTTGCAACATCCAAAACTACCTTCCTTCCAGACTTTCAATGCACGGATTGATTCAGAATTACTAACTGAGTCCTGAAATTTTGCGGCAAGTGTTACTCGTTCTCCACAAAACTTTGTATATTTTTCTTTAAAACTTTATAACTTGTGCCTAATCCTGCTAAGATCGATCTATAATTTATCATTGGTCCCATATACATATGTAAGTTTCATCCCCGGAAATCACATGTAGTGTCGTACATTGCAATTGAAAAATACTATCAGAACATAATACAGATACACAGAAAAAATTATCTGCCTTTTTTTTTAATTAATGCATTGTTTGAAAAAATTTAACCATTTTGTTAAAAAAATAACTGTACCCAATTAACGACTTGATTGCGTTTCACAATTAAATTTTAACAATGAGGCTAATTTATAAATTATGAAAACAAAACAATTTTTTTAATATAAATTTTGTAATTGAATGCTTTTGTTCAATCGTTTATGTTACTATGCAGCACATTTTATGTTAAGTATACAAAAATACAAAACGAACATGAACGATAACATAAATGAGAATTTAAACTTCAAAATCATATGACTCGTTGGGCTAGCGAAAGAGCCCTCAGTTTAATAATCAGCTGGTGCTTGGTTCAAAGCTAGAGTGGGTCAATAAATTTTGAAATTCAAAAAGTGAGTTCTTTTTTTGATCCTTTTATCCTCTTCTTTCTATTTCTTTGTTGTACCTAAACCAACGTCTATTGAGTTAAGTTTTCTAATTAACTTGTTAATTAACTAAAGTAATTGAATTGTTTAAAGTAAGATTTGGGTTTTATAATTTCACTAACAAAAATCTTAAACGTGTTTGATTGGAAAAACATTGTTTTTTGTTTCCAATTTCACAATACTTATTACTTTTAGGATAATATTTATACAAAAAAAATATTTATAATAACAAATGCGAACCATTAATTTTTTCAGGCAGTTAAACTGTTATTTTAGTGATCAAAATTGTATAAATGTTTGATAAATGAAATGAATCGCTATTTTTCAGTTATTACAATTTAGGTAATTGCGATAATCATATTATGATAGGTGCAAATTTGAATATTTTATTGATTGATTCAATCATTTTTTTAATTAAAACTATTTTTTTATTTCTTTCTGTGTCCAATTCGACTTCCTGACCTTTTTTAATGTAGACTTTACAATTAAATTACTTTGTGTCAGGTTTAAAGTCGATAGCTGGTACAGATTTTAAAATACTTTCTCACCAAAATGAAGAAAATTTTAATGGACTTATTTGATTATGGGTTTTAAGCCCATCTGATCTATTTTAGTATGTTGCTAACCGATCTTGCTGGTTATAAGCACCGAATATGTCAGCTATAGTTTGGCACTATAGAAATTGAGTTTGATCAGGATTTTTAAGTTTTACAGAGGTGCATCAATACTATTTCTGTATGACTTTTCTTTCCTCTAATAACTTGATTATTTAAGTCCGCTAAAGTTATAGCAACTCCAAAGAGTGAGTAAATTAAAACCTAAATATTTCGGGTCTTACAAGAGCAATTATAAACAGAAGTACACACCATTCACTATACGAAGGGCATTAAAATTAATCAATTTAATATGCAACATCGAATGTCACGTTGTTTGAACTTTTTGAAAATTAAATGAAATATAAAGATATATAATGATTTGAGGTAAACATATCTTTACTTAAGCGGCGCGAAATGTTTTTAAACTGTTGATTTATGTCCATTTTGTTTTAACTTTCTCGCGCTGTGTATCGTAAACTAGACAAGGCGAATGCTTGATCTGCTTTATTTACGTGTTTATTAAAGATTTCCCACTACTCGTAAATATAACTTAATGTCTTGAAGTTTTCAATTATAAAATACTGCAGTGGTATAAGTCAGTGTTGCAAGAAGAGTTTATTTTTATTTATTTATTTTGCGGTTAAAATTTTATGTTTGTTTATCCTTCAATAAATCTTTGTTTCTATTTAATAATAGTAAAATGTTTATGAGTTTATAGTATGAGTTGGATAGTAAAGGGTTTATTTTTTTTTTAATTTCAATATAAACAAAATAATATAAAACTTTATTTTCCCAAAGCAGCAAAACAAAAATAAGTAAGAAAGTTTTAGTCGGTCAAGCTCGATCATATTGTACCGTACACCACAATCGTATGAGGGCTATATGAAAAAATGGGCCGATGATATTTTTTTAGTAAAATATCTGGTTTCACGAAGATCAACATGTGTGCAAAGTCTGTGCAGATAAAATAATATTCGAGTTATTTAAGGCCCTAAATGTTTTTTTCGAAAAGATTTTGCATGAGGGCTATTTTAAAAACTGATGCAACCATATTTCTGTTTAGGATACTACATAGCTGGTGTCATAAAGTAAGACTACTTCTATGTAATCATACGTGAGATTTGTATGCTTACAGGATTGTACAGATGCTGCAAAAATATATTATAATATTATATTATTATATATACACATATATAAATATAAAATCTAATATTTAAAAAATTCAACACTTCGGCAACGTTGCTGGCCAAAATATGGGACAAAATAAGTGTATTCAGTACGTGACATGAAACGGAATTGGAGTTGAAGTGCATGTACAAATGTACGAAAAACTGCGAATTTTGAAAGTTTTTTGCTTTTTTGCACTGAGCCAAACATAGTTCGCCTAAAGTCCATAACTTTCAACAAAAAAAATATGGATAATTTTGTAATTACTAAAACTGTTTATTGTTTTTGACATACCGAACGTGACAGATTTTTCAATTTTTTTTTTCAATGATAAAATTAATAAATTCATTTCTGACTACTTATTTACATATTTGGGTGCTGCTATTAAGTTTAAATTCATTCTCCTAATAAATACACTGTTTGATAAACATTTTTTATTTGGACTTTCATATGAAAACAAATAAAGTTTTTTTTGAAGTCGAAATAATTTATATAGGGAAAATTGTTTGGTTTACTTTATAGCTTAAAATTAGTATACTTTTTCTCGTTGTTAGTTTAAGAAAGTTTATTAGAAGCTTTTACTAAATTTTAAATTAATTTTTCGAACATGGAAGTCACCGTTGGAAATACCCCTTTTTTGTTGGTTTTAAATACATATAATTTTTTTTAATAGCCAATATAACCTACAGAGTTTTTTATGTGCACTTTTTCCCATAATATTTAAAATTATCGACTTAAATCTGATGCATTCAAATGCCATTGCAGTATTTGCATGATCGTACGTGACAATCTTTTAAAGATTATAAAATTGTCATTAAAGCATTTAAAAAAAAATTTGATTAATATTTGTTTGCAAAAAGTTTATTGCTTTAAGCTTAAATTTTAAAAAACTGTGCAACCGCTAAAAATGAAATGATATAGACAAATAATATCTTTGCACCACGTACGTGACATTTGAATAGCATACAAAGCTAACCTTAAAAAATACCAATAATTGAACTTTGTATTTTCTCTTTCCTCATGGAGATTGCCCGTTGCCATTATAAAATTAATTTTTAAAATGTAGGCAGAATTGCAATGTTACAAATAACGTGAACTAGCTTTTAGTTAAGGGAAAATAGTTACTGCAATTTCTCATAACTAGGCAAAGAGATTAATCAGTTTAAAATGATATTTTTGCCCTTTTTAGATTTTAAAAACCTGTAAATACCTTAATATAGTAAAATTTTGGGGCTTATTTTCCTCTGTGACATATTTTAAAAACCAGTTTCGTGGATTTTAATTTTTTCAGTCTTAATTGACATATTCATGGAGAAACCCATATGCAAAATTTTGTAAGGTTAAGTAATATTGAAGCCAGTTATAGGCCAAAATGCTTCATGGGAGGACATTTGTATGGGGGATATGCCAATAACGCACCAATAATAGACTTCGTGCCAGTACCAAAAAGCTAATCTGCACCAAATTTCATGAAAAATTCTTCGAAATTGCGACATGAATTTTGATGACAAAAATTACATGGAAACCCAGTTAGACGGACAGTCAGACCGACATGTTTAACTCGACTCCACTTCGGAAATGTTTTTGAGTCGATCTGTGTACTTAAAGGTGGATCTCAGGCCATTATTTTTGGGCGTTACAAACATCTGCACAAACGCATAATACCCCTTTCACGTAGGTGTTGTTGGTATATAAACTGAAATACCTCAAGAAGAGTAAAAATATTAATAAAAACAAAATACAGTGCCACTACATTTGACCGTTAACAACTTTCAGTAAAACTGAGAAAATTTAAGTAAATAATTTTCTGCACTTAAATTTCAATTGTTAAGTATAAGGTTTAATTTAGGTGCCTGGAACTTTTTACTTTTATAAAACTTGCAGCGCATTTTGAACAATAAAATTTAGTTTTAAAATTAAATTAAAAACTTTAAATAGTTTTAATATATCTCGCAGTAAAATAAAAAAATTATTTTGGTGTAAAATTTAAATTTTTATTTGGTTTTTATTATTATGAATTTAACTAAATTAAACTTATTTTCAATCGAAATAAATATTGATTTTCCTAAAACAATTTGTTTTTTTTTCAGTCGAATTTTTTTAAAGTCTTTAATGTTAATTTAATCTACTCTCCTTGAAAGATATAAAACTTTTACATCTTATGTATGTCTGTAGTTACAAAAAGAGAAAAAAAAAACTAATAAAACGAAAAAAGTATGAAATTAACTTACGAAAACACACATAATTGCAGACACACCACCATTTTCATTTATAGAAAAGTCTGTTTAGTTGGCCCTTGGCCATCAAGATTTAAGGGAAACGATAATAACCCCCAAATAAATAGAAATTTTATTATTTCCTTAATGCCCTAACTTTGAAAATGATTTCTGTACGCAAATCAAATTTTATTTCAAACACAATCACAATTATATTAGTTAGTGATAATGGAGGACTAAATAAAAATATTTCACTCTGATAAATTATCGAGGATGTTTCTCCTATTGTCGGTAGTTGTTTTATTAGACTTTGGGACCAATATATTACTCATTAGTAAACGCAGAAAAAAGGTTCACTAGAAATTTTTCATTGAAATATTTTTTTTTCTTTTGCAAATAAGTTTTATTCTTATGAAAATTATTTTTTGTTGTAAATAATAAAAATTAGTTATTAACAGTTATATTAACATTCTGAACAATTCTGATTTGCAAACGGAAGTTTTTTGAAAAAAGCATTTCTTGCAGATAAAAAAATATGTATCTCGTTGAGAGGACTTCCGGGTGTCACAATAAATCTGTCAACAGCAGCTGTACTTATTGTTTATTAATTTAAGCAAAAGTTTATAGAAAATATTATTTTAAACAAAAACTAAGGTAAACTTTTTTGAAAAACGCAACTTTACTTCGAAATTTAATTTTACTGCAGCATGTATAGCAGAATTAAAAGGAACATTTTTATACTCTTCACATAGGGATAAGGGTATATATAAGTTTGTCATTCCGTTTGTAATTCCTTTATTATCCATTTGTGACCCTATAAGGTATATGTTTCTTAGATCCTTATAGATAGGGAAGCCGATTTTGCTATAACCATCTGTCCTGCTGCCTGTCTGTCCGTGTTATGGTTAAAATCAACCTTCTGAAGCCCCCTGATGTCGCATAGATCCGTAAGTAGTATCAAACTGTCAGAAATAGTCGCGAAAAACTCACAAAAGATAAGAACCAAAAACCAAGACTACCTCTGCTTATTTCTCTAAAATTTGTACACAAAAACCTCTACAACTGCCCCAAAGTAGCTCCGTACAATGCACAGAAAAAACTAACAAATGGTTTTAATTACCAAAATGATTGAATTAATTGAAAAATTGTTCAAATTTGCACCTATAACCAAAATGATTATATCAATTAACTGAAATTGTAAAAAATTAAAAACTGCAATTTTTTTCCAATTAATGGTTTTTATGATTTTGATTAATAAAATGATCAAAAAAAAATTTTAGTTCATACAACATGTTAATGAAATGAATTAACCTGTTGATTGAAAAAATATCAATGCTTTAATTAAAACAATCATTTCAGTGATTGAAAGCCTTCAAAAAATCAAACGTGTTATTGATTAAAGTGATTTAAACTACTATTGAATTACCGCAGTAATTTAATTAAATTTTTAATTGAGTAAGTGAACTGGGATAATCAAAATTTTGCTCAAATTCAATTGCGCAAATGATTGCATGAAACAACACGCTATTTAAAATTTGGGTTAGATTTAATAAAAAAAAGTAATTAGATCAAACACCTTAATAATTGAAAATGTAAAATAATAGTTTAATTAAATAAATTAATGTTGTCTTTTTATTTGTTTAAATCAAAAAGTCTTACATTGTACATGTGCACTAATAATTTTTTCCTACGAACATTTCTTTAGAGCACACTTACATCCTATCCCCGCCCCGTAGCAGGATTGCAATACAAAGATTAATGTCTCTTTATGAGTTTTTTTTTCTCGCTCCCACAGCTTCAAGGGTTCTCCAACAAAGATAAAATGTAAGATCGACCCCAACAAGCTTTTTCTCCCAAAAATTTTGTGAAACATACTTATCGTCTATCTCTATCTAGCCCCTAATATGGTTGCGATACAAAATTTGAAAAAAAGGGTAAAAACCTTTACAACTTTTTGGAGGAATAAAATGCATCACAGAACCCCATTAGTTTTTTCACCCAAACGTATTTCTACAGTTTACCGACCTCCATTAAAATCTACTCGCAAACATATTCCTAGAACATACTTACACCCTATCTCCACGCCCTAAAGGGGCTGCCATAAAAAGTTAAAAAAAATATGATTAAAACCCCTACAACTTCCCCGGAGTCGCCTTCAGAGGTATTAAATGTATCACATCCCCTATTAGTTTCCCTCCCAAACATATTCTTAGAACATACGTACCCCCTATCACCACGCCTTAAACATTTTAAAAATATAATAAAAACCCCTCCTCTTAGAGCATATTTACCCCCTATCACAATCACCTAGTGGGGTTGCCATACAAAATCTATAAAAATTATCCATTATCCATTAGTTTTCCCAGCCAAATACATTCTTAGAACATACATACCCCCTATCTCTATCACCTGAGAGGGTTGCCATACAAAGTTTAAAAATAAAACAGTGAAAACAGATAAAATGCGCTGCAAATTTTATAAAAGTTAAAAATTCCAGGCACTTAAATTAAACTTTATACTTAAAAATTGAAAGTTACATCTTGGCAACAAGTTCTAGTATAACTTGTACATTTTGGAAGAAAAATTAGTTGGATAATAGCATGGGTAGCAAATTTTTTTTTTAATTTTTTGATACTTATAACAGCTATTGAGTTTAAATTAACCAGAAACTTATTGCACGACGACATCTACATTTTGTTAAAAACAAGTTGGTTAGATAGGAACACGAGGAGTAGGATCACCAATACAAATGGGAAAATGTTGTGAAATTTTCTATTTCCCTAACTAGGATAGCTATCGATTTCCAATCCATCACAAAGGAGTTTTGTTATAATTTTTACAGGTTTAAAAAGAATTACGCTGGATCGGAAGAGTAGGTATTTAAAAAGACTAATGTGAAAGGTATTTAACATTCACAATATCCGAATATAGCGCTCTTGCTTTTTTTGTGATCAAAGTTAAATGTTTCATATGGTGGCTTATTTTAGCAAGAGGTGATATCTGTTAAAAGTGATTTTCCCCGTGGCCAGCATGCAAATGTTTCCCCGGAACAAGTTTAATTGACTATATATGTCATAAATACTACTACATTACCACAAAGCTGTGTACAAATTCAGGCCTTATGGTCACCAAGAGTACAAAAAATTGTTGGGATCAAACTGTAGTCATTAAAAATAATTATAAGAATAAAACGGGTGCATTATCACCTAATCCTAATGTTTGCCCATTAATACCTTATCCGGGGTTAACCCCAATAAATCTCTGAAACGTGCTACATTAGAAATGAAACTAACCTCGAATAATTTTTATAAAGAAAACAATATTTGCACATAATTTCGCGATGATCTCTCTAATATTTTTCAGTTAAATTTAATTAAACATGCGGAAAATTAAAAAATGTCTCTTAAACAGACTGCTTTTTATAATTTTTTTCTCTATTTCCCCTAATTTCAGCACCAATGGTATACAATACTTTAGCATAGTTTATAAACAATTCGATGCTATGATTGGCGATGAAGTCTATCATCGCATGGAAGCAGGACAGGTGCCAGGGGTGCGTCTCAATCTCACCCACTATACTTCGGCTGAGGTAGATACCGAGACGCTGGACATTAGACCGTTTGAATTGTTTTTGGCCCTGCAAGAATTTTGTCAATTAAAACGTTTCCTATCTGCTCAGCCACAACCACCTGAGAAACCTTTGGCTTTGGGACGTTGTTACGAATGGTTTATAGCCGTTTTCGAGAAATGGATGATGATTAGTAAGACAAAGGCGTTGCAACGTATAAGATCAGCCATACGTTTAGATGCAATCTGTGAGGGAGAACGAGTTGTACGTTATAGTTCTTCCTCGGTGGACACCGCCTCTACATTGGTCAATATAAAGGAATTTTGGAAAATTATCAGTTGGCCAGATGAAGAGACCGGTGCCATGTTGGAATCACAACTAATTGATATAGTGTGTGCCACAGCAATGCATTATTGCGATTTAATACATACGGCTCTGGCGGACAGTGGCTATTATGAAATACAGGGTCCATTTCGTTGCTCCGATGATATGTGCGTTACGGTTAACAATCTAGAGTATGTTCGGTTTACTCTAGCAGATTTTCGTTCTGATGATAATCTTTTGGATGAGGCTGCAGATAATCTGTTGGAAAGTAGTTTGGCTCATATGGAAAATCGCTGTGAACGTATACTTTCGAAACTTGCACCACTTATGCAAACGTCCTTGCAAAAGGCTGTTTTTCATTTAGCCTGGTCTCCCGACTCTCTGCCAGCCAATCAAGCCATAGTACCTTTGCTTGAATATCTCAATTCACACTTGGGTGCTTTAAATAGTGCTCTGCTACCGAAAAACTTTAATCGTGCTCTAAAGTTTGTATGGAAAACGGTATTGGGAGAAATGACCAGCCAAATGGAAACGGGAGATGATGCTGAGAAACCTTCAAATTTCCATAAACGCTTATATGAAGCCTTACAGCTTTTGGTGGATTTCTTTCATGCCGAGGGCCAGGGTCTGTCATTAGAGTGTTTGCAGTCTGATGAATTTTGGATGGTGGAGCAACGTTTACAATTCCATAAAACCGAAACCGTACGCCTGATAGATATGTTCTATATTAATCGTTTACGAGAACAAATAATGGCCGCTTCACCGGGACCATATGGTTCATTGACAGTGAGAGCATACTTCAATCACGATTCCTTATGTGTAGAGGTGTTGCATGGCCGTGATATTGTACCTTTGGATCCGAATGGTTTTAGTGATCCCTTTGTTATAATTGAATTATTGCCTCGACGGGTCTTTAGTCATTGTCTGGAGCAGCAAACTAATGTGCATAAGGTGAGTTTGACAAGCTTTCTTTAGAAAAATATTTTTCTTTAATTTAAGTCATAAAAGGTAAAAGTTACAAATTTTGAAAGTAAATGAATCAAAAATTTATTATTTTCTTTGGTTTTTTTGTCCTCTTTTACAGAGAACTTTAAATCCTATTTTTGATGAATGCTTTGAATTCTCTGTGACCTTGGAGCAGTGTCTTACTGAGGGTGCTATGGTGTGCTTTACTGTTATGGATCATGATGTCATTACTGCCAATGATTTTGGCGGTGAAGCTTTTTTGGCTTTGGGTAGCATTCCCGGAGTGGCCGACTATAATTCCAGTGTAGAGAATTTCCATGGCTTGAAACAAATTGAATTGCCCTTGATGCAGCAATTAGATAAAAGTAAGTTTAAATTGGAATCTATAAATTTTGATTTAGATTTTTTAAACCAACAGCACTGTGGACGTATTAACGGGTCTAAGATTCAGAATTTCAAAATAAAAAGGGATTTTGTGCCACGCCCACAAAAATAAAATTTCTAGTACTCATGTTTTCATTGCCTTGATCTGTTTTGTGACTCAGTACGCGAATATAAGAAAAAAATAAAGTTGTCATTCCCACGCCCACAAATATTAAATCTTAGTACGAGCCCATGTTGTATGAATGCCTTAACAAGAAAGGTTTTTTAATTACGATCCTAAAGACGAAATGTAAGGTAACCACAGATTTGAAGAAAAGATAAGGTCCAATGACATCTCACAGATCCAAATATCCGGAATCTCAGAAGATCGAGGTGTCTGTATATGCATCTTATCTCGGATAATGATCTTAACAGGTTGTGGAAGCTTACTAAGAAGAAAAAAGTACGGGTACTACTACCTCACTGATATCTTTCAAAGGACAAGGACAAGTTCTAAGAAAAAGACTTCAGTCCATAAAAATATACGAACTAAGTTCTAAGTCCAAAAAATGTTTTATTTTGGCAAATATTCGATTTTTATTTTGTTTTGCTCACTCTGAAAACAAAAAAGAACGCAAAAAAATGCGTTTTTAAAACATAAAAAAAAAATTTTTTGTCTCCCCTCTTAAATTTATAAATAAAGACTTTGATCCTTTGCATGTTAATCCAGCGATATAAATATACCATTTCATTATTTACTAAATTTTTTTTAACTTAAATTTTCTTTCAGATAATCCCATTTTACAAATTCTGGAATTACGTGTCAATGATAAACAGGCTCAAGATTTCGTTAGGAAGCAGAAGGCCAGAATAATAGAATAGAAGTTAAAGTTAAAAAATCCCATTTCAGCAAACATAATCTATCCGAAATTTGAGGGCTTATGAAATGAAACTGCAATCAAATTGTATGTATTAAATTAAAATATTTTCTTTTTCCTAACAAACGAAAATTATTAAAATTGAAAATGTTTTGGAAAATGATGCATAAAAACGAAAAATCTTAAAAAAAATAACGAAAAAATATGTAGAGAAAATTTATAGAAACGAAATTAAAGAAAGCGTTTAAAATGTAAAATTGGCAAATAAGCTAGAAAAAATTTAATGAATTTTTTTCAAATTTGTTAACAAAAGTAAAATTTTTATTTAAACGAATTTTTGCTAAAAATGTAGTTAAACCAGTAACGATTATAACGAGATTATGGAAGTTAAAAGGATAAAGAAATAAGCTGAAAAGTAATAAACCAAAAGCAACAAAATACTAAACAATTATAAAATGCAACTTTTAGGGAATCTTTTTTGGATAAACTTTTTTCAAAATGTTTCTTTTTAAACTAAATAAGCCAAACCCCAAAAACAAAAGAAAAAGCTAAAATAACACGAAACTGCAAATGTAAAAACTAGAAACTGTTTTATTTCTAAAGAGCAAAAGCTACTAAGTAACATTTAAAAAAGGAAAACCACAAACAACCAGAAAAGTAAAATAAAATCATTTTAGGAAATGCTGAATTACAAAAAAAACTATTTAAATTTATTATAAAATAATAAGAAGAATATTAAAATACCGAAATAAAAGTTATTATACAAATAAACATTTTTTATGCATAAAAATCTTAAGACTACCAAAAATACACTGTTTGTTTACTACAACTGTGTCTTTAATAAAAATTGTCACATTTTAAAGTACTTAATTGGAAAAACTGTTCGCATTTTTTTCTCAATAACCTTAAAATAAAAAACAAAAACTAGTTTTTACTTTTTAAAAAAAATTTAAAAAACATTTTGATTTGGGGCACTATCGAATTAAATAAGCGATATGTATTTATGACAGTGGCACAGTGATAGTAAAAGATGGCAACGCTTTTGTTTTTTAAGTGCTATCAGTTAAAGTTTTCGCTTAAGTGAAAAGAAAATCAATTCTTTTTACACATAGTTATACATAGGTTTCTATCAGTTTGTCGTTTCATTTGATAGTTCTTTAATATCCATTTGCAACCCCATAAGGTTCACATATCCGTCTGTGCATCTATTGAAATCAGAGTCAATTTAAGCACTACGGGTCAGCTTTTTATGCCAAACTATCAGAAATATCCTCGAGATGATCGCTATTTAAAATCAGCAAGATCGAAAAAATACTGCGATTGCCCAAGTTTATTTAGAGCAAAATCCATACATATGCTTTTATGTATGAACACGTGTATGTATGTAGTATGTATGTTTGCATGTACAAGTGTATGGATATGTGTAAATATATTTAAAAAAATTTAAGATGAATGCTTGCTTACTTATTCATAAAAGTTGCATAAAAACAGTCTTTACTTTCGTTTTACCTTTTGAATTGTCAAACATGTCTCGAAATTAACAACATATGTTCATACATACCTACATCCAAACATGCATACAGAAACTTAATTCTTATTTATGCACATCCATATGTATGCCTTACAGCGTTGCCAGTTGGTTACATTTGTTACATTTTATGCAATATTTTGACCCTCTATGTAACATGTACAATTTGAACGTCTTAAGCCTTATTTTCCAAATTTTTTTGAATAACTTAAAATGAACATTATTGATTACATCATTGATAACATTTTAAAATCAAGTATAATAAATTTTTACATAACGCTTCCTAAAAAGAACAGTCCCATTGTGACAGAAGTGACCATTTTAATTAAGTTTTTTAGAAAGCTTTCCTTTTGCAAAGTTAAGGGTAATACTTCTAGTAGGGTTACATAAATAAACTGACTTGATCGAAGACCCTAATACGTTCTTTATATTCTTAGTGTTACCAGACAAGAAAAAAGTAAAACTAGCTAAATAAAGGTTTAATTATTACATAATAAGTTTTAAAACCCGTTATCCGCCAAGAATGTTAGCAATTTATCATCTACGATTTGCAAATATTTCTCGTTCAACAACCGAAAAACGCGAAAAAAAACTAACTGCAAAACAAACAAAATTTTCTAAATCAATTAAGCTCATTTCTCGCTCAGCAATTACGTCCACAAGCAAGTTGTTCATTGAAATTCAGATATAAGAAAGCTATTGCACAACGAAAAGCTGACTGTTTGGTGTACATTATGGTCAGGAAGTGTAATTGAGTCTTAATATCGATCGCCATAACCAATTAAAAAAACAATTTATTTTGCCCGCAAATAGAAATTATAATCGAATGACATATGGCTTTAACAAATTAAGGATAGTGCTGCAACATGTAATTTATCATTACCTTAAACTTCGTCGAATACGCATTTTAAAAATTTTTGGACATTGCCGGGAATTTAAAAAAGAACAGAAAAATAATGTAGAAAGTAGAATAAGTTTTAAAAGTGGGCGCAAAGTACTGCAGAATGATGCGACAGGTGGCGGAATTTAGAGATTCCTCTAGGGTTATAGGATTTAGGGTAAGACTAGAGAGATCTTGAAACTAAGAAAACCTTAGTTGAGCAGGGCGATGAGTGTGATAACGGGTCACTCAAACCTCTAAGCAAAATTTCATGCAGAGGTGTTGCAAAGATTATCATTCGCGCAAGAAGGAAATTTAATCTATGGACAGCGTTGCCATTTTGGTGCCTTTTGGGTATTTTCGGTGCTTTTTTGCTTATGCAATATCCGAAATTTTGTTAAGTACCCGTTCTTAAAAAACAAATTATGGACAAAAATTATTGTTTTATTTTTTTTGGGGTATAAAAAATTTTTAAATAAAAAAGTCCAGCAATGTTTTTTCTCATAAAATGTAAAAATATTTATTAAACGGAGTCTAAGGAACAATATTGCTAAATACAGTTTGGCGTTCTACTCAAAAACTTTTGACGCCATTTTTGAAAAGTTTAGTGATTTTCTAAAAAAATTTAAGGCATCTAAAAAGAAAATTTGAGAGTTAAGGGCTTAACTACATTTGTTAGTAGAATCAAATCTGTACTGTCATATTTGTTTTTTTTTTTCACTGTTACACAGTGTTATAAATATTTCTTTTCAATTTATTTTAACAAAACTCAACCCACTCTTAATATAAAAATCAAGCTTTTGTTATTTTTTTTTTCTGTTTTCTTACATCAGTGATAATCATGCAGATAACTAGTTGATATGGACCAGTCCATAAAGGAGTAGCACTACTCCAAAAAGATACCCGATTGTATGTAAAAAGCAGGGTCCATTGAACATCGAACCATATAACCCTTATTTGTGTTACATCGGGGTTGTTTTAAAACTACTCTTTGGTACACCATAAAAAATTAGTTTTGAAACTACGACAACTCAATATGCGATCATTAAAACACGAACACCTGTCGCTTACCAAACAAATTTTTGTTTTACAATGACATAGTCCAGGACTCCATGTTTTTATTAGTCCAGTTAGGCTTAAGTGGACTTTATGGTACGATATTTTTTACAGGAAAGAAATATTTATGTTGATGGCTTTTTACCTGCAATTTTTTAACTTTTACCCTTTTTTACCCTATTTGCATCTGCTCACAGTGCTTTTGATGATGCAAGAGCTGGCAACACTGAATCTGCTTGTATCACTAAATTTCTGCGAATATATATCCTTAGTAAGCCCGATTCATGTAAAATCAATTATGTATATAGAAATATGGTTTCATATGTATATGCAAATGCAAATTTAAACTTAAATCGTTATATTTTCTTTTTGCCTTAAAAACTACTTTTACATCACTGTGCAATAAAATAGCATTAGGTCCTACAAGTTCAAGAAAGATCTGCTTTATTTTTCTTAGACATTTAAAAACGACATGCATACCCACTCATGTTCTCATTCTTGGTGGTTGCAGTATGAAAAAATCTTCCGCTTAATAACATTTTTTTTTACTTATGGAAAAGAAAGAATGTATGAAATTCTGAAATAAGGGGAGTAACAGCTGACAACCATTTTCACTCGTAAGACCGCATAAGTTACTCTATCATTGAAATATCGAAAAAAAACTTTAATAAATAAACTTAGTTTTTAATGTAAAAACCAATTTAAAACAGGAACAAATAACTTAAATGTTCAGTGATTGTTGTCAATTGAAAAGGATACTTTAAAAAATAAATCCTAAAGAAAATTATCTAAAATAAATATATAAACCAAAACAAATACAAAATGCATATGTTTTTTTAACAGCTGTTACCTTAAATATTTTACTGTCCTGAGCTTAATGATTATAAACGTCCTTAAAAAAAGTAAACCAAAAAAGTCCTTTTTTAAAAATAAAAAATAAATAAATAATTAATTTTTCTATTTGTTTTAAATACCCGCACCAATTTATTATATACAAAAAAAAAATACTAAAAAAAATATATATTATATAGCACCTACAAAACTAAATATATAATGAATAAAAATATATCCTAAAATACTAAACATATTTATAAATAAATTTATAAAAAACAAAGATATAAATTATATAAAATAAAATTAAACAAAACCCACCTTAAAATATATCCTATTTAATCTTTAAGTTTCTGCACACTCAGACTTTGTTTTCCATATAATTCATACATATTCCTAAAAAATATAAGTATTTTTCTAAACTATAATGACCCAACTATTAAGGGATATCACAGTTTTGTCATAAATGCTGCTAAAAAAAAATAAACAAAAATTAGAAAAATACAAATAATTTCTTTTGCACTTAATTTAAATAAAATTATTTAAGATTTTCTTTGTTTAAACTGCAAATATTTAATCGAAAGTCAAACTGTGAATATCCTTAATTGTAAATTTTGTACTATATACACATTAAAAGGAAAGAAAAGAGCTACTATTAATTAAAGTATTCTTCAACGACTTTGTACTATTTTTTAAATATAAATCTAGTCTTTATACAAACATTCTTTTACAAAACAAAAAGAAAATACTACCAACTAATAATTTAATTTTTAAGTCATTTAACTTTTTTATACCTACACTATTTGTTGCATAAAAATTTTAAAACAAAAAAAAAATCACATTAAAAAAAAATAAAAATTTTAAAAACTTAATTATATGTAAATTTTTAATATGTGTAATTATAATAAAGAGAAAAATATATTAAATATAATTATCAAGAAATCTTAGATAAATTTTCATCAATTGTGAAATACAAACGGTAAAACCATAAAATATAAAATTGTCATAAAATTTGTTTTACATTTAAAATATCAAAATATTTGCACAAATTATAGCCTTCTTTGTACTGAGAAAATTTAGTTTAAAATCGTCCTTTATTTTAAATACGTTAAAAGAGTTTTATAACACCTTACTCACCTGTTTGAATTCTGCTTGTTTTTTTTTTTTTTGGTAAATTTTGACTTAGAATTCTTAGGCTTAAAATTTTTTTGCTTAACAATTTTAAAACATCTCGTTTTTAGTGCAAAGGCACTTCATCAAGGCAACCTTTATTAAGTCAAGTGCTTACACTATTCCCAAAATAATTCTTATTTTTTTGTGGAACTGTAAAGAAAGAAAAAAATAGTTTAAGAATAAGAAACATTTAGTATTAAAAAAATATTATTATAAATATTCAAAAGAAACTGTTTAAATAAAATAAACTATCTGTCGACTTAACTATTGTTTTGAGTGAAGTCTTAAAGCAAGCAGTTTTTCGTGCTAATATAACTGAAGGTTAAATTATTCAGAGACCTTCTGAGTTTACTGGAAATCCCTTCAAGGAATAATAACAAAAACAAGATACTTAGTAATGGAGAAAAAAAGTAGTAATACTAACAAGAAAGGGGAGATAGTCTGAAACTTAGATAGAAGAAATGAATTCAAAGGCACTTGTGAAACTCCTACTATTCTTCCCCAATTTCTAATTTAATTTCTCATCATCCTTACAAGTTCTATAATAGTCCGGAATTATATACTTCCATTTGCTAGCCCTTTCCCTAACCGTACAACTTTTAGTAGTGATTCCAATTATGGTCCTTACACCCAATCTTCTCATATTCATTAGCACCCAGTGCCTGTTGAGCTCAGTTTCGAGCATTAAGGTTTAGGAATCTTACAGCTCCTTCCGCTCCCTAACGAAGGGTTGTCCTTTTAGGCATATATGCCTTAATCTTTTTGTTTTAGTGACCCGAAGGACTACGAGCCAGCCCGTTGGCAATTTAAGGGCCAACTATAGAAAAGAGTGCCCTATATTAAACCAAGGGAATTTCTCCACGTCCTTACCTTCCTAGACTTGAGGCAATGGGCCCCCAAAGTCTTAAGAGCTGCTTTAGTGTCAATATAAATTGTAAACTCATTTTCCCTTGGAACATGTTCCAGTATAAGCCCCTTTTCCCCTTAAAGGGCCAGTATCCCCACCTGGAACAAACTTCACCTATCAAATATTCTATAGGCTGTTCCTATGTTCTCTCCCATGTGGGGAACTGACTAAGTAAATACTGTAGAGCTTTTAGATTTCAGCCAAAAATTCCTCTCAATTATAAGTACTAGTGGGGACCTCTGTGAACATAAAGTCTGTCTTAAATCCCCGTCCTTAACTGAGATCCTTTGGACCGATTTCAATTCTTATCCTAGTGTAACCCATCATATCCTATGTGTCGATGGGGTAATGTTTGTCCCCCACAAATAAGATGATGGAAAGGGCATTATCCGACCCGTCTACTTGGGCCAGGGGTAGGAGGCTAGGAGTAAACCCAAAGAAGATAATGCTAGTTCTCTTCATTTGAAAGAACAAGGTGGCAAAACTTGGCCTACCGGTTCTTGAAGGAGTTGCGATGAAACTTGCGCATAGAGCCAGGTATATGGGTAGAGTCGTGAGTGGGAAGTTATCTTAAAGGGCGAATGCGGAGGAAAGAGTTGGCAACACGTTCTATGCCTATTGTGTCTCCAAAAACTCAATAGGTAAGAACTGGGACCCGGCAAACTATTATGGAGAACTGGAGGGCCTTGAAGGGAGAGGACATAAGAAAGCTCTTTTTAAAGTAACAGAGATGTTCTGTACTGATATTGGAGGGGTCGGGAGTAGTACACAACAGGCAGCCATTGATATCGTTCTGGCTTTTCTTCCCATTAAGGATTTCGTTGCTGGAATGGCAGCAAGAAGCTTGTTTAGGCATAGTGAGCCAGTTGTGCTTAGGGCAGGGTCAGTTGAACATGCCGGTATTCTGGGAAGGGTCAGGGATGGTCCACTCCTGCGGCAAAACTTGACTTTGGGATCTTTCCTCAGTTACTGTTTTTAGCTAGGGGGCATTGGAGGGATCCGAGAGGCCTTATGAGGGATGTGGTCAGTCAGTTGAATATGCAGGCATTCTGGCAAAGGTCGGGGTTGGTCGACTCATGTGGCAATCGATCGCAAAATTGACTTGGGAACTCACCTTAGTTAGTGTTTCCATCTAGGGAGGCATTAAAGGGCTCCGAGAGGCTTTGTGGGGGATGTGCAGTCTTCACTGAATGATAGAAGATGGAAGTGGAGGTGTTAGCTGCCGTTGGCGAAGAGGGGATCGGCCTGGGATATAAGGTTGGACTGAAAATCGGTCAGGCCACCAATGGGGTTTTTATTATGAATTAATCGGGACTTGGGTAATGGAAAAATTGGACTTAACTCGGATGCACAGTGCTGGTAATGGGATCCCTCGTATTCTGCGGGCCGGAACTGAGCTGCTGCTTAAGAAGAGCAGGAGATTCTAAGATGTATTGCTGGGACTCTCACAGGACACAATGTGAGAGAACTGACGTGTAAATAGAAAACGAGCTCCTAAAGTCCAAACTTCTGCAGGTTATGCGGAAAAGAGGAGGAAATAGGACTGCAAAGCACCTTATGTACGACTGCCTTAGAGAGGTCTTTGGCCTTGGTGAGGTCTTTGGCTGTATGCTAAAGAGCATCATAGGATTTATCAAATTCTTTTCCCTTATTAAAATAACCTTAAGTATATTTTATTAAAAAGGTTTTTTATCAATTTAAACAAATGAAAGTCGAATGAAGCAAAAGCTAAGCTATAAGTGTGAACATCCTTTTTTTAACGTCAAACCCCTTTAACTTATTAAAAATGTTTAAAATTTTTTAATTTGTTTTGTTATGTCTTTTACAAAAAAAAAATTTACAAAAAAATAATTAAATTCTTTTAAATTAGTTTTTTAAATTTTAGTTGTTGACACTAAAGAATTATTTTCTATACCTGCTAGTAACAAATAACCCAGACACATATCATTACCCTAATAAATATAAGCCCTAACTCGTGCTATTTAAATCTAATTGTGGTGTATAAGCAGACCCTGTATCGAAATAAACGAAAATCTGGGCTTATATATTAAGGTAACGATATATAAATATTAAGTATCTATATTCTGCAACTAAAGACAGAAAAACTCAGAGCTGGTGGGTTCGTAAGATAAGACTCAATTAACCGCAGATACAGATAATGCAAACAAACGTAATTTTCGCTTTTTTACCCAACGTTTTCTGTTCAAACAGAAAAATAGTGAAAAAATTAAAATAAATTAAAAAAAAACACTATTTTTGCTTAATATAAGGTAAATATATATTTTTATAACTATATATTGTATTTATAAATTTTGGTGTTTTCTTTGATTTTTAAACTAAATATGTATTAAAAGACAAATCCCTCCTAATAAATACAAAACAACCAATAAACAAAAGTATACAAATTTACAACAAAAATACATAAAACAAAAGCTAAATGTTACTATTTTTTGTTAAAAACATTAAACATAAACTAAAAACAGATTAATTAACTGAACTCAGTAACTTTTTAAAACAATAACTTTAAGAGTTTACGTAAAATTATATAAAATTTAGTTAAAATATTTATTACAAAATTTTTTTAGGGATTTGTTCTTATAAGATTTAAACTAAATTCGTCTAATGGAAAAAGCAAACGGAATATGTTTCCTATTCGTGTAAGACACGTCTCTCCAGCCACATTTTGCAACAAACAATACAAAATAATACAGGTAAAACACAGACCCACACATACTTACAAATGAATCTATTTTTACCGGCTTTTCGGAAGTTATTTATTTTTTTAACAATTTTTTTTAATATACAAGAAAAATCTACTTAAAAAATAAAAAAAATTCTAAATTTAAATTTTTTATTATTTTTTATTTTATGTTTTAAAAATAAACAAGAAACAATATAAAAAAATTTATAAATGTTTTTTTAGTTAAAACCGAATTATATAAAAAATGTTAAATAACAAAATAAACGTATAATTATGTCAAAAACAATTCAAAAAATTACATGTAAAACTACATAAATGTGACAAAATTTATTTTTAACCAATTAATAATTTTGAAATAAAACCGCAACAAAAGTAATTAAATCTATAAAAAAAAGGAAACAAATCCTTGTTATAAATTTATTATAAAACCAAAATCTCAATTAAATGAAATCAATAAATGTAAAACAAACTTAATGGAAAAATGCATAAAATATTAATTTTTTTGCGAAACTAGAATTAAAAGATTAAAAATGGTAAGTACAATTAAATGATTGCAAATAATTTATATTTTAAAAAATATAAGGGTGTCCCAAAAAATCTAATAAAAGCTTTTTTCTCACACATTAAACGCCACTCCCGATGGTTTCATCTGAATGCAATAGTGTTTCTTCTCTTCAAGTGAATATGCCTCCCCACGTTGCAAGATATTCTCAGCCTTCTTTTTTAATACTTGTCACCCCAGCTTAAAGTTTTGCATTTAACTTATGGAAACTGAGCACCTTTGTAAATGCTACTATTTTATTGTACCATGGAGCACCAGTCATTGTTTTATCAATTTAGCAGTTAAACACCAACGGATGGATAGCCTCTCTTCTAAGAGTTATATCCAAGCAACAAACGTCTCTATTGACAAATTTTTCCATAACCTCGTTATTCTTTCGGCTTATTGTCCACCCAGATTTCCCATAACGAAAGATCAGTACAACAGTTCCGAAAATCTTTAGGTCCCCGCTTTATAGCTGCTGGAGACTATAACTTTAAGGACTTAAACTGGGGCTGGATAACCAACTGAATACCATAAAGTTCCAGACGTAATCGATTTTAGCATAACGAAAGATGTATCCCTTGAACTTTTTGAAACTCAAGCCTCGTTGGATTTAATCACACTGGATTTAAGGCAATTTTTCTATTGGATCTTTTTGTCTCCAGACCACGACCTTAAGTCGTCATCAAATTGTAGCTAGCGGTTTTATATTATCTAATAAAGTTATTTTGCTTAAAAGCAAAAAACATGTCAGACCCACTGCTCCAAAAACCAACCGATAAGGCCTCCGAAAGACACCGATCATTGTCTAAGTAGCCTTAATGAGAACATCGAAAAAGCCGCTAAGCTCGCTTGTTTTACCTATCGCCAGGTGAAAAAGAGAACAGCAAAGGCATAAATCGCCCTAACTCAAAACTAAGTTGAAAGAATGTGCAAACTAATCCAAAAATTTGCTGGAGGTACACAGAATGGCACCACTTAAGGAACACTTGGAAAGTCTAGAGCCGACTCCTCACACAAATTATTCTCTATGGCAATCAGCCAATTACCTTTAAGGACCCAATATTGCCAAGCCATCACTGCGTAGTCTGACAGGATTCTGGGCAAGAAACGACGAACAAAAATTCGACCTGCCCGCAAGTCATTTAAATGTATTTCGTCCCAATCAATTTAAAAACATGAGTGAATTACCGTCTGTTTTTGCTAGACATCCTTTAGAAATACGTTTCCGGTCTTCAGATGTCGTAGAATGTATTGATAATTTAAATGCTAAGAAAAAGTTCCTGACTTTGACAAGATAAACAACAAAAGAGCTGCCTTGCACGGCAAAAAAAGATACTTCTTTTACCGCCATATTAAAGCTTAAATATTTCCTGCCAATATGGAGAGTTTCTTTATTAAATATGAGTCATAAGCCTGATAAAGATTCTCCTAAAGTGGAGTCGTACAGGTCTATAAGTCTATACACGTAATTGGTCCTATAACACTACCTTCAAGCACACCAGCCAAAAATGGTTGAGAGCAACTTAAGTGGTCCCCTCTTTGATGGCAAACTTTCGGCCGGTTATGTAGTTTTCCAAAAGGTTGAAGAGATTCGCAGGTAAGTTCAGATTTAGCTGGGTTAACATTCCCTTATGTCATCCTTTTTGAAAGCTTAAAAGACACCGATAAAAAGCGCGGAGTAGTACATCTTTTCTTCAAAAGCTTTTTTAATTATCTGTACCAATTTTTCGGTTTGTGCGATGGTTTAATGTAGAATTTTTAAGCCAGATTGGTGACTTGAAAAATGATAACATATTTCTTCGTAATTTTTTTGTGGTTGTGATTCTGGTCTTATAAGACCTTTCGCTGTTTTCCATAGAGAACAATTTTTCCAGAACATGTAGTCTAGCAGTCTTAAGATCTTTGAAAAACGTTGGTTTTAATTTTAAAAATTGTGTAGGAATTGGAACTGACGTGTGTCTTTTGATGTTGGCAGAAAATGGAGCAGTAAAAAAGGACAAGAAACCGCAAAAAAAATGCAAGACAGACGCCTTGTTATTCTCATAGATTTAACCACTCAATAACGAAAGGCAACAAGGTACCAATTATACTAAAAGATGTATCGTTTGTCAAAGAAACCAGCAAATTTGTTTTTTAAAAAACATTATCCTAAGCCTAATGCAGTTTTTCTAAAATATCAAGGTACAAAAATGTCTCCATTATGCAAAACACGATGGGTAGTTTGTCATGATTTAACTCTAAGATTTGTAGTAAAAATAAAGTACATAATATAGGCATTGGAAAAGATAAGAACTTCTCTGAGCACTTTCGAATTTATTTGTGGACTACATATTCTAAATAATAATATACTCACTGATACAGTGGCTTAGTGTAGCTCTACAAAAGCAGCATATAGATTTACAAAAGTTATCATCTCTTAAAAACCCCTGACAATGTGTCTTGGGACTAAAAGGATTGAAGCCCAAACACAATTTAAAACTAGTTTGGAAGAGGAAAAAAATATTTGCGTGGGGGTGGGAATTTTAGTTGAAAAGCCTAGATTTAAAAGAAAAAATTATTTTGAAGATGGCGAAGTATACGAGGGTTGCATTTTATATTTCGGGATTAGAGAAGAAAAACGAATATTAATAATCGAAAATCACTTTTTTGTTTTACAAAATACTCCCCATGAAGATCTATACACATTTGCATGTGTATGAACCAATTATCGAAGCAGTTTTGCCACTCTGAGGGAGGTATCTCCAAAACCTGCATTCTGAATACAGCAACCGCTTCTTAAGGTGTCGAAAAACGTTGACCTCTTAGTTTGTTTTTTACGGACGGGAATAAAAAGAAGTCAATCGATGCTAAGTGGATGACTCATCAAATTTATGTTTTGGGTGCTTAAAAAATCAGTTGATTGAGCCGATGTGTGAGAGCTCGCATTGTTGGGGTGCAGAGTAATCCATCTTCGGCTGTTGGTTTTCCTAATTTCTTGGAAGACAACTGGCAAACAAATGGTTGTGTATCACTCAGAATTGACTGTTCCGCGTTAATAAATTGATACGGTTGCGACATGTCCAGTTTTCTGAAAAAACTGGACATCATTTGCTTAGAAGTTCTTCGTGCGCGAACAGCTTATGTTAGATTTGACTCATCTTAAAACACCCATACGGCCGACTGCTGTTTACTTTCGGGCTCATACGCATAAATCCAGGATTCATCACCTGTCACGATATCATAGACGCAATTCGAAGCACCGCGATCGTATTTTTTGGGCATTTCTTTCGACCAATCGACACGAGCCTTTTCTGGAACGATTGACAAATTGTGTGGGATCCAACGAGAAAAACTTCTTTTGACAGTCAAATGTTCATGCAATATTGAATGCATGCTGGTCCCACTTATGCCTAAAGCTATCTCTATCTCACGATTGGTCACGTGACGATCTTCCTATATCAGTTCATGTACAGCATCAATGGATTTTGGAACAACTGATTTTGCAGGACCTTCACAAAATTCGTCATGGAGTGAACTACGACCACGATTGAATTAACCATACCATCGATTAACACTGGTCCTTGATGGAGCTTCATCGCCAAAAACAGAATTTAGTTTATCCATGCACTGTTGCTGAGTTAATCCACATCGAAAGTTGTAAAAAATAATCGCACGAAAACGTTCACGATTAAATTTCATTTTTGGGTCGAGTTGAATCTTTTAAGTTACTGTAAACAACACAATTAGCGCTCGTATGTCAAAATGTTCTGAGTACGTATAACTTAGAAAATATCAAACTTTACGATAGAGCTGTTAGTTGTCAGATTGAAACACTAGTGTTGCCAAATCCCAAAACATAAAAGGCAACCCTCGTACTACCGCATTGAGCGCTACTTACCCTTAATTAAATTTGTTTTACAAGACTTAAAAACACGTTTCTTAAAGGACGTCCTTTATTTGTTTTACATCCCTCAATATTTGCTTCAGAATATCACTGAATTTACTGATTTAGAAATGTTAATTCTACAACTTGCAGATTTTTTAAAATTTGAGAAAATTGATTAAAAAACACCGATATTAAAGGCTGAAGTTTTGTATTAGAAAGAAAAATGGAAAATTTTAAAGAAAAATAATAGATGTTTTAACAAGATGTGACCCAGATATTTACCCAAATTTGCGAAAAATATTTATCATTTTCGTTTTAATGCCGGTCAGTAATGCTACGGCTGAAATGTCATTTTCCACCCTTCGCTGTATTGAAACATGGCTGAGATCAACCATGACAGAGGGCAGGCTCAACGGCTTAGCAATCAGTATTAAAACATGGCTGAGATCAATCATGACATAAATATGTTCTTTTGTCTTTTATGTAATTAAAATTATTTTAAATGAATTTAACTTTTTTGTTGAGTTTTTGCTTTAAAAACCTGCTAAAAGCTGGTTTTTAAGTTGTGTGCTTCATTTAGATTTCCCCCCGCAAAAGCTTGAGCTGGATCCGCACCAGCATTTTTTGGATTTGGTGGTACTTGACGTAAAACAACTTGTTGTATAAAATATAATATAATTACGTTTTATTCTTCCAGAATTAAATTTTTGATTAAAATATAAATTGAAATTTTATTCGTTTTATAGGCGAATAACTTAAAATATTTTATAAGAAAAAAAAATTTTATAAAGAAAATAAAATCCCAGTAAATATTTTATAACGTTAAGTTTAAACTAAGAAAACCCAAAATTAATTAAACAAAAATTACTTTATAAACTTCAAGTACTTTAATTTAAAAAGAGAAAGTAATTGTTCCAAGTATAGAAAGAATGTTTGTTTGAATTTCGTTGCAACTAGACATTAAAAAATTTTACGAGTTTATTTTTATAAATTGAAAATTAATGGTTATCTTGAGGAAAAAAAATAGGATTTTCTTGTTATTAATTTAAGCATTACTTTCAACACTGTTCCAAGCAATTTATACTCTTTTATATTCCATTTTATTTCTATTTTTAGTTGATTTTTCTAACAGGCCAAATCAATTCAGTTTATTACGTTTAACACTTGATCTTTTTCGTGATTTGTATTACAATGCCAGTGATTGAAGCAGATGGAGGATAAATATTTTTTTTTTTTTCTTTTCTTGTTCGATTTAATTTAGATAAAAGGTTTTTGCGTATTTTACATTTTGTTTTCTAACTTGAATACTTATTTTGTATTTTCCTTTTTGTTTCGTTTTTTTTTTTTTTTTTTTTGTATCCGAAATAGATAAAAGCCAATTTAACACATTTTAACAAGCGTTGCATAAACCAGTAGAAAGACAATAAAAACAAATTACTTTTGTTTTTAGTTGACTTGTTTTTTTTCTTTATTTTTTTTCTAAGTCTCTTTAAATTTACACCAAAAACTTTTTAAAACTGATGGGCGGGGGTTTTGAGATTAAAACATTGGAAAAATTTTATTTAATTTTTGATTGGGAAAGAAAAACTTTTACACATTTTAATGTATGCAATAAATTTTTGTTCTTTTTTAAGAAAAAAAATGGAGGACTTAATAAATAAAATTGTTTTTTGAAAGTTTTTTTTATTAAATCTTTAAATTATTCATATTAATTTCACTTTGCTGCTGGTCCTTTAAAATTTGTTTTCTTAAATCGTATAAATCATTTACAAGATTTTCTTTTGTTTATGTCGAAAACAAAAAAAAACACATTTTAAAAGAAATTGAATTGCAAAAAAAAATATGTTAATCGCAATGGCTTGTTCACTTGTACTCTACATCTGTCTAGTCCACAAATGTCAAAACAGATTTGACTTTGGCCGCCATTTGCAAACATAAGGGCATCTTCTAATAGGTTGATTTCTTTTAGCCCACCTTGTATACCTTTGGTCTGTTTATCCTTGTCTTTCGTTGGGGCATACATTGATAAGACTGATGTTGAAGGAATTGACTTTTATACGGATTGTGGCTTGAACTTCATCCACCAGAATAAATCTGGAGATGAAGTATTTAAGTCTCTGGAAAACCACAAAACCTCAATCAAACTCATGTCTTGTTTCAGGCAGCTTTAATACAGTTGCTTTGAATGTAGTTGTTACGGATTAGCCCCTTCACTATATGGAACAACTTTTGATTGTCCTTTAGATTACCATGAAGTTGCGATTATTGGGGTATGTGTATGAGAATCAAATTAATTGCTTCTTCTTATTAAAAAAATGGAATTTTAACTTTTTTTATGGAAAATTTTAAAAATTTTATAACAGGGTTTTGGCCCCCTAATAAGTAGCAAAAATCGAGTTATGCCCTTTCTATATTAAGCAATCGATATGTAAAATTTTATATTATTTCACTTCTTAACACTTTTAAAAAGTTGATAACACAAATCATCTAAAAAAATCCTCTTCTCGTTAATAAAAATTTTAAATAAATTGACCCACTTTTGTTTTATATTACATCTCTGCTAAGTTTTCCCCTAAGTTGCTTTAAAAACTTTAAACATTAAAAATTTATATCTCATGCAAGAAGATTTTTATGAATATTTTTCTTGGCATAAAACACACAAATAAAGGAAAGAAATGACTCAACATGATATTTTTTTTTTGTATCTTAATGTTCCATTAACATTAATGCTAAATGTTTTTATTTTTCTAGCAGCTTAAGCTAAACGATTTTTCACAAGTGATTTCATATTATTTTCCATATTGTTGTATTTTCGGGAGGGGATTCCCAACATTCAGAGCTGGGTCTTGCGAAATATTTTTTTTTTTTTTTGTTTAAAAAATTTTTAGTTCAAAATATCTATGTACATGCCCATCCATATTTTTTTATTTTTTGATTAAAAACAGAATTTGATAAAAAAAAAGTCATTAATTTAAAACAAAACTATAAATTTTCAACTTATAATAAAAAATTTTTAGTTTTTAGAAAATTGTGATTTAAGGAAAATCTGAGAAAAAATTTCTTGGTCATAGTTTCCTAAAATTTTGAACTCAAAAAAACATGCTTGAGAAATCCCTTTACAAATAAGATTACTCTCATGTTGTTTATATACTTAGTCTTAACACCACCTTTTTTATTTCCTTGGCATTGAGTTAAATATCGTTTTATTACTATCAAATGGCTTAAATATACAAGCGCCTATTCTCCCCTGCCACACTTAATACAAATGCCAAAGTATTGCAGACATGAAAAATGTTAATGATTTGTTAAAGGTTTTGTAATAAACGTTTTCTCGTTCGTTTTGTTAAGACATTTTCTGGGCGCCTCTTGAAAAAGGTTAATATTTATTTATGTTTATAAAAATCTAGTTATACATTGTAACGGTTACATCCTTACACTACATAAACTTAACTTAACTTAACTCTTGGGAGATCTGCGTTATCTTGCAGCTCAGCTAAAATGGAATAAAAACTAACTCAAATGTATAAATGTTAAGAACTAAAATAAGATAAAAAAAAAGAAAGAAAAACCTTCAAGTAAAAATTAAAATAAATTCATTTACATTAATATAGTGCGCGTCAAAATAATAAGGTCAGATAATCTTGGTTTTGTTTAGGCAAAAGTGTGAATAAGGTATCGTGTAGTTATAACTGGATCTTCTACGCACAGTGAGACTATTTGCAGAAGGGGTTGGTCAAAAATTATATCTCTCGGACCGATTCGGAAATCGATATTAACGCAACTAGAAGGTGGGTCAAAAAAATTACCCTGTTATTTTTGCGAATGACGCCCAATGTCAAATCTGTTTTGAAATTTGTGAACAAGCCACGAAGAGATACATTGCCCAATAACGCGGAATAATCGCATCTATTTTTTTGCGTAACAATTCGTCTGTAGTGTGCGCACAGCGCCAATTCCATCGCCAATTACCTGGTCGTCCGGCACCGACTGAACAAACCCTGCGCCGTTTAGCCTTCAACCTTGAGAGTATGAGACTACACAAGACGCTGCCAAGAGTAACAAGCCTCGGAACGCCTGTTCTGCTCAGAATATCGTCGATGTCGGCGACGATGTCAATCTTCCGTCAGAAACATCTACCAGACGCCATGCCTCGCAATTAGCCATTAGCCGGTTGTCCCTTAGCCGAATACTGGTCCTGCACATGTTTCCGTACAAAGTCCAGTCCATGCATCACCTGCTGCCTGTCAAACGACAAACGCAAATAGTCCCAGCCCAAGTCCTCCTCAATCTCGAGGCCAAAGTTGACGACTTTTTGAACAAAATCATAATGAGTAATGAGGCTCTTTTCCACCTCAGGGAGTACGTGAACTATCGCTTTTTGGGGCACCGAAAATCTACGGGTGATGCACGCCCCGCTCAAAGTGACAGGATGGTGCGCTGATCATGCTGCTGGAGTCATCAGGTAATTTTTTTTCAAAGACGCCGCTGGTTTAATGACCATGTAAACCCAGTTTCTTCTGCCGCAATAGAACGAATTAGGACGGAAAGACAAGTAGTTTTAACAGGACGGAGCAACAGAACTTACTACGCAAGCCACAACCAGTATTATGAAGGCGGCGTTGCCGGGTCTTTCGCTTTGGCGATTTTCATTGGCCCATAAGATCGCCCAATTTAGCCGTTCTAGACTTTTTTCTGTGGGATTTGTTAAAGTCCCGTGTTTACGTGAACGATTCCGAGGCTCTGAAAGCCCTCAAGGACAACATTCGACACGAGTACGAAAATCTGTAGCCCAAAGTTCTTCAGTAATTGAATGATTTGAGTTTTAAAAGGATGGAAGTTCGGATCCTTTTTTAAAATATAATTATTAATAGTGATGCTGTCCCAGTGGTGCTGCTTTTTTCGTATTAAAAGTCACGGATTTTCGCGTTAACTTCTTTCAACCAGTAAAATGTTTTCGAGAGTCCTTGAAGATCGATTATGCCCTGGCCGTGGGGCATTCTTAGCCGAAGCATTTGCACGAAATTTCTGCACCCACGAACGAATTAAATTTACACTTGGCCCATCACGTATTCGCCAAGTACCGAACTTTAAACAAAATTGTCGACGAGCAATTACGTAAGAATCATTACTCTTAAAAAATCTCTCTACAGCGAACGCGCATTGCGACATCGTGGCTGAAAAGTCCGTACAATCAGTAATACCAACGGTGCCACCCTCCCTCCGCACCGATTAGTACTTTCGAAAATAAAAGTTTAAACAATATATAGCAATAACTAATTTGTTTTCTTACTTCCTAAATATTCTACATTTAAAGCTTTAAGAACTCATCCTAATTGAAACTTGTGTCTTTTGTTTTATTAAACCAAAAAAAAAAAAAAAAATTGTCGAAATGAAAAGACTTCTTACAATAAAAATATTATATTCAAAAATATTTACTTTGCACTTTTAAACCCTTTTATTAACTTCTTTTTTTGCTTTCTTTTCCCCAATTACATAAATGGCCATTAAGGGATTGCAGCTTTCTAAGGATTATCTTAGAAGTGCTTTGTGTTTATATTTGTTGTTGTGCACATACTCACAACGAACTAAGTTGAGTGCAATTATCAAAGGATATTTTCCAATCTGTTCAACTTTCATTTGTATAAATGTCTTGAAATTGCTTTATAATTCCTAAGATAAAAACAGCTTTAATTTTGCTTTCCCCAGACTATTTTATAAGTTGGTTTGTGTTTTTTTGTTCCAACAATTTAATTTCGTATTCGAAGTTAAATTCTAATTTTGTCTTGTTTTGTATTTATTTGGTTTTACTTTTTTTACCCTTTTCCCTAATGATTTCAGTGTTTATACTAATCTCTTCAATGCCAATTTATTAAAGATTCGACTGTTGCTGACGTTTCAAGAGGCCACAAAACACTTACATAAACAGTAAAGGAAAAAGCCGTTTTTGATTTGTAAATTTACAACAAAATTGGTAATTAGTTGGCAAACAAACAAAGGAAAAAAATGCGGAATTTAATATCTAGCTTTAAATATCTTTTAGCAACTAATTATTGGTGGAAAAATATTTTAATTGTTTTTAATTGCCCACAAATTACTGTTGCTTTTCTGCTAAGTATTTTCCAAAACGTACATGCAAACTAAAACAGTTCTGCCTAAAAAATTATAAAATTTACAAACCGTATTCGCCGTTTGGACGTTTTAGTAGACTTATGACTCTTAGAAGCAGATTATATCTTATCTTGCAAATTTAAATTAAAAATTTGGACAAAACATGAAACAAAGATGCGTAAGCCTCGAACGTATGATGTTTTTTTAAACAGGACCCTGCATATCGCTTGCTCAACATTACAAGGTTGTACAGGGTGTCTGGGGGGCAGATTCATATTTTTAAATTTAAATAAAAAACTGTAATAATTATCACAAATTTTTATTAAGAGCATTGAACAATAGAAAGGGAATGCGAATCTTATTTTTTAAAGAGTATGTCATCGAGATGTCTTCCGTCGAGTTGTACAGACTGTTCAAAACGGAGCCTTGTGTTCTGCGGCACACGCTGCAGTAAAATTGGTTCAACTGAGCTGATTTCCCGACGAATATTTTCCTTTAAAGCTACAAGAGATTAGGGATTGTCATTATAAGCTCTCTTCTTGAGGTAGCGCGAAAAAAAATCAATGGAAATTAGATTGGATGACCTCGATGGCCATGGGATGTCCCATAAACGACTGATCAGTTTTTGAGGGAATGACTTCGCAAGTTTGGCAAAAAGAATTCCGCGTCGACAATTTTCACCGTTGACACTCATCGCCTGGCCTCGAGAATTTTCTAAAAAATATTGTCCAATTATCTAATGCGTGGATAAGGCCCACCAAATAGTTACCCTGGGGCAATGCAATAGTTTTTGATGTTTCAATCGAGGGTTGCGGGTTCTTGGAGATCAGTAACTACTGAAAACGCACCAACAACGTTTTACAAACATTTTTGCGTAAATCAAAGTTACCTTCTTTTAGATCTTGAACTATTTAAATTTTGAAAGGATGGAACTTCCCATTTTAAAATTTTAATAAATAATCGCTTTTAGAAGTCCCAGTGAGGCTACTCTTTTCCGTATTAAAAGTCGCTGATTTTCACGTAAACTGCTTCCAACCAGTTAAATTTTTTCGAGAGTTCTGACGATCGACTGGGCTCTGACCGTGGGGCATTAATGACCGAAGCTGTTGCGCGGAATCTCTGCACCCACGAACTAATTAAATTTACACTCGGTCCATCACGTATTCGCCGAATACCTTACTTTAAACAAAATTGTCGACAAGCAATTACGTAAGAATCATTACTCTAAAAAAGTGTTTACTCGACCACTGCGACATCGAGGCTGACAAATCCACATAATCGATAATTCTAACGGCGCCACCCTCTCTCCGCACCATTTATCATTTCTTGAAATAACCATATTTAAAAATATAAATTTGCCACCAGACACCCTGTATAACCCACTTTTAATATATAACTATGAAACACTGTTGCTAAAGGGTTTAAAAATGTCCTGCCGCCTTTGAATTAAATTGTTACAAATAATTTGGAAATGTAATTTACTTAAAGTGGGAATATATGTTTCATACATTCTTGTAAAACTGAGCAAATACGTTGAGTGAAAACAAGAAAATTATTGAAAAACTTAAAATTCAAGTTAAGACAAAATCAAATACAGAAGTTGATTATCTGCCGAATTAATGTCGGAAATCAACCAAAAAGACGAAAAGTACTTTTTCATATTTTTGATACACTTTTGAATTTTTTCAAGGTTATAAGACCAGATATATAAAATTAAGAAATCGGAAGTCAACTAAGTAAATTCTCAGTACTTTTACTACATTGCAATAAAGAGGTCAAAAGACAAATCAGTGAAAAACTAGTATTTTTCAGGTTTTGTTGGTATTTATTTGAAATTTGGTTCTAGGAATACGAAATAAAGGGCTAAAGACAAAAGGAACTTTTTCACATATTTGGTGATATTTTCTCATTATTTTTTAAATAATGAGCTTAGAGTCAGAAGTCAACTTTGGACAAAATAACTTTTTTCACATGTTTTGTATTAACTTAGAGCTTTAACCTGAGGTTAAAAGTCAACAAAGTGGACGAAAATTACTTTTTCTGTATTCTTTTGTCGTTTTTTTTTTTGCCCTATTTTGGATGATGAGTCTAAAAATATGAAATTGAGGATTTTTGATTCAAATGAAAAACTACCCTTTACTTCTCTGATACTCTTTTTTTATTACTTAGTAAGTTTAATTATGAGTCTGAAAATATGAAAGTAAGTCCTATATTTTAACTTAGTAAACAAAAAGTTATTTTTTACATTTTGGTACTTTTTTTTGTTTGTTTAGATTATTAATCTAGAACGCATAATGTCATATTCAGGGTTATTGATACTTATTGAGGCCGAAATTTAATAAGTTGAGACAAAAAGTATTTTTTTTTATATTTTTGGTACTCTGCATTTGTTTAGATTACGAGTCAAGAAATATGAAATTGAAGGCTTTTGACCCATATAGAGGTCGAAAATCGACTAAGTGGACAAAAAGTACTTATTTTGCATTTTGCTCCTTTTTTTGCATTTTTAAGATTACGAGCTTAAAATTACGAAGCGGAGAGGTATTGACTCCTAGAAATTTAACCTTTTAACGCTTATAGCTCTCCTTAATATTACTTACGTTATTAAAAATAATGAAAACTTCGCATACAAAATAACGGGTCAAAATCCTAGTAATCGACAAAGCAGCTTATTTTGGAAGGATATTTGTATGAAGGATGAGTAAAAACATCAAATAATTATCACAATTTTCTTCTTGCATAATTTTCGTATTCACAAACTTATCTTTGCCAAATTCGAATAATTTACCTTTCAAAATTGCGAACTGTTATTTGATTGCAAGAAAGAACTTAATACCCAGCCTAGCAACCAGGCGGACGGTTATGTTTTAGTCGACCCAAAACGGTCAAAACGGCACACTGTCTACGGATCTCTTTACGCCGTAAACCATTTAAGTCATTTACTATATGCTTAGAAGATTTTTCCTTAATTTTTTTATTTCAATTAGAAAACTACATATCACACAAAAAACTACAAAAAAAATTTTTCAAACAAATTCTTGTTCAAAATAATTTATTTTTTTAGTCAATTTATTTAATAGTCTCTAATAATATTTTTATTTGATTTTTAAATCAAACAAAATTTTCGCCTAGACAAATAAAATATTTAACCAGCTCAGCAAAATTTTTTAACAGAAGTTAAAATTCTTGCAAAATTGTTTGTCTAAATTTACAACTTTCGTTGTAGGTCCTCAGCCAGACAAAATATTTACTGATTCTCTGAAATTTGTTACTGATTCTACAACTCAGTTTTTTCTGTGAAGAAATCCGCTGTTTTTTATTTTATTTTCATCAAAAATGTCAAGTAAATTGTAAGAATTTGTTAACAACCAGTTCAACTTAGCACTTTTAGTGATATGATGTTTGCTGGCCTGTCAAAAGATAAACGTCTTTAGTTTGTCACTTCGTAAATCTAATGGTAACAGCGAAAACACTTTTTGTAGTGCTTTTGTATTGTCGTCATCTTTAACAGGAAATGTTCAAATGTACATCCATACATATTAGTACATACATACATGGGGCAAAACATCATCAACAGCAGCAACAAATGTAACACCAATGACAATGATAACTTTTGCAATGACTTTTGCCGTCTAAAATTACAAGATAATTTCCATTGTTTAAAAGTATAACAACAAAAATAGCAACAAAAAACAAACCTACAAGATGTCAACTTGCAACAACAATTCAAAAGACAAACAATAAAGAGAACAATCTCGACAACACTCAAGTGTTGGAGTATTTCCAACAAAACATTTCATTTCTTGTGTGCAATATTATGTCGTTGTCATTGTTTTGGTGTTCTTATTAGAATCGTTGTGACATTACATTCGTACCAGAATCTGGCTTTCACATTTCACATTAAAAAGCATATATTAACAGTGGACAAAGGGGTTGATATGATTTCATATTTTAATACACACTCTTTTGCAATTTGTAAAAAATTCATTTTTGAATTTATATTCTGGATCCTTATAGGTAAGGAAATGCATTAAGAAATATCCATTTATCCGTGTGTTGGAGTCAAGTTTTCGGGGCTTCTAGAAAAATGTTTTTGAAGACACAAGAAACTTTTGTCTTGAGGTGGGAAATCAAATACAAATATCTGCACTTCAACAAGAAATTGAAAATCGATAACTTTTGTTGTCTTTTATAAAAATTATAATTTTCCTCAGAAGGCATATAACATCGAAATGATGGTCCTTTGCTATCTTCTGAAAATACATGCTCGGAAGGTATTTTTCGTTCACTTCTGCGATTTCGTATAAATGGCAAAAATAAAATTTTAGGCCACCATTTTCAAAATCTTATTTAGGAGATTATACTAAAAACTATTTATGACGCTTAATACTATTCGCCTTTTTTTTGAGGATTTATCAGGCAAAAGCCAAATTTCCTAAGCTTTAAGGTATTTAAACGTAACCGAAAAGTTAGCAAAAGAAGAAATTATTTTTGAAGAGGCTTTAAATGACATTGGCGGTGACATCGAAACGTCTATTAATTGGAACACACTATCATCAGTAGTTTTAGGAGCTTTGAAAAACGTTGGTCTTGATTTGGAAAATTGTGCAAGGATCGCAACTGATAGGTGTCCTTTGATGTTGACTGAAAATAGAGCAGTAAAAAAAGTAGAAGAAACCGCGAAAAATGCAAAACAAACGCTTTTGCTATTCCCACAGACTTAATCGCTCAATATCGAATAGCAACAAGGTACCAATAATACAAAAATTGTATCGTTTGTTAAAAAAACCATCAGTTTTTTTGAAAACAAAGCTTAAGCGTAATGCAGTTTTGCTGAAATATCTCTATACAAAGTTGTCTCCATTATGCGAAACAGGGTGGGTGGATTGTCATGATTAAATTTTTCAGTTTGCAATAAAAATAAAGCACATAATAGAAGCATTGAAAACGATATTGGAGTAGAAATATAGGGATATGTCTTCAAAAGCCTTTTTATTAATTTAAGCACATTTGAATTAATTTGCGGATCAAATACTCTAAATTATATACTAACTCTCACACAGCCGCTTAGTGCGTTCCTACAAAAGCAGGATATAGATTTACAAAAAGGACCATCTCTTACAAGAACCCTAATAATGTGTCTTGAGACGAAAAGGAATGAAGCCCAAACATAATTTAAAACTAGTTTTTTAGAGGCAAAAAATATTTGCATTGTTATGGGAATTTTAGTTTAAAAGCCTAGATTTAAAAGGAAAAATCATTCTAAAGATGTCAAAGTATACTACCACATCGAGGGCTACATACCCTTAATTGAATCTATTTTACTAGGCCTAAAACACGTTTCTCAAAGGGCTTCCTTTATTTGTTTAACATCCTTCTACATTTACTGATTTAGAAATTTTAGTGCCACAACATGCAGCTTTATTGAAATAGAAAAAAACTGCTTATATTAAAATCAAAGACTGAAAATTTATAAAGATCGCTCAGAAAATACACTCAAAAAATTATTTATGTAAGAGCAACTGTAAATCTATTTAAAATAACTGAATATTCATTTAAAAACCCTCTAACAAGATATTTACTAAAATTAACAAAATATTTCATTTAAATTCAGACATAAAAAAATTTACTTTTAAAAGCCTTAAAATTAACTAGATTTTCTGTTATTGACAGCAAAACACAAAGGATCAGAAAAAAATTAACAAAATAAAAAATTACTAAAAAATAACTGACAAAATTAACTGCAACTGCAAGTCAGTATTTTAGTGCATTTGAAGCTTTAAATAACCCTTCAAACCAGTTTAAAAAATATTGTATTAAAATTTAACTGTTTTTACATTTAATAAGAGCTTTACGTAATACTTTCCTAATAAGTTACAGTCAGTTACTGTTAGAATTTTTTTTGGTGTACGAAAGATGTTTAAACAAGAACTGACCAAATTTGCGAAAAATATTCATAATTTTTGTTTTAATGCCGGCCAGTAATACTACGGCTGAAATGTCATTTTCCACCCTTCGCCGTATTAAAACATGGCTGAGATCAACCATGACAGAGAACAGGCTCAACGGCTTAGCAATGTTGCAAACATAATAAAATTGAAATTGACGCAATTGTCGTGCTTAAAAACTTTGTTTAAACAGGAAATCATAAACTAATAATTTAATAAATATAGTTTTTTGCCTTTTTTGTAATTATAAAATGAGTTAAGCTTTTTTGTTAAGTTTTTGTTTTAGGAAACCGCTAAGAGCTAGTTTTCTAATTGTGTGCTTCATTTAATACATTTGTAACATATATGCTCTTCATGTATCTTAAAACTATTAAATTTATCCAGACCTAACTGAACAAACACTTCTGTACAAAAATAACTTTTTTAACTTTTAAATAAATTTGACACAAAAGTAAGTTACAACTACTCGTATTATTTTCTAAAAAAAATGCTAAAGGTTTAAAAAAATGACACGTACCAACATATCCACACATAACTTTACATTTTTTTAAGTAGTTTATAGCAATAAATTAGAATCGTTTTGCAACTTAAACAGTTTAAGGCATTAAACAAACCCCGTTGGGGACATCAAAAGGTCAAACACCTGCCAAAAGACAGAAACTGTCGTTCATCTTATTAAAATTATATGACAAGGTTTTACTTAATTAAAAGGAAATAAAATTTTCTAAACACAACTTCTTTTATACTGAAATACTGTTACTTAGCTACGCCCCTACAGGACTATTTGAAACTACTCTAATACTATTAGCAAAATAATTTTATAAAGAGAAGGCAAGAACACCAAGAGAAATCACAACAAAAGAAGAAGAAGACGTAAATAATTCAAAAAAGAACAAGAACGAAAAAAAGAAAAACGTGGTAATAATAATAAATTTATGTTTTTCATATTGTAGATATGAATGCTGACAGTTTCTAAGCCTGAGAAAATTACCAGCTATCACTTATTCCTACACTTAGACACGTGGCGCGCCCACCATTCAGAGTTTCTCAAAATCGTCATTTGAAAAAGTAATCGATTTTAAAAGTTTAAAAAGTTTTTCTTAATATCGAAAACAAATATTTTTAATTAACATACATATGTTTGTATCTATGTGGTTTGAAAAAACGCTCTGTTGCCAAATAAGGAATGGCTGTTGTCGAAATAAGACACAGCATTGCTAAAAGAGGAAAAGCTGTTATCGAAATAAGAACTTCGAGTTCCTAGAAAATTGCCTTCGTCCGTTTTCAAATAGAGAACAAACCTGCTTAATTTACTTTTGACAACTAAAGGTGTTGATTTAACTTCTTTGTTGGTTTGTATCATAATAATATATCTCAAAACTAAAATAATTTCATTATATATAAATAGGGAATCCCCGTCTTTTTTAAATACTTGCAATAGTGGATAGCAACTAACAAGCCTAATAATAATTATATTAGACTGGCACGCACCAGATGAAAGGACCAATTTTTTTGTTTAAAAAGTATTAAAGCTCTTCAAATAGAAATAGTTTTTTTCTTAACGGTTTGGTCTATGTTTTTAACAAGTTTAGCAAGGTTTAATTACTATGTTTGTTGGTGTTTTTTTCTGTTATTGCTTCATAAGTACGCGTTGGCTATTGTTTTTTTTTCAATAAAGGCTTGAAGGCAAAACGTCGGAAAAATTGTTTTGATTTTAAATTAGAACAAGTAATAGCGCTATATTCGGCTGTGCCGAATCTTTTGTACTGCAAATAATATAATAAAATTACCTTGAGCGAGTTTTAAAGTCCATAGAAAACTTTACAAAACTTTAACGTTCGTATCGGTAATAAATATTTGTGAGTAACATTTGAGGTCGACAGTTAAAAAAGTTTTCGACATTACTCATATTAAAAGGTTAAAAAAAGTTGTTTATTTTTAGAGAACGTTCAAGTCTCCCTGCTCTTCTCCATCTTTTTTTTCCAATATATTTGATTATTACTTTTTCTAGAATATTCTAAGTCGATAGTTGTTATAGTTTCCCAGATGTAGCGTATAGAAAATTTCATTTAAATTGTTAATTTGTAGTGGAGCACCCTTTGCATGCCCCTGCCCAAAAAATTTTTTTTCGAATATAGGTCTTATTACCCTGTTACTTTTTGCAAAACATTTGAAGTCAGTTTCTGTTATAGTTTCCGAGGCTTAGCGTATCAAAAATTTCATAAAAATCGTCAATTCTTCTGCCCCACCCAAAAAATTTTTCTTCAAAGCGTGGGTTTGTTGTCCATTTATTTTTTGTGGAACATTTGATGTCGATAGCTGTTATAGTTTCCAAGATATAGCGTATTGAAAATTTTATTAAAATTATTAATTTGTATGGAAGCTACCCCTTCTTCTGCCCCCACCCAAATTTTTTTCTTCAGAACGTAGGTCTTGTTGTACAATTACTTCTTGTAGAACATTTTAAGTCATTAGCTGTTATAGTTTCTACGATTAAGCGCATAAAATATTTCACCAAATTTGTGCAAATTTGTGAAAAGATAAATACGTATTTAGCTAGCAGAGACAAAAACCACAATTTTTAACAAAGCCAATTTTGGAGTTAACATAGCCATGTTACGTATTTAACAGAGCTCATGTTAACAATTCACTTAGTCAAGCAGGTCAGTACCAGGAAATAAATTCTTGTTTCCAGACCTTACCATATGGAAAACGTGTTCGAAATATTCCTTATTAAAACTAGAATAGTCTGATAGCTAATATATTTTTAGGCAGTAAATAAAATAAGTTTAAAAATAGATATTTTTTTTTGAAAACTCTTCGTAAGATGAACAACTAAAATGGAAAAATATAGAATGGTAAATTAAGAACAAGGGGTGCCCTACCAAATTATGTAATTCATATGTCTGAATTGTGTTTTGGAGTTTTTAAAAAAATTTTGAAAATTTCACTTTTGAAAAAATGATGATATCATGATTGCATATTGAAGACCCAAGAGTGTTCTATTAGGCTATATAACTCATTAGCCTGAATTGTATTTGGTAGTTTTTTTTAAATTTTTGAAAATTTCACTTTGAGAAAAATGATGATATCCTTGAAGGATTTTGTGCATATTTGGCCAAGTCTATCTTTGTCACTCATATAGACCATATGCATATTGAGGACCAAGAAGTGTTCTATTAAGTTATATAACTCATATGCCTGAATTGTATTTCGGAATTTTTTTAAAAATTTTTAAAAATTTCAATTTGTATGGGAGCTACCCCTTTTTCTGCCCCCACCCAAGATCTTATTGTACAATTACTTTTTGTAGAACATTTTAAGTCGATAGCTGTTACAGTTTCCAAGATATAGCGCATAAAATATTTCACCAAATTTGTGCAATTGTAGGAAAACTACCACTTCCCCTGATCCTATCAGAAAAAAATTGTTTCATTATTTAGGTCCCTTCTTTAAGAGTATCTGTGCCAAGTTTTGTGGCAAAAGTAACTATATTAACTGAGATATATAGGGATATTTGCACGGATTATGTCCTAAAAAAATAAGTAATTTTGGGTTTGTGCTTATATTTCCGTCAAAAGTGAACCGATTTTGCTGATTTTTAAAAGCGATTGTCTCCAGGATATTTCTAATAGTTTGACACTAATAACTCTTCCGTATCTTTTTATTTGACACCGGAAACTTGATTTCAACAGACGGACAGACCGACAGACGGACATCGCTTAATCCGCTTCCCTATCTATAAGGATCCAGAATATACATACTTTATGGAATTTCAAATGGATAATAAAGAAACTACAAATGGTATGACAAACTGATATTTACCCTTATCACTATGTGAAGGGTATTCAAATATAAATTTTTTATAAATTGAATTCGCAACGAGTTATTTCTATGGATATTGTACAAAGGCGTTGTATTACTATCACAGGTGAAACAATTGTTAGCTGGTGATTTTTGATTTAATAAAATATTTTTATGGCAAAATAACAAATTATGTTAATCCAAAATATAAGATTTTATTTAAAAGGCAGATAGATGGTCTTAAAAATATTTTGAAATACAAAAACTTACACACATAAACTAAAATTCATTAATCATAGTCCTTTCCCTCTCTTAACATCATATCAAATAAAAAGCATGAACTTTGAGAAAATGGTTAACATGATTCACAATTTCGCAAAGTTAAAATTTGAACATAAATTTAATTTTTTTTAGCATCAAATATTTCAAAAAGATTATTAAATCCTCTTAAATTAATATTTTACAAAAGACGCACATTAAATTAATGTTACACCCTAGTAGATAGTAATAAGTCCCGCCCTAATGTTGTAAACGAACACTGTTGAATGTTGTTTCTAAGAGCATTTGTTTATTGTCTGTCTATTAAGCAGTCAAGTTGAGTGGCTGACATTGAATTATAATCTTTTGTTTGGCAACGCACAAAAATTTCTAAAACTTTTCATAAAGTCAAATCATATTCTGCGTTACATTATATTTATTACGCACCCTATAAAACTAGGAAAGTTAAATTTTGATTCTTGTGAATATTTTAAAGGCAAAAACGTCTTTTGAAAATAAAGTTCAATATTTGTAAAGATACATTATGATTTCTTGTTCAAAGAGTAAACAAAACAATATTTGATTTTTAAAATTTTAAAATAAATCAAACAATTCTATTAGTAAGGTTATCAGTCAATTATTCTTCTAAAGGAATTTAATAACTATTTTGGAAAAATTTAGGTACAGAAGAGTTATATGTAAAGGTAAGTAAGGTAAGGTAAGGTTAGATAAGGTTAGGTTAGGTTAGGTAAGGTAAGGTAAGGTAAGGTAAGGTAAGGTAAGGTAAGGTAAGGTAAGGTAAGGTAAGGTAAGGTAAGGTAAGGTAAGGTAAGGTAAGGTAAGGTAAGGTAAGGTAAGGTAAGGTAAGGTAAGGTAAGGTAAGGTAAGGTAAGGTAAGGTAAGGTAAGGTAAGGCAAGGCAAGGTAACGTAAGGTAAGGTAAGGTAAGGTAAGGTAAGGTAAGGAAAGGTAGGGTAAGGTAAGGTAAGGTAAGGTAAGGTAAGGTAAGGTAAGGTAAGGTAAGGTAAGGTAAGGTAAGGTAAGGTAAGGTAAGGTAAGGTAAGGTAAGGTAAGGTAAGGTAAGGTAAGGTAAGGTAAGGCTAGGCTAGACTAGGAAAGGTTAGGTTAGGTGAGGTGAGGTTAGGTTAGGTTAGGTTAGGTTAGGTTAGGTTAGGTTAGGTTAGGTTAGGTTAGGTTAGGTTAGGTTAGGTTAGGTTAGGTTAGGTTAGGTTAGGTTAGGTTAGGTTACGTTAGGTAAGTTTAATTTAGGTAAGGTTAGGTTAGGTTAGGTTAGGTTAGGTTAGGTCAGGTTAGATTAGGTTAGGTTAGGTTAGGTTAAGTTAGGTTAGGTTAGGTTAGGTTAGGTTAGGTTAGGTTAGGTTAGGTTAGGTTAGGTTAGGTTAGGTTCGGATAGGTTAGGTTAGGTTAGGTTAGGTTAGGCTAGGTAAGGTTAGGTTAGGAAAGACAAGGTAGGACTTATTCGATGCATTAAGCTCCAAGGTGGACCCCACTTTCTTTGCCTATGCTAGAAGTCTCGTCTTACTAATCCAAGATAATTTCAACAGTTTAAAAGTATATGACATAGCACTAGACAGAGAAAAATAATGTGCCCAACAGTCGATACATCGCATAACCTGCAGTCACCGCTTACCAGTCGTCCTGCACTTTTGACATAAGCCCGTGTCTAAAAATAACACATTATCAACACTACTAAAATCGCTCTTTTGCAAAGACAAAGGAAGCCATTTCCTCCCTGGGCCTTTAAATCTCTATATAGTTTATTCTGGAGACTGTAAACGAAATGGTTGTTTCCCAAATCTTCATGGCTCTGAGCTTCATTGCAGAGTACATATTCTTTGTTTAAAGTTGAATGTGGAGAGGGAACGTCTTTTGCTTTTTTCGTAGGCAAATGGATCTTTTGCTTCGCAACTTTGTCCACCATCTTATTTTTTTTTAATCTACCTTTGGCCACGAATTCAGTAGATGGGCACTTGTCCAGCGACCTTTAATTCCTGAGCCTTTAAGAATTTGCATTGATAGCCACTTGAATATTAGCAGGTTCTAAGGGATATAGAATGATCAGTGGCAAATTTGGCTCCCAGAATCTCTCCTGAAAGATGCTGCAGCGACATGCTTCCTTTTATATTAAACCCATCTGTATAAGCTGACTTCTTCAGCGAAAGGATTAGAGACGGGTTTGAATATCAGGCTTGCTTGAAGAAAGGCGTGACAACAAAATGTGGGAAGAATGGGAGGTTCCTTTTCTATTAAAACCGAATTTTTCTTGTTTTTGTGTAGGTCAGAGTACGCCATTTAATATCTGATGTTAGTCCCGCAAGATGTGGAAATTCGTCCACATTTCAGAATTTGTTTAAACTTCCTCTCAGTTTTTTTTTCACTCTTAGAAGTGCACAACAATCTGATCACTGGTTTAAGTTAATGTCATACGAAACTTGAAGGTGTCTTTAAGATCTCCTCCTTTTAACCTACCTGTCCAATGGTGTGAAACAAAATAAATTGTCGTGTAGGGTATGATAAAGGCGCATCTGATCAGCTACTACTTGCTAGATTAAGGTTTTTCCATTTCTGTTGCAAATCATTTTGTTCCATTGAATTTGGATTAAGAGAAAAAGCAAAGGGCGTATGTTTGTGTGTAGGTTGTATAAGTATGTATGAATGCGTCAAGCCTGTCTGTTAAATCACATTTCTGCAAACATTTTTCAAAGACACAAAACAAAAATTTTTGCTTTTAAAATTTTTAAGCATGAGAAAAAGAATTTTTTTATATTGATTTATTGCATCTTAAGATGATCTTCATACATATTTATACGTATTTTTGTTGTAGTTTCGCCAAATTTTATTGCGACGATATTTAGGAAAAGTTACTTCTAATTTAATAGATGTGATGTGAATGACTTAGTTAGTTAGCTTGTTTGTATGAATGCCAGTAATAAACATATTATAATTGTTGAATATACTCTTGTACATATCGTCAACTGAAATGCGAAACCACGTAACAAACAAAAATTTTAAAAAGTTTTTTTATATTTTTTTTTTGTTGAAAATGAGGCAGTTTTTTTATTGTTTTTTAAATGATAAAATAATTAAACTGTCAGAACATGGTACAATTACCTTACAAGGTAGTATCGATTAAACAGCTGACTATTTTTTGCTCGTGTTTTTCCACTCGTTATATCTGTCAAACAGTACGTTTTTTGACATAAACGGAGATGCTTTTACAACAACTTCTTAAATTTGGTATCGAGTCTGTTGTAGTTGTTGCCGTAGCGATAATACCTTGTAAGGTAATTGTACCATGTGTCAGAAGTTTGATGGAAAAAGTTTGCTCAAATATTCAAATGAAAAAATTTTAATCTACAAAAGTTGATTTGAAACAAAAAACTATTGAACACCACGTTTTTTAATACTAAAGTTAAAACTCCTCGATGACAACCTTTAGCAGTTAAATAAATACTCCTTTGATGTACTTATGAATGCCATTTGTGTCAAACACAATCAACCACAATCTTATATGTTGACAAGATTTAAAATAATGTCTACTACTTGAAATCTAAAAAATCCACAAAATATCTACTCCTTTTGTTTGTTAAAATCATTGATTTCTTCCTACAAAACGTGTCACACATGTACGATTAACATATTTATTTTTAAATCAAAGCAACACCTACTCTAACACCACCATAAGGCATTTGATTTCATCTGTTTGTTTCAATTTTAAATCAAAAAACTTAAAAGATTTCTTGGGATTTGCATAACATCTTGTTTAGTTGCATTGAAAATAAGAAAAGAACTATGATTTAACGATGACAAAGTGGAGTGGCTTGAACTTTAGTAACTGACTATGAAATTGTACAAGAAACTTATAGTTTAGAACTTTTCAAATTTTCATATACGGTTTTGCAATCGAAAAAGTTGATAAAGTTTTTGTTGGTTTTCTTTCTTACTTTTTAGTTTTGCTTTTCTTCTTTTTGTTGTTAACAAGTTGTTTTTAATGTTGTTATTGCAGCAAGTTGATAATATGTTTACACGGTGCCATTTGCAAATAGTTGATCCTTTTTGTTTTACTTGAGGTTATGTGTCTGTAGTGAAATTTGCTTATAGTTTGAGTGCAAAACAAAAAAGTATTTATGCAAAAGAACTCAATAGTTTGGCTGATTTTAATTTAAACTGTTGTTCAAGCAAACAAGATTTCTCAGAATAAAACAGGTAGCCTTCAAGCTCTTTAACCGTCATCTTGTGTCCAACAGAGGTTAATCTAGCCCCTTGTTTTGCTCAAGTAGTTTTACTAAAATAAATGTCTTACGTGCATAAATGAAAACCTAAACAGCTAAAGCGAAACACACAAAAAGGTAGATGAGACGCTTCAGGGCGTCTGGTGGCAGATTTATATTATGAAACTAAAATAAAAAACGTAAAAATTAACGCAAAGTTTTATTAAGAGCATTGAACGATAGAATGTAGCTAATTTCTATTGAGCTGATTTCTCGACGAATATTTTCCTTTAAAGCCACAAAAGACTGGGGATTGTCATCCAACACCCTCTCTTTCAGATAGCCCCATAAAAGAGAATCTATGGGAATTAGATAGGGCAACATCAGTGGCCATGGGTTGCCCCTAAAGCGACTGATCAGCTTTTGGGGGAAATTTTCCCGAAGAAAATTCATCGAAGCTTTAGCTGTGTGTGCAGTCGCTCCATGCTGTTGAAAGCACGTGTGTGAAGACAACGATAGATTAGCTCGCAGGTTTGCAAAAAAAATTCTGTAATCATACACTGATCATTTTCACCGTTGACATTGATCGCCTGGCCTGAAGAATTTCTGCACCCATAAGCGAATTAAATTTACAATCGGCAATTATGTAAGAAACATTACTCTTAAAAAATGTCTCCCCAGCGAACGCGTGATGCGCACTTGACCACTGCGACATCGTGCCTGACAAATCTACATAATCGATAATTTGAACGACGCCAATCCCTCTCCGCATCATTTATTACTATTTGAATTAATCGTATTTCAAAATATAATTTTCCACCAGACACCCTGTATTTTTTATCCCAATTTTTTTAGTTTTTTTTTAAAGGATTTGTGGTAGGTTAAATTTCTCTATATACATTTCATTGGTTCTTACACCAAATTGTCAATAGACCAAATTCTTAAAAAACCTCACGAATTATTTCTGTCTTTATATAATAACTTCAATAAACTTATCGAGAATTACTATAAACAAACCTTAACAATCAAGAGTTCTTTCCAAAGGCCCTACAAACCATTTTTCGCTACAGTAAAACAATCATGTTATTAAATTTTAATATTAACGTAATGTCGGTATAAACATTATTGCATAATTTTTTACAAACTGGATAAAGCGTTAGTACAATAACTATAAACGTAGCAACTGTCATTATATGTAAAGGTTTCACTTGTACTTTAGGTATTTGATTTACATTCGGTACAATTGAATATAACAGCTGTGTAAAAAATTATTTAACATTTGTAAATGTGTCTACACATAAAAGCAATAAAGATTTGGTTATTATTTAGATATTTTTATTGTCTCTTTAGGTAAAAGAAAGCAATATTGTGCTTAAAAAAATTTAAATACTTTTGAATTGACTGCAAGAAGTGCCTGATAATTTGAGCAACAGATAACTTTTTATGTGCTGTCTAAGGCAAAGCAATTTTATTTCAATTAAATTTCTTTACCATCAAGGGACGTTCATACATCCATACATACATGTAATAAAAAAAGAGGCTTTTGAATCCAGCAAAATCGCCCGATAACTCACCGAGATATAAGCCAAAAACCAAGACTATCTCTTATTATTTTTCTTAAATTTGTACATAAAAACCTTTACAACTGCCCCGGAGCTGCATATCTATGGGTGCAAGTTAAGACCGACTATCATTTACTTTTCCTCAGGAACATATTTACCCCCTATATTTAGCCCCTTACAGTGTTGCTAAACATAATTGGAAAAAAATAGGGTAAACCTCCTATAACTTTCCCGAAGTCACCTTAGAGAAATAAAATGTATCACAGCCCGCATTAGCTGTCCCTCCCGAACATACTTATCCTACACTTTCATCACCTAAGGGGGTTGTCATACAAAATTTACAAAAATGATGTTAAAACGCCTATAGCTTCCCCAGTACCGGCCTTAAAGAAATAAAGTGTACGAGCGACACCCATTAGTTTCCCCTTCCAAACATATTCGTAGAGCACACTTACACCCTATATCCATCGCGTAAGTGTGCTCCCATACAAAATTTCAATAAATTCCCCCCTACAGCTTCTAGGGTGCCCGTGGGTAGGTTAAATGTAGGACTAACCCAAACTTTTTCTTCCTTGCAAACGTTTCCCTGAAACATACTTACCCCCTAACTCCACCCTCTAAGGGGATTGCCATAAAAAATTTGAAAAACTTAGAGTAAAATCTCTACACGTTGGGAAGGGTATAAAAGATTCGTCACAGCCAAATATAGCGCTTTTACCTGTTTTTATTTTATTTGATAAGGATTTCATAGGCATCATTTTTTTAATATTTAAAATAAGCAACACACACCTTAACCTTTAATTGTTTGAGATATAAAAAAATTTATAAATATGTCACTAATGTACACCATAAATAAATAAACAACATCTTCCTAATGTCTATTTAAAAATGTGTTTTAAAAAAACTCATATCGATAAAGAAAAAGTTGAGAACAAGCAAAATACATTGAAAATAAACAAAAATTACGTGCAAATTTGCATATCTCTGATAAATTTGTCACGTACATTCATACATAAGTATATATATATACAAGGTGGGCCAAAAGAAATCACCCTATTGGAAGATGCTCTTATTTTTGAAAATGGCACATTAGCCGCCATTTTCAAAAATAAGAGCATCTGTTTTGACATTTGTGAACTAAACAGATGTAGAATACAAGTGAACAAGCTAGGGAGGGATATACTCTCCAAAAACGCTAAATAATCGTGTCTATTTTTTTTGCGTAACAATTCGTCAGTGGCGTTGGCGCAGCGCGAATTCCGTCGCCGATTCCTCGGCTGTCCGGCACTGACTGTGCAAGCATTACACCTTTGGCCATCAACCTTGAAGTGTATGGAACCGCACGAGATGTTGCCCAGAGTAGCCGGCCCGCAACGCCTATTCTGCCGAGAATATTGCCGCTGTTGGCGAGGAGGTCGAGCTGTCGTCAGAAAAACCGACCAAACGCCGTGCCTTGCAATTAGCCATCAGCCGGTTGTCCCTAAGACAAATTTTAGTGAAGGAGCTTCGCATGTTCCTGTATAAAGTTCAGTCCATGTGCTAACTACTGCCTGTCAACCGCCAAACGCATGTAACCTGCGTCCAAGCCATCCTCAATCTCGATGCCGAAGTGGACGATTTTTGGACCAAAATCATAATGAGTGATGAGGCTCTTTTTCACCTCAGGGGGTAATTGAACAAGCAAAACTATTAATTCTGGGGTACCGAAAATCCACGAGGGATGCACAAGGATCCATTACACACGCTTAAAGCGACCGCAAGGTGCGCTGTTCACGCAGGAGGAGTTACCGGGCCCTTTTTTTTGAGGACACCGCTGGTTTAACGACAACAGTGGACGGTGAGCGCTACAGGGACATGTTAGCCGAGTATTTTCTGATTCATTTAAACAAACTAGGACGGGAGGATATGTGCTTTTAACAGGACGAAGCAACAACACACACTGCGCGAGCCACAACGAATCTTCTGAAGGCAGTGTTCCCGGGTAATTTCGCGTCTTGTTTTGGCGATTTACATTGGCCCGCAAGATCGCCCGCTTTAACCGTTCTAGACTTTTTTAGTGGGTTTTCTAAAGTCTGGTGCTTACGCGAACAAACCCAAGACCCTGGAAGCCCTCAAGGACAACATTCGACATGAGTGCGATAATATGTCGCCCAAAGTTCTCGCTGAAGTGTTGAAAAATGCCATAAAATTAACCCCTAAGGCAATCAATTGTGACGTCACCCATTTGGCCGATATCATCTTCCCGACTTGACCAATTATATTCTAAAGGTTCAAGTTAACAGAATCAAAAACATTATTAAAAAAGTAGAATCGAAGTTTTTTATTAAGAAAAAAAGAGAAAGTTTTTCATTGAGAAAAAAAAGAGAGCCAAACGGCATTCAATGACTTCTTTTGGCCCACCTTGTATATATATACATATATATATCTCGAATGTACGCAGGCAGTAGATACTAACACATACATATATACATGAATATGAATCTGTGTATGTAAGACTGTCATATGCCCTTAGACGTATAAGCAACATAAATATATATTAATGGCCTGCAAAAAACACACACACACATATGTACAGGAAAATATACACATGTGAATGTAAATGCAAAAATATTACAGATGCAAATGAGACTTTTATGATAATTTTATGTAGAAGAACGTACTTGCAATTGTTCTTTTTTAATATTGTTCGTGATAAGGGTGTTACATAGAAGTTTATCATTTTGTTTGTAAATTATGTTAAATTTTTTTAAAATGTAATGTCGTTTAAGAAATTAAGCTGTTAAATTACTACCAGATTGTGGAAACATTTTTCACATCTTTTTTTTTTACAAAAATTCACCTTCTATTTTATATATTTTTTTAACTCAGCCATATTAAGTGTAACATTGGACAATAACATCTTTAAGTTAACAAAATGATCGTCAGTGGTCTATTAAGTTAAGTTATTACTCTTAAAAAAAATTCTAAAATTTATCTCCTTTTTGTAAACTTACCTTTCTATTTGAACATTAAATCCAATTTTATTTAATTTTTAAGGATAAACAATTTAGAAGCATTTTAAAATGTTTAACAAATTCCTGCTTTAGTTATTTAAACATTTTCTAGATCTTAAACTAAAAACCTCATACTGCCTTATGAGAAAAGAAAAAAATTAAAGACATTAAGAAAAAGTGTTATAAAACTCATACAAGAATGAAACTGAAATGAGATTGATGTAAAATGTTAAAAAAATCTTTAAATTATCACGTGTCTGACCTTGAATTATAGTAAAATAATATATGAATTTTTATTGAACATTAACGAAGAAATAATTTACAACAAAGTCTTCGAAAAGTGTCTGATCATTTATAAAGGGAGCACTTTTTAGTAGGGCAGAGCTTTAAACTGAAATAAGTAGAGGAAAATTGTAAGAAATTTAAATTCAGTCAACCCTGAACATATTGAACTCTACATTTCAATTAATTTTTTATGTTCGTATCAACATCTGCTAAAATCATATGCAGGTTTTAACGACTTTCTTGAGTGGGGCTTATACGAAACGCATGGTTATCTAGGAACGTAAAAATCAAGCCAATTTTTTATTTTATATCAAAATCATTTAAGTAAAATTTTGTTTGTCCATGACTAAAGGTCTGCTCTAGGAAGTACAATCAATGATTGAGCGAACCAATAAATAATTTCTGGAGACTATTTCTGTTTAAAAAAGGTTTATCTCACTCGATTCCATTAATTTAATTTGTTTATACCTTTTGCATAGTGATACAGAGTTTTCTTAGATATTTATTTGCGACTGCATTTAGACCATAATAGACAGGGAAGTCGATTTACCCATGTCCGTCAGTCTGTCTGTCCGTCTATCTTTCTGTCTACTTGTCTGTTGAAATAAAATTTCCACAACCAAAATATTATTGAAGCAATAGTTATTTAAAGGCAGTAAGATCCTTTAAACAGCCCATTTTTTTAAGCACAAAATCCATTCATTGTCCTTATATGGAAATCCTAATATTAATTGCATGGCTGTTTGTTTGGTTTACACGCTCACAAGCTGTCAAGTATTGTATCGAATGACCTCGTTTTGATATAACCATTCCATTAGTCAGAGGTCACTCCACCTGCCCCCTTAAAATCTACTAAGATCATCTAGTATATAACTGTTCAAATATCTGTCTGCCTTCTCTTTTCCCCTATTCCCTGGTCGTCAGAAGGGAGTGATTTGTTAGTATTCAATCTCTAAACATTTTTCCAAATGGGGATTGTCAGCCGTATTGTACGCCTTAAATCAAAAGAGAGCCGTATCCCTCTAGACACTCTACAAGGACTTAGGTTAGGCCACTTTCTCTCAGCCACTTCAAGAAAGCTTCTGCAGATTTACGTATTATTAGTCCCTAGAGGAGTTGGATCTTGCTCCCCATTACAGCTATATAGAGAAAATCTCTTTTTGGCTGGGTCATCGGCCCATTCATCACCAAAGTGCTTTCTATGCGCAGGGACACAAACTAAATTAAGTTTTGCCATTTACCATTTGCCGCTTGACGGCCGACAAATATCCTGATATTTTTACGAATATTACCATCACACGATAAAAAACAGAAAATATTTCAGCCTGAAATACACGGCAAACGATATGAGGAGCTAGTTCAATGATTCTATAAGAAGGTTTTGGATCCTACATAACAGTCTGCCTTGAAGCCGTCTATATAAATTCTGACATTACAATTTTCCACAAGACTACCTTTACATTACTTACTCCTGAAGGGTATAAGAGTCTTAACCCTGTATCTAAAGAACCATTTCACTGTGCAACCTGAAATTTTAATGCAAGCTAATCATTGGATTGGTCCAACTGGTCCAACAGATATTTTTTCCCCTAATAAAGGCCTCAATATCATTGCTCTATATATAAAAATTAGATGTGCTGTAGCCATGTACATCCATTTGACTATACCAGGGCTTAGTCCCCATTTTACCCTGAAGATCCAACGACAAGTGTAGTTTGCTACTGCAGCCCTATTCACCTTACGTTGTGTGTTTAGTTTTCAGGCAATTTTAAGAGGACGACAATATCCGAAAATGTCGCTTTGTTCAAAGGGAGATTACGCAGTTCCCTAACCGCAGTGGTCCAAAGCTTGGAATCTTAGTCATTGCTGTGAAAAGCAATCAATTATACCTACAAAAAACACTAAGATAATAATTCTCAAATTTCAAGACGAGCTAGCCTCAAAACAATCGAGAACTATTAAATCAGCCGTTACGAAAAGCATTGCTGCCAATAAAAAGGTTTCTAACTCTTCAAAATAACACCCTTTATTTTCTAATATGCTGGCTGCCTAGTAGTACTGTTGGGTGCCATTGTTGGCATTAACACTGTTCACCAATTTTTGCTAGTTGTTGATGTTCGACTACTTAGCAACAGAAAAGAACTTGCATACAAGTATGTGCAAGAAGAGTACTTGCACACACTCCTTCCTACTTGACAAATCAATGTAAAACCATCTAAAGTGACTCTTAATGCAACGTGTACTTATCTGACCTCGCACGTACTTGTAGTTTTGCAACCTGCAACTAAAATAATGTTGCACTTTTGCATTCAATAATGTAACGTAAGTACAAACTAAGTAGTGGCTGCTTGCAAAATGGTAATCAACCAAATGTCTAGTACTTAGGCTTCTTGGTTGTCAGTTATGTTAACAACACAATGTGTCATAAATTGCCGTCAACACACAAACATTTGCACATGTAATATTAACATTAGGGTTTTTACCTAAAACATGCAAAATATATAATTGCATTAATTTAAGTTTAATAAGGGCCCATGTTCTGTTGTCTCTAGCAGTCTATAAAACTTTTAAGCAATTTAAGTAAACATAAAAAAAAATCTTTAAATCAAAAACAGTCACAATTCAACAAATACGACAATTCCGTTTACATTTTAGAAAGCTTTGTTCTAGGACGGTTCTTAATACTATTTTAAGTAGTTGGGTTGTGCAATTAGCACCATGTTTCGGAAGACAGAATAGAAGACCCGTATGAAAAATAATGATTTCTAGATATGACTGTTTTTGATTTAGTGTGCGATATGTATTTTTAAAATCTTTAAGTCAAATTTTTTAATTAACATACATACATATATAAAAACTCAAATAATGATCGCTGCTACAGGCATAATTTGAGAAAGGCTCTATCGATTATTTTTTCTAATTTTTTGCTGTATTTTAAAAATGTTTAAAAAAAATTAGAAGTTAGTTGAAATATTAAAATTTAAAAAGAAAAAAGTAAGTCGCAATTTTTTAATTTTAAAAGTACAAGGTGGGCCAAAAGCAATCACCCTATTTGAAGATGCTTTTATTTTTGCAAATGGCGACCAATCTCAAATCTGTTTTGACATTTGTGAACTAGATAGAGAATACCAGTGAACAAGCCGTGGAGCGGTACACTCTCCAAGAACGTGAAATAATCGTGTCTATTTCTCTCTTCTATGGTGTGGGCGCAGCGCGAATTCCGTCGCCGATTCCCCGGTCGTTCGGCACCGACTGCGAAAGTACTGCCCCGTTTTGCAACCAATCTTAAAGAGTATGAGACCAGACAAAACGCTGCCAAGAGTGGCCGGTCCCGGAGCGGCCATTCTGCCGAGGATATCGGCGCTGTTGGCGAGGATGCCGAGCTTTCGCCAGAAATATCGACCAGACGCCATGCCCCGCAATAAGCTATCAGCCGGTCGCCCCTAAGGCGAATTTCGGTCAGTAGCCCGCGTGTATTCCTGCACAAAACCTAGTCCGATCATAAGCTGCTGCCTGTGGACCCCCAACGCATTTAACCTACGCCCAAGCCATCCTCAACCTCGAGGTCAAAGTAGACGATTTTTCTACCAAAATCATAATAAGCGATGAAGCTCGTTTTCACCTCAGCGGGTACGTGAACAAGAAAAGCTATCGCTTCTGGGGCACTAAAAATCCACAAGTGATGCACGAGGAGCCATTACACCCGCTCAAAGTGACTGAATGGTGGGCTGTTCATGCTAGAGGAGCCATGGGGCCATTTTTTTTGAGGACGCCGCTTGTCAAACGACAACAGTGGACGGTGCGCGCTATGGGCCTATTAGCCTAATTTTGTATGCCATAAATGAACGAACTAGGGAGGCACTGGAGAACATAATATGTAGTTTCAACAGGACGGAGCAACGGCACACACTGCGCGATATTCTGAAGGCGGTGTTTCCGGGTCGCCTCATCTCTCATTTTGGCGATTTATATTGACCCGCAAGATCACCCGATTAAACCGTTCCAGACATTTGTTGTGGGGTTGTTTGAATTTCCGTGGTTATGTGAACAAGCCCAAGACCGTTAAAATTCTCAAGGACAACATTTGACATGAGTGCGAGAATCTGTCGCCTGAAGTTCTCGCCAAAGGGATGAAAAATGGCATAAAACGAGCCCGTATAGCAATCAATTAATGAAGGCACCCATTTGACCAAAAAAATTCTAAGGGTTCAAGTAAACATAATCAAAAAATAGACTCGAAGTTTTTCATTTAGGATAAAAATGAGAGCCAAACAGCTTGGCTTCTTTTAGCTCACCTTGTATCCATCACAGTTTTCGCAATAGAAAGTTCACAAAATTATTAAAAGGAGTCGTTGTTACATTGCACATTGCACAGCCAGTTTAAGAGGTTTCTATGTTCAAATTTTAGACAAATAAACAGAGGTAGTCTTGGTTTTTGGCTTATATCTTGGTCAATTATCAGGTGATTTTTCCAGACTCCAAAAGCGATTTTCCTGCAGATATTTCTAATAGTTGTATACCACTTTCAGCCCTATGCGACATCGGAGGGATCCAAAAAGTTGATTTTAACCATAACACGGAGAGGGGGACAAACGGACATCCCTTAATCGACTTCCCTATCTATAAGGATCCAGAATATACATATACATATACATATACTCTATGGGATCGCAAATGGATACTAAAAAAAATACAAACGGAATGACAAACTAATATAATATAATATACCCTTATTACTTATGCGAAGGAATTGTTAAACCTCTACGTGTTATCGCTGGTATCTTTTTAAAAAAAAGGCGTCCAAAAAATCCCCATTAGATCAACACTGATCCACTATTTAGCACAGACACCAACCTACTGGAGCAAAAAAAAACTTTTATTTAAAATCCAAATGCAGCAAACAAAACCTACCAAAACTGGAATTTTCAACAAACAAAAACGTTTAATTCACAATAATCGGCCAAATCATTCACACCAACACAAAAATCATCTATTCTCTTACTCTCCAACTTTCAATGGTGTTCACTCATAGCCTACGTTTAAGCCAAGATTTATGTGAAATAAACAAAATAACGTCATCGCAACAAACCTAAACATTTAAGCCAAGTTAGTTCTCAAGCTAAACTCGAAGTGTAAGCACGGAGTTGTCGAACGAGCGCAGTTAAAGCGAGAAAACGTGTAAGATTTATTTAATTCAACAAATCCAATAGATTACATTTTTTTTCGCAAAAATCTGGTTTTTCGTATTAAAAAAAAGAAAATATATTAAATTTGTGGAAAAAGTGCGGAAATAAAACTATTTAAATGATTTTAACAAAAATCGAAAAGTAATCGGGTTGTAACAAGTTAAAAAAATCATAATTAAAAAAAAATCGATTGCGATTAGTTTTGGGTTGCCCGCGTGTGTATGTTGTATTTGTTTTTCATAAATTATTAAAATGCGTTTTAATTTTTTTCCATTTAGTATCTACTCTTTACTATTTTTATTTGTTTCTATTGTTTGATTTCATTAGAGTTGTTGTTGCTTAATCAGTGTTGTGCTGCTGTTGTTGTTTCAGTTTGATAGAGGATTAATTTTTATTACAGTTGCTGTTTGTTGCTGTTTTATTTTAAACGAATTACGTGAGTGAATTAAGCAAAATTGACCGAAACTTAAGTTTTAATTAAAAAGAAAATAGAAACGAGAAAAAAGAGTGCAAAAAAGTTTTCTAGAAATTACAAGAGAATATAAAGAAGTGATGAGTTAAAAAGTTTTTTTAACAAAAATAAAAAAAGTTTTTATTTAACAAAAAATGTTTGTATTTAATTTATAACATCGTAAAAATTACTGTGGTTTATCATTCACCTATAATTTTTTTTATAATTTTTTTGTTGAATTTTGTATTGTTGTCCAAAACAAGTTTTAAAATATTCAAGGAATTTTCACTACAACCAGACAACATTGAAAACCAGGTAAGTTTTGTCGGAATAAATAGTTCAATTCAATTTCTTATGCATCTGTAAAGTTTGTTTTTTTAACATGGATTTTGTGCTTTGGCTTAAAAAAAATATAAAATCAGTCATAAAAAACTTTAACCCATTTTAGTAAATCATCAAAATATTGTTACTGCAGAAACAAAGATTTGGATACTTTTGTTTTAAAGTTCGACTACATTTTGTAATAATTCTTTAAGAAAGTAAAACTTCTTTAGCTTTACATATAGAAATATTTTAAAAAAATTTGCCATTAATAATAAAATAGAAATCTTATTTTGCAATCAGTTTTAATCCGGAACTATATTTGCTTATATTTTTGGGGGTGACTCCTTTTAATATATTTTCCATACTGAAATATTGCGTAAAAAAAACAAAACAAAAGTGCAGTGCGCCAGCCAAGTAGAATGCGTTTTCGAAAGAAGCTACATATTTTCTCACAGTAATCTTTAAACGGCTGTAAATAGCATCTATTTCACTTACATGCTTTTTAAAAAGGGAAACGGGATTGCCAGTTCTTTGTGAGAGAGAAAGAAGTTAACGATTTCTCATGAACTAACAGAGAGTGAACACTTGCTTAGATATCTTTAAGGAGGTTATGTATTACGCTAAACGTAAAATTTTATGTTTCCTATGCCGAAATGTTCTTAGTGTTGCATTCAGTTTATTTAAATAGAAGTTCAGCTCAAAATAATAAAAAAGACTAAAGAAGAAGTAAACAAAATATTTAGTTCGTTTTTAAAACAGATAATTGTCTAATACGCTAAGTTTATTCAAAGGTTTTTTTTGTTTTTAAGAGCTGAACACTGCATAGTATAATAAAACGTGCGTTAGACTTAAGGTTTTTTAACTCAACCTTAAAGGAACACAATAAATGTAGCAAGGGGCATTTTTCTAAATATTGCATTCAATAAAATTATTTTTTTTCTGTGTAGTTAAGTGTTAAAAGGTATACATATTACAACCACTTTTGATCGCAATTAAATAGGCGTTAAATTGATTTTTTTACACATTGATTTAATACGCCTTTTTACATGAAGCTAATACTTTCTTGTCGGTTGTATAAATGTGTTTTTTTAATATATTTGAGATAAAATTTTTGCTTTAAAGTGTTTGAAGGTAACAGCATAGAAACAGCAAAAGTAAATTTGAGACAAACAAGTATTATTATCGGTTGTGCAGAAACTTATATACCCTTTACATTAAACATTTTTTTGTTGTATTAGCACTAACCCAGCTAAGTTGTTTTTAAAATATAAAAAAATGTGCCAGGGCTTATTGAGGCCGAAAGCTGGTTTAGTTTTTGAGCTAATTCGCATTGAAAACTTGAAAAAATTGACCAACTACGGATTTTCATCATCAGTACTTTTTGAACGACCGTAGTGTTTTTGGTTGTAAACGTCTTCTATTAAACTTGCATTTTTTCCACAAAGGCAAACGGAACTTCTTTCTTGTAAGTAAGAGATATGTATACTTGTTAAGCTTATTGTCTTAATATAAAACGACAATATATTTATAACTAAGCCCGTAAATGTAAAACCAAATGTTTCAGAAATAACTAAAAAAATAGTTTCATTAACAAAAATTATTGCATCAATCACATAAATTTTCAAATTTGCACATATCACCAAAAATTTTATATCAATTACCTAAATTGTAAAAACTAAAAAATAACGATTTTGTATCCAATTAAAAATCTTTAAGATTTTGATTACTGAAAACGGCCAAATTAAAGGATTTAACAAGTTAAAAAAAAAATATTGAAAGTGATTTTTTTTTGGCTCGGCTGGGACTTGAACTTGGGCTGCATAAGTGGTGTGTGAGCGCTCAAGCCACTGCGCCACTTCACCATGTTGAAAGAAGAGCGCATTTGTTACCATGTACATTAATTGTCTAAACATTACCCTAAAAGTAAAACTAAAAAAAAACACTTTTTCAAATCAAACACACATACGGTTTAGATTACTGAATGAATAAAAAAATGCAAACTTTAAACAATTCAATTGCTTAAATCAAAAAAAAAAAATATATTAAAAACCTTAACAACAATAAGTCAAGGTGCAACAAAAAAAAAAAAAATATACAAAAAATAGAACAAAGAACATAAAGTGAAGCAAAATATTAAAAAAAAAAACAATTGACCCACTCTAGTACCGAACCTGGCACCATCTGGTTCCTAGGCTGAGGCTAAACCGCTAGACCAACGAACCATGTGATTTTTTAAATTAGAATTCTTATTTAGGTTAGTGTTCGCATTCGTTCTTTTATTTTTTTGTTTGTGCATAAAAGCATTAAACTATAAAATTTCTATGCAAAAATATTGTTTCAACAAGGTAAGCCCAATTAGAAGATGCTCTATGCAAATGGCGGCTAATGTCAAGCCTGAACTAGACGGAAGTAGAATACAGGTGAACAAGCGAAAAATCGTGCAGAATAATCGTGTTTATTATTTTGCGTAAAAATTCGTCTGTGGCTGTGGCGAAAATTCCGTCGCCGATTAACCGGTCACCCGGCACCGACTGTGCAAACACTGTGCCGTGTGGCCACCAACCTTGAAGAGTATGGGACCACATGACACGCTGCCAAAATTGGTCGACCCAGGAGCGCCCGTTCTGCCGAAAATATTGCCGCTGCTGGCGAGGCTGTCGAGCTATCGTCAGAAACATCGATCAGACGCCGCACAGTGCTGTGTCACATAGACAAAAATACAATAAAAAAAATGTTTTATATTGTAGAAAACAATATATAGGTCGACAGATAACAATAATTTTTAAATAAATTTTAAAGAATTTTTTCGATTTAGCTCTTTTTGATGGCGCTAGGGGGCGCCAAAGTCAAAGAATTTGAAGTAAAAATGGCTAAACAAATACCCACGTCTTACATGCTTCAGGAAAACAGTTGTAAAAAAATTATTTTTTGGACTATGAGATTAAAATTTTTTTCTGTAGTAAATAACTATATTTGCAACTAACTGTCAAAAAATTTTTTTGTGGTTTCTTTTTTTTATAAGTGTTTCTTATTGCTTTAAAAAATGCTTTATATTCACTTAAGCTCTAAAAATTTTTTAACTTTGATGGAAAATTAAAAAAAAAAGAAAAAATATGGTCTATGGGTTTTTTTCTGTTTTCAAAAATTCATACTGTTTTCTAATAATTACAAGAAAAAAAATTTTTTAAATTTAACCACAACTTAAAAAAAAATTATTTTTAAAAATGGGTATTTTCGTGATTTTTTCTCAAATTTAAGTATTTTATACTAGTGTACCAAATTTCAAAGCTCTGGGACCACTCCTTCTATTTTTGTCCCATCACTATATGGGATCAAAGCACTGTGCGCCGTGCCCCGCAATTAACCATCAGCCGGTAGTCGCTAAGCTGAATTTTGGTCAAAGACCTGCGCATGTTCCCGTACAAAGTCCAGTTCGTGCATTAGCAGCTGCCTGTCGACCGCCAAACGCATCGCAAACAACATCGAATGACTTATTTTGGCCAAACTTGTATTTATAACGTATAAATAAGCATAATTTTTAACAATTTACTTTCAAATACAGTTAAACCGTTAATTGGGACAATTAATTTTTTATTCAAAATCGTTGACTTCTTTTAATATCGCGTTTATTTAAAAAAAATGCGAATAATTTTTTTGTGAATGTAACACGCTATATTTGTTGTTGTCTACCCATAACAGTCACGATGACGTTTTGAAGCATAGACTTCAAACTCAAAACATTAGCTCAGCTACATGTCTTTTCGGGCCATGTGAAATTTAATTTCAATCTAAAAGCTTTTTTAGAAATCCCAGATTTGTTTTAAATTTTTTACAAAGTCCCCAACTGTGAGTCGTTTGACTTTTTCTTAAAAAAACAACTGAAAAAATTTACTCCAAATGAAAATATATTTTTTTTGTAGTCGTTTATGTGAATTACTGGCCAAACCAGTAAAAAAATTATTATACTACAATTTACATCTTTCTTAATTTAAAGATAATTTTACAGAATATTTACAAAATAACTTACGTACTGACTGCACAAAAACACCACCTGAGTCGATTTAACTACGTTTTTCCGTCTAGCTGGGTTTTATTTTAAGGTTTAAAAATAAACTTTAGACCGCAGAAAGGCTCAGTCTATTCAAAATAGTGATAGTCGATCTATTATTTCACATAATCCCCTAAATGTCTTCTTGGTGCAACCGTAATCGGTTTAAGCTTCCTCAAATTTGTATCTACTTAATTAAAATAAAATCAAAGGCTTATTAACCACATAAACCGCTAATAGATACTTAATATAAAACCCATTTTGCAGCAAGTTCTACGTGGCCAAATAATATCCATTATGACCCCATTAGATTGCTGTAATCAAAATAAAATTTAATTCAGAAAAATATTTTTTTTTAAGAATTTCGCATTTTATCATCATAAAAGTTGTATTTATGCTATGAAAATTCTTTAAATTATTCTGTTCTTCTGCTTTGTTTATGCCTTAATCTTTAGCATCGTTTAATTGGAATGTCATAAAAAAACCTACATAAAAGACAGCAAATATTCTTAAGTGTTGTCATGACTTTTGTATTTTCAATCTAAATAAAAAGGCAATAACTAAAATATAATAAAAAAAATTAACATCTTAACACTTATTAACGTTATTATTAACATTTGTTTGTCGTACTTGCCTACGTATGTTTGTATATGTGTATGTATGCGTATATGTTTGTATATGTGTGTATGTTTTTACATATATCTATGATCTAATGTAAATTGCTTATTATCTTTTTTTTTATTTATGAAATGCCGCTTTATTTGATTTTATTCTCTTTTTATTGAATAAAATATGCATAAAGCGAACATGATCTTCGCACATACATAAAGTAACAAGAGTCATACTGTTTTGTTAATTTCATTTTATATACTTTTTATTATGTCTTGGGAAATATATAGAAAAAGTTAAAAAGTAAATGGAAATAATTGTATTAGTAGTTTGTAAGCAATTTTTTAAGTTGGTTGAGAAAACACGTCAAGTGCAACCTAAACTTTTTTATGTCTTAAACTTAAATCAGACGTAAAGTATTTGATAATAAGTCGTGGGTTTTTTACATATTAATTTATTTATTGGAGTAAAATATCTAATGTTAAGTTCTAAAACTCATATAACATTTAGATTTTTCTTTAAAATAAGTGGCGTTACTTTTTTCTGTACGAGAGATCCCAGATGGCTCAGATTGATTAAATTGAGAATCAAACACCACTTGATAAGGTGCCCCCTCTTAGTTTTACCTTCAAGCAATTAAAAGTGGTATTTAAAAATTTTTTGAAATTAGATTTTAATTTGAAAGATCTTAGTTTAACTTTTAAGACAAAGTATGCTATAAAGCGCTCACCTGGAGGTCTTAGAAGACCCGTTGTTGTAGAGCTACCACTACTGCAATTGGAATTTGCGTAGCCACAGGGTAGGTCTAGGAAGACTGCCATTCATTATGTGATTGGGGGCCAGGTGAATTGTCTTCTGTGCCTTTATCGACATACAGGGTGCACTTAATAAAATACCCTATGAGGCAGTTGAATTGGCAATGAGAAGAAAAGGAATTACATCAGTCAAAAAAGACTGGGTATAATGTATGCTCGCTTCCAGGGTTGTGATCTTCGATCTCGTTAACTCGTCAAAGCCCGTTCGGCAGCTTAAGGGTTTCCATAGGGTGGCGTATTGTTACCTTTGTTGTAAACCCTCGTGATTGATAAACTAATTAAGAAATTGAATGACTAAGGATTCAGGACTTTTGGGTAAGCAGACTATAAAGTCATTTTGGTTGTAGGCTGGAATGAAAGTACCTTCTCTGATCTTATGCAAAGGGCTTTAAGCATTAACCCTAAATTATGCAGTGAACGATTTTTGACTTCTACCCCTGTCGAATAAACTTTTGTAGGACATGAAGTACCTGACCATGTTTGGTGAATTGGTGGTTTGTTACCATTACAAGACTGATGCTCACCTACGCGGCTCTCGTATAGTAACCAAAGGTTGAGCAAGTCGGGGCTAAAAATTATCTAAGACGCATTTAGCGCCTTAGGTGTATTGACATTACTGGTGCCAGCAGGCTTATTTCGACCAATGCTAAAAATCTGGTTCATGATTCTGTTTCTAGGGTCAGGTAGGAGATTCCTATGATAAAGATCTTTGCTTAACCCTTCGATGTGGAGATCTTTAAGCGTACTACTTAGGCCAACGTGTCCTGGGCCCTTGAAAAAGTGTTTCAGGTCTAGTATACCGATGAGCCTAAACATTTTAACAGCAGCACTGGCGCTGGAGTAGGGTAGCAGTGTTTAAAAGGGCCTGGCGATTGGTAAATATTCATTTATATTTCAGGCTAAATTCATGCTATCTACATATTGCCTATGAATGTGTTAGAAGCAATGTTAGGCGGTCTTAAGGGGTCCTTACGGCTATGATATTTATTCAGCACTGGTAAGGAAGCATGTATAATGTCTATAATAGACACGTTTCGCGCAATAACATAACGCTTTTACCGGTACTGGGTTATGGGCATCATGTGGGTAACGAACGTGGCTACCGTCTCGCCAACTGCATCCGCGCCTGATATCATTATGGGGGACTGCCTCGGCTTCTTAGTATGTTAAAAGGAGCATCACCCACAAAAGTCTTCAAGTCCCAATAGTTTAATGTGAGATTTAAAGCTATGTATGTGGACAAGTGCTTAAACATCGAAATCTGCTCGCTTAAAATATCTAACAAGGCGGACACACTTTGTTGAAGAGAATGATTGACACTGTTGCCATCAGATAAAACCATCGGACTTGATGTTAATATTAAGAAATAAATTTAGTCTAAGCTAAAATTAAATTTCTGATGTTTGAATATTTGTTTGTTTATGAAAATAGAATTTGGGCCATCCACGTTGGGAGTGAAATGAACAGTTTAAAGAATTCATTGATTTTTCCAGACCACAAAAAACATCATAACATCAGTTAATTGCTGTGGTTAACTATAAAATACAAACATACAACTTCTTTTTTCTTATCTTATCGCAATAATAGAACTAAAATGTATTTCGCTTTAAGTTAAGTTCAACTCTGTTACATGTCATTTGACTACTTTGAGTAACAAATTAGTAATTTGACGAAGCGGACCGGGTTCATCAACTTTGCCATTAATTAATTATTATTAATTTTACATTATTAAAAAAAAATTTGCGATGTTTTATTATTAATTTACTTAAAAAATTTCTAATTTGGGAATCACTGAATTTTACACTTTGTGGAAAGAGAGAAGGCGTAATTTTTCGTTCACATGTTTAGGTTTGGATTAAGTATTTTATTCACGTTTGCAAGTTTTATTTAAATCTGAATATTAACATATTGCATAGAATTAATTTTCTTAATACTTTACTGTTGGCATCTACATTAGACCGAACATTTTTTGTATGGGAAATTTTTTTTTTTGCAAAAAAAGTGTACCGCCCCCTCAAATTGTTCCTTTTTATGCCAATAGTGAAATTCCAAAATCTAAGACTGATTGCCCTAGGTTAAGGCGTGGCACATGCCCACTGAAGTGGCTAAAACTGGTTTATATGGACTTTTCACATGACAAGGCAAAAAATTATAAGTAAAATGTTTCATATATGTCTGTAATATATTATTTTTTTGAAATTAACTTACGTTTAATGATTACTATTCTTCGGCAAATGCTCACGATTTGTTTTTTTTTGTATGCTCACGATTTGTTGTTGTTTACGTTGATTACTGACAATACCAAAGCGTGTCTAACTCAGTACATCGAACACAGTTCCCCCATTCTTACCGTCTATGTAAACAAATATTTGATTTGCTAAATAAAGTGTTGGCAACAACAGAGTAAAGTCAACCACGGGGCAATTAAAAGTGTGTAAAGAGTGAAGCGCAGGTATTTTGAGCTTTTAATCATAGAAACATTATTGCTAAAAAGAGAATTTATATTGATGGTATTTGCAAAATGGACACAAGAGCTAGTGAAAAAATTTATTTATTAGGATATGACGAAAGCCAAATTGTTGGATCTAAGCTGCCTTCCAATGGACAAGTTTTGAAAGTTTTGTTTTATAACATGCGCAAAGTGAAATTGGATCTTCGTTCAAGTGCATATCTGGTTATCAAAGAGGTCGAAATTTTTTGGAATAAAGCCCGTATTCCATTTCGTCAAATTGATAGAAGTGTTCAAAAAGTTGAATCTTTATATCACCAATGGAAAAATCTGCAAAAAACGTGCAAACGCAGCACACCACTTCAAAAAAGGCGAGAAGATGAGTTTATTAAAAATATGGAAAACTTATTTGACATTGCGCACGGGAATGCGTTAGATTTAATTAAAATAGAAGAAGATAAAGAGTTTTTGAAGAATCAACGTAAAGAAGGTAGACCTGGTGCAATGGTGGGATGCGATCGTTCATTATTTGAAAAAGAAAAGCGAAGAAATATTCGTATTGAAAAAGAGGTAATGCGAAAAGAAAAGCAGGGCGAAGATCAATTCCAAGGATTCCTGACAGCGAATGATTTGAGTGACAATACAGAAGAACTAATTGATGAATACGATAGTGATGATAATACTGACCAAACTGCGAACTCGAACTCTCAACAAAAAAACAGAAAACGAGGAATGAAACATTTTATCACTTCCAAGCTTGTTGCGACCTTAGACAAGGCCAAGGTAAGTGACAGGGATGCAGTACGTATTCTGATAGCTGCGGCTGAAGCATTGGAACATGATATCAGTACACTAGTAATCAGTAAGACATCGATTCGGCTTTGCCGTAAACAATTACGTTCGGAAACTGCTGCAAACCTGATGATGGATTTTAAAAACAAAGATATAAATCAAATTACTGTACATTGGGATGGAAAAATTTTACCATCGATCACAGGAAATGCAAAAGTAGACAGATTACCAGTTGTGATAACAACAAATGGCATTGAACATCTACTTGGAGTACCTGCCCTGTCAGCTGGTACTGGAAAAGAACAGACAGACGCCATACTCAAACTATTAAATGAATGGAATCTAACAGAAAAGGTATTTAAAAAACAATTTCTTATAACAGTTAATATAAACAACATTCTTTCCAAACAAGGTACAAGCTTTATGTTTTGATACTACAGCGACAAATACAGGTAGATTACAAGGTACTTGCATTTTATTAGAACAACACCTCAATAGAGAATTGTTATATCTCCCTTGCCGTCATCACATATATGAACTCTTGCTGAAAAGTGCTTTCGTGAAATATGATTTAAAATTAAGTGGACCGTCATTAGATATTTTCCAGCGTTTCAAAAAATATTGGCCCAAAATCAATCAACAAAAATTTGCAAGTGGAATGGTGGATAAAAAAATAAATCTTGCGCTTAACATAACTGAACAAGACCAATTAGCCCAATTTGCTCAAAACTATGCCACTAAACAACATCCCAGGGCAGACTACAAGGAGTTATTGGAATTGAGTCTTATATTTCTTGGTCGAAACACAGAGCCTATAAGGTTTAAATCACCTGGAGCGATGCATCATGCCCGATGGATGGCTAAAGCGATATATACGCTCAAGATTTTTCTTTTCCGCCACCAATTCTCAATGTCATCAGATGAGGCAAATGCTATACAAGATATAAGTGTGTTCATTTTGAAAGTTTATTTGAGGCCGTGGATTGAGGCGCCAATTGCCGCGAAAGCACCTTTAAATGATTTAAATTTTATTAAAAATATTATTAAATTCAACGAAGTGAATGAAATAGTAAGCAATGAAGTAACGAGCAAGTTTTCGAACCACTTGTGGTACTTGACACCAGAAGCAGCGGGTCTTTCATTTTTTGATAATGCTGTAGACGTTGGAGAAAAGAGGAAAATGGTTGAAAATCTCAAAGAAGAACAAAATAATGAGAATAAAAGAATAGTTACCAACATAAATGATTTAAACCAAAAAAATATTTCAGACTTTGTTAATAAAAAAACATTGAGCTTTTTTGAAAGGTTTAATATTGAAACTAACTTTCTAAAACTTGACCCTTCCAAGTGGCCCAATGAATCCGAATTTCAAAAGGGAATGAATATTGTACAAAACTTACATGTTGTTAATGATACTGCAGAGCGTTTTGTAAAACTTATGGAAGAATATAATGCAGCTTTAACAAAAAACGAAGAAGAGAAACAATATATCTTGCAAACAGTAACTGATTATAGGAAAAAGTACGGTAGCATTAATAAATCAGACCTTTGCGATTAAGTTTAAATGTTTATTAAGAATAGTAATCATTAAACGCAAGTTAAATTCAATAAAATAATATATTAAAAACATATATGAAACATTTTACTTTTAATTTTTTGCCTTGTCCTGTGAAAAGTCCATATAAACCAGTTTTAGCCACTTTAGTGGTCATGTGCCACGCCTTAACCTAAGGCAATCAGCCTAAGATTTTGGAATTTCACTATTGGCGTAAAAAGGAATAATTTGAGGGGGCGGTACACTTTTTTTGCAAAAAAAAAAAAATTAAGTTCGGTCTAATCTACATACATATACACACAACTGATTCCAAAATACAAAAATGTGTGTTACACAGTTTTAATATTTATACACCATATCGAGTGTACGAATACCTGTTTGAATCTATTTACTTTTCGTTGTTGTTAAAGTATTATATCATCATGTTGTGGCTGATCTAATCTAGTCAAAACGATATGAATTCATATGTAAACTCTCTACAAAAGAGGCGCAACAAAACAAAATTTTAAACAGCAATAAGAAATGACAACAAAACGTAACCGACAAAAATAATTTATAAAAATTTTCAAGTTTTTTATATTGAATACGATTTGTATCTCAAACATTTGTAAGACATTTTTCTCGCTTTGTTTTAATTTTAGAAAATTAAGCTTTTTGTTGCTTTTGTTGTCTTTGTATAGAAAACGTTTACTTCTTGTTAATCCGGTCCGATTGGTAGCTTGAACAAAATTTAAAGAGTATTGAATGAATATTAGGCTTTGCCTAAAGATATTAAGGTAGCGGCTAAAGAAATGGTTTAAGAATATTAAGTCATTTTTAAAAATTAAATTTTCTTATTATGATTTTGTTTTATTATGAATTAATTATAAATTGATTAAATAAATATTTTTAAGTAAGATAATATCAGCAATAAAAAATAATATTAATTCAAACTTTCCCTAAAGTGGTAGCAGGCAGGCCAGCTGTCTGGTTAGAAACTGAAAACTGTGACGATAATAAGAAGAAAACCCACCCAGTTTATGTGTAAGGTTAGATTAGCTAGAACAGGCGGCTGCAGAAATGATGGAGAAATGTGGTGCAGGCTACTTCGGTCTATTTCTTCGATCCCTTTGTGACACCTGGGCAAGAGCAGACAGGAGGAGAAAAAAAACATTAAAATAAATTAGATTAGATTAGCCTGAGTAAGGAAATTAAGATAGAAATAGAAAACTAATGTATATGGCTAGCACTAGTCGCACCGTAGTCGTCCTATTTCGCGAGCCAACCGATATCTCTGATAGAGAATGATAGACATGATATCCAGCCTGTCGGTACCAAAGTGTCTTATTTAAATATCACCCAGTGCCGGATAGAAGCACAAGAAGTGCTGTACAGTCTCAGCCTCCTCTGCATTCTTACAGCTTTTACAGAAGTCAATCAGAAAGGCAATCCCAATCCGCCGGCATGGGTATCAAATCGATAGTGGCTGGTAATTTCGGGCATAGCGTCCCTTAGCCTTCGCTTATCCCGATCAAGGGGAGACAGGAAGAGAGGGGAATACCACGGAAAAGTTTCATCCCATCATCTAATTTCGCACCATTCCTAGCAAGTGCATCTGACACAGTTGCCTGATTTTGTTTCGTGTCCTCTCACCCATGCCAGGGTGATATTAGAATGCATCGCCATCCAGTTTAAGGATACCTGTAGTGCGATTCAGTAACTTATTTTTACGATATTCGCATCGTTAAAATAAGTTAACAATAAATATAATGATCTTGCGATTCAGTAAAGTTTTTAACGATATTCACTTCCGTTAAAGTCAGCTGTTATTGTTAAGTAAACAGCAAAATTTTTTTGCAATTTTTACAATCGTTATACTTGATAATTTAACGGCAATAATTTTTGTGTTGTTAGTTGTATCGACAAAAGGTTATTTTGTTTATTATATATTATTTTTACTATATTTATGATTTTCACTTTCTTTAAATTTATTTTACAATTATTAAAATACAAACAAAAATCAACTTGTCCACTATCGTTAAAAACGTCTTAGTGAAACACTTAACCGTAGCAGCAAACAATAATTTCTGTCGATAAATAAGACGATTGTTGAATCGTTAAAAGTTACTGAATCGCACTACTGGAATTCGGGGACTAACTGTGATGTAGAGTGCACATCAGTTATGGACCTAATGGCGGCACAGCTGTCGGTGAAGACTCCGATACCCCTGATGAATATCTTGTGGTATCGTAGCAAGGTAGCCGCATTACCTATCGCCGATAGTTCAGCATGCAGTACACTGCAATCATCCGGAAGTCTAAAAGAAATCTGGACTCTTGCTTGTGCGATGATATGCCTCCACTATCACCAGTTTTCCCCTTAGATCCGTCTGTACATATTTCAAGATCGACAGTTCCCGGGAAGGTGATTCCATATGCCCTTTCCTCTGAAATAACGAAGAAGAATTTCCGGCGGAGAAATGGTTCCGGTGTATGTTTCGTTAATATGTCCTACTTTTTACCAACCACTTATTTATTTTTTAAGTAACTTTATTAATGAAGTTTTACTTTCAAACTATAAGTTTTGAAAGAGAGGTGCTCATTGCTCATGTACGCTACAGTGGACGAACGTTGAGTACCTCAAAAATTTTTAAAGTGTTTTTTACCCTTCACAAAGTGAAAAGGATGTATATATATCAGTTTGTCGTTCCCTTAGACCCCGTACAATAAAAACATACTTTTTGGGCCTTTATTGAAAGGACCCGCCCATCCGTCTGTCCACAGAAATCCAGTTTTCGACGATTAGCCCTACCACTCAGGTTTTGGTATAAAACAGAATCAACCCTACAACAAAAACTATTTCAAGCTAGCCAGATCGGTATCCCAGTAGATATATAAGTTTGGGTTAGCTTGTGAAGTTTTAAGAAGAGCAAGAGAAAGCACCTTGGGCAGCTAAAAACAAGGTGTTTCACAGTTTTTTTTTTTTTGCGCAAGCTACAGGAGTCTGAAGTATTCGATAATCAAATATTTTATAACACAATGCCCAAAAGGAATGCCAGTTACGCACTTTTAATTCCTCCTGCTCTAATTGAAAACTAAGTTAGTAGCCATTTTATACAGTCCAGACTGCAGTCTGGAGATCTTGCAACCGCATTTTCTCTCCTGGCATTCCCCACCTTATCCCCAAGAAAAGATAGTAAAAACCTACCGGTACTCTTACCGGCTCGCGCTGCTGCTCAATACCCTGGAAAGCTCATCGGCAACTTTTTGTCGGGAGTACTACAATGGTCCGCCATCTAACAAAGCTTACTATTGTTTGCGGTGTGATTGTCGATAAAGACCGTTATGTTCTTTTCTCTTGCTTGCATTTTTCTCTACTAAATCCCCTCCTCCCATTCTGCGGGAATCGCTGTTTATAAATACCAGCCCCTGCACCTATAATCATTCTCGATTTTTCAGTGATTACTATACACCCCTCAAACAAATGCCCTCATCCTTCCCAATTCTATTTATATGAGAACATGAGTGTTGTCCTGATGGCGCACGTCTCGCCTTTATAGCTAATTAAAGCCACAAAATCATCTATGGATGTAGAATAATATCCAGAGCTGAATGCGGTGTATTACGCCTGCCACCTCTTATGCCTAATACAGCTCATCAACGTATTTTAGATAAGGTTTTAGGATGTAATCCCTCTCCAAGTCCATTTACCGGACGAGACTACCACTAACATATGTAAGAATCAATTTTGCGAAGGATGTATTAACCATAACCGGATCTGCCCTTAGCTCACAGCTATGAAGTTTTAGGGTGAAGAAGATACCCATGAGAACTTGTTGGCGACGCCGCATTATATATCTCCTATTCCCCTCTAGTTGTACCTCAATATCGGCGGCTCGAAATCCGACAACTTGAACTTTCTACTGAAGAGTATTATTTTTTCTTCCCCGGGGGTTTTTTCTTCCTTTACGCTAAGAAAACTTGTTGCAGTGTGACAATAGGTTGATCAGTCTAAAATTCCTTAATTTAAAGAGGCTCATTTTATCAGCCTTGGATGTAAAAGTTTCCCTCATCTCACTTCCTACCTCAATGGTTTTGAGTAATAGTCCCTCATTTAATGTAATTTGTAACGCGGACGGATAAAACCCATTTAAGCCCTGGTAAAAACCGTCTTGGAGGGTTGGCAAGTCTTAGGTTAAAATGGGTAGGCCATTTTAACCTATCAAACGCTATCAGATAATTATACTCCCTACCCAATAGTAAACCAATTGAGGAACAGTTTTTTTGGTATCCATCTCCAAACGCATAAATTTTAAAACATTTTCTATACGCAAACTATATTTCTTGGGAATTTGAGCAGTTTTCAGCTTTAATTCTACCATAAAGAAGTTTCGGTATACTGTCTTTATTTTCTAGAAAAACAAGTTGACACAATATCTAACGGGAAATAGTCACCTACCACAACGGATTTGTGTTATGAGCTTTTTGAAGCGCCATATCTAGAAAACTATGTAGCCCATCACAAAACAAGTAAAAAACAATGTCTCGATATTTTAAAGAAATAAATAAAAATTGGATAGAGCTACGGGGAGTGGTACCCCTATACAAACGTACCAATTTCATGAAGTTTTGAATACGCCGTTTCTCTTAGATGGTACAGGTTATCTCCTTTAAACCTTTTAATAGGTTGTAAAGGTCATTTATATGAAAAAAACTATATTATACCAGAGCATTAGGGGTGGTAGCCCCGAAACCAAAATTGTAACAATTAAAAAAAAAAAAATTTCCTAACGAGCTTCGTATTGCAAAAAGTACACAGAAAGAAAAAATACGTTAGGTTTTCTTAGATCAAGCCTATTTTGATTACCTTAAAAAAATCAAGCCTAAAAAACTAGTTATTTTTGAATATATTAACAATAAAAAAACAAGTAAGAGCGCTTTATTCGGCTGTGCCGAATCTTATATACCCTTCACATTGGTCTTGAAAAATACCCAGCCGAGTAATTTTGTAATGCAAATAATATAATAAAAATACCTTGTGCGAGTTTTAAAGTTCATAGAAAAAATAACAAAATTTTAACGTTCGTATGAATAATAGAAATAGATGAAGAAGATTTGATATCGAAAGTTTTAAAAGTTTTCGACATTATTAATATTAAAAGGTTAATAAAACTTATTAAATGTTCTAGTCCCCCTGATCTTCTCCAACTTTTTCTCCAAAATGTATGAATTATTTGATTATTACTTTTTGTAGAATATTCGAAGTCGATAGCTGTTATAGTTTTCCAGAAGTAGCGTATCGAAAATTTTTTAAAAGTTGTTAATTTGTATGGGAGCTACCCCTTTTTTTGCCCCCCATCCGAAAAATTTTTTCTTAAGAGCGTAGCCCTTGATGTCCAATCACTTTCTGTAGAATACTTGGTTTCGATATCTGTTATAGTTTCCGAGTTAAAGCGTATCGAAAATTTCATACAAATCGTTAATTTGTATGGGAGCTACCCCTTTTTTTGCCCCCACTCAAAAATATTTGTCTTTAAAGCGTAGGCCTTATTGTCTAATTACTTTTTGTAGAGCATTTGATGTCGATAGCTGCTATAGTTTCCCAGATAAAGCATATCGAAAATTTCATACAAATCGTTAATTTGAATGGAAGCTACCCCTTTTTTTGCCACCACTCAAAAAATTTTTTCTCTAAAGCGTAGGCCTTGTTGTCCAATTGCTTTTCGTAGAACATTTGATTTCGACATCTGTTATAGTTTCCGAGATATAGCGTATCGAATATTTTATAATAATTGTTAATTTGTATGGGAGCTACCCTTTTTTTGCCCCCACTCAAAAAAATTTTTCTTTAAAGCGTAGGCCTTATTGCCTAATTACTCTTTGTACAACATTTTAAGTCGATACCTGTTATAGTTTACGAGATATAGCGCATAAAATATTTCACCAAATTTGTGCAATTGTAGGAAAAATACCCCTTCCCCTGGTCCTATCTTAAAACACTTTTTCCATTATTTAGGTTCCTTCTTTAGAAGTATCCGTGCCAAGTTTTTTGGCAAGAGTGACTATACTTCCTGAGATATATAGGGATATTTGCACGGATTTTGTCCTAAAAAAATGCGTTACTCTGGGTTTTCGCTTATATCTCGGTCAATAGTGCACCGATTTTGCTGATTTTAAATAGCGATTGTCTCCAGGATATTTCTAATAGTTTGACACCATTAACTGGTCTGTATTTTTTATTTGACTCCGGAAACTTGATTTCAACAGACGGACAGACGGACATAGCTAAATCGGCTTCCCTATCTATAAGGATCCAGAATATATACACTTTATGGGGTCGCAAATGAATAATAAAGAAATTACAAACGGAATGACAAAGTGATATATACCCTTATCATAACAAGGTGTCTAGGTAGCCAAGATGTTAGCGCACTGGTGTTGCTGTTGGGAGAGTCCTAGGTTCGACACCCAGCTACGACAAGTACAGAAAAAAAATTTTAAATTATCAGTATTATATATATATACCTATAAAATAAAAATAAAATATGAACCTCTTCTTCTATACCTAAGCTCAGTTAATCCAAAAAATTAGTTTTCATTTTTAAATTAACCTCTTTTTGATCTTACATCAAGTACGGCTTAAAACTTAAATTAATCCTTTTCTGGCTTAATTTGGCTAAAAGTAAGAAATTCGTATTAGATAAGTCGAACTTGGTTGAAGAGAACTCGCACTTGGTTTAAAAAAATCCATACTTACCGTACTTTTGACACCGCTTCGACTTGATATAAGTAAAAATTATTTGGTTTATCTTTTGTGTATAGTTTGTTCAAATGCCGTTTCTTTTTTAAAGGGTTCATAAGATTTTTAATCGAAATTACTCCATCAAACTCTTGATTAGTGTTTAAAGTCTCTTTTCCGTATTTAAAAGTTTAATTGCTTAAAAATAATCAAAATTCAACACGTTTAAATTGAGATTGGAAACTTGTTTTTATACAAATGACACCTATGAAACCTTCTGTGCTATATAACGTATCTCAAATACATCTTTAAAACCTTCAAGCCATTGTAATCTTAAAGATTTTTAATTTTTTTAAAAATTTTTAAGTTTCTTAATTTTATAGAATAACTTGCAATTTTATGACCATTTTATATTTTATTAAAAAATATCTTTAAGAAAATGCAAATTCATGTTAATTTAATGTTGTTCCACGTTTTTCCAAACGTGTTTCAAACAGTTGTTTTTATTTCAATAATTTTTTTATGATTTAAGCCAACAATCTAATTTGATGTATATTTCTCCTTTTCCTGTCTTTGCAAGAATAAAAAAACACTTTGAAGGTTAATTTAATGCAATTTTCTTAAATTAATTATTTATTATTAAGACGCGTTTCTTATTTTCACATACATCAAGGCAAACATAAAATTATTTAATACACCCACTACAAATAAAAGATACTGAATTAAGTTTAATAAAAAATTTGCATAAAAGTTGACACAAATACCTTTTACTCATTCATTCATTTATTCACTCGCACTCACACACATACTATCATTTCCTACTACGCTAAGTTGATTACAAAATTTTTACACTCTTCAGATATAAGAAAACGCCACCACAAACTTTGCCAGCCAACACCTCGTATAACTAATTAAGTTAAACCGAACAGTTAAGGTGATATGGAAGACTAAATTTGGTTATAATTTTCAAGTTTTGCTGTGATTTAATTAGGTTGGTTTGTTCATTAAAATTTTAAAATATTATGTACAAACAGTTGATTCAAGGTCATCAGAATTTTTAAATGGAAAAGAATAGATTTAATTTTAATTAAAAAATATTTTAGATACAGCTCATCTCTAATACAATATACAACTATTAAATTAATGAATATTTATGTTGTAGTGATAATTGATGACATTTGAGGAGTTATTTGACTTCAAACAAATATCTTTAATTATTTTTAACCTTGAAGTTTTCTTTACTCAATTCACATCACAGATGTGCATATTAAGTCCAATTAAGCAAAAAAATATTAAGCATTTAATTAAAGCAAAAAACTAAAGCTATCTAACAAAAAAGCTATGAAAACTAGTCATATTTTACTTTGCCTTAAACAGATTTTGTGGCAATATTTACCAGAAAAAACCTCAAAAATTCTTATCTTAACCTAAGGTTTTAAGCTGCATTTGCATTGGCTTATTTAGTTAGAAAAAGATATCTCTACATACATATTTCTATAATATTCGTTTGCCGATTTATGAACAGAGAAAAATAAAAATCAATTTCAATTAAAAAATTTATTGATTTGATTAAAAAAATGTTTAGATTACAACCTATCAAGAAATTCGCATATTCCATTTAATAATTTAATTAAAAATATTTTGAAATGTTCAATTAAAAAATTAATAAATCAATTTAATTAAAACAAAAACAAATCTAAAATTAAATACAAATAAGTTAAAGTATTATTTGAATGATTATATAAATAAAAAAAATTAATTTTTATTTTTTTATTTATTTATATCTATTAATGTTTATTTAATTAATTTATATATGTATGTATTATTTATTATGTTTAATTTACATTCAAGTATACATTACAAGTCTCAACAGCGACTCGAACCGTTTGCCATATGAATGTAAGGCGTGCGCTCTATCCGCTCAGCCAACAAGGCATTCTATTTTTAAACTTAGTTTTATTTAACTACCTCCACATTCAAAAATTCAACTCTAGCAACTGAACTTTAGGTGAGCTTTGCATAAGCAAAGGCAAACCAAAAAAAGCTTCAGGCAAAATTACAGCTTTTTTGCAAAAATTCGTTAACAATTAAAAACAATTAAAAATTTAATTGAGACAATTGAATTTGTAATTAAAAAAGAATTTTTCGATCAATGAGTTAATTGAAAAAAACTTGGGAATAATTTTTCTGTGCGCTGTATATTCGGAATCCTTATACATTAGGAAGCCTACAAAGGCCTTTCCATGTGGCCGTCTGTCAATCTGCTGAAATCAAGTTTTTGGAGCCAACTTAAGCCCTGGGTACCCGGCATTAAGGTCAAGCTTTTAAAAGAATTCATAAAACAATCACTATTGCAAATTAGCAATACCTGTTTTAAACTAGACAAAATATAAAAAAAACTTCGATATAACCCGGATTTTTGAGGATATTTTGTTTATATCTTAATAAAAAGTTTATTAACACAGAACTTTAAATTTCACCTTTTTTACAATTACCTTGAACAGCAGAGGCTGAGAAAAGTAAGGCGCGCCAAAGTTCAATATACGAAAAGTACGTGGTAGAGGTGTTATGCGTTTGTGCAGATGCTTGTAACACACAAAAATAACAGCCTAAGACCCAGCATCTATTTGAGCATGTTTATCCATCCGTCCGTCCATCCACCCAGCTAGGTCTGCACGTGTCCTTGCAAACACGCTACAAGTTGAAATTTTAGTGAAGATTGGCGCATATTAGTTTTTTTGGCACTGGCACGAAGCTTATTGTTTTTGCTAGTACTCGGTCCCTTTTTATATATATGTAGCTCCCATACACGTTTCCTCTAAAAACGAGATTTTATTCCTGAATTTATCCAAAATTGTACCTGAAATTTTTAAGTACGTTCCGTACTTAGGTTTTTGTTTAAATAAGGTCTAGTAAAGTTTACTTCAAAAAATCTAGCAGAAAAAATTTTTTGCTTTTATACATATTATTGCATTTAACATCAAAGTTTCTCGGTGGCCGAAACGTTAGCACACTTGTGTTGCAATTCGATGAGTCCCAGGTTCAAATCCCCGCTTATGCAAGTACACAACGAACTTTTTTAAATAATAAATTATGCATAAAATAAAATACAAAAAAATCTTCTTTGTTAATAAAGCTTCGTAAGTCCAAAAAAGACTTTTCTTTTTTGGATAATCCATTTTTGCTTGAATCAATCCAAATAAGAATATATCATCAAGTTTCGGTTTCAAACTCAAATCAATCATTTTTTTGTCTTAAATATGGAGACGCTTAAGCTTAACCTTCCAGTTAATATTATCAACCTTTTAGAAAAGAACATAACCGGTCGACAATTTATGATCAAAGAGGGAAATCAAATAAGTTTTTCTCAACCAATTGGGGCTGGTGTACCTCAAGGGAGTATACTAGGTCCAATTTTGTACTTGCTTTACACGGCAGATATGCCAACCAACTGTTTAACGCATACGTCTACATTTGCTGATGATACCGCTTTTTTCAGTATTCATAAAGACCCTAAAGAGGCTTCGTGCCAACTGCAACAACACGTAACCCAAGTAGAGAAATGGGCAAAATTATGGGGAATAAAAATTAATGAGCAAAAATGTACTCATGTAACTTTTACTTTACGTAAAGAAACGTGCTCTCCAATCACTATTAACAACCATTTGGTGCCTCAACGAACCGAGACAAAATATCTTGGTATTCACCTAGACCGCCGCCTCACATGGAAGCCTCATATAGATGCGAAGTTGACGCAAATGAAACTTAAAGCTACACAAATCCATTGGCTAATCGGCAGAAACTCTGTGCTTCGTCTTGATTGTAAACTTCTACTCTACAAATCGATTTTGAAACCAATTTGGTGCTACGGTATACAATTATGGGGCACTGCTTCCGCATCCAACATAGAAAAAATTCAACGCAGGCAAAACAAAATCTTAAGAATGATATCTGGTGCTCCTTGGTATGTTAAAAACAGCAACATCCACAAGGATCTACAAGTTCCACTAGTTAAATGCGAAATCCTGAACTATGTGGTCAAGTATTTAAATAAGCTGGAAATTCACCCAAATCCGCTCGCCCGAAACATCCTGCAACATAGTGGGCACACCCGCCTGAAAAGGAGGGATACTGTTGCGCTCATATGAAGCTTGAAAATTAATATGAGAACTTAAATTTTAGTCTGGCACTGGCTGGACTTATATTAACTACCTAGTTTTAAGATTTGAACACTTATTGTTAGTTCGCCACAGGTGAAGATTCAATAATAAATATATGAAAAAAAAAAAAAAATATGGAGACGCTGCGTAATAATTTTTTTTCCAAAATTAAAAACAAAAATATATTTTCAAGTTAAAAACAAAATTCGAAACGCTTTATGTAAAAAAAATCAATTAGAGTTAAATCGATCGATCCCGGTGGCTATGAATTGTCTCCACAGCGACAGATCAGTTTGCTATGGCTGTGTGTGCAGTCGCCCCATACTGTTGAAACCAGGTGTGTGAAAAATACGATTGATAAGCTTGCAGGTCTGGTAAATAGAATTTCGTAATCATTTGTCGATAGTTTTCACCGTTGGCACTTGTCGTCTGGCCTGGAGGAATTTTGGGAAAAGAATGTTTCAAGTATCTCATGCGTGATAACGCACACCAAACAGTTACCCTGGACAATGCAATGGCTTTTATGTTTCAATCGAGTGTTGCGGGTTCTTGGAACCCAGTAACGTTTGTTTTGTGTATTGACGTGGCCGTTTAAGTGATGTAAAATAAGACTTACAATGCAAAAACGCTTTAACATTGTTTCACAAAAATTTTTGCGTAGATCAAAGCCATTTCTTTCAGTCTTGAACGATTTAAATTTTAAAAGGATGAAACTTCAGTTCCTTTTTAAAATTTCATGAATATACGCTCTTCAAAGTCCCAGAGAGGCTGTTTTTCCGTATTAAAAGTCGCGTGCTTTCACTGCTTTAAACCAATTCAATGTTTTCGGAAGTCCTTGAATATCGACTGGGCTCTAGCCGTGAAGCAAACATCCGAAGCAGTTGCGCGGAATCTCTGCACCCACGAACGAATGAAATTTACATTTGGTCCATCACGTATTTGCCGAATACCGAACACTGAAAAAAAATGCCGACGAGAAATTATGTAAGAATCGTTACCTTTAAAAAATGTCTCCACAATGAACGCGTGATGCTCACTCTACCACTGCGACATCGTATCCGCACAATCGGTAATTCCAACGGCACCACCCTCCCCCAGCACCGCTTATTACTTTTTGAAATAATCGCATTTAAAAATATAAATATGCCAACCTGCATTTCGATTTGGCCGATATTAGGTTCTTTTTTGATTAATGTACTCCATTTGAAAAAACATATGATTTAGGTTTTTCTATAGTTTTATAACAACTTTATTCCACCAAAATGCCACACACTTTTTGACTGGCGTAAAATCTCAATTATAAAACAAGTTTTACCTCAATATTGAAATAATTTGTTTATAATTTTAAATATATTTTTTCTTTCAGCTTAATTATTTAAAAACCTGGAAACCGCCTCTGTCATCCATTTACTTTTTTGTACAAATAATTAAAGAGGTAATAAACCAATTTTTACATAAACTTTAATTGATTTTTTCCTGTGGTTGTTGTAGTTGTAATTACAATTTAACAACAAGTAACAACATAATTATTTTTTAAGTTCCATGTTGGCATGTTAATGATTTAAAATTTATTATTTTGGGGGCAATCGGTAAACATGTTTGTTTAATTTTTCTTTGTTTAACTGGAGGCATGATTTATTTATTTCAAGACAGTGGTTCTTAAATTAAATAAAAATCAGTTTTAAGAAATTGATAAAAAAAATTGATTCAGCAATGCCAAAGTATATTAAATTAAATATTTATAAAGAGAAAAGCGTTACTGACTGACAGACTCATCATTGTACTTGCATACCAAATGCGTAAAGCTATAAACTTAAAGTTTGGACTGTGGGTACCTCTTCCTATGTATAGATTGACTATGACTGAATTTTGGAAAATTTAAACCGTAAGGAAGTAAAAAATGGGCCAGAATCAGAAAAAAAAGGAATTTGTTATCTTTGTAGTAAATCAAACAAAAGAAGAAACTGTAAAAGTGTCGTATTGTTCGGAGTTTTGCGCCTTTAGAGACAGAACAGGGTAAAGGCCAGGGACTATTGACCCATTTAGAGTTGGAAGTTACCTTAGAGAATAAAAGGTACTTTTTAATACATGTGGTACGTTTTTGCATTTTTAAATTATGAAAATGTGAAATTAAAGAAGAACGAAACGAAGAAAACGAGACGTTGACCTTCATTAAATCTGAAAGTCAATTAAAAGAACAAAAAGTACTATTTTCGGTACTTTTTGCATTTAAGTTTTAATCTGGGACTATAAACCTAGCTAACGTTGAAGAATCATAAAAGAAGACAACATCTTTCTCATAACATGGTCTTTTAAAGATGTTTTTGTTTACACCGAGTAAAATCTTTCTGTAATTGTGTAATGAGCTCTCATTACTTCATGGGTGTCAAGGTAATGAAGTCGCTACGATAGAAAAATTATCTTTTTGTAAGGGAGTTAATAATTAAATTAGTAGGTAAATATGGAAACATAGATTTTGCAGAAAATGTTTGTTTTAGAAACAATAATTTTTTTTTTTTGATTTTCAGTTTAATCTTGGTTACTTGTAACTTGATTGTTTGTTGTAAGCATATTTATAAGCGGGGGTCGTGAGTTGATTTTTTTTTTATTTTAAACGCCATATTAAGATTTTAACAGTTCCCGCCAGTGTGGAAAGTTCTCTTAGTAAAGATGATTCATTAGCCTGGAGAAGCTCCCTCGAAGGTAGAATCTTACAGACCTATAAATCTGTTACCAACTTTATAGAAATTGTTTGAGAAACTGCTTACAAACCAGCTTACTCCTATCCTGAATGACAACAATGCATTCGAAATCACAAATTTTGGCTTTAAAAGTTATCAAACATGTTAGTACAAGTTACAAGAAAAGCTTTTGAGGAAAAAAAGGACTGCTACGCGCTTTTTATCGATTTCTCTTAAGCTTTCAATAAAGTATGGCCTGTAAAACAATTTAAAGCTGAACATGCCAGCCAATATTTTCTACCGGTTAGAAAAGAACGTAACCGGTTAACAATTTATGAGAAACCACGTTTGGCATCGGACCGCCATTCTGGAAGGGGAGGGAGGTTGGGGTATGTTATTGCCCCCCCCCCCCTCCCCAAATTCATTTTGCATGAGCAAATTCCAAAGATGTTCGATAAATTTTTTTTAGTTAATACACTTTAAGTTTCTGCCCCCCCTAGAAAAAATGTGTAGCTACACTAATGGCAACCACTTAAGTTATTCTCAACCAATAGGAGCTGGTGTACCTCAAAGGAGTATCTTAGGTCCAAATTAATACCTCTTTTTATATACCAGATATGCCAACCAATAGTCTTACACACACGTCGACATTTGATGATGATACCGCTTTTCTCAGTATTCATAAAGACCCAAAAAAGGCCTCAAACCAACTGCAATATCACGTTACCAAAGTAGAGAAATGGGCAAAGTTTTGGGGAATAAAAACAAATTAACAAAAATGTACCCACTTAATTTTTACTTTATGCCATGAAACGGGCTCCTCAATTCTTATTAACAACCATATAGTGCCCCAACGATTTAAGAAGAAATACCTTGGCATTCACCTGGATCGCCGCCTCACATGGAAGTCACATATACTTAGATGCGAAGCTGACACACATTAAACTTAAAGCTGTCCAAATTCATTGGACTACTTTACACTTCGATTTTGAAACCAATTTGGTGCTACGGGATACAATTACGAGGCACAGATCCGTTTCTGACATATGAAAAAAATCAATTACGTCAGAGCATTATTGGGACTCTCACTTCGATGTGAGATATATGATGAAAAAATGGAACAGGAACTCTCCAGATTTCTGCAGGGTTTTCGGGGACGAGGAGGAGATAGAGACGGTAGAACATCTTGTCTGCCCCTGCCCTGGGCTGCAGATCCGCCGATAGAGGTGGTTTGGAAGGCGCTTTATAGATGGACTTAGTGAGGTCCTTGGCTGTGGGCTGGGGATCATCATAGGGTTTGGTGGCTGGGCAGATAGATGATTCAGCGCCTATGACTACTGACTTCCTTGGACATCTTGCGGACGGCACTCTTGCTCTCTTTTCCTTTTACCTACGGAATGCTTGTCTTTACTTTTATTTTTTTCCTCTTCACTCTTCTGAAGGGATGCACAATGGTCCTGAGAGCGAATTTGACTCACCACTACCTTTCGTAACCTAACCCTAACTTACCTCTTGGGGTCCAAAATACCGAGAAAGTGCTAGACACTGGTATGTTTAATAAGTCAGTCAATCAGGCATTTACAGTGGTAATAAAAACAATTGTGAAGAGTATAAACAATTCGGCGTAGACGAACATGCCATTCTCACATGTTTTCTTTATAATTTTTAATGCTGCTAAATTACAAAGTCTTTGCTTGAAACTTAAAAACTTTATGTTATTTTTCTTTAGGCATTACAGGAACAATTAATGAAATAAACTACTTTAAATGTTGAAAACTTTCTGTTTAAATTATTCGCAAGTAAAATGAAGTGATTACACAAGTAAAGTTAAATTTCACTTTTTGCATAATCAATTTAATCCTCCTTCTTTGGTTGTTTTGCTGTTTTACTTTTAAAGGTTATAATTATTTGTGCAAAAAGCTTAAACACGATATAATGTATTGCGAAATGGCCAGTAGTTATGGAACAAACTACACACATACACACATACATATACATAAGTAACTACATTTAATAAATTGGCGTTAGTAAGTAATACACTAATCTAGTTATTTAAATATGGTTAAGAAAAACGTTTAAAATGTTCATAAATATTTACCTCGAGTCTTAAACTTTACAAGTTATTTGTTTGTGTATACTTTTACAAAACAGCAAAACAGCAACAACAAAACTGTGTTTTATTATTTCCCCTTAGGAAGAGATACATATTTAACTATTAGTATCTTTCAAGAACAAGTGTACTTAAGTATGCACTAATTAGTATGTGTAAAGTTCATAAATATTTTATAAATTCACTTAATATTCCTAAAGCGTTTCATTTTTATGTCTAAAGTTTAAGAAAAAATATTAAATCGTGCTTTAACTAAATAGTTAATACTTTGTCTCTTATACGTACTTATATTAATGTACACTATCATCCTGTAAGGATATTAGGTATCGAGAGTGAACAAAATGTAAAAAATAAATGTGTGAAAGTTATAAACAGAGTCTTTTTTTTCTTATTTATCATCTTATGTCATCATAACCGTTTATTTTAATATATTTTTACTTAGAGATGACTCAAGATTTATGTGAAATTTTTACGAGTCATTTGAATAACAAATGAATACTTAATAAAAAGGCAAAAAGTTTTTACAACCGCACTATAAATAAAACTATTTGAGGTATAAGTTTGTGCAGATATTTGTTAATTCCACCTTCACAATTTCTCAAAATAAACTTCTGAGTCGATTAAAAAGTGCCCTTTTTATTCTCCTGTCTGGCTGGACGTCCGTATATTTTTTGTGTTCAAAACATACGTCGGACTTTTATACAGTTAACGAAGTGGAAATTATATAAACATATCAGTGCGTTCTTCCTCTTGTGATTTTTTTCAATTTTTTATGTCCCCAAATCTAAATTAGGACATGTCCGTCTGTATGTCAGTCAGTCTGTCTGCCTGTCTGTCTGTTTTTCTGCCGAAATCAAGTTTCCTTAGTTAAGTCAAATCTTACGGATCGGGAATTAATATAAAACTATCAGAAATTTACCCTAAAAAAATTTAGTTTTCTAAAATCAAGTTCAAACTAAGTTTTTTATGTATTTCAAAAATATAAAAAGAAATTAATATTTTTCCGTTAATGTTGAAAGAAACTTTTGTTTTAGTGGTACCTCCCCCCATAAAAACGGATCAATAATTCCAAAAATTTTTTTTAACCTTTTAAGGGTGACTAGGGAAGTTGTAGGGGTTCTTACCCTACAATTTTCGAATACTGTATGGCAAAGCCTTAGGGGCTGGTGATAAGGGGGTAAATATGTTCTAGGAAAATGTTGTCACGAAAAAAATGAGTTGGGGTCAGTCCCTCCATTTGACCTATCCACGGGCAACATGGAGTCGTATGCGGGGATAAATACAATTTTGCCAAACTTTGTATGGAAGTAGGAATATGTTTTGGGAGGGAAAACTAATGGGGGTCTGCGATATATTTTATTCCTCTATTAGTGACTCCGGGGGAGCTGTAGAGGCCTTTACCTTATTTTTAAAATTTTGTATGGCAACCCCCTTAGGGCGTGGAGATAAGAGGTAAGTATATTCAAGGAATATGTTTGGGAAGGGAAACCAATGAGGTCGGTCGTAAAGTTTATTTTTCTAATACCGAATCTGGGGAAGTTATTGTGGTTTTTACATTATTTTTGAAACTTTTGAATGGTAGCCCCCTTAGGTGATGGGGATTGGAGATAAGTATGATTTGGGAATATGTTTGGCAGGGAAAACTAATGGCGGTCTGTGGTATATTTCCCCTAAGGGTGACTTCGAAGAATAGGCAGGGGTTTTTACCCTATTTTTTCAAATTTTTTTTGGCAACCATGTTAGGGCCTGGAGATAGGGTAAGTATGTTCCACAAAAATGTTTGGGAGAAGAAACTAATTGGGGCCGGTCTAACATTTTACCTTGGAAGCTGTGGAAGCGATTTAAAAAAAAATTTTAATAAATTTAACTTTGTGTGGCAACCCTGTTAGGGGGCGGAAATATGGTGTAAGAATGTTCCACAAAATTGTTTGTGGGGAAAAATTAATGCGATTCGGTCTTACATTGCACATTTTACGTTGCAACTCCGGGCCAGTTATAGAGGTTCTTATTTACAAATTTTAGAGAAATAAACAGAGGTAGTCTTGAATTTCGCCATATGTATTTAGGTCAGTTATAGGGAGATTTTTTTGGATTTCAAAAGCAATTTGCTTGCAGATATTTCTGATAGTTTAATACTATATACGGACATCGCTAATTCGACTTCCCTATCTATAAGGACCAAAAAAATAGAATTTATGGGATCGCAGATGGATATTAAAGAACAAACGGAATGACAAACTTATATATACCGTTATTAATTATGTGAATGGTATAAAAAATGCAAAAACAAAACAAAAATATAAAAAAGTACTTTTTACAACTCAATTGATTCCTTTTTGGCCTACCTTACTCCTCTTATCTCAAAAAATTCAAAAATTAAAATAAGTACTTTATGATGACCTGATTCACTTTCGACCGTAATCTGGGTCAGTCGCCCTTAAATTTACCTTTCTAGATAAATAATCTCAAAATTCCCAAAAAAAAAATACTAAAAATGTACGACTTAATTGACGACTTAAAAATCTTTCCACTGTAATCTGGATCAACAGTGGTTAATTTCATAATTATGGACTTACAATCCAAAAAAGCTAAAAAGTTCCCAATATGTAGCCTTGACCAAAAACTTTTGCAAAACACATAATTTGGCAAAAAAATTCTTATATACATATAAGGAAAGATTTAAAGAAAATTCTCTAAAAGTCAATGAACCGATCTGGTTTTCATATATATCCTTTTGACACAAAAAAAAACTTTAGTATAGTGATTAATATAGTCGGATTTTACCCACTATTTGAAAACAAGCATGCCAGCAAACATATGGCACACTTATAAAATAATTGTTTTGAAAAATTTAAGAAGTCATAAGCTTTTAAGAACTATAAAAAATCATTGCTTTTTCATCAAATAGTTCTGCTGTTAAATTAAAAGTCTATTAAAAAAATTTATTTTCCAACATTCAAAACTCTTTATTGCATTCTTGTTTTACATTACATTGAAAAGTTTATTTAAAAAAATTTTAAAGAACACGTAAATGTGTTAAAATATCGTATAAAAGAGCCCTTCACATAGCAATGCAACAAATTAATCCATTTTTTTAACTTTTTGACTAAAATTCAACTAAAACTTTGAAATGTGAATGTTAATTATTTCGTTCTATTATGCCTTTAGTTTACGATCATAAATAATTAAATTTAAAAACTTTACAATAAAACATTTTTTTAGCATCAACATATGCGAGTTAAGGCGAGTTTTTTTGTTTTTACATAAAAGGTCAAGTGGAAAACGTGACTTGAACCGTTTAGTAATACTCATGTTTGCCCATCACACAAATTTTTTAATGTTGTTTTGGTTTTTTATAGAAAACATTTAGTTTAACCCTTATTAGGCCCAACAATTTTAAATAGAACTACTTAAGTTTATGGGCCTATTGGAAAAGTAAACACAACTTTTTATAAAATATGTTAAATGGTACCGGACGTGAGAACTACAATATTTTTTAACAGTTACAAAATATTTAAATTAACGCTAAGGCCTTAAAAAATTCCAAACACATTTTTTATTTTAACTTTGACAATTGCGCAAATGTCTAACGTTAACAGTTTATTGTGTCATTGGGTCACTTAAAAATTGAAAAGTTTTGTTAACTTGGCATTTTGGAACTTTTTTTTTTAAATTTGTTTTAAAAAGAATACTAAAAAAGTTTCAAAATGTGTCAAATTAAATAAAAAAAGTATTTACTGCAAAAAAAATCCTTTAACGAAAATATGTAAATAAAATTTAAAATTTTCCATTTAAAAGCACCAGCATTTAAGGAGTTGAAAAAAGTAAGGGAGAGAGAGAGAGAGAGAGAGAAAGAAAGAAAGAGAGAGAGCAAGAGAGAGAAAGAGAGAGATAGAGAGAGATGAAGTGGGATGGATAGGAAAAAGATGGACTAAAATAATAAAAATATCGACATCTTGCGCTTTATTGCTTTCTAGTTTTATGTGTCATATGAATATGGTGGAAGGTCAGAGCTAGTTGAGGTAAGATTAAACTGGCTGACCTTAGTAATCCTACACTCTCTAAACCCGTTACTAGACAGGAAAAGAAACGATAACCTGGTAATTTAAGTTCAAATAATTTGTTTAAGTTTACCATTGAATACTTCGCACTTTCTTAAAAACATCAACAGCCTCGTCTTATAAGTCTGAGTTAATAGTTAATTCCACGCTGCCTCCGGATCATAAGCTCTCCATAAATACAGGAGGCGTCTCATGAAGTGATATTTACCCTGACCTTTATGGCTCTGACTATCACAGCAGAGAATATACTACTTTAATAGAATAAAATGGAGCTCGGATGTGAAAAAACCCTGTCGCTTTTCCAATTTATCCGCCAACTGTTTTCCCTCAATTAAAATATTAACTCCTAAGTTTACCAATAGATTTACGCAGTCTTGGACAGTTAAGAGTCATGGGAGGCTTACGGATATAGTCTTAGTCACTGTTTGCCACAGCTTAGCTGAGAAGTTTCAGTCCGAGTGGACAGGTCAAGATCAGTGGCCATCTCTTAGAATCTCTTTCTGAAAGACATTGCAGTCATCAGAAAGTTTTTAGAACTCAAAGATTGGCAGTCATTTTTTTATGAATATAGGAACCCGTGTCTTGACTTTGAAAATTTACCACAGGTAGTATTCCAGTTTATGGACAACTGAAAAGGATTCGATAAATTATTTTCGAAGTGCGCAGTTATTTATGTATTAGATAGATACGGAAGTTAGGGTGTTATATAGACTTGTATATTAATAAAGTATTTTCAAGACGAAGACTTTGGCAGTGATTAAGCCCTCGAAATCGAAAGAGAATATAGCGGAGGTAACCTTCTTCACCTAAGAATTCTTAGTCCAGGTGGACAAAAAAAGACTAGCGGTCTTCTTGGCTGCTAGAATCTCTGCATCTCTGCCCCAAAACACTGCAGTCAAAGAAAATTTAAGGACTCAAAGATGAGGCAGCCGTTTTTCAATGGATTTTGAACGCATATTATGACTTTGAAAATTTACCACAGGTAGTATTCCATATTAGGGAAAACTGTTGGATGCCGGGTCATTATGACGTTACCAGTAACAAAATTGCTGTTTAGCTTGCAAGGAGGGAATTGGCCTAGGTTAATGAATTGGGATGGGTTCAGTTGCACTTTTATAGGGACATGAGTATTAGATTGGGCAGGACATGCCTGAAAAGATAGGGCTGATTGCGATATCTGCCGATTTCTGTGGCCCAGACTGGGTAGAAAGGGCACTTAACTACTTTTTAATAAGAGCAGTGTGATATTAAAAATATTTCACAAGCCCGCTGCTACACTTTTTTTGCTGCTATTTTTAGGTATCTTTGCTGAAGTCGCTGTTTTCCATTCGGGAAAGAAAGTAAAACGAATCCTACTAAATGCTTGTGAGCCAAATGAACGACTTCGGATCAAATATAAAGTATTTATGTCGGTCACTGCATCGATAACAATGTTAACATCACCAACAGCTTTATTGTAAATTACATCAGATTTGTATTTGTTAGTGACTTATAATAAACCATTTCTTTACCGATGTCATAATGTAGATTTTGTGGTCTCAAGTAATGTGAGGGTATACACGTTAATCGGTCTCCCCTCCTTCCTTGTTAAAACTCTAGAGAGGGTCCACCTGAGGAACCTACGGCAGATCTATGAGGGCAGCTTTCTACTATCTAGTAGGTTATTTCTAGACGTGTCTTGAATTTAGGAACACACAAGTGTGTTTTCTGGACATTGAAAGTGCCTTTAAAAACGTTAAGCGATCGTCCATCAACGAGACCCTATGTGAGATGGGGCTTAATAAGGGAACCCCTCAGAGAGAGTTGTATAGCTAATATTATGGAACAAACCTACCAATATGTTACTCAGAGATATGGTACCAAGGGGACTAAGGATCATCTGGATGACATAGCAGTCGCAATATCTATCTATATCAGGATTGAGATGGCGCTGAGGGCAGTCGTGTAAGTAGAGCGCCTAAAACGGACCTTCCAAAAAAACAGCTGGTGCTGCTAACGAACACAATACAAGATTCTTTCATTTGAGGTCCCCACAATTGACGGAGTTGTACAGACTCTATCCAATTGCGCAAAGTATCTGGGAGTCATTCTGGACAGAAAGTTGTTTTGGAGACCAAACGTGTATAAACGTGCAATAAGTTAGATCTAGGGCTTAAACATCGGAATGCTGTTGGCTTTTTTAAACGATAATAAAATCGATTCTCCCATAGAAAGCTTGAAGTCTAGTGGAAAGCTATGGACTTAACCCGTAATTATGAAAACGATGCATAAGATTGAGATTCTGGTGAAAGCACATAAGAATCTTCTCAAACCAGGTCGCTTTTGACCCTAACTAAATTGGCTTTCTGTGAATATTCTTCTAAGTAAGAGTGTTATGAATACCATAATAATAATAAATACTTTAGAAGCAATGATCCTGTAACCAATCTAATTGAACCTTCTCTTCGCATGAAATTCACTTCTAAATTTTCGAAAGGAGGAGCAAATAAAATCAAGCAATCGGGAAATGTCAATCTGGTTATATATAAGGACAGGCCTAAGGGGAAAACTGGTGTTGCTGGAGGCATATTCATTACACCAACAGGAGTCCGGGGTTCGTTCAGACTTTCCACTGCACTTAGTGTCCGACAGCATTAGCTCTTACCGATTAACAAAGCAGTTTAAGTTGTTACGCCCCGTTTACCCAACCAGTTTTCAAGCAAACTCTGCAGACTTTCAGGAGGTTGCAACGTCAGATCACGCTGTTTCATACAAACCCACGTTCAAAAAAAATTTCTTATATTTCTGATGCCTATTACTGGAGGAAGATAGTATTCTCTTGTCCATCCAATCATATCGTACAAGCTCCTCTCCACTCAATGTTTTCCTTTTAATTACCAATTTTCAGACGATTGATCTACCACTTAGTTAACACCATAAAATAAATAAATTTATTCTGTTGTAGGATATTTTCAAAGAATATCACGATCTTTAGAAACAATGGACCTTCATTGGGGCATTATTGAGGCATCTTTAAATTGGACTGCAAGAGAACTAAGGGACACCATAGCTGCTACAACAGGCCATTGCCAATTTGGTACTTATGCTTTCATTGGCACTACCTTTCAACGACTTATGTCAAAGCTGTCAACCTGCAGAAGAGGTTGAGTTTATCCAGTGGCGCTTGTGCTTTTGCCCAGACTAGGCGACTGGATATATTGTCAAATGTGTCTGACACTAGCCAAACTACTTAGTTTATCATCCTTTTGGCAACAGGGATCAGGACAAACTGACTATAGCCTTTATCTTGACCTAAGTAGTAAGAAAAATTTTTTATTTGCTGTCTTTAGTAGTTGATAAATCTCCTGTAAATTTTTTTATTACAAAACATTGGTAATTTGTTGGTTAAATTTGCTAAAATTAATGAAAGGATATAATATGATGTTTTGTTCCTTTGTGGCATATGTATATAAGTTAATTACCATTTTCTAATTTGCTTGCAAAAATAATTCAGGTAAATTTTAAGTGCATTTAAATAAATTTTTTAAATACTTTTTGGGCGTTAGAAAACCACAGCATTTTTATTTTTTATATTATTTAAAAGCAAACATGCATGAAAACCCACAATTTCAACTCATTTAATAAATCCTTTTTAAATGAAGGTAAACCAAACATAAAAAATATTTCACTTAGTTGGTCAAGAACGAAAATAAAAATTCATAAAATAATTTATAAACAATTGCCTTTTATAGGGCACCTGGTGACAGGAAATATATATTTTCAAACCTAAATAAAATACGTTATAATTGACACAAGGAGCATTGAACGATATAATGGAAATGCGGATTTTATTTTTTAAAGAGTATGTCATCCAAATGTCTTCCGTCGAGTTGAGCAGACTGTTCAAAATGAAACTATGTGTTCTGCGCCGCACGCTGCAGGAAACTTGGTTCATGTCATCATAAACCCTCTCTTTGAGGTATCCCCATTGAAAAAATCCATGGAGGTTAGATCAGGCGACCTTGGTGGTCATGGGATGTCTCCAAAGCGACTGATCAGTTTTTAGGGGAAATTTTCCCAAAGCAAATTCATCGATGGTCTGGCTGTGTGTGCAATCGCTCCATCCTATCGAAACCACGTGTGTGAAGAGTACGATGGATAAGCTCGCAGGTGTAGAAAAAATAATTCCGATATCATCCCTCGATAACTTTTATCATTGAGTTCGTCTGGCCTTGAGAATTCCTCGAAAAAATGGTCCAATTATCTTAAGAGTTTACAAGGCAAACCAAACAGTTACCCTGAGGCAATGCTTGGTTTTTGATGTTTAAGTCGAGGGTTGCGGGTTCTTGGAGACCAGGGGTGGCAGGTTTGCCAAGCAATTATGTAAGAATCTTAACTCTTAAAAATGTCTCCATAGCTAATGAGCGATGCTCAGTAGACCACTGTGACATCATGACTGACAGGTCCGTACAATCGATAATTCCAACGTTGCCACCCTCCCTCCGAACCATTCATTTCTTTTTGAAATTTTTGTATTTAAAAATATAAATTTCCCTGTAGTAAAAGTGATTTCTTAAAACATTCTAAAACGTAAAAAATTCATAATTTTCCTTTGAATATGCCTCTATTTAAACCCGATAAAAAATTTTAATTTATTGGCTTCTTTAACAAATTTTCTTAATGCATTTTGAACAAATTTTCCAACACTTAAGAAAACCCACAATTAACACATATCAGCAGACATACATGATGAGATAAGTGGCCAAATAGCAATAAATTGCAAAAAAATAAATAAATAAATTTATGTAACATGCGTTTACATACAAACATACATTACATATACGGCAGATTAAAAAAAAAACTATTTATTAACTAGAGTCTATTAACTGGTTTCTCTGGTTGGTTGGATGTTTGGTTGACTAACTGAGTGAATGAATAACTGGATTTTTTACATTTTAAAGGCGTTTATAACATCATCAGTACACACGACGGCCACATGATCATTATCATCGGCCTCAAAATATACAATCATCATCATCATGTAAATATCAATATGCCCATAAGTCATATAAATTAACCACATTTTAAGTAAATAATACTGATGTAATGAAAGCATATAAGTAAATACTTCTCTTATATACTTTGCCATTGGAAACAGTTACATAAATTTACAGTGAAAAACACACAGCAACAAAAAAATAGTTTAAGCCGTTTTAATAATAATAATTCTTATAGGTTTATTTTGCGCTTTGGAGTTGTTGTGACAATTTAACAAGCATATTAAACGGCGTAGTATTTTTAAGAACTATTTTTGTATAAAAGTCAACAAAACGATTGTGAAATTTTATGACAATATGACAATAGGACATAATACGACACCTTGTGAATTCCCTAACTGAATCGTCAAGAAGTTCTCAATTAATTTGTTTATAGAATTTGTTGCAGGCTTAGTTTGCCTTAATGGATCTAATTAAATCTTACACTTCAACCGAATTCTTGAAAAACCTTCAACGAACCCTATAAATAAACTAAGAAAAGTTGGAATCACATTCTGGATAATATTTAAAGTTATTTCAATACAAAAAGGTTTTGTTTTCGGTAGCCGTTATATTTCATTCAAAGTTAACCAAAGGTTATCCAAATGTAAAAGGGAAAAAGAAAAATTCAAAACAGCTGATAGCCAAAAATGTTTTGTTGGGCTTTTAAAAATTCTTCTGAAAAATGTTGGTTTATTTATAGGAATTCTCAATAAGTTTATTTAAGTTATTTTACTAAAGCAGAGAGTGTTCATGAGCTTGTTAAGAATTTTGTTAAAATCTACTGACGATTTGGTATAAGAACCTATGAAATGCATATGGACAAATTTAGACTGCAGCAAACCCTTTGAATAAACTTACAAAATTGGGATTAAATTCTGAATAATACAGGGTGCCAAAACAAACTACTTTGTTTGTATATAATTTTTGATTAAATGAAAGAAAATGAATCTTATATTGATAAATGTTTTATATTATGTCGGCAATAGTTTCTGAAACACAGTTTCAGATAAATGTCCGCCTCTGTTAGCTTTACAAATTCGAGCCCTTTTGATCATATTTTTCATTACATTCCCACACATTTCCCGTGATATTTCATTAACTTTATCACAAATATTTTGCTTGAGTTGCTCCAGCGTTTCTGGTTTGTTTGCATAAACCTTGCTTTTCAGATATCTCCACAAAAAGAAGTCCGCAGCAGTCATATCAGGCAACCGTGGAGGTCAATCATCATCACCACTTCTTGAAATAACTTATCGTGGAAAGAGGTCTCGCAGTAATTCCATTAAAATCCAGGCTGTATGCGATGTGGCACTGTCTTGTTGATACCACATATTAAACAATCTCAAAACAGGCAGTTGTGGCAATTAAAAGTTTTCAATCATATTACGATATCGCTTTCCTATGAAAGTTACCGTTACGCCCTTCAACTAAGGTCCAATGATTCCTCTTGACCAAATTGCACACCAGACTGTCACTTTTAATGGATGCAACGAAAACTGATTAATAATTTGAGGGTTTCCCATTGCCTAGAGCCGAATGATTTTTTCATGAAAATCGGTTAAAACACGTTGGTTTACTGAATATTTTTCCATAATAAATTTGCAACGTCTCTACTTTACGACTTCTAAAAAATAAATTGCCAAGACTAATGTTTACCAAAATGATGGCAAAACAAAGTAGTACACCTTCCCAACGGACACCCTGTATTTGAAATTGTTCTTAATTAACCTTCAATAATTATTAAGAATATAGGCGTTAGACTGAGCTTTAGCTATACCAGGCATTTTTAAATCACTTCCTAAGTTAGGTAAGGTTAGGTTGAACAAGCTAGTTCCGACGACCCCACAGTGACCCTTTGTGACCTTCTGGCCCAGAAAAAATTAAAGATTATCAGTTTTACTAGCTCGATGTTATGAAATCCAAGACCTTGTCTTACCAACCTTAGACAACTTCTCTAGGTCTTGGAATAAGTAAGGCTCTAGACAGTTTTTTCTGGAGCGCACCAGCGCTGGACCTTGACACCAAATATGCTCAACAGTCCCCTTATCCCCCGTAAGACCACAGAATCTACAATCATCGCTGGCTAGTCGGTCTGCTCTTTTGGCATGAACCGATGTTTTCTCCTCCTACTAGGAGTCTTTAATCACTCCTTCGCAAAGACAAAAGAAACTTCATCACTCTCGGGTCATAAGCTACCTGCATAATCCTGGAGACTCTACACAAAGTGGTATTCCCTCCGTAGCTCTGAATCTCGCTGCAAAGTCTATACTCTTATTGAAGAACTGAAGTGAAACATGAACGTATATTTCTCTTTCCATAGGATAATGTAGCACCTGTTCCCTGTTCTCCTTGCTACTTGGTTTTAAATAAATATGGTCACCTGAGAATTCTCTTTCCGAGAGAATATAGCATGGTCGGCGACCAATTGGACTGACTTATACCCAGTTCCTAGAAAAAAACTGCAACTCCAACCCCCCCTTTCATCTTAGACGCATCTGTAAAGAAGCTTTAATTCCTGGGGTCTGGGCGAAGTCATATTTCTTGATAAAGCCGGGTGTAACGGCCTTCCAATGAAGCTTAGGATCTTAGGATCATGTTGAAACTCAAACTAATAATAGAGCTACATTTGACTGTGCAAAATTAATGACGTATTTGCCATATTAAAGGTTTCATAAAAGTAATTCGTCTATATGGGGGCTATCAATCCCTTGCTCCGTTGCAAAACATTTTTTTCCAAGATGGTATAAATAATTTGTATTAGTTTCGAAATCAACAGCCGTAATGGTTTTCGAGATTTATCAAATTAAGTTCCATAAAAATTATCGTTTAACTTGGCGGCTATTGCCTCCTTTGCTTTTCTCCAAATAACTTTTTTCAAAATTAAGAAATTAGACATTGCTTTCAACAGATTTTAAGGAAAACACTGTGGCAATTTCCAAATTAAAGTGTATAAAAAATTAAATAAAATGTATGCGTTTAAAGAGGGAAAGCACTCTTCTTGTCCTCAGCCAAAAGTGTTCCCCAAATGAGCCTTTCGTTCTCAAAGTCCTGGAATAACAGTGGCCATAGTTACTAAGATATTTTGGGATATTACCATTAAAATTTTTCAAAAAAAAAAGGATAATTTCAGAGCGTTTCTTGTACTGCGCTTATTTTGCTCATCTTAAATAGCAAATTGTTAAGTGGTATTTTTTAAAATTTGGCAACAAAACGTAGGTTGTTAAATTTGGCTTGGCTCCAAAAACCTAATGACAGACTGACAGGATTTAATCGTCTTTCCAATCTTTAACAGTCCAGACTATATATACTTTATGGATTTTCAGTTAAATATCGTAAGAAGATTGTGGCTATGTATGGAGTCGTACTTGTAAAATAATAGCTTTGCTCTCGAAACCATGAAAAAGGGCGCTTAACTTTTAGGCGCACAACGGGTTCATTTTGTTTGGCTTTTTACTCTGAGTTTTTTCAATCACATATTAGTACACACAGGTAAATATTTTAACGTTTTACAAAATTTTAAAGTATTAACACAATAATTTAGAAGTTGCAGTTCAAAAATTTAAATCGCGAATATCCTTCTAACTCTAAGAAATAGTCCATACATATTGAGAGTTTTTGGACTCAGATAGAAGAATTCACCTGTAGTATTTTTCATTTGTTTTAAATAATAAAAATTTTGTATCGGTTTAAAGTTTTCATAAAGCCGAGTTGCCTTATTTTGGAACCTAAAGACCGCCCGTTTTCGGAGCATAAAGCCTAAACTCAAAACTTAAGCTCATCTGGAATGGTTCAAGGAAGCTACAATATTATCGGACTGCTCGTTACAAAACTACAAAAATATTTTCAATATTTTTTTCTTTTGAATATCCCCTTTGTGCAACGGTATTAAGGTACAGTTTAGGCATAAGTATTTGGGTCCCTTTTAAACTCCCCATTCAAGCGAATGGAAATAATCTTTTGTCTATACTAGCAATTAATCTTTCGTCAATAAAATAATGAACAAATAGAAAAATCTCAAGTGTTCTTATTATCCACTCATTAAACATAATTTTGTCTGCAAAGTATTGTCATTATTTCATATGTTCAGCAATAAATATAAAGTAGTATGTATAGCCAAGGGTAACATATCATAACAAAGGCAGTATAAACATACATACTTATGTCTAAGTGTTATTTCCCTTAAAACCAAATATTTAACTGTTTAAAAAAAAATACAAAGGTCATAGTTTTAGTAGTATTACTATGTAACTACCCACTTAACCAAATGTTACGGTTTTGTAAAAAGTTCTCTACGATATGTTTAAAACATCGTCCGTATTGGGAACTTAAATATTACTTAAATGCTAAATGAAGATTTTAATTTGAAAAGGCTCCGATCAGGACTTCCCAACAATATGAAGGTAAAAGCTTGTAACAATATTAAGGGTTATAAAAATTGTGTTGGACAAACTACTCAATGTTAAGCTGAATTTGCTACAATGATTTTGATTTAAGGCCAAGGAAGTCATCCGATGTTGTTGGCTCTAATTTTTTTTCTAAATGAAAAACTTTGGGTCTGTTTTTGGTTATGGTAATCTGAACCTTTAGAATTTTACTGATCAAGTCGAGAAGATGATATCGGACGAATGGGTGCCGCCACAATTGATTGCTATACGGGCTCGTTTTATGGCATTTTTATCACTTCGGCGAGAACTTCGGGCGACAAGTTCTCGCACTCGTGTCGAATATTGTTCTTGAGGCCTTTCAGGGTCTCGGACAACAAAGAAGTCTGGAACGGTTAAATCGGGCGATCTTGCGGGCCAATGTAAATCGGCAAAACGAGAGATGAGGTGACCCGGGGACGCCGCCTTCAGAATAACGCGCAGTGTGTGCCATTGCTCCGTCTTGTTGGAAACACATGTTCTCCAGTCCAAACCCGTTCTATTGCAGCAAAACAAAACCTTGGGTAACATGACCCTATATCGTGCACCGCCCACTGTTGTCTTTTGACCAGCGGCCTCCTCTAAAAATAATGGCCCTATGAGTCCTCCAGCGCACCATGCAGTCACTTTGAGCAAGTGTAATGGCTTCTCGTACAACACTCGTAGCTCTTCGGTGCCCCAAAAGCGATAGTATTGCTTGTTAACGTACCCGCTGAGATGGAAATAAGCCTCATCGCTCATTATGATTTTGGCCGAAAAAACGTCAACTTCGGCCTCGAGATTGAGGATTACTTGGGCGTAGGATACAGGCGTTTGCCAGTCGACAGGCAGCAGCTGATACAAGGACTAGACCTGGTACGGGAAAATGCGCAGGCCTTTGACCAAAATTTGCCTTAGGGACGACCGGCTGATGGCTAATTGCGATGTTTCTGGCGACAGTTTGACATCCTCGCCAACAGGGGCGGTTTTATCGGCGGAATGGGCGTTCCGGGCCCAGCCACTCTTAGCAGCGTCCCGTGGGGGGACGGTTGGTGGACAAATTGCGCAGTGCTTGCGCAGTCGGTGCCGGACGACCGGGGAATCGGGTATGGATTTCGAGCTGCACCAACAACACAGACGACTTGTCTCATTCACTTGTATTTTACATCTGTCTAGTTCACAAATGTCAAAACAGATTTGGCATTGGCCGCCATTGGCAAAAATAAGAACTTCTTCGGATTGGGTAGTTTTTTGGCCCACCTTAAAAAATTTCAGGAAAAGTCCAACCTCTGGTTTGTTGGGTAAGGATGTGTATTTGTAAAAACTTTTAAAAAATAAGGTTTAACAACCTTTATTTGAAATCAAATCAATTATAACTTAAGTTGTTAACGCCCAAAGGTTAAACACAAAAAAATATTTAAACTTGAGTTTAATAATTCAAAAACAATTGTTGTTATGTAATTTTAATTAATTTTTAATTTTTATTTATTTAGACAAATAAAAAATATGTAACTTACTTAATAAATCGTTAAATTAAAAATTAATAAAAGCAGTAAGTAAGAGATGTCTGTAATTAGTTACACGTGTAAACACCAGTTAGTCAAATCCAACCCCTTTAAACCATAAAAGCAAAAGAGAGAAAATTTTGAATCAACAAGTAAGTAGATTTGAGTCTTGCCAATAGCGATTTTAACGCCTTTTTGATTTAATACTTGTTTAATGATTAAAAAGCGTGAAAAGCATTTTGTAAAGTAACAACGCAGATAATTTTAGTTTTTTTATTTATTCAAATAAGCTGTGCTGCCAAGTATATCTAAATACTTTCGTTGGAGTTCAAATTATGATGAGCTCATGTGGGTAGTTTTAAAAAAATGTTTTGAAGCCATTTGACAGTTTGCCATTTCGTTTGTAATATATACAACATTCATTCGTGAGCTCGTGAAAAGGGTTTCGTTAGGATGAAAGGAGGAAGCCTTAAAGAGCTCAAATACCGAAAGACATACACAAGGACAAAGCATGTCGGTGGAGAAGTTCACAGAAATTTGGTGATGCGGACGACTTCCCTCAACACACCTCCTATACCGCCACACCTGGCGGTTTTTGGCGTTAAAATACCAAAAATATCTCAGAAAGAATTGCTACTTTAAATTAACAAGACCTGTTAACTACTAAGCGAAATATAAGAGCGTTTCAATTTTGACGGGTGTGACCATTTTGTTCTTGCTCTTGCAAAAATAATAATAATAAAATATTTACAAAATTTTTTTTTCTTTAAAGACGCATATTCAAAGATTAAAAATTAAAAGAAATTGGTTATGACTACTCCGACAAGGGCTTTGGAGACGATTTTGAGTATCCAGCCTTTTGAAATACACGAACGCTACTAAGCGGCACTTGTGAGTAAATGCTTTTGGGCGACGGGGGAATGGATTGGCGGATTCTACGAGTTCTACTATTAACGCATTTTGGAGACACTGGAGGGTCTTACGAGTGCCAGATCGGTAGTCCTGGTTCGGAGGGATTTTGCGTCAGATTCCCGAAAGAACGTATTGTTTTACGATTGACTCCAGTGCGAAGGAAAAAACGAGACTAGACATGCTTGTTGAAAACCCAGAAACCAAAATCTACTTCCGCCTTCCTGACCACAATAAAGTCAAACACGGAATATCAGCTGTGGCTAAAGGCGCACGCAAATCCAATAGATGTGAACATCTATAAGGGCAATTATGTCTGCGAACATCGGATCGGTTGTAGTGTCATAGGATGAATGAAAAAGATTTTTCGCAGAAAAAACAGGCTCAAATAATATGGGTGCCTGGTCTTTAGAGGATGGTCATAAATTAATGGGCGAATGATTTGGCGATTAGGAATAGAGGACAGCAGAAGGTTGCCCTGGTGAAGTCGAAGGCCTTTGCTGCAAGAAAGGCTGAGCTTAAAGAGTGGGTGAAAAATTCACACTGGGTACAATGCAGCAACAAGGCAGTTAGGAGTATGAAGGAAATTTTCTAGAACGACATATATACAGTCAGGACTAGGGGCATTCTAAAAGTTTGGAAGACTGAATTAAGTAACATGAAGAGTGTGCCGGCGGGTCACTTAAACTTACGAGCAACCTCAATCATATCGAAGTTTTGGAGAACCGTGAGTGTACGGTATGAAGGGCATGCAGAGAGACCAATAAAGTGATAAAGCATTTCCTGTGCCACTGACCGGCTTTTGCTCAGGCCGGAGTTCGATGTTTTGTTTTTGAGATATTGCCAGATGTGACTTACTTAGGAGGTGTGGAATAGGAAGTTTTGAAGAAATTCTTCGGCATCCCCGAATTTCTGTAAACTTTTTCGCTAAGATTGGTTTTCCTTGCCAGAAGCGCACAAAAAGCCGATCACTGGCTTATGTGAATGTGCTGCGGGACTTGGCGCCTTTGGACCTCCTATTTAATAAATAATAACAGCTACGACTCTAAACCTGCTATTATTTTTAGAACTATATTTACGTAAAGAAAAAGGAAATCAACCAACTTCCCACCTAATAATAACAAACCGGCTCTTATTGGCTCCGATAAAAATGTTTATCTAATATTGGTCTCCATACTGGCCCTTTTAATAAGAAATCAGGAAATATATACACTTTCGTACATTGTTAATATCAAAAAATTACGACACTACAAGTTGGCTGGTGGCAGATATATATTTCCAAACTGGTCTGGTGGCAGATTTATATTTTCAAACTCGAATAAAAAACTTAATAATTGACACAAAGTTTTATTTTGAGAAATCAACGATAGGATGGAAATGCGAATTTTTTTTTTAATAGTATGCAGTCCAGGTGTCCACCGTCGAGCTTAACACATTTTTCAAAACGGAGCCTTGATGAATATTTTCTTTTAAAGATTGGGTATTGTAATTATAAACTACTTTCTTTGAGGTGGCCCCATCAAAAAAATCCATTGAAGTTAGATGGGGCGACCTCGGTGGCCATGGGTTATCCCCAAAGCGACCGATCGGTTTTTGGGGGAAATTTTCCCAAAGCAAATTTATCGAAGCTCTGGCTATGTGTGCAGTTGCTCCATCCGATCGAAACCACGTGTTTGAGGAGAACGATTGATAAGTTCGCAGGTTTGACACAAAGATTTTCATAATTATGCGTCGATAATTTTTACCGTTGACATTCGTAGCCTGGCCTCAGAAATTTTCGAAAAAAAATTGTCCAATTATCTCATGCGTAGATAAGGCACACCAAACAGTTATTCTGGGACAATGCAATGGCTGTTGTCGTTTTAATCGAGGGTTGTGGGTTCTTGAAGACCAGTAACGGTAGGCCTGCTTGTTGACGTGGTCGTTTGAGTGGAAATGAGCCTCGCCACTACAGTGCGAAAATGCTCCAATATGGTGTCACAAAAATTTTTGCATAAACCAAAGTCACATTTTTCAGTTCTTGAATGATTCAAATCTTAAAAGGATGGAACTTTAGATTCTTTTTTAAACATATCATGAATATTCGCTCTTGGAAGTCCCATTGAGGCTGGTCTTTTCCGTATTGAAAGTCGCGGGTTGTACGTTAACTGCTTTTAACCAGTTCAGCGTTTCGAGGATTCCTTAAAAGTTGACTGAGCCCAGGCCGTGGGATATTCACAGCCGAAGCAGTTGCACGAAATCTCTGCACCCACGAATGTCTCCACAGCGAACGTCAGGCTTACTCGACCAGTGCGGCATCGTGACTGATAAACCCGCACAATCGATAATTCCAACGTCGACACCTTTCCTCCGCACCGTTTATTACTGTTTAAAATAATCGCATTTAAAAATAGAAATAATAAAATAATAAAAATACTCGTTTAAAAATATTATAGCACTGATAGCAAATCTTACTTTTTTGTTTTCTTTTTTTTTCCTTTTTTTATAATTAGCCCCTTTAACCATACATTGACCTCCCACTTTGCAAAAATATATATAAAAACAACTTGTAAAGATCACTAATTATACACGCCCATCTCTTTCAGTGAATAAGCGCATAAAGAAGAAGAATAAAACACAGCAAAAGTAACTTCAATTGTTTTAAATAATCACATGTTAACGACAAGCAAAACCCCTCGAAGCCAAAACAAAAGCATCTGCAATTAAAGTCAAGATGATATTAGCAACTTTGTATATTTTTATTACAAAATTTAAAATTGCTATTAATGTGTAGTTAAAATAAAGAGAAAATATCGTTACAATTATTAAAAAAAACACAAAGATAACAACAACAATAACAAAATAGGAGTATCTTTTCAATTTATTGCAACAAGTTTTTATTTCATACTTTTAACAATAGACAATGAATCTGATAAATTTTATGTAAAAAAAAATTAATATATTATTCTCTTATTTAATTAGTATGTTAAACATTAACACTAACATCAATGTTATCACCAAGAAACAAAGCAACGTCTTCAACACAATTATTAACATTAACACTTGACATTATACCAAATTTATAGAGAAAAACAAAAAACTTAAACTCAAATTGTTTTTACAACCAAAACAGAGTAAAGTATTGAAAAAAAACTTATCCCACGCATAGTGACTTAATTAGGCCTATAAGTTTGTTACCAACTTTGTCAAAACTGTTTGAAAAGCTGCTTAAAAACAAGCTTACTCCGATCCTGAATGAAAACAACTGCATTCCAGATCACCAATTTGGCTTTAGAAGTCAACATAGTACAATCGAACAAACTCACAGACTGGTACAGGTTATAAGAAAAACATTTAAGGAAAAGAAGTACTGCTCCGCGCTTTTTATTGATGTCTCTCAAGCTTTCGATGAAGTATGGCACGAAGGCCTGTTAAACAAACTAAAGCTTAACCTTCCAGCTAATATTTTCAACCTTTTAGAAAAGAACATAACCGGTCGACAATTAATGATCAAAGAGGGAAATCAAATAAGTTTTTTTTCAACCAATTGGGGCTGGTGTACCTCAAGGGAGTATACTAGGTCCAATTTTGTACTTGCTTTACACGGCAGATATGCCAACAAACTGTTTTACGCATACGTCTACATTTGCTGATGATACCGCTTTTCTCAGTATTCATAAAGATCCTAAAGAGGCTTCGTGCCAATTGCAACAACACGTAATCCAAGTAGAGAAATGGGCAAAATTATGGGGAATAAAAATAAATGAACAAAAATGTACCCACGTAACTTTTACTTTACGCAAAGAAACGTGCTCTCCAATTCTTATTAACAACCATATGGTGCCTCAACGAACCGAGACAAAATATCTTGGTATTCACCTAGACCGCCGCCTCACATGGAAGCCTCATATAGATGCGAAGTTGACGCAAATGAAACTTAAAGCTACACAAATTCATTGGCTAATCGGCAGAAACTCTGTGCTTCGTCTTGATTGTAAACTTCTACTCTACAAATCGATTTTGAAACCAATTTGGTGCTACGGTATACAATTATGGGGCACTGCTTCCGCATCCAACATAGAAAAAATTCAACGCAGGCAAAACAAAATCCTAAGAATGATAACTGGTGCTCCTTGGTATGTTAAAAACAGCAACATCCACAAGGATCTACTAGTTCCACTAGTTAAATGCGAAATCCTGAACTATGTGGACAAGTATTTAAATAAGCTGGAAGCTCACCCAAATCCGCTCGCCCGAAACATCCTGCAACATAGTGGGCACACCCGCCTGAAAAGGAGGGATACTATTGCGCTTATATGAAGCTTGATAATTAATATGAGAACTTAAATTTTAGTCTGGCACTGGCTGGACTTATATTAACTACCTAGTTTTAAGATTTGAACACTTATTGTTAGTTCGCCACAGGCGAAGATTCAATAATAAATATATGAAACAAAAAAAAAAAAAAAAAATAGTGACTTAATTTTAGTTTGTTTGACAACAAAATTATTATGAAACAAAGTTTTTTTAACTGCAAAGTTTAAGTAACAGTTTTAATTGTTGCTATCGGGTGACATTTTTAAATTTATTGCATTTTTATAAGGGTTGCCAGCTTTTAGTAACTGAGTTTGAATTAAAACAAATAATCGTAAAAATATAAAAAATGTAAAAAAATTTTTGAAGATTTTAAAGCCTTTAAGCTTAGGCTCGAAAGAGCTAGTTAGTATGTCCATTTACCGCCCACCGTTGATTTTCACGTTTTAATTCAATTGATGCCACCGGCCCATTAAGAACATCAAATACTTGGAATTTTCTAATGTAATAATGCCTCAACAATGGCGTAAGGACAAGCATTGCTTTAAATGTATATGTTCTCTTTATTTTCTTAACTTTTTTACAAAGATTATGTTAAAAACAAGTAAGCGCGCTATAATCGGCTGTGAAGAGTCTTAGATACCCTTCACATTGACCTTTCGAAATCCTGATTTTTTTTATTTTTACCCACTTTTTTTACTTATGAAATATTTCTAATTTTTAAATAGGGATCGGTGTCATATTTTACCCTATTAGGGCGACTACGGAGAAGTTGTAAGGATTTTACCGTTTAGGGGTTGAAGATAGGAGGTAAGTATTTTGGAGGAAAATATTTGCAAGGAAAAATGAGTTGGGGTCCTGTATTTGACCTATCCACGGGGACCCTTAAAGCTGTAGGGGGTTTTATTAAAATTTTTATCAAACTTGGTATGGGAGCCCCCTTGGGCGATGAAGACAGGGGGTAAGTTATTCTAAGAATATGTTTGGGATGGGTCGGTCGTACACTATATTTCTCTAAGGCCGTCTCTGCGAAAGTAATGGGCGTTTTTACATCATTATTTTGGAAAATTTGTATGGCAACCCTCTAAGGGAATGGAGATAGGCGTTAAGTTTGTTTCAGGAATATGTCTGAGAGAGAAAACAAATGGGACCCTGTTATATATTTTATTCCTCCAGGGGCGACTCCAGAGAAGTCGTAAGGGTTCTTGCCCTATTTTTTTTCAAATTTTGTATGGAAATTATCCCTGCGGGAAATGTGGGTCAATTAGTCGGCGTACCTATCCTGTTATAGGTACAAAACATGACTTGGACAAAAGTTATTGGTCGTGATCGGTTAAAAAGGCACACATCAAGTTACTGGTTCAAAGGTGTTAAGGAGATTGAATGAAAAAATAGAAATACTGGTCCATCCACATAAACATACATCTGTTTTTTTATACACACACACACGCGTAAATACAAACAAAGAAGATTGAACAGGATCCCAAACAATTATTGCAAAATTTGCTTATATAGGATTGGCCTGTAACCCGTTCTAAAGGTGTTAGTTTTGAACCAATTGCCCCCTCTAATGACAACGCAATGTAAAAGTGACAGGTTCTTCTCATATAAAGTGCAAGAACTAGAACCAGTCCCTGCCCTAAGGAACCGTTCACGTCAATAGTCTTGGACCAGTCCACTTCCCCGTAGGGATGTTAGTGGCTGTAGATATGGATAAGAATTTTCCACAAAAATATTCGGGGGGAAAAATTAAATGAGGTCGGTCTTACATTTTACTTTTGTAGGAGCACCCTGAAAGCTGTGAGAACGACTAAAAAAAATTTAACTTTGTATGACAGCCTTGTTAGAGAGCAGAGATAGGGTGTAAGTATGTTTCACCAAAATGTTTAAGCGGGAAAAATTAATTAGAGTCGGTCTTACATTGCGCATTGTAGACCGTCCAAGTGTTCCTTAATTGATGCTATATTATGTGCCTTCAGCAATTACTAAATTGGTTTGTAATCCTTTCAGCTTAATTTTCAATTAAAGCGATGTAACTAGATCTTGCTGACGAGTGCTGATAACAGTAATTATCGTAGGTGAGTAATCTGAAGATAGATCCAGCGATGCCTGTACTTCAAAAAGTTTTAGGGGTATAATTTTTATTGCCCTGCAATTGATAACGTCTGGAATTTTTTGATAGTCAGTTGGCCAATGGGTTGATTGTACAAATGAATCATATAAGATGCGACCACTAGGACTTAATACTCAGGCTAGATCCCTAGTACGCGTACTTAGCGTACTAGTCGCCAGCAGCTATGAAGGGAGGACCGCAGGACATGATTTGACTCTAGAAGCATAATCTTAATAGGAATCAAATGGTCATGGCTTAACAGACTTTACTTTATAAAGTCACAAATAAATGTCGAGCCGCAGGCCTACTCGCAATACCCTCTACGACTAGATTATTTTGTATTAAATCCAAAATTACATTCAGCGTTGCTACTCCTACATTGAGCACCAGTTATACACAGTCCTGGAGCCAAATTGCCGCATTCGATTCGAGTCGAAATTAAACATTTCTCTTTAGAATTCTTATATTAAAATCATTGACAACTCGATCGATCGAGTAAATTTCGATTCGAATGCGACAATTGGCCCCCGTGATTGTCTATGCGCGTTCTGAAAGATGTTTTTCAGCCCAGTCCACAACACAAGTACTTTATAAACTAAAGCCTACCCATTACAGTAAAGATCCAACGCGTAAAATTTGGCGCAAAAACCTATTTTTTAGCATTTCTCTGCATGTATAGAGTGCAATGCTTATTTTCTCGACTCTTTCCTCCACGCTTAGCCACCAAGATAGCTTTCTTTTCAATACTAACCCTAGGAAATTTGTGAATCCCTGAAGGGCCTTAAGATTTGGGTAATCTAATTTCAGTGGAATAATTTTAATCTTCTTGGTAAAAGAAACGGAGCCCGTTTTTTTGGAGTTAACTGACTGATTTGCAAACAGACTTTCTAAGTACATGTAAAGTGGAAGCGACATCAGAATTGTTTATATAAAAAATACAATCGAATCACAATTTGACGGAACCGGATAAATAAATCAGTCTTATTCAATATTTATTTTATAACAGGAGTACTAAAGCAACAAAGCGTTATCAAAAAAACATTTTCGTAATTGGAATATACATATTTTGTTCTTTTTACACGTAATTATTTCAGTGTTTTTAATGATTTTTTTCTTCTTTTTGGCAGAGGTCATTCAGAGTTTTAGCGTAAAACAATACCATCATTAATCAAAAATGTCTTTAAATTAACAACGAAGAATTTAATAATCTCAACAGTTTTTTTTTCTTCAAGTTGCTGCTGTGTAAATCATCTTAAGATTATTTCGTCGTTTAATATTCAACGGATTTTATGTAAATTTTAACATTTCAAGTTCATACAAAATAATTTCGTTTTTCAAAAAGTGTTGTTTTTGTTTTAAAAATAACAAAAAACATTTGTGTTGAAATAAGTTTAACGAAACATCATTCATTTAGTCATTATGACTAACATGAACTTTTAAAAGTGATGACTAAAAAATATATTTTTTAAACATAGATTTAAGAGGAGAAAATGAAGAGATGAATGAAAAAACAATAAAAAAAATACAAACTATATAGCCACAGAGGAAGTTTATATTTGAATATTTCATAAATTTAAACTGTTATAATTTATACGGATTGAGGTATGTACATATGTACTTAAGATATAAATGTGTCTACATACTAAATCAAAGATATGATTTCTTTACTCAACCATAAATAAAAGAAAATAAATGAAGTTTTAAATCAAAATTATAATTAAAATTTGTTATATTAAATGTCGAAGAAATTGCATATTTTTGAGGTGAGAACTTTTAATTAAAAAAAAGGTACTGCGGCCAAGGTACTGGTGTCAAACTAATAGAAAAAACGCTGAGATGATCGCTATTTAAAATAAGACATATCGGTTCACCACAGACCTAGATAAAGGCAGTTTTTTTGGAACAAAATCCATGCAAAAAATGTAACAAAGTGGCAACGCTGTTAAGCATATTTTTACCTTAGGGCCATTAATATTTTTATAAGCAAAATATAGGTTTCAAAATCCTCTTTCTTTTGACGTTAAATTGACGTACTTATATTATTATATTAAAGACTGAAATAATTTTTTTTTTTGTTTCTATTAAAAATCACTTAATACCAAACATTTAAATAAATCAAAATTAGTTGTAAAAAACTGACAGTTCATTAATTTTGACGAACTATATTTCTTTATACATACTTATCTATGCGTTCAAAGTTACACAAATATTTTTTTTCTATTATTTGCATTATTTGAATTTGTTTTTTACCTAAACTTAAATACTTGATGTATTTTTAATGCGACAGTCAAGTCAAAGACAAGTAATTTGTGAGATTTCAAAATTTTTTACAATTTATGTCTAATCGAATCTTTTTTTTTTTTTTTTGTCTGAAATGGCTGTGAAGCGTGCTAAGTTTTTGTTTGCAGAAATTCCTAATGTACAACGAGTTATATGCAATATGGTTTTTAGCGTCTTTAATGTATTTCTTGTTATTTTTTGCATGACATCATATTCCCAAAAAAAATAATTTTTTTATCATATTTTAAACAAAAAAACCAAAACTTGTACGAAAGAAACAAATATTTTTTGTTTTTATTTATTTTGGTTTTAAAGCTTTTAAAATATTTTTTGTAATTCTTTTCGTTTCGATTATTTTAAAAAAAGTAATGATGTTTGTCAAAAGCAAATTTGGGATTTTGACTTAAAGTTAACAAGCTTAAATGCAAAGAAGTTTTTGAAGTTTCATTTTGTTTTGTTTTTATTTACAAATAATTTGTTTTGCCGCCATTTTGATAAACATATGTAAGTCTTGACAGTTCAAATTTGGCAGTCGTAAAGTAAAGACGTGGCACATTTATTATTGAAAAAATATTCAATAAACCAACGTGTTTTAATCGTTAAAACATTTTACCAAAATAAATCGTCGATTACCGTGGCGATGAGAAAGTTACGTGAAATTTTTGGAAGAAACAGAACAGTCCGTTCTGAGCAATGTTAATCCCTCATATAATTCATCAGTCACTTTTGCCTTCATTAAAAGTGACAGTCTGGTGTGCAATTTGGTCAGGAGGAATCATTGGACCGTAACACCGTCCTAGATCTAGTGTTTGCTTACATAACTGCCCTTACATTCCATGATTGCCCGCAGCCCCGCTTGTAGGACAGTATTATGGTCAGGGAAGCGGATGTAAATCTCTGTATCCGGGTGTTCAACTAGGATGCCCAGTACTTGTTTTTAATAGAGGTATATGATCTGGGGTGACCAGTCCCTGACAGTGGTCGAAACTGGAAGCTGCTTGGGAATGTCAATTTTCTGTCTGTAGGCAGAGGTGATGTTTCTTTTGTGGCGTGGGGCTACTAATCCCTGACGGTGGTCGAAACTGGAAGTGGCTTCGACCACGAGGGGCTACCAGTCCCTGAACTGTTTGGAATTAAACTGGAAGTAGCATTGGCTTGGCCCGGGCTAGGTGGCGTGACCAGAAGCTTGTCATTTTAAATCTGGTACCACGGGTGTCAGGATCCCCTAAAACTTCGGTTTTAGACTGGCAATGGTTGAGGCCCCTGTTGGGAGCAACGTGGTGGTTGTGGTTTATACCCAAATCGCGGGGAGAGTTTCTTCTCGATGTGGAGTTGCATTGCACCCGGATGCCATAGATCGGCAGGAGTTTTAGATAGGCTCCTCACCAAGGGAAAGCGTCATGCCCAAATGCATGGCCCTAAATTGGTACCCATGGATTCCGCATCGCGGTGGTGAAGTGGTATTTAAGCGAGCGTTAGTGGACGCATTGTCTCTACTCTGTGCAAAGAGCACCGTGGATTATTGCCCTCCGGGTAGGTGTTCACGTTAAACCTTTAACGTATAGGTATATGATCGAATAACTCCACTGCATCCGCATAACCTTTTAGTGTCTCATAAATGCGTTGGTGGTAAGACCCGAGAAACGAGGCTCGTCATAGTACGCGATCTTCGTTTTCCTGATAAAAAGAGAGAAATCTCAGTCTTGTCTGTGCTTACACACAGCCCTCTAGGGTGAGCCCAGTCACATAAGAGGCGAAAGAGAGCCGCCTTTTGGGGTTCCACGTTCCACATTGTCTTTAATTGTAACACCATACAGGCCGCATGTTATCCTCTTGTTCCTAAGCATGCGACTGATCCACCGGATCAACTTGCAACTAAGTCGATACCAAGTCAACCTCATTCTGTAGGAGAGCAGGAAAAATGCCATCCGGTCCTGCTTCATTCGTAATGATAGGCCTATTGTGATGTGCTTCCTCATCCTGTCGCCGTTCCTCCGAAGGACCTGCCACATAAGTGGGGAAGAGGTCTTAACTAGAAATCTCCAGGTCACCTCTAAAATTTTCATTCTCTTCCCCGTATTATCTAGTAGTTATACTAATTACCGATAGGGTCTTTGGCAGCGGTAACTCTAACCCAATTCAACCTAGCAGAAGCTTTTCCGTCACGGCCTAAATTAATTTTTAAACCAAATAAAGTTAAACTGCAGCCTAACAACATTTTTTAATTCATATTACAACACCCTGAAGGTAAATAAAATAATTAAACCTTCATTAAGAAGGGCCTTCAAATCGAATAAATTTGTTTTTAGAAAATTTTTTATCTCTCGTGTTGTTCTGTTGAGTTTAATCCAGTGGGAATCATTTTGTTTTCGGTCAGTATTTTTTATTGTTTCGCTCGGGTTATTAAAAAAAAATAACAATTTGTTAGCCCTTATGTTTATTGTTGTTATAAAAATATTGTAAAACTACAATGTTGGCGCCTCCATGCAAAACAAGAAATTAATTTGTTTCACAACTTCGTTTATGGCTGCGTTAGCGTTTTACCAAAATCGAAGACATTTTTATTTAAAAATTCTGACAGCATTTCTTTTGTTGATGTATTAATATGCTTTTACACCTTCTTGACATGTGAATAAAAAAAAACTTTAACTAACTTGTTGTTACGCCCTTTTAATTTAGCCGTTAGTTTTGACAATAAAATTCTAAAAGTTGTAGAAGAGTTTTTTGATGCCATTAACCGTGATAACCTAAGAACACAAGTTTTGATTTACAGACTTTTATGCTAATTTGCATTTTGGATGACTAAACAACTATCTTCATTTGCCGTTTTTGTTATGTTACTCACGATTGTTTTATTTTCAAATGCGATTATTTCAAAAAGTAATAAACGGTACGAAGGGAGGGTAGCGCCTTTGGAATTATCGATTGTACTTATTTGTCCATCACGATGTCGCAGTGGTCAAGTGGGCTTTGCACGTTTGCTGTGGAGACATATCTAAAGAGTAATGATTCTTGCGTAACTGCTCGTCGACAATTTTGTTCAAAGATCGGTATTCGGCGAACGCATGATGAACAGACTGTCAATTTAATTCTAGGGTGCAGAGATTCCACGCGACTGCTTTAGCTATGTATGCCCCACAGCCAGGGTTAAGTCGATCTTCAAAGACTCCCGAAAACATTGAACTGGTTAAAAGTACTTAACGTGAAAATCCGCGACTTTTAATACGGAAAACAGCAGCCTCACAAAGACTTCCAAGAGCAATTATTCATGAAATTTTAAAAAAGGATCTGAAGTTCCATCCTTTTAAAATTCAAGTCATTCAAGAACTGAAAGAAAGTGGCTTTGATTTAAGCAAAAAATTGTGTGAAACTATCTTGGAGTGTTTTAACGCTGTAAGTCCCACATTTTAGTGCGACGAGATTTATTTTCACTTCAACGGCCATGTCAAAAAGCAAAGGAAACTGCCCTTACTGGTCTCAAAGAGCCCGCGATTCTCGATTGAAACATCAAAAACTACTGCATTGATCCAAGGTAACTGTTTGGTGTTCTTATCTACGCATGAGATAATTGGACCATTTTTTCGAAAATTTTAAAGACCAGGCAACGAATGTCAACGGTGAAAGTCATAGACGCATGACTACGTAATTCTTTTTTCCAAACCTGTGAGCTCATCTATCGTGCACACAAGTGGTTTTAACACTATGGGGCGACTGCACACACAGCCAGATCTTCAATGGATTAGCTTCGGAAAAATTTCACCCAAAAAGCTTTGGGGACCTCCTATGGCCACCGAGGTCGCCCGTTTACAATATCAATTCCCAATCTCTCAATCTCTTTTGGATTTAAAGAAACATATTCGTCGAGAAATCAGCTCAATTGAAATCAGCTCCATTCTGTCGTTCAACGCTCTTATTAAAACAGTTATTATGTTTTTTATTTAAGTTTGAAAATATAAACCTGCCACTAGACATTTTTGCATAAGTTAGCTTTTACCATTATATATATGTATGTATATGTATCTTATAGGCCCTTGGGTTTAAATATATGAAGGAAACAGTAAAACCGCAAATTTAAATGATTAATTTTTTCTTTACATATCACAACGAAAAGACGGCATATAAGTTTAAGTGAGTTAACTAATCTAACTACACGTGAAGGAGCTTCATTTCTGGGGGAACATAAATCAATTTAATATATGTATGTTAGTCATAGGAGGTAAATTATCCTAATAACTTACAAGTAAAAAAACTTCAATAAGCTTTTTTGGTATTCCTATTTTTTCCATATTTTAGTGCTGCGATACTTACAAATAGATTAGCATTTACACCTAAAAATAAACCAGAAAAAAACAAATTTAACTCACTTTTTAGTGTAACTGTTTTTAAAATCCTCCCAAAAAAATACTATTTAAACTCAAATAAATTTCCCCTTTTAATACTTTTTCAATAAGTTGTTGCATTTAAATACATTTAACAGTTGCACGAACACGTACAGCATGCACAATCTTGTCTGATGATTCTTGTTAAAACAAAAACCTTTTACTTCCACTTTAACGGTTTAAGTGTACATACATATGTTTGCATGTAAAAAGAAGAAAGGACAGACGCAAATTAAGCTAAAAAAAGACACATTAATATCAAAAAAACAAGAAAAACCCAAAATAAACCAGAATTTCTTTCAACATTGGGTGTGGTTTTAGGTTACTTTCAAATATTGTCTGTTACAATTTATTTAGATTTTTTTAGTTTAGTTTTTTTACCAAATTTAACTATAGAAAAAACAAAACGGCAACCAAAAATCAAACAAAGTTAAAAACAAGAACACCAAAAACACGTTCATGTTGCACTAACTCTATTCTATGTACGTACGTCCTCTTGTGTGATTGCCAAGAGCAAATTGTTTGATATTCGCATACAAACACTCCCCAGTAAACAATTTTTTAAGCAAAATATGATTGTTTTGGAGAATAAGCTTGTTATTAAACACTAAACATAGCTTTTTAAAAAACATTCTTATTATTTTCTTACTTATGTAGGAAAAATGTACAGCTTCTCTAACATCCCTTGCTAAACACTTTTCTTATGTGCTGTTTTTCGAAGCCAATTAAGTGATAACAAACAAAAAAAATATAGAAATAAATCGTGTATTTTCAATAACAAAATTCACAAAAACCTTTCAAGACAGTCACTCAATTGGCTTCGAAAAACAGCACATTAGTAATAGCGTTACAACCACAATTGTAAACGACTTATGTCCACTATAGTTTCATAAGTGTTCTTACATAAAAAAATATTATGTCCCGTTATATATAGCGCCTGCGGCAATTTTTTATTGTTGGCAAAATGCTTCAGTATGACTTTTTTGTTTAAAGAATGAAGTATTATTAGAAACTAATCGTCTTCTTAGCTTTTATTATTTAGAGACCTGCATCAAGTCCTATTTAAGCTAATTCAAGAACCGCATAATTTTCTAATTCTTCTGTTGTTGTGCGGTTAAACTATTTAAGTGCTGTAATGTAGTGTAGCTGCCACAGTTTCTTTGATGCAATGTAGTGTAATTAAGAATAAAGAGTAGTGTCATGCACTGTTGTTGATACAACTTAAATGCTGTCATGATGTGTGGTCGATAAAAAAAATGACTGTGATGATGTGTTGTCAACAACAACAAAACTGTGCGTATTACACACAATGTTGAATAGATACATAAACAAACATATATATACAAACAAGCAGGCAAATCAATACAAAATGCATACGTTATTGCATTACATTACATACATACATTAAAAATCAACCCCCGTTTTTAAAACTAACACACCATGAACATCCTGTCAACAGTAAAGTTTCGAAATGAATTGAAATTGAAGTGTGTGAACATGATGAATTGATGTGCCGTTGTTGTTTACTTAAGTGTGAATATATTTTTCATTTAAGTTAATTAACAAAAGAGATGACGAACAATACAACGCAGCACTTATTGTAGTGTATGCACACATAAGGTATATGAAATGAATTAAAAATTCGAGATGATGCCTTATTCAGTGTCGTCTTGAGCTGGCCTCTATTATCAACACCGACTGCTGACCACAGGGATCGCTTTGCTTATTTTTATAACTAATAACAAGCCCTTTACAACAAATTTTACAAGTTAAGAAGCTTAATTTTATAACTAAGAAGCCAATAACTTGTTATAAGCTTTTTCTCTATACTTTTGATTTGTTGGGTCTAGAGCTCAACCGAACGTTCAGGTTCGGAGTTCGGTAAAAAGTGACATTCGGTTGATGGTTTGGGTTCGGCGTTTTCACGAACTTTTCCAACGCTGACCGAACTTTATTAACGCTGGCCGAACTTTTTGCAAAAAAATGCTACGTTATACAAAAAAAAATTATTTATTTATTTATATTAGGAAAACTCCTAGATGTGACTACTAGTGTATTACTTTTTAAATCTTAGTGTATTTGCGTACAAAATTTTCTTGTAATTAAATACATAAATTAAATAAAAATAAATTAATTTATATTGGTTTTATTAATTTGTTTTGTTTCTTTTTAATAAATACATAATGAAATTGATTACGTAAATCAAGCCGTAGTGGTGTCAAAAGTACGGTAAGTATTGATTTTCTTAAGCCAAGTACGGATTTTCCTAAATCAAGTACGATTTATCGTGTACGAATTTCCTACTTTTAGCCTTATTTAAGCCAAAAAAATGATTAATTTAAATTCGAAACCGTAAGCCTAAAAATATTGAAAAATAGATTATTCCAAAAACTAAAAATTTTATATTTATTATTTGAAAAAATTTTTCTGTACTTGCCGTAGCTAGGATTTGAACCTGGAATCTTTAAACAACACCAGCATGCTTCAATTTAGGCCGCCAAAACATTTTTATATGTAAAAATTTATTGAAAAACAGCAAGTTTTGAAGGCTTAACTTTTTAAAGTAATCAGATCAGACTTGATTTAGGAAAATCTAAGTACGGATCGTACTTAAAAATTTTATGTGCGATTTTGGATAAATTCAAGAAAAAAATCTCTGGATTTGAAAATGTGATTTTCTTTCTGTGTAAAATCTGTTTATGTTCGATTTTCGTTCTGGTTCGGTCGAATTATAGAAATTTGATCAAAATTGGGGTTAGGTCCGATTTCAAAAATGCATGTTCGGTCGGGCCATAGTTGGATATTTTGCCAGTAAAGAAAATGTACTTTATCCACATTTATGTATGTATGTATGTCTGACATTTGGGCGAATGTTTTCAAATTAAACCAGAAAAAGAAAAAGAACAATTGTATCCAATGGCGTTTATATTTACATTAGTTTAAACATAGAATTTCGCCTTAAATCTTAAATAAAGAGAAATGTTAAGCTTTTATACCATAATTACTGCAAAGTAGAAAAAGAAAGGTTTTTTCTTAAAAAATTAAAAAAAAACGCTTTAAAAATAACCTATTTTACTTAAGTCAATAATATTTTTAGATTCTTATTTAACTATGAAATTGAACAAATAATTAACGAGAAAAATTCATTCCACTTAAATTTAATACCAGCTTTTAACGAAAAAACAATGGCAAACTGCAATCTTTTGTTTATTTTGGGATCTGCATATTTTTTCGACCTGAAGCTATATTATCGTTTCTCCATAATTTTTTTTTTAATTTTACCCGAAGTTTGAAGGCCGTCACGCAGTCCTGCCTGAACTTCGGTCTGCCATAAGAAGTGCGTGTTAAAAAATTGTTCCAATTTTTACATTATCGCAGCTTGAAATTCAGATAGAACTGTAAAAAATTTTAAAAAAGAGAACTATTATGTAACTCTTAAATAAGGCCAGATAAAGTCCAACGGACTACCAAAAAAATTTATAATATAGTTGCTATTAAACTTTTCCTTACTTCCTTATTTAGTAGGTCATTTAAAGCAATCTATTTGGGTCCATTGACCAAACTAAGAATGAACTTTAAAGCACTATGACCTTTTGCCCTACTTTTCTATACTCATATAAACATTATTGGCCAAGAATAGGTATTTTGTGCAGCCACTGGATAGCTTTCAAGTCTAGGCTTTGCATAAAGCATAAGGCTTTAACTTGTGTGGCGATGAATTCTAAATGCCCGAAGCAAATTAATCGAAGCTCTGGCTGTATGTGCAGTCGCCCTATTGAAACTACGTGTGTGAAGAGTTCGATGGATAAGCTAGCAGGTTTGGCAAAAAGAATTCGCAAACCATGTTTTCACCGTTGACATTTGTCGCCTGGTCTCGAGAATCTTTTGAAAAAAAATTATGCAGTTATCTTATGCGTGTATACCAAATAGTTGCCCTGAGGCAATGCAATAGTTTTTTGAATTCCAGCCGAGGGTTGCGGGTTCTTAGAGACCAGTAATGGCAGTTTTGCTTGTTGACATAGCTTGTTGTTTGAGTAAAAAAGAGCTCCGTCGGTCTAAAAAATCGGATTTACAGTGCATAAACGCTTTATCATCGTTTCGCAAAAAATTTTTCGTTATTCCAGCCACTTTAAAAAAATGGAACTTCAGATCCTTTTTAAAGTTTAATAAATAATCGCTCTTGGAAGTACCAGTGATGCTGCTGTTTTCCGTATTGAAAGTCGCAAGTTTTAAGGTAAGATTTTTTCAACCAGTTTAATGTTTTCGGGAGTCCTTGACGATCGACTGGGCCCTGGCCGTGGGGCATTCATAGCCAAAGCCGTTTCGCGGAAGCTGTACACCTAAGAGCAAATTCAATTTACACTCGGTCCATTGCGTAATCGCCAAATACCAAACTTGGTACCAAATTGTCGAAAAGCAATTGCGTAAGAATCGTTACTCTTAAAAATGTCTCCACAGCGAACGCGCGACGCTCACTCTACCACTGCCATATCGTGATTGACAAATCCGCACAGTTGATAATTCCAACACCACCTTTTCTCCGTACCGTTTATTATTTTTTTTTAAATAATCGTAATTACTAGGGTTGCATTTTATATTTCGGGATTAGAGAAGAAAAGCAAATATAAATCATCGAAAATCACTTTATTGTTTTTTTAAAATACTCCCCATAAAGATCTATACACTTTCGTATGCTTTTGAACCAATTATCGAAGCACTTTTGCCACTCTGATGGAGGTGTCTCCAAAACATGCATTCTGAAAACAGCAACCGCTTCTTAAGGTGTCGAAAGGCGTTGACCTCTTAGTTTGTTTTTTACGTACGGGAATTAGAAGAAGTCATTCGTTTTCAAGTCAGGACTATACGGCGGATGACTCATCAAATTGATGTTTTGGGTGCTTAAAAATATAGTTGTTTGAGCCGATGTGTGAGAGCTCAAATTGTTGTAGTGAAGAGTGATCCATCTTTGGCTGTTGGTTTTCCTAATTTCTTGCAACACAACTGGCAAACAAATGGTTGTGTATCACTCAGAATTGACTATTCCGCGTTATTAAAGTGCGCAAACAGCTTTTGTTGGATTTGTCTCGCCCCGAAACACTAGCACAGTCGACTGCTGTTTACTTTCGGGCTCATACGCGTAAATCCAGGATTCATCACCTGTCACGATACCATAGACGTAATTTGAAGCACCGCGATCGTATTTTCTAAGAATTTTTCTTTTGACTAATGGACACGAGCCTTTTTTTGAGCGATTGACAAATTATGTGGGATCCAACGCGAAAAACTTGTTTTGACAGTCAAATGTTCATGCAATATTGAATGCATGCTGGTCCCACTAATGCCTAAGGCTGTCTCAATCTCACGATAGGTCACGTGACGATCATCCAATATCAGTTCATGCACACCATCAATGGTTTTCGGAACAACAACTGATTTTGCACGACCTTCACAAAATTTGTCATGGAATGAACTACGACCACGATTGAATTCACCATACCATCGATTAACAATGGTCCTTGATTGAGCTTCATCGCCAAAAACAGAATTTAGTTCATCCAGTCCCTGTTGCTGAAATAATCCACGTCGAAAGTTGTAAAAAATAATCGCAGAAAACGTTCACGATTAAATTTCATTTTTGGGTTGAGTTGAATCTTTAAAGTTACTGTAATGAACACAAATAGCACTTGTATGTCAAAACGTTCTGACTACGTATAACTTAGAAAATGTCAAACTTTACGATTGAGCTGTCAGTTGTCAGATTAAAACACTAGTGGTGCCAAATCCCGAAATATAAAAGGCAACCCTCGTAAAAATATAAATTTTCCACCAGGCACCCTGTACCATTTTAAGCAGTATTTTCGACGTTGTTTTTTTCTTTTCTTATTTTTTGGGGTTTTCAAGGCAAAAACAATTTTTTTTATATCTTAATATATAAATTTTAAATTAAATTCACCTGAGAAAGTGAGAAGGTTGCATGATCAATGATACGAAAAGCCATTGTAAATTGACTGATAACGACGTCTAAATGAAGTGTTAATTCAAAACCCCAAGAAGAGTAAGCAAGAATCAACCGAAAATATCATTTTCTTCTCTTAAAATTGTACGTGGGATATATATGGTTTTCCAACATGGGGATTTTTTAATACCTTTTTGAAACAAACAATTGAATGAAGAAAATACCATAAAGCCCGTTTGAACAATTAACTCTTTTTAAATCTTATATTATAGTTCCTGAAACCGAACCACTTAGTTAAAATTATAAATTTGCTTTTTCCCAAACATTTTTTTAAAGACTGGCTTAGTTACTTATGATTGTTAAAACTTTTTTTAATCAGAAAGTAATTGCTCTCTGTGTTTCACATACGAACGCGTATGTTCACTAATTACCTGTTTCCTCGATATTGCCACACTTCTTTTTACCACATACTTGGTCATTTATCTAACTGTTAAATAGTAAATAACCAACATTTATGAATAAAAATAATAATTGAAATAATTTAAACTTTTCGTAACGATTTAAAATATAGCAAAAATAAAAAATTCTCAAGAGTTTAAGTCCATTTTGCCAAAATGGAGACGGGGACCTACAGAGAGCTTAATAGAAACTAATAAATTCACGGTTTACATATAAATTTCTTAAAAGGTTCATAACAGACTGAGATAATAAAGAACATTGAAGTTAATCTTTGTTGAACTTAGATAGATATTTAATTCAGATTTTTCCCCCTATTTCCGTGTGGGATTCCCTGCTTAAGACGCTTTTAAAACAGTTACTAACTTGTCTCCTATTTGTGTCACAGTAAGTATGAAATAAATTGTTGGTGTTTAACTTCATACAGTTAAAAGTTATAAGGTGTTTGTTTGTTTGCTTTTTTTGATTTTCCCACGCCAGTATTTAGCATAGTTGTCGTTTTTTTTTCTTGTTCTCTGCTAAATTATTTCTTGTCTGGGCTTGCGGGTCTTGTCGTTGCATGTTGCTGCTGTTTAAAAGTTTTGCACATTTGAAAAAAACGAACAAAAAAAACATTTTAAAATAATAATCATAAGAATAAATAAAACACACCGGAATGAGCTTAAGAAATAAACTTTTTTAGTTGATTTTTGCTGTATGAATGTGTAAATTGAATAGACAAATTTTGTTCATGCAAGAATTAGTGATGGGAAATAAAGTTTACATATTTTGAATCTAACAGTTTAAAAGTGTAAATTTTTACGAGCTACTTTAAGGCCAAGCGCTCGCTTTTCATATCAATCAAAAGCAAAAACAACTTGCGGCCTCAAGTAAAAATTCTACAGTAATGTTTAATAAGGGCACTAAGTCCCTAAATATGAAAATAGTTCATATACCTAAACAAAATACAAAATATAAAATATTTTTAAAATTTTTAAAAGTTGAAAATAAATCCCCTATAAATGGACCACTTATTTTTTATCTTTAAATACCTTTTTTGTCTGTAAATATTAACTCTCATGTAAGCAATGTTGTTTGATTAAATTATTGTTACCGTTGGTATCATTTTATTATTGTTGTTTTTTTTCTTTGTTTAAACTTTAGAAAAAATCTATTGTTTTTGCCACAAATATTTGCTACAACAACCGTTGTTTGTTTGAATTTTATCTCTAAAATATTTCTAAACATTTTTTTATTTTTCTTGCAAAAATATTTATTCGTTAAGTTATTTGAATTCTTAACTGCAACTATTTGTTGTTTGCATAAAAAATACATGCAACATCTTTTATTGTTGCTGTTTCTGTTGTTGTTGTAACTTCTCTGTTGAATGGTTTAATTTATAAATAAATTTATCTTTATGGCAGCGTAAATATTTCTTAAAATGAATATTAAGAAAAGAGAAGCTGTTGAATGAAAGTATTTACATTTGAAGTTATGCTCTAAACACAACTGGGACGAACGACGAATTTCGCACTACACGACGGATTCGTCTGTTAAAATTCGTTGCGTAAATTTAAGTGAAACACATTTAGAATGAATAAAACAGCTGTAATAGAGTGACCATATCTCTTAAAAAAGAAGCACTATTTGAAGAAAATAATAATTAAAAAAAACTATTTAAAAAATATATAAATACAACACTTAAAATACACTAATTGTATTTGATGCAACAAATAAAAAGTGAAAATTATTCTTAAAGTATAAAATAACATTATTTAATAACAAAATAAAAGAAAAATGGTCACTCTGTGCCAAATTATTCGTCGTTCGTCTGCGTAAGAAATAGAAATAAACCCATCGCAGAGTTTGTTACGCATGACGAATTTTAGTCGACGCACTGCTTGTGTGCATTTTTATATACACAAATATGTTTTATTTTTTAAGACGAATATTCGCAACGAAAAATTCGACGTTCGTTTCAGTTGTGTTTAGGGCATCAATCATCTTTAGTTCGAGGTATTGTTTGACTTGCTAAACAAAATCATTTATTTATCCCCTTTTAATTATATCGACCGATTTATAAATACTTTCTGAATAGGTTAAACGATCTTCACCAATCCGTTCGCTTGGGTGTCCATTCATATCTTGCATCCGAAGTAGATGTACAGTAGTACCACAGGCCACATTAATTTAATGAAATTTGACACAGAGAAGCTTTTTAGTATTTAGACAATGTTAATTCAAAATGGTGATAATCTTTCCTTTTTTCAATAACTATTTCCACTGTTACCGCTTGACATGGGTATTTTGAAGACGGCAGATTAATTTTGCCTTGGAGCAAGGCAAGTGGTAGCCCTCATGAAAACGGGCCAATTTTTGACATTTGCATACTCTAATTACAAAAACTAAAACAGCTATCGACTTTAAACGTGTTACAAAGTATTTGTACTTTTATATCTACATTTTGAAAAATATAAGTTGAGTAGGAGCACAGAAGCTCCGTTATATTTGCGAAATTATTACAGCTTCCAACCTTAAACTTGTAACGAAGTTTTTTACTTCAATATCTACATTTCGAAGAAAAAAGTTTTAAAGGTAGAAGCTTGGGGAGTTGCCTTTTTCACAAAAAAAGGGCCGTTATTTTAAGATACGCTATTTCTCAAAAACTAAAACAGCTATCGTGTTCAAACCTTCTCCAAAGTCATTATACTATAATATCAACCAGCAAAAATTGAAAAATGTGTGCACGAGGAGTGGCAGCCCCCTTCAAACAAGTCATTGTGATAATTTTTTTAAACGCTAGATCTCGGAAAGTAAATAAATTTTGTGATACTTTCATTATAACATTTACACCGAAATAGCTGCTAATTTTTCCATTAGAACCTTAGTAGGAAAATAGATAGACTCAATTAAAAATCACTTTGTGTAGTCTCCCTGTAAAGTTTAAAAAAATTAAAAGTCGATGAAGTTTTTTAAAGTAGTGTAAACAGAATTTAAAGTTTAAATCTAAAAGGTAGTAGCGTAGCATCAGCTGATTGTTGTTTACTTTGCTTTGTTGAAACAGCTAGATCTGCAAAGCTACACACTTTACGTTTGTTTGGTTGTTTTCTGTGTTTCCACGGACTTACAGTGTAAAAACGCCATATGGTGTTTGTTGTTGTTGTAGTAGTTTTGCTTCTACCTTGTATAAATACACCTTGATAGAATCATTGTGGGGATAATAACTGATTATTTTAGGTGGCCGATTCTAATTAAAGGAGCAAGACAAGTGGCTTGTGATGATAACAGACTCTATGGGGTTCCAAACGATAAAGATGGAGCATACTTTATGTTACTACTCAGTGGTTGCACGCTTCAGCGCGAATATTCTTATATGCCACAATCTTCATTACCTAAGATAAGGGTTGGAAAGATAAGACGGTTAAGAGGGGGAAGCACCATTGAGTTCATTACATCAAAATTGTACTATTAGCTGGGTTATTATTTCTAAAAACACTAAAATCATTTATTAAACGGGTGATTATGGCCAGTGATGACTACAGTTTCGTGATTCACCGAGGAATAAGGAGAATTTTGGACGTTTTGGTCTGGTTATCTGGCAAATACAAAAAACTGTCAAGCATTCAGTCCATAAGTCACCTTTATCGGCTCCCAATTTTTTTTAATATCGGCACTTAATTTCTTTTATAAATGAAAACGTAATGGCAGATGTTACTAAGAGCAACAATTAAGAACTGCTAGACCGATTTCGCTGTTTTTTTTTGTAAAAATATGGAAATTGTCTAAAAACGGGGAAAAGTTAAAAAAATTTTTCAAAAAATTTTTAAATTCGAAAAAACCTAGAAAGAGTTTTTCTATGCATAATTTTTAAATTGGCTTAGCCGTTTTCATTGGGGTCTCGACAGACTATAGATCTTAGGGATTTTAGTGGGTGTGGCACCACCTCCTATACAAAGTTGATAGCTTTGATGGTCTAATTACACTTTGTGGGCATTATTTAATTTTCAGTCTGAATTATTGGGCTTGTAATGACACCCCTTGACGCCTGAGATAAATTTTAAATTATAAACTTACATGGCTCACCCTGTTGTGTCTAGAGAATCAACATTTTCTAAGCCGGACTTCAGTAGCCTCTATTTGAACAAAAATTTTGCGAATAGGGGAGGGGATTATAGCACCTCTATTTAACCGAAACAATAAAAATAAGATAGTATGGCCACAATAAAGGCTATGAAAGTTAGACTTAGCTTAATTCAATTAGATTTCAGTCGGCTTATTTAGCAAGGAGTCAAGAGTGGCCTGTCCTCTTGCATACATTTAACACAAATATTGTGACAAACTTATATTTCGAAATATTTTGTCTATGAACTGAGAATTATTTAAAAATAGTTCTGGTATTCTGAACTTTATATAAGATAAAAATGTTGTCAACCAGAAAAGCTAAACTAACTCTGGGGCATATATATTACCAAAACTGTTTTATTCACACACTCAAGAATTTTAAGCTAAATGAAAGTTAAAGCTGAAAATGGGGAAGATTGCAGTAGAGGTAAAGGCACCACCCTTTGCAATGGAGAAAATAAAACTATGTAATTCATTTTATTTTTTTTATTTTTTTTAAACGTCAGTTGGTTACACTAAGGGGGCGTGGCATTTCCTATGCAACTAAGGCAAATTGTGTATTTAGTTGAGGTAATTATAGTTTTATTAGCCAAATATTAATCACACCCCTTTTCCTAAAAAATACATAAACAGACATATAAGGGCAGCTATAGTGATAATATTTAAACTTGGAGGCGTGAAATCGCCCATATAAAAATGTAGGTTAAAAAAATTGTGTATTTTGGAAGCATTAGTCTTTGTAGTGCTATAAATTACATTTTGAGTGTAGGGTTCACCAAAGCGGATCGGGTTGAGCTGTTATAAAATAAGTTGTGAAGTAAAGATTTATATAATCAGGGGCCAAATCGTCGCATTTGATTCGAATCGAAATTTAAAAATTCTTATTAAAATTCCCATATTAAAAGCATTGACAACTCGATCAATCGAGTGAAATTTCGATTCGAATCGAATGCGACGATTTGGCCCAAGGCTTGGCCAGCTTTAAATATCTTTCGTCAAAAACAAAAATAACTATTAAATTAATAGAATATATAAAAACATTTTTTTTATGCATATATACGTACATACAAATTTTTGTTACATACAGAAACATTCTGCATTTTATTGTAGTTTAAATGCAAAAAATGTTTTTTTATAATTTAATTTAAGAATTTTTTTTTGTGGCAGTTTTAAAAGATATCAGCATTTGCATCTAGTGTGTACTAAATAATACTCATTAAAACAGCAGGATTTTTTTTCTTGTTTTAAAAAATAAAATGTTTTTAAAAACTTGTTACTTGTTGTACCAGAATATCTCGAATTAAATAAATTTTTATTTATTTATTTTTTTTTGCTTTTTATTCTAACTCTAAATGCTGTTATTTTGTTAAGATATTTCTCACAGATTTTGCATGAAATGCACGTCCATACGTCTGTCTGACTATCTGTCCAAGTGTCTGTTTGTCAGCTTACCAAGAGTACCAATAAATGTAGAAACGTGCACATGTTATATTCAATGAATTAAAGTTAAATGAATGAATTAAGCTTTTGTTTAATAAAACCAAACACAACAACAAAAAACAATATAAAACTAAGCACAAAAAAATCCAACATTTTTTCAACATTTAAACAGAGAAAAAATTATTTTAATTTCCCATAGGTTTTTAGCGGAACAAACTATTTTGTTGTTTTTAATTTAAATATTTTAAAATTATTTTTAAGTTAGTTTCTTGTCATTCGTTGTCGTATTTATTTGTTTTTTTCTTTGTAGGTTTAAAACAAGTAAAGTAATTAACAATGAAATTAAAGTTGTTTTAGGGTCGAGCTAATATTTTAATTGTTAATTGCTTATGCTTTTAGGGAGTTATTATGTTGAAAGCACTTGCTTTATTAAGGCAAACTGCATTAACTTTCCCTGGACTCTTTAATTTCAAAAGTAAAAAGTACCATAAGAATGTAACTCTAATAAATCCTCACTTTTTTCTGAGTTAAAATTGTTTTTTATCTAATGTATAATTAAAAAGTGAAATTTTTAAGAAATTATCATTAAGAGTTTTTGACTTAATAAGGTTTTATGTAAATTCAATTTGGTTTTTTAACTTAAAAGAGAAAGTTTCATTTATCAAGATTACTTAAGTAAAATTTTTCATATCTTTAAGTTTAACTAGAGCAGGCAACAAGTTCTTTGAAAACTATATTTCAAATTCAATTCCAGGCATTTATTAAAATGTTAACACAAAAAAAGACTAAGAAGTCTTGAAATAGGTACTGAAAGGTAGCACTGTACCAGTGTGACCAGATGAATATATTTGCAACAAGTAAGAGCGCTATATTCGACTGTGCCGAATCTTATATACCCTTCACATTAGTCTTTTAATATAATCAGCGAGCTTTAAAGTCCATAGAAAACTACAAAATTTTAACGTTCGTATGGATAATAGAAATAGATGAGAAACGTTTGAGGTCGACCGTTTTAAAAATTTTCGATATTATTCATATTAAAGGGTTATTAAAAGTTGTTATTTTTTTTTCAAAATGTATGAATTATTTGATTATTACTTTTTGTAAAATATTCGAAGTCGATAGCTGTTATAGTTTCCCAGATGTAGCTAATCAAAAATTTCATAAAAATTGCTAGTTTGTATTGGAGCTACTCCACCCAAAATTTTTTTTTAAAGCGTAAGTCTTGATGTCTAATTACTTTTTATAGAACATTTGACTTTAATATCTGTTATGGTTTCCGAGATATAGCGTATCAAAAATTTCATAAAAACTGTTAATTTGTATGAGAGTTACCGCTTCTTCTTCCCCCACCCAAAAAATGTTTCCTTTAAAGTGTAGGTATTATTGTACAATTACTTTTTGTAGAAGATTTGAAGTCGATAGCTGCTATAGCGCATAAAATATTTCACCATATTTGTGCAATTGTAGGAAAAATACAACTTCCCCTGATCCTATCCGAAAAAGACTTTTTCCATTATTTAGGTGCCTACTTTAAGAATATCCGTTCCAAGTTTTGTGGCAATTGTGACTATACTTACTGAGATATATAGGGATATATGCACGGATTTTGTCCTAAAAAAGTGGGTTATTTTGGGTTTTCGCTTATATCTTGGTCAATAGTGAACCGATTTTGCTGATTTTAAATAGCGATTGTCTCCAGGATATTTCTAATAGTTTGAAACCAATAACTGCTCCGTATCTTTTTATTTGACCCCAAAAACTAGATTTCAACAGACGGACAGATGGACATGGATAAATTAACTTCCCTGTCTATTAGGATCCAGAATAAATATACTTAATGGGGTCGCAATAAAGAAATTACAAACGGAATGACAAACTGATATATACCCTTATCACTATGTGAAGGGTATAAAAAGAACAGACTGTGCTGTTTGAAAAAATTGCGGTGTAACTTACGTATGCCTAATTATTTAATTCATAACCAGTGGCGCCCAACGAGAAGAGAAATGAAAATGTATGGGTGCACTATCATTATGTTTTTTTTTATATTAAAAGAAGGAAGAGCGCTATATTCGGCTGTGCCGAGTCTTACATACCCTTCACTATACACAAAACATCACATGTTACTCACTTTCGTCGACGATATCGACATCATAAAGTGAGCACAACGAAAATTTAACATTTGGGTTGGCGAGGTCATGTTGCAAAAAGGAATGATCCAGCTAAATAGTTATTTTAATGCAAACCTGTTGATGGATTATGCAAAACGAGAAGATCAAAACTCTGATTAAAAGATCAAAACTTTTTGTCAGAAATTAAAGAGAAAAAGTGCAAAAGAACGAGGTGCTTGAAAATCTGTTCACACTCGGCTAAGAAAGTAAGATTATTGGTTAATTCGGGATATATATCACGACAAGCTTAATTATGTATATAAAGAGCTCATGAACTTAACAAATCTTTCACTCGTTAGATTAAAACTACTTATTTATCTTATTTTAACAGAACAAATGTACCTTTAAGCCTCCTCATCGTGTCATGGTTGAAATTAGTTGAATAGGACACTACCTTTAAGATGAATTCATGAACTTAACAAAGCTTTTCCTCGTAACCTCTTTACAGCGTATCAAAATTAACCAAATAAGATATATGTAGCTAGGTTAGGTAGAACAGGCAGCCGTTGAAGGAAAGGATACAACTCACTTGGGTCCGCTTAATTCGATCCCTTTGTGTTACCTGAGATGGGAGGAAAGAAGAAGCTTAGAGAAGGATAAGAAAGAAATAACAGAAAATGAAGCAAACTTACCAGGGTCTCTGGTGGGAACCGAACCCACAACCCCCAGACTGGTAGACTCGTGCACTTACCACTGATCTACCGGGGCACCCCTGATCTACTTGGGCACCCTATATGTAGCTAAGTAAAGGAGAAAAGAAGCGAAAATAAAAAGAAGAAGACCGAAAAATAAAAATCAACACAAGTATCTGATAAACTCCCCTAGCCATCTGATTTTCTTGATAAGCCTAATTCTGTTTTTCAGACAACACCTCGTTCATCATAAAATCTTTTATCCAACCGCTCGAGAGGTGTATCTCGTTTTATAAATACTAAATGTTACAGATGGGTTGAACCTGTAAACTTTTTAGCCGTCTTAAGGTGCTGGGATCTACGATGTTGAATCCCTCGAAACACCCCTTCATGGAACCAAAATAATCTGTTTTCCAGTCAATTTTAAACATTATTTTCTTTTCTGCTTTTCATTTAATGATTTTTAAAATTTAATTTTTAGAACTTGCTTTCTTATTATCAATTAAAATTAAAAAAAAAATTGCCCTTTTATACCAACCAATACTTAACCTCTAATCACTAACCAGAATAAAGAAGAAGCAGCAACAATAAAACAAAAGCCTTTGCATCAGATATACAACTATAAACCCGAAGCTATTTCAAAGAAATCGACAGCTTAAATTAGAAAAAAAATAAACAGATTGTAACTAAATATTAGAAGTATTTTTGACCACATTTTTCTTACATTGAAAAAACATAACCTCAAAACTTAAAAAGATACCGACCACGTATTTTAGACGCTGTTAAATACAAACGCTTGTGGCAAGAAAATTGTTAATATTGAAACTACTATTACAGTAACACAACTACAATTTGCCCACAACTACAACTATTAGCCATTATTAGTACTGCTGTTGTTGTTGTTGTTGTAGCTATTCTATTCTATTATTCATTTAACGGTGAATGTATATCGTATTTGCCTTAAACCAACAACATTATTACAATAATGATGAAGATTGACATCATTATGATCATTATTGTAGGCTGTATTGAGGTGTCGCAATGTTCTGGTCGTTGCGCTTCAAGTGCCAAAATCCAAAAAGAAAAAGACTTGACTTTTTAGCAAAAAAAGAAAATGCAAAAATAAATAAAAAAAAAATCTTTTTGTTTTCTTTTTGTCTTTAAACACTTGCCTGCCTCAACACTGCTGCACAGATTTTTCAAGTGTAACGAGACATTTTTTCATTTTATTTTTTGCAAAAGTATTACTTTTGTTGTCTTTTATTTGAAGTAACAAAAATAGAATGAAGCAATCGACATGAACATACAGCTTTTTAGAACAAATGTTAGAATGATATATTAGACAAGACATTAAATTTAAGACACACGTACAGCTACAAGAGTTGTGTCGTCTAAGCTTTAACAGTAACACTTTTGCACCAGCACACTGGTAGTGGCTCTGCCAATTCTGGGGGCAAATTCTGGGACATTCGCTTCGAATCGAAATTTAAAAATTCTTAATAGAATTCCTTTATAAAAAACATTAACAACTCAATCGATCAAGTAGAACTTCGATTCGAATGCCGTAATTTGCCTCCTGATGTAAACATGGCTAAACTAGGTTTCGAAGGGTAGAAACGAAGATTGTTTGCAACTTTTTCCCCGAGACCCATTGTGAATCACTTTAGAAAACTAAAAGTAAGAAGTGTAATTTGAGCTAAGTTGCAAACACCAAACTCTACAAGAAGCTGACTTAAACCTAGCCAATCCAAGCCTTTTATGAAACATATGATCTATTCTAGCCCAAAGCCAAAAACATCATCTCTCTAGTTACCTTTGTCGACGGATTTGTTTAGTACTTTGACAGACAATGTCCATACTCTTTGTTTTCTCCACAGCCTCGCACAAGCAACTGTCAAATCTTTGGTGTTTCTGTCCCACTTGCTGATGATATTTCCTACAGAAGTGCGCTGGTGAAGTCCTAATTGTATACATAGGACCGCTCCTTCTCTAATTGGAAAGCAGGTTAAGATCCTTATTGTTCAGTCTGGCACACAAAAGTTTGGAAATCTCGCAATCAGTCCCGTCTCTTCAGTCGCACCCTACCTAATTTCAAGCCCATGCTTTTATCATGCATTAATTTAAGCTCAACGGCTTTGACGCCAACACACTACCATGGGCAGATCTCATTTCCGCGAACTGATCGGCAGCTTCATTGGTGGTAACTTTACAATAACAGAGTCCAATATTGTGGATCCATTATCAAGCGTAGATACCAATAACAGCCATCCACGAGCCTTGACTTGAACACGGCCTGCTTGTAGGCATAGACTGTCAATTTCCATTTCCACAGTCACCTCCACAACGGGGCTTAATGATCGTCAGGAATCTCTTAAAAACTTTGCATTTAATAAGTATATTTAATTTGTTATCACCAGTCTCTGCGCCGATTTCCGTTTTAGTTTTTTTAGGAAAAACTCCACCTCCTCTGTCTGTTTCTCTAACCCTTTCCGGTTTTGGGGCTTAATTTCCAAGACAAATGTCTTGACCCTATAGTCAGTCAGAGCTGGCCCAACCGCATCTTTAAAATTTTCTGATCTAAAAACATATTTTTACACCTGTCGTACCCGCATGGGCTGTGGGTCAAGACATTTTATTTGAGGATTTCTTGGAGATCAGCTTGTAGGAAAGAGCATTTTGTGATCTAAAAGGCGGGAGTAGTTATCACTCACTAGATTAAAATAAAAAGCAAACTTAGTCCCGTTCTTCCCTCCATTTTAGTAACATCCGTGTAACAACACATTCCTTCAAATTTTCCGCCAGGCGCCAATTTACCATGTATTAATGCATTTAACCATGGTTAAATTTATAACCCACGAATTCATTCTCCCGTTATCTGAAGCTATTTTGCTGCAAATGCCACTTCGTTGCATACGCAGATTTTAATGACCGGGTATCCACAATTGTCGACAATCCTTTCGTTGAGGTAGTCCTGAATGTCCCGCTTATTTCCAGACAAGTTTGAGACGAGTTAGATCAAAAAATCTTTAATAATTCGACCTTTACTTTATTCAAAAAAATTCATCCAGTAATCGATCGGTACAATTCAAGGTGGGTATTGGGCAATTACTTAAAGATTCTAAAAACGTCAGCACAAACGCATTATATTTTTTTCACCAAGGAGGTTGGGGTATAAAAACTTTACAAACGTGTATTACTTACGAAAAATCTGGGTTCCCTTTTAAAAAGGAAATTAAGCTCTTTGATAATCGATAACATCTTAAGACTCAAGCGTAATCGCAAAACTTTGCACTGTTCTTTATTTGCTACAGACAACAACAAAAGTAATTGTTTTTGCCGCATTTGCTTAATTTTGTTTGCTTTAGATTCTAAATAGTTTTTTTTTCTATTTTAAAAGAAAGACAAGACCACAATGGCAACAAAAAAAAACGTTCAACAATTCGTTAAACAGGTGTGGTTAAAGCCAAAACTAAAAAAAAACAAGTAATAGCGCTATATTCGGCTGAGCCGAATCTTAGATACGATTTTTATTTCTGAAATATTTCTTTTAATCCCTTAAGGGTGACTAGGGAAGTTGTAGGGTATGGGGGGAATTTATTACAATTTCCAAAACTTTGCATGGGAGCCCCTTTAGGCGATGGAGATAGTAAATTCTAGGAATATATTTGGGGGAGGGAACTAACGGGGGTCGGTCATAAACGTTATTTCTCTAGGGCTGACTCTGGGGAAGTTATGGGTCTTTTTACATCATTTTTATAAATTTCGTATGACTAACAGCTGATGGAGATAGGGGGTAAGCATATTCTAGGATAATGTTTGCAAGGAAAAATTAGTTGGGGTCAGTCCTTCATTTGACATCTCCACGGGCACCATGTGTGGGGGGAATTTATTACAATTTCCCAAAATTTGTATGGGACTCCTTTAGGTGATGGAGATAGCAAATTCTAGGAGTATATTTGCGAGAGAAAACTAACAGGGGTCGGTCGCACTCTTTATTTCTCTAAGGCCGACTCTAGGGAAGTTATGGGAGTTATGACATCATTTTTGTAAATTTAATATGGGAACCCTCTTAGATGATATTGATAGGGGGTAAGAATTTTCTAGGAAATTGTTGGAAAGGAAAAACTAATGGGGCCCTGTAAAACATTTTATTCCTCTAGGGGCGAATCCGGAAAATTTAAAGGATTTTTTACACATTTTTTTTAAACTTTGTATGGCAACCATGTTAGGGGCTAGAGATAATGTTGCACAAAAATGTTTGGAAGGAAAAAATAATGAGAGTCATCATTACATTGCACATTATACCGGGCAACACCGGGGCACTTGTAGAGGTTTTTATGTACAAATTTTAGAGAAATAAACAGAGGTAGTCTTGGTTTTTTGCTTATAACTCGGTCAGCTATCGGTCGATTTTGCTGAATTTCAATAGCGATTTGCTCGCAGATATTCTTGGTAGTTTGATAGCACTTACGGGTCTATGCGACATCGGGCGGCTTAAAAATATTGATTTCAACCATAACACGAACAGAGGGGCATCGAAAAATCGACTACCCCATCAATAATCTGTGGGGTCGCAGATGGATATTGAAGAAATTACAAACGCAATGACCAACTTATGTATAGATCCCCCTATCACTTATGTGTGTGAAGGGTATAGTAAATAAAAGTTTTTTAATACCTATTTGAATTTGTTTAGTTGTTGCTGCAATTGTAAAGCCTTTTTTATAGGTATAAGTATACATACTTACGTAAATATGTATGTATGTGTTTTTGTACACTTCATTATATTGACAGTTATGTCTAACAATAAACAAGCCGTCGCGACTGCACAAATGTTTTTACCCAAATGTGTTCGTTTGAAGTTGTAAATGCAGTTGACTCATGTACATATTTACTTTGAGGTCTATTTCTTTTTTAGAATTTTTGTTAACGGAAAATACGTTAAGCATTTCAAATTGGTTAAAGTTTTTGTAACACAAACTATAAAATTGTTCTAAATTATTTACGCTACGCCTTTAATAAAACTGTAACAATGAATTTTTTTTTAATATCTGAATTGTTGTGAATACGAGGGTTGCATTTTATATTTCGGGATTAGAGAAGAAAAACAAATATTAATCATCGAAAATCACTTTATTGTTTTTTTAAAATACTCCCCATAAAGATCTATACACTTTTGTATGCTTTTGAACCAATTGCCGAAGCACTTTTGCCACTCTAATTGAGGTATCTCTAGACATGTATTCTGAATACAGCAACCGATTCTTAAGGTGTCGAAAAACGTTGACCTCTAAGTTTGTTTTTTACGTACGGGAATCAGAAGAAGTCATTGGTTGTCAAGTCAGGACTATATGGCGGATGACTCATCAAATTAATTGTTTGGGTGCTTAAAAATGCAGTTGTTTGAGCCGATGTGTGAAAGTTCGCATCGTTGTGGTGAAGAGTGATCCATCTTCGACGGTTGGTTTTCCTGATTTCTTGGAAGACAACTGGCAAACAAATGGTTGCGTACTACTAAGAATTTACTGTTCTTCGTTATTATAGTGATACGGGTGCGAAATGCCCAGTTTTCTGAAAAAACTGGCGATCATTTGCTCAGAAGTTCTTCGTGCGCAAACAGCTTTTGTTGGATTTGACTAATCTTAAAACACCCATACAGTCGACTGCTGTTTACTTTCGGGCTCGTACGCGTAAATCCAGGATTCATCACCTGTCACGATATCATAGACGTAATTCGAAGCACCGCGATCGTATTTTCTAAGAATTTTTTTTTTGACTAATCGACACGAGCCTTTTTTTGAGCGATGGACAAATTATGTGGGATCCAACGCAAAAATCTTGTTTTGACAGTCAAATGTTCATGCAATATTGAATGCCTAAGGTTGTCTTAATCTCACGATAGGTCACGTGACGATATTCCAATATCAGTTCATCCACAGCAGCAATGGTTTTCGGAAAAACAACTGATTTTGCAGGACCTTCACGAAATTCGTCATGGAGTGAACTGCGACCACGATTGAATTTACCATACCATTGATTAACACTGGTCCTTGATGGAGCTTCATCGCCAAACAGAATTTAGTTTATCCATGCACTGTTGCTGAGTTAATCTACGTCGAAAGTTGTAAAAAGTAATCGCACGAAAACGTTCACGATTTAATTTCATTTTTGGGTCGAGTTGAATCTTTTAAGTTACTGTAAACAACAGAAATAGCGCTCTTATGTCAAAACGTTCTGAGTACGAATTACCTAGCAATCGTCAAACTTTACGATAGAGCTGTCAGTTGTCAGATTGAAACACTAGCGTTGCCAAATCCCTAAACATAAAAGGCAACCCTCGTATTAAACTCCAATTTTTTGAATGTTATTTTGACTGTAAGCATTTCGAAAATTTTTTATTTTAAATCTACTGAACTATTTATGCCTTTTTTTAATGTAATGTAGTGAACCAAAATAAATTTTTCTTATTATTTTCAGCATTTTAAAAAGATTATATTTAAAGATATTAAATAATTTGATTATTCTATTCAAACTTCAAATCCAATTAAATTATTTTGTTTTCATTTTAGATAATTGCTGTCAATTTTCTTGAAAATATTAATGTAAGTTTTATCTTCAAGTTGTATCAAAATGACTTTAAAATTTAAAAATTAACCAAAATAATAATAATAAGTTCATTACTTCGATAAATATTTTTATTTTTAATCTTTTTTTATTATCTATTTATTTACGAAATCGAAACCATTAACTTAATTTTCATGTTATTAACCACCAGACCCATTTTCCTTGATTCATTTTTAATGTTTTCAAAGGCAACCGTTACATCCCACAAAGTTTTTCCCATGACATCAACACCATCGGCATATGCAAGTTGCATATAGCCAGGTGCAGATTTAGGGGGAGGAAAAAAGGAAATTCCTTTGTTAAAGAAGCCAGCGAATGAACAAAAAAAAAACATCATTCTAAGCGTTATTCAGTTTTCTGTAATATCTAGGAACAAAGTTGTCTCCATTATGCGAAATAAGATGAGTGGGTCGTCATGACTCATTTTTACATTTTGTAGTAAGAAAAAATCCTAAATTTAATCTGCTTTAGAGGACTTAAAAACACGTTTATCAAAGGACGTCTTTATTTGTTTAACGTCTGTTAGACCTCTGTTAGCAGGATAATGTTGTGTTCTGGAAGGCGAAAATAGATTTTGGTCTGCGGGATTTTAACAATAAGGCATAGCCCCGTATTTTCTTCGCCTGGTATCAGAGCAGTACAGTAAGGCGTGATTTTAACTTGAGATATACACCCTAGGGGCTGATTTACATTTTCAAACTGAATAAAAATACGTAATAATTAACACAGAATTTGATTATTATTATTTTGAAGAGTCGCCTAGATATCTTTCGTCGAAATGAACACACTGTTCAAACCGAAGTCTTGTTTTTTGCGTTACACGCTGCAGTAAACTTGGTTCAATTGAGCTGATTTCTCGACGAATATTTTCCTTTAAAGCCACAAGAAATTGGGGATTGGCATTATAAACACTCTCTTTAGGGTAGACCCATATAAAACCTGTGGGAGTTAGTTTGGGTGACTTTGGTGGTCATGGCATGTTCCGAAACTGATCAGTTTTTGGGGAGCTTTTCCCGATGCATATATACCGAAGCGCTGGCTGTGTGTGCAGTGGACCCATTCTCTTCAAACCAGTTCCGTAAAGAGTACAATAGATGAGCTCTCAGGTGTCATTCGTCTTTAACTTTCACCACTGACATTTGTCGCCTGGCTTCGAGAGTTTTCGAAAAAAATGGCTTTAATTATTTTATGCGTGGATAAGGCATACCAAACAGTCACCCTGGGACAATGCAATGGGTTTTGACATTTCAATCGAGGATTGCCGATCCTTGGAGACCAGCAACGGCCGTTTTTACTTGTTGACGTCGCTGTTTAAGTGAAAATTGAGCCTCGTCGATCCAAAAAAAATTGTTTCACAAAAATTATTGCGTAAATCAAAGTCACTTTCTTTCAGTTCTTGAACGATTTGAATTTCAAAAGGTAAGAACTTCAGATCCTTTTTAAACTTTCATGAATAACTGCTCTCAGAAGTCCCAGTAAGGCTGCTCTTTTACGTGTTGAAAGTCGCGGACTTTTACGTAAGCTGCTTTCAACCATTTAATGTTTTCGGGAGACCTTGAAGATCGACTGCGCCCTGGCCGAATGACATTTACAGCCGAAGAAGTTGCGCGAAATCTCTGCACCCACGAACGAAAGAAATTTACACTCGGTCCGTCACGTATTCGCCGAGTACCGAACTTTGAACGAAATTGTCGACGAACAATTGCGTAAGAATCATTACTCTTAAAAAATATCTCCACAGCGAACGCGCGACGGTGCGACATCATGAATAACTGCCATCAGATACCCGGTCATAATAAAACTGATATTGACGCAAATGTCGTGCTTATCAAATCTGCTTCGACAGGATATCTTAAATTGATAATTTATTAAATACATTTTTTGAGTTGATCATTTAAAATAACAAAAAACGTCCCATTATAACACAATAGGTCCCACATCCGAGGGTCACCTTAGCTTGCAAATACCTTCTAATTAATTCTGGTACATAAAATGATGCATGACAGCTTAACAATATTGTTTTTAAAACCAGCAAATAAGAAAATAAAGTTATTATGTTTTGTTCTGTTTACGTTTTTTTTTTCTTCTTGTAATAAAAAATAATAAATTCACTTGTTTAGAATATTTATTGGCAAACAAGTTAAACGCGAAGACACATTTCTTTGTAAGTACATATTGCGTTTACCAATAGAAACTACCTCAAAAAAACAAAACAATTCATAACGTTTAGATCATTTCGACAACAGTTTAATTTATTGTAGAAATTTAAACAGCTTAAACAACCAATATGTTAACTTTATAGAACACGAACTCAACTCTAAAATACTTTCTGGCTTAGAGAACTTTAAACTAATTTAATCCTGCGTTACTGAAATATGTAACTATACGTTTGGTATACTCGTACATAGTTTGAATATATTTTCATACATATGTACTTATAAATTAAATTTATTAAAATAAATTTATTCTTAATATCAAACTATATTGAAAACTATAAATTCTTTTATGTTTCGTTTTACTTACCTGAACAATTCAAAAAGTTTAGCTTTTTGTGTTTTTATTATTTTTGCGTCAATGAAATGTAACTTTTTAATTAGTGCTGTCAAACTCACTCCATAGAGTTTGTGATTTAATAATTTTGTTCTAATTTTCGACACAAAAAGTCTTTAACAAGTTTAAAACTTTTACAAAATGTTTGCAAACAGTTGCACTTTGTTACGCAAATATTATTCAGGGGTTCCCATGTGCAAAGCATGTCTAAACATAATTAGGGGGTTCACAAGATGTTCTATGACGTCATAGTGTCATAATGTTATAAAATTCTCCAATGGCTTAAAAACATTGTTGTAGTCTTTCATACAAAAATAGTTCTAAAAAAAACTAAGTCGTATTGTGTGTTTATTCAATTGTCATAACAATTCCACAAACACCTGAACCAAGTGTCCAATGAAGGATTTTAAATCATTGTGAAATTTTATAACATTATGAGAATAGGACATAATGGAAAACCTTTTTGATTCCATTAATCTTTTTTCGACGTCGTTTACTTATTTACTTCATTATGTTGGCTCTATAACCTGTTGTTAGTCTTGGTCTGCTTAATAAATTCTTTCCGGTACTTCGGTCTCGTGCTTTCTTCAATTTGTTAGACAAAGGGCTTGAATGTTTTTATCTGAAGCATTTCTATACATTTGGACGACATGGCTCAGCTTTATTTTTACGCGCTTGTCTACTTTTATCTCGGGATTTAGGTTATACACACTCAGAGATATTCAACAAAGCCGTACCAGCTTTCCGGGAATTTTATCTCTTACTGGCGTGTCGGCTTCATTATTGATATAAAAATGATATGTATAGCTCTAAATTTCATAGGTTTTTACAGGATTAGGAAAAGTATAAAATAAGATCGATAATTGACTTCTTTGGTGCTTAGACACGCTGTCAGCTTGTCGAATTTGGGCTCGGTGGATTGAAGACTTATTCCGCAATAGTTGGCGCAAACGGTTATGTTTTTTCCTGTCATAAACCAGGCATTGTATGCTAAGGTTCCAACTCAGTTTTCAAGTCACTTCAATAGGTGAGTCTAAAACAGCAAATGTCATTCGTTATCATAAAAATTCAGTTTTATTTAAGGCGTCCGCCGACAAGGCAAAACTTTTTTCGCCGGCAAGGTATACTACTTTGTTTTGCCGCCATTTTGGTAAATATTAGCCTTGACAGTTCATATTTAGAATGATTTCAAAGAAGGAGGGCCTATAGTTTATAGGCCCAAGCATAGACTACAACGTACTGCAAGATCGGCTGAAAACATTTCTGCTGCTCAAGAAAGTCTTCAAAACAATCTATCAACCTCAACAGAGTGGCTTTGGCCACTATTTTGCACAAGGATTTGCTTTCATTTAAGATTCAGTTGACACAAGAGCTTCTTCCTGAAGACCATTTTCGCCGCCGTACACATGCCAATAGGATGTTACAGCTTGTCTATGGTGACCCCGATTTTCATTTAAAAATTATAAGGAGTGACGAGGCACATTTTCATAAACATTTCATAAACAAAATAGTTGGATCTGGGCAGTGGAAACCCCTCAAATTAATCATCAATCACCTTTGCAGCCATTAAAAGTGACAGTCTGGGTGTGCAATTTGGTTAGGAGAAATCATTGGACCTTACCTTTTTTAAACTGAAAACGGCGTAACTGTCAATTGGGAGTGATATCGTGATATGATTGAAATATTTTTAATGCCACAACTGTACGCTTTGGGCTGGGTTAACATGTGGTATCAACCAGACGGTGCCACTTCGCATACAGCCAGGATTACCATGGAACTACTGCAAGGCCTTTTTCCACAACAAGTTATTTCAAGAAATTGTGATGTTGATTGACCTATACGGTCGCCTGATTTAACTGCTTCGGACTTCTTTTTGCGGGGATATCTAAAAAACAAAGTTTATGCAAACAAACCAGAAACGCCGAAGCAACTCAAACAAAATATTCGTGATGAAGTTAATGAAATACCGCATGAAATGTGTGAGAATGTAATGAAAAATGTGCTCAAAAGGGCTCGCATTTGTGAGGCTAACAGAGGCGGGCATTTATCTGATATTGTATTTCATACATAATTGCTGACATTAGATAAAACATTTATCAATATAAGATCCATTCTCTTTCATTTAATCAAAAATTATAAACAAACAAAGTGGTATACCTTGCCAGCGGACATCCTGTATATATTCTCATTGTTCCTATAAAAAGCATAATTAGGGTCTCAAAAAATGTTCTTCATCACAATTTTTATTCTCCGACCTTTCCTGTGACTTTTCTCAGGTTTTCACTCCATACTTTTTCTGACAATATCAGACGAACGTGTGCGGAGTACTATCTAGTGAAACTTCCTCCTTTTATTATGTGTGATGTTATTTGAGATTTTTTGTGGCCAAAAAGTTTGCAAAATTTTCGAGAGACGTTTGTTTACCAAAACTTGCAAAATGGTAATGACTTAAAAACAGGCCTTAAAGTTTATCACTTATAAAACAATATTGAGTTTACCAAAGTGCTGATAATACTAGACTTAACAAGACGTTAAATTTATTTCCGTTTTTTAGTCAGCTGACAAAGAGATTTTGCAGCTTTTTTTAGTCAATTAGCAAAGTTTTCACTTGATCCACCAACTCGACTTACAATTGCTCTAAGTAAACATGACGTTTCAACTTCGTTTAAAATCTAAGTATTTTTCTACATTTTTGCAAAACCCAGGGTTTATTTGTGTTGATCTTTAATCAAGTATTTTATGATTTGTAAGTAAATGCCTTTAAATTCCAGCTTTTAATATTCCTTATGTCTCCGTTTTATAATGACTGTGATTGGTACAAAATGTTTAAGAAGTTCTGATGTATACTTCACAGGTGCCTGGTGGCTATAAACTAATTGTGTGTGTACGTCCTTGAGCCAAAACAATATAAATATTGCAAATGTTGGCAAAATTTTATATTTTTTTTTTTTTTGGAAATATAAATGTATGGACACATAGTTATGAGTAAGTATTGGTATTTAGTGGCATAAGTAGGCAATTATTAATATATTGTTTATATTTTTTGGTAAATATAGACAGCTGCAGAATATTGCATATTGAAATGTAAACGCAGCAATTTCAAGCAATTAAATTAAAATTGATATTTATGTCCATATATGACAGCAAATACATCGAGTGAAACCAATTTAATAATAAGAGGTTTGAAAACATTCGGTTTTGTGTTTGTCTAAAATTTGGTTTAAGTATACTAACATATAAATAAACTTATAGAAAAAATTCGCAATAGATTAATAAATAATTAATGATAAAGCAGCGGCTTAAAATATTTTAAAAGAATTTGTTTCACATTTCAACTTTTGAAACAGGAGAACGTTTTTTGGCAAGTGAGCCCCAACTTATTTTTTGCAATTTAATCAACAATTATTAAGACTAATGAAACTTTCCATTTAAAAATTATAATTTTTTTAATAAGCTTTTTCATGCAGTTTAAAAATTATTACTTCTTAGGGTACACAGTTCTGGCTAAGCTTCATGCTGCCATAAGAAGTATATGGGACATTCTATTGTAAAGGATAAGATAATTTTTCTTACAACTCAAACAGTTCAAAATTTTATTTCGAAAAACTTTATGATTTGCAAGGATGGTATGATTTTAAGCGATTAATATTAAGAAGGTGCTGAAAGAGTATCATTTCTGCTCACAATGACCACTTGAAGACTTTGACGGGTGTGACCTTAAAATTTTAAATTTTAGAAATTTTTGACTTTAGGATCGAGTTGTGTTAAATGTTTTTGAACGCACTCAATTTTATTGATTTTCATAATATAAAGTTTAAATAAAGTATTTGTACATTATTAAAAACATTATTTTTACAAAAAACCTTTTAGGTAAAGGAAAACCCGCCTTAACAAGGTGACGGGTGTGACATTGGCTTCACAAGGTAGAAAAAAGAAGAGCCGGTTATTTAGTATGTGATCCTTTTAAATTCTTGCGAAATAAGTAAAAATAAAATATGGACCAATTCATTACTTTTTAAATCATTTTTACTTTCTTTTAAACGCGAATTCGTCGATTTAAAAAAAAGACAAAAGCTATTCTTTCCCAGTTTTGGTAGTTTTGCGTGGAATTGACCACATGTAAAAAAACTCAGGCACAAAAAGTGTTTAGGCAGTTTTCCGTTTGCCACTACGCAGGTTAAAAGAAAATTTCAAAGCAATTTTTGTTATCTGTTGCTTAATACAGGGACGTCATTAAAGTTGGTGAAGACTTTTTTCCGTCAACCGGCACAAAAATGTATGTTCCCCCATTTGTTTGCTTTAGGAATTTTTGACATTCAATAATTTTGTTTTTTTTTTCTTGAACTTTAAGAATAATAAGCGCGGTTATGTGTTTTGAGTGATGATCGGTCTATTTTTCAACATAGCTTCCATACAAATGTCCTTCTGGTATGAATATTTTAGGCTACAAATGGCTCGAATATTACTTCACCCTCTTAAAATTTTGCGCACATTTTATCTTTATGCCATCAACCTTTATACTGAATTAAAATGCAGTCTGGCCGAGTTTCTAATACGATCTGCTTTCGTTAAAATTATTAAAAAGAAGATATCAAAGGGGAGTGTCGAGGGCACCAATGATAAAAAAGAATACCGGGGGTTCCCGGCCTGGTTACGACTAAAATACGATCTGTATTGTTGACAATGAAAATTCAGCTAAGGATAACATATAAGCTTTCTCTACCAACTAACTACATGGTTAGGGTATCGCTAACTGCTCAGTTTTGGATTAGCAAATTAATGCCTTTCTTTCAATCTAGTTATATCCAATGAGAGCTCTTGAATGTTTGCCGCTTTAAAGAATTTCCATAATAGGAACTTAGTATCTAGAATAATGCTACGTTACAAACTTGGTAACAATCTTTTGTTTAGAATTATTATTGGGAAAAGTTCTTTTCGAAAATATAACTCAAATATCGATCTGTAAGTTTTTACATATTTTTTTTAAATAAGATAAGACATATTTATTTGGTTTTTTGTTGGTTTAAATATTTTTTTATGCATTTCATTGGTTATTACACCAAAACATCAGTAGACTTTGGGATCAAGTCCTGAATAACCTATGGAAATTGTTAATTTCAAAAAAATCGATCCAATGGTGTGGCCAGCTATAAAATACAAACATACATACATACAGCCCTTCTTTCTATAATAGATAAGAATATCTTATAATACTGTAATCAAATATAATGAAGTTTTTTTTTAAATCCAGTTACGAGCTTAAACCTTGAAGTATTAAGGTAGAAAAATCCTATTTTCTTTTTAATTAATGAAGTGTTTTTGTTCTGTATACTTTATTTACTAAATAGGATAAGGTATTAAATCTACAATAAATAGCAAAAAAGCTCGATTAAAAATCTTTCATAAGACTCTTCTATATTGAAGCAATGCAATTCTATCGTATTAATCAAAATTAATTGTTTTGAGAATTCTCATTTTATTTTTTTTTCTTTTTTTTAAGTTTAAATCATTTAAAATATATTTGTTTTTAAGGTATCAGTTTGACATTTACTTTCCCTTGGTCATTCTTTGTTTATTACCAAAACATAACTACAACAATTTATTACCTGCTTTATAAAGTTTCAAGTGTGCGTTTATATTTGTATGAGAAGAATGTCTATGTATTCATGTTGGGCTTCCAAGGTAAACTTGCTTTTTGTCCAGTGCTGCCAATTTCTGTGTAGTTATTCAAAAATAGGACAATTTTTAAATTGTAATAAATTCATGAACAAAATATGTATAATTTTATCAAAGGTTTATAAAACGAAAATTCCATACAGAATCTGTTTTAATAACATTTCTTTAATTAAAAAAAAAACTATTAAAAATAAGGGTGTGAAGCTCTAAATAATTTTATTCTTATTTTTAAAAATAGTCAAGAGAACGTGAAATTATTTAATTGTGAGGTTCTGCTAAATTTAAAGTTGTACAGGGTGTCTGGTGGCAGATTAATATTTTTTAAACTTAAATAAAAACGTAATAAGTGACACAAAGTTTTATTAGGAGCATTGTACAATAGAATGGAAATGCAGATTTTATTTTTTAAAAAGTATGTCATCCAGATGTCTTCCGTCGAGTTGAAAGCACTGTTTATCATGGAGCCTTGTTCTCTGCACCACACGCTGCAGTTAACCTGGTAAATTGAGCTAATTTCTTGAAAAATGATTTCCTTTAAAGCAACAAGAGATTGGGGATTGTCATTATAAACCCTTTCCTTGAGGTAACCCCATACAAATAAATCCATGGGAGTTAAATCGGATGACTAAAGTGGCCATGGGATGACCTCAAAACGACTGATTTTTTTTTAGGGGCAAATTTTTTGGAAGCAAATTCATCGAAACTCTGGCTGTGTGTACAGTCACCCCATCTTGTTGAAACCACGTGTGTGAAGAGTACGATGAGAGCTCGCAGGTTTGGCAAAAAGAGTTCCGTAACCATGCGTCGATAATTTTTTCCATTGACATTCGTCGCGTGACTTCCAAAATGTTCGAAAAAAAATTGTCCAATAATCTCGTGCGGGGATAAGGCACACCAAACAGTTACCCTGGGCCAATGCAATGGTTTTTGATGTTTCAATCCAAGGCTTGTGGGCTTTTGGAGATAAGTAACTACAGGCTTGATTGTTGACGTGGCCGTTTAAGTGAAAATGAGCCTCGTCACTACAAAAAAATGGGATCTGCAGTGCGAAAACGCTCCAACACCTGTTCACAAAAATTTTTACGTATATCAAGGTCACTTTCTTTAAGTTCTTGAACGAATTGTCGACGAGCAGTAACGCAAGAAATATTACTTTAAAAAAAATTTATTTATTTGTTTAAATTTTCTGTGTAATTTTAAACCTTTTAAATAACTTTGCAGTCGAGGTTTTGTAAAATAAAATTATTGTTTTGGCAACACTGCTTTTGTCTTATTAAAGCATAAGTCCTCCCCTTGGGAGCATTATGTTTTTGGTAAATTAGTTCGATGACTTTGAATTTATATTTAAAAAAACATATTTTTATTGTTCATAAATCTATTGGTCATTATTTTTTTAAAGCATTTTTATAATTCAATTAAGTTATCAAATGAAAAATTAAGTGAAAACCTGTTTGTTGGTGTGTTGTAGGCCAACTTTAAAAAAAAAAACTCAAAATACAGAATTTGTAAAATGCATTAACAAGTTTAATAGGTATCGTGTTTGTAAAGCTCCAAATGATTTCAAATCCCATTTTAATTTTTAAGTTTATAATGATCAATTAAAAAATATTTATTTACAGACGCATCAAACTTAACAATATTAATTTAAGTATGTAAGACAAATTTAAAAATTTTAAATGAAAAAAGTTGTTTAATTTAATGTTTTTGTGTTAACAACATTGGAGCAAAATAAAAACAATAATTATTATCTGCTTGTGTAATCAGTGTTAAAAAAACTAAAATATTGTCAATAAAACAATATTAAAAATTAATTTTTAATTATTTTACAAATTTATTACAAATATTTTTATGAATGGCATTGATTGTACCTTACAATGTCAATATGTATATTTAAACAATTAAGCCTCAACTTCCGAAAGCATAAACGATTAATGAAATCAAAGTCAGGTTTACACTAGATAAATAAAGTAAATAAACGTGTTTAACTGTATCACTGTAAATTTTGTATGGCAACCCCCTTAGGTGATGGAGAATATGTTTGGGAGGGAAAACTAATGGGAGTCGGTCTTACATTTCACCTGTGTAGGGACAACTCCGGGGTAGTTGTAGAGGTTTTTATGTACAAATTTTAAAGAAATAAACATAACGTAGTCTTGGATTTTAACTTATATCTCGGTCAGTTATTAGGCGATTTCGCTGAATTTCATGCGCGATTTGCTCGCAAATATTTCCAATAGTTTGATACTACCTTCGGGTCTATGCGACATCGGGGGGCTTTAACAGGTAGATTTCAGCCATAACACGGACAGACGGTCATCGCTAAATCGACTTCTCTTTCCATGAGCACCAAGGAAATTTATACTTTATGGGGTCTCAGATGGATTTAAGGAAATTACAAACGGAATAACAAACTAATATATACCCTTATAACTTATGTTAAGGGTATCACGAAAGACACTATCGGTAATTAAAACCGCAACCCCCAGACATTCCCACTCACACATATATTTTGACCAACATCTGAGGAGTCATATTTCGTCGTCCGTAATGTTTTTTATTGAATTTGAATTTTTAACAATTATTATTTAAGAAGTTGTAATAAATCTTCACTGAAAAACATTTTATATTTTGTCTAATACGCTACGTTTTTGAAATTTCAATCCAATTAAATAAAATTATGAAATTCGCCACAATTTTTAAACGTTAATTTGTCATGGAATACACTCAATGGGGGTCAATTGAACATATTCAAAAATATCCTTAAAAACTAAATATATGTACAAAATAACAAAATATCTAAATTTATAGTTTCGTTTAACATTCATCTATTGTTGCAACTTTTATTATACATAAGTATAGAGCACAATATTAAAATTCATATTTTTTGTTTGACATTCGTTTAAACTCCACATCACGTTTCGCAAATAGCTCTTTCTTCCTTTTCTGTTAAGCATACAAACAATGGCAAAACTTCAAACTTGAAAAAACTGCATAAATAGAATGATAATAAGGAGAAAGAAGTCATTGTGTTTTTATTATAAATAACTTTCGAAAAACCTAACGCTTCCTCAATATGTCAATCCTACAGTAATGCAAGCTGTTCATTGTAATTAAAATGTATCAACATTATAGGAGATTCGGTAAAGGTACATTAAACGCATGTATTGTTCCCTGAAAAGAATTTGAGATAATCTGGGCACCACATCGGTTGCCTACACTATAAAGACATTAGGAGGTTTTACACACTATAAGGTGATTGAAATGTGGTCAAAGCGGAGAGATTGGAGATCTAGAAGACCAAGGATTTAATAATAGTACATGTGACATGCGGAATAGAAACCTTTATTACATTTGGTTTGAAATCGGAGGAAGGTCTATTTAAAAGACTTTTTTTGACGTCACGCTGAGCTAGATCTTAAATGACTGTCGCATTGTTGTCTATAAAAATGCTGCCGAGGTCAACATGCTTGTCACTTCTGTAATTTTACTAATTATAAAAGAACTGTGACACCGATGGTGTCTAATATCATTTCTTATAAACATTTTTAGCACAATGCACTGCTGTCAAGAAAAGATATTCTGTGCATCCAGATGAAACAGCTTCAAGCATAGGCTCTGTGTAAAGCCTTATTTATAACGTACTCGGTGATGAGTTCCAAATGCCCGCTGGTGTAGCAAAACTGCCAGATAGGAAGCGCAGTGTACTGCCGCATATTGCCGGGCATTTAAAAAGTACATTTTTCAAGATCTCATCTCCAAACGGCAAAAAAGGCAGTTGTATGGGTCGGTCCTGCCCTGCTCAGGTGGCATCTAAGATAACAGTGGCCAGTTAGTTAGCCGATGAGAACCCTTAGATCCGTCCTTCCAAAAGATAGAAATCCTCTAGATGTGCCTTTTTCATCGGGAAGAAAATTCAGATTTTCTTAGAACAGTCGATTTTTAACGAAAACAGCCGCGAAAAACCCCGCAAAATACCCCCAGGGTAATGAGAGTGCGGTTTGCCACGCAGTTAAGAAGGTCGACGTGTTTGTTCCCCAGTTCGGATTTAGTAACATTTGTCGTAAGAGCTATTTAGAGCTCCTGACTTTCCGAGGAAATTTCTACTCGAGCCCTCCCTACATTCCTTCCAACACATTCAAAGGCACAAACGCATATGGCGTAAGTCTCAACCTGAAATATCGATGGATATATACCCATTTGTAGGACCCAACAACTACAGTGCCAGTGTCGCTTTCCAGATGCTTAGATCAATTGGTATATCGAACTTGAGATCCCTTTTCAGACTCCCAGGACACCATCAGTAGGTCAAAACTTTTAAAAACTTATCCAATAGGAAGATGATTGATTGTCTAGTCACCACGGCATTTTGATCTTGCCTAAGCCCAGCACCTAATAAGGCACTCTTTTGCCACGAGGTTAGGTCTGAATATAATCAGTACAGAGTAGATCGTAGAACTTTAATATATTGACGGTTGTGTGTGGATAGGAACGAGGCAGAAACAAAAGATCCCTCTGTTTATTTCTGTTTAAGATAGCAGAATTCAAAGCTTAGGTAATGAGGTACATTATTCCACTACTAATTCAGGAATATTTCGAAATATAAACTTATACATTTATCTATACGTAACATTTGAAAGGGGTTTCTGAAAAGTCAGCAATTATGGAAAGTTTTTTTGTTTAAAGCATTCCTTAAGTTTATTTTTGTAGCTCCCCTTTTTAATGCTCTCACTCGATTAAACCATATCCATCTAAATAGTTGAATGTCTTTTATATAAACTCTCTAATCAAAGTACAGTTGGAATTTTTTAAAACTATTAAAAAATTGTTGACTTAGACAAGGGGTAAAGTCCTGATATAAACGCCCGTTCGCAATAAGCTTCATTGACCAAGACTGCCTTCCTTACTTTATCCCTTTACTTTTCGCACATTATGACAGCATTTTACTTGATTATTTTCTCTGGGTTTCATATAAGTTTAACTTCCGAAGGTCACTTTGTTCTGCATACATATTAATAAGTTTCACCCAAAGTTCAGCCATATATTTGTTTAATTAAACTTCTACAAAGATCACGGAACCAAGACATTGAATAATTGAATGATTTTGGGCTCTGCTGCGCAACTCCTTAGTACTACTTCTGCCAAGATTGTCTCCTTGGTATCCAATCAATGAAGACTTACTTTGATCCTTTTGATCGCAATATTCCTGAGTAAAGGAGGATAAGATTATCCTTCGCTGTGAGTTCACCTTAACTACACCAACGGGTCGTAAAGAGCCAAATAATGTAAACTTAAAAGTGGTAATTCCTTTGAGAAATTGGGAAAGGCGAGTTGTTTTCAAAAGGATTCGCACATTCCACCGAGGCTGCCTTATTTTAATGTGGATTATTAGATCCTTTTATTTTTTCGACTTAAGTTACAATTTTGCTTTAAGGTAGATTGAGTAATAGTTTATTAGGCCTAGAAATGGTGCCACCAAAAGCGGCATATAAAAGCTGAGTTTCAGTTTATTATTGTCATCGGTTGCCACTAATCTTCTAAGGATATATTGGTATAAGCTTTTACTTTATATAGATACCCAACATTAACCGCCTTCTTGCACTAGCTACCGCATGATTAAGTCAGCTAAACGGGCAATTGAGTAACATTAAAAGGTGGCTCTTAGTCTAAGGCTAAAAGCTGAAAGATACTTTGAAGTTTAAGCAGAGGATTCGCTTTCTTTTCTTAAATCAATCCGTAGTGGTGTCAAAAGTACGGTGAGTACGAATTTTCTTAAACCTAGTATGAGCTTTCTTAAATCAAGTACGATTAATTTAGTATAAATTTCCCACTTTTAGCCACATTCAAGCCAAAAAAGGAATTGATTTAAGTTCGAAGCCGTACTTGATGTAAATGGGATTGATTTAGGCGTAAATGGGTTAAATCCAAAACAAACAACTATTTTTTTATCCAACAGAGTTTTGTTAAAAAAAAAGATCTTTAATTATTTTTTTTTGTTTTATGCACATTTATAATTTTTAATTTTAAACTTTTTTCTATGCTTGACATAGCTGAGATTTAAACCCGGGACTCTCCAAACTGCAACACCAGCGCGCTACCACCTACACCACCGAGACATTTTTCTTTTTTTTAATGTTAAAATACATTTTTCTGCTTGATTTTTTTAAGTAATCCGATTTAATAAAATTTAAGTACGAGTTTGGATAATTTCAAAAATAAAATTCCCGATTTTAGAATGTGTTTTTTCTTTCTGTGTAATTAATATAAAATAATTTGTAGTGTAAGATATAATACGTTTAAACTTAAAGGACTTTATCTTGCTTTTTTGTTATTTTTATAATGTTTTCCAAATTTCTCCCTTCCGAAACGAACCCCTAAAGTCTTTCAGTGTGGGTAAAGAACAAAGAATTTGTTTTCGAACTTCAACCTTATATACCTGACAATAGAAGTTACAACGTTGGAAGCTTTTACTAACCCATATTTAATATTTTTACAATTGAACTAAATATTGCAAAATGTTATCAAGAACAATATCAAAACCCTTACAAATATTTTTTTCATTTACACAGAAAAAAATTACAACAGATTTTTTTTATTTGAGCCTCTGTAGCTTTTTACGATCACCAAAAAAAATTGTTTTTACAATTTTAGTTGTTAAAGACAACTCAACAATATTGTGTTTAAAATTTGGTTATTAATTTCACAATAAGTTTTTCCTAATTTTTTTCTGTGTATTAGAAATCCATAAATCTTTTCCTCGCCTGACAGGGATACAATTCTTTGTCCCTATAACTATAATATCACTTTATGACCTTCCCATTTACAAAATACTAATTACACGTTCATGTTTGTTTACATAAGACATGAGGGGTGTTTTGTGATTTTATCACAAAAATAATAACAATTTTCTTGTTTTGATGGATATTTTCTTCTTCTTCTTCTTTTTCGTTATTTTCGTTTCTTATAAACATATACAAGTAATGGCACAACATGTGCTTTTACTATTATTACTAAAACATTCAAATACATTTATGTGACCAACATGTCCTGACAATGAATAAATGAATGAATGTGTTTTCATAAGTGTATTTGTGTGTGTATGTGTGTGGCAGGACAGTTGTGTGTCTTATGTCATTATTATCCCATTTTATATTTGACTTTACAACTAAAGCTTTTAGTTGACTTGTTTTGCCCATCAACCACAACAAAACAATTGAAAGATTATAATGTCACCAAAGAGTGCCTGAAGAAAAGAAAAAAGAAGCAGCATAAAGTTATGTCCAGTTGTATGCGAATCTTTTCTTTTGGTTTTCCTAAATTTTCTAATTTAAAGTAGATTTTTATGTTTGCTTTATGCTTCAAAACATCTAAGAAAATGTGTGTGTGTGTTTTTGAAGGTCCTTTAAGTTATCCTTGTACAAATCATAATTGTGGTTGTTGTGGCTGAGTTACTGTCTGTTGCTTTTTATTTTAGATTTATATTTATTTAACGAATACTTAGTTTTACTACATTTGTTTAAAAATCAACCGCAATTTTTATGAATTTTAACAGGTCTGAGGAAGGCTTGACGTTTTATTAAGGATTGTTAAGATAAGGAAAATGCGCAAATAGCCCAAACATAGTTATTACAGCATGTGGTCATTTTAGTTTATATTTGTAAGTTTTTCTACAAATATTGTTGTTAACATTTTACAAAGAAGAACTAGAGAAAATCATAAAACTTTTAATGGAAATGTCATACATGCAAAATGTTTAAATAAAATACAACAATGGTAAAACATATACAATTTGTTTAGTACATATCGCACACTAAATCATAAAAAATCACAATTGAAGCTAAAACAACCCCTAAAAATAAAATAAGAAAATTGGGATCAAATCCTAAATAATAATATTATAAAATAATTTATAGATTTTACTAAAAAAACATTTGTAGAATTTAAATTAATTCAAGGTATTAATTATAATTTTCTGGAACGTTTTTCTATATCTTTGGCAATATATGGATTTCTCACCAATAGAACTTCTCATGTTTAAAGGCGAGTGCAAAGCAAATCAATTTTATACCCCCATTTTTGTAGTAAAACATATCCCAAAAATATTTTTCTGCATCAATCAACATAATTAGTAGGTCGAGGCAAAAATTTTCAACATATTTTTTTCTTAATAGCTTAAAGCCCATATTCATAATATTTGTTGTAGGTTTATTATGGGCTTATTCGACAATAAATCCATTCAAATATGTTTAATAAGCTTTTAATAAATCTACAATAATTATTTTGAATGTGAATCTTTAAGAGCTTAATAATGCAACGTAACGTGACCACAACTTCAAGGCAAACAAGTAAGAGCGCTATATTCGGCTGTGCCGAATCTTATACATCCTTCACATTGACCTTTCGAAATCCCAAACTTTTTCTTATTTTTATCCTTTTTTACTTATCAAATATTTCTAATTTTTAAATAGGGGTCGGTGTAATTTTTTAACGCTCCACGGGTGATGGGGAAGTTGTAGGGGTTTTTATCCTAATTTTTTCCAAATTTTGTATGGCAATTCCTTTAGAGGGTGGAGATAGGGGGTAAGTATATTATAGGTATATGTTTCGGAGGGGAAACTAATGGGGGTCGGTCGTACACTTTATTGCTCTAAGGCAAATTCTGAGGAAGTTTTGGGCATTTTCATATCATTTTTGTAAATTTTGTATGGTAACCCCCTTAGGGCGTGGAGATAGGGGGTAAGTATGTTCTAGGGATATATTCAGGAGAAGAAATTAATGGGGGTTGGTGGTACACTTTATTGCTCTAAGGCCAACTCTGGAAAAGTTGTGGGCATTTTCATATCATTTTTGTAAATTTTGTATGATATAGAGAGATAGAGGGTAAGTATACTCTACACTCAAAAAATTATTACAGTAACTGACTGTAATTTATTTAGGAAGTATTCCGTAAAGTTGTTTTTAAATGAAAAAACAGTTAAATTTGAATACAATATTTTTTTTAACTGATTTGAAGGGTTATTCAAAGCCTCAAAAAAACAAAAATACTGATTTTCAGTTAAAGTTAATTTTGTCAGTTATTTTTTATTAATATTTAATTTTGTTATATTTTTTCTGATGCTTTATGTTTTGCTGCAAATAACAGAAAATCTAGTTAATTTTAGACGAAAATGTCAGTTAATTTTTTGATGTCTGAATTTAAATGAAATATTTTGTTAATTTTAATGAATATCTTGTTGGACGGTTTTTAAATGAATATCCAGTTATTTTAAGTAGATTTCCAGTTGATTTTACAGTAATAATTTTTTCAGTGTAGGAATATGTTTGGGAGGGCAAACAAATGGGGGTCGGTCGTACACTTTATTGCTCTAAGGCCAACTCTGAAGAAATTGTGGGCATATTTACATCATTTTTGTAAATTTTGTACGGCAACCCCCTTAGGGCGTGGAGATAGGGGGTTAGTAAATTCTAGGAATATTGTTTGGGAGAAGAAACTAATGGGGGTCCGTCGTACACTTTATTGCTCTAAGGGCGACTCCGGGGAAGTTTAGCGGTTTTTACCTTATTTTTTAAAATTTTGAATGGCAACCATGTTAGGGGCTGGAGATAGGAGGTAAGTATGTTTCACAAAAATGTTTGGATGGATAAAAAAATTTGGGCCAGTCTTACATTTTACCTTTTTAGGAGAACCCTGGAAGCCGTAGGAGCGATTTTTAAAATGCTTAAATTAAGCTTTGTATGGCAACCCTGTTATATGTGTGAATACTAATACTAATAAAATTTTTGTTTTGGGTGTGTTTCAACAATATCAACATGGCTGATCCTGTTTTTTTCTTTTTTTGTTGTTTTTTTTATTATTACATGCATAAGTATGTTCTTTGTTGTTGTAGACTGAAAAAAAGGAGGAAGTCTTGGTTTTTTGCTTATATCTCGGTCATATATCGGGCGATTTTGCTAAATTTCAACACCAATTTTCTAGCGACTATATCTGACATTTTGATACCACTTACGGGTCTATGCGATATCGGGGGGCTTCAGAAAGTTGATTTCAACCATAACACGGACAGACGGACAACGCTAAATCGGCTTCCCTATCTATAAGGATCCAGAATATATACACTTTATTAGGTCCCAAATGGATAATAAAGAAATTACAAACGGAATGACAAACTGATATATACCCTTATTACTATGTGAAGGGTATAAAAGGGCACAAGGCCATTATTGAAACAACTGCTGCAACTTCACGAACTCACATTTAATTTTTCAAATTTTTATTCACAAGACACATTCATAAACTTAGAAAATTCGAAATTCTATTGTATTTTTAAAGTTCTTTTGCTTTTGGTTTTCTTTTCCAAAACATGTGGATTTGTTTACAAAATTTATAAAATTAAATAAAAGTATTGCAATATTGTTGAGAGAATTTCTTTTTCAAAGTGAGAGAAAAAAATCGCTGTCAGAATAGAATTGATTCTATTTTACAACTGCATTAAGCAGGGGGGTTTTACGTCAAATTGTATGGAGAAAAACATCACGCCCTAGTTCTATTTCAACATAAATGACAATTTGTGGCAGAACGCTGTAATAATACAGGGTATTGGTGGCAGATTTATATTTTCAAACCTTAATAAAAAACGTAATAATTGACACAAGGTTTTATTTAGAGCCTTGAGCGATAAAATGGGAATGCTGATTTTTTTAAAGAGTATATCATCCTGATGTCTTCCGTCGAGTTAAACGCGCTGTTTAAAACGAAGACTCTTGTTCTACGACACACACTGCAATAAACTTGGTTCAATTGAGCTGATTTCTCGACGAATAATTTTCTTTAAAGCCGCAAGAGATTTGAAATTGTCATTACGAACCATCCCTTTGAGGTAGCCATGGGATGTCACCAAAGCGACTGATAAGTTTTTTTGGAGTTTTCTTTAAGCAATTTCATCGAAACTCTGGATGTGTTTGCAGTCGCTCTTTTCTGTTGAAACTACGTTTGTGAAGAGCACGGTTGATGAACTCGCAGGTTTGGCAAACCGAATTCCGTAATCATGCGTCGATACTTTTCACCGTGAACCCCAAACAGTTACCCTAGGGCAATGCAATAGTTTTTGATGTTTCAATCGAGGGTTGCGGGTTCTTCGAGAACAATAATGGCAGTTTTGCTTGTTGACGTGGCCGTTTGGGACTTACAGTGCGAAAACGCTGCAACATCGTTTCACAAAAATTTTTGCGTAAATCAAAGTCACTTTCTTTTAGTTCTGAAACGATTTGAAATTTAAAAGGATGAAACTTCAGATACTTTTTATAAATTCATTAATAATCGCTCTTGAAAGTCCCGTGAGGCTCCTCTTTTTCGTATTGAAAGTCGTAGATTTTCACTTAAACTGCTTTCACGCGTTAAATGTTTTCGAGAGACCTTGAAGATAAACTGGGCCCTGGGCGCGGAACATTCAAAGCCGAAGAAGTTGCGCAGAATCACTGCACCCACGAACGAATTAAGTTTACACTCGGTCCATCACGTATTCGCCGAACACCGAACTTTGAAAAAAATTGTCACGAGCAATTGTCATTACTCTTAAAAAAATGTTCCACAGCGAACCACTGCGACATCGTGACTGACAAATCTGCACAATTGGTAATTCCAACCGCGACATCCTCCCTCCACACCGTTTATTAATTTTTGAAATAAGAAAGATTTTTTTTTCCTTTCTTAAAATTTAGAAATTTTAATTTTTGTAATATACATATACGAAAATTTCGTTTATTCTCGAAAATAACTTGAAAAGTTTTTTTTGTATAGTGTTGCACAAATTTCTTTAGTGTACATTTAATTTAATGTAAAACTCAATGTGGATTCTTGTTTTATTTTTTTTTTTTTGTTATATTACATCGTTAATTGTTAAAAGCAAAATAAACTCATCCTGTTTTGAATACACTCCCACCTTCCTTCCTTCCCACCAAATAGAAAACTTAGAACTGCGCCTGTATGTATGCAACAAAACTTTTTCATTTAAATTTTTTTTAAGGGGTCATACTAAGTTTTAAAACCTCATCGTAAACTATTAAGAATATTTTTTTGTTCTTTTGACAGCTGACAGAAAAGGATTGGGAAAACTGGCCTTCGTGCAAGTGAAAAAGATTTTGTTATTAATAAAAAAAACTTTTGAAATTGTGAAAAGTAATGAAAAAAATATAAACTGGAAATGATGGATGTCATATACAAATGATTTAAGTTAACGAGTTAAGTTAAGTGCCGGTATTTGCTACTTCCAACAATAATTAAACCGTTTGGCTCAAAATAGCCTCTGACTGATTTGTTGCCCATACAATTTGTATGCCTTTCACATAATGGTAAGAGTATATGTACATATGTCAGCTGGTCAGTCCGTTTGTTATTCCTACAACATAAATTTGCGGCCTCATATGGTATATAAGCTCTAGATAACTTAAGATAGCAAAATCGATTTTTCCATGTCTGTCTGTCCGGCAATGAAATCAAACTTCCGGAGGTAAAGCAAGCATCAAACTTTTACAGTAATCTGGGGATCGAAATATAAGCAAAACCTGAGATAACCCATTTCCATATATCCCAATATATCTCCATATCTCTGAACACTGTTACCACACAACTTGGTACAGACACTTTAAAGACAGCAAGCTAAATTGAGAAACATTTTTTTTTTTTTTTTGATTAAGGGCAGGTTAGTTAAAGCTCCAAAAGCTGCATAAATTGTATATAATTTTTAACCCGCTTTGTCTCGCAAACTATCACAGCTTTATCTTTATAACTATTACAGCTATCGACTTCAGACTTGCTACAAAGAAATTCTAGTATAATTTGCACATTTTGGAAATCAGATTGCTTGGAAACAAGCAGGGAAAATGGTATCACTTACACAAATTGATATATTTATAAAACTCTTGTTAGGCTTTAACTTGAAAACTACAGTATCAATCTACTTCAAGCCTGCTACAAAGTAATTTGAGCAAGACTTGTACATTTAAGAAAGTAGAAGCAAGAAGAATAGAGGCCCCATTAAAACGGATAGTTTTATGGTGATATTTTTCGAAAACAATTACCCACTTCCCACTTCAAAAATACAACAAGGTTGCTTTAATATATGTCTACATTCTAAAAAATTAGCTAGAGAGGAGCATAGGAAATAATAGGACCCATACAATCAGACCAATTTTGCGAAGTTCTCGCTTCTCTAAATATATTTCGTTCATTATAGTAGCCCCAAAGCCATTTTTATTTTATATTTACATTTAGCTATATCGGCACAACCTAAAAAAGCGTTCTTACTTTCTTTTTCTTACATTAATAGAGCCGCAAAAACTTTAATTGCTTTCGACTTAATTTGGCGAAATCCACTAGAAATAGTAAGACAAGTACACATAAAAGGTAAACCAAGTAATCTTTTAATATTTTTTAATATTAATTGTTCAAAAAATTTTTTCTAAGCTGGGATATGAACCTGGGACTCTTTAAACTACAAAACCAATGCGCTTCCATCTAGATCGCCGAGACACTTTTTTAAATGTTTAAATATATATTAAAACAACAAGTTTTTTCTGCTTAATTTTTTTTTAAGTAATCCCGACTAGACTTGATTTAAGAAAACCTAAGTGCAGATTGTACTTAAAAATTTCTAGTGCGATTTGGGATACATTCAAGATTTTTATTCTTAGCATTAGAACATGTTTTTCTTTCAGTGTAAAAACAAAATAAAATCTTAAGTAAAAAGCTAACAACAAATGGCACATGATTAAAAAATACTTCAAGTGGTTATAACAACAACTATAATAAAGTTCTAATTTGTACTTATCAACCAACTGATTCCCATTTGGACTAAATAGCCGTGTGACAGACTAAATGACTAACTAACTGTCTGTTTTTGCCCTAAACCCTTTATGCTGAATTTACTACAAGTGCAAGAATGTGCAAGAAATTTTTAAACAAGAGCAACAACAACGACGGATTTAGGGCTTCAAAGAAAAAAATTCCCCCAGATAAATTGTCATTTGCAATAATTTTCTTTTTTGCATTCTTGTTAGTCTGTCAGAGTTCTTCAAATGCGATTGTGAAGAAAAAAAAATCAAAGTTTAATAATGAATTTTTTGCATTTTTGCTACTGTAACAACTAAAAAGTGGACATTTGTTGTTGTTCTCTTTGTAATTTTTTTTTACCACTACAGTGTGAAGTTTCAGTTGTTGCAAGATGTTGCAACTAAAGTTTTTAACAATAATTTGTCTTAAATAAACTGTAAGTTAAAAATGAATTTGACTGGCTGAAAAGATAAATACTTGGCTCATACCCCAAGGAGTTTCTGTCATATTATTGTCAATTATTTGACAATTAAGTCAGAATATGAAAGACATCAGAAGAAAGAACACTATTCGCAAAAACACAAAAATAAAACATGATAGCGATAATTAAAAGATAATTGAAAATCTTTTCAATATATCTTTTATGTATGTTCGTTCACACAGTTTGCAAAAAAAATTTGTCTGAGAATTTTTTCAGCCAATTAAACAATTGAGAAGTAATTAATTAAATTTTAATAAACTGCCAACTGTTAATTGTAGTTAAATGCTTTTGATGCAATAAAGCATTAGTCAAAATTAAACAGGTATCTTAGTTGAGCTTAACAATGCTATACCCTACATCAAAATTAACCCCGTTTAAGGTTAGGTGACTTTCAATTAAAGTTACAGTGAGTGTTTGAGGGTCAATGGTTAATTGGTGAAGGAGTGGCTGCTGAACGAGGCTGTTAAAGCAAAGATTGGCACCCGACTGATGCAAACAATGGAGTTAAATGGACCCATGGTCAATTTTCAACTGATACTCAAGTCAAATTTTGTTTTAATATCGCAGTGCCTTAAATATTTAAGAAGAAAACATGATTTCGGAGATGCCGATATTCCCTTGTCAATCAACAATGACGATGTAGTGTTTACTGTCTAGTCAAAAAGAGGTAAAAGCCTTAACATTTAATTATAAATAATTATAATTAAATGTTTTACCGGCAAGGCTATTTCAGAACGAAGGCAATGAACTGGAAGGGAGAATGCATCAACCTATTTGCAACATTTGATTAAAAGAAAGTATTAGAAACTAAAGTCGAAACAAATTTTATGCAAATAAATTTGGCTGTAGACCTGATAAAATTGACTTTCGACTAGATATTCATTCTACGTCAAACCCACAAGAAATATCTCGACAGTCGCCACCTATTCGACGATTACAATATCGTTTTGGATAAAGCAAATCATGCAAAATTAGTTGTGGGTATGTCTGGACTCAGCATCAACATCAGATTATGCGGGAATCATGGAGAGATTTTCTCAAAGCAAATTAAGCAAAGCTTTAATAAAAAGAATTCCGTAATCATGCGTCGATAATTTTTTTCGTTTACATTTGTCGTCTGGCCTACAGAATTGCCGGAAAAAAACGTTTCAATTATCTCATTCGTGGATAAGGCACACCAAACAGTTGCCCTGGGGCAATGCAATGGTTTTTGAGGTTTTAATCGAGGGTTGCGAGTTCTTTGGAGATCAGTAATGGCAGTTTTTGCTTGTTAATGTGGCCGTTTAAGTGAAAATGAGCCTCAGCGCTCCAAGAAATGAGATTTACAGTGTGAAAAATTTTTGCGTAAATAAAAGTGACATTTTTTCAGCTCTTTAACGATTTTAATTTTAAAAGGATGGATCTTCAGGTCTTTTTTTAAAATTTCATGAATAACCGCTTTTGGAAGTCCCAGTGAGGCTGCTCTTTTCCGTATTGAAAGTCGCAGATTTTTACGTGAACTGCCTTTAACCAGTTCAATGTTTTCGGGAATCCTTGAAGTTTGACCGGGCCCTGGCCGTGGGACATTTATAGCCGAAGCAGTTGCGCGGAATCTCTGAACCCATATGAATTAAATATACATTCGGACTATCACGTTTTTGCCGAATACCGAACTTTAAACGAAATTGTAGACGAGCAATTACTTAAGAATCATTACTCCACGTAAAAATCATTACTCCACAGCGCCACCCTGCCACAGACACCCTATTTTTGCCATGGTATTAAAATTGTCGTAGAAAAAACATGGTTTGAATGTAAGCTAACGAAAAAGTTATTTAGATCTGCGCAATAACTCTTTCGTAAATAAAAATTTAACACTCCTTAGCAGTCTTCCCAATGTTATGCAGTTTAAAAAGAGAATAAAAAACAGATAAAAATGATGCAATGATCACAATTGACGAAATATGCGAAGTGAAAAAAAGTCGTAAATAATATTGTGGTGCCCTTTAACACACGAAATATTAGTTGGTCTATTCAGAGGTTGCAGTCTTTCGAAATTTCATGGCCAGAATGGCGAAGCCAAGAAAAGTTATAAACATTAAAGTCACTAGCACAAAAAAATTTCACTTAAAGAAGAGCTTTCAAAGATATCGAATGAAAATCGATATAGTAAAGTGCGTTGTGTTAATAAAAGATGAAAATTAGTCTTCAGCATCTGAAATTTGTACCAATAAGTGTTCCAGACTCGCACTGGCGTACTACGTGACCAAGCCAGACTCCCTCTCTTACCTGTTCAGACCTTACTTTTCATTCGGGTTGGAATTCACATAATGAAGACGTGATCGCTTAGGTTGCCCCCGTTCTTAGGATATGTTGCCTTGAGATAAAAGAAGGAATAGTGTAGATTCGGCTTGAAGTATCTGCTTTTTTAAAAGAAACTTTCTTTGAAAGACCTAGTCTAGAAAAAACCTTTGAAACCTTTGAATTGAGCAAAAAAAAACCAATTACTCACATGTGTTGCTATAAATGCCCGACAAAGATACAATTTTCCAAAAAAGGCATACAAAAGGAACAACGGCCTATAGTAAGCCAATCTTGACAAAAATTTTGAAAACATATCTTTCCTAAGTTGTTTTATTTTCTGCTGCTGCCTTTTTGCAAATATTCAAGTTAAAAACACAAACATACCTTAAAGGAAACCTCGGAACAAGTATCCCCATGTCAACACTTTTGTCGACAATTATGGCACCGCTTTGGCGACTTTGTCAACAATACGTCTACAGTTTTATATTAAGCATTGATAAAAAGAAAAGAAAACTGTCAGTGAAAAATTAAAGCTTCAGATTGCCGTCAAACGCCAAAGTGTATCAGCGACTAATGGTCTTTATGAATAGTTAATTTTTTTAGTTGTGCTTAAAGAGTAATTTATAAACACAATTCATAATTATTTTTAATGACAGTCGTATGTTAAATGTCTATTGCAAAAACACATTACCAGTGATAGAGCTAGTCAGTAGAACTGTACACTAAAATTGCTACAAGGTACTAGTTTATCACTGGTTCCAATGTCTACGTATGTCCCCAAAAAACATCCTTCTTAATAGTACCAATGTCAGTATTGGATTTTCAATGAAACGCAAATGTGAAATGTCTATAGCAAAAATTATTGTATGGCGTAAAGCTTGTCAGTAGTACTGGTGACTGTCACCAGTGACAGTGACAGTGAATTTTTATTGATTCACTATTGACATTTCCTGCAGGGTAGTAAGTTCCCTTTGGTGGTATGTCCGTACTTAATAGTGCTAATTACAGCGTGTGTTTGTGAGTGTGTGGTTATGACATTTTACATTAATTATAAAAACAAAGACTTTTTGTATCTCTTATAGTCAGTTTTTGTTATCTCTTCTGCCATAATGGCAAATTTAAACCGCTTAAGTGCATTTACATATGTTAAGCCTCTTGAAAGCAATTATAATCATTAGAAGAAAAGAAAGATGAATGAAGTGTACAATACGAGTACACACCAGAGTTTATATACTTTCTTTAATTTATAAATTAATTTAGAAAAACTAATATTGCGTTGGTTTTTTATTTTTTTGCGCGGACATTTTGTGAACATTTCACGAAACAAACATAATTAAAAGAGAGAATTTATTTAAGGATTAAAAATAATTCTTTTTGAGCTTAAAACTAAATCTATAAAAATAAAGTCTAAATGAGAACTTATCATCTTAAATTTCGAATGTTCAAAAAAGCTGAAAAATAATTATGAAAAGGGTACAAAATATGTGCGAAAAATATGGATAAAGTACTAAAAAGTTCTTGTATATGAGTTCATTTTATATTTTAAGAACCAAAACCTCAAAATATTGCAAAAAAATTACCAAAAATGTGGAAAAGTATTATTTGCCCACTTAGTTGACTTTTTCCTCTACCGGGGTCAATAGAACTAATTTTATCATTTCAAAACTCTTAATCTTAAAAAAGTACCGCATATGTGGAAAAAGTACCTTTTGTTCACTGTTTTTGGGTTAAGAGCCCTAGATTTATATTTCAAGACTAATAATCCCAAACATGTAAAAAAATACTAGAAATTTACAACAAATAAATTTTTACCACCTAATTGACTTCGATCTTAGTCTGGGTATAAGGTTTTTAAATTTATTTTTCTAAACTCCAAACCTCAAAAAATGTGCAAAATACCAAACACGGGAAAAAAAAATTGTTGAGGACTTTTGCCTAATTACACGTCCAAAATGGAGGGAAGCCATTTTTTTCTTTATTAGGAAAATCGAAAAATTTACTCCCAAAAGCAAATGAAGATGATCAAAATATAAATAGATTGTTTCCTTTTTCATTTTTTTTTTATTTCCCAAGAGAATGAGATGATCAAATACTTAATAATCGGCTCTTGTTTTTTAACGTTTTCATGAAAATGTCATGTTAAGCACGTTTTTCCTTAACCAATAAGTAGTTTTTTGTAGGAATAATGAATCAAATACGATTTGAAAGCCAAAACAATTACTTGGCTTTTGGGAATATTTACACAAATCGATCTTAAAGTCAAAATTTCCTAAAATTCAAATATGTAAGATCACACCCGTCACAGTCCTTAAGTGGTCATTTTTAAGCCGAAAAACATACCATCCTTAAAAATCATAGCCTTTTTCAAACTAAAATTTTTAACTGTTTGAGTTTTAAGCAAAAATGTGAGCTAGTCACACTTGTCAAAACGAAATTGCCCATTTCGGACTGTTGACCTCAATTCTAACTGAATTTCATTTTTTAAGGCACATAATCTGAAAACATCAAAAAAAAAAAGTACCAAATATGTTTTAATAGTACTTAATACCCTCTTTGTTCACTCTTGACCTTAATTGAGGTTAAGAGAACTTAATTCATATTTCAAGACTTATAATCTCAAAAAAGTACCAAAAATATGAACAAGTAATTCTTGTCTTTTTCGCTGACTCTCGTTCTTAATTTGGGTTAGCAAATATATCTTTATTTCATATAAAATAAAAAAAAACACATTAAAAATAAAAAAAGTAATTCATTTCCTTCTAATTGACTTTTAACGTTAATCAGGGTCAATAGAACTAAATTTCATATTTTAAAAGTGATAATCTTAATAAATCCAAAAATATATAAAAATGTGGAAGATATAATTTTTGCTCACTTATTTCTCTCCAGCTCTTAATTCGCGTCCAAAGCCCTTTTCCATCATATTTTCAAAAATTGTACAAAAAGTACTTAAAAGTAACGAAGTAATATATTTACCCTTTTTAGAGCCCAAGTGTTTGTAAGTTTTTAAAAAAAAAGTATTAAAAACGTATTTATATTTTTCAAAACTTGTTGGACGCAAGCTAAAATATGTTTCTATCTTTAAAGGCGGTGGCACATAGAATCCGTCGTACTTCAAGCGTTGCCTTTTTTAACTGACATTAACGTAACAACGCAAGAGGTTAGCACATAGAATCCTTTATAAACGGATATGGCCGCGTGCAAAAACAACCCTACGGGGAAGTGGACCGGTCCAAGACTATTAACGTGAACGATTCCTTAGGGTAGGGACTGGTTCTAGTTCTTGCACTTTATATGAAGAGAACCTGTCACTTTTACATTGCGTTGTCATTGGAGGTGGCAATTGGTTCAAAACTAACACTTTCGTGCGGGTTACAGGCCAATCCTATACAAGCAAATTTTGTATTAACTGCTTAAGATCCTGTTCAATATACTTTGTTTGTATTTACGCGTGTCTGTCTGTATATATAAACAGATGTGTGTATATGTGTAGGGACCAGTATTTCTATTTTTTTCTTTAACCTCTTTAAAACCTTTTAACCAGATACTTGATGTGTGCCTTTTTAACCGATCACGACCAATAACTTTTGTCCAATTCATGTTTTGTACCTGTTACAGGACGAGTACGCCGACCAATTGACACCAATTTCCCGCAGGGAACTAATCACATTAAGGTTATAACCCAGCTGGTAGTTGTTAAAATACTTGACGTACGTTAAAAGTTAAAAGTTGCCCAACTTTAGTACATTGCGTTGAAGGAGACGTACTGAATGTGACATTGTTCATAATAAAACATGTTTTTCAACTTAGCTGTCAGTTAAAAAAAGGCGAAGTATGACGTACGACGGATTCTATGTGCCACCGCCTTAATGGTTACAAAACAAAATTACAAAATTAACCTAAGAAGAACCAAAATAAAATGTTTAACCTCTATTACCCCTTAAGGTTCAAAGTTTTGATAAAATGTTTAGGAGATATAAATTGATCGATTTTCCCCTATTTGGCCCATTGTTACCTTTTTAGGGTCTTAATTTCCACAAATCCTGTCTTATTAAATCTATGCAGCGGAAGAAATAAGTTTTTAGGTTTATGTTAATGAATAAGTCAGTCAGCCATTACCACTATTATTTTACATACGTATGGGTAATTCCAATGGGACAGGTGTAAAACTTTTACTGAAATTTTTGTTAATAAAAAACATATATAAAAATCGTAATTAAAAAAAGGTTATGATTTTCAAGAATGGTATGCTTTTAAACGTTACTGACCACTAGAAGCATGTGACGGGAGTGACCTTACAAATTAGAATTTTTACTTAAAGATCGTGTTGCGCATTATATTCTTGAGCAGGGGCTTAATTTGTGTTGTTTTCGTGTTTGTTAAGCTGATTTTATTCGTAGAAAATACTTTATTTTTAGAAAAAACTCCAATGTGATGTGACGGGTGTGACATTTTTATCAAAACGTAAAAATAAGGTCCCCCCAGGTATCACAAAGGGACCGAGGAACGGACCCAAGTGGGCTGCACAACTATTACTTCAACATTTCCGCAGCCGCCTGTTCAACCTAACCTAAAAATAAGGCCCAATTTCTCAGTTATAACTTTTCAGTCTTAACTAAAATGTTCCAATTTATTTATATTTTTATCATTTAAAATAAAATTATTTTAATTCTTTTTTTAAGAAAAAATGTTTTTCTTAATTTGCATGGTTTTTTTGTGTAGCTGCCCATTAATGGATTCGCCGGAAATTAAAAAAATTATCTTTTATTTAAATAAATTTTTATGTTTTGTAATTTATTTGCAAATTTCCCTCCACTTGAATACATCAATGTCAATGGCTCACTTTAAAATCTATTGTCAGAATTAATTAAATTTTATTAACTAATTTATTTACTTAAGTTTTCTTTAATTAAAATATTTTGTTTTCCTTAAAATATTCTTTTAAATTTTAACTCTAATATAAATGCTTCAATATTTCTATTCTACACATTATTAAATTAATATCTGCACATTAATGTCTGTCTGTCTGTGTTTATATGTTTGTGTGTATGCTTTTGTCTGTTTTTGTCACAGTAATAAAATTGTAAGACAAATATTAGGTTCCTTTCATGAAAAGGACACGTTTTAAAGCAAGAAAGTCAAACAGTGAGCCTGAGGAAATTGTACAGGTAAAGTATATGTTTAATAGCAACTGGTATAAAAAAAAAGTAAAAACGTGGAAAACTGTGTAAAATAACAACAAAAGCTCTGACTACAAATATAACAAAGAACTTAATTAAGTTGTGAAATTTTATTGACAGGAGCATAAAATGCTAAAACCACAGCAACATTTGCAGACGTAAACCCACACAGATACAGTTTCGTAAATACACATACACAGTGTTAAAGGCATTATTGAGCTTAGAAGGATATAGTTGAAAGGGCCTGAGGCATGGTTCTAAAGATATATTTAATGCTCAAGTTGGTGAGCTGAACAGCAGCCGTTAGTACAAGCAGATTCTTTTAAACGGAGTTTCATTCATTACCTTTAATGTCTTCCTCTGGATCACTTTCAAATGACTTGTCGCAACATGTCTAAGCCAGCGCAGTTCTTGAAGGTTTACGCCTTTGACTACATCGATTACGGCATATAATTCATACAGCTCTTGGTTTGGACATATGTACCCATATTCTTTAACTATGCAGATCGGTCCATATATTTACTTTATAAACATTCCAAGAACACCTTCATCATCTTGTGCAAGCACCAGTGTCCGCGTGCTGCAAAGCAATGATGGTTGAAAATATGTCTTCTATATTGTAGGGCTTGTCTTCCAAAGAAGAACATTATTCTAAAATGGCTTATTCAGCCCACAAAAGCATCTTTAAGCAAGCAGAATTCTTAACTTTACCTCCAAACTTATGTCATTTGTTTATAGCGACACTAAGGTACATGAATTTCTTTACTACCTCGAAGTTGACGTTACTAACATTCACAGGTTTTTCAATCTCCTGGAGCCTCTGTTCGTTAAAGCCATCTTGTCTTGTCCTCATTTGCTGGCAAACCCATTTTCGCCGATTGCTCTTCTAAATTAACAAGGACAGCAGTGACATCTCTCAATGTTCCTGTTTACAGCTTGAATCACGTAAGATCTTTTCCAATTAAATATTGAGGAGATCGAATGTTGCCTTGTTTTCAGCCACGTTGGGTAGTAAACGGTTCGGAAAGATCTTTATTGATGGTTTTTTGTCTGTTAAACTATGCCGACTTCAGACATGGCCTTAAACACCTTTGCACGTTTAAGACTTTCAGAAGCGACCTTTTAATCGATGAATTCTACGATGAATACCAGGTCCAAAGCTAGATCGAAAAGGATCCACTTTTTTCGACTTGAGTTTTCAATTTCTAAGACACTATACGAAATACTATGGACTTATCACACTAAGCTATCAGTCATGGGACATGCGTTCCTTCAGCCATGTTGTGCAGATAAGTTGATACATTTTCCTTACTAACTCATCGTCTCCGGTAAGCTATCAGTCCCTGTCGTTCTTTTACTTCTCATCAAGGATATTAGTGTTAAAAATTTATTTTGCCGGAGGGGTAAGAACTTTACGCCATCATCCTTGATTATCGCCGTTTTCATCACAGAAACAATTTGAGAAATGTTCACTTCGCATCTTCAAAATGCTATTCTTTTCTATCAGCTGATTTCCCTGTTGGATTTTACAAGAAGAAAGGCCTATACCATAGCCCTCAGTCTGGTGGCTTAGAACTTTCTGGTATCGTTTCAACTTTTGTACATCTCGATCTTCTCACATTGGCGTCTTTCTATTTCTCTTCCTTTGACAAGAATGATTTTCCTTTTCTCTCGGTAACTCTCCCATGCACTACGTGGGGTTTCTATCTGCAGAGTTTCCTGGAATGTTACGTTTTTCTCTGTTTTTGCTTTGCGACACTGCTGGTAGTACCATCGGTTCCTTTTAAGAGGTTTTTGGTAACCAGTTAAAAGCACCATTTTGACTGGAGTTGGCAATGTGCTGCCAATTGACGCAGATATCGAAAAGAAAAATGCACTTTTGAAGCAGTTAGTTTAATCGAGGGGGGAAGGTGTGGTATTCTATTGTGCTTGCAGCTTGGCGACACTCATTTTCTTCTGTGCAGTGGCGACAAGAGAGTAATCCAATTCAATGTTATCTCCACAGATCGTCCACACATCTAACACCCTTAGAGAGTGTCGCCCATCCACTTAATTAATTATACAAAATAAAGGTTTTAAGATTTGGGGAGTTTCTTCTTTCCTGAATCAGCCACAGCTGGATACTTAAGCAATATGCCATTAGGCCACAACTAATAAAAAAGTTGTCAAGTACTTCGTAAGTTTTGATGCTTTGCTTCTACTACGAGTTCTTTTTCATGATGTTTAGCAGTATTAATGGACTTTCTATTTAACCACTAGGGATCCTGGTTAAAAGTAAAGTCCCTTACCTATTTCATATATTATCCCATGTGAGCTTGCCACCCATGAATAAAAAAAGCATTTTTTTAAAAAAAACTTAGATTTAGTGGCCCTTAAGCGGGCCCATCTCAATCATATGTCCTAGCCCCAATATTCAAAAATATAAATGGGGGTGTTAATGGCTGTGCGACAGATAAGTACGTTTGTTTGAGTGCGATTTTTATTACAAACACTGTGACTGCATTTAATTGGAGGTTGTTTGTATTTGAATATTTCAATACACTATAAATACTTAATTCCCCAGCTGTTGCTACCGTTGCCCATAAATACTGTTGCTTTTGTCTTTATTTTAAAAGCAATATCAGCATGTTGATAGCAGATACTTTGAGTAGTTCGATTTTAAAATTGCTTTAATGCGTTTATTGAAATTTTCCATATATGCAAACATTTTCCTTTTATATTTCGTTTTAGTTTGTAAAAATTTTAGACATAAAATATTTTTAGATTAAGTCCTTATTCTCTTAATCAATAAGTCCTTGCAGTTCTTTTAACTAATATTAATATTTGACACTTCCTTATTTTGTAATTTATATTTTTTTTCTTTTTCAGTTAACATCTACTAAATCAAAGGTAAAAGCAAACTGTTTTTAGTTATAAAAGATATTAAATATATTTTTCAGTAACCATAGCCTAACATTGTTTAAAATGTATATTTTAGATTGATATTCCGTTTGTAGTTTCCATAATATTGGTCTACGACCCTTTAAAGAACATAAATTCTGGAGGCAAACTACGGCATTCGTTTCAAATCGAATTTCTACTCAATCGATCGAATTGTCAATATTTTTAGAAATTAATTTCGGTTTGAATCGAATGCCGTAATTTGCCACCTGAATCCGAATAGACAGAGAAGTCTACTCAGAAATGTTAAAATCTTCGTCCGTTAAAAGTCGAGTCAAGTCAAATCATACAGACCGCATTTTGCTATTTAAGCATCGGAAATATTTTTAAATTAAACGGGGTTTTAAAATCAGCCAGGCCAAAGTTTAATTTCTCAATTAAAAATATACATCAACTTTGAGACATTTATCGGACAGTAACAGTAACCGTCTTCTTCAAACAAGTGTGTTCAATTTGGTTGTGCATCCCGTTTATTTGAATACTTCTTCACAATTTACAATTTCCCACTAAATTAGTGCAACTTGAGGAGTTATAATTCGTAGGATTTTGTTTTGACGGCGTTGATTTTTTTTTTATGTTGGAAGCAGAGTCGATAAGCAGAAGTATACAATGCGAAGCACAGAGTTTCTTATCAATTGGCTTATGAACTTAGGCTGCTTTCAGTTTCATTTGTGTTAATTTCGCATCTAAATGTGACTTCTATGTGAAGGGACGGTCCAGGTGAATGCAATATTTTTTCGCCTTTAGAAACTGCTTTTCCTTGTTCTTGCTTTTTAACTTCGAAAAAAAACATGATAATTTATAGCTGGCATTAGGTATTTGATTTTTGACTTTTTTATTCATGCCTTTTTCCGATTTCGAGCCTTAGCTAGTTTGAGTTACAAAGGAAACTTTTGACAGTATCGAAATATTTAGTGTAAGAATGTTGCTCACTAGTAATATTCTACAGCTGTTGTCAGCAGCAACACGTATTTAGAAACGTCATGGGCTCCCTGCAATGGAAGAAGTGTTGGAATTGGGTTAAGTTACGTAGAACTTGTTAGTCTTAAAGACCCTGCAAAAACCCTTCGGGTTCTTAATTTTACTTGAAAAGAAGAAGCGAAAGTTCCTGGATTCCAGTTTAACTAGTTTGATGTAATAAGCTCCAGGATGCTTTATACTCCCTTGACAAATGCTAGCAGTCTCGTCTTACCGATTCTGGAAATTTTTTCCTGGATTTGAAAAAAATATGAAATATTCTCAATGGTCTCGCTATTTTTTTGTACAATCATCGCAGACCAGTCATCCTCCTTTTATGTTATGGACCGCTGTACAATAATGGCCTGATATCATCTGCAACCCCTTCTTCGCAGGAATAGAAAAAAATTGTTGCCCCGGGTCATAAGATCGCCACAAAATCCTGAGAGGTAACTAGTATTTACCAAGACCTCTGCATCTCTGAACCGCACAGCAGGGTCAAAACTCATTGCCTTAACAATTCCTCCACCATCTCGTTAACCTCAATACTCCTATGTCCGCAGGACCAGCAGATATGCACTAGTATAACGTGGAATTCATTTTACCAATAGGTTAATTGCAGGCATGAATAATTCAAGAGTAGGAGAGATTTGTGAATATTGCCTTCATAGCCGACTACCTTTCAATAAACATTTTTACCTGAGAACTCTCCGTTTAGTAATGGGACCAGCGGCTGATTTGGTTGCCAAAATCTATGCCTAAAAGACACTGGATTCGTCAGATTCAGTGTGTAGCAATGCCTTAAACCCAGTTGCCGACAAAAATCTGCAGCTTGGACCCCCCTTCCCCCTTTCCATCTTGGAGCCATCCTATTGGGATAGGATTGATGCGTATCAATGCATCAATGTTTTTGTACTTAATACTTCTCGAGTGAGTCACATGGGTAAAACATCATTCGCTTCATCGGTTCGAAGTCATTTCTGCATTCCCTGTAATTGATGCTCTCCACAGCCCTAATCGCCTTCAGCTGCCCTTATCCTATTTGTTTACTCAGAAATATTTCTAGACCATCTTGAAAGTCTTAATGCAAAGGTTTAAAGAACTTTTAAATGTCACCACTTAATTGATGAATAAAAGCAAATTATTGTTATGAGAGTGCCCAGGTGTTAAACCAATGGCAACACCTACTCAGTTTAATTAAGTACACAAACATCCATTAATATCTCCATTGTCAAGCATATGTAATCGCAGGTATAAAATTACCCACATTAAAACAAATATATCCCTACCTTAATATATAAAAGCCCTAACTGGTATTTTTTCATAAGCCCAGAATTTCTTTTATTTTGATAAATAAATGGTCATATATCACAATTAACAAAAAAAACTCTCGTTTTCAAAAATACGAGTTAGGGCCTTTTTATATTAAGGTAACGATATGTAAATGAAAACAGAAGTTTGTCACTGGCAATATTCTTTGCATCTTCTCTCTAATGCAAAATTAACTTTAAGGGGGGAAATTATTATCAAAAAAATTACTAAATGGGTTTGTGTGTCCGTGTCAGGTTGGAAGGTATAAATTATTTTAAATTGAAATTATAATTTTTAATTACGCTTGTAACACAATTTTGTTAAAAGTCTGTTCTGAAAAAAGATGTTAAAATATATTAGTAAGTACACATGTATTTTAAAATGAATAATTTCAAGTAATTTTATAAATTTCAAGCATTAAAAAGTCATCAAATTTTAAATATTTCTTTTGTTACAAAACCTCTTCGCAACAGGTCCCTGAATTTTTCTTTTGTATTTTTTTTAAAGCTTTTCCGTGTTTCTTTTTGCAAAAAGTAAACGAAAATACACGTGTCCTTCTTAAATCAACAGAGAAAATAAATACTTTGTTTTACAATTAATTTAACAACTATTGATGGTAAAATTATTGAAAATAAATTAAAACTGACAATGAACAATGAATTAAAAGAAGCCTTTGTTGCCAATCAATTACTTTTTGTGTTCATTTTTAAATTGGTTTCAATTGTTTTCTTAATCATTTCTGGTCTATTTATTGCAGTTTGCTATTATGCTTTTAAATTATACTTCATTTATTTGGTGTTCTATAAGGTAACATAGGTAGAAGTCGAGATTATGTTCTGAAGGCAGTTTGAAATTTTTCACAGGAAGTGATATCAAAAAAATCATTCTCATATATGTAGCCAAATTGATTTTTATTAATTTAAAAGAAATCTGCTAAAACCAATTTGGATGTTCTACTTATACAGTTAATTATTATTGATCATAAGCTACTATTTCCATACAGTGGCGTTCTGGGCCTCTGCCTTATTCTTTTCCCACAATGTCACAGATATCACATATGAGCCAAATTGACTTTTAATCATTTACAACACATTCCACACATTCTACTTTTACAGTAATTCAGAATTGACCATAAGCTAATATTTTTCATGTAGTGGCATTTTGGAATTTTACCTTTTTTCCCCACCACCAATGTAATCCCTTTGTTGGTTTTTGTCTCTGCTAGTTAAAAATGTAAGTATTAAATCTAAAGTTCAAAGTTTTAAAAAAGTACCAAAGCCCGCATTTATATTTTTTCGAGAGCTGTCGAATTTTATTTATATTTTTATATTTGTTTGTCAAGTTGCAAAAAGTACCAAAAATTACGTTTTAACCTTTATGACCCTTAGAGCATGTTCAAAAAATATGTTTCGGAGGGAAAATTAATGGGGGTCTGTGATACATATAATTCGTTTAGGGGTGACTCCGGAGAAGTTGTAGCGTTCTATACCATATTTTTTCAAATTTTGTATAGCAACCCCCTGAAGGCGTGGAGATAGGGGGCAAGTATACTCTAGGAATACGTTTGGAAGGCAAAACAAATGGGGTCTGTGAAACATTTTATTCCTCTAGGGGCAACTCCAGAGAAGTTGTAGGCATGGAGAGAGGAAGCAAGTATGTTCTAGGAACATGTTTGCGAGTAGAAACTAATAGGGGTTTCTTTAAGGCCGACTCTGTAGAAGTTATGGGCGTTTTTACATAATTTTTGTAAATTTTGTAAAGCATCCCCTTAGGTAACGGTGATAGGGGGTAAATATGTTCTAGGAATATGTTTTGAAGGGAAAACTAATGGGAGTCTGTGATATGTTTTATTGTCCTATGGGCCCCGGGGTCGCCCTACTCTAATTTTAAAAATTTTGTATGGCAGCCCCTTTAGATCTGGAGATTGGGTGTAAATATGTTGCACCAATATGTTAGTGAGGAAAAATTTATGGGAGCCGGTCTTACATTACGCCCGTGAAGCGCAACTCCAGAGCAGCTGTAGAGGTTTAAATATACAAAATTTTAGAGAAATTAACTGTAGTCTTGGTTTTTTGCTTATATCTCGGTGAGTTATCGGCCGATTTTGCTGGATTTCAAAATCAATTTTTTTCAGCAATTTCTGATAAATAATTTGTTACCATTTACGGGGCTGTGTGACATCGGGGGGCTTGATTTTAACCATAACATGGACAGATGGACGGACGGACATAGCTAAATAGACTTTCCTATCTATAATAACCAAGAAAATATATATTTTGTGTGGTCGCAGATGGATATAAAAAAAATTACACACGGAATGACAAACTTTAATTCAAGTACTTTTTTATATTTTTGGAGATTTAAATCAAAAAATATTAAATTGAGGACTTTGGACAACAAGTACTTTTTGCATTTTTTGTTTTGAGATTATGAGTCTAGAAATATTATTTTGAAGTCGAAAGTCAACTGAGTGAACAAAAAGGGTTTTTTTTTACATTTTTGGTCCCTTTTAAGATTTTAGGCTTTAAAATACAAAATTGAGGCCTTTTAATCCATATTGAGGTTAGGAGTCAACTTAAGGTGGTTTTATACGAGATGTATTTTACGTATGACCTCTGAAATTTTTCACTGCAAAATTGATACATGTCGTGTGAACGCGTGGCAGCATTGTTTGTGTGAAACACATATGTAAAAGTCACATGACAAATTTTCAATTAGAGGGCGTTCTATTTTCATCTGACAAAACATGTCTCATCAGCTGTTTTTAGAACAACAACAAGGAAAAGTAAGCTATTTATTTTGGTTTTGAGGATATGCCAGATGTAATTACATACGTACGTGTAAAAGCAAAAATTGTAAAATGACAATTTTGACAGACATACGCTATTACACGTGGATTGCAAAAGTGACAAGTCATGTGTAAAAAACATATCGTATAAAACCACTTTAAGTGAATAAAAAGAAAGTTGTTTTTTTTAATTTTTAGTACTATTTGACTCTTTTTAAATTTCTTGGTATAAAAATATTAAATTGAAGTTTTAGAAATCATTCAAGTAGACAAAGAGCGATTTTTAATTGTATGCTTTTCAATTTTGTTTTGGTAGCGGGTCCATTCTTAGCATATGATAATGTTATAGCCTATTAATAAAAAAAAAACAAACAAAAACACACTAGGCCTTATTGGTCTTAAAATATTTCAATTGTTTAATAAAATATAACAAATAACCAATAAATAATTGTATTTCAAAAAATTTATTCTTGAGCACGCAATTAATTAATTCAAGTTCATTTTATTTACAAAACAGAAAGCAATAATTGATTATAAGTATTTTTAAAAAGTGAATTTAAAACTAATATTTGTTAAATGTACATATGTACATGTGCACATACTTCAATATATTTTTTTATTTTTAAAACTAACAAGCGACCTTGTCCTGTCTGTCAATTTTTGAATTTGTAACAGCAAAAGCTAAAACAAATGTTTGCTGGCAAGATCTGATTTAACTTAAAAACTAGCTTCAAACAGTAGTAGAATCAGGGTTGCTAGATAGATTTCCTTTAAGCCAAAATCATTCAAATTAAAATTTAACTTTTTGTTTTTAAAGCTAATTTTTATTTTTTTTTTTTTATAGAAAATTTAAAAAACACTAAAAATTTTATAAAATTTTATTTTGTAATAATATTAATATTTTGTTAAGGAAAAGTAGATGTTATCAACACATTTTCAAAAAAATAAAAATTTAGATTAAGTCTTTAACCCTTGACTTCACTTTTTATACACATATTGACAAATACAAAAACAATTTTTTAATGCAAATTTTTAAGCAATCCTGCTCTTTGTCCTTAAAAAAACGTATTTACAAACTCAATACCTATTAGAGTTTATTCCAAAATTTATTTAAAAATTATTGTATTATTTGAATTTATTTTATTACACAGACTTATAAATACATTTTAACCGAAATAAATACAAACGAATTTACATTTTGACCCCTATTAACTCATGGCCAAACCGGTTCAAATAGTTTTATTTTTAAATACCTAAAAATTAAATTTATTTAGGAATTTTCCAGAATCAAATTTCGGTCTACAAATGGAAATCCAAATTAATATTAAATAGAAAAATGGAAATTTACAATCATCCTGAGTTTGCAAAAGAATAAAAAAATATTTGTTTACAAATTAAAACTTCAAACAGGAAGAAGCGCTATATTTGATTGTGCCGAATCGAATATACCCTTCACATCGTCCTTTTCGTATCCCCAGTAAACCAATATGGCTAAATTTCATTAAGTTGTTTTTTTCAATTGGGCTATTCCTTTCTCTTCCTTTTACATAGCGATTATTTTTCTAAAATATACAGATCATACAAGGGGGGCCAAAATAAATCACTCTATTGGATGATGCTCTTAGTTTTGCAAATGGCAGCCAATGTTTAATCTGTTGTGACATTTGTAAACTAGATAGATGTAGAATACAAGTGAACAAGCCATTGATAGATACACTCACCAAGAACGCGAAAAAATCGTGTTTATTTTTTGCTTAACAATTTGTCTGTGGTGTTGTCGTAGCTCGAATTCCGTCTCTGATTCCCTGGTCGCCCGGCACCGACTGTCCGTTCTTTGGGCCGCTGTTAGCGAGGATGTCGAGCTGTCACCAGAAACATCGACCAGACGCCATTCCTCGCAATTAGCCATCGGCCGGTCGCCCCTAAGACAAATTTCGGTCAAAAACCTGAACATGTTCTCGTATAAGGTCCAGTCCGTGCATCAGCTGCTGCCTGTCGACCGCCAAACGTGTGTAACCTACGCCCAAGCCATCCTCAATATCGAGACCAAAATCATAATGAGTGATCAGGTTTATTTCCACCTTAGCGAATACGTGAACAAGCAAAACTATAGCTTCTGGGCCACCGACAGTCCACGAGTGAAGCACGAGAAGCCATCTTACCCGCTCCAAGTGCATTGTGCGCTGTTCACACTGGAGGAGTCATCGAGCCATTTTTTTCGAGGACGCCGCTGGTCAAAAGACAACAGTGCACGCTGCGCGTTATAGGGCCATGTTAGCCTACTTTTTTCTGCCGCAACTGAATAAAAAAGGACTACAGGACATGTGGTTCTAATAGTACGGAGCAACGGCACACTCTGCGCGACCGATATTCGGAAGGCAAAGTTCCCGGGTCGCCTCATCTCTCGTTTTGGCGATTAACATTGACCCGCAAAATGGCTGGTTAAACCGTTCCAGACTTTTTGCAGTATCGTGTTTACGTGAACAAGTTCTGAGGCCCTGAAAGTCCTCAAGGACAACATTCGGGAAGAGCGCGGTGATCTTTCGCCCAAAGTTCTTGCCGAAGTGATGAATATGCCATAAGACGAGCCCGTATAGCAGTCAATTGTGACGGCGCCCATTTGGCCATCTTCTTGACTTGACCAATAAAATTCTAAAGGTTCAAGTAAACATAACCAAAAAAACAGAATTGAAGTTTTTCATTTAGAAAAAAAATGAGAGCCGAACAACATCGGATGACTTCTTTTAGCCCACCTTCTAACCAAGGGAAGAGGCCCCACAAGTATGCTTTAAGACCGGAAGTTTGGCTGTTTTTTGTTGTTTTGCGTTTTCGTTTATGTATTTTTTTGTTTTACGTTGTTCCTGTGGTGACTAGTCCTAGTCCGTGTTAAAACGAGAAGTAGATAGAGCTGTGAGGGGCGGCCATTCCCTGATTTTTTTTGGAGTTCTACTGGTAGTAGATTCAGCTACGAAGCCTGACCAGAGACCTTGTTCTGGCACCACGGGTGTCAGCAGCCTCTAAAAGTTCGGTTCTAGTGACTATGATGAGGCAACTTTGTGAAACAACGTACTCGCTGTTAAACTTAAATTGCGGGGTTAACTTTTGTTCGGTGTAGAGTTGCATTGCAACCGGCTGCCATGAATTAGGAAGAGAAGTCCTACGTGTTGCATTCTAACAAAAAATTAGTGTACGAAAGCGTTAAACTACAAAATTTCTAAGCAAAACTATTTCTTTTTATTTTTTAAGAATTTTTTTAAAGAGGGATTTTACTTTTTAAAAACAATTAAATATTTAATTGTGACAATCAAATTTTTATTATAAACAGTAAATTTTTTTATTTATTAGGTTATTTAAAAAAAGGCTACTGGAAAAATTTTTTCTGTGTCTGTTTACACCTCTGTGTTAGACCAAAGTGGTAGGTATATGGATTAATCTTCGCATAACTGCCGTTTTTACGCTAACGCTTCACAGGATGAATGTATTATTATAGTGATTATCCCCACCTATGATCTCTAAGCTCCAGTCCAGGGCAAAAGCCCATGGCAAGAGACCATATCTTTTTCTTTGGGGACTATTGCCTGACCAGTGATGTCTTATACCCAGAAGGATAAGTTCCCTATGGGAAAGGACTATTGACTTATCTGGGTCCTTAGGATAGGGACTAGTTCTAGTTCTTACAAACAGATGTAGATATATGTATATGTAAAGTCAAGTATTTCTATTTTTTTTAATTTCTTTAACAGTTTTTAATTGTTTACTTGTTGAGTGCCTTTTTAACCGATCACAATACCTTTGTGTACACAGGTCGAGGACGCCGACCAATTTCTCTCAGTGTAAGAACCCCCCATAACTTGTACTGGAAATGATTGCTTATGAGCTCACTTTGGTGAGCACGTCAGAATCGCAACTGGTACTTGAACCTTTGGAAAAAGTTCAGACTTTGTGACGGTTGCACACTTTCTTTTTTAAAGTGTTTATTATTGAACATAGCATTGCCTGTTGATCGAATCCTTAAACTGTAATAAGAGCTAAAGTTGTTACCTATAAATTGTTTGCAATAACGGTATTTGAACGCAAAAATTTGACTTAGTGGACTATCCACCCTTAGACATTGCCTTTAATGTGTGTGCTGAGGTAAAATAATTTACTTCCCTTTTTCGCCAAATAAGAGGAGCTTAAGTTTAACCGGGGTCGTATGGTGATATGGTACAGCATGAATGACTACCCACCCAAGTAAATGCATCGGATGTACCCTCTAAGCTAGACATACCCATAACAGACCATCCATATCGGCCCAACCTTTTAGAAAACCCCCGTTTCTTTTTAATAAAATAAAATCTTTAATGACATCAAAAAAATGTTTGTTTTTAAACAACACCAACACTACAAAGTAGAAAAAACGTGCATATGGAAAGACACATACTTAAAAATCTATAGATTTACAAATCCTTTAACTAATGCATGTAATTGTTTAAAAAGCAAAACAAACGTGTTTTGAATATTTAAATTTAAACTTATTTTTCATTCAAATAGTCCTTTACTATCATATAGAATGTTTGTATATATGTGCGTGTGTATATCTAAGCATCCATTTCGAAACCCCCTAACAAAAGATGTTTTTTTATCAAAATAACTCCTTTGATAAATGTGCTCATGTTAGGGTAATTGTTTTCTTAGTGGATTATTATTTTCAAATAAGTTAAAAAATCCAAGTTTGTTAAAAAAAAGGTGTTTGTGACACACCACATTTTCTTTTTTGCCAACTTAAAATATTGGTTTCAATATTGAAGGTTGTAAAGACATTCTGGCATGTTAACACGAAAAAAGGTCTTTTTTCTTTTTTTTGGCATAAAAGAAATTTTTAAACCCAAACACACACGTAAAACAAACTTTATTACTATTGATTTGGTTAAGATAAAATATCTTGTCTAGTCAGACACTAAAACAAAATATAATCAAATTCAAATATATTTTTTTTCTTTACGTATGTGTGTGTGCTTTTTACCAGATTATTTGTTATAGAAATAAAGAATTTAAATCAAGTTTTTCGTTTCAAAGCATTAAGATATTAAAAAGAAAGGAAAACTAAAAAAAATTAGTTTTATTTGGTTTTAAAGTAAATAAAAATATATTATTTTTGCGTTGTACACAAATCAAAAAATAAGTTTATAGCGGTAAGCACTACCCATGGGACTAACCTAAAACAAACGTGAACAGGCATGAAAAGGATAAATTTTGAAATTTTAAAATTATCGTTGATTGTGGCAATAAACAATTTAGGCAGAGTAAATTATCAATACTGTGGCCAAAATTCGTTTTATATCTTTACGCACATTCATTTGCCTGAGAGCATTTTCTGGGCAAGTTAACATTTTCAATAGACCGTTATAGTTAAAGGTTCCTGGTGTCAGATTTATATATTCAAACTGAAATATAAACGTATTAATTGATACAAAGTTTAATTAAGAGCATTGAAGGATAGAATGGAAATGCGGATTTTATTTTTAAAAGAGTTTGTCTTCCGTCAAGTTGAAAACACAGTTCAAAACGAAGCCTTGTATTCTGCGCCATGCGTTGCAGTAAACTTGCTTCAATTGAGCTGACTTTGGAGGAATATTTTCCTTAAAAGCAACAAGAGATTGAGGATTGTCATAATTAACCCTCTCTTTGAAGTAGCCCCAAAAAAAACCATGGGACTTAATTTATGTGGCCATAGGATGTCCTCAAAGTGACTGATCAGTTCTTGGGGGAAATTTTCCTAAAGCAAATTCATCAAATTTCTGGATGTGTGTGCAGTCGCCCTATCCTAGTAAATCACATGTGTAAAGAGTGCGATGGATGACCTCGCAGGTTGTGCAAAAAGAATTCCGTAATCATGCGTCGATAACTTTTACCGTTGAAAATCGCCGCCTGACTTCCAAAATTTTCGAAAAAAAAATGGTCCAATTATTTAGTGCATGGATAAGGCACACCAAACAGTTACCCTGGGGCAAAGCAAAAACTGACAGTAACGGCAGTTTTGCTTGTTGGCGTGGCCGTCCAAATGAAAATGAGCCACTTCGCTCCGAAAAGTGAGATTTACAGTGATAAAACGCTCCAACATCGTTTCACAAAAATTTTGGCGTAAATGAAAGTCACTTTCTTTCAGTTCTTGTAAAATTTGAATTTTAAAATGATAGAACTACAGATCCTTTTTGAATATAATGAATAGTCTCTCTTAAAAGTCCCAGTGAGGTTGCTCTCTTCCCTATAAAAGGTTTCAGATTTTCACGTAAACTGCTTTAAGCCAGTTCAATGTTTCGGGAGTCCTTGAAGATCGACTGGGCCCTGGTCATGGGACATTCATAGCCGAAACAGTTGCGCGAAATCTTTGTACTCTCGAACGAATTAAATTTTCACTCGATCCATCACGTATTCGCCGAATACCGGATTTTAAACAAAATTGTCGGCAAACAATTACCTAAAATATATTACTCTTAAAAAAAAGCTCCACAGCGAACGCACGATGCTCACTACGACATCGTTACCGACACAATCCACACAATCAATAATTCCAACGGTAACACCCTCCCTCCGCACCGTTTATTACTTTTTGTAATAAACGTATTTAAAAATATAAATTTTTAACCAGACACCCGTATGTTACTTCTATTCCATCTTAAACTAGTGACATGTAGACATACTTTGGGTATTGGAAACTTAAAAAGCAATTAGATCCGTAAATATCTTTTATGTTAGTAAAGAGTTTGCTTATTTTTCCTATACAGCGCTTAAATAGGAAAACATTTAGTCACAATAGGGCCTGTTTTCATGTTGAGCGGCTTCAAAACGCGTCTTTTACTAAAAGAGGAGAATATTGTTATTCATGGCTAAAGCTTGTAAAACCAAACTTGATACTTCTAACATATCGGTGAAGCATTGTTCCAGCCAATCACTTCTTTCAAAAAATTATTTTAAACCAGCATAATATTAGGTTTCTAAGTACCAACAGGAGCCCCCCGAATTTATCACAAGTAGCACTTGCTTTGAAATCGGTAATGCAATATAAATGATTAAAATCTGTCAAATCAGTGAATGAAAACATACAAGCTTGTGTGCTCCAATTGAAGTAAAAGAAAATACGAAGAAGAAAAACTGGGTTAGATTTATGTCGAATATTGGGTAACAAAGCCTGTTTTAAACTAAAAAAGAGTAGGCTTAATACACAGAGATTTAATCCGTGTTTTCATGTCCTTTCCATTAACTCTCCAGCCCTTAACTTTCTAGTACCTAGATTTCATGTATCATTATATTACAAGCATTTATGTTTAAAGTCAGCCGATATAAACAATTCCGGTTTAACAAAAAAATGCCTAATAGTATTGTACCCCAAGGAAATGTTTTGACAACAATAATCTTAACTGTTTCATACTTAATCCTTTAGATATTAGGCCTCTCACTTATTTAGCAACATTTATTACATCCAACCGTCAGCAAAATCGAATAGCGTGGATCACACTTTTTGTTTATCATTTTCATTATTAATCTCATTACTCTCGCCAACATCAATCACAGTAATTGTGGCGTGCACACCACGAAAAAAAGTCTGGTAATTCTAACAATCTGATCTGGTGAAACAAAACTCCGGCATAACTTTACCATACAATTCGAAGAAAAATCACGCTGCTGTATGCAGTTCTAAAATAGAATCTAGCAGCGATGTTTGTTATGCCCTCATTTTGAAAAAGAAATTATCTCAACAATATTGCCATATTTTTATTAAATGTAGAACATTTTGTAAACAAAATCACATGTTTTGGAGAAGAAAACAACAAGGTCGGCAAAAAGAAGTCGTCCTAAGTTGTTTGGCTCTCATTTTTTTTTCTAAATGAACAACTTTCATTCTGTTTTTAATATGTTTATTTGAATCTTTACAATTTTTTGGTCAAGTCTAGAAGATAATATCGGCCAAATGGGCGATGTCACAATTGATTGTTATACAGGCATTTGGCATTTTTCATCACTTGGGCGAGAACTTCGGGCGACAGATTCTCGCAATAGTGTTGAATCTTGCCCCTTAGGGCTTCGAGGATATCGGGGTTGTTCACGTTAACACGAGACTTCAAAAAACCCTACAAACAAGCTTGGAACGGTAAAATCGGGCAATCTTGCGGGACAATGTAAATCGCAAAAACGAGAGATGAGGCGACCCGAGAACGCTACCTTCAGAATATTGGTTGTGACTTGCTTAGTGTGTGCCTTTGCTCCATCCTGTTAGACCACCATGTCCTCCAGTACTAACTCGTTCAATTGCAGTAGAAAAAACTCGGCTAACATGTCCCTATAGCGCGTACCGTCCACTTTTGTCGTTTGGCCAGCGGCGTCCTTAAAAAATGGCCCGATGACTCCTCCAGCGTGAACAGCGCACCATGCAGTCACTTTGAGCAGGTGTAATGACTCCTTGTTCCTCACTCGTGGATGTTCGGTGTTCTAAAAGCAATAATTTCGCTTGTTCACGTACCCGCTGAGATGGAAAAAATCGTTCACTCCGGCCTCGAGATTGAGGATGGCTTGGGCGTAGGTTACACACGTTTTGCCGGTCGACAGGCAGCACTAATGCATTGACTGGATTTTGTACGGGAACATGAGCAGGTCTTTGACGAAAATTCGCCTAAGGGACGACCGGCTGATGGCGAATCGCGAGGCACGGCTTCTAGTCGACGTTTCTGGCGACAGATCGACGTCCTCGCCAACGGCGGCGATATTCTCTGCAGAACGGGCACTCCGAAGCAGGTCACTCTTGGCAGCGTCTCGTGTTTCCCCATACTCTTTAAGGTCGGTGGCAACACGGCGCGGGGCTTGCACAGTCGGTGCCGGACTGCTGGGGAACCGGCGACGGAATTCGCGCTGCGCCAACACCACAGATGAATTGTTACTCAAAACAATAGGCACGATTATTCCGCGTTTTTTTAAGAACAAAAGAAATTCAAAAAAAACATTAAAAATGCAGTTAAATTAAAAATTTTGTGAATTTATGAATGAAATGACTAATATTATTGAAAAATTAATTAAAGAAGTATAAAATCATGACAATTTGCAGTTGCCAGTGTACATAGGCTTGTATTTAAAGGACGACTTGTGTATAAAAATTGGAAAACTTAATTGTGAGCTCGTGAAGTTTCAGCCGACGTTTCAACTATGGGTCTATTTTCTCTTAGAGTCGTTTTTACTTTAAGTTGCGGACGTGTTCTGTTTCATCATTAATGTATAGGTTTACATTCCCTTTCTTTTTTTTAAAGAGAAACAGAACTCTAAAAAGAAGAAATCACAATATAAAGCAAACCCTTTCAATTTTTTTTTTAATTTAAGTACATTAAAACCATATAAACCGCTGTTTATTATCAAAGCATCTGTCTATTTATCCGGCAATTGACTCTTTTCGTTCATTTATGTTTTTGCTAAATTTCTCCCTACTTTTTTGAAGTTACGATTTTGCATGTTAAAGTCACATTTGTGATTTTTGAGGTTTTAAAATTTAAGTGTTTTTTTACTCAACCATTGTCAATGATTTTCGAAACTCACTTTTGGTTTTGTTTTTGATATTTCTTTCCAAGTACTTATTCTGATTATCTTCTTCCTTAACTCAAGTCATTGTTGTCTTATTGTAAAAGAGATTACAACAACAACAGCAGTTATTTGACACCATGACGCCAGATGATCATTACAAAAACTACCAAAGGTCTTGGAGCAGTGGTTCCTAACTTTTCGTTTTTCAGAACAAATAAAAGAAATGCAAAAGTTGGAAAATACAAAATACTTTAAATGTTTTACAATATGACTACCATTTAAAAAAAACAACAACTAAGATTTACTTTTAAAGTTGTAATGACTTTTGATTGAGACCACGCTGTGCAAGCAGAATTCTTAAAATGTAATTTTTGCATTTGTTGTCTTTACGAAAAATAGACTTTGGCTTCCCATTAGCCCAAAATAAAAACCGTTTGTATGATATAATTTTGAAAAAGCGACTAATTGGCAGGTCCGGAACGCGAAATTAACTGTTCAGCAGATAAGGGCAGTTAGGTAAAGTTAAGTTAGGTAGAACAGGCAGGCGTTAAAGGAAAGGAAACAGCTCACTTGGGTCCGTTTGATTCAGTCCCTTTGTGTTACCTAAAGAGATAGATAGAAAGGTTTGAGATGGAGAGAAACAAGAAATTAAGAGAAGAATAAGAAATAAATAAAAGAAGAATAAAGCAGACTTACCACGGTCTTTGGTGGGAATCTAATCCACAACCCCCCGACTGTTAGACTTTCGCACTTACCACTGATATACCGGTGCACCCCCGGCTAAACAACAAAGTATTAAAGAATTATAAGTATTTTCTCGGTATAAGCAAAATCCCACAAAGTTCTACTTCTACATCAGTCGACAGGACCCACTTTTGTCGAAAAAACAAGAACAGCATGTGACCCAAGTTTGAATCCAAGGCGCCTTATTGCTTTTTCTAAACATAACAGATAAATGCTGAAAAATGCTGTCTATGCCGATTCGGCCAGATGAATAGATATTCACCAAACCATCTGCTGCTTTACGGTGTTGAACGATATTCAAATCATGGAGGTTAGAATTCGCAGATGAGAGTTTCGGATGTGATTGACTTACAAAAGAGACCAAACCAAAGTGATTATTGCAAATCAATTCATTTGTTCTGAATTTCTTTGAAGTGATCTTTTTCGTGTTTTTTTTTTTTTTGCTTTTTCCTTACATCACAACGGAGCGGTTTAACGTTTGAAGGGGAAATTTAAGCCAACCGGTTCAGCAACAGTGCATAAGTGCTCAACTATTTTCAGATCTTAACAGGCCTATTGTCTTTAAATTTATGACCTTATCCAACACTATTTACTTGCTTAATAGGCAAAGAGTGTTGTTGGCCCTCGTCTCAGCCGTTCCAACATTAAAAATTTAATATAACTTACGAGTCTGAGAAATCTTTATTGGCTTCAAATGTTTGTTTTATCACTTGGATATCAGGCACCCGACTTTACTGTCTTCAAAAATTTTTAAAATCTAAATATTTGAATGGGTCGCATAAGAGGCGGCGCCACATGGGGTACAGATGATCAAATTGAAGATCTAACCAGAATAATGATATTTGCCTTTTAACACATCATTTCATATGTCAGCCGACATACATATGTTTTCGTTTGTTCTTTAAAGTAAGTGATTAAACGCTTTGGTTATCGCTGCCTTATGCTTATACTTACGTTTATTAAACTTTTTCAACGTTCACGGTAAGTAAATGATATTTCTTTTAGAGAGCACGTGATATGATCACGTTTCTGTTTAAACAACGTCGTTATTACTATTTGTCTTTCTTTTCTTTGAATTTGTTTTGTTGTATTTTTTTCTTATTTTAAACTTTGGATTGACTGACAAATCACTCACATAAACCATGATACAATTAGACAATCTTACACGCTAATATTTCACGAAAAAGCTCGTTTCTTAACAATCTCTTAAGGGAATTTACTTAAAACTGTATCAATGAACAAGTGTCCTAAGATTTTTATGCAAACATTTGGGTGTTTTATTGGATAAAAATTTTCAAAATCAATTTTCCAAAAACAAACTTTTGATTTTTTTCCCCCCCTTTACATTAACCTTAAAAAGTTCTTTTTTTCTATTTAATCCTGGAAAAGCAATGGGACTCCTCAATTATTGGGAACTTATTAAACTTGCACTAGTAATTAAGCCAGTAGAATGTTTTTTACAGACAGACCTACCAAGTTTGCCATTTACATCAGCCCAAGTAGGGCATTGACCATCCTAAGAATACATTTTTAGGCTCTTCGGTATTCTGCGCTTCTTATCGTTCTCGCATTGAACTCGGGAATGTTTCTTTCGGTTTGGTATTTCAAACCGAGTATTATTTGTTCCTTTTTGAGTCTTTTTCACTCCTTTGATTTTTTTTTTTTTTTTTGTTAAGCCTCTTAATTCAACCGGGGTGCCCCGGTAGATAAGTGATAAATACACGAGTGTACCAGTCTGGGGGCCGTGGGTTCGATTCCCACCAGAGACCCTGGTAATTCTGCTTCATCATACTTTTCTCTCTTATTCTTCTCTCAATTTCTTCTCATCTTCTATTTCCATTCTTTCTATCTGCTTCTTCAGGTAATACAAAACGACCGAATCAACCAGACCTAAGGGAGCTGTATCCTTTTCTTAAATGGCTTCCTGTTCTACCTAACCTAACCTACCTAATTTATTCCAACAACATGTCCAAGCTAGCCCACTTTTTTATTTGTATGTGCTGGTCTACATCGAGGTCAGCATAAAGCTTATACAGTTCTCTGCGAACGCTGATTGGGCGATAAATCTGGAAAAGTTTTTTTTCTCAAGCATTCTAAGAACAACTTAATCTGCTTAAGCAAGTGCTTCCGCGCCGTATAGTATTAGCTAAGTCTGCCGACAAAAGACGCAGTTCTTTACTTATTTGCTTAGTCCAAAATAAAATCCACTATCAGCAAGTATAATTTTTCGTCTAATTTCCAAGCTGAAGACGTTTTTTATGTGACGGGGCCGAGTTACTTGAATTTCCCTACAACCGCGAAATTGAATTATCCAACATTCACAGATTGCTCCAACCTCGTGGAATTCTCATTCGTTCTTTTCATTTACTTCAAAACCCATTTTTCCAATTATTTTTCTATATTTGCAATGACAGCAGTGGCCCATCGTGAACGATATATGCAGGCAACAGGAGGCTTTTAGTCAAAATTGTACAGTTTCTCTTTACTGCTGTGTCATGCACGATCTTTATACCCTTCACATAGTGATTGGGTATATATCACTTTGTCATTCCGTTTGTAATTTCTTTATTATTCATTTGCGACCTCATAAAATATATATATTCTGGATCCTTATAGATAGGGAAGTTGATATAGCCATGTCCATCTGTCCGTCTGCTGTCTGTCTGTCCGTCTGTCCGTCTGTTGAAATCAAGTTTCCGGAGTCAAATAAAAAGATACAGATCAGTTATTGGTGTCAAATTGTTAGAAATATCCTGGAGACAATCGCTATTTAAAATCAGCAAAATCGGTTCCTTATTGACCGAGATATAAGCGAAAACCCAAAAAAACCCATTTTTTTTTTAAAAATCCGTGCATATATCCCTATATATCTCAGTAAATATAGTCACTCTTGCCACAAAACTTGGCACGGATACTCCTTAAGCAGGAACCTAAATAATGGAAAAATTTTTTTCAGATAGGACCAGGGGAAGGGGTATTTTTTCTACAATTGCACAAATTTGGTGAAATATTTTATGCGCTATATCTCGGAAACTATAACAGCTATCGACTTAAAATGTTCTATCAAAAGTAATTGTACGCAAAGACCTACACTTTAAAGAAAAAATTTTTTGAGTGGGGGCAAAAAAAGGGGCAGCTTCCATACAAATCGACAATTATTATAAAATATTCGAAACGCTATATCTCGGAAACTATAACAGATATCGATATGAAATGTTCTACAAAAAGTAATTGGGCAAGAAGGCCTACGCTATAAAGAAAAAAATTTTTTGAGTGGGGGCAAAAAAAGGGGTAGCTCCCATACAAATCGACAATCATTATAAAATATTCGATACGCTATATCTCGGAAACTATAACAGATATCGAAATGAAATGTTCTACAAAAAGTAATTGAGCAAGAAGGCCTACGCTATAAAGAAAAAATTTTTTGAGTGGGGGCAAAAAAAGGGGTAGCTCCCATACAAATCGACAATTATTATAAAATATTCGATACGCTATATCTCGGAAACTATAACAGATATCGATATGAAATGTTCTACAAAAAGTAATTGGGCAAGAAGGCCTACGCTATAAAGAAAAAAATTTTTTTAATGGGGGCAAAAACAGGGGTAGCTCCCATACAAATCGACAATTATTATAAAATATTCGATACGCTATATCTCGGAAACTATAACAGATATCGAAATAAAATGTTACACAAAAAATAATTAGGCGAGAAAACCTACGCTCTAAAGAAAAAATTTTTTGAGTGGGGGCAAAAAAATGGGTAGCTCCCATACAAATCAACAATTATTATAAAATATTCGATACGCTATATCTCGGAAACTATGACAGATGTCAAAATAAAATGTTCTACAAAAAGCAATTGGACAACAAGGCCTACGCTTCAAAGAAAAACAATTTTTTTGGTGGGGGGTGAAGAAGAGGTAGCTCCCATACAAATTAACAATTCTTATAAAATTTTCGATACGCTACTTCTGGAAAACTGTAACAACTATCGACTTCGAATATTACACAAAAAGTAATAATCAAATAATTTATACATTTTGGAGAAAAAGTTGGACAGGAGCAGGGGAACTAGAACACCCCATAACATTTAACAAGTTTTATTAACCTTTAAATATGAATAATGTCGAAAACTTTTAAAACTCTCGACCTCAAACCTTTTTCATCTATTTCTATTATTCATACGAACGTTAAAATTTTGTATAGTTTTCTATGGGCCTTAAAACTCGCACAAGGTTTTTTATTATATTATTTGCAGTACAAAATTACTCGGCTGGGTATATTTAAAGACCAATGTGAAGGGTATATAAGATTCGGCACAGCCGAATATAGCGCTCTTACTTGTTATACCCTTCACATAGTGATAGGGTATATATCACTTTGTCATTCCGTTTGTAATTTCTTTATTATTCATTTGCGACCCCATAAAGTATATATATTCTGGATCCTTATAGATAGGGAAGCCGATTTAGCGATGTCCGTCTGTCCGTCTGTCCGTCTGTTGAAATCAAGTTTCCGGAGTCAAATAAAAAGATACAGACCAGTTAATGGTGTCAAACTATTACAAATATCCTGGAGACAATCGCTATTTAAAATCAGCAAAATCGGTTTACTATTGACCGAGATATAAGCGAAAACCCAGAGCAACCCATTTTTTTTAGGACAAAATCCGTGCATATATCCCTATATATCTCAGTAAGTATAGTCACTCTTGCCACGAAACTTGGCACGGATACTCCTAAAGAAGGGACCTAAATAATACAAAAAATTTTTTCAGATAGGACCAGGGGAAGGGGTATTTTTCCTACAATTGCACAAATTTGGTGAAATATTTTATGCGCTATATCTCGGAAACTATAACAGATATCGAAATGAAATGTTCCACAAAAAGTAATTGCACGCTGAGGGCTACGCCTTAAAGAAAAAATTTTTTGGGTGGGGGCAAAAAAAGGGGTAGCTCCCATACAAATGGACAATTATTATCAAATATTCGATACTCTATATTCCGGAAACTATAACAGATATCGAAATGAAATGTTGTACAAAAAGTAATTGGGCCATAAGGGCTACGCTTTAAAGAAAAAATTTTTTGGTTGGGGGCAAAAAAAGGGGTAGCTCCCATACAAATCGACAATTATTATCAAATATTCGATACGCTATATCTTGGAAACTATAATTAATATCGAAATGAAATGTTCAACAAAAAGTAATTGCACGCTAAGGGCTACGCCTTAAAGAAAAAATTTTTTGGGTGGGGGCAAAAAAAGGGGTAGCTCCGATACAAATCGACAATTATTATAAAATATTCGATAAGCTATATCTCGGAAACTATAACAGATATCGAAATGAAATGTTCTACAAAAAGTAATTGCACGCTAAGGGCTACGCTTTAAAGAAAAAAATTTTCGAGTGGGGGCAAAAAAAGGGGTAGCTCCCATACAAATCGACAATTATTATAAAATATTCTATTAGCTATATCTCGGAAACTATAACAGATATCGAAATGAAATGTTCTAAAAAAAGGAAATGGGCCATAAGGGCTACGCTTTAAAGAAAAAATTTTTTGGTTGGGGGCAAAAAAAGGGGTAGCTCCCATACAAATCGACAATTATTATCAAATATTCGATACGCTATATCTTGGAAACTATAATTAATATCGAAATGAAATGTTCTACAAAAAGTAATTGCACGCTAAGGGCTACGCCTTAAAGAAAAAATTTTTTGGGTGGGGGCAAAAAAAGGGGTAGCTCCCATACAAATCGACAATTATTATAAAATATTCGATAAGCTATATCTCGGAAACTATAATAGATATCGAAATGTAATGTTCTACAAAAAGTAATTGCACGCTAAGGGCTACGCTTTAAAGAAAAAAATTTTCGAGTGGGGGCAAAAAAGGGGTAGCTCCCATACAAATCGACAATTATTATCAAATATTCGATACGCTATATCTCGAAAACTATAACAGATATCGAAATGTAATGTTCTACAAAAAGTAATTGCACGCTAAGGGCTACGCTTTAAAGAAAAAAATTTTCGAGTGGGGGCAAAAAAAGGGGTAGCTCCCATACAAATCGACAATTATTATAAAATATTCTATTAGCTATATCTCAGAAACTATAACAGATATCGAAATGAAATGTTTTACGAAAAGTAATTGCACGCCAAGGGATACGCTTTAAAGAAAAAAATTTTCGAGTGGGGGCAAAAAAAGGGGTAGCTCCCATACAAATCGACAATTATTATCAAATATTCGATACGCTATATCTCGGAAACTATAACAGATATCGAAATGTAATGTTCTACAAAAAGTAATTGCACGCTAAGAGCTACGCTTTAAAGAAAAAAATTTTCGAGTGCGGGCAAAAAAAGGGGTAGCTCCCATACAAATCGACAATTATTATCAAATATTCGATACGCTATATCTCGGAAACTATAACAGATATCGAAATGAAATATTCTACAAAAAGTAATTGCACGCTAAGAGCTACGCTTTAAAGAAAAAAATTTTCGAGTGCGGGCAAAAAAAGGGGTAGCTCCCATACAAATCGACAATTATTATCAAATATTCGATACGCTATATCTCGGAAACTATAACAGATATCGAAATGAAATGTTCTACAAAAAGTAATTGCACGCTAAGAGCTACGCTTTAAAGAAAAAAAATTTCGAGTGCGGGCAAAAAAAGGGGTAGCTCCCATACAAATCGACAATTATTATCAAATATTCGATACGCTATATCTCGGAAACTATAACAGATATCGAAATGAAATATTCTACAAAAAGTAATTGCACGCTAAGAGCTACGCTTTAAAGAAAAAAATTTTCGAGTGCGGGCAAAAAAAGGGGTAGCTCCCATACAAATCGACAATTATTATCAAATATTCGATACGCTATATCTCGGAAACTATAACAGATATCGAAATGAAATGTTCTACAAAAAGTAATTGCACGCTAAGAGCTACGCTTTAAAGAACAAAAATTTCGAGTGGGGGCAAGAAAAGGGGTAGCTCCCATACAAATCGACAATTATTATAAAATACTCGATACGCTATATCTCGGAAACAATAACAGATATCGAAATGAAATGTTCTACAAAAGGTAAATGGGCAAGAATGCCTACGCTATAAAGAAAAATTTTATTGAGTGGGGGCAAAAAAGGGGTAGCTCCCATACAAACTAACAATTTTTATGAAATATTCGATACGCTATATCTCGGAAACTATAACAGATATCGAAATAAAATGTTCTACAAAAAGTAATTGCATGCTATGGGCTACGCCTTAAAGAAAAAATTTTTTGGGTGGGGGCAAAAAAAGGGGTAGCTCCCATACAAGCTAACAATTTTTATGAAATATTTGATACGCTATATCTCGGAAACTATAACAGATATCCACATCAAATGTTCTACAAAAAGTAATTGGAACACAAAGCCTACGCTTTAAAGAAAAAAAAATTTCGGATGGGGGGTGAAGAAGGGTAGCTCCCATACAAATTAACAATTTTTATAAAATTTTTCCATACGCTTCTTCTGGAAAACTATTACAGCTATCGACTTCGAATATTCTACAAAAAGTAATAATCAAATAATTCATACATTTTGGTGAAAAAGTTGGTGAAGAGCAGGGGGACTAGAACATTTAATAAGTTTTATTAACCTTTAAATATGAATAATGTCGAAAGCTTTAAAAACTCTCGACCTCAAATCTTCTTCATCTATTTCTATTATTCATACGAACGTTAAAATTTTGTATAGTTTTCTATGGGCCTTAAAACTCGCACAAGGTTTTTTATTATATTATTTGCAGTACAAAATTACTCGGCTGGGTATATTTAAAGACCAATGTGAAGGGTATATAAGATTCGGCACAGCCGAATATAGCGCTCTTACTTGTTTTTTTTTAAATATGTATATTGAAGTGGTAGCAAGACAAGCTGTTGTTACCTTATTAAAATCCACATCGTGAAGGGAATGGCTCAGAAAGTTTTTTTCCGATCTTCACAAATTATTATCCGATTAAGTCTTCCTGCAAAATCTGATCATCCTTGCTAGTATTCTGAACTCCTCAAATTTCCTTGCACGAATCGGACCATTGAAAGCGGTCTTGTAGTCAACAAATATATGGTAACTCTTAATCTGTTTTTCATGCGCTTTCTTCAAAATTTGGCGTACATCACTCAAAATTTAATAAAAATGAATTAAAGCCCAAATAGTAAAGAAAAATTTATCTTAAAACATTAAGTTAAACTAAAAATAAAAAACAATGTCTTTCTAACAACATAACTCACTCTTTTGATTTTGTAATAAAAGTAGTTTCTTTTTTTTTATTTGCAGATTCTCTGTTAGACAAATTTAATGCACTTGGGTAAGTAAAAAATAAATTATTCTACAAAAAAAAGACAGAAATTTTTTTTGCAAGAAAATTCTTTTCTGACTCGTTGCATGTTGCTATAGTAAAGAAGAAATAAATTTATAATAAACACTCACGGGAGTGTAAAGAACTTTCTTCTGCAAAGAAATTGTTTATAAAATAACTTTTAAATTGTTTATGCATGTGTGCTCTTCAATATTTTTCTTTTTTTTTCTTAATTTAAATTGGATTTTATCAGAAAAACTAAAAATTGCTGTATTAATTTTTTTGTTTCGTACATACAAACATACATATCGTCACATGTACTCGTAGAGCAAAAGGATCAATTAATACTTTTGCTAACTTTGCCGGTAAGATAAAATCTTAATAGAATGTAAAATTTAGTCCTTCTAAATACGATCTATGTATTTAAAACAAATTTAGCAAACAAGAACGTTTCAGTTTGAAAGTTTGGTAAATCGTTTGTGTGATGCGAGTTGATATGTTTCTATTCCTTCTTAATTGTGAAAAAAATAATTGTTGTAATTCCCCTTAAAAATGTTGCTTTTGGTATACCCTTTTGCAATTTAGATGACGATATATTTATGTGGATGTTTTAAAAAATATAAAGATGTAATATTTGTACCATTTTCAATACAAACATGCAAGAATAAATATTATTTTTTTCCACGAAGTTATTAGATGCATCAATCAGTGAAAATATTGTCTTTTAGTATTAAATAAAATACATTTGTGAAGATACATGGCAAATGTGTAAAAGTCTGCGTTTAAGTAACTATGGAAATATTATTAACTTTTAAGCTTATTAAGATGAAAACGTTTTTCAAATGATTTAGGCGGAAAATATTAATTTGTTTTACATTTTAGAACATTTCTAAATTTTTTTTATCACATTTTCTTTGAATAATGAGCCTAGAAATATAAAATTAGGGACTCTCGGCCTAGATTTGGCTCGAAGGTCTCCTATATCAAATCAAAAAGAATTTTTATAATTTATGGTACTTCTTTGCGAATTTTGAGACAATGGGGCTGAATATATTAAATTAAGCACTATTAACCCTGTTTGTGATCAAAGATTAACTAAGTGGACAACAAGTACTTTTTTAAATTTTTAGTACTTTTTTCAATTTTCGAGACTATGAGCCTGAAAGCAATAAATTAAACACTTTTACCCCGAAACATAGCTGAAAATCAACTAAGAAGACAAATAGTCATTTTTAAAATTTTTGGAACCTTTTTGGGTTTTTGTTTACTGGCCCAGATTTCGAAGGTCGAAGGTCAACTAAGTGGACAAAAAGTAATTATTGAAAATATTGGTACTTGTTTGCCATTTTTGAGATTTTGGGCCCAAAAAATATTGAATTATGCGCCATTTACCTAGATCGCGGTCGGAAGTCAACAAAAATAATAAAAAGTACTTTTTTATATTTTTGGCACTTTTTTGCCATTTTTAAGATTTTGGACCTGAAAATATTAAATTCATTACAATTGACCCAGATTGCGGTCAGAAGTCAACTAAGTGGGCAAAAAGTATTTGTTACATTTTCGGTACTTTTTGAAGTTTGTCAGAATGTGAGTATATAATAGTTACCTTTTATTGATTCCGATTAAGGGCGAGAGTTAACAGGAAATCCAAGACAATTATGTGCTTTTCACATTTTTTTGTACTTTTTTAATTTTATGAGATGAAGTTAAGGGTTATTGACCCAGATTTTAGGCAGAAGTTGACTAACCTGACAAGCCTTACTTTTTCCCATTTTTGGTACTTTTTGCATTTAATGAGATTACAGCAAGGCTTAAAATATGGAACTAATGGCCAATGACCTAAATATAAGTCAGGAGTTATTCAAGTGAAAAAAAGTACTTTTTCGCATTTTTAGCTGTCTTTGATAATAAGATTAGATATATGACATAAAATTAGACCTAGATAGACGTCGAAGTCTACAAAGTACTTTTTGTATTTTTTGGAAGTTTTTTGCGATTTTTGAAATTATGACTCTAAAAATACTAAATTTAGGACTTTTATAACCCAGACTAAAGCTGAAAGTCGATAAGATAGTCATTAAGTACTTTTTTCCTTATTTTTGGTATTTTTTTGCATTTTTTTATATACGAGCGATTAAAGTTAAAAGTCAGTAGGGTGGTCATAAGGTACTCCTTTCACATTTTTGACACCTTTATGATCTTTTTGATAATATGAGCTAGGAATATGAATTTTGAAATAATAACACAAATGGAGTTCAAAAATAAATTAGGCGGATAAAAAGTACGTTTTCAAATTTGTAATACTTTTTTGTTTTCTTATCTTTTCTTTTTTTAAGAAAACGAGTCAAAAGTCAACTAAGAGGACAAAAAGTACTTTTTCACATTTTTGGCCCTTTTTTGAGTTTTGAGTATATTAGTCTTGTAAATTGGGTTGTTTTTAGTGATTTTTTTTTTTTTAATTTTTGGGGAATTTATTTTTATCTATTTGTTAAAGGTTTTATAGACCTAATAAATTATGCATATTTTTATGGAATGTGAATCTAGAAAAATAAGATTAAGGCCTGAGATCGAAAGTCAACGAAGTTGAGATTTTCAGGGCTTTTATTATATTTTTTGTATATTTTTGCATATTTTAAAATGATAAAATAGCAATTCTAGGTTAAGATTGTATGGAAAGAAAGTCATTCAAGTTTTACTTTTCCTGCAACTTTTTCGCATTTAGTACTTTGTAAAAGCTTAATTTAAAACTGCGCTTACGAAATAGCAAGTAATTGATAGTTTTTCCAAACATCGAAATTTTAAACCAAAAAAATTCCACTTTTTTGCTTCAGTCCAATAGTACCCCCTTTGCTATAAAATTGGTTTGTTGTATTGTTTTTTGCTGTTTTACACATCTTTCTGTTTTAAAACAAAAGAAATCTATTTATTGCAATAGTTACACCACCCACAGTTGAATTTGCATACTACCACTAGTTATAAATACAAAAAAAAGTAATTTTGCATCATTGTTAACAATTTGCATCATTGTTAACAATTGCGGATTGCCAGATAAAAATAATTCAATGACGGATACAACCGAAACGCAACAAAATTATTTTAAAAAATGTTTTTTAAATTAAAAAACAAATATGAAAACTTAAACAAACTCGAACCGCAAATTTAACAAAAAATTTTAATTTTTAATTTATGGAAAACATTTGTTGAATTTGAATTAGAGAAAATTATTCTAACGAGCTTACTTCCCCTTGCAAATAATTGAAAAGTCGTGATGTTGTTTAGTGTTACTTTTTATGAATTTAAATGAAAAACAAAAATCTTTTTTTAAAAAACTAAGTATAATTGGCATATTTGTTTATACCTTCAAATCTTGTGTGGCACATGTGTAAAGAAAAACAAATAAATAAAAATATTTTGACCTAAAACAAAAAAGCAGGTGTTCCTTCAAAAAGCAATATATCACAGTTACAGCTGTTAAAAATTAGCAAGTTTGATGATACAAAAATACTAAAATGGGTTAAGTATGAAAATCGTGCTAATCAAGAATTTCGACAGCATAGACTTTGGTATTTAACATAAATCGCGTGGCATGATTTACAAGCATTTAGGGGGAGTTCTTTAGTATAAGCAAAATCATAATAATCATCATAAATCAAAAAAAGTGGATTAAAGCTAAGATAAGAAAATCGTAGTGAGAGTAATATATTTGGTTGGTTCAAATCGTATAAGACATAAACCAATGGAACAGCGTAATTAACATATTTAATTTATTCAATTAATTTTTATTAGACAAAAGCTTTTAACTAAAAAGGCTTTTACTCATATACATACATATGAACACATTCGTCTGCGCCGTTAGGTATGCTATACTTTTTTTTTTGTTTTACTATTAAAGTGTCACTAAGGTGTTATATTGATATACAGTCAAATCCCGATAATTCGTAATCGCAAGGGACCGGTCATTGCTTACGAATTGTAGGGGATTTCGATTTAGCGGGGTTTCGATTTAACGGGACTAAAAAAAAAAATAAATACGAATTAACGGGGGTTTTCAATTACTATAAAAAGAAACATAAAAAACAAATGTTAAAAATAAAATTCAAAATAAATACATATATAAAATAATAAAGCAAATTTATTTATTTAGCAAAAATACGTGTAATGCGGTAAACAAAGAATTACTGTTTCCATGTTTCTGATGTTTTTGTTACGAATTATAAGTGATAGTTAGCAAATAATTACGATTTATAAGAGGTAATGAAGATTTTATTAAAAAAAATACGAGTTTGCGAGGGGACTAAAATATATGAAAATTTTACGAATTAACGAGATTTTTTCAAGGGACCGACAGTTTATTACGAATTATCCGGAATAACGATTTATCAGGGTACGAATTATCGGGATTTGATTGTATAAACAAAAAAACTTCATTTGTTACTGAGGCTGTACATAAGACAATTGAAACAACAAAAAACTTGCTATACCAAGCTCTTTAAATGTTGATACTAATTTCGGGTCTGTAGGACATTTTTATAAATACTATTTCAACCGACTTACAGGCGAGCAAGGCTAAATCGACTTCCTCTACTTCGTGCTTGGGTTAGAAAATTAAAACTTTTTAGGTTTTAAGCTTATGTTAAGTGTCTAAAAAAGTACTTAGAGATGACGGCTTGACGTATAAACCTTAGTATGATTTAGCGTTACAATATATAGAGTAATCTATTAATAATTTCAAACTCTTAAAAATTCCGTTTCCATTTCTCTGTTAAAAAAAAAAAACAAAACACGTTGTTTTTAACAAACTTCTTAAAAAGTTGAAGACTTTTGTTGTGCCACAAACAATAGCGAACAAAATTAGTAGCTCAAGCAGTAAAAGTAATGTAAAAAGTAGCGTCAGCATTATTAACGCAAGATCAAAAATCATCTGGCCAACTCATCTTCTTTGTTGTTTGTTAAAGCTTATTCATCATTGTTAACCAAAATTTTTGAACACAAAAAATGTTTTTTTTTTTTTTTTGAGTGCTTAGTGGTTTTTTTTTTTTTTATATTAAAAAACCAGCAATTACCTCGCTAATGTTAACTAAAACAAAATATTAAAAACAAAGTGGTATAAGCAATAAAAAGGAAATTTTGCCTGAATTGGCTTAGTTAAAAAAAATTAAGTACAGATCGTACTTGAAAAGTTCAATAACAATTTTGTATTAAGAATGAAATTAAAAAATTAGTTTTTCTTTCTGTGTATATTCGTAATCTTAAAAACTGTAAAATATGGTAACAAAATTATAAAAAGTTTTTTTTCGTTCATTAGGTTGACTTCCGACTTTTAATATAAGTCAAATTTCCAGACCTTAATCTTATTACAGACAAAAAAGTGCCTTTTTCCCTCCCTGCTGACTTCCAACCTGTATATGGAGGAATAGTACTTAATTCCATATATCTAGACTCATAAATGTATAAGAGGCAAAAAGTACTAATATATATAGTTTTTATGATTTTTTCCCTCTTAGTGCCAAAATTTTAGAAAAGTATCAAAAACTTTTTAATAATTTTTAAGACCTGTCGATAGCAGTTTGAATGCTGTTTGTATATCTTTATTTGTTAAGAAGTAACATGGCCGATACCCACGCTTCAGTGGTATAGTAGACATCAAGGTACCGTGAAATAACTCCCAAATGAAATAACTCCCAATGGAAAAAATGAAATAACTCCCAATCGAAAAAAATGAAATAACTCCCAACGGTAAAAATGAAATAACTCCCAATGTTTGGGAGTTATTTCATAAAAGTCACAAAAAAGTGAAATAACTCCCAAATGAAATAACTCCCAACAAAAATGAAATAACCCCCAATTACAAAAAAAATAATTGTTTTATGAAATAAGTCCCAACGGAAATGAAATAACTCCGAACAATAATGAAATAACTCCCAACGAAAATGAAATAACTCCCAACGAAAACGAAATAACTCCCAATTAAAATACATAAAGTACTGCTCAAAATTATAGCGCAATTCTATTAAACTTATAAAACTTCACTAGAAACCGTCAAAACGTTTTTAAAAAAATTTTTTTTTTGAGCTAATTAAACGTATTTATTCAAGTTTATTTATTTATTATCACAATTAAGTTTAGAAATACAAAATTAAAATAACATTTAATTTTCTTTAAAAACAATTTAAAAACTAAGTAGTCAAAATTATAGCACACGACTTTATTATATATTAATTTAAATCAATTAAACAAAAACTTGTCCAAAGTTAACATCAGTAATATGTAATATTTCCACCTTTAGCTTTTAATATACATTTTATTCTTTTTGGGATGGAATTAACTAATTAAGAGCACTCGTCTACAGTAGCTTTAGACTTAATATCCTTAATGGCACTTTTCAATTTATCTTTCGTTGAGATCTTGTATTTTTCAATATTACGATCAATAATAGCCTATATATTTTCGATTGAATTTATATCTGGAGATGTTGGTGGCCAATCTAGCAGAGCTAAATTTTGATTTCTAAACCAATTCATCGAAAACTTTGCCTTATGGCACGGGGCATTATCTTGCTGAAAATAACTTTGGGTCGTTTCATACCCAAAAACTCTTTCGTAATATGCAGGTCATTCATAGGAAATAAGTTCTATATAGTTCCTAGCATTTAAACGTTCTTCATAAAATAGTAATAAGCCGGTACCATGAGCTGTAAAACATCCCCATACGCTAACAGATCCACCACCACCTTGTGCTCTTGGCTGAAAGCAGAATGGCTGTTCCTTTTCCTGCATTGTACGCCGAACAAACGACCGATTTTTTCGATTGATAAACTCAAAATGGGATTCATCGCTAAAAACAACCCGATTTCAGTATCTTTCTACGCAGTTTACATAATTCTTGCACCAATTAAGTCTTTTTTTTTGTCTGGAGCTTGTTGCGGTAAGGGCAACGTTTTTTGGTGTAACTTTTAAGACCATGCTCAACAAGACGCCGACGGGTTGTACTTGCGCTAATTAATTTTCCAAGAGTAGATGACCATTTGGAAGCTAGTTTGCGACTACCAGCGGATCGATTTCGCTTACATATTTGTAACAAATACCAATCTTGTTCAGGAGTTGTACGTTTAGAACGTCCCTGGCCCGGCTTATTTGAAAGTGGTTCTCCAGCAAAAACCTTTTTGGCAATACTGTAAACACATTTTCGTAAAACGTCTAGTCTTTTAGATATTTCGGTATGGGAAAAATGTTCCAAAAACGGAGTCTTTATAGCAATTTTTTGCTCCAAAGCAACACTTTTACGACCCATAACCTTAAACACAATAAAACCCCGAAAATTTTAAAAAATCTTGACCGATATGAAGAAAATACACACTTAATTCGTGCTTTTGACTAACACTTAATGCATTTTAATTTTTTGCATTAAATTTTTATAAGAAAAAAGAACCGTTAGGTTTTTTTAGGAATATTTAAAAAGAGCGCGCTATAATTATGCATTGGCAAGAGATACAACATAATTTACCTGTCTCTTATTTTGAAAAGTTTTCAGTTATTTTTTTGCTGTTGGATGTACATATATGTAATAAAACTAATTAAACAATCCAAAAAAATTAAAGTTTTAAAAATAATCTTTAAAATAATTCATATAATTTAAATATAACCTTTAACTTCTTAAGTGCGCTATAAATTTGATCAGTACTTTATATATAATGCGAAAACCTTTTGTATCCATAAATTAGATGTTACTAACGTAAAATTATTTTCTAAACAAACAAACCAAATGACTGCCGACCTCCGTCTGGACGCAGGATAAGTTAACTCTCGTGGATCGAACCGCCGGCTTCGTTACAGCTTTGGGACAGGCGCGTGGACTTGAGGCACCTTTTTGTTTAAATATTTTTTTAATAAAAAAGAGTTATTTAGATAGCCGGCCTTCGGCCGGGCGCAAGGAAAGAAAAATCCAGTGAATTCGAACCACCGGCTTCGCAGTAGCCTTCGGCCGGGCAATGGACTTTAAGCTCTACTGCTTTCCACATAAAGCTTCGCCAAATAAAACATGAATTTTATGACACTTTAGTTATGAAGCTGCAAATACTTTCGATATACTACAGTTTAAAGTATATTCCCCGGCCGAAGGCTACTGCGAAGCCGGCGGATCTAATCCACTGGAGTTTTTTTTCCTTGCGCCCGGCCGAAGGCCGGCTATATATGCCACTTTTTTTTAAACCCAAAATTTTCAATTCCTTGTCACCTTTTGTATCCATAAATTAGATATCACTTACGTAAAATTATTTTCTAAACAAACAAACCAAATGACTGGCGGCCTCCGTCTGGAAGCAGGATAAGTAAACTCTCGTGGATCGAACCGCCGGCTTCGTTACAGCTTTGGGACAGGCGCGTGGACTTGAGGCACCTTTTTGTTTAAATAATTTTTAATAAAAAAGAGTTATTTAGATAGCCGGCCTTCGGCCGGGCGCAAGGAAAGAAAAATCCAGTGAATTCAAACCACCGGCTTCGCAGTAGCCTTCGGCCGGGCAATGGACTTTAAGCTCTACTGCTTTCCATATAAAGCTTCGCCAAATAAAACATGAATTTTATGACACTTTAGTTATGAAGCTGCAAATACTTCCGATGCACTACAGTGTAAAGTATATTCCCCGGCCGAAGGCTACTGCGAAGCCGGCGGATCGAATACACTAGAGTTTTTTTCCTTGCGCCCGGCCGAAGGCCGGCTATATACCCACGGTTTTAAAACCCCAAAACTTTTAAATAAATGTCACCTTGTATACTAGCGTGATTAAATTTTTTTAAATGCTCTGGTATATACATTTGCTTTTAGTAAAATGAAATAACTCCCAATAAAAATGAAATAACTCCCAACAAAAATGAAATAGCTCCCAATAAAAATGAAATAACTCCCAATAAAAATGAAATAACTCCCAATGATAGAAAATGAAATAACTCCCAACAAAAATGAAATAACTCCCAACACTTTGAAAAAATGAAATAACTCCCAACAAAATTTCATTGGGGGTTATTTCATTTGGGAGTTATTTCATTATGAAATAACTCCCAATGAAAAATAATGAAATAACTCCCAACAAAATTTCATTGGGGGTTATTTCATTTGGGAGTTATTTCATTATGAAATAACTCCCAATGAAAAATAATGAAATAACTCCCAATTTGTATGGAAAAAAATTGGGAGTTATTTAATTTTTTCATTGGGAGTTATTTCATTTGGGAGTTATTTCACGGTACCGACATCAATGGATGAAAGCACAACATTGTGATCACAGAATAGGCTTAACGTTCCACTAGGCAACTAGGGCTACTCTGACTGGGGCTTTGTAGAAAATTTGGAGTATCCAGCCTGTTGAAACCCGCGTACGATACGAGGCAGAATTCGGAGCTCTACGTCTAATCATCAAAGCATTTTGGAGACACTGGTAGGTAACACTGACAAAGTGGAGTTGTCCGATCGAATATCTTTAGTGCTTTAACTGCACTGAAATTCAGGGATAGATACTCGAAGGGACGTGCTCTTTAACGCACGCCGCAAGGAGGAAAAACGAGGCTGGGCATTCTGGTTGAAAATCCGTAGACCGAGATTTGCTACCGTCCCCTTACCACATGCTGTCCAACAAGCGGAGATCTAGGCAATCACGGAAGCTGTCCTGCCCGTTTATCAAGGCAAATATTATTATGGATGGCTAGGGGATAGCGGGAGGTTGTCCTGATGAATCCTTAACTGCGACAAAGGCCGAGTTAAAAGATTGAATGAAAAATTCTCCAGGGTGCAATGAAACAACGAGACAGTTCAAAGATTGATAAAAGTCCTCTTTGGCAACCGAAATGAGACCAGAACTAGGGGCATGCTAAACTTGGGAAGCCAGAACTAAGCAAAATATTGAGTGTGCTGACATGCCACTTAAGCTTACGTGCAAACCTCTATCGGCTAAGAGTTACTCAGAACAGCGAGTGCAGGGCATACAGGGAAGACATCGAAACGATAAAAAACTGACCAGCTTTTTCACAGGCCAGAGACCGATGTTTTGCTAGATGTGCTTTACATTGGAGGTGTATAATACGAAGTGTTAAGGGAATTCGTCGGCATCACCAAATTTCTTTGAATTTCTCGCTTGAGATTCTTTTTCCCTGCTAAGAGCACGCAAAAAAACGATCGCTTGTTTAGTTATATGGCCTGCGGGACTTGAGGTATTTAACGACTCCTCCTTTCAATCTTGCCTTAACTAACCTAAAAAGTGACAAAATTAATCTAAAAAGTACCATAATATAATTTTTGTCTTGATTTAAGCTCCAAGGATCCAAAATTTAAAGAAGGGGTTAGAAACTGAACCGTTTATTTTTTAAGAAGACTTCCATTTTCCCACAATTGTCCCATTTATTAACTTAAGGTGCGATTTTCTTAAAATCTCTATTAGTGTATATATATGTACATTGGAAGAGGTACCCGCAGTCTTAATCAAATGTCTCTAGCTTTATGCGCTTGGAATTTACAATGAGGGATCAGCCAGTCAGTCAGCTACTAGCACTGTCTTTTATATTTATACTTAAAGATATAATAAATTGGTTATTCTGATTTGATCAGTATAATGTCAGGGGGCATTATACTTTAGACTTTTGTGCACAAACTGATTATACGCTTACAACCTAAAAAGATGATATGGGTATATTAAAGGGAATAAAATTGTTTATCTATTATGTACCACAAATATGGGACGGCTGTTTCAAGGGCATATAGTATCCACTAACCTACTAAACAATCTAACCTTCTTTCTAAATATATCAAAATTGACATGGAGCGTAACAAAATGTTGAGTTAGGTTAAAATAAAATGTTTTCATTTGTGTTACTGTTGGAGGATTTCAAATAATTTGACACAGTTAAACAAAGCATTCATACTGGTCTTGAATTGTTTTTTTTTGTCTTAACAATTCATAAGGGAGTTGTTATCGAAATAAAAAAAAAACAAATTTACAAAAGTAAAAAATAACAAAACTAATGTTTGTTATATGTTGCTTAGATTGTGTCTATTGTTATTTGGGGGTTTGCTAGACATGCTGTTGTTTTGCTGCTGCAGCATTTTTTGGTGTTTTAGTTATACTAAACGCCATCAAAGGTAACAAACGGTTACAACACGCTTGACCGCCGTTTAGTGCCGTTTTTAATGAGGCAACAAAATGTTTTAAGTTTTATTTTCCTCACGTACCCAGTGTTTGTCTAAATTATATGCAAATGAATATTTTCAACGAAAGAGAAAACTTAATTTTATTTTAAATAAAGATGGTAGTAATTGACTTAATTCCTATTTACTTAAAAAAAATAAACGACGGTAGAGTTTTTTAAAGAAAACTGTTTGTTTTTAAGTTTAACAATAAGTAACATAAAAACATGTTTTAAAACTTATTTTAAAAGAAAAATTAGGTTAGATTAGGTTGAAATGGCTAATCTCGAAGACCCCACATGGACCCTTTGGGTCCTTAGTGTTACCAGGCAAGAAGAAACGATATTTGGTTTCACTAACTCGATGTTATAAGATCAAGGGTGCTGCACGCTCTCTTGGCAAATGCCAGAAGCCTTGTCTTATCGACCCCAGATAACTTTCCCTGGTCTTGAAACAAATAGGACTCTAGACAGTTTTCTTTCAAGCATACGAGCGCTGGACAGTGACACAGAATATGCTCAACAGTCTCCATACTCCCCCGGTGCTCCACAGGATAAACAATCATCGCTGATCAATCGTCCTGATCTTTAAGCATGAACCACTGTCCAACGAATGACTTGTTTTCATCCTCACTAAGACTCTGGAATCGCTCCTTCCAAGACCTCCATGGCTCTGACCCTCACAGCACTGTCTATGCCCTAATTGAAGCACTGAAGTGAAGCACGAATGTCCATTGCTCTTTCCATAGGCAAATGCATCCCTTACTTCACCAGCTCATCTGTCATTTCATCCTCTTCAATATCCCTGAACAATATGTTCACTTGTGAATTTTCAGCCTGAGAGACAATACAAGACCGGTGGCCAGTTTTGCTGCTGGAATCCCCACCTTAAATACACTGTAGTAGTCAGGAATTTTCAAGGGCTCCCTGGTGCCTAGTTTCCGGCAAAAAAATGCAACTCCAGTACCCTCCCCAAAATCTTTAACGCATCCGTAAAATTCTGGGCGAAGGCCCGCCAACCAGTCGTTTTCCTCGATAGTTACACCCGCCTAACCAATGAAGCTCAGTTTTGGATCATGTAGTCACTGTTACATTCCACGCTCGTACTAGCCTTTCTATGACCATATGGCACCTTAGGAAATTGTCCCATTTACCCCAAACAAGTCACAGACCTCCTTGCAACACCCTTTGCGACCAAATTAATTGGTTTCGGATCCAAGATTATATCAACCGCCACCGCAAGGTGCTGCGTTCAGCACCAGTTATGTAGAGTCCTGCCATTCCCTGCGCGCTCTTTAGGCATCTGCGATTGACCTGCTTTTTTAATGCAAGTGTTTCACTGCGGTGTAGATCCAATGCGTAAGATTTAGTGTAAAACGGGAAATTTTTTGAAGTTTAATTAAAATATGCGATAGTTTTTTTATAAAGAAAATTAAAAAAAATCTTAATCATTCTGTTAATTAATGGCAAATTTAAAAAAGTTTCAGTCTAAAAAAATTATGAATTATTATGCCACTATTAACCTTAAAATAAAACTTTCTCGTGCACCACCTCTATAAGCAAAAGCAATGATTGTTTTAAAGTTCTTTTTGCAAAACCATTGAAATTGGGTCAAACTATTGTAGAAAAGTCAGTCGTCATACACACCAACTGGGTAAAACATTTAAAAGAAAATAAAACAACTGAAAATGATGTTTGTGGGTAAATAGAGAAGATAAGTTGGTCTTACATTTGGTTTGGTCTTGACTAGTTCTTAAGAACAACTTATTTTAAACTTGTTAAAAACTTAACTTTATCTACAAAAAAAAAACCAAAAACTAAACTCGAAAACTATAATGAAAAAATTTATAATTATTAAAATTTTCTCACAAACTGAAAACAGAAGGAAATTCATTGTTTTCAACATTTGCTGGAAAACGACAAAAATAAAAAGTCAAAAATAAAATAAATTTGTAACAATGTTGTATGTCTGTCTAACAACTAAATGATGTCAACGAGATAGAATTGTTTTACTTTAGTTTTCTTTTGTTGCGTTTTATTTTATTTTTTTTTCTAAATCTATTTGTAACAACTTTAAAACTCTGACAGTTACACATTTAACTGGGCTCAAACCGGAACTAAATTAGTTTAGATACAGTAATTTAAAATCTAAAGGAAAAACTTAATATATAACACTTTCAATTTGAAGTACTGGAAATTCTACAGCAACAACAACACAACAACCAGCAAAAGAAATTTAAAGAAATAAAAAATTTAAAAACATGCAAAACGTTTTTAAAACAAAAGTTCATTAAAAATAAACAGCAGAAAACCATAAAAAAAGAAGAATGAAAAGTGGAAATGACAGTGATGTTAGTTGTATTGTAGTTGTAATAGTGACCAAGTTAATGAGGGTCATAAACTGTCCACAGTCATCAACACTGGCACCTTTCGAAAGATACGACAAGTCACTATTTATTTATGGTTAATTAAAATAAACCGTTAATTTGTTTTTATGTGAAATTATATTGCATTATAAAATATATTTTGAAACTAAAAAAATTTTAAGAAATTTTATTTTAATGTAATAAATCTTTTTTATACCCTTCACATAGTTTATATAGGGTATATATCAGTTTGTGATTCCGTTTTTAATTTCTTTTTTTATTCATTTGCGACCGCAAAAAGTATATACATTTTAGATCCTTATAGATAGAAAAGTCAATTTAGCCATGCCCGTCTGTGTGTCTGTTGAAATCAAGTTTCTGGGATGAATTTAAGTACAACACACCAGAAATTGGTATCAAACTATTAAAAATATTTCTAAGATGATCGCTATGTAAAATGAGCAAGGTCGGTTTACCACGGCAAAATACTGCGATTGTCCCAGTTTTTTAGAACAAAATCCATACAAAAAATGTAACAAATATGTATAACCAACTTTCAACGCTGTTGAGCATACATATGGACAAGGCGCATTCATACAAGGTGGACGCAGGCGAAAAATTCGTACCTAAAATGTCAAACACAAATATGGCATCATTGAAAAAAAAACACAAATTATTTGTATATGGCATCATTTAAAAAAAACACAAATTATTTGCAGAAGAAAAACGTGAATAAAATCAATTTTACACTGTTTTTTTTGCACAAAGCACAAGAACGCATCATTTGGTTTTACTGGTTGTTAATAAGAAACACTTTTTTAAATTTTTAGTTTAATAATCTAACCGACGCGTAATATTTTTTAAATCAAGAAGAAGCACATAAAAAAACTTTTAAAACATTGTGAGGAAAATTGCACGAGCAAAAAATAGTCAGCTGATCTGTCGAGACCACCTTCTCTATGAATTCACCTTGCATATGAATGTGAATAAATACGCATTAAGTTTTTGTATGTATGCTTGGGCGTAGGCAAGGCGAATTCATGAGAAGGTGGTCTTGACAGATCAGCTGACTATTTTTTGCTCGTGCAATTTTCCTCGTAATGTGTCAAAAGTTTGTATATGTGCTTCTTCTTGATTTCAAAAAAATTACGCGTCGGTTAGATTTTTGCACTAAAAATTTAAAAAAGTGTTTTTAATTAACAACCAGTAAAACCAAATGATGCGTTCTTGTGCTTTGTGCAAAAAAAACAGTGTAAAGTTAATTTTATTCACGTTTTTCTTCTGCAAATAATTTGTGTTTTTTTTTCAATGATGCCATATTTGTGTTTGACATTTTAGGTACGAATTTTTCGCCTGCGTCCACCTTGTGTGAATTCGCCTTGGACGTAGGTATGTATTAAAGTGTGGTGTTGATTTTGGCATACTTTTGACAATTCAAACGAACAAAAATAAAGACTGTTTTCATGAAAGGAGTTTGACAATTAAAGCTAACTATCGCTGTTAACACTCTTGCAAAGGCATGCCTGTATATTGTTTTTGCTTAATTTGTTTTCTATTTTTTTAAAGTCATAGTGTGTATGTGTGATTGTTGTTATACCCTTTTTATAGAGGTAAGGGCATATGTCAGTTTGTCATTTCTTTAGTAATATTTTTAATGTCTATTTGCGACCTCATAATATATACATATATATTCTGGATCCTTAAAGATAGGGAAATCGATACAACTGTTCAAATGTTGTGTTGTTTCTGTTTCGAAAACTATGATAGCTATGTACTTTAAGCCCACCACAAACAGTTATAATAATTCGAAAACAACTTGCCTGGATCAGGTGACTGGGTAAAACAAATGACGAGTGTAAAGGGTATATAAAATTCGGCACAGCCGAATATAGCGTTTTTACTTGTTTTTTTTTTTTATTTCAAATCAAATATTAAATTTCACATTGTTGTGATTTAAACAAACAAAATTATAAAAAAAAAATTGTTTTGTAATTTAAGAAAAAAAAAACGCACGAAATAAGGTGAAAGTTAAGAAAAACTTAAACGTACTTCCTACAAAATTAAATGTATTTAAGGGCCCGCTATTCAAACAACCTTAAGTTGGGCATTTTAATTATTTTGAAATTTTGCTTGCAATATGTGTACAAAGTGTACTGTAACTAAAGTTAACTTTTACTAAAGTAAACTACAAAGTGGACTTTAAAATGTTTGGGTTATTACAACCTCCCTTTAAATTAAATAGAATTTTTGTTTAAAGTATGGCAGTACCAGTGCAAAAACGACTACTTTTTAAATATTTAGGTACGCAGAGGCAACGACGTGTTTTTATTTGTCTGATTACACCAACAACAAGCAAATAAACGAAAAATACGGTCACCTTAAATAAAGAGACTTTACGTTAAATTCTAAAGGTAAGATGAGCTTCCCTTAAGCTTATCAGACACTTTAGCTTAAAGCATACTGTAACAACGAAAATGTATTTATTTGTACATTTTTATTTAAACCTAACAGGCAGATACAGTAAGACCACGCTCGATATAAGAAAGTTTTGATAATGAATATCAAGGAATGTGTGAACAGATTAACTAAAAAGATTACCGTTACATTGATACTAACTGTTCATCTCGACGAGACAAATTCATGCCTTGAAAAAAGTCAAAATCCAAATAAAAATAATCCGGTACTTTTGTTCTGGTTTTTTTGTATACTGAGTTTGACGTGTGTCTATGCATGAATTTGTCTCGTCAAGACTTACAATTAGAAAAAGTTTTAAACAAAAAAGTTCTTGAAATGAAGTAAATTCCAACAGAAATGAAATAACCCCCAACCAAAACTAAATAACTTTAATTTAAAATATGTAGAATGCGAAAAGGTTTAGTTTCCACAGATGTGTATTAGATTATTGTGGATACCTGCCATTATAGGCCTAACCCCACAGTGCTCTTAACACAGGGTGAAATTAAGCGTCCACCAACGCCCCTATACGCTTAGATTCGGTTTAAGTCGTCTAGGTACCAATTTCTCTGTTATGACTCTGTGTAGCCACAACAGAACACCTTGGTGAAGAGTTTGGGCTATCTAAACCCGTTTTTCTTTATTTTTGTTTCTAGTTTTGGTCTCACCTTTTTCATACCAAAACAGATCAGTACCGACCACAAATCTCCACACACTAGTGTACCAGCCCCAACTTTAAGCAAGAAAGATTATGATTCTCAGCCACACCCACTACGGATGCCGACCACCCAGCTCTGTTTATATAGGAAACGCCATTTCATTAATTCCAACTTAGGATCATATGTGTCTAGTATCATCAACACTGGTTTAGTTTCCACAGTAAGATTTAACTAACGCGCAATAAACAATGTGTGGCCGGCCTCCAGCCACAGGCAGGAAAAATTAACACTGGTGGATTCGAACTGCCGGCTTCGCTATATCTTTTGGGCAGCAATCGCAGTCAAAAAATGGCCACTTCTTGCAAGAGACCCTATATTAGCCTAGATTAAGTCATCCTCTTTTAGCTACCCAAAAAAGATTATATAAATACCACTCTTGATAGCCCCTAGGGAACTTTCGGCTGTCTCCGCATGATAGGTATGTAAAGCAGATTCCAGTTTAGTCAGCTCGCCAGCCTGTTAATTTCCGGGACTGCTTTTCAGGGGCCCACACTTAAATAATATTTGATAGATGGCAAAGCCTAGATTACTTTCTTATGTTTGCCAACCCGCAACGACGTAGTAATGCGCTTGATAGGAGAGAGAAATGTCGCCTAACTGTCGACAATGATGTCGATACTTTTGCAATTATTCCTGTTAGAAAGTAGATTATATACCTCATAGATAGCCACTATTTCAATCTGAAAGATACTGGGGTCATCAGGCGGCCGCGTTAAGAAACTTATCCTAAGATTCTCTGGGTGGACTACATCACAGTCTATGCTTCACAGACCATTTAAACTCGAACTTCACTTGAGAAATACAGTCAGACAAGGCAAAAAACTCATATTGTTATAGATAGGATCTACTCCAATAAGTTCAAAGTTAATTAAGGGTACCGCAAGGCTCCATCCTCTCTTCTGCCCTATTTTTTATCTTCCTTAATGACATACTATGTCGGATTTCGAATCCTGTCTATTCCTTTGCAGACGACAGAAGTATATGTTGTCCATACCAATTTGACAACAGGCCTAGCTTTTTGAAAATTGGAGCTATGAGGTTGATTATGAATGACACACTTAATTGTGATCTGCGATTGTAGCCGTGCGAATAGGATAAATTTTAATGCCCGTAAGACCTTATGTTGTCTTTTGACAGATAAACGCACATTAGACCATGCTGCATCGTGTGTAATAATTAATGATATAAATATCGGAGAGGCAGAAACTATTCACATTTGGACGGAACGCGTTGTTTTGTGTCGGTAGAAGCATCCAACTGTCTTGGTTTTTAAAACGGTGTAGAAAAAATGTTACGCAAACTGGTCTTAGCATTTATACCACATATACCCGGCTAGTGCTCCAAAGTTAATTTCGGAACTACGCGACCGCGTACAAGAACGAACAAAGGTACTCATTGTTGACGTTGAGGTATCTAACTGTCTTGACTTACTGGAGCACCATCGTAGTGTGGGATGTATTTCACTGTTTTTTCGATACTATAATGGAAGAAATTTGAATAAATCTGGTAACTTATTTCTGTAACCCGAGGCTGTGTGCGAGATGCGCATTACAGGTAGAATTTGTTTTAGTCGCACAATTGAATAACTTCCTAAAGATTTATTTCCTGTTTAAATTATAGTCAAGCTGTATAAATCAAATGTCAACAAACACTACTCCCCCTCTATCCTTCGTCTCATTACTTTTTTCCTGATACCTGATATAGCTCTTGAAAATCGATTCTACGTTTGTTTAAAGGAGCAAAATTTCTGTAACAGTCCAGTTGAAAACCAAAATTGCCTCAAGTAATTTCGAAGAAAGGAAAATAATTTAGCTTACTTATGTTGAGGTGTTGTCTAAGCATTACCTAAACCTTACTTGAGTTGTACAGTTGACCAAACATTTTCAAATCTAAGAAAATCATCACGACTGTCATTACATTGATAACATAAATGCTTAAGAAAGGAAATTTAAAAACTTTTCAAATTTATTAAACTTAATACTCAATGGGAATCAAATTTTATTCCTTTGCTTTTATTTTATAAGACAATCCCTTTCATAGAAGTTACATATCAACATACTTATGTACATATTGAAAAAGAATTTATATTTGCATGGAAATAATATTGATTAAGAAAAACGAAATAAAATAAAAACAAGTAAGAGCGCTATATTCGGATGTGCCAAATCTTAGATACACTTGACATTGGTCTCTTAAAACTTCGAACTTTTTTTATTTTAATCCATTTTTTTATTTATGAAATATTTCTAGTTCTATGTCGGTGTCATATGTTAACCCTCTAAGGACTACATGGGAATTTTAAGGGTTTCTAGGGATATGTTTGGGAGGGGAAACTATTGGGGATCGATCGTAAACTTTATTTCCCTAAGGCCGACTCTAAAGAAGCGTTCTTACATATTTTTTCGAAATTTTGTATGGCAACCCCCTTAGGTGATGGAGACAGCAGTTTTGTATGATTTAGGAATACGTCTGAGAGGGAAAACTAACGGGGGCCTATGATATGGGGTAAGTATGTTCTAGGACAATGTTTGGGAGGGGAAACTATTGGGGGTCGATCGTAACCTTTATTTCTCTGAGGCCGACTCTAAAGAAGCTATATACGTTTTTATATAATTTTTGTACATTTTTTATGGCAACCCGCTTAGGTGATGGAGGTAGCGGCTAAGTACGTTTTACGAATATGTTTGAGAGGGAAAACTAATAGGGACATGTGATACATTTTATTTCTCTAGGCGCGATTCTGGAGAAGTTTAAAAGGTTTTAACCCTATTGTTCCAATGTTGTATGGCAACCCGCCTAGGGCGCGGAGACAGGGGGTAAGTATGTGCCGGGAATATGTTTGGGAGAGGAAACTAATGGGGTCAGTCGTACACTTTATTTCTTTAAGGGCGACTCTGGGGAATTTATATAAATTTTGAATGGCAACCTTTTAGGTGATGGAGAAAGGGGGTAAGTATGTTCAGTAAAATGTTTGGTAGAGAAAACTAATGAGGGTATGTGATATATTTTATTCCTCTAGGGACGATTAAGGACAATTTGTAGGGGGTTTGACGCAATTTTTTTTTTAATTTGTATGGCAACCATGTTAGAGGCTTGAGATACGGGGTAAGCATGTTTCACAAAAATGTTTAGTAAGAAAAATTAATTGGGGTCGGTCTTACATTTTACCTTTGTAGGAGCACCCTGGAAACTGTGGGAGCGATTGAAAAAAAATTAAAAAAAAAGAAAATTTGTATGGAAACCCTGTTAGGGGTGGAGATAGGGTGTAAGTTAGTTCCACAAAATGTTCAAGGGGAAAAATTAATGCGAGTCGGTCTTACATTGCACATTTTACAGAGCAACTCCAAGCTAATTTTTATGTATATCTCGGTCAGTTATCGGCAGATTTTGCTAGGTTTCAATAGCGATTTTCTTGCGAATATTTCTGATAGTTTGATACCCCTTACGGGTCTATGCGACATCGGGTTGCTTCAAAAAGTTAATTTTAACCAAAACACGGACATACAGGCATAGCTTAATCGACTTCCCTGTCTAGAAGGACCAAGAAAATATGTACTTTATGTGGTCGCAGATGGATATTAAAGAACTTACAAACCGAATGACAAGCTTATATATACCCTTATCACTTATGTGAAGGGTATAATAATACTTTTGGTTGTTCATATATGGAAAGTAAAGTAAAATAAACGCAATAGTTTTTTCAGACAGAATTGTTATTTGTTTGAAAAAGAATCAAATCAAATGTTGAAACTTCAATTGTTTTTTATATCAAGAGATTTTTCAGCTCAAGGTTCTAAAGGATTTTTCAGATTTATTTATATTATTTTAGAAAAAAATAATACACAAAGAGAATAAAATACATCTTGCCATGGTAACTGACAAATATGGCTAGACAAATATGCATATATAGAAATGTGTGTGTGTGTGTGTGTGTGTGTGTGTGTGCCAAGTATATGCACTATATACTCGTAGTCATCATAGTCTTAACTCCAACTATCAAGATCAATAAACATTGATTTTTGTGTGTTAATATTTTGTTTATTTTTCAGTTTTTTATTCAACATTTTCCTATCTTTCACTCTAGAGGATTAACTTTTGCAAAAAAAAAAACACTTGAGATTGCTGCATCAGTCATAAATACCTATTATGGACAGAAAAAATCGAAAGCTTAACTTAAATGGAAGTTTTAACAAACAAAAGGAAAATTTTAGTTAAAATAAATTTTGTACATTCGTGGGGAGTAAATCACATCAAAGTAGTGGCGCCAAATGCGTTCATTTATTTCTTGTTTTAATGCATGCACTGCCAATATAGTATGACCAGAGACACTGCAAGTATTGCTTGAGAAACTGTTCATGCATATATAAATATGCTGTAAAAGTTTAAAAGTGTGCTCAAATGTAAAGATATTAAATTGAAAAAATTTCGTAAAATTTTCTGATTAGGGGAGAATTATCATTCTCCCTAGTCCTACTTTTTTTGATTGTATAATCCAAGCTAGAATGGCATTGTAGCAGGTTAGAGAGGTATAACTGTAATAGCTTCCGAGTTATAGAGTATTAAAAGTTTTATAAAACTGCCCGTTTGTATGAAGGCCAACATTCCCCTCCTCCTATTCAAAAAATTTTTTTTCTTAATTGCATGCATCTTACTCGAACTACTCCGTAAGAGGTTTTAAGTCGATTTCTAAAATAATTTCTTAGATATAGCGCTTGGATATATTTTAAAAATAAGTTATCATGATAGAACTCAGTCTCCGAGATATTCCGTATTAAAAAAAAATTTAAATATGGGCTACCACTCCCCGCTCTCCAATCCAAATAATGCTTTAACAAGTAATAGTGGGTAATCGTTTCTTTTGGCTTTAACAATAAGTATAGCTACATATATTCACAACGAGAATTTCCATTAACATGTAACGAGCCTTACGTAAAGGCTCGTTGACAATTTTGCTCAAAGTTAGGTATTTGGGGAATACGTGATGGACCGAGTGTAAATTAAATCCTTTCCAAGCAACTGCTTTGGCTGGGCTAGTGCCTAGTCGACCTTCAAGAGCTCCCGAAAACATTGCACTGATTGAATGCAGCTTACGCGAAAATCCGCGACTTTCAATATTGGAAAGAGCAGCCTCACTGGGACGTCCAAATCGTTCAAGAACTAAAAGATTGATTTACGCAAAAATTTTTGTGAAACGATGCTAAAGAGTTTTCGCACTGTAAATCCCATTTTTGGGGCGACGAGGCTAATTTTTATATAAACGACCACATCAACAAACAAAGCTGCCATTGCTTGTCTCCAAAGAACTCGCAACCCTCGATTGAAACATCAAAAACCATTGAATTACCCCAGGGTAACTGTTTGGTGAGCCTTATCTACGCATGAGATAATTGAAGCATTTTTTCGAAAATTCTCAAGGCTAGGCGACGAATGTCAACGGCGAAAATTATCGATGCATGATTTTGGAATTCTTTTTGAAAGACCTGCGATCTCATCCATCGTACTTTTCACACGCGTGGTTTCAAAAGTTTGGAACACACACAGCCAGAGCTTCGATGAATTTGCCTTGGGAAAACTTCACCCAAAAACTGATCAGTCTCTTTGGGAACATCCCATGGCCACCAAAATCGCCCGATCTAATTCCTATGGATTTTAAAGATGTTTAAGTTTAGAATCAATTGATTGATATCATTCCTTTATTATTCCATAAAACTAAGAATCTCTAAAAAGTAGAATACAAATATCCTTTCGAATCAAAAATTTTTTTAAGCCTTTTCGCTTCGAATCGAATTATATAATAACCCTCAGTAAATAAGAAAGTCCGAAGTCTCTGTGCACAAACCTAAATTTAGCGAAGTTAGCATTAAGGCTTAAAAAATTTTCGTTTCTGAATTTCTCTGAACTTTGACAATATTTTGAAACTTAAAAAATCGCTTTTCTATTGAAACAATAAGAGCTTAAAGAAAAAAAGAAAAAAATATTTGTAGAAGCGGTTTTTTCGATATTGAGTTAAACCTATATGTACGTTTAAAAACATATTTTTTTTCATTTTTTCGGAAATAACCGTCTATAGGGCCCCTGCTATTTAAGGTGCGACTTAAGGTTTTAAAAAGCTTTTTATAAAATCCCTTTTTAAAAAATTCTAGCCAGACTGGTAGTAAAAAACTCAATAAATTACAAAACGAGCGGATCATTTTTATAAAAGTTTCAAATACTAACACAAACAGAAGGAAAAACTTTTTCTCTAAGAACTAATTCTCTAAGGACTATCTTGTTCGTTAACATTCAGCAAGAAAACTTTTGATGTGTGCGTGCTTCAGTTTCACTTTTTTTAATTTAAATAAAAGAGATAAAATTGGTTGTATTGCCTTAAACTTTTTCTTTGTTTTTCATTGAAAAATCAAGTAAAATAATTATTATTTTTATTTTCGACTTTTAACCTTAATGCAGGAACCCAATGTCAGCTGTCAAAATTTGCCAATTGAAGTATAAAAACCTGGTTTTTTGTAGAATTAAGCACACGTGATAACAGTTCACCTTAATATTAAAGCTAAATATATATTTTTTGGAAAGTTTTAAAAAAGTATTGAATTTTTTATATTTTATAAAGACGTAGATATGGAAATATTTAAAATTAATTAACAAAGTTAATACTGTTCATTGTTAAAATAAAAAGCGAAAAATAATTATTTTCAACTAAACGTGCTTATTATTTTTATTAAAGTTGGTTGAAGTCAACTTTTAATTGTTGGAAATTCGTTTTATGTTTATCTTGTCAAAAACACAAGAGCATCATATCGCAATTAATTAAAAAGTTTTTAGTTTTCACCACTGCGTTAATTTGCAATTAAAGTTTTTCAACGTAATAAAATATTAAGTTTAAAGTTTATGCACATGACAACCTTATTATTTTAATGTAAATGTTTATTAAATTTAAGTTGATTGAATAATCTTAGAATATGAAGAAGTGCACATAAAATATACTTTTTGTGTATAATTATGTTAAATCCAACATAAAAAGGCTATATTTAAAAACGGTACCTTTTTTCATGAATGTGTAATATAAAAAAAAGAAAATTTTTTGTAAAACCAAGTAAAAAGCTACAGTCGGTTAATTCTGACCATATTATACCCTACACCACAATCATCCGCAATATCTTTTGCTTCCCTGTAGGGATAGGAGTAAGCTCTTCATATATTTTGCCTTCATTATTACAAAAATCATTTCAATGGGTTTCACTTACTTTGTTGCTCCTCAGTAAGATGTAACTATAAGCGGATGGATTAATGGCGTTTATTTTCAGTTTGAAATTTTGCGTTTTTTGTTACTACTAATTTTATTATTAATTAGTTGAAAGGTAAAAAAAATCATAAGTATTAGTGTTGAGGATTCCTTGACAATTTTCTGAAGTTTTCCAAAATTTTCCAAATATTTAACGATATTCGACTAAAATTATCTGGAAGCTATGGCCATAATGCTTATTTCGCTAAGAAATTTGTATGGAAGCTATGTATTTTACAAAATGGACCGATCATTATCAAAAATAATAGGCTTTGCGCCAGTGTCAAAACACTTATATGTATGTACTAAATTTCATCAAAATACATACCATACATATATGTATGTATTCAAAATTGCAACCTGTAGCGTGTATACAAGATATGGAAACCTAGCTAGATGGACGGATGGACATATTTAAGTTCATTAGTTTTATTCCTTTTTAAAAATGTCGGTTCCTTATAATAAAATTAATTAATAAATATTAGTTTTTATATCACTTTTTTATCTTAAGGTGTGATATTCTTTAATTCTTAAGGCGTGTGTGAAAAAACTCTGTTTAAAAACAATTTTTTCTAATGGAATAATCTTTTCTTGTATGTTTTTATTGCAACATTTGCTAATTTTCCAATCAGTTTTATAAAAAAAAATTCATTCATTTAATCTATTAATGTATTTGTGTAAAAATGTAAATGTGTGCATGAGATTTACACTTGTAAAATGGCACGCCTTTATTTAAAATTAAATTTGCAGCAGTCATAATACAGTTTAAAAAAATACGAACAACAGAATAAAGAAAATGAAAATTAAAAAAAAATATAGACAGACGAACAGTTGTATATATGGATGGTAAAACCAAGCAGTGTTTGTTGTTGTCTTGTTCTTTGGTCAATAAACTTTTTTAAGTAAACATTGCAAATGATTTATACATATTGGCAGAATGATCCCACGCAATCAATCATTGCAATGCACTTAAAGAAATTAAGAGCTTAAAGATACCTACATTATGAATTTTGTATAAAAAAATTAAATTATAGTAATTGCAGTTAGTTTATATGATCTAGAGCTATTCCAGCTATTCCGCGGTACTAATTCTTAAATATATAAAATAAATAATTCGCCTCAATTAGTCAATAGGTATTTCCATTAAAATTAAAGCCCATTTGTTAATATTTGTGTAAGTAGGTATTATGTATAAAATTTTTTACCAGCAATTCTTAGATTTATAAAAAAATGCATTTTAAAAAGAACATTTTTTGCATATACCTATAAAGCTAAAATAAATTAAAAAAGGCACCCATCAATAACACTTACCTATTTAGGATTGTACATATGTATTTCTATTTTACCAAATTGCTAAACGGATATAAACATTTTCATACAATTGCATTTTATCTTTCACCACATTTAAACCACACTTCTCGCAACAACAAAAAATAACACTATTGAACTCACCACAGACTTACACTAAACACGTTAAAAACAACGAACGGCCCCATCAAAAGAAAAACACCGACCGGCACAATTTACGCATTTATTTTTATAATTTTTAACTATTTTTTTAATTTATTTAATGGTTTTTTATTCTAAATTTTAGAAAAACTCACTTTTTATTAGATAAACTATACACTTCTACAAAAAATAATAAAATTTTTTTGATATTTACAAATTAAAATATTACATTAAAATCAAACCAACCGAACGCTTTAAAATTTTTTACAAAACTAAAAAGGAATGTAAATGAATGCAATTCAGCAAACGTTTGTTGTTGTTATTAAAGCGAATTATACAATTTCGCCGCCAAAAGAGTGCTAATAACCATTTTGGACAGTTTTTTGTTTATTTAGGGCTAATTAGACAACTACTTATTTTAAAAAAGTTATTTTTTATTATTTCTTTTGCTTTAGTTAATTGTTACCAGTTAAGGTTATTTATAATAATGTTAATTTACTGAAATTAACTGTTTATGAATATAAACATATGTAAGTGTTAGGTAGAACAACTATCAAAAAGGAAACCAGAAATATGGTCGGTCCTAAGCTGTTGCCATGCACGTCCAACAGATGTGAATATCTGAAAAGATAGCTACGAATCGATAAGAGCAATTACGCCCAAAAGCACCAAAACTGGGAGAGTGTTGCAATGCAAGTAGGTGATTATTGATAACTGAGAATTTGGCCAAATACGAAGTTTAGGGCTACCAGGACATTTCAGGGTAACCAAAAATGAACAGGTCATATTAAATGGCGATTAAAACTTAAAAATTGAAGGGCAGTGTAGAGCCACAGGACAGGAGTTCGGTTGGTGATTAGAGTGTTGTCGGTGTAAGAAATGTCTTTGAAAGCGATCCCGAAGATGACAAGACAAGGAAAATACTAAGAGAGTAAGAAATGCCATTTGAAGCGATCCTGATGATGACAAGACTAGGGAAATACTTAAACTAACTTAAACTTGAATTGAGCAAGTATGATGGACTGTGTTAACAGGTCATTCGATCCCACAAGCACACTTTCATCGAATGGGGGTTGCGAAGAACATAAATTGCAGGGCATCCAAGGAGGGCATCTAACCGATTGAGTTTTTAGTGCCTTACTTTTGAACAGGCCTGAGCTCGATGTTTTATGTCAAATGTTATTACCAAATTTCTGTGAACTTTCTCCCCAACTCTTTTCCATTGAAAGCGGCACACCGATCTCTTGCTTAGGTATAAGTCCGGCGAGACTTGAGATCATATTAAAGTCTCCTTCTTTAGACCTAAACAAAACTTTTAAAACCCAAATAATTTTATTTTCTTCTCTGTAAATTTGGATAAAAAGTTCCACTTTCTTTTAATGAAGCTGAAACTTTTAACTTTAATTTTTAATGTAGTTTTTTTAATTTTAACCAGTATTGTAAGTTTCAGGGTTACATCTATGGCAATCAAATTACCCATAGGTATTAAAATCTTAAAAAAGACACAAAATATATTCTTAAAAGTGAAATTTTTGAAAAAGAAGTTAAAACTCATTTCAAAATCGAGAGCAGAAAACTGTTTTTATTTTCGCCCAAATACTCTAAAAAAACATGCAAATGCATGTTTGCTAAATCCTTTTGTGTTATTTTGTTTTCAATAATCTTGTTAGACATTAAAAATTAGACATTTCCCATATAAGTATGTATGTACATATGTATATATGTAGCATTATTTTCTGGTGTTTTTAAATATATATTTTTAATTCGCTAAGTGTACCCTAAAGTATTTATTCATTAAATGTTTCGTAGGACTTTAATAATGCAAACATCTTTACATTTTTAATTTTTTTATCATAATTTTCTGCTTTTAATATTCTTTGTTTAATTTGCCATTGTTAAAACTTTTTTTGCTGAGTATTTACGTTTGCACAAGAACAATAAGAATCAATAATAAGTTTTTATACATACAATAAAAATAAGTATTAATGGTTTGATAAGGGCCATCCATACTCAGAAAAGTTTTTTAATTTAATATGCAATTTGCGTAAAAGTTTACTTTTTTAAAAAATTGTGAACAATAATTTGGAAGATGATTATAAAATAAGACCTAAAAAGAAAGAATTTCATAAAGAGAAGAAAAATTTTAAATATTTTTTTAATTTTTTTTACGAAGAAACTTGGTAAGCAAAGGGCTACTATGTATAATTGAAAAATCTACACATTTGGTAAAATTAAAACAAAATTAGTTTAGTTTTTAATTTATCAAAGATTTCTAAAACTGTTTTTAAATGCCATTAAATTGATAAATGGTAAAGTTTTAAACTGTTTCTGAATATGAGGGTTAGTTAATGTTTCTCTTATCAAATTTCTACAGGTTTAACAGGATTTGCCAAAATAAAATTGTATTTTTATACCCTTCACATAAGTAATAAGGGTATATAAAAGTTTGTCATTCCGTTTGTAATTCCTTTATTATCCATTTGGGACCCCATAAAGTATATATATTCTAGATCCTTATAGATAGGGAAGCCGATTTAGCGATGTCCGTCTGTCCGTGTTAATGTTGAAATCAACTTTCTGAAGCCCCCCAATATCACAGATAGTCGCGAGAAAATCGGTATTGAAATTCAGCAAAATCGCCCGATATTTGACCGAGATATAAGCAAAAAACCAAGACTACCTTATTTTTGAGTCTACAACAACAACAAAGAACACACTTAAATTATATAAAAATGCCCACAACTCCTTCAGAGTTGGCCTTAGAGCAATAAAGTGTACGACCGATCCCCATTAGTTTGCCCTCCCAAACATGTTCCTAGAATATACTTACCCCCTATCTCCACCCTCTAAGTGGGTTGCCATACAAAATTTGTAAAAATTAGGATAAAAACCCCTACAACTTCCCCGTCACCCGTGGAGCGTTAAAAAATGGCACCGACCCCTATTTAAAAATTAGAAATATTTCATAAGTAAAAAAATGGTTAAAAATAAAAAAAACGTTTGGGATTGCGAAAGGTCAATGTGAAGGGTATATAAGATTCGGCACAGCCGAATATAGCGCTCTTACTTGTTTCTTGTGGCTTCAACTTGAGCACGTACATTCACCTCATTTATACTTTTATTGTTGTTTCTTCGTATTTTAACATAAACTTTTGGCTTTTGGGTACTTGTCAGTTGATGTGTGTTGCATACAATATTCATACAATTATAAACGCATGATTTGTTTAAAATTATCTTTAACACAAAAATCTTTCAATTTATTTTACACATCAATAAATGATCAAATCACTAAATAATTAAAGGAATTGAATGCTTTTGAAAAATTCATTTAAGCGTTTGTTTACCAAAGCGAAATGTATGTTTGTGTTCAATTGGTATAAAGTTTGTATATAAAACGATATAAAGCGATATGTGGAATGTTGAAAACTGTAAAAAGCCTCTAATTTTGCTTTAAGTATTGACGAAGTTTCCTAGCCAGCAAAATTGGCCGACACTGTTAAATATCTAACAGAAACGTTGGCCAAACTTTCAGAAATCCTAGCAAGTTTTGCCGGATTTGAATCGGCAAAACAGTGGGGCACATAAAATCTGTCAGACATCTTGGGGATTTCGGATCCGGTATGTTTAACAGAAATCAGAGAGAAATTTTATGAAAAACCGGAAAAAAATATTTAAAAAATATTGGTTTTTACATAATTTTGTAAGCGAATAATAATAATCGGAATCTAGTTAGAAAAAAAAAACAAAACCTTTTTTTGAGACTGCGTAGGCGCCTCAAAAACCAATAAAAATAGAAATAAAATGTAATTTGTATTCGACAAGTCTCGAAAAAATATAAATACATTATGGTACATTTTTAGAGTTTTTTAACCTAAAAGATAAGAAAAAATATAAAAATTACATATTGGTACTTTTAGGGTACTTTCTACAATATTTTAACCAATAAAGATACAAACATAGTACATAATGCGTTAAATAGGTGTCGAAGAAATATGACAATTTTGAAATTTTTTTAAAATGTAGGTAAGAAGGTAGGAATTAAATGATGGTACTTTTCCTAACCTTTGCACCAATAAAGGTAGACAAATTTAAAATTGCGTTCGAATGGTCTGGAAAAAATACAAACACGTTTTTGGTATTATTTTGGAATTTTGTAACAATTAAGGCTCAAGAGGGACAATATTATATTTTGTGATACTTTTTAGGAACTTTTTTGCATTGTTTTAGTTTTTGAGTCTTGATATATGAAATTGAGGTTAAAATTCAATAAAGTGGACAAAAAGTACTTATTTTATATTTTTTGTACCACTTTGCGTTTTTTTGGCTATTATATTATTTGTACGTTTTGCCATTGTTTAAGCATATGAACGGAACGTACTTTTTTAAATTTTTTATTAATTTTGGAATTTTTTGACATTTGAAGACTAAAATAATAAAAAAAAATACTTTTAACCCAGATCGAAAGTCAATTAAGGGGGTTAAAGCAACTTTTTTTTAGATGAAAATTTTTTGAAATTATGAGGTAGAATGTCATTCTAGTGATCAAAAAGTACCGTTTTACCTTTTTGGTACTTTTTTCTAAGAAATTCCCATTGCATGGCTTACAGTAAGCACACTAAGTAGAAAGAAATAAAAGTCCCACAGACATGTCTGTACAAAAGAAAAATAAAAATCTTACAGATAATTAAGTAACTTTGCACTTGAAACCTATTAATCTGGTCGCAAAAGGTGTTGCCAAAAGGTCTGCAGCTCGATTAAAGTAAAACATGACAATTTTAGGAAATGTTATGGTACATTGCAGAATTTTTAGAGAAATTAAATGTAGCAGTGAGTACACATGGTCACAGAACTTCATATTAAAAGTGGGTGTGACTGTCGAAGAATGCCTGACCTAGACAAAAGGACCTACAACTTTCTTATGGCTTTGTCCAAGATAAAGAAGGTGTCGGGGCTGTTGTATTCTATTTTTTGAAGAGAGTTCAATTTAGCTGTACAAAGTTTCTGATGACTGCAGTATTTTTTAGGCAGAGATTCTGGCTGCAATTCTTAATCGTTTAAGATTGCCAGGAATCTATTAATAAGCTAAGTGTCATGAGAAAGTTATAATAAGATCTTGGAATAAATATTTAAACAGAACTTACGTATACTTGTTATGATTGATGAATATTATTCATACGCTTGGGTTACAAACATTATGTAACGTGGAAGAAATTAAAAAGCAAAACAAACATGCAGTTTTTCTAAATATTTTTTAGGTTTTTGGCACCATTAAACTGATAATTTAGCTTAATGAACGTTTACCCTAATGCTGGGCTCTGGTTTTGTCTTTTACTTTATATGGTTCTATTTGGGAAATAGTAAACGTGCGTTTTGTAAATAAAAGGGCAACCAAAAATATGCTCTTAAAAAAAAAATTGGTTTATGGGCATAAAATATGCGGTAAAAAGTCAAAAATATGCTTCAACACATGAAAAATATATGATTTAAACATATGAATAATAGAAACTTAGACTAAAGAGTCCTGACACGCAGCATTTAAATAAAGTTACATTAACGAAATAATTAAATAATATTGCCACAAAATTTTGGTACAAAATTAAAAGGGGGGAAACGGAAATAATGTGAAATAAAATTTTTCGAGTTTTGTCGAATCAAAACAAACAAAAACTGGCTCCGCTTCAAAATAAATAATTAATTAAAAAACAAAAGCTAAGAAAAAATCATTATAAACACTCTAAAGATTTTTTACTATTTTTTATTTAATTTTATTTAATATAAAAAAATTCAAAATATGCTTTAAAACAGATTAAAAAAATATTCCCTTAAAGAAAAAATATGCCCTAACATATTAATGCCAAAATTTCTGAAACAGATGTTAATAAAAAAGGGTTTCGCTTAAAAATAAACAAAAGATGACAATAAGCACTCGAAAGACTTTTTGTTAGGTTTTTTTAAATTTTATCTAAAAGCTTCCAGAAATGCTTTAAAAATGGGGTTTTCAAAAAATATCCTCCTAAAGATAAAAATATGCCCTAACAAGTCCATGCCAAAATTTTGCAAAAGTTCTAAATCGGATGAAAAATTCGACGCACAGAAAAAATATAATTTTGCATATTTTTGGTTCAAAAAAGATTTTGGATAAATTCAAGAATAAAATTCTTAATTTTAGAAAGCGGGTTTTCTTTCTGTGTACATGCTTTTAAAAAAGGCAAACGGGTTGCTTTTTCTTTGTGATTGAGAGGACCATTGTTTAAAAACTAACTGAGATTGAACACTCGTTCAGAAATCTTAAACGAGGTGTTAATAATGTTTTTTAGATTTAGTGTGATTGTTTGATAATAAAAATATCATTCAAAAATATTCTTCGTTCTCTTGAAAGGAATGAAAATTTAGTTTCGGCTGAGTCTGTACTTAACGAATTTAACGGTTATCAGTTTGTCACAATAAAAAAAAGCCCTTTTTTTTGTAAAAAAATTTAAACTAATAATGCTATTTCTCTAAGCTTATTAATTCTTTATAAATAATACATAATAACAATTAATAATCGAATGAAATACGGAATTAATTTGAAATAATAAGTCCTGCAATGAAAAAGAAATATCAATTAAAAAATCCCTTAATAAACGAAGTATGTAATTTTATAAATCCTTTTTTTGTACCCTTTAATATGCAAAACTATCCAATTAGTATGGATTTCTTAATAATAACATCATAGACTCCCATATGCATTAATATGTAAATTAAAACTCTAAGATAAAATTACAGATAAAAAATAATAAGTGAATTGAGACCGATTAAGTGTTACATAAAATACGATATTAGTATTTATTTTTATAACTGACAAGTAACAACTTGTTGGTAATATTATCCCTTTCTTTATATTTTACAGCTGTTGACATACACCGCAATCTTTTTAGTTTATCTTATGCTTTTTTCATACTTTCTGTTTCCAGTTGTTTAATAACTATTTTATGGCAAACCATCAGTTGTAACCATAAATAATTGATAGTAAAATGATGATAAAATCCAAGGACACAACCGCACACACCAATTAACAATATGGTAATAGATAAAGAAATGTCTTCAAGTTTTATTACAATGTTTTTACAATCTTTTATATTTAGTTTTTTTTTTTTTTGTTTAAAATGTTATAATTATTAAAAAAGAAAACAATTGTATTTATGTTATATACGAGATATATTCGTTTCTACATTTTTATGGTTAAATTGAAAAACATGGAATTTAATGTTTTCCAAATTTAGTTAAATTTTATACCCACGCCACATCTGTTGTAAGGGGCCTTTAAACATTTGTGCGGATGTTGGCAACACTTAAAATTAATAGAGTAAGAACAATATGTTGACGGCAAGTTTCCGAAGCCAAGTAAGGTCTTAAAAACCTACGATAACTTATTTTTTTTAAAAACCAAGGCATATATTTTAAAATATATTTTTAAATAACAAGCCTGAGAATAATCTGAATCTTACAGATTTCTGTTAGAAATGAGTGGGAATTTCGATGTCCGACTTGTCTTTAAGATTTGCGATCGACTTCTCACAGAATTTTCTGTTTTTTATTCACTTGTGCTTTGTTGTTGTTGTGGTTTCTGAGTTAGCTCTTTATCTTTTCTTCTTGCTTAATTTCTCTTTGAGTATTTCTTTCTCACTGCAAAAAGAGGCATGAAACTTTACAAAACAAAGAAGCGCTGTGATGCGATTGATTATGGCGCGCTTTATGCAAACTAAATTTTCTGATAAATAAATATAAAACAATGATTCAAAAACAACATTAAATTGAAAAATATGAGTAAAAAAATTTTTTTAACTTTATTTTATTAAAAAAAATGCATAAAAACAATTTTATTCCTATGAGTAAAAAACAATATATTTTTCAGCAGATTTTTTTTTGATTCTCTCAGATTTCTTTTGGTCACGACGGCTACAAATTTTCCACAATATGTCTTAAAGATTTCGTGTCAACCATTTTACATGTTTCGCGGTCAGGAATCTGACAGAATTCATTCAAAAATCTGCCATTTTGGCAGATGTTTCTGTGAGATATCATACAGATGTTTGGAAAAGTTTTTTATATTTAAATTTTTTCCATACAAGTGTTTGCGTTATTATGCTTTGCGTTTTACGTAATTAGGCCCTAAGTCAAAGGTAAAATATTGATATGAATAAACTAAGAAAGTTGGTATCATATCCTGAATAATATTAGAAAATTGTTTTAACACGAAAAGTTTTTTTTTGGTAGCCCTTATAATATTTTAGTGATAACTAATGGTTATCCAAATGTATAGGGGAAAAAGAAAATCGAAATAGCTATTAACGAAAAAATGGTTTGTCGGAAATCTTGTTTATAGTAATTCTCAATAATTTTTAAAAGGTAGAAAATACATATGTATAAGGTTTTTTAAGAATTTAATTGAAGTACTCCAATAATTTGGTGTAAACTCCAATAAAATGCATATAGACAAACCTAACCTACAAAAAATCCTTTGAATAAAATAAGAATAATATTTGGAATTTTTTCTTTTTAATTATTATCCATAACATTTATTTTAATACAAGTTTTATTTTTATTTTTTCAGGAACCTTAAAATGAAAGAAACCAGAGGTGTGAGCAAGCAATGAAAATTTTTTTATAATTTTCATTATTCCGGCTTAAAATTATAAAATTCTTCTTCACACCATAATAGCATTTTTTGGAACATTTGATATACAAGAATATCATGCATGAAAGGCGTGTTAAAAAGTAAGTACAATTATTTTTGGTTTTTTTTTATCACAAACTAAATTATTTTGTTTTGCTTTTTAGACTTAAAGGTGGTCATTATGTGGCCACACATGGCCGATTAACGCCCGATCCTCCCTATGTTCACTCAAATCGTGGCTACTCAACTGATGGCGAAGAATCACATCGTGCTCCTTCGGAGCGTACAATGTCCGAATATACGATAGCACACGAACGTATTTCACCTCAGGGTCACTATCATTCATCACGAAAGACACGTATTAATGGTCACTCGAATGGCACATCAAATGGTCATTACAATCAATCGGTTGTAGATAATGGTGGTCCCCGTTTACTTAACGGAACACCACCAACACGGTTACCACCCAGGGCACCTTCTGCATTGAGCTATGATCATGGTGGCGATGCAGGTAGTGATATATACGTAACGAGTGCTGCTTATAAAGCTCCTTCGGAAATAAGGTATTTGTGGCTTTCAATTTTAAAAAATAACAAATCAAACAAAGTTTCTTTTTACTTTTAGCCGCTATAGTCATCGACCACAATCAAGAGCGCCCAGAAGTGTGTATTCAGTTGCCAGTACTGCTAAGACTGGTCGTAGTGCTCGCAGCACTACAAAACGTGGAGCCAAAATTGAAACAATGTCAGCCCCAAATCCCTTCTGTCCAAATGTTAAGGGTGTATGTTGTTTAATGTTGTTGTTAAATTTAGGCATCATTCTGGTGACTTTGGGTTTCGTTATTGTAGTGCAGCTATATGAACCGTTATATGTGTGGTAAGTTACAAATTTATTAAGTTTTTAGTTATATCATGTACATATATACCTTTGTATGTATTATAGTCAAGTTTTATGTACCTAATTCGATTTTACATCAGCTATCCTATTAATCAGACACAACTATTGCTACGGCTACACAACTACAAATGCAGTCGCCGTTGTGTATAAGAGTTTGGGAACATCCAAATATTTTAAAACATTTTAGCACCTTGAACGCAAGTCAAGGGGTTTTTGTTGTCGGAGCTATTTTTATTATACTTAGGGCATTGTTTTTTAAAACCGAAGCGGGCTAAGTATAATAGTTTTGAATGGGAATTGAAAGTTTTTGCCAACAAAAAAGTATTGGCTTCATTTTTGTGGGTTAATTCTAAGCTCGGGCTTGGTGAGTGTTTTTAGGTGACTTTGGATCATATTGTTTTTAATAGCAACGTTGGCCGGGTCATCCTCTTTAACGGCCAACGCCATAAGTCAATGATTAGCATTTTGTTTAGCCTGGCAGCAGGACATCAATTTAGGTCGTACGTCTCACGCTTTAAGAACATTGTCATTTTAAGGAGATATATTGTGAACTAGGCAGAATTATCGTGCAGTTTGTGTTTTGCTTGAATCACAAACCTATTAAATAAGCCACCAACCATATCTATATTTCCGGTCAAATTCAGTCTGATCTATGCGCTAGAGTCGTGATTTGTACTATAGTTTGGATTAACGCCACCAAGGAAAGCCCCCAGAAATATAAATTTCAGTGATTTTTTTTACTTTCAAGACTAGAAGCGCTTAAGAATTTTAGTTTCAACAGATTGTAGTTGGTAATCTGCTGTCGTATATGTGTTTAACATGCAACCCCCCTCTAAAACATCTACAAATGTTGGTATGTATATCGTTAGCTGAAATGTAAACCCAAGTAACTACATTTTTCAAAATTTTACAGGAGAAGCAAAAACATTATGTTAATAACAATGGAAGTGCTTGTAAATTGTTTCTTTTTTGCGGCATTCTGTTTCAAGTTTTGTGTGTAACATTAAATAAATTTATTGTAATGTGCCTCTTAATAAAATATACACAAATATTTTAAACTTTCGATTTGGGATTTCTTTGTTAGTTACGTAGTTTTGCATTTAAACTGCCGAAATGCTAAAGCAAAATATAAAAATTTTGTAAAGCATAATTTTGGGTGCTAAACCAGGGACCGTAAAAGTTTTTACATTAATTTGGAGACTATATTAAGCGAAACAATTGACAGATATTATTATATTCTTGTTGCTGTTGTTTTTTAATTTTAATTTGTATATTAGGCAAGGGACTTATTTAAAATTAACACTAATGACTCTGTATCTAAGTTAAAGAATTTTTTATTCTTATTCTTTGTTCGTTATATTCTTCTTCAAACGCGTTTTTCTAAATAGATATCTTAACAAAATTTTTGTTTTTTTTTTTTCTTTTCTTTAAGGATACTTGGCATAATATTTTTAATATTTGGATTTTTAACACTAATCGGTTGTATGGTTTATTGTGTGTATGTATGTAAAGATGCAAAGACGCCGTCACAAGTGCGTAACGAAGACCTTTATTGGACCAGACACTGGCAAAAGAATATTGGTTATACGCCGCAAGAAATTAATTACAAAGCTGATAAGTATGATGCCTATTCGGATCGGTATTCAGTTGGTAAAATGAGCGGCAAATATTCGGACAGAGAAAGTAATCGGTACTAGAAAGAAATAAATATAACCTCCTTAGCAGCAGCGAAATCAAAATGGATAAAAAATAAATCGAATATAAAAATTAACCTTAGAATTTTTTCAACCTGTGGAAAACGAATTGTATTTTAAACGTACTGCTGCAAGTAACATGCTATGTTTGTATGATTAATTATTCGTTCAACGCTATTTTAAGTTATAATTATTTTTTTTATTTAAATTAACATACTAAGTTTTTAAATAAGTTATATAGCAGATAAGAATGCCATAATAACATGTATTCAAATAAATTTCTAAAATTTTGTTTACCAAACTACAAGTTTGTTAATATACGTACATAGTTTTAAACTGTTTTCTAACCTGCAAACAATAGTCAAGATAACAATTTATTTAATTGCAAATTTAATACACAATTAACTAAAAGTTTCTTTTAAATACATAGTCGTTTAAATTGCAACACCAATCAACCACAAAAATGAAAGTGACATTTATAAGATACACTATAAAAGTAAAAATAAAAACTTGTTATAACATGTATGTATGTATGTATGTATGTATATATGTACATAAGTATATTTATTGTATTTTATTTAAAGTTGATAAATTAAACTTTTTTTATCCATTAAAAATAATAATTGTTAATTAGATTTAATTGTCATATTAATGCCGTTCGTTATTGATTCACTTAAATATATTATTGTAAATAACAATAAATAAAATAAATAAATTAATATGTATTAATGAATGAATATTAATAAAACATATTGTACTAAACTATGTGTTTGTCCCTTTTTTTATTTTTTTAGCAAATTTATTAGCACATTATTATGAATTTGAATGTTCTATATATGAAGACATAACTTAATTTCAATTAAGTTTAAAGCTGTTGAAATAACAATTTTTCCCCTCAGACTTTTTAAATTATTTAGGAGGAAGTGACTATACATAGATCGTGGCAATAGCAACTCATTTATAGAATGTAAACTTTAAAAGTTTGTATGTTTTACCCCAGAGGTCTCAGAACGCTGATGTGTTTATCTATAATATAAAGCCAAAGCTTCAATCAAAACTAATGTGGGAATTGTGTTTAATTGTTTCTTTTTAATATAAAAGGATTTTTTACCTCTTTTTTAACCTACTGTTACCTTTTTCTGTAATAATTTAAGGGTTTTTTTTTATTCCTAAACTTAATTGTAATTACAGGTTGTTTTTTTGACTAAAATTGATCAAGATAAAATGTACCACAAATTTTAATTTCATTCTAAAACTTAACATTTTCCAATTTGTCAGTTGCCTGAGCAGGCTTTTACCATTCGAAAATTAAACAAAACCTCGCTGGAAACATTTTTATTTTTTATTAATCACGTAAAAACGAAAATCAAAAACATTTGCTTGAAAAATTGTTAGCTTAAATATATAAAACAAATAATTTAAAGGTTTTCAACCGTTATTCTCATTTTTAATAAAAACCGCTTACCAGCACTGCCTACTTACTTGCATAACTTAACTAACTGGCACCTCTCAAGCTTACCACCACAACGGTGCTGCCAGGTTACACTAATATTTTAAAAAATATTTGAAAAAATTATGTTAAATTTTGTTAGATAAATACTGTGAATATTCTGGCCACACTTCTGTGTGTATGGCTAAAAGGTGGTAGTGTTACCTTATCAAACCTTAGATAGCATTGCTCCAACTGATAGATGTCGAAAGATGCATATATTACGTTTTTACACGGATTAACAAAGTAAAAATTCCTTAAGGCACTTTTACATGGTAATACATATACATATAATGAAATGGTGAAATAAATTGTGGAATAATACAAGATCTTATCATGTAAAAGCTTAATGTATTGAGTGGGAGAAAATACGGATACAAAATTTAACAAGTGTTCGGTTAATGTTCTCTTTCTAAACCATTTTAGAAACTTACGTATTCTCATCACATCAGAGGTGTAAAATATTGGCAGTGCTTACAACATCTAATGAATCAGAATAAACGCAGAAGTTTTTCATGTTTTTTTTTTTTGTTAATGTGGTAGAACTTAAACCATATGACCTTACCACAAAAGAAAACAAGCAAGAAAAAAATTGTTTTTGATTTTACGAATACCATCCGTCTAATTATGAAAAATACTAAGAACAAACTATTTGGATTCTACCAAGTCTAAATCTTTTGTATTACCATGTAAAGCCAGCTTTATAGTTTTTGGTTGTGTGTTGTAGTTAGGCCACCACCTTGTATAAACAAATCTTCCTGAATTTTTTTCTTTTTTAAGTTTGTTGCCAAGGAATATTCAACAAGGTAGGAATAACTGATCAGCAGAGTTCTATTTCCGCCATATGATTTCTAGCTTAGCTTGGACACTTGTTTATGTTATACAATGGTGTTGTATACTGTGTGTATGTGAGTTCGCTACATTTCCGACAACCAAGCTGGAATTAGCAACAACAAAATACATGCTGAAATTTTACAGGAAGTTGTTGTTTTAGGGACGTTCCCACCTTCTTATTCCACCATGTTGGTTGCTACCCAAGTTGCGATTTAAAAGGTGGTGTTATTTCGTCAGATGAATATTTGTTTTGTTTTGCTTCGTGTCAAAAGCTGCATACTTTACGTTTGTTTGCTTGTGTGTTAGTTTCTTGTTTTTAACATCTAGGTGTTGTCTCCGGTTTTTCAAAGTAAAAATGCTTAATGGTTGATTGTGTTAATGTTGTAGTATTTGCGACACCACCTTTTAGATTCACCTTCTTGTTTTCTCATGATACAAAGAACCAGGTAGTATCGACGGCCCAGCTGATTAGTGCCAAAATGTTTAAATTATGTTCTCCCTGTGAAAATAAAACAACAAAAATTATTACTCATCGTTTTTTTCTATGAGCTGTTGTTTGACACTTTGGTACTAATTTGTGGTTGTTGCAGGAACGAGATTACCTGATTAGTTGTATCATTTTGTTTTCTTATGTGTTTTTTTTAAAATATTAGTATATTGTAGGAAAAGCCGTGTTGTGTTCTTTATTGATTCACGGAATATAGTTGACTTTTAACTAAATTATTATAAGTAACTATAGTTTCTTAATTTTATATAACTTGCAAAGAATGGTCTCGTTGGAATTAAGTATTTTAACCTTTAATGTTTGGTAAGTTGACTAAGTAATTGCGGAAGAAAGTATCCATTTACCCATTTTACAGTGATATGAGCAAATTTTTATACATATTTCAACTTTTTTAGGGGTATACCATATGTGTCCGCTGATAGAGCAGAGCGTATGCAACACATTGGTAAAGAGTTAAGTACGGGAAAATATGATATTGTCTCACTGCAAGAGGTCTGGACAGAGAAGGATAGTTATACATTGAAGGAGCTAACTAAGGATGTACTGCCATATGCCCATTATTTTTATAGGTACGTATGCATACATTTTGATTGACTCAAGGTGACTTTATCCTTATATATATTTCTGTTGCTTTTAAGTGGTGTGATTGGAGCTGGTTTATTGGTTTTATCAAAATATCCCATTGTAAGTAGCTTGTTTCACTCTTGGACTGTTAATGGATATTGTCATCGAGTACAACATGCAGATTGGTTTGGTGGGAAAGGTGTTGGCCTGTGTAGAATTCGAGTTGGAGACCATTTTGTCCATGTTTACAATGCTCATGTACGTATCCTTATTGTTGTAATAAAAACTAGGAAAAATTAAGTTTAATTTTTTTAAACAATTATATAGGTACATATGTATATCTTTTCTAAATAGTTCTTTAAATCTGTCAACTGATGTGTTCACATAAATATATTTGAATACGACATTCTTAATCGTACGTTTTAAACATTTACATATTTTGTTTTCTCATTTATTAGCTTCATGCTGAATATAGCATTAATAATGACGATTACAAGACACACCGAGTTATACAGGCGTTCGATACTGCTCAATTTATCGAGGCTACACGTTGGGATGCCGCCTTACAAGTATTAGCGGGTGATTTAAACACAAAACCAAATGATATTTCTTACAAGTAAGTTTAGTTTTAATATTTATAAGAGATATAAAAATTATAGTCTAACTGAAGTTTCGTAAACATTTTGTCACAAATAAGTGCAAAATCCAAAACAAGTTAATACTTGGTTCTTCCGTATAAAGTTTAAGTCTTCGAGTCCTTAAGAGGTAATTTTGTTTCGCACTGTCTTTTTTATATGAGCCCTAACATTGCCTTACAATCCTTCTCGCATGTAATGTGTCCAATTAAACAGAAAAAAATAAACGTTTCTCGATACTATAAATTTTATTATTTTCTTTCTATTCACAGAGTTCTTATCTACATATCCCAAATGAAAGACACTTGCAACTCTGACTTAATATCGACACATGAAACCAAACAAAATTCATATACATCTAAAAGTAATATCGTTCGTAATCCTAATGGTATTCGTATTGATCATATATTTGTGCGTGGTGGGAAAAACATAAAAGCTTCTTTATTAGAATATAAACTTCCACTTCCCGATCAAGTGCCGGGAAAAAAATTTAGCTATTCCGATCATGAAGCGGTGCAGGTACGTCTAAAATTGCAAGCAAAAGAAGATGGTGGTACCTGTTCCGTACGGCACATAAATGCTTGTATGGAGGACGAAAATTCTCATGACACAATGCAAGAAGTAAAAACATCACCTAAAAACTCGATTGTGGCTAATGGTCAAACCGTTACGTCTGGAAAAGTATGCCATACTGATGAGCCTAAGTTACCTAGTAATTTAGCCATCATTAAAGAGTCTATTGAACTGTGTGATGAACATTTGAAGAGATTAAAAACTGATCGCACTGTTTACTTTACAATTGCTGCACTACTAATGGCCTGTCTGATAGTGATGGCGGAGTTTCCAGTGCCCTTCGGTTACAAGACTTTATATTTGTTGCTTAAACTCCTAGTATTTGGCATCATACTTTTTTGTATATTTTTGGGTTCCATTTGGAATTTGATGGAAAGAAATGGCATATTATCGGCTAAAACTTCTATGGAGATTAAATTGCAAGACTCTCAATATGCAAACTTGAGGCAAGATTGACTACAAGTGTTGGGCTTAATTAACGATAATTCTGCATCTCTTCCAGCAGTTAGTATTGTCGATGAAGTCCCTAAAATCCTTTAAATCGGTATCCCCATATAAATTTAACAAGACAGCGCTCTATTTTAGCTTTATTATCAAATTTTCCTTAAAAACGCCCCACATTTAGTAAACAATTTCTAACATACTTTTGTGTTGGGTTTGTGTTCCATATTTCAAAACAAAATTTTTAATGTTTTGCATTTTAATATCTTTAGTTTGATATGAAATTGGTATACAAGAAAAAAACCGTCATATCATAATCCTATTTATTTAAGCAATACTATAAGTATGTATATCAAAACTAGATATTTATTTACTTACATTCCTTTAAGTTATAGTATTTACATAAAAGGGCATTGTTTCTGCCATAAATATTCCACGTGGCTGCAGCTTATTTTTTAATTAAGTTAATATGGTTTTATCCTTAATTTTATTTATATATTGTTTTTGTTTGAATTTAAATTCTTTTTTTTTTCAATAATGTGCAATTTTGTTCTTTTCTGTGTGGGTCATCTAAAAATTTAAATTTAAAAATTCAATAAGACAAAAACGGTTTGAAATGTTGCCATTAATTTTGTAAAGTACAATTGTTCTGGTTAGAAATGAAATATTATTTCATTCATTAGGCTGCCAAGGCTGGCCTCAGAGTACTTCATTCGATCAAACCAATTTTTGATCACTTTTTCAATTATGTAGAATTGTATCTCGGCGATGGCATCACGAACGTCTCTGGTTTATCGGCATAACACTTGTTTTTAGCGGCGCTCTACATAAGAGTCTAACAGTGTCAAATTGCAGCTTTTTGGCAGCCAATTGACATCACCATTTCAGCTAACTAAACGGCAATCAAACGTTTTACGCAATAAATCAATTGTGGCTAAGATGTGTGGCAATTTGCTTCATCCTGTTGAAACAACATCGTTCACATCAAAATCATGAAGATTCGGCGTAAACTTGTGCGTGAAATATTCCATTCTTAAGAACGATGACGAGTTGATATTGATAGATTCTCACGCGCACTCTCAGCCGATATTTTTGGATGTACGCACTGTACGAGCACGCTCACGTGTTGGCGAATCAACAATGAAACAATTTTCCCGAACTTTAGCAATAAACTTACGTATGCCGGACACTTTAAGTCCTTCTCTGCGACCAATTTTTGTAAGATATTTTCGTGCAACTTCCGACTAGTTTTTTGTTTTGGCAATAAGTTTTTAATAAAAACTATAAAGCAAATTTAAAAGCCCCAACATTTTTCAAGCGTAAAACGATTCATTTCGCTCAGCAGAGGCAGTGGAATATAATATAGCCGATTTTGTGACATAAGTATTGCCAGATTCAGAGTAACCGCTGATTCAAATCCAAACTGATAGATGGCCCACCCGATATAATACAAATAAGCGCTATTCATATATATTTACTTATCGCGTTTTTTTTTTTTATTGTACGTTAAACTAAAATATTCGACCCAGTTATTTATTTCAAAGTTAATATATTAATATAGAAATATAATGCTTCTTCTAAATTATACTGTAACTATAAATTTAATTTTAAACATGAATGTATCTAATAATCTTATTTTTAAGTAAATAAAAAATTAAATAATTTCTTAAAAACAAAATAAAGAAATAATAATAGTTTTGAGGGAATTTCGCTATGATAGATGTGATCATTTTACTCTCAATTCAGAAATTTGATGAGTTAAGTAAACTATATGTGCTGTTTTTCAAAGCCAATTGAGTGATTGTTTTAGGTGATTTATGTGTGTTTTGTAATTGTAAACAAAAACAAAATACACATTAATCGTCCGAGACAATAACCCAATAGGCTTCGAAAAACAGCACATTAAAAACTTCAAAAAAGTGTCAACAATATTAAATAGGTCTTCATCACATTTACTTGACTTCCACCTTTAATCTAGTTCAATCACCCGTATTTATAAATATATACATATATATGGTACTCAACCATAGCATATTCTTTGTACAATGCTCATAACCTTAAAAAATTAATCAAAAAAAGTAATCAGCTGTTTTAAGACCACCTTATTAACCTAGAAAATTAAAAAACAAAAACTTTCTTTAGAAAAATAATGTTTTTATTTATTTTTTAAAATTTGAATAAACAGAAGCAAATGGGTTTTTAAAATTTTATTTGCTCTTAAGAGAACAATCAATTTAATAAACATGCATAAGAGTATAAACATTAAAACATAAATACCCTGTAATAAAGGATTTGTAAATAAAGTGGAAACAAAAAATCATAAAAATTTGAACGAAATAAGGAAAAAAATGCTTAAGGGAATACTTTCAATGAAAATTTAATATTATTCATTATTAAGTAAATTTAAACCGCAGATTCTTTTAAATCTTCATCTGGATCACAGGATGTTGCTGCTGCCGCTGACATACCAACACCCATGGCATTTAGTAAATTTGATACGGGACCAGCCCCGCCTAACTGAGACTTATAGCTATCCATCATGTTTTTCAGAGTATTAACATTAATATTAATAGGCTCAAAGTCTTCAATGTCATCAAAATCATCCTCAGTGGTGTTGGCATTTGAGGTGGATGTCTTCGATTTTTTAGTATTTGATGTAGAGAAACTTTGACCGATTGTAGTCTTGGCTAATTCACGATCCATTTGATCCATATAAGCTTTAATGTCAGCATCTATATGTTTTTCAGCATCTGACATGGCCGCAAAATTACGCTCCATATCATCTTCATCCTCGTAGTCGCTCATTTCCGAGTTTGAGTCCCATTTATCCTCAGGTATGACAAAATCCAAAAAGCTTCTAACCTGAGTGCTAAAACTTTCATCAGCATCCGAAGTATTAATGGATTGATTAAGGTTAACGGGATTTTTGCGACAAGCTTGACGCATTGAATTGTTCTTTTTAACTTTAGACTTAAAGTCTGCTCGGTTGGCAAATCGCGCAGCAGAGGCTGGCGACTCCTTGTCAGTACTATCATTATCTGAATCATGTTCTATACCTTCAAAAGCTGATTGTTTTTCTAAGAATTCTGCTATATTCTGGGTAAACTCTTCAGCATTTATATCACCATTTGACTTGTAGAGTTTTTTCGGACCATAACGTTCCGTTAACATGGCATCCAATTGCTCGGCACTTATGTTTAGCCAGTCATCGGAATCACTGGGCTAAATGAGAAAAACACAAAAAAAACACTTTAAATTAAGAAATCCAAAATATTTTATCCTTACCCTTAAATTATTTTCCTCATCTCTTAACTCTTCGGCATTAATTTCTGTTGTCCTTAATAACTCAAGGATTTCTTTGCCCACCAGGGGTGCTGTACGAAAACGTGTCTGATTGTCTTTGAAAAACTCTTTGGCTTTTCCCAGTAATTCTTGATACTCCGCAGATCCTTCAATGTTTTCCCTGAAATAACCTTTAGCTTGAAGACTTTTCACATATGCTTTCCAGGTGGGTGAATTCTCTTCATCTTTGGCATCTTTAGCTTGAGAGGCTAATATTTCAAAGCCACAAGCCAGCTTTATGCCCAATAAATCTTCTTTGTAATCTTCACTGCTGGGACTGCCTGACAAATTCCAGCCAATTTTACGATCAGGCACATAATTACTATGCATAATCATGGCATATAAACACTTGGTGAAGCAAACGTTGGTACGTACCCGTTGTTCGGGAGGAAAGTAACGCATTGAACGACAGGCTTTCATATCTATTGGATCACGTTCGCAAAATGCCCTTACAGCGGCTGCTATTACCGAAGGTTGCCGTTTTAAAATCATGGCCACTCCTAAGGGTAATCGTACAATTTGATGATGTAAATTCTTATTTTCCTCAGTTTCGAATTCCTTTATTCTTTCATCGATACAACTTTGTATTTCCTTGGACACCTTATACAGTGTAGGCATATCTTGGATTTTTGAAACAGCCGACGCCACCGACATTATCGCAGTCGTATTTGAAGGCGAATTTTGTACTAAAAGCATGCAACCATTAGCTAAATAAACACGCTGTTCACAAGTATCGGGACTCGCCCATTTAGGCAGAACATCGGCAGCTTCTATCAACAAAAATTCTCCATCCGAATCAACAACACGTGCAATAATGTTGGGAAATTCCTTTGTTAGTTGCGTCAAGATATAAACAATAAACCATTCGTCGGCTATGTTGTCACCGTAATGGGTAACCCCATGCAAGTGAGGGGGTAAAGATTCTGTTTGGCAAGAGAAAATGTGGGAAAAGGAAAATTGTTTGTATTTTTTTAATCAATGAAAGCATAAAAAGTAAAATAAAACTAACAATGAATGAATGAAAAGAAAATAAATGAATCTGTTAAACCCCCACGTATTATATATATGTATGTATGTATGTATGTATGTAAGTATGTTTGTATAATTAAAATAATCTAAAAATACTTTTGAAAATGAGTGTTTCTTAACGTGAACGTGTAAGCCCTAAGAAACGTGTGGCAAATTTAGAAATACATATTTGTACACCCTTCACATAGTTATAACAGTTCGTCACTGCGTTTGTACATTTTACAATATTCATTTACGATTGCTTAAAGTATAAAGTACACATTTATATTCTGGATCTTTGGGGATTTGGCAATGTCCGTCTGGACGTCTGTGTAAGTCAAGTTTCAGAGCTGAGTCAAGTCGAAAGGGTCCCCACTTTGATTTCAAACTATCAAAAAGAATATTCCTTAGCAAAACGCAATTTAATACCAACAGGATCAGTTTATTACGGACCATGATATTAGCAAAAACCTACAAAAACCCAATTTTAAAGGGCAAAATCTGTGCATATCTATTCATATCCTAGAAATTATAATCACTATTGTCACAAGAATTCGCACAGCTACTTAAAAGGCGGCAAACTAAATTGGGGAAACTTGTCTTTTGGAGAGGACCATAGAAGTGGATTCCCCCCCCTACAACTGCACAAGTTTTGTAAATATTTTATGCGCTAAATCTGAGAGATTATAACCGCCATCGACTTTAAATCTTCAACAAAGAAGTTTCAGCATAGTACGCCCCTTTAAAAAAAACTAGTAAGGTAGGAGCAGGGGGAGCGGAAGCCCCTGTAAAAATAAACAATTTTAAGGGTTTCTTATTTGTTACAAAGAGTACCTGTATAACAATGTCTACATTTTAGAAAATAATTTATTGGAAAGTAGCAGGAGGAGAGGTGGCCCATACAAATAAAACGTTTTTAAGAATTTTTTGATACGCTATATCTCAGAAACTACAACAGCTATCCACTACAAAATTGCTACAAAAAATTTCTATATAACAATGTCTATAGTTTGGAGCAAAAATTAATTGTATAGGAGCAGGGGAAGTGGTAGTAGGAGTAGTGAACCATTTTGAACACAATCCTGATACGATATATCAAGAAAACTAATGACGAGGGCAACCAAAAATATGCTATTAAAAAAAGGTTTTATGCGCATAAAATGTGCGGTAAAAAATAAAAACATGCTTTAAAAATTAAAAATATATGATTTAAAGATAGATAAGAATGGTAGGAACTTAGACCTAAGAACTAAAAAAACGCAGCATTTAAAATCAAGTTGCGTAAGGAATTAACAATAATAAAACATTCCGGTACAAAAAAAAAAAAGGAAACCAAAATAATGTTAAAAATAATTAAACTAATTGAGTATGGATTTTTTTGACAAATCAAAACCCAATCTCGTTTTCGCTTCTAAATAAACAAAAAATAGAAAAAACAAAAGACAACAAAAGGTGTAACAATTAACACTTGAAATATTTGTTCTTAATTTTTTTGTAATTTTATATAAAAAAAATTCAAAAAATGCTTTAAAAATAGGTTAAAGAAAAAATTATGCTCTTAAGGAAAATATGCCAAAGTATGCTGTTATATGCAAAATATGCAAAACTATGTCCTAACACATTGTTGCCATAATTTTGCGAAAGATTTAAAACGGACGATAATAATAATGGGCTGAGCTTTAAAATAAATAATTTAATAAAAATACTAAAACTTACGAAAGGTGGCAATGAGCACTCGAAAGATTTTTCAAATTAAATATGAAAAACAGGGACCGAAAATAACAGTTATTTTTAAAATTTTAAATCAAAAAGTCAGGTGGATATAATTTGTCTATCAGATATTTGAATACAGCATATTGATGCTGTTATGCTAAGGAATAATAAACTTAAAAGACTTTAATTTTTTTGACTTTTTTCAAAAAAGTCAATATATAATAGTTATTTTTTGACTTTTATTCTTTCGGTCAGAAATAAAAGTTAAAATTTGACTTTTATTTTTTAAGTCAAAAATAAAAGTTAAAATTTGACTTTTATTTTTTAAGTCAAAAATTAAAGTTAAAATTTGACTTTTATTTTTTAAGTCAGAAATAAAAGTTAAAATTTTACTTTTGTTCCTATTGAAAGCAGATGTTAAAAAAGTTAAATAAAATATTAATTAAATATTAACACAGTTTTTATTTTTAGAATTATAAGTACATGTTGTATTTGTGTTAAAACAAAAAGAAAAAAAATATAATAGAGTACATATGTATATAAAAACGGTTATTGGCTAGAAAGTAAAGGAGTTGGTGTTTTGCATATTTTGCTCTGAAAATACAAATTACATTTAACTTTTATTTTTGACTTAAAAAATAAAAGTCTAATTTTAACTTTTATTTTTGACCGAAAAAATAAAAGTCAGATTTTAACTTTTATTTTTGACCGAAAAAATAAAAGTCAGATTTTAACTTTTATTTTTGACTTAAAAAATAAAAGTCAAAAAATAACTATTATATTTTGACTTTTTTGAAAAAAGTCATAACTGTTACGGTCCCTGATGAAAAATTCAAAAAATTCTTTAAAAACGGGGTTCAAAGAAAAAAATATGCGAAAGTTTTCCCTAAAAAACTGATGCCAAAATTTTTCAAAAGTTCTAAAACAATATTATAGGTTAATGCGAAGCAAAGGAAAAAAATCAGTTTTGCATATTTTTGGTTGCCCTGCTAGTGACAGGTATCAACTTCAAACTTACTACAAAAATAAATTTTGCAGCAATGCCAACATGTTGGAAGAAAACTAGTTGGATAGGAGCAGGGGGAGCTGTAGCCCCCATACATATGAACCATTTATAAAAAAAAAACTATAAAAGATATCGACTTTATATGTGTTTCAGGAAGTAACTTACAACAATCCCCATATTTTCAAGAAAAAAACTAGTTAAATAGGAGCAGGAGCAGCCAAAGCCCCTGTAAAAATTAACTATTTTAAAGAAAAATTTGAAAACTATTAACAGCTATCGACCTTAGATTTTCTACAATATATATCCAAATTTTGGAAACAAAAAAGTACGTTGGGTGGAAGCAGAGCAAGCAAACGCCCCCATACAAAAAAAATTTTATTAATTTTTTAATGCGAAATACATATCTTGAAAACTGTTAGATCTGTCGACCGCAATTCTTCTATAAGATATTTTTTCTGTTATTTTTGTTTATTAAAAAGAAAGATTTGTTCGATTGTCCGGAAGTAGCCTTGTCTACACAAACGTTCAAATCTTGTAGTCTTCTATTTTAACAACTAAAGCAACTATCGACTTCAAACCCGTCACAAAGTAATGTGATTATTATGACTAGGCATACAAAAAGATCAGTATGGAGGGTACACAAGATTCGGCACAAACGAACATAGCGCATTTACTTGTTATATTCACACACCATACATACGTGATAGAGATGTTATGCGTTTGTGATGATGTTTTTAACGCTCAAAAATAATGATCTGAGTTCCTTTTTAATTATGTCCGTCTGTCCGGCGTGTGTCTATGTATTGCTACAGATAGCAATTTTAAAGATATTTTGATAAAGTTTAGCAAAGATAATTTTTTGGTCACTGGCACGCAGTCTATTGTGTTTGGTGATGATCGATAAATTTCTTTAATAGCCCCCATACAAAAGTCCTACCGCAATGAGCTTTTGGGTTTCAGCTGGCTCGATTATTACTCTATCTTTACAAAATTTTGCATATGGGTCTAACTTTATGCCACTAGCTAGTGTAATGAATACAAATACGTTCGGTCTATTCCATACAAATAAGGTGTAGGGTATATAGTCGGGATTGGCTGATTATAACTTTTTTACTTGTTTTTTGATATTTTTGTTAAAAAAAAACTTTTAATAATTAACATGTTTTTAGTGAACAAAGTTCATAATAAGATCTTTTTGCAATTTTTGGCGGCGTTTTTGTTTTTTTCGGTCCATTTTAAATAATTTAAAAAAAAAAACAAAATTTTTCCCTTCTTAATTACTTTAACAGGAACGATCTAAATTTTTTATTAACATTTTTAAAAGAACTAACAAAAGAAATAAACAAATTAAATTATCCCAGGCTAAAAACAGGTAACAATATGCATAAATACATAAGTATGTATGTGTATTAGGGTCACCCATATTTTCATGTGAAAATTATAAAATTATTTTGGGCATTTTGACAACTCCTAATTTGTTTACCAGTAAAACAACTATTGTATATACAAAGTTTTAAGATATAATTTAAATAAGAAGCCAATAGAAAGCCAATACAACATTAATAACAAAATTAGAAAAATAAGGAATTTTTTAAAAATAGTAGAAAACAATTTATTTTACAATAGAAAATGAATAAATAATATAAAATAAACTGTAAAGTGATTAGTTAAAACCCGCTTTAGGTTTTTAAGATAATGGCTTCATACTTTAAATTACGGCTTGTTTTGTTGTTTGTATATAAGCGTTATGCCCCATGTAGGCATTGAAATTTTTATACTACACTACTGTAAACTACAGTAAAAAAAAAAACTAGTGGATGCCCAGATGTGTTAAGTGTATTTGAATTTTTCGGGTCGCCCTAATGCCACGATTTTAAACAAAAATACGTTAAATTTACGCACATAGGTACATACATATGTACATATTTTTCGAATTAAATCTTATACACAACCCCATCACCATCGTTCTTTGTATCATGCCCATCACATTATAGTATTTTTCTTTTATGTCCCACTAATCGTTGCTTTGTCTTAAAAAAACGGCTAAAGTGGTTTGTTATTTTTGCATAAAAAAGTAATTCAGTGTTTCCAAACGTTTTATACAAGCAGAAAAAAATTTTCTATTACCAATGAATGAACTAACTAAAAATGTTGGCAGTTATTTTATTCCGAAGTAAATTTTAAACCCTTAAAGAAATGCTAATATAAAATAATATTCAATTTCTTTTTTCCCCTAAAGACCCTTATGCGAAAATCGTTGTCAATTTTTTAGCTGCAGTCAATTTAGGTCCCTGTCGTCAACTCGAATTGGAATCGGTATTAGTTTAGAGGTATATACCAACGTGTTTAAGCCAACATATTATTAATTTTTTAAAGAAAATTTACAATATAAATTGATACAGGTATAATTTTATATTAATTTTTAAAACAGTCAACGTCAATTGTATCGCCACTCGCAATATGGGGAATATACATATTTTTTATAAATCGAGAACTTACAACAAGGAACCGTTGGCGCAAGCTTCACTAATGTGCAAACAAAACATTGAACGTTCTTTATATCATTGCAAGCATACATATACATATGTAAATAAATAAACAAACAATAGCTAATAATGATTATAATTAATTATCTTTTTACCTTCTTGTGCATTTTTTCTGCTATTTGTTGCGTTTTCCTTTGTTGCTGTTGACTCATCGTTCAACAACATCTCCTGTTTTGTGCATGTACGTATTTGTAATTGAAATTCATCTTTATGCCATATATACTGACGTTCCCTAACAAGTTTTACCACAGATTTCATACATTGTTCCTTTACAGCATTCAATTGCTGGCGAAGTTTTTCGTTATGGTCATTTTCATCATCCCCAGTTATTTGTTCAAGTTTAGGAAAGATGTAGTATTCAACATAATCATCCTCTCGAACGAATTCCAAGTTGGCACCAAATATCTTATCCATTTTAATTGATAACTTTTATGAATTCTTATAGGTAGAGGTAACACAAAGTGTTGATTTTTTTGCTAACAAAGAGGCACGTTTCTATTGTTTGTATTTTTAGTTATTAACTTTTTGTTTTTTTTTTTCTTTATTTATTTTCACTTCTTTTTAAAATAGTTATTAAAGCTTTTGTTGCGTTGTATTTCTGTGTTTTCTATTATTAAAAACCTTAAAATCCGTAAAAGTTAAACAAAACAATTAATTTTATATGTACACACAAGGCGCCTTGTGTACACATTTGTATCCCTAAATATTTAGAGATGGCAATTAAGTTTCTATTAGTGGTGCGATAGTATGTAAAAAACGATGTTAAAAAACAGGGCTGTATATATGGCGAATTTTTTATTTTTCTTTTAAACGAGTTTTTTGTTTTATATTATTACACACAAAAAACTAAAAGAGGCTATATTGATTAAAATTCGTTAGTTAATTTCTTCTTGTATGAACACAAAAAACTAAGTCTTACTAACTAAGTGAAATAGATGATTTCAAATCAAATATTACAAATCATCCAAGCTAGTGTTACTAAGTGAATTAGGTATTGTCTTCGAAATTATTTTTTACTGTTTTTTTTATTCAGTTGTCAGTGGTAAAAAATGTTTCAGAACATGAAGGTATGTAAAAAAATTTATATAAAATAATAGGTGTGTTCAGTTGCAGAAAATTATCAATAATTTTCGATAATTATTACTAGTAAGTGTTCACGTACACAAAAAATTTGCAGCTAGAGAGCCAAAAAAGAGCGTAATATGTATAGAAACAAAAATGTTTCTGATAATTTCTACTAGTAAAAATTTACTATCAGAAATTATTCATTATGCTTTGAAAAATAATTTAAGTTTAAGTTTAAATTTTTATAAGCTTATAATAACAAAATACGTTTGCTTGGAAGTTTTGACTGTAAAAGTGTTCATTTACTTTTAAATATTTTTTAGAACAATTTTGAAAATATTTCTTTTTACTCTCTCGTTGCTAGTAATATTACTGGAAAGTTATTGAACACAACTAATATAATAAAAAATTTTGAGTTAAATTTTTTTAGGAAATGCAGAAGCAATTCATGGAGATCCTCGAAGTTAAAAAAAAAACAATTTTCTTATTAATAGAACTGTTCCCTGTAGCCAGTTCAAAAAGTAATGCAGTCATAGTCTTAGGGCAAGTTTGGATCTTCAAAACTCATACCTTGTTCCTCTGCTTCCGCAAATAGGGTATTCAAGATTTTCTTTGGAATCCGGTAATGGTTTTCCTCCCAGGAAGGTTCCGGAGGTTAATTTTGTTTAGACGGTACCCAAAATGTTTAACAAAAGAATGGCATTTAACCATGAACGTTTTTTTTTAAGTTTTGAAAGGCTTTTTTGCATTTAATTCAACTTTCGAAACAAGTTAACCTCTTAAACATGCCTGCATAAATAAAATAAATGTATATGTGCAAGCTTATATTTTTCTTGAATTTTTAATAAAATAAAATATCTTTAATTTGGTTTGGAGATTAGCTAATTTAAAAGAGGTAAACTTTGCTAAAGCTATTGGGGTGATGTACTTCGCTATCGTTGTTAGTTTGTAAGTAACTTTGACAAACTTTTAGTCGATTTTTTGAACATGGGGGGGACCAACTAAAATTGAAGGCATATTACCTAAGGAACATAGTTACCGTCAATCTACCCTTTTTTTAGTTAAATTTATAATTTGTTTTTAAGGAATATAAACTATAGAATTTTTTGTGTGTATTTAAATAAAAAACTATATTATTTAAAGTGAAAAGAATTTTTTTATTTTTAATAGTCATTAATATTTTATTACTTTAAGTATGTATAATGTATACATTTGCTTGAGTTTTAAAATGTAATAGTTTTGATAAAAAAATTTTAAATATTTATTTTAATTTATTAATACATATATACAGGGATAATTAATTTGTCATTGATTTGAGAAATATTACGTTTTAATACCTAAAAATATTTGTTAACAAAATAAACCTCAAAAAAACAAACAATAAAATGCATTATTTTAAAAAGGCCTTAGTAGTTAATATTTACAATATTACAACATACATGGACAATACAACGCTTTAATAAAAATCAAATTGATTTAAATGTATATCACAAAATTTATGTTCAAAATTTTTATAAAATTATTTGTAAGTTTATGACACATAATAAAACAAAATTATAAAATGTTTTAATATAAAATACTTTAAGAGTTAGTTAAGAGTTGTTTTTTGATTTAATACTAACAGTGCGTGTGTGCATTTTTGTTTAGTTATTAGATAAAAGAAGACAGAAAGAGAGTTGTGCTTTAAATTTTCTTAAATTTTAATAAATAATCAAATATTTAACAACAAAATTATAACAAAATTATTTATTATTTAATTTCAAATAATTAATAAAATTTGTTGAACAATATATTTTATAAAAATTGTATATATTATGGCGCATTATTAAATTACTTGAGTTTATGAGAAAAAAAAATAATTGCATATTTTTGTTTTCTTTTTGGCGGTAAAAAATTAGCATTTAAAATATATTGCGTTTTTTTGGTTTCAACTATATTTACATACTTTTAAATTTTTTTTCTTTAAGCTTTTTATCCGCTTCGTATTTAACTTTTTTTGAAACAAGAAGATACATTCGAAGAAAAGGTTTTCTCGAAGTCAGGTATTTTTTATAAAAATATTTATACAAAATGGCTTTCAGCTCAATTGTGTATAAAACCCTTTGGAAAAAGCTTTCTTTTATAAAAGTTATTCCATATACATATATAACCATTTATTACTTTTTTATATATTAGTTTTATCAACTTGAGCATATATGTTACTTTTTGGATCTGGAGCCAAAGAACTCCAAGTAGTTTCTCTGCACAAAGGCAGTCTTTCTAAAGCCGCTGTTTTTAGTTGGCTGGCGGCTTCATTAACTGCACAAGTTTCTCGTGTATGAAAAAATTTTCCTGTCAAATCATCTATCCACTCATAAAGCCTCGCACCAGTTCTTAAAGCATTACGAGCTGAAACCTTTTTTAATTGTGCCGTTTCCTCAGGACTTGGTATATACTGCAGCCATTCTTGGGGCAAAACAAAATCCTCGGACAAGGTTAGACCATCTCCGGCATTTATTAAACGTGCTCTTTCTGCTTGAATATCCACACCTTTGTAAATAGCTAAGGGAGCTACAAGAAATTTAGTTTGTGCATAAATGGCTGTACGACCTATAAGTTTGGCAGTCCATATACCAGGCGTTAGCGGTTGCTTTAGTAAACCTTTGGAATAGTTTATATTATCAGTTTGTGTATCTTCTATGTGTAGTTCATTAAAGTCCTGCAAACGTCCCATCGGATCAATCCATAACAATGTAAGATTATATGAATGAGAAGTGTCTTTGGGTGAAGAAGATGCGGAGCCCATAAATGTAAAGGTAAGCACTAAGTCAGTATAGGGTCCCAGGAATTTTTGTAAATTTCTGCATATTTGCTCTTTTTGATCATATTCTGAAGAAACTTCAAAATTTCTTAAACGTTTGGCTAACTTTGAATTTTTGTTAAATTTTGCATATTGCATGGGTCGTATGCGGCTCTCCAACTCATAGACGGTATCGTTGTGAGGGTCTAATGTTTGATATCTTATTAAAAACCCTTTGTATTGGTCATTGTGCATATAATGGGTTAATTCAACTATCCTATGGCTCTTGGTTTCCCATTGTTTACATAATCTTCTTACAAAACTCATGGCCAGTGTTAAAGTTAAATCATCTTCTTTTGTTCTTTTATCTTCATGATGGTAAAAACTCTGCCAGTAGGCTGCTAGATTAGGAAAATCGTTTGGATATGGACCATATAGCCATTCCTCTAATTTTAGTAGAACAGCTTGATTAATAATGGGCTCGAATTTGCGGGCAAAATAAAGCATTTTATTTTCGGTATTCTGTAGACGAGACCAATCTTCGGGTTTAAAATCATTTGGACTGCAGCCACACCAATCGACCACATGCTTGTACTGGCACTTGCAGCCCAGCTTGCGTTTCCAATTGGTCACATGTAAATTATTATCTATATAAGTACCACAAAATTTGGAATTTCTTAAGACTGTATGGAAAAAAGATTCAGCTGGCAGTAGCGTGTGTCTAAATATAACCAGAAGCCCTTTTATTAGTTCATCGGTTTCTTTATTTTCTAAAACATATTGGACAAATGGCCGCGATAGACCAATCCAGTCTGAGCCACCGTCTATCTGTATACCAGTTGGCAGTTTGCGATCACCTATACGCCACATATGAGTATCACATTCAACAAATGTTTTGTCCAACCCCTGTTTTTGTATAAAACGTTGAGTCTCTCGACCATGACTCTTTACAAAATTACGATCTCGATTGGCTGTTAAAAAATCCTCAAGTTTATTAAGTTTCTTTACAGGAAAATCACTTTCACTTAGATTGATTACAAAGTCCCATTCAAAAGATGATTTCAGAAGATCATCCATACTTTGCAATAACATAGTAAGTAACGAAGCACCACCCCAAATTGTTGAAAAACGAGTAGGAGCCAGTCGTATGTTTCGAAATTTATTTTCAAGCTCGAGGAGTTTCCGGTATAAATAGTCTTGGCGCTAAAAAAAAATTAAGACATGATAAACATTTTTAGTTTGAATTTCAATTTTAAAATCATAATTCAATGTTTACAAAAATCGCCTTTAATTTAAAAAGGGCCTGTTAGGAAATGCATCACTAAGCTGCATCACGAGTGCAAATTTTTACAAAAACGGAAAAAAGCTTTACAAAAGGTGAAGAATGCTACTGTCGCAGCCATTTTTTTAATTTAAAAACATTTTAAAGGCAATTTAATGCATATAAATATGCTTTCCGCTACCCAAAAATTAATGATGCAGCGCTGTGATGTATTTAATGCCCGTATTTGTAATACTTATAGTTGGCCTGTTTAGGGCTTATTGAATAATTATGCCATAGACATATGACAAATAAGCTTTAATTAAACCTACTATAAGTTATACAAATATTAGGATAAATTGTTTTGGCGCTTTAGAAACAAAAACCGAAGCAAAATTATCGCTCTAAGGTACAAACATAGGCCTTAAACAATTTAAACATACCTTATCCACATGTATGTAATAGACATGTTGTTGTGCATATATAGATTTTAACAGGCGATGAACTTGTCTTAGGGCTCGACCATTTAATGTTAGTAAAAACGCAATTTTTATACGCTCTGTAGTGTTCGGTTTAACACTAGTTTCAGCAATTTGTGCCGAAAATTCTGCAAAATAAAAAAAAAGCAAAAAAATAATTTTGCAGTTCATAAAAAAACTAGAAATTAATACATTTTAAATGTTATTGTTGTGGTTTTTGCCACAGTTGTTTATGAAGCAAAAATGCAAAATTTTTTGTTTAATTAATTCAAGTAATGTTTATGAATATAATGCTGGGGCTAGACGTGCATTTTTTATTTTTGGACATAAGCAATAACGTCGGCAGAATGACGTCACAAAAATTGTTTGTGTTCAAGCTTGTGTTCAGAGTGGGGTAAACGCAAATGAGCAAGAACACAAGCTAAAAGTTTTTGTTAAGAGAGGTTGCTGTAAACATCAACAAAAAATGAATAATATTTACTCTTATTTACCTTTTTTGCGTTTGTTTCTCACTTTTTATTTTATTAAAAATGTTTCTTTATTATTTTTTTTTGTTTTTCTATCATTTTTATTTTAATTTTTCTATTTTACTTAAAATTTTCTTATTTACACAAACTTTTAAAACAACAACAACGTTATTTGACAGCTTGTGTCCTAACATAATTGCTCAGCTCTGTGCTGGAAAACTTATTTTTAAACTTATTTTCTAACACTAAAATTTGAGGTCCACACGGTCATTTTTTGTGTTAGCAGCAGATTTTGACAATTGCGAACATAAAAATTTCCAAACTTCTGTCTCGTGTAGACTATAAGTAATGAGCGTTTAAAATATGAACACTAGGCTACAGATCAATAAAGTTTTTATTTTTACGTAAATATACATACGTATCGCACACTAAATCAAAAACAATCACAACTCAAAATTAATAAGAATCGTTTATATTTTTTCTTTAAAAAGTTTCCAGATGAAATTCTTAACAAACACGAGAATTAGGTTTGCATTCCAGTACACTTCATTTCAAGACGATCTTTTTTACTGTGGAACTCAACTTGTTAATACAATTAGAATCATATCTTTAAAAGGAAAAAAACATTAATATCAAAAAAAATTTTGGCCCTTTTTAGTTAAGGTAGCGATATGTTAATATGTATATAAAAAAATTACAAAAAAATTGTAAATATACTTTATTTTTTTTATTATCAATACTTTAAGAAACATACTTTATTTTTTTCCTAAAAAATCTTTTTCTGTCAACAAACATTTTTTTTGTTATACAGTGTAATATTTATAATAACGTGCTAAACTGTATTTAAAAAGCATTTTATACTTTTTTATAAACTTAGCAAGCATTTTATTTTAATAAAGAGTTTAATAACCCACAAAAACAAATCAAGAAAAAAAAGTATGATGCAATTACTTGTAGAAGAAAAAAAAAATACAAAAATAATAAAGTTTATTAAAAAAACTTACGTTTTAAACAAAAATAATAATGAAAGGCGTGTATGCACAAGTATAAGATTTAAAAATACATAATTGCTTAAACTAACCCAAATTTAAAATGATATTAATTAAAAATAATAAAAATAACTTAGTCAACAATTTTGTTAAATTTTATTTGAATTCGTTTTTTATCTAACGTTTTTAGATTAAACTAGAATTTGTTGCAAACGTTATTTCAAATCAAGCGCTTATTGAAAAAGGTCAAACGAACGTCCTAAAAATAATATCAAGTTTAAGCAATATTTTGAAAACTTAACTCTATTGCACAAAAAAACTGTTGACAGACACCAGTTAAAATCTTAAATTTTCATGAGATTCTTTTTTTTTTAATATGATGGTATTTATGTTTAAACTTTAAAGGCAAATTAAGATAAATAGTAAAAAACCGCCGGGAAATAAAGTTTACTTAAATGCAACGAAATTTCGTGTTTGTCCATGATTTGGTTTAATACATTTACCAGGATTTTTATTTTGTTAAAATTATGCATAAAAAAAATTATTTTTCAAAATACACTTACTTGCAATACCCGTTTCATACACATTCATCGCATAATAACCGCCACAAATTTCATGCTGATCCCCTGAACATTTCATATTACAACTAGAATCGGCCAATTTGACATCATCTGTCGGATGATCAGCACCACAAAAGCACTCAGAACCATATTGAACGCCCGCATACGGAAAACCAGATTGAAGACACAACTGAACGCATTTACCAGGTGTATTAGAAATTTTGAAATTATTAAAGTAACCGGGCAAAAGACGAAAATCTTTTTCGTCACGAAAACAACCTAATTGAGTATTGGCGCTATGATTGCCCCGCGGACAGTGGGTAGGCAAGTGAGTGGCATAAAATTTACCCGCTTCAATGGCACATGCTATTTTAGCTATATATTGGCGGCAGTCTTTGGTTTTGGCTCGTTGTAAGGCGGAGACGGCATCTTTTGATTGTATATTACAGGAGGGAGTGAAGCCCAATTGTTTAGGGGAAATTAGCGATGCAGATGTTAAATTATTTGAAACAACCGCTTCCATATTAGGGGACATGAAAGGTTTGTTTTTGACTAAAGCAGCATTTGAGGAGTCGTCATCATCGTTAGCTGAATTATGGTGAGCGACATAATGGCCCTTTGGCTTATTCTCAGAGGAGCGACTATTAAGCGGTGAGTCAACAGGCGTGAGAGCAGTAAGATTTAAAGATTTATAGGCCAAGTAGATCTGTATGCCAAATATAATGAAACCAGCTAGAAAGAATATTTTATAGCGGCACAAAATACGCCACAAAAGACTCTCGGCCATTGTAGTTGTTGTTTACAATAACTTTGTTTGTTGGGCCAGGGGTCGTATCACGCAGTTGTTTGAGAATAAGTATATTGAATTATAAATTTTTGTGTATTTTGTTTTAATAATAATATTGCTGGCAAGGTAAACGCAAACTTAAACATGACAATTAGTGTTGAACTAAAATTTCTAGGCAGTAAAAAAATTTTGCGTATGAAAAAAACAATAGGAACCTAAAGGGCGGAGATAAAAACACTTGTATTATTTTATGCTATTTATTATGTAGTTGACGTTCACAATTGTCTTAATTCTAAGCACACACAGCAAAAATTACAATTTATACAATATATTACTTTTATAATTGGTTACTATTTACAACACAACTTTTTTAATTTTTTTCGCAATGCAAGAAAATGCAACTTAATTTAACATAGGAACAGAATTATGGTTCTACATGTTCCAGAGTTGCCATGGTTAATTAGTTTTTATATGCTAAACAGCTGATGCGAACATTGTGATTGGACAGCTGATTTTTAATATTCCACTGTGAGTTATTATTATGTGGGAAATTCATTGCTTGGCATTTAATAAATTTTTAAGAAAAAAATGGTGGATCCTAATCGAAAAATTAATAGACTAACAGATAAAGACATTGCATTTTTAGAAAAATGTGAAAAGGAGTTTGGTTTACGCTACACTGAGGAGGATGTTGAATTTATGGAACACTGTACGAAGCCTTTAGACGACCCTCCTGTTGTAGAAAATTGGGGTTTTAACAGTAATGATGGTACTCGAAATGAGAGCGGAGGACGACATCATAGCCGTGGTGGATCTTATCGTAAAAATTGGCGAAACAGTTCTGGTAGAAGTAGGGGCTATAACAGACAGAGAACAGGTGCTGATCATAATACATTTAGGCCTTACCACAGACCATCTTTCAATCAAGAAGATAACGACAATAGCGGCAATCGTCCTTCTATTAAAATTAGAAAAGACTACAGCAATTTTGTGGCTGCATCTAAAGATGACTAGATACTAAGGTCCTTTATTACTAACTGACTTACAAAAATATAATACACGTTGTATTTATACCTATATACATATAAAATTTTGTTAGATTTTATCTTGTATCTATTGATAAAGCTATGTATTAATAATTTTTTATTATAAATAAAAAAACCAGCAAAAAATCTAGAAACTGAATGATTTATGAGTGACAATGTAATTGTATCATGATATGGGGGGTTAAAATGAATACTAAAAATATGTATTCGTATTCGCTTTCAAATATCCAAATCTTCGTCGGGATCTTCATCATCAAAGTCATCTGCAGCATCAGGCGTATAGATAATATTACTCTCTACGGCATCAACCGATCTAAATATATTATGTTTTTAAAAAATGGAGAGGTTTTTTAAAATATTTCGCTAACAACTTAATAAATGGTTTCATAATTTGCTTACTTTTCGTAGGGCATTTTCATTGCATTTCTCGCCACCAATTCCTCTTCATCCAGTTGGATTCTAAACGTACCCAGCAGTTCCTCTTTTTGACTATTTGCAGAATCGGAATACTCAGACTTTGACTTGTCCACTTCCTGTTTTAACTTTACTTTGAATTCAGATTTTGTAGTGGCATATGTATATTGCTTAAAGCTGACACCACCACCTGGCTTGCATATTAGCAAAGATAGTTCATTTGTCGACCTAATATGTAACACCATGTCTGCCATGTATTCAAAGGCGGCCACCAAATACTTGCTGTGATCATGTTGCAAGTGTGGCAGTGAAATCCAAAGAAAGATACGTTTAACACTGTCACATTTTGTTAAGTTATGAAGGAACTGAATAACTACAGACTCTTTTTGAAAGGCCAAAAAATCTGAGAAACTAGGCAACAAAATATTCCACAGTTTATCGCTTTCCACTTGTTCTGTAATACAATCCTTAAGAAATCTGTGCAGGCTAGCAGCTTGACTTAGCTCATTGTTAAGAGGTAGAGTTTTAATGGTTGAATCTTCTCCCTGCTCTTTAAGTAGTTGTGTAAGGAACCTTTGTGATATCTTTTCGCGACCCAATTCATCTAATTTTAAAAAATTTTTATTATACATTTGGTAGTTGTTTCGCTAGATTTTTAAGATACCTTTAATTAAAACAAATTTTTGCTTTGCTATAACCAAATTTGAAAGCATTTTTTTATATAATTTGATTGTTTTTAAGTTTAAAATATTTGTTTTAATAAAATTTACAACTGACAACGAAGTATAACAATTTGTAACAATGTGCAAACTAGGGACTGGTATATTGACTTCGATTATAGTCGAAAGTCGATTTAGACCCCAAAAAATCGATCTTTTGTAATCGGGTTTTTGTTAAGGTTTTTATACTGAAATTGATTATTGAGCCCAAAAAATTGATTTTACCTAAAAAATTTTAAAATACTATACATTTTAAGATTTATTTTTTTAAAACAATTTATTTCAAGCAACGGCCTTATGCTCCTCCTAGGAACTATGGGAATTATATATCTGCACCGAAAACACTTGTCAATATGAAGCGTTAGTGTATTGTTTTAAAATTTTTAAGATTTAACGGCGAAAATTAATTAAAAATGCATTCGAGCTAAATTTTGAAAAATTTTTAAACAATAAAAAGAAAAAAAAAATAGTTCAGTACACAGTACAGTAGGAAGAACTTATCGTCATTGAAAATGATATATGTATGTATGTATGTCTATTGTGTGTGCGTATTTACATTTCAGACTTATTTTATACATTGATATCATAATAGATATATGCACATAAGTAGTAAATATATACTTATTTATGTTCATATGAATTTATTTATGACCTGCGGTCTTCGTAATTATTACATTGGTTCGTACAGCTTTTCCAGTAATACATTTCTTTCTTTGGGAGAAGTTTAGTAAACTTACTTTAAAATCTACTCTTCTTAATTTTCAAATGGGCTTTTAAGGTCGATTAAATAAAAAGATTGTTTATTTAATATGTTTCATCATCATCATTTTTGAGGATATTAACTATGAATTATAATCGATTATTAGCTTCGATTAATTGCCGTTGAAAATCGAAAACCAATTTCCGGCCAATTACTCGCCATACTGTATTGAAATCACAGGGTTGGATAATCTATAATTAATACTACACCTTATTAAGTTGAAATTGAGAAAATACAAATTGAAATTTACACGAACTTATATTGAAAAAAAAAACAAATTGAAAATTCAAATTAATATTGGGAAAAAACAAATTGAAAATCAAAAATGCAAATTAATATTGAGAAAAAACAAATTGAAAATGAGAAATGCAAATTAATATTGAGAAAAACAAATTGAAAACAAGAAATGCAACTAGTTTTAATTATTTTTTTACTAAATAAAAATTAATAAAAAATAAACTGAGGATTCAGGTGCTTTCAGGTAGTATCGTCAAAGCAATACAAACTCCAGATTTGCAATTTAGTCATTGAAAATTATTTTTTTTAATGTTAAAAAATAAACATTTGAAACAAATAACAAGCACGCAATGGCTAATACATTTAAATGTATTTTTTTAAAGGGGGAAAAACTTTGTGTGCCTCTTATTTCTTTAATTTGAATAGTACATTTTAGGTGTGTTTGTGGTCTTTTTTACTGCAGAGTAATAAGGCATTTAAAAACCTTTCATTTGGCACCAATATTTTAATAGCTTAATAACAATTTGCGAATAAAGTAGGGAAAATAGACAAAAAAATATACAAACGTTTTCGCTAGAAACGCTAAACAGTTTTACATAAAATACCTTAACGAAATTTTCATATTATCATCATATTTGGGAATAAAGTCGCAAACCTTAATTTTTGAAAATCGTCAAATTTAAGGCAAAAATCGGCAAATTGTCAAAAGCCAATTTTTGAGACCAAATAACGTCAAAATGACAACAAATCGTCATATCTGACACCTATATTTAGCAGGCAAACAATCAGATCCAGAGTGTGGTACAAGGTAGTGGTTAGTTTTTGCTTCAGTTTTTTTACCTTTGTAATCATATAAGACAGTAAGGGTTTGCACTCTCGGTAAAAAATGCCTAGTAGGTTTGATATTAATTGTAAGTGAAGTAAATGTTTACTATTTTGTTAAGATGTTTACCCCATTCACCATAATTACCAAAATTACTAGACACTTTATCACCAAATGTGAAAGCCTTGTAAGGCCAGAAGCGACTTTTCAGGATTCTTTGCGGTTAAAATTAAGTTTAGCAACATGGCGATACTGTTAGCGATTTCTAACCAATGTCGAAGTTCGTTTTATCATTTGTTTGTATTATCCCATTTTAATTGTTATGATACGTCTTGACGAGACAAATTCATGCCTATATAGGTACTTTTTATATACTTAGTTTGACGTTTGTCTTGACATGAATTTGTCTCGTCAAGACGTACAATTACATAAGTATAGCAAACATATTTAAAATAATTATCTTATATTAAGTGTGCTCCACATTTAACGTTAAACATTCAATAAGCCGTTTTAAAACGATTATAAATTAGTTCTTCTTTTTCAGTAATCGCTTTCAATTTTACAACATTTATAGGAGTTGTTGTTGGTTTAAATTTATTTATAGGGATCACAGTAAGCTTGGTAATCCATTTGCTTCAGTGATGCCAACAGCTCAGAGTTAGAGGCAAATAAAAAAGGCTAAATCTAGCTCCAAAGTAGCCAAGTCAGCACCGCTGACTTGCTTAACAACAATATTGGACCTATATTACATATTTTCGCAATTTTATTTAATAACGATTCGGATCTTTACATATGTGGCAGTTTACAACTTTAAGCATTGGTTCAAAAATGGCAGAAAGTCTTTGACTCCCTTAAACATTAATGTTTCATAGTTGTATGACAAAAATTGGCAAGAGTTCAGCAACAACAAATGTAATTTACCTTGCATCTGTGTAATGAACTTACAGCCTGCTTATATTAAGCCAGCGATATGTAATACGTTCGAGAAAACTGTCTGAATTGTGCACAAAACAACAGAAGCGATTGACATGTGCAACTATTTTCCAATTGGTTGCATAACAAATTGCTTTTGTCAACAGGTGAAAAAACACTAAAACCCCATTAAATCAACCACTTGTTTGTCGTTAGATACTTTCCTTAGTGTTTATTATAAAGGGCGCGTTCATGGACAAACTACATAATCAAGAAACTTCTTAAAAAACACGTGTCGGGCTTTTTCTTATTTTCCAAAATAAAAAAAATCAAATAAATCCAACATACATATGTTATTAATATTAATGCACCCTAAACGAAGAACACACATGTATAGGGTGAAAGCCCATAATCTGGCAACAGTGATATATATACAAACAGTGATGCCAACTTTTTTGAAGCAAAAAGCTCCTCAGGCACCAAAAAGCGTAATTATGCATTCAGAAAAGCGTAAAAAAACACTAGACTTATTATACACACACTACAAACATGGATGGGATATAATGCATTTGTGCAGATGTTTATATCGCCCTAAAGGAATAGCTTAAGACCCACTTGTTCTATTATCGGTAGACTGAGAATCACTTTCTGATTCGATTAAAGCATGTCCATTTGTCTGTCCATCCGACTGACTGTTCATGTGATTCTTGGGGCTAAAACAGCTATAAACATCACTCTTCACAAAATTTTGCATATCTTCTTAACCTTGTTTTCAACTGAATCCTATCCATTATACACCAACAGTTGAATAACGAAAAATGGTTTGTTAAATTTTTGAAAGAACTCTTGACTGTTTGGGTTTGCATATAATAATTCTCTATAAGTTTATTGAAAATATTATATAGCAGGGATGCGCAAAAATAAAAATGTATTTGTATTGGTGAGAAAAATTTAATTTACTGCACAATAGGTAACTTTATTAAAAAGGCAAAAGGAATAGGTACTGCAAATTTATTCTGGCATGATATTTATATTTGAAAAAATAATTTTAATATTAAAGATAAAACGAGATAAGTAAAAAATTGTTAACTAAGAGCTGTGAAAGAAATTCATTCAAATATTTTGTAAAGTTTTAAATTTTTTTTTAACAAAAAACATATTTTTATTTTTTTGGCAGGAATAAAAACAAATATTTTTACATTTTAAGTGGTATAAAATATTTGGCTAAAGAGAAATTTATTAAAAAATTTTAAATCTAATCTTCACAAAATGTTAACTGTTACATGGCCCAGTGTGCAAAAATAAAAAACAAAGAAAAAGCGCGTACAGCCATGCACATGTTTATTAGTCGCCTTCTCATTGACGACTAAATAAAAAGATCATAAGAATACGTGTATTTTTATTTTCCACACTTGTGGTATGGGTTGCGCATCACTATTATATAGAGACAAAAAATATTCATGAGGTGTTTTAAGAATTTGGTTTAAGTCTACTGATTGATGATTTGGTGTTAGAGCCAATAAAATATATGAGCACTTAAAAAAATTTTTGGTTTAAAACGGATCATAAAGCCGATTCGAAAAAGAGTTTAAGCATACATATGTATTCGGTTTCTTTTTTTTGACTAAAAGATGTTAGAGTGAATTGTTAATTGTTAAATTTTTAATAAAAATACCAATATTCTGTGAGATTAATGAAGAGTTTCTAGGAGAAACAACCATTCGTGAGACTTGCAAAATAAGTCGCTGCACACAATAATTGCTGATAAATCTTAAAATTATGAAACTTTTAAAAAGCAGTAAAGGCACTTTAGAAAAAACAGTAAAGCGCCAGCTTAGTGCTTTTTCTCAGTTTGGCACTAATATATTTAAAGGCATTAAAAAGCACGGAAAATAGTGCTAAAAGCACTGAGTTGGCATCGCTGCATACAAAACACAGCAATGACCTTGACAACTTGTTGCTCTGCAAAAATCAAAAAGAGCAAATTGGCTTCCACAGAGCAGGGTGACCGCTGAGAATTTTAAAAAAGTGGCACAAAAAATCGTGTAAAGCAAAAAAAAAATCGCATAAAATAGTCGTTTTAAGAAATAAAGTTGCATTCATTGGTAAAGCTTTATTTTTATGTTTCTTATTATTAATTCTTCAAAAATCAGCTGTTTGAAAAACAAGAATTTATTACGCGTTCGGCAAATATGTTGATGCTAATAAATTTTTTCTGCAAAAACTAACAGATTCCAATCCAACGAATTTACTTTCTTTGGCATTTTTCTGCCAGTACTTAAATGTGCATACGTCTTGTCGAGACAAATCCATGTTTTAACAAACGTCAAACTCTTAATAAATCCCTGGAATTTGTATACTGGTTATTTTATTTACTGAGTGTGGAATTTGCCAAGACACGAATTTGTCTCGTCAAGGCGTACATTAAAGCGACAAGTTCGAAGTCGTTCAAAGTTGAAAAATAGTATCAGTTTAACGAAGTCGCACAAAAAGTAACAGGCCGGAAAGAAATTTCAAATTACAATTTTAGTCGAAGAACGGTCACGCTGCAACAGAGTCCACAAGTATAAATGTATGTTTGTGCTTGAACATAGATATGTAGATACAATATTTACTGTTATTTTAAGAGAAATGCTAAGGCGGCCTTATCTAACAATATTTGAAAATTAATGAATTTGCAAATAATTTTCAACAGATAAAGCAAGTGATACTAGTCAGCATGGTCAGCTTTGTATAAGGGTAGATTACAAATGCATAGGTATGTATACATTTACATACAAACGAATATATCTACATAATACTGTGGTCGCTTTCCAAATTGTAATTTCACAGTATCACAGAGATATTGTTTAAATAAAGTTCTTGAAGTTGACAAGAAAAAACAACAGAGATAATAAAATAGATAAAATAAAAAGTATTAAAATATGTTTCATATTTTTAGTAAGTAAATTAAAATATATTTATGAACCTACAAACCTAAATATGATAAAAAAGAATACAGATTTTTTTATTACTTTAACAGATTGTACTTGAGTACAATTGAAATTTTTTTTGTGTATAGGTACCTAACCTTAAATTTGTGGGAGATAAAAATAAAAAGCTTAGAAAAAAAAAACATTTAATTGTTTGTGCGTCAAAATATTTCTTGCTGATTGTCAAAGATTTCGGGTAAAAATTTTTAATATTCGTAAAAATATATTTTTAAAGGCAGTTTTTATTACAAAAAAAAACAAAGAAAATTTATTTTAGTCTCAAAAATTAATACACAATTGTAGGTACATACATATGTACGTGTGTAAAAAAATAAGGTGTAGGTACATATTTGTAACGTGCCACATCCTTCAATGTCGGTATTTATAAGTTTGAATTACATACTTACAAGTTTCGAAAGTAATCCTGAATAAATTTAAAATTATTTTTATATTATTTATTTATTTTTACCACCGGTTATAATTGAATAAAAAACAAACACAAATTTTCTTTAGGCAAATCATGTATTAAATTAAAATACCTATTGCTTCATTCATGATGAGTTAAAAATTTTCAAATGCATTAGCTGTAAAATATGATAGTAGATTAACTCTCTAGGAGACCTGGCTTAGTAATTGGATATGAGGTCGAAGTGGCAATTAGATCCAGTTAAGGCTTAATGGAATCCAGCTGGTTCAATAAGCCAGACCTAAAGCTGCCCGCCTTGGTAAAATAAGTAAGGAGTACCTATAAATGCGCTAAAAACTTAATCTCCCTTGAAAGAGGAAAGTCATAGTCAATGAAATTCTTATGTATCACATATTTAGGATTGTGAAATATCTAGGTAATCTTTAATAAGAAAAATACCTTAAAGAACGGCGTTCAACAAAGAGTTCTAAAGCCTAAAAGAAAAGCCAATCTGAATAACCCTGCATATAGTTTACATAAGAATGTCGATATTTTAGGCCAAATATAGGGCATAAGGCATTCTGATCCTAGTGAAGAATAAGTGAGGTTGGCATGAAAACAGTGAAATCGCTTAATGTACTGCTTTGGACACTAACAGCTGTCAGTGACATTGAGTGTATGCAATGTGATATCAGAATTTTTATTGATTGTCTCCTTTTGGGTAAAATAACTGTAGCAGGTGGCTACTTGATTAAAGTTGTTAGAGACAATGTGTCCGCTTAACAGGCAGAAGAGTTGCTTAGACGGCTGCATTAACTGGTTAAACTATTGGAGAGCCAGGGTCATGTAAAAAACATAAAAAGTTTCTATTGACCTGAAGGTGATAAAAGCTTATCGTGAGGAAAATATACGGAGATAGCGGAACTATCTGATCGTATTTACGTATACCTAAGATAAAACTCAAGCTATGGCACCTCCTTAATTCCAGATCGACAGCCTTTGTTGGAAGGTTCTGTAAGGGAAATTCCATAGTAACATTTTGATATACCGATGTTTCGAAAGTGCCGAAAATAACAGGACTGAGAACCCCTATTAAAAAGCTGGAATCCGAGATCATATTCCGCCTCTCAGACGAAAACACACACGTAGGTTTAAGGGACGTAAATATTTGTATGGGAAGATACCTATAAAATCCATTATATTCGGCTCAAATTTATGACGGCGTTGCAAGGAACTCAAAGCTTAAGTTAAAAATAAATATAACGATTTTGCGATTCAGGAAAGTGTTTTAACGATATTCGCTATCTTTAAAGTCAGCTGTTATTGTTAAGTAAACAGCGAACTTTTTAGCGATTTTTATAATAGTTGAACTTGTTAATTTAACGGCAATAATTTTTGTGTTGTTAGTTTAATCGACAAAGGGTTATTGGTTTAATCGTCAAAGTGTTATTGGGTATTATATTTTTGCTATAATTATGATTTTGGCTTTGTTAAATTTATTTAACAACCAATTTTATTAAAATAAAATACATATAAAAACCAACTTGTCCACTATCGTTAAAAACTTCATAGTAAATCACTTAACCGTAGCAGCAAACGGCAGTTTATGTCGATAAATATAACAATCGTTGAAACGTTAAAAGTTACTGAATCGCACTACAGATATAAGGAAACTTTAAAACTTAAGGAATTAAGCAAGGTGTTAAGTGTGCTGACAGGTCACCTACATATAAGCATAGGTACCTCAATCGGGGAGGTTACAGAGAACAGCATTGGGGAGGACATGAAATCGATTGGGCATTTCCTGCATCACTGTTTTACTAGATGTGACTCACCTTAAAGATGTAATATAAGACTTTGGGAGAATAAGTCTGGACTATCGAGTTTCTGTAAATTAATCTTTCGCTATTTTTTCCTTGAAAGGAGCCTCCAACAAGCCGATTCCTGGCTCTAGCGTATACCCTGGGGATTGTGGAAGCTTGTGACTTAGTGATAATTACACATGTACATCTATATCAGTCGATGGTTGGAAGTCGCAGAGAAACCAAAGCGGCCTAATACTGAAGTAAAAAAATTGTGTCACCAATACAGCCGGTGAACGATATGATGATATGTATGTATGTAGGTACGTATCCAAGTATCTACATACATACGTATCAAGAATGATAGACTATTAGAGATTGCGACTTGCGCATGTTTGCCTCTCTGATGACGTAGTTTAACCCATGCAAGGGTTGCCTATTCTTTGTATTTTTAAATCATTTAGGGCTTTATTTGTATTGAAAACTTTAATTTGCATGACTAATATTAATGGTCCAAATGAGAATATTTAAAATTTGAAATATGAATATGAGCGTAATAAGTTTAAATGCGTTAATTTTAATGAACTAAGGATGTATGCATGCATGTCTATATATGTAGGTATAATGGATATAATATATTTGGAACCAATTAACAATATATTAAGCTGAAGATACCCCAGAAATTAAGATAACACATTCCCGAAGCCGGTGTCAACCTGGCTACTTACTCAATATTGAATTTATAAAAAGGCCTTTTGGAAGCCAAGAACAAATGTTCGATATAATAGTTTTGTTCATTTTTTGCTGTAAATGAGAAAATTTTTATTGAACTTGAGAATTTGCATTTGAAATTGTGAATATATTTTAATTGGAAATGAGAAAATTCCAAATAGAATTTTATTTAAAATTAGTATGAACGTACATACAATACGTACAACATAAATGCATTCATAACGCAACATAAATAAAAATATGGAAAGGTAAATACAAATCTATGCAGGCAATTTTATTAAATAAGTAGCAGAGATATATTCTGGCCTATCTTCCAGATCCAAACTAAACTAATTTAATGTTGGGATATGTAATCTGTGGTAATAACACACGTTTTTAATTTCTTCTTAAAAGCGAGCCTTTGATCTCCGACATTGGAGAAGATTGACGTGTGGTACATTTATCTTTGCCTAAACATTGTTTTTTTCTCTAACCATATAATTTTATTAAATTAAGCACTGCAAGAATGCGCTTTATTTTTAACGCGTGGATGAAGCGTTTTAAAAATTAGTTGAATGCGATGGTGGTAGAAGGCATTGTCTGAAAACAAATCTTGTTTTAATATAATTTTTTTTTTTTTTCGTTTGTGATTTTCTCATTAACAATGAAAAATGGCGTAGTAGTATGTTTACGTACCAGAGAATAGCATAATTACGTTTTCTCTTGATCTTATCTGGTGTTAAATTCTTAAGCGATTTTAATGAGTTGAACAAAAATCTGCCTCGAATAAAATTATCTTCGTTTGATCAATGCATGAATTTATACATTGTGAATTTATTCAGTGTGTGAATACTTTTGTCAAAGCTATAGGTATCAGTGTTGTCATAAGTTGATAATACAAAGTTTCTAATTGCTTAAAAACAAAGCGCTAGATATTTGAAAAACAACTAAATCACACTACATCATCTAATTTGAATTTTACCCAAAAAAATTTTGTTTTTTTGTATCCATAAACGTTTAAAATAATATTAACTTTCTGTTAATTATGCATAATGCTGAATCAATTTTAACACAATTATTTAAGCATTTATAGCCACAAGAAAACCAGCACTTAGCACTGTTTTTGAAACCTTTAGTGCCAAACAAGAAATATTACAAGAACTATAGCAAGCCTTTGTTATACACGGCTGGCAAAGTTAAAGAGAAACAACTACGTCAACTTACGTTAAACCATGAGCATGGCGCCAATTTTTGTCTGTTATTCTCATTAGGTGCAACATCCCTAAAAAAATAAGACAGTCATTCTCTTACTCTTTGCTTTTTTTGTATGGAGTTTGACACTAAAATTGAAATTATTATTGCTCTAGATTAATTCCTAATTTTGCCGGAAAAGATTTATATGTTATGTGAGATTTGACAACCCTGCACTAAAATCACTTTGACATTTCTCCAAAAAATTTATTTGTCGAATTTCGTTAATTAAAAAGAATTTTAAATATAAATTTATTAAATATAGTGCAAAAAAATAATAGTTATTATAAAAATTGTGTGCGAAGTGTATTTAAAAGCTATAAGAGCAAAAAAAACTTATTAAAATTTCGAAGCAAATCGTAAACACGAAGTGTGCAGTGGGGCAATGCATGCAAAACGATCAGAAAAATTCAAGTGAGAAATTGTGCTAAAACTAATTGTGAGCGTGTTCTTAACAAATCTTATTTTAGCTGTGTCCTTTTACTCTTTCCCAAAAAACCATGAAAAACAAAAAAAAGCTTCGGATAACATTTTACAATCGGCCTGACAGTAATAAAAAATTTTTTTGGTTAAATTAAAAAATATTTTAATATATTGCTCAAAAATGTAAAAACACTTATGTCTTTCGTTGAAACAAATTATTATGTTTATATTTTTATTTAATAAGAATTTTAAAGTGTATTTTTGTCAAAAAATCAAATCCAACAGGACCGAAATAATTTTTCAAGAAAAAAGCAGGCACAATGAAACATCGTAGGATCAAGTAAAGCTCACCATTTTGATAGTATTAAACTATATTTGTTGAATATCATGTTCTCTGTAAATTTTTTTTTTTTAGTAGGACGGTCATTTTTTTAATTTTGATAAAAACGGGTAACAACGATAATTATTATTTTTATAGAAAAGTTTAAAAAAATAAGATTTTTTATTTTTTGATTTTCATTTTTTCATTTTAACAGTCGTTGGTTTTAAATACTTATTGAGGCACACATGTAAAAATACCTTTATAAATGCTTTCTTACAATGTAACTTTTTACATTAAAGATTATCTTTTTTTCTTTTCTTGAACAAAATGTACATGAAGGCATTTTTCATGATATATGCATGTAAGTATGAACTTGAATGAAAATTTTCGGTTTTAAACGAACTGTGTAGAAAAGTAGTCACTTCAACTCGTTTTGTCAACAAACAAAAATTTTATTGAAGGAATATTAAAAAAATTGCATCATGTAAATGTAATCTTATAGTTTCGATTTTTTATTGGTTTCAACTATTATGTTGCCTTTTTGGCGACATTGTCAACAGTACGTCTACAGTTTTATATTAAGCTTTGATAAGAAGAAAAGAAAACTGTCAGCGGCAAATTAATGCTTCAGTTTGCCGTCAAATGCAAAAATGTATCAGCAACATTATGGCCTTTTTTATTTTTTCTGCTGTGCTATAAAAGTGATTTATATACACAAATCATACTTGTTTTCAATGACAGACGCATGTTAAATGTCTATTGCAAAAACACATTAACAATGGTTTAGCTTATCAGTAGTACTGTATACTAAAATTGCTAAAAGGTACTAGTTAATCGCTGGTTTCAATGTGTACATATGACCCCAAAAGAAGCACCTTGTCAATAGTACCAATGTCAGCCGTTGATTTTTTTCACCAAATTTTGTTGCTGTAAAATCAACACCACCTGATAAATTATTGCGCCATGCATACTTTCAAATTACTTTCCGGAGTATCTTTTTTAAAATAAGTCTTATTAATATTAAAAACAACAATAAATACAGGAAAGTAAATAAAAATTTCAATAAATAGGTAGGTACTTAAATATATCTCATTTCTCTCTCACTAAAATTTAAATTGTTTTTGCATTAAAATAACAGTGGTTTTTTTCTCAGCTGTTCTTTTAGTCTTTTTTGTACTCGGATATGTGTGGTTCATGTGTCGTGGTGTTAATAAAATTTAACTTGTTGCATCTTAATTTTAAAAACAATAACAATTTAGGCCGTATAAAATTTTCCTAAACATAATAATTTTATACTATTAACAAACATCCATTTTTTCAAGGTAAGTTTAAAATGTTATAGGTATGCAAATTAATAAAGTTTTTAATATTTGTGCAAAAAAATGCCGACATATTGTTGAAATTTGCTTCTGAAATATTTTTTTAATCTACCTTTGTTTTAATTCAAGGCATATTTATATAAGGTGTTCGCATTAAAAAAATTAAGAGAGTCGTTCTCTTACTCTTTATTTTTTTTATATGAAGTTTGACACCAAAATTGAAAAATTTTTCGAGTTTAGTGTCAAACTCCATGTAAAAAAAATTAAGAGTAAGAGAACGACTCTCTTAGTTTTTTTATTGCGGCTACCTTGTATCGATATGCCTTGTTTTAATTTTACACGCTACCAAAAAAAGAGCGCAGAAAAAAAAACAACAAAAAGCTAGATAACACAGTCATAGTTGCCAGATAATTTTTCCCCAATATCGCAAATATTTAAGAAAAAATCGTTAAAATCGTCAAAACAAGTTTTGGAAATCGTGAAAGAATCGTAAACACTAAAATTTATGGTTTTAATAACTTTTTTAAATTAATAATAATGGAAAAAAAAAACGGAGAAACAAAGTGCTAACAGGTAGTTGCGTCACAAGTGATAACAAAAAAGGCAAAATTTCATCATTCAAAGTAAAACAAACTGAAAAAGAAAAAACTAAAATATTTAAGAAATTTTTTACAGATTTCAAAGTTTAGTAGTAAACAATAAGTTTTATTTTATAAACAATTTTTTCAAACAAATATTTTTTTACAGAAATATTTTTTTAGGAACCCTATTTCTAATCCTTTTTATATAAAGTATTCTTACTAAAACAGTTTTTATTTTTTATATAAACACGCAATGGCTAATATAGAATGGCTAAAAAGAGGTTTTAAAAACGGAATAAACTTAATCAAATCGAAATTTAAAAATTCTAACTAGAATTTCTATACTTAAAGCATTAACAACTCGATCGATCGAGTAAAATTTCGATTCCAATCGAATGCCGTAATTCGCCCTCAGGTGTGTTGTACTGTGGAGTATTAAGGCTTAAGAGCCTTAAAAAAATCTTTCACTTACCAATGTTTTGAGATTTAAATAGCAACTTGTTATTAAAGTAGCGAAAGATTGTTAGGAAATGCACAAACATTCCTCTGGAGATACTTATAATTTAACATAAAATACCTTATTTCATACAAAAAATCATATTTATGTACATATGTATAACTAAATTTTTAGATTTAGGCTAAACCTTCATAAAAATCGTCAAATTAAGGGCCAAAATCGTCCAATCGTCAAAAACTATTTTTTGTGGCCAAATACGTCAAAATGACGATGTATCGTCAAATCTGGCATCTATGAACACAGTATTTGTAAATATGTTTGTATGAATGCAGGGTACACGTACATATGTACCCTGTATGAATGTGTATGAACCAGTGATGGAAACGTTTATGGGCACTAAACACTAAGCAAAGTAGTACTTTGCATATATATGTACTTTTATATACAGAAAATTATTTATGAGAAATACTGTGAATTTAAAACAAGATATATCTTATTACGTAAAAAATGCAAAATATCACAAAAAAGCATTGAAACTTGGGGTAATAACATCTCAATTACTATGATTATTAATAATTAAGTAAATAAAGCTTTTTATGCTAATGTATTTTTTTGTTCTCCAAAATAAAATAAAATACATACACCTATTTTTTGTTATTAAATAACAGCCCTTACAGATTCGTAAAATTTTTAGTTATTAACCTTTTAAGAAAAAAACTGAAAATTTTTTGCTTTGGTTAAAAACATTACACCCCGAATATAAAAAATCGTTAAAAAAATTTTGGGACCATTACGTAATTAAAATTTATACATATAGGTAATTTATTAACACTAAAATAAAAAAAATGAGAAATTTTTACATAAGTTAACGAAAAAGTACTCAAAATATTTGAAAAGTATTAATTTTTATTTTCTGATAAGAGCTAATTGTTAATAGCTAAGAGCTCTATACTTTGCAACTAAATAGGCCGGCCAGCCTTTTTGCAGCAATCAGTTTGATAACATCTAAAAAAAAGCAGATTACAATATACCTATGCACATATATATTCTGTGATGACCCCTAAAAGTTGGTCAGATTATCTTGGACGACATTTTTCTGGATGATGTCTTTAAGACATTTGATTAACTATCGTCTATAAAATGCAGTCGAGGGAAAGTTTGATAACAAATAATGTAATTTGTCGTGTCTAAGACATATTGTAGACAAGATAACGAGAATATTTGTAAATTGTCTTGAATAAGGCCTAATTGACGAAAACGTAGTGGCCAACTGCATGCTGGTTGTCGGTTTTAAGCCACATTTAGGACAAAATGAGTGACAAATGTGCTTAACTTGTCGGTATGAGATATTATTTAAGGACAATATGAGCAACATTTGCATGCAGTTTGTAGTGTTTATAACCTTATTGACGGCCACATAAGAGACATTATGTTTAACTTGCCTTCTTTAAAACTAATTGAAGACAGCTTCGGTAACAATTGCAATGATTTGGTGTCAACAGTTTTTTTTTAATTAAATTGAAAATGACTATGAAATAGCGGGCCATTACTCGTAAAAAAAACATTAAAAATAAACAATTTATGTATATTATTCAGCTGTTACTTTGAAGTGCATGAAGTCGTTTAAGCGTTTATTTAGTATGTGTCATTTAAGACTCCACAAGAGCAGACCCAGAAAAAACTTTACTTACAAAATAAGTAGAAAATAAGTAGAATTCTCGCTAAGCACTATTTACAATTCGGCCGTAAAAAGTACTTATCTTTGTTCGCGATGTCCCAAAACGAATCCGATATTATTTTGGTAGACATACCCTAAAAAATAAATACTTTTATTTTTATTGATTTAATTTAAAAAATAAGTAGTCGCAAATAGTTTGAAATAAAAAGAAAACTTTTTTTAAATTTTTATTTTTTAGATACTGAATATTTTTAATTTAAAAATTTCATTTTTTCTACTTACCGTAGATGAGGAGATCCGAACCAGGGACTTTCCACACTCAGGCAGCAGCACGCTGCCTCTAGGCCACAGAGACACTTTATTTTTAAATGTAAAATAACAGATTAAAACTACAAGTTTTGTTCTGCTTGATTTGTTAAAGTAATCCGAATAGACTTGATTTATAATAAAAATTATCGAGCTTAAATTATTTTTTAAATCATAACTTGCTTTTAATAAGTCATTACAAATTATGTAACTGATAGAAGAAAAGCTCCAATTAAGGCTACAAAATAATGAACAAGGAAAGTCATTACAAACAAGTTTGTAAGTGAAGTTTTTTCTGGGGAGAGGCAAACTTATTCAAAGTTTGCTTTGCAGCTAAGGAAACAATTTTACTGCAAGAAAAACTCTATCAGTAGGGAAAACTCTCGGATCTACCGAATATAAATAAATAAATATGTAATTTTGCAACAAAATGGATATATTTTTGTTTATACCACATTTGACAACATTTTGAAAGTCTGTCACTAACAACAACCTTGACGATATTATGATCCATATGATCGTCAACGGTATCTTTGAAAACATTGTCTTCTGTGCGATTTTCAACGATAGTTAAACAAAATTGTCGTTCACATAATCGTCAACGACAACCTTAAACGTTGTCATTCACCTAGTCATCAAAATTATGAATAATAAAATAGTTACATACTTTGGGGCATACGCATATACAGTTTTCAAATTCAAAATAGGCTTTTAAAACGGAATTTTTATACAAAATCAATATATCCGATCTATTTTAAATTAACGCATATGCCGCTTTAAGTTGTGGATCAATATTTCTTAATTATATTTTTTTATAAGTTTTGTATGGAAGTCTGTTACCGTACCAAATTTTTTTGCCTCCTAACAATATGCACTACTTTCTTAAAAGTTGAGTTTTTATATATAAAGCAGTGATGCTAACTTATTTAATGTATGAAGCACTAACCACCAAACAAAAAAAATTTTTCGATAATAAGTTTTAAGAACATATTGTGTTTCTATAATTTTTTTTAATATTTTGAAGCAAACTAGACTTTAATTTACAACAAAAACTGCATACTTTAATGCCACTCGAAAGCAAAACACTTACGTTTTCGCTCTGGCAACTATGGTCAGAAGCTTTACACCTTACGTTTATGTAATAATCAGTGTGGCCATATTAGCTTTTTTGGAGCTAAATTTAGCTTTATTTTTCTTCATTTAGCCCGAAATATTTACATTTAGCCTTTAGCTTTTTTTTTAGCTTTTTTCGAAATTGAATTTAACTTTTTTAAATAGTTTTTGGAGCTAGATAAAAGGTTAAAAATTTGTCGCATTATATTTTTTGGTATATATCTCAATTATACTGAAAGGTATCAAGCTCCAAATTTTCTTCGAATTCACAACTTTACAGTTTCCGAACCATTGTTTTGTTTAATAATTTACTTCTAGCGACATTTAAAAAACGTAAAGCAGCACAAAAATTCAATAAAACAAAGATATAAGAAAGGTATGGTATTACAAAAAAAAACGTAAGAATTTGTTTTCCAAAACAAATACTTTTAAATGCGGCAATTTTAAAGAAAAAATCCAAATGCTACACAAACATTTGTTCCGTCTTTTGGTTAAATTAAAACATGTTTTCATGTATTGCTCAAAAATGTAAAACACTTTTGTCTTTCGTTGAAACAAATTGTTATATTAATATTTTTATTTAATAAGAATTTCAAAGTTTATTTAAAAAAAAAATCAAATCAAACAGGACCGAAATAATTTTTCAAGAAAAAAGCAGGCACAATGAAACATCGTAGGGTCAAGTAAAGCTCATCATTTTGATAGTATTAAACTATATTTGTTGAAAATCATGTTCTTTGTAAATTTAGTTTTTTTTAGCAGGACGTTAATTTTTTAATTTAAATAAAAACGGTTAATAACGATAATTATTATTTTTATGGATAGGGTTAAAAAAATAATAATATTTTTTATTTTTTTCTTTTTACAGTCATTGTTTTTAAATACATATTTAGACAAACATGTACAAATAAAAATATTTTTAAAAATGCTTTCTTACAATGCAACTTTTTTACATTAAAGACTATCTTTTTTTCTTTTCTTGAACAAAATTTACATGAATAAAGGCATTTTTCATGATATATATATATCTGTGGACTTTTGACAAAACCACTTATTTGAAAAAAAAAGATTTTTACAGGAGAGCAAAAAAACTACTTTAACATCGCAAGTACATGCAAAAATTCAATATTTGAAACTAATTCAACTAACTTACTTTATAATTTTAGGTTTTCAAACTTTTTAGATAATAATCACGATGTTTCTTGCGATGTTTAAGTAGTTTTTTTGCTCTCCTGTAAAAATCACTTTTTTCAAATAAGTGGTTTTGTCAAAAGTCCACAGATAATTACTTATGTAACTTGAATGAAAATTTTCGATTTTTAACGAACTGTGTAGAAAAGTAGTCTCTTTATACTCGTTTTGTCAACAAACAAAAATTTCATTAAGGAATATTAAAAAAATTGCATCGTGTAAATGTAATCTTATTGTTTCGATTTTTTAATTGTTTTCATGTGTTTGTAGTTATGAAAAAAGTTTGTAAACAAATTACTTAAATTTACGTGTTTTTGTAAAAAAATGAACGAACAAAGTGTGTTGAGTATTTATATCTAAAACAAATTTTCGTTTGTTGTTTTTTTTAATACATATCTTACAAATTAGTTTTTTTTTTTTGCCAAATCAGGCAGCAAATTAATACCTGCTTCTAAAAACTTTTTAAAAAAGCTCTTGTACATGCATATGTATATGAACACATACATATTATTTTTCTTCTTACTGAAGGTAAATAAAACCAAAATTTTAAAAACAAATTTTCTTTTTAAATATTTTTAGCACAAAAACGTTTCGTTCCTATTATGAGAAATGTCTAAATAACAAAGAAATTTTTTAAAAAACGAATAAAGAAATGTAGCTTTATTTTTTGGTTTTAAGTTTTTGTTTTTAGCACTTTTTAGCTGTTTTTTAAACGTGATTTAGCTTGAACTTTACTTGAAAATCTGGTCACACTGGTAATAATCATCTCATATAAAACCACCTTAAACGTGGGTAATATAATATAAAGAGCATTTTTAGATACTTCAAAATTTCTATGTTAAGTAATGACTCTCTTGCAGCAAAGTCTTGATACGTGCGCTTTATATTGACAATATACCAACTAGATCTTGACCCATTAGGAATTTTTTAATTGTAAAAAGTGCAAAGGTAATATGAACATGCACCGTACATACATAAATACGCACATAGTTATAAGTATGAATACTTATATATTAATAATTAAGAACGTATTCCATTTAAAGAAAACAATTGCATTATTAAATTAAAATAAATAAAAAATCACACACTTGCTGATGTTCATTTGTCAGAAGCGTGTTTAAAATGGAGGTGGAATTTGCGTAATATTTATTTTTTTTATTTGTTTTACTATGTTTTATGATAATTAAAAAAAAAATATTATTAAAATTAATTAAATTTTTGTGGTACCCTGCACCACAGTCTGAACAGCAATATTTAAAAAATAATAGTAACGGTAATGACGAGTAACTTATCCATATTTATGTGCATCGTACCGCTCAAACGCGTCAAGCGGGTACTTCTCCCGGTGTATAGATTTACTTGGGCGGAATTTGAGGAAATTCGAACCTTAAGGAAGTAAAACTCGGCCAAATAGAGTAAAATCGGTAAGCAGCTGTCCCCTAACTATACACGATTAAGAAGCATGGTATCCAAGTAAAAAAATAAACGGACCTATGTCTGTCACTTCAAAATTTCAAGCACTAAGGGGTAAAGTAGGGTAAAAACGATATTTAATACTGATTAAGTCCATCTTTTTACTTTTTAAACAATAAAGATAATATTAATTAAATTGCAATAGACAGGTTTAAAAAAATATGAATACGTTTTTAGTACCTTTTTGGTACTTTTTATAACTTGTTAAGCATGAAAGATACAAAAATAATACAAATTTCGCTGGCAGATCTCAAAAAAATATGAATCCGTTTTTGTACCTTTTTAGAATTTTGGATCCTTAAGGGTAAAATTTATATATTGGTGCTTTTTAGGTACTATTTGTAGCTTAGACAGTTATAATAAATAATTCAGGCTTAAAACGGTATATCGGTAGTTTTTAAATTTTTCCCAAACTATTTAAGAAATATTTATTAACCCAACTTGAGGTTTGAGACAATAAAGTGGAAAAAGTACTTTTTCCACATTATTGGTACATTTTTGCCTTTTTTAATAGTCTTGAGTTTGAAATCTAGAAATTTAAAACTAATGACTTTTGGTCTATACAGAGGTGGGAAGTCAACTAAGTATTTAGATATTCAGTACTTTTTATATTTGATACGTTTTGCATTTTGTGAGATTATGGATCTAGTAATATAAATTCAGAACCATTGACCAAGATTAAGGTGGGTAATTTTTTTGTTCTTATGTTTGGTCCTTTTTGGCATTTTTTGCGATTTTTAATCTAGATATTTGAGACCAAGGACGATGAACCCAAGTTAAGGTCGGAAGCCAACTGTGAAAAATAATTTTTTCATATTTGTATACCCTTCACATATGTGATATGGGTATATATAAGTTTTCCGTTTGTATTTTTTTTAATATCCATCTGCGACCCGATAAAGTATATACTTTCTTAGGAAAGCCGACTTAGCGATATCCGTCTGTCTGGGTTATGGTTAAACTTTTCCAAGCCCCCGATGTCGCATAGACGCGTTTGTGGCATCAAACTATCATAATATCGAAAATTGCTATTGAAATCCAGCAAAATCAGCAGATAACTGACCAAGATATAAGCCAAAAACCAAGACTGCCACTGTTTATTTCTCTAAACTTTGTACATAAAAACCTCTACATCGCTCCGGAGTTGCTCCCACACGGTTTCAGTCTAAGACTATCTTCCACTAGTTTTTCGTCGAAAATATTTTTGTAAAATATACATATACCCTATCTCCGTCCACTAACGGGGCTGCCATACAAAGTTTAATTTACTTTAAATCACTCCCACAGCTTTCAGGGGGCTCTTACAAAGGTCAAATGTAAGACCGAACCCAAATAATTTTCTCCCCAAACATTTTTGTTGAACACGCCTCCCCCCTATCTCCAGCCCTTAACAGGGCTTCCGTACAAAATTTAAAAATATAGGGTAAAAACCCTTACAACTTACTTAGAGACGCCGTTAGAAGAATAAAATATATCACATTCAAAATTTACAAAAATGATATATAAATGCTTATAACTTCCACAGAGTCGGCCTTAGAGAAATAAAGTGTAGGACCGATCCCCATTAGTTTCTCCTTCCAAACATATTCCTAGAACATACTTACCTTCTATCTCCATCGCCTAAAGGGGCTCCCATACAAAGTTTGGAAAATTGTAAATAGTCCCCCCTACAGCTTTTAGGGTGCCCATGGATAGGTCAAATGTACGACTGGCCCCAACTCATTTTTCCTTGCAAACATTTTTCTAAAACATACTTACCCCATAAGGGGATTGCCATACAAAAGTTTGAAAAATTTGGGTAAAAACTTCTACACGTTGTGAATGGTATATAAGATTCGGTACAGCCAAATATAGCGTTCTTACTTGTTTTGGTATATTTTTTGCATCTATTAAGATTGTGATTGTAGGTAAGTATGTATATGAATTGATGCTATTGACCCAGATTTAAGTCAAATGTTTTCCTTTTTTTAGATTTTGTGTCTAGAAATACAAACTTAGGAATTACTGACATAGGTTATGGCTAGAAGTCCATATGTTTAGATTGTAATTATTAAAAGTGCTTTCATCTGACAAAGCATATGCCATCAGCTGGTTTAAGAATAACAACATGGAAAAGTAAGTAGTTTATTTTGGTTTTAAGGTTATGTCAGATGTAATTACATACGTACGTGTGGAAGCAAAAATTATAAACTATCTGTAAAATGACAATTTTGACAGACATACGCAATTACATGTGGATTGAAAAAGTGACAGGTCATGTGTAAAATACATATAGTGTGAAAGCACTTTTAGCGACATTCATTAAAATAAAAATCTTGAGATTCTAGATTAATGTGCTGTTTTTACAAGACGATCACTTAATCGGTATAAGACTATATACAATATCATCATAACTTTACTTATAAATGCTCATAATACTCCTTTGCATTTAGTTTTTTATTTTATAAAGTCACCATTGAATTTAATGTTTACTCCTTAATCATGTGCACTTTCCCGTTTCTCCTAACAACAAAATCTTAACATTCTTTTGTAGGTGAAAATGTTATAATTTAGATTTAAAACTCTACATATGACAATAAATATTTTACCTATAGTATATTAATATTTTACTCATCTCACACAAAACTGTTGAAATTAAAAATTGTATTTTCCAAAGTTAAATTTTAAGAAGACACATTGAGGCAACTTTGATACAGCGATTAATTTCACCCAAAATGAGATACCATGGCAGTATTTTAAACTTAAATTGCTTGAATTTTTAATACTAAAAGTGATTCCTTTTCAAACAAGATTCACAAAGTGCACCCTTATATTTCTAATAAATTTAAACTTGAGAAAAAATTACTTACATGTTAACATACTTGATCACACCTGTTGTAAAGGCGTAATAAAATGTTTGTAATTTTTAAATTAATTTAAAGTCAGTTAAATAGTATAATCGACAAAATTGAAAAAAATCATATCAATCTGGAAACACTAATAACAACACATGAGAAAAACTTATAAAATCTTAGTTCTTCTTTTTATATTAATTTTCTATTTAAAAAATATTTAAAGACAAAATTATTTCATTAAAAATTATTGATAGCTTTCAACAAGGCCAATGTATATTTATTGAAATAAAAAAAAGGTCAAGAGTTTTGTTTAATTATTTTTCCTCATTACATTTTAAATTTGATTTTTTTAAATTTTTTAGCACACTGGGCACCCACTGCGAACAAGTTTTTTAGCCCCTCAGTGTCTTTTACTAAAGTCCAATATAGTATGTATTATAACGTTTATTATTTGATTATTTATTTGGTTTTTCTTAATTAAATATTGGTATTTTATAAAATTATTAACACAAACGATAAAAATGATGTGATGATGATGATGAAGTCCTAATTATTTTATTTTGTTGCATAAATGCATGTAAATTTAACAAAAAATGTCATGAGAATTTTTTTTCAAGTGACGTTTGTTAAAAATTATATTTTTGTTGTTTTTTATTGTATTTTATTATTTTAAATGTTTTGAAATGCTGCCAAAAAATTGCCAGATTTACTTTATTTTTTTTTTTAATAAAAAGTGTTTTAGCCTTGATTTAAAAAAATATCTTATAACTTACAGGTTAATAATATGTTAGATATGCATTTCATATTAAGCTTATTTTTTATTTACTTTAACTTCTCAGGTCGTGTTGACAACCTTTTTGTTTTTAATTTTTCTACAAAAGTTAGTTTCTAGTTGTAGTTGAATTTTTAATGCAAACAATATTTTCAATGAGAGTTTTATAAATGTTTTAAAGAGTCTGTAAAAATCTCTGTTTGTTTTTTTATTGTATAATTAATTAGACATTCATTTATTTACTCATTCATTATTTGTTAAATTTTTTGTAAAAAAATATTCCAACAAATATTGTATATAAAATATTTTAAGAATGAGTAATAAGGCAGCAATGTTCACAGTAGATACATATATATGTATGTACATACGAATATTGATTTAAATCTGGTTTTAAAAAATTGCTATAATTTGTTTATGCCCCATAAATAGTTCGCGCCTTTTGTTTTAATTAATTTTTTTCACTTTAGAATTAAGAAA